>CM028138.1:663502500-664920000 GCA_016271365.2 Neoceratodus forsteri
TGTGTTGAAGGGTATGACATGAATGTATAAGAGGTGGGAAGGAACTGGGGAAGGGTGTGTAGATATTACATGAGTTTGAGAAGGGTGAAGTGTGGGTCGTTTATTATTATGATTATTCTTTTGGTAACCGGGTCAGGCCCACTAGGCACAAGTGCCTGTTTTCAGGGGTGACCCGGGAGCATTGGAGTGGTTAAGTGACTTGCTCAGAGTGACACAGTATGCAAGTGGAGGTTATGGGACTCAAACCCAGTTCTGCTGGATGTATCAAGCTCATTCACAGCTTGTTGCTCTAACCTCTAGGCTATACTGCCATTTAGTCAGTGACTTGCACAGGAATCAGTAATTTCGCTGATGACCAGTTTTTTTTAACCTGTGTAGGGGTACTACGTTTTGGAGTTTAAGACTAGATTGGACTTTATTCCAGGCTCCCGGTAGAGCACGGCTTATAGCCATTGCACCGAACCGGGAGCGGGCATATGGGACTTCAAGCATAATGAAATCATTACTGCACAATGTGTATTGGCAGGTGGTACACCAAAAGAGAGAGGAAATGTAGGAGGGGAGCTTTGGCAGAAGAGCTTTGTAGAGCCAGGTGAGAGAGTGGATTAGGCAATGAGTCAGTAATGAAGTACAGCCCAAGCTGGCGTATAGTTCGCAGTGATACGTGTGTCGGTGGGCATGTGAAATGAATCAAATTGCTCTGTGGTAGACATCGTCCAGTTGGTGAAACAGGGAGTCTGAGCATCAGCCGCAAACCATGTCAGCGTAGTCGAGGAATGGCATGAAAGTAGTCTGGGACTAACCATAGTCTGGCCTCAGTAGTGAATAGGATTTTCTCCTGAAGAAGAAGCCAATACGTTGATGCAGTTTTTTCACAAGAGAAGTAATATGAACTGAGAAAGTTAGGTGTTGGTCTAAATCACAACCTAGGTATCTAAAGTTGTGAACAACCTCAGGATTGTCATCAATGAGAGTTTTTTTTTTGTTTTAATACTTTCTCTTTATGCCCCCTCCTCGCTGCACCAGACTCCTCTCTTCAGGGATCCCTAGGCTGTGTGCGCTCCTGTAGTCCTGCCCCAGGTACCTTCCTCCGAGTACCGGTGAGCCTTCCCCCATCCTGCCTCGGTTTTACCCCCCCCCCAGGCTGGGAGGAGGGGGACTCCCCAAATCCCCCTCTCAGTCCCTTAAGTGTGTGTTGGGAGACATTGCCAGTCCCATCTATGGAGCCTGGTTAAGGGTTTTCTTGGGACAGCCGAGTCCTATCTACAGGAGCCCAGTGCAGGGCTTTTTGCTTTTTCTGGCCCATCCCACAGGATGTCACAATGCTCAGGGAGCCAAGGCGTGGAGCACATAACAACATGCAGACGTTCTGTCTCCCGACCAATGTCTCCCCTCCCTGCTTCTTGCTGTCCCACTGCACCTGCACTCATGGTCACCCAGGTGGCGGTAGAGTGCCGGGACAAGCAACCCACCCTCCCCAGAGGAGGAGAACAGCCTCTGGGCACTCAGTCCTCTTCCCCTGGCCGACCTTCCAGCCACCTGAGTCCATTCCCAAACCTGGGTCACTGGCACCGCAAGCAGTAGCCCTACCGCTATGCCGGCGGGCCGAATATCAAGGAGAGTTTTTATGGGTGGCAGGAATACTAATGCGTTTATGGTGGAAGTGAGCTGGTTGGAGCAGAAGTACATGATTTTTGTTTTTTTTGACATTTAAGAGAAGTTTTGATTGTGCCAGACTGAGCTAGAGGATATCAAATTTGGATTGGAGTTCATATTGGGTTTTGGTTACTGAGGGTCTGGAAATGTATAATACAGTGTCATCTGCAAGCAGATAAAGTTTTGCGTTGGCGATACTATTTCCAATAGTGTTAATGTGTAGCATAAATAGTAGGAGTCCAAGGATCGAGCCTTGTGGAATACCTCTTGTGTTAGGAAGGAGCAGGGAGAGCGACCCATCTGCTTTCACCTTTTGAAGCCTGCCTGTCAGGTAGCAGTTGAACCAGGATAGTGCAGGGCCAGAAATGCCATGGCAGTGTAGAGTACCGAGGAGTAAAGCATGATTGACGGTGTCAAAAGCTTTAATTAGATCCAGAAAAGCTGCGCCTATCACTTGTTTCTTATCCACGTCAAGGAGCCTGTAATTAGTGACTGAAACAAGAGCTGAGGCAGTACTGTGGGCTGGCCTGAATCCAGATTGGGCAGGGTTTATTAGGTTGTTTTTTTCAAGATAACCTCTTAATTGAGTATTTACTAATTTTTCAAGGAGTTTTGAGAGGAGGGGTAGAATAGAAATGGGATGGTAATTGTTCAGGTCCATGGGGTCACCTGATTTGAACAGCGGTAGGACCTGAGCAATCTCCCAGGCCTCAGGGACAGAACTAGAGCTGGTGGACAGACTGAACAGGCACAGTAGGGGGGCTGTTAGGTATCGGTAGCCGGCTTTAAGGAAGTACGGTCCTATTCCATCAGCACCTGCTCCTTTTTTTTTTTAATTTCTTTTTATTGTGGAAATGAGGTCGTCATCATACATTACAGAGTGGTCAATTCAGATTACATATATTTCATACATAGGGTTGTTTATTATATGTAGCCTTACACGAGTATCTTCAGTCTTTAGGACTGCATAAACAAAAGGTATCAAGCAATTAAAGTATATAAGCTCTGACTATTTCAACTTAGTAATTCTTGCTCAACAAACATTAAACCTTTAACTCTTTATGGTCTGACTACCTTTTCACCTTAAATTTGTGTCAATTTTACTAGGATGGGCAGACTAGGTGGGCCAAGCGGTCCTTATCTGCCGTCATATTCTATATTTCTATGTTTCTATGTTTCTATGGATGTCTACAGAAAGATATTATCCATGGGTAAAAATGTGAGTGGAAATGTGTCTGTGTGAGTGCAGGATGGCCGCAGTTGTGCTGCTTGTTCCTTCCAGATATTCCAGGATCTTTGTGGTGTTTTTGTGCTCCTTCTGTACCCCCTCACTGGACTTCTCCACTATGTATATCCTCTGCTCCTATAAGCCTGTTCCAGGGCTGCCACATCTCCTGGTGTTTTTCCTGTGTGAGGTGTAGGGTCGCAGTAAGCTCTTCCATTCTTCAAATGTTTTTTACTCTTGTAACCCAGGATTCAAAGTGTGGGGGAATGTCCCCACATCCAGTGTGTTGTTATTTCCTTTATTTATTTAGTTTTTGTTGACCAGGTAAGTGCACTAGCCATAAAATGACTATTTTCAGGCACGACCCGGGAGAGTACACAACACATCATCATACAACAGACCAATAGTACATGGTGTAACAAGTACAGTCAATGATGAACAAACCTAAGTTACATAAACCAGAATAAGCAAATCATGACAAGAGACACTGCATAAACATGGCTAACCTAGCACATATTATCATTCAACAGTCCAAGAGTACATGGCATAACAAATACAGTTGGTGATGAACAAACGTAAGTTACATAAGCAGGAGTAAGCAGATCATGACAAAGAGAAATCACATCAACATGACCAACCTAAACAACGTGGAGCAGCAGAGTAGGATACATATGCAATTCAAGCAAGCAATGTTAGGGAAAGAGAGAGACCAGGAATAGCACGCGAGAGCTAGAGGTAAGAAGGAATGTCATAACAGATGAATCAAGTAGAAGTTTGAAAATATGGAGGCCTAGGTGAAGTATAAGAGAGGGACTAAAGACATGACCCACCCTAGAGGTTTAGCAAGATAGTCTTGCTAAGGGGCTTTTGGGTAGAGAAGAGAGAGAGAAGAAGAGGGGAGGGAGAGAAATGGAGTGAAAAGTAGAGGAAGTGGTTTAAGTAGTGGTAGTAGTAGTAGTGGGACAAGTAATGAAGAGAGATAGAAAGAAATAAGGAGAGGTAATTAGAAAGATGGGAGGAGGAAAGCGATATCAAGTAGGGTCGAAGCAAGTGCACACGTTGGCAAGTAATAGATAACAACGGAATTCCCTTTTGAAGCAGAGATGGGACTCCGATTGTCTGAGGCCAAGAGGAAGGGAGTTCCAGAGTTGAGGGGCCCCACACTGGAAGGCACTTGCACCTTTAGATGTACAGCATCTAGCCACCTTCAACAGAGATTTATCTGCAGATCGCAGTCCATGATTGGAGGTAGCAGGAGCAAGCAAAGCCGCAAGTGACAAGGGAATATTTTCTCTGACAATGGAATCAATAAATGTCCCCAACGTGTATTGCCTACTAGCTAAGGGGGAGAGCCAATTAAGGTCGCTGTATAGGTGTCAGTGATGCTTGAGCTGAGGTGATGAGGAGGCATAATGGCATATGTTGTATGTGACGTCCCACTTTTGCAGGGTTGTGTTGTGAGCAATGGAAAAAAATAGGGGCACCATAGGTAAGGGCAGGGAGCAGTATTCCTCTGGCAAAAGCTAGCTTAGCAGATGGCGTAAGTAGGTAGCTAGTTTTGTAGGCCACACCAAGTAAAGAGTTGACAGCTTTACAGGTAGTCTGAATATGGGAGCTAAAAGAAAGGGATTGGTCGAGAAGGACCCTCAGATATTTAAAGGGGTGACAGTTCTCTATCAATTTTTGGGATTAACCAGTTAGAGGTTAGGTAAAGTCTCACCTGGAGATAGCGGTGGAAATCATTTCTGTAGAGGGTATACTTTCTTTGAAACTTTGTAAAGGAGAGTATATTGCCATTTGCAATCAAGGATCTGTATAGTGTAAGGGAGTGGTGGTTCCATGTGGAGTAGCCCGGGTCTGTCCTGGCTGGCTGGCAGGAATCTAATGTCTCCCACTATTGCTGTTTGGGGGCCTACCTTCACTGATGTCCCTGTAAATCTATAGACCTTGTTCCACATTCTGAGGGTGTGCCTATTCCAGGGGTTGGTTAAATCTTTCCAGAGCTGTGGTATCAGGGGAGTGTGTGGGATTGTAAATAATGGGACGGCAGTCACCTGAGCCGCCTCTATCTCATGCCATCCAGAATCTCCCCTCTGCTTGACTCATGTCACTAGGGGAACTATCTGAGCTGCCAAGTAGTAGGCCTTGATTTCTGGTAGGGCCAGTCCCCATTCTCCCTGGGTTGGGAGAGAGTCTTCTGTCGCGACTCTCTCCGCTCCCCTACCTCATAGAAATGACAAGAGAGTCTTCCTATTTGTTTCAGAGGTTTTCTGGAATACTGATGAGGAGGGCTTGGAAGAAGAATAAGAATCTGGGCAAGATGTTCATCTTTATTGTATCTATGCGTCCTCCTAGGGTGAGGGGAAGCATCTCCAACCTTACAATATCGGCCTTGATCGCAGCCCAAAGCTTACTGAAGTTCAGTTTAAATAGGCTAAGGAGTTCAGGTGAAATTTTTATCCCCCAGGTATCGGACCATATTTTTTGGGGCCCATCTAAAGGGAAACCTCTCGAGATCCCCTGGCTGGAATGGTCCCCCAAATTTTATTGCTTCTGATTTTTCCAGATTGATTTTGTAGCCTGTGACCTTGGCATATTGGTCCAGTCCTAAGCAGAGCTCTGGGAGGGAGATCTTTGGAGTTGTTATAAAAAAGAGGGAGTCGTCTGCATATAATGACGTTTTGTGAGACCGGTCCCCGACCTCAATTCCCTGTATGTGGTCATTTGCCCTGATTATGGCTGCAAATGGTTCAATAATAAGGGCAAACAAGAGAGGAGACAACGGGCATCCCTGCCTGGTCCATCTGCTGAGGTGGAATCTCTCTGAGGTGGTGCCATTCACTCTTACTGTTACCTGGGGTGAAGCATAGAGTGCATCTATGCTGGTCCTGAATTTTGGGCCAAAACCCATCTCCTCCAGAGTTCTGCGCAGGAATCACCAGTCCACCCGATCAAATGACTTCTCAGCGTCCAAAAAGATGGCTTGGGATGGAATATTCTTCTTTTTCTGTTATGAGATCAGGTTGAGAAGGCGTCTGATATTGTCATGAATCAGCCTACTGGTTAAGAAACCAGTTTGGTCTGGGTGGACTAGGTTCCCCATGCAGCCCTACAGGCGCCTGGCCATGATTGAGGTAAAGATCTTCTGATCCACATTGAGGAAGGAGATGGGCCTGTAGGAGCCGCATACTGTTTGTCTTTCCCCACCTTGTGGATCACTGATATCTGGACCTATTGCCATGACCTCGGTGTTTGCTCTCCTTCCAGGAGCTCTCCGCAGACCTGCACCAGGTGTGGGGCCAGCACTTCCTTAAAGGTCTTGTAGAACTCCCCTGGTAAGCCGTCTGGGCCAGGTGCTTTCTCCATTTTGAGATCAGCTATTACTGTATGGATCTGCTCCATTGTAATAGAGGCATCTAGTGACTCCTTGTCTTCCCTAGAGAGCTTATGCACCCTTATTTTATTATCGATTTGTCTTACCCTCATGGTCTTCTATCCCTTTCTGATTGTAGAGATTACTATAGAAGTGATGGAATTCCCTGGATATGACTTGGGGGTCAGTAAGCTATTGTTTTCGGGCCCCTCTCCCCTGGAGTCTACATACCATCCTTCCCGCTGCCTCTTTGCGTAGCTGCCAGGCAAGCAGTCTTCCTGCCCTATTTCCTGCCTCATAATATCTTTGTCTTGAGTATCTAATTTGCCCTTCAACCCTCTTGTCCAACAACTGGTTTAGTTTGGCCCTAGTTTCCTCTAGCTGCGACTTCACCGCTTTGTTAATAACTATTTTGTTTTCCATTTCTAGGTCGAAAACCATCCCCTCCAGCCTAGCCTGTTCCTGCAGTCTGGCCCTTTTGACTCCTGAGGCATAACTGATTTGTCCTGCAATCAGTACCGCTTTCAGTCCATCCCACCAGATGGCTTTGCTCGTATCTTGTGTTGGATTAAGGGCTGTATAATCTTTTAGACATTCCTTGACTAGGTCTTTGTATTTCTCTCTATTTAGTAGTGAGGAGTTCAGACGCCATTGCGCGTTACCTACTCTAGGCGTGATTCCCATCTCCATTACCACCAAGCCAGGGTCAGAGAGCATCCTGGGCCTGACGTGCAGAGACTCTACCTTGTGCGCCCATTCTGAGGAGACCATCAACATGTCAATCCTAGAATAGGCTGCATGTGGGGCTGACCAACATGTGTAGTCTTGGCCCCTTGGATTGCAGTACCTCCAGGTCTCCGTGAGTCCCAGATCCCACACTACCCTGTTTAGGTTCCTGGATGTCCAGGGCAGTTGTCTGCTTGAGGTCTCTGATTTATCCAGCATTTATTTATTTATTTGCTTTTGTTAACCCCAGCATGGGGTTCAGCACTGTATTAAAGTCCTCCAACATAATAAATAGCTCTCCTGAGGGCGGCGCTGCCTGCAGTATTACTCCTTTCAGGAAGTCTATGTTTTCCTTCCCTTGGTTTGGGGCATATAAGTTGAGCAACGTGCAAGGGATGGATTGATACATGCCCTTGGCTATCATGAATCTGCCTTCCCTGACTTGCAGAAGATGGCTGAGCTCCCAGGGGTAGTTTTTGTGTACAAGGATTGCCACTCCCCTTCTGTGTGGGTGGTCTTGACAGGACGCATAGTGTACCTGACCCACCCATGCCCTCTTTAATGTCTCACTCTCATCAGGGGATAAATATGTCTCTTGTAGGAAGGCTAGCTCCACCTTCTGGCTCTTTAACTCGTTCAAGATTCTGGTTCTCTTGACAGGACTATTGATACCCCTTGACATTGTACGGTACCACTGTTCCCATGGCCATCCTTCGTAGTTGTTGAGTGTATCCCGTAAGGGTCCATACTGTAGTACATATTGCCCAAACAATGCATTGAACCATTTAAAACAACTAAGAACTATATATAAAACAGTGGTACTTCCAATGTTATTTTTGCACCCTTCAGGCTGTTCAGGTGTTTCATTCCTGATAGGATGAGGCTGCTTGCGAAAGCGCCTTGCACCTAACATGCGCTTTCAAGCCACTCCCTCCCTCCTATAGTTCTCTGTGGCTCTGTCTAGGATCTGACCTCCTATTCGAGTAATGTTCTTGCCTTTTGTTCCCTCCCCTCTGATCCTGGGAGCACACTGTTGCAAAGGGGGGGATCCAGTTTCTTCTGCAGGGGGTTTATTTCACTCCATTGGCAACTTGATGTAGATCTTTTTCTTCCCTTTCCAATCACCATCTTCCCCCCAGCCCCCTTCCCATCTTCTTGCCCTACCTCATATGCCTGATCGGACCCAGGGCCACCCATGGGGGTCATCACTCAAAGGTATTTTAGCAGCATTGGTTCAGTATATGCCTTCCCCTCCTGGTGGCCCTCAGGCTGGACAAGATACCCACACTCCCTTCATTTTTCTGGTGTTGTTCAGGGAGTGCGGAAGTCTAATTGTTTTCCCTGCTCCCCCAGTATTGTGTTGCCCTTTGCTTTGTAAGCCCTCCTTTTTCCCTTTCCTTTTTTTGCCCCTCCTTTCCCCTTTTTGGGATCTGTTGATAGGTCCCTAAGTGTGCTTGAATACCAACCAGAGAGCACCCCATCTGGACATCCAGGAGATGGGCCATCCTGAATCCCTGCACCGTGCGTTGGTAGTTTTTCTCAAACAGCATTGTCAGTAACCCCTGTCATAGCTGTCCAGCCCCCAGGTTTTCCCCATAAGGGTACTCCAGTGTCCACTCCTCCGGGATCTTCCCTATTGTGGTGAGGGGGGCAATCCCCCATCTCCACAGTGTCCACTCTCTCCCATCTTGCGGTGCTCCTGTGACAATCTCTGCACTCTTCCCCTCCGTAGGCCGCGGGGGTGGGAGGCTGACCCGCCCCCCACCACCTCCTCTTATGCCAGCTCTCCATGTCCCCCATCTCTGGGGTACTCTCTGCACATCCCTTTTCCTGCCATCATTATCTGTCGAACACCATTTTCATATTATTTTGTATTTAGGCACTTTTTTCCATGGCAAGGGGAAGAAGCCCCCCTTCCCCAAGTTTGCACCTCAGTTAATTTATTCTCTGCTCCTCCCACACCATATACATCCCCTCCCTCCCCCCGGGAGCAACAGAGAGAGAGAGAGAATGCACCCTCTTCCTCCCCTTGGTATCACTGCCAGCATTGTGTTTTTTATAAAAAAGAAAAAAGGGTGGCCTACCTTGGGGCCTCAAGAAATTCTGCTGAGCATGTTGTTCCTGGACTGGTAATCCCCTTGCCTCCTGGAAGAAGCGTGTTGTACTTAGAATTGGCCCACCACCCATGTGGCTGTTAGGTTCATGTGGACTTGTGGCGGTGCTTCCTCGATCGTGCCGCTCTTACAGTAGGCCCTCACGATCCTCAGACCATCGGGGGGGGGGGAACTCAGTGTTCTGTAGGGGATACTCCAAACTCAACAGAGAATGGGGGGAGAGAAGACAACAACAGACATTTACTTGGTGTGATGCAAGCCAGGATTGTTACCCATAGCCCCCTCAACCCCAGAGCCCCCTCTGCACTTTGCCACTTGGCCGCGGCCTTGCCACCCTCCCACACCCTCCCTTCCCCTTCCTCGAGATCCCCAACCAATAAACATTTTAATAGTTGGCAGTCCTGAATTCAAATAAAATATTTGCATCTATGTCCAAAGGATGTATTTCTCCAGTCGGCCATTTGGAACAGCCGCAAAGTTCGTAGGGCCTCCCAAATGGCCGGCGGGTGCACTCGTTCTTGCTCTTCACGTCTTAACTCCATCACCAGGTCTTCAGACAAAGTTTACAATAGTGAACTCATCAACTTGCATCTTCCTCCATGGATCTCTGTTTCGGCTTCGAGGGTTCCTGAGTTCCAGCTTGAGAAGACCCCTCCTGGCTGCTGGATGCTGGTCCCTTTCTACCTCTCTTCCTCGAGTTGTTGACCCACTGCCAAGGCTCCTCTGAGGTAAGACACTCAAGTGTTGCTGCTGTGGGTCTAGAAATCAGGGCCAGTGGGACTCCTAGTTTGACCAGGGTTCCTCTTGCCTCTGCTAGGGTTTGGAAAAAGACAGAGCCTTCCTTCAGGAGCACTTTCAACTGAGCTGGGGCAATGAGGTACATTTTAGTGCCCGTAGCTGCAAGATTTTTCTTTAATAAAGGAGAGCCCTCCGTTTTTGTTGGGTGGCCGGAGTGTAGTCGTGGTCCATGTAGATCCTCCGGTCACCAAAGATTAGTTCATTTTTTTGCCCATGTGGCCTGTAGAATTGCTGTCTTCATCCTGTAGTCCAGGAGTTTAAGGATTTTGGGCCGCGGCAGAGCCTTGGGGTCCGAGGGCTTCTGAGCCAGTGCTCTGTGGGCACGAACAATGTTTAGTGGGATGTCTTGGGGTAAGTCCAATAACTCTTTCAGGAAAGTATCTAGAAATCTTGATAAAGTGTCAAGTGCGAGGCGAAACGTAGATCTTGAGGTCAGGGGTACTACTGCTTTAATAAAATTGCTGCTTTTATCTACAAACTTCTTTTTCATTGGTACTCTGTTTTTGTACCTTGGCTCTCCCTTGCTAACCTTGAGCCATGTTTTTAGTTTTTTCAAGTATCTAGAAATGTCTCCATCTTCCCTGACTCAATGTCCTCTGGCACCCCATATATTCTCAAGTTGTCTCTTCGTGATCATAATTCCAAATCACTGAGTTTCTCTGCTAGCTTCCTTTCTCTTTTAATTAAGTAGGGGATGACTGTTTCTTGTCTTTCTACTTGTGTGGTGGTATCTGTCAGCCCCCTTTCTAGGTCAGTGGTTCACTGAGTCACTTCTGCCAGGTCTCTAGTCGTTTCGGCCACCGTTTTTTCCACTCTTTCCATTGTTTCGCTAAATCTGCTTAGTTCTGTGAATAGTCACTTTGAGGTTATTGTAAAATTTTCTTCTAGTTCATCATCACTGCAGTCACTAACAGAGCCGTTAGCTGAGGCCGACCTGCTTTTACTTAGGGCCCTAGTTTCCCTTGGCTCCATCATGGTGTTTGGTTTAAGGTAATCGAGCAGCATGTCTTTGGGATGGACTTTTGGTGGCATGCTTCCCCCTGTAGTTTGATCTGTCTTTCCGTTGATGTTTAGATGTGGAATATGGCAAGACCGCACTAGATTGCCTTAGATTTTGAAACTCCTGGGATCAGAGCTCAGCAAGCTATGTCTTCATTCCTTGGAGGTGGAACTGGAAGTCGTCCCAGATTCTCAGCATCTGCGCCTTTACTTTCGTTTAGAAGGAGAAGGAGGTCCTCAACTTCTTTAAATTGGAAGGGTACAAAGGAGCTGTGTTTGGATGGCGCTGAGGAGATTCAAGTTAAGTTGGATAAAAGTATGGCCATTTTAGCGGTATCGAATGCCAGGCCCGAGGTTGAAAATGGGTAATTGTAGCTATGCAGAATATCAGATTTGTTGGAGAGGGTGTTCACCTTGAATGAGATCTTGCTGGGAAACGAGGAAGACAGTTTGTTGCCTTCAGCTGATTTAACGATTTGCCAGAATTTGGTGGAGTTACCCTTCGTGAAGTCAAAGGCAGATAGAAAGTGGTTTGTTTTCGAGGTTCTGACTTTTTTGTACAATTGTTCCGGCGAGCTCTGAAAGGTGCCCAGTCTGCAGGTAGTTGGGTTTGCCTGGCTGTTGCCCAGAGACAGCCCCTTATGTTTAGTGCAGCTTTTAGTTCAGGTGTGAACCAGGAGCAGGAAACCTTATGTGCTCTGCATTTCATCAAGGGGGCATGTCTGTTGATAATGTTACTTAATGTGTCATTGAAAAAGGCTGCATCATTAATACTCGGGGCCAGGTAAAAGTCAGTCTAATCTATGTTTCTGAGATCTGATAGGTAGTGGGATAGTTTGAATTTATGGATGCTCCTTTTCTAAATGAACCTACCGTATTTGTCGGTTTTAGTGGGGTCTGTCCTCTAATACAGGCCACAGCAGAGTGATCAGTGACATCATTGTGAAAACGACATCATACAGTTCTAAAATGGTACATACTACCTGTGTGTAAATCAGAAACACGATCTAGGATAACTAAAATGCCTGTAGAGCTGGAACAGTAACAGAACTAGAGCCAGTATTTACAAATCAGCTTCGACAGGGAAGAATGACTTACAGGTTCAGGGCAGTTCTCCTTTAAAGCTGCACATTAGCATAGAAACAGGAGCAAATCAACTCCTCTGGCTGCCTTCCTACACTTGACATCATAAGCCTCTGTTTATGACACCATAATTGTTTCCACAGCAACAGATTGTGACGACACAAGCAGAGGATTGTTATGTTAGGTGAAGACAGGCAGCTAGAATGGTTAAAGTTTAAGGGAGGCAGTGATCCTGTCGCAACCCCACAACATATCCACAAAGCAGAGTGAGTAAGAGGCAGAGAGAACATGAGAGAGGGAGAACTAAGAGAAGAGGAGGGAGGCAGGGAGGGAGGAGAACCAACATTTGGAGAGAAAAGCGACACAATGTGCATGGTGGCAGGCAGCAAGAGGAGGAAGAGAACGATTAATGTAGAGACAGAGATGAAGGATGTGGGGAAGGGCAATAGAGACAAATGTACAGAAAACACAGGAATAAGTTTCCAATTGGTCAAAATAGGAGTTAGGGTGGCACCATGGACCACATCCATATAGTCAAAAACCTATAAGATTATCTTGGTGAAGATCTCCAGACGGACTGGGAGTGGTAAGTAAGCAAGCAAGCCTTGATGAAACAGATGTCAAGTTTTGGGCAGGGTTTTTATGTTGGCTTGTCCGCACGTGCAAGCAACATAATGCGAACATATCACTTTTAGAGCTGTGCTGCCCGCTTTGCCAATGCCCCGCTCCATTTTGCAGGCGGGACCACATCGCACCAATGAATGGCCGAGCTGTCTGTGACAGCACTTCAGATGCAGTGGCGTGCAGTTCAAAGGAAACCACCGCTGCAATCAATAGTGATAATGTGTACCCATTTACATATACCTGGCATCGGCACGCAGCAGCTGTCATCAGCAATTTACATATTGCTGGCGTCAGCCGCCTCTCCGTCCCCATGAAAGCCGACGTGGGGTGCCCAATCCCTCACCAGCATGCCCCCTCCCCAGTTCATTTGCCGACGGGGTAGCTCAATCCTCGTTGGCATGATGTGCCCCCCCAATGTGTTGTGTGCCAAGGGGATGCCTAATCCTGTTGGCTCCACTTCCACCAACGTGCAAAGTCCTCGCCTCTTTTTTTTTAACTCTTTAAAAAAATGGTCCTCGTTGACTCTTCTGCCCCCCCCAACCCTGCACTCCACCGCCTGAGCACCCCACCTCCCCACCCTCACCTCATACTTAGCTCCAGAGCCCAGCGCAATGATCTGAACTGAAGAAATGCCAGCAAGCTGTATAATGGCATAAATGTTTTTCTTTCAACTTCGGTGCATATCTTGGCCATTTTTGGGAATTTGGGCACCAAAGTTTCAGCATGGGGTTCTTGGGACCTCACCTCATGAATTTGGTCACTGTCATCTTGTTATTTGGTTTCAAAAAGTGTTTTTGTGGTCACTGCGTGGAATCACCTTTCGGGACTGATTGATGAAACAACAGTGTCACTGATCATGAGGGGGGCTCTCAAAAATCCTATCTTGCAAATTTGATGAAAAAATTCCAAAAAATGACTGCGTTACAAGTGTGCATTCTGCAGTTTCCATGCACACTCATGACTTCGCGAATTTGTAATATTTTCACTACAAATTTTCAACATTGGCATTTTATTCACACCTCCTTATGAACTGTACAGCTGTCATTTTTCACATCCTGGCTGAAATGTGTTTCCGCACTTCCGGCACAGAATAGCGCGGTTGCTGTAGGAAATCACTGTTCGGGACAGATTAAGAAAATCACAGTGCCACTGTTCATGAGGAGAGGTTCAAAAATAACCATGTTGAAAATTTGGTCGAAAAAATCCAAAAAACGATTACGTTACGGGTGTGCGTGTCGCAGTTTCTACGCATGTTTGTAACTTTGTCAATTTTTCATATTTTCACTCCAGATTTTCAACATTGCCATTTTTTCACACCACCTCACAAACAGTATAGCTTTCATTTTTCCTATCCTTCTAGAAATGTGTTTTCACACCTGTTGCCAAATGGTGCAGTCGCTGTGCAAAATCACCTTTCTGGATTGAGTAACGAAATGATAGTGCCACTGTTCATGATGCTGGGTCACAAAAAATACCATTTTGCATGTTTGGAGTGAAAATACCAACAAACGCCCAGGGCGTTAGGCTTTCCAACCATAATGCCCTACTCCGTACAGACTGACAGGCATTGGGAGTGTGACTTGGGATCGTTGCTCGTAATACACACACCATTCTACCCCCACCCTGCAGTCACTGACAGGCATCGAGGTGTGCCTTGGGGTCTTTGGCCCCAGCTTTCACCACATTTTCCTATACCGCACCCATTTCAGCATATTTCCTTATGTTATGGGATGAGCGTGAGGGCCGAAGACCCCAAAGCACACCGCAACACCTGGTCTTCGGCCCCAGCGATCACACCATTCTCCTGTACCACACCCATTTCATCATATTTCCTTATGGAATGGCATGAGTGTAAGGCCCGAAGGCCCCAAAGCACACCACAACACCTGTCAGTGTCTGCAAGGTAGAGATGAGATGAAATGGCGTGGCGTTATGCCCGATGATTAAAGGCACCCCCCAGTCACAAGTGGGGTTAGTTGAGAAAGGCACACCCCCAATGCCCGTCACTCTCTGCAGGGTGGGGGTGGGGTTGGCGTTAGTTCAATACTTCACTGCCATTCCTATGATGCATCTCTCTAACTCCTGCACTAGCAATGCCAGCAAGCCAACATTCGTCATTGACAAATGCTTGTTTGTGCATAGCATCAATGTGGGCTGAGAAGGCTGGTCTACCATCAAGCAGTATAGTGCAGTGGTTTAAGGCTCTGAGCTGCAAATCTGGAGACCTGGGTTTGAATCCCACAGTCCCCACTTGCATACTGTGTGATCCTAAGCAAGTCACTTAACTTCTCTGCGCTCCCCGGTTGCACCTGTAAACAAGCTTTCAGCTTAGTGTGTCTCTCCTCATTAAACAATTGGGGGAAAAGAAAAGCCACATATCAATATATTTTAAAGTGGGGAGCAGCTTCAAGAGTATTGCTGTTCAGGGGTCTGAAGATTCATGGGGAGGAAACCTTGCTTCTGCTTGTGCTAAAGCTCATTGACACTTCATCTTTTTGACACTGACCGTAAGTTAGTGTGACTGGAACCAGCACTGGACATTGCTGAAGTTATGCTATAACTGTTGAAGGCTATATGTTATAAGGGAGTCTGCACTCACAGCTACAAGGATTGGCGTCTTAGTACCGGACTCCTGCAGTTGTTTTGCAATCTGTCAACATCTACAGAATCTATTAGCATTATAAACTTAATTTTGATTCAGGGCAACAGAATGCAAATAAATCTATAGTCCAGTGCCTTATTTGTTTTAATATTTAAAGTTAGAGCACTTTTATCAGTGTTACAGTCCGGCAAGCTTTTAAAAGTAAATGGAGCACAGTGGCAAAACTGACAATTGTGGGAAGGAACCTGGACAACTGAAATGGTTCGGACTGAAAAAAAAAAAAACCTGTTTATCTCCATTAAATCAGGTCTGGGAGATTTGAAACACTCTTTAAACCATTATCTGTTAGTCACTGTGTTGTTTTTTTAGTAATAATATTTTCCTGATTACAACATCAAGGTAACCATTTTTAGTTTCAGTTTGTTCAATTATGTTTGCTTGCACGCATGTGCAAGAAACATAGTGCCACCATACGAGTTTTTGTAGGTGTGCCTTCCCCACTTCCAATGCCCTGCTCCCTTTTGCAGGTGCAGCTGCACTGCGCCAATGAATGTCCAAGCTGTCTATGACAGCCGTTCAGACGCAGTGGCATACAGCTGAAAGCTAAAAACTGCTGCAATCAGCGGTTGTAACGTGTAGGCAATTTGCATACTGTCATCGGCAGATAATTTACATACTGCCGTCAGCAGTATGCAAAGTGCCTACACTCAGCACTGCATCCTGAATGCAGCTGTCATAGACAGCTCCCTTCAAGATCCCCCCTTCCCAAACACTCACGTAGCATGCTGGGAGCCCACCCTAGCATACTCATGAGCTCCCCCCCACCCCAGCACACTGTATGGCTGATGGGGGTGCCCAATCTCCCGTCGGCTCTGTGCCCCCCCACAGACTTCTAGGTGCCACGCTGGGAACCCAACCCAGTGTGGCAAAAGTCGGAATGGTGAGGGAGGTGCCCAATCTCCCGTCGGCTCCACTCAACACCCCCCCAAAAAAACGGATTCCAGTTGCCACGCTGGGAGCCCACTCCAGCGTGGCAAATGTCTGTATAGCCGACGGGGGTACCCAATCCCACGTCGGCTCCGCTGATCCCCCCAAAATTTTCATCTGCCATGCTGGGAGCCCACCCCAGCGTGGCACAAGTCCCTCGTTGTCTTTCTAAAAAGAAAAAACACATCTTAAAACAAAAAATGGTCCCTCGTTGATTGTCTTGCCCCCTCCCCAACCGCGCCCACCCTCTGCAAATCCACTTCCCCACATCCCTGTCCCCATACTTAGCTCTGGAGTCTGGCATGATGATCTTTGGTGGACCGGGAACACGTCTGCACTCTTCAAACCCGACCGCGAACTGAAGAAATTCCGGTAAGCTGTATAATGGCATAAATGTTTTTTTTTCAACTTTGGTGCATATCTCGGCCATTTTGGGGAATTGTTTCACCAAATTTTAAACATGAGGTGTTTGGGGCCCCACCTCATGAACTCAGTCACTGTCGTTTTGTTATTCGGTCCCGAAAGGTGATTTCGCAGTCACTGCACGGAACCACCTTTTGGGACCTGGTAATGAAACAACAGTGTCACAGTTCATGAGGTAGTCCCCCCAAAACTCTATTTTGAAAATTTGGTGAAAAAATTCCAAAAAATGACTGTTTTACGAGCGTGCATTGTGCAGTTCCTACGCACGCTCATAACTTCGCACATTTTTATTATTTTCACTCCAGATTTTCAACTTTGCCATTTTACCACATCTCCTTATGATCAGTATAGCTGTCATTTTTCATATCTTGCCCAAAATGTGTTTTCGCAAATGTAGCGTGCAATGGCGCAGTCGGTGTGCGAAATCAATGTTAGAGACAGGTTAAGAAAATCACAGTGACACTGTTCATGAGCAGAGGTCTTAAAATGGCTATGCTGAAAATTTGGTGACAGAAGTCCATAAAATGACTGCGTTACGAGTGTGCATTGCGCAGTTTCCACGCACCCTCATAAGTTCACGAATTTGTACTATTTTCAGTCCAGATTTTCAACACTGGCATTTTTCCACACCTCCTTATGAACTGTCATTTTTCACACCCTGGCCAAAATGTGTTTTCGCACTTCCGGCGCAGAAATGCGTGGTTGCTGTGGGAAATCAGTGTTCGGGACAGATTAAGAAAATCACAGTGACACTGTTCATGAGCGGAGGTCCCAAAATGCCTGCGTTGACAATCTGCTGTAAAATATCGCCAAACTAATTACATTATGTGTGTGCATTGCGCAGTTTCTACGCACGCTTGTGATTTCACTTTTTTTATATTGTCACTCCATATTTTCAACATTGCCATTTTTTACACCTCCCCATGAACAGTGCAGCTGTCATTTTTCACATTCTGTTTGAAATGTGTTTTTGCGCCTGTGGTGCCAAATAGCATAGTCACTGTGCAAAATCATCTTTCGGCTAACAAACTGATATTGCCACTGTTTGTGAGGTGGGGGTCACAAAAAACCCATGCTGAAAATTTGGAGTGAAAATACCAACGAATGTCTGGGGCGTTCGGGTTTCCGACCATAACACCCCACCCTGTAGAGAATGAAAGGCATCAGGGGTGTGACTTGGGATTGTCTCCTGTAATGCTCATACCATTCCACCCCCACCCACACCCTGCAGCCAGTGAGAGGCATTGAGGTGTGCCTTGGACTCTTCAGCCCCAAAGTTCACCCCATTCTCCTATACCGCACCCATCTCACCGTATTTCCTGATGCAGTGGGGTGCGCATAAGGGCCAAAGACCCCAAGGCACACCGTGACACTTGTCAGTGTCTGCAGGATAGGGTGTGGGGAAATGGCGTGGCCACTATGCCTGACAACCCAAAGGCACACTCCAATGCCTGTCAGTCTCTGCAAGGTGGTGGTGGGGTTGGCTTCAGTTCAATACTTCACTGCCATTCCTATTATGCATCTCTCTAACTCCTACACTACCAATGCCAATGCCAGGAAGCAAACATTCGGCATTGACAAATGCTTGTTTAACTGAGATACAGAATTTTTTAATTTTTTAAAGTTCCAATCACATATTTATTTTTTTAAGGCTGATTTAAAATGTTTTTATTAATTTTGAAGAAGGTTACAAAGTAGCATCACATTTTAACCAACAGTCACTTCCATTCAGAAATATGGCGAGGAGTTCATTAGCAAGAAGTACAGTTGATGTAGTTTCTGAGTTTAGAACATGAAGATATACTAACACATCCCTAAGCTGATAACAGAAATTACCTACAACATTTTAATATTATTATGGCTAAGGGTAGTACATTTGGGTATTTGCAACAATCTTAAACCTATTCTATATCTATGTGTAACCCCCTTATAAATGGGGGTTCCTAAAAACCTTCCTTGGGCTTGCCTAAATGTCCACTGCCCGGCTGGCGTTATGTGTCCTGGCAAGTTCAAAGTGTTTGCATGTGAGTGCCCTGTTAGCCTCCGTGCCTGACTCTTTAAGAGCTGCCTATTTTGTGGTATATAACTGATCTGGGTGGGGGCTGAGTGTTTCAGGCTCGAGTCCCGCCCAGACTGCAGTGCCTTTGCTTCATTCTGCCATCGCTAATTGCGCAGAGGGAGCTTTATCAGAAACTGTGATTGTTTGCTGGTTATCTGCTGTAGTAATAATAATAGTGTAGTTTGTCTAACCTGCCCTCTTCTGCAGCATGGACTTTCTGTTAATCACCACCTTCTTGGTCCTGGACTGTCAGTTTGGACCAATCAGTGCCTTTGAGGATTCTAAAATGGAGACTGTCCTCAGGGGTCTTGTGGGACTGAATTTCTGTTGGAATTGTAGTTTTTGCATTTTGGCACATAAATGGACCTGGAGGGGGAGCCCTTGCTTTGACAGACAGATGGATCAACTAACTGAACCCTTTTGGATCAGAAGGAAGTCCCGGTGCTGCCTGCAGCAGAGAGTCAGTCTAAAGCTAGAGTTGAGAGAGTGAACAGCTCGAGTGATTCGAGCAGCTGCTCCTGTGTGGTGCGCAGGGGAAATCGGTGGGAAGGCTGTGTTTGGCCTGCCTGCTACCATCTTCATAAGTGAAGAGATCTTGAGCCTGATAACAGACTTCTTCCGAATTTGCAGCTTTTGTGATTGGATCCTGATCTGTGACAAACTGAATCCTCCTGAAGTGGACTGTAGATTTGCCTCAGTGCGATTGGCTGGTCAGGACTTGAGACTGCCGCAGAGCGTACAGTTTGCACAGAGACACTGTGAATTGCAACCGGACTGTCATCCGAACTGTGATATATGCCTTGCTTTTACTATAAATGTGCTGAATGCTGATAGTGGGTCGTAGTTTGGTTCCCCACTGCATGAATGTGCCACGCTTGCTGGAAGCTGCATCCAGCAACTACCGGACTGTTATCTGACGTGTTCACTCGGTCTGGGCCTTGCCACCTTAGCTCAGACAGCTGCTCACACCGCAGAGAAAACCACCGATGAGAGACCAGCCCAGGGGTCAGTCCCCTGCTCAACTTCATGGACAGGAACGACACCACGGAGCATCGCGTGGACCCTGCTTCTCCTGGCCATCCAGCTCTTCATCCAGAGGTCTCCATTTCCTCCATCCTGCATCCTGAACTGGGTAGCGTGAGTAAACACCAGGGTAGCTCCCTGCAACAACAGCTCAAATCAAAGTGTGTGTCAACTGATTTAATTGTTGTTGCTAATCATTTGGGACTGAGCCATCCGGCCCCGGATTACAAATTGTGGGTTACTGTGCATGACTATTTCTTTCCATCATTAGGGCCCTGACCAGCTGCAACACCAGCTTACCCTGGGCAATGTTTTAGGCTAGCTTCTACCAACAACTGGGTACCCAGAGTGTGTGTGACTGTGTTGTGGGACTCTAAAGCGCATACCAATTAACCTGAATCTTTCGGATCCTGAATCATCCACCAGATTCTACCCATTCCTTGTTACTGCCCCCCTTGAATAAATCAGATCTAAATCTTTTTGCATTCAAACTGGTTGTGGTGTACCTCTGTATTGTAAATATTGTGGTATTGCTGTTTACTGTTACAGGCCTTATTTTACAGGGGGTCTCCAGGGCTGAGCCAGCTGAACCCGCCCTGGTGGTAAGAGTAACCAGAGTGGAGTTAAAACTGTTGTTGGGGCAAATTGCAATTGTGTAATCTGTGAGTTACGTAGGCCAATAGAGGAAAAAGAGGAGGTTAACAGTGTCCTGGAGGGCTGTACCAAGGGCAGCTACACTACCACTAACCTTGTCCTTCAGGTGGAGGCGCCTGTTTCAGTACCCAGGCCCCTCAACCTGCACTTGGTCACGCAGGCAGGGGTAGTAGCCCTTGGGATAGCACCACCTAGGGGTTATATATATGCAGTATTTATCTTCAGAAAGGGGCCTCATACCTGCTCAAACAGGTCTAGTTTTATTTATTGAGAAATTGGAATTACACCCTTTGAGTCCATTGACTCTTTTGCAAAGGCTCCTCATCAGTAGTAACAGTACAAATTTACAGGCACATGTGCAGTACAACAAGACATCACACATACCATATATATCATTAGTAGGAAAAGGAAAGAGCTGGGTAACATATTATAGCAGAGGGCTGAGACAGCCCAGTGTCATGTGCAAAAACAGCAGTAAAAAAAAGAAAACAATTACAGAAAAGAGATACAGATTGTAAGGCAGGTATTAAATCATATAAGTTGATTAACAAGCAGGAAAAAAGTAGTAATAGGTCAGTGAAGTGTGGGTGGCAGGGCTGAAGTTAGTACAGTACTTCAAAGAGCAGTTGCAAGTAGAGATTTTAACGAGAAATTCCTTGAGTAGGGTTTTAAACAGGCCTATTTTTGTCCCAGCAGTCAGGGCAACAGGTAGGTCATTTAGCCAGCTTGGCCCCCTGTGATAGAAGGCTCTCTGACCCAAGGATGTCCTGCAGCGGGGAACCAAGAAGGGGACCTTGGGGGGTACTTCGAGTGCATCTTTGAGGGAGGGAGGGTTGGATGAGGCCCTGTAAACAGGGAGGGGTGAGTTTCCACTGGATTTTCTTTGCCAGGAGGCAAGTGTGGTACTTAAGGCGACATTCAAAGTTTAGCCAGTTAGAGCGACTATAGAGGTCACACGTGTGGGTGGTTTTACTGCAGCCTGTCACCAGGCGACAGGCCTTGTTTAGTGCTGTCTTGATGCGACAGAGAGCAGTGTTATCGGCAGAGCCATAGAACACAATTCCATAGTCTATCACAGAGAGGACCGAGGACGAAACAGCAAGGCGCAGCCCATCATTAGGCAGATAGTGTTTGATCCGATGAAGGAAGCCAATTCTGGAATTGATGGTGTTACAAAGGATGTGGATATGTGCATGATAGGTAAGAGGGGAGTCAAGGGTGATGCCCAGGTATTTGAAAGCGCTTACCTGGTCAAGGGTGGAGCCTTGGGAGGTGTTGACAAGTAGTGCAGAGTCATGGTAGGGGTTTTGACGGTGTGCGAAGATCCTGGTCTTAGTTTTCTTATAGTTTATTACTAGCCTGTGCTCAGTGAACCAGGTCTCGGCTTCTGTGAAAGACTTCTGTAGGGCATCCTGTAATGGTTGAGGCTGAGAATAGCTCCAGAAAATGACTGCGTCATCGGCATAAAGAAGTATCTGACTGGAGCAGGCACTGGGTAGAGAGTTTAAGAAGAGACTAAATAGAAGGGGGTCTAAAATGGAGCCTTGCGGGACCCCAGAGCGAACTGGGAGGCTGGAGGAGAGGGTGGTGCCAATCTTGACCTGTTGTGACCTGTCTGATAGGTAATTTTCAAACCAGGCCGTAGTATCGGGAGACAGTCCTACGTCAGTCAGGGATCTAAGGAGAAGGGCGTGATGGACTGTATCAAATGCCTTAGTTAGGTCAATGTAAACTGACCCAACTAAGTGCCCCAGATCTATGGCCTTGTGGATGTAGGAGGTATATTCAAGGAGAGCTGTGGTGGTGCTATGGCCCTGCAGAACCCGTGCTGTTCAGGGCACAGAAGGTTATGTTTTGATAGGTGTTCAGAGAGTTGATCAGCTACTATTTTTTCAAGGGCCTTCGAGAGAGGGGGTAGGATAGAGATCGGCCGGTAATTAGCAGAAGCAGTGCACTCACCACCTTTCAGAAGCGGGGGAGGGGGAAGACAGCCCTTTTCCAGTGGGTGGGGAACACCCCCAGACAGAGAGAGCAGTTTAGGATTTTAGTGAGGGGTACTAGGACCGCTTTGAGAGATAGTTTGAGGAGTTTTAAGTCCAGGGAGTCACCACTATTGTGGCTCTTTCCCAGGACACTAGAGGTGTAAGACTTAGCCTCTTTTAGAGTTATTACACGAAACCTGAAAGGTGGGGTGGGTGTGGGAGGAGCATGTGAGGAAGAAGAAGCTGAAAGGCTTGGTGGGGCAAAAAAGTTGGGGGGAGTACACCGCTAAGGTCAGAGAAGGAAGAGTTTAAGGCATTGGCAATTTATATGGGATCCTGAGATATGGTCCCATTGACTGAGAGTTGGGAGGGTGGAGGGGATAGGGTTTTGCCATTTAGTTCTTTGATAGTATCCCAGAATTTAGGCCTGGAGTCCTTTGAGGAGGTGAGGACATTCTGATAATAAAGGGCTTTGGCCTGACGTAGGGCACCGGTACATTTGTTCCTAGCTTCCCTGTACCATTGTTTGTTCTGAGACAGACTTGGAGCGAGAGCTCTATGCCAGAGATTAGCTCGATGATACATGAGGTCAAGTAGAGTCTGATTTAGCCAGGGGGCATCATGGTTTTTTACTACCTGCTTTGTAACTGGGGCAAAAGGTCACAGGCAGCATTGAAAGAGCTTATGAAATTGCTAAGGGCCTCATCTATGCTACTTGCAGTATCAATGGGAGACCAGTCACAGTTTAAGAGGTGTTTAAACATCTACAGCATATGGTTTTGGGGGGTGGGTTTGGAGTCTTACAGGACCACCGACCGAGTACAGGCGAGTGATCACTGATGGCATCTGGGAGCACTAGGACCTTAGAGATTCATTTAGGGTGGTTAGTGAAAATCAGGTCCAACGAAGTAGCGGTCCCTTCCTATGGTTATGTCTTGTGGGGGATTGGACAACTTGAGTCAGGCCCATGGCCAATGCTGCATCTTTATAGTGGACAGCTGATGGCGCTAGCCAATTTGTGTTAAAGTCACCCATAACAATAATCTCACTGGAGTTAGGGAGAGATGAGATGCAGCTAGCAACTGCATCGAAAGCTGCCTTCTGAGTTCGCGGTGGGATATAAACCACCAATACATAGAA
This sequence comes from Neoceratodus forsteri, assembly GCA_016271365.2. Lineage (NCBI taxonomy): Eukaryota > Metazoa > Chordata > Ceratodontiformes > Ceratodontidae > Neoceratodus > Neoceratodus forsteri. The sequence goes on from CM028138.1 coordinate 663,525,969, forward strand.
GGTTTTCACTGGGTTGTCCGGAGCAATCTTTACAGTGAGTACTTGGGTCCCATCCATGAGAGGGAGGGAGGGAAGGGACAAACATTGCTTGGAGGGTGTTTCGAAGATAGAGTGCACAGCCTCCTCCCCGTTTGCCTTGACGATCTGATCGAAAAATGGAGTAGCCATGTAGGGCCACATGAGAGTCCATGGTAGTTTTAGAGAGCCAAGTCTCGGTTAAAGCCAGGATGTCTGGCTTATGCTGCATGATTCAGCCCTTAAGTTCAAGTTCAAGTTCAAGTTTATTGCAGGAAAACTCCATTGAGCAAGCTCATTCACAAGGAGGTCCTGTGACATAAACACTTAAAGTACAAACACAGATAGGTAATAACAGTATATACATGAAATACACGTTACATGATGCAGGCTGGATATACACACAAGGGTACCACATAGGGTGACCGCAGGTGGTAAACATTGATGTGAGAGAGCTTAATTTATAGGTCGTACTGATAAATGAAACATGATGATTGGTGTGATTTGATTTAATCAAATCAAATCAAATCAAATATACAGTATTTTTGCAGCTAGGACAAACAACAGTCTACAACTGATATGGAGGGAGGAGAGATTGCTAGTAGCAGTGGAGCGAAGCAAAGATAAAGCCAGGAGTAGAGGGAAGGAAAGCAGTTAATATGACAAATCAATTATACCTTACCAGTGGATAAATATGGCACACATGGGAAGGAAGAGACTTAATGACAGTTACAGGTGTCTTTTATTTTCGTTGAACTTAGCGATTTGTAGAAGTTTATTGAAACTGTGCTAGTAGTTTCAGTCACGGTTTGTAATTGGTTCCAGATGGAGGAAGGGCATATGCACAGCACGTTTACTAAAGGAAGTCCGCGTCCTTGGTATGTCAAGCATAATAAAGTCAGATTTTCTTAACGGTATGCACTATGTGAGATACTAATAAGGGAAGAGATAGCTTGGCAATTTCTGCAGGAGCAGTTTAAGAGTCCATAGCCCAGCATGGAGCAGGCGTCTAGTAGTAAGGGATGTCCAACCAACAGCTGCATATAAGTCACAGTGGTGCGAGCGGGTAAGGAGTTGGTAATGAACCGTAATGCACGGTGATAAAGGATGTCCAGTTTACTTAGATTTGCAAGAGTGGTGGAGGAATAGATTACATCGCCATGCAGTAGGGGGGAGAAAAGGCCTGTACAAGTTGTTTCGAGTTTCAAGGGGAAAGGGCCTATTCTGCTAGAAGAAACCAAACCTTGCTTTTAACCTTCTAGAGACATCTTCAATGTGGTCACTGAAAGATAATTTATTGTCGATCCAGATACCTAGATATTTAAATTTGGTTACAACTTCCAGAGGCTCGTTTAGCGTGGTGACAATGAAGTCTTGGGCAAGAGTATTGGGGGACCTGAGACAGCACTGCGGAGAATATCATCGCTTTAGTCTTCTTGGCATTGAGCAGAAGCTTTGCCTTTATTAAATTATGTCAGGTTGTGCTAAGTCCGTGAGCACTCCTTGACTTCAGATAACGATGAGCCAGAAGTATACAACACAGTATCATCTGCAAAAAGTGCAGACTGGACGTAGATATGTGCATCTAAGTCATTGATGTACAGAGAAAACAAGATAGGGCCTAAGATGGATCCTTGGGGACTCTCTTGCAACTGGCAACAGCAGAAAAAAGCCTTCGCCTTTACTTTTGGAATCTTCCAGTTAGGTAGCTAGAGAACCACTGGGTGGTATGGTATGTGGCACCCAACTTTGCAAGGCAATTGACTAATAGTTTGTGATCAACAGTATCAAAAGCTTTGCTGAGGTCCAAAAGACTGCACCAGTTACCTTCTTAGCATCTATAGCAGAGATCCAATCATTGGTTACTTTTGCTAGTGCAGTGATTGTGCTATGATTAGCCCGGAAGCCAGATTGAGCTGGGTTAATGAGAGAGAAGGTTTCCAAGTGAGATTTTAACTGAATATGGATCAGTTTTTCGAGAACTTTAGAAAGGATAGGCAATATGGAGATAGGCCTATAGTTGTTTACATCGCATGGGTCACCAGATTTAAATAGAGTGAGGATATGTGCTGATTTACAGCAGGTTGGCACAGCAGCAGATGTAATGGAAAGATTGAAGATGTGGAGAATTGGGGCAGTGAGATGGGCATAGCCTGACCTTAGGAAAAAGGGTTCCAAGCCATCGTCCCCTGCACATTTTTTGGTGTCTAAGTTAAGAAGAGAATCTTCTACTTCTTTATAAGTTATCTCGCGCAGTTGGAAGGGGCTGGGTGCAGCACTAGATGTGGCGGGAGGGGTATGCTGGCTCACCACAGCACCAGCATAAGGTGACGAGTCAAAAGCTAATCCAGCTGTGGCAAAGTGGGAGTTAAGTTCCTCCAGGATTAGGGACTTGTTTTCCACAATCTTGCCACTTGCGACTATCTTTGTTGGGACAGAGGGAGCAATGGGCCATCCTTCTATAGCTTTGATAGTCTTCCATATTTTATGAGGGTTACCTTTAGCTTGTTTTAGAGTAGAAATATAATAGTTAGCTTTAGCAGAGCGAAGTTTTTTCACACAGTTATTCCTGGCTGTTCTAAAGGCCTGCCAATCCGAAGATTCTTTGGAATGTCTAGCTTTAGCCCAGAGCTTATCTCGAGCTATAAGGGCTGCCTTGAGATCCGAGGTGAACCAGGGATTGAATTGTTCCGCACCTTACTTTGATGAAAGGGGCATGCTTATTTATTATTGTAGTGAGTTTGTTATTAGGATGCAAGCTGCCTTGTTGACATCTTTGGCTAGGTAAAGATCTTGCCATCTGATCATGCTCAGGTCAGATAGGAAGTTTAGTGCACTGAATTTGCGAAAGGATCTTTTGTTATAAAGATGGGTTCGGCCGGGCCTTAATTTGAGATCTTATGCAAGCAACAATTCCATGATCGCTCATGTCGTTGGAAACACTGCCAAATGAGATATTTTGTGGATGGGTGGTTAGTACCACATCTAGAATGGAACTGTTGGCAGTATTTAGAGTGTTGTTCCTAGTAGGTTCTCTGACTAATTGCCCAAGACCTAGCTCGCCACAAAGGATTTGAGGCCATGTGATTTAGGTGACAGCCAGTCCATATTTAGATCTCCTAGAAATATTGTTTCAGTTTTGCATCTCGAACATGGATTTCAAAGATTAAGGACTTCATCACCACCAGACGGGGTCTGTAGCCACCTAGGATAGTGATACATTCCGAGGAGGGGAGATGAAGGCTCAGTGAAACTAACTCAAATTCCTTGGCTAGAGATTTGCACCACATTGGTGACCAAGTACTTAGATTTGGCACAGATAACTACCCCCGCCTAGACCTCTATCTGCTCTAAATAAATTGTAGCTCTGCAGTGATATTTGTTGATCAGTGTTCGCCTTTTTAACCACGACTCAGTAATTATGATAAGGTCTGGGTTAACGTAGCAGCCCAGGCTTGCAGCTGTACAAGTTTTTAGGCAGGCTTAAAATGTTGACCATCATCATTTTGAGACCTGTGGCCTCAGCAAAATCGATAAGCGAGGTAAGTTGGGGGGCCAAGTTGAGCTCCACATTGCCTGAGCAGAAGAAGCAGAGTATAACTTTCTTTTGAGGAGCTTATAAGAATGGAGACTGCTTTTTATTTCTTTAGACAACTCCATATCGTGTCTGCGAAGAAGCGCCACTGTAATGACAGTTGATTGTGATCAATGTAAGTGCTTGGGAGACATAGGTGAGGACAGTAGCAAGGGGTGTAGGCTAACCGGGGAATAGGCTAAAAGGGGAGAGGAGAATGACAGAGTGTCTGCACGGTAGACTGTTATAACATTAGGTATTGATAAGGTACATTGGAGAACTGAATTGCATTGAGGTACTTCGAATTGCACTGTATTGCTGAAAACTCTGCACCTTAGGAGCAATAAAAGAGAGCAATTAAGAGAGTCAAATTTTTTCAGTAGGCTACAGATATTTAGGGAGGCAGCAATGAGACCTTTCTTTTTATCAGCAAAGAGTGTGGATTGTGGAAATGGCCCTGAGTTAGGGTGAACATTCCCAGATAAAAGAAGGAGGATGAGTAGGATGTGACGAGTTATGGCAAGCTTAATGTGGTTGTGTTCCCCGATAGCAGCGGGTGTTTTCCTAATGGGGCTGTGTACTGGCACTGGAAATGAGAGGATGATTGGTGCCATGAGGTGGGGGGGGCAGAGAGAGAGGTCGGAAATGATATGATGTGCTAGGTAATAGTCATGTCGGCACTGGGAAGGACAAGTGCAAGAAAAATGGGTGGATATGGGAAAGAAGAGAGGTGGGTGGGTAGGGGAGGTTGGGCGACAGTGAAAGAGGGGGGAGGATGCAGTGGGCAAGACCGATAAGGAGGAAGTAGACAGGAGCAGCCATTTGAGCAGACTGCTCAATGGATGAAAACAGCAGCAGCTAAAGGGGAAGCGTATAAGGGGAAAAAAACAAAAAACTGCAGTAGCTAATAAGGAGAAGTGCACAGAGGAGGGGAGAACAGCAAGAAAATCACTAACAGCAGCCTCTAGTGGTGACCGAGTATAAGCTGCTAATGAGAAAGTTAGGTGATGGGTTTTACACCGTCATGTTACTCTCCTGATATAAGGAGATGTTGAGCAAGGGTGGTGGTGGGGCAGTGAGGGCAAAACAAAGACTGCAGCTGTCCGGCCACTTAAGTGTGCCTGCATTGATGGATTATTTGCTCACACTGCACTCTGCTACAGGACTGCCCCAGCGTGGGGAGGGCTACCTCGATCTGCCCTCATGACCACCTCCGGAGCTTGGGGGAGCTGAAGGGAGGAACAGAGATACAGGTCAGGCAATTTATATAAGCTGGAACGCTCCGGGAGGGTTCGGGGGTGGGCAGAAACAAACAAGGATTTAAATTGCTTTCTTTTAAACTGCTTTGGGCAGAAACAAACAAGGATTTAAACTGCTTTCTTTTACACTGCTTTGGGCATAAACAAACAAGGATTTAAACTGCTTTCTTTTAGACTGCCTTTTCTTTTTTTTTACTCTGTAAGGTCATAATCACATAGGATATCCTTTTGTTGTTGGCTGTTGTACCCATATATGGGTACCATTTTAAAAATGAAGGAACTGTATCTGTTTTCCATTGTGCAAGGATTAAACATTTAGTCCCCAAGAAGGCCACCAACAGCCAAAGTTTAGAATGCTTACCCACAATCATGTTATCAGGTATGATACCTAGGATAAACAGAGATGGTGCAAACAGGAGAGGTACCTTGACTACTTCTGAGCATATGCCATATATTGAATGCCAAAAGTGTGTAATTTCTGGACATTTCCAGAACATGTGGGATAAATCTGAGTGTTTGTGAGAGCACCTCCAGCACTCCCCATTGGTGAGGAAACCCATGTTTTCCAGTCTGTATGGGAGCAATAGAAGTAATGTAAAATTTTATATTGTATTAATTTTCCCTGTGTCTCCTTGCTGGAAAGTTTAGCATGGTCCCATAGAGTCCCACTCCTTTTTGGAAATGACAATATTAAATTCATTCTCCCATTTCTGGGGGGGGGGAGATTGTTAATCTGTCACTAGGGACCTACTATGAAATCCCGAAATACATAATCCCGACACCCAGCAGCCCAAGCCCGACATCCTGAGACTGCACTTATCAGACAGTGTCACATCCCTATGATAGAAAGCCCAACACTGGACTTATGTTGGGTTTCTGGTCTGGAGGGGGGCTATGCTCCCCACACCCCCCATCATGGGGGGCTTTGCCCTCTGCACCACCCGAAGGGACTACGCCCTCTGTGCCACCCAAAATAATTATAACCAACTCCAAGTCCTGGCAAACCCCACTGTCAGTCTTATCATTGTCAGGATGTGACAGTGTCGGGTAAGTGCAGCGTCGGGATGTCGGGCTCCGGCTGGTGGGTATCAGGATTTTGTATTTTGGGATTTCGTAGTGATATCATCACAAGGCTGGGTTCAGTGCTTATGTAGTACGCTGGCTCCTTTTTTAGCAAATTTTCTAAACTGCAGCCATTCTGGGGAACTCGTCACACTGAAGTTCACTTCCAGTGCCTTATTCAACGCCTCTCTAAGCTGCTGATAGGCACAAAAATTGAATCTGTGTAGTCCAAATGTCAACCTAAGTTCACTAAATGAATTCAGAGCTCCTGCATCTTCATCTAAGACATCAACTAGATGTCGAATTCCCAATCTGCCCCAACCTGGGTCTTTTAGTGGCTTACCGTTATACAAGAGATATGGGTTATTCCAAAAGGGAAATTTGTGACTCGAGGTGAGTCTTGGGTGGTAGTATAAGCAGAGTATCCAGAGTAGGACAATAGAGCTGGATATGAAAGGATTATCTTTTACTGCACTCAGGACTGGTAAAATGAAATCCAGTAGGTGATATGGGTTCAATAAGTGGGATTCTACATTAACCTATAATGGGTGGTTAGATATGTTAGAGGTTTCCAAGTATTGCAATGATTGTCTGTTAAGGAACGTCCAGTGATATTTCTCCCACCAAGGCAGAGCTAGTCCTCCATTCTCTAGGGGAGCCCTGTGTTTATTGATAGAAAGGCGTGGTGTTTTTTGTCCCAATAGAAATCTCCTGATACAATTCTCAATTTTCCTTTTTTTTTGTTACTACTTTATACTCCTCGTTGCTGCAGCCCCTACATCTGGAGGGAGCCCCAGTCCCGTCCCCTGGCATCCACCAGCCGGCGCTGACCCTTATCCCCAGGGTTTACCCCCCTGGTGGGACTGGCGGGATTCCCCAACCCCTGTTGGAGACCGGATCCAGTGTGGCCAGCGCCGGGGCTAGCCAGGAGAGGGACCTGCAAGGCACCCTTCGACATGTGCCACAGCAACTTGTTTTTTCTCCTCCAGTTTTCTCCCTGTGGAGATGAGGCATGCAATGACACCGGCGGAGGGAGCATGCATGCACCTGTACATGCTTCTCCAGGTGTCTGCATCATCTCTGCCCCATCTGCAGCATTGGCGTGCTGCACCCCAGCCTCTGCTAGGGGCCAGTCATACACTGATCACTAGAACCCCCCTTCCCATGGAAGGAGAGCAATCCCTTGGACGCTCAATTCTCCACCTCCCCGACGACCCCCGCTTGTTCCTGAACATGGGTCACAACCGCACTCAGCAGGTCAGGCCCTCTGCTCCCACAGTGCCAACCTCTGAGCACAGTAATGTGAACAGGTAACAGACAGGCTAACCCTCCTGTCTGCTTTTGGGTCTGAATCACCTTTAGTCTCAAGTTCTGGGGGGATTCAAACTGTGAACCTTATGCTAGCATACCCAATGTACAGGCTCAGATACATACCCTCTTTGGAGATTTGCAGTACATTCTTTCACCAGGGGCACCAAGCCAGGCTTCCAAAATGAACCTTTAAAACTCTATAAAAGACCTTGGGTATAGTCTTACCTTTTCCCAGTTTAGTAACACCATCAAGCTTTTGAACAGTTTTTGTTAGTCTTAATCCTCTACATGTCACATGCAAAAAGGATTGGCAGACACACCCAGGTAGTCTTTTCAATAAAGATTTTACTAAAAGATGATAAAAATATGAAAAATGTAAACACAGAACAATATAGTAAGAAGCATACAATCACATAAAAGAACAAGGGAAGATTACAAAACAAAAACTCCTACCATAATACATATAGACTTTTTCTATCTAATGTATTACCTCTTAGTGCCTATAGTTAGATTAGAGAGCTGAGAGCTCTGTCTCTCTAGCATCCCAAGATGGAATATGACAATCAGTTCAGACACAGTATTCAGTTTAAAACTCTATGTCTCCACCCCCTTCCATGAGTCGTCTAGCTCCTTCTTTTAGAACCAAAAAAAAATACAAATATGATTTCCTGTCAGGAGATATTTTAAACATTGTGACTTCAGCAAAAACTCATTTCCCAACTTATGACAGTTTTTAATCAAGCCTTTCCTTTGAACTGGTGGCTGGTTTCTTATTTTCTCAAGGAACATCAAAGGTTTTGGCAACTCTGCCATTCTCTCACCTAGGTGTAAGATATTGGGCAGGAATCAGCTTAATGATGTCCTGTTTCTGAAGTCATAAAATGTATATTTAGCTTCCCAACCTCAAAGCATGTCATAAACACTCTCCACCGCCCCCACCACCACCCTTGGTCGACACGCCCTTATATAGGGCTGGAAAAGAACCAGGAACCAATAGGACTGAGGCTGCGCCTGAACCAATCAGCCCACTTTTTACCATTAGCAGCCTAAATCACCTCACCACTCAAGGCAGCATTGTCCCTCATTCCCCATCACTGATATGTCCTTTGGTGTCAACCCCTTCTATCTCTCCTTCCCACCCTCCCCTAATAACCTCGCACCTGTACCGCCACAGACAGTTCCCTTCTGCCTCTCAACTCCTGGCATCTCCCCTAGCAGTGGCACACCAGCATTAGAATGCTTACCATACTCCTCACCTCTGTCATCCTCCTTCTGGGACGCCCCAGCACCTCGCCCATGACTTATCCCGCTGGCACCCCTGCGACACAACACCGGTTCCCACCTACTCTCCTTGGCATGGAAACTCCACTGCACCCCCCCACTCATCGCCCACCTATCTCCTCTCAATACCACCTCCCATGTCCCATTGCATTCCTCTCCTACCCTACCCTCATCTCCCTGGCCACCCCTTGCACAGGCAGCACCCCAGGAAAAAAGCAACATGTCCACATCACCAAGCAGAAAACACTGGCCCTCCTCAGAATCTTCGCTCTGCTGCTACTTATGTCAGGCAATGTACACCCTAATCCAGGCCCCATCTCAGGCAGTCCGGGCACCTCACGCCATGGGCTGAGTCCTGCTCCAATGAATATCTGTAGCGTACCTTAAAAAATAGCACAGCTACAATGCTGGGTGCAGCTGCATGAACCAGATGTGCTAGCCCTCACTAAGACCTGGCTGTCAAAGAAGGTCCTGGACTCCTCCTTAGCACTTCTTGGCCTCACCACTTATAGAGCGGACAGATTTGGCAAACAGGGAGTGTGTGTGTGCCTTTTACGTATGAGACTTACTGCTATGCCAAAGCCTACAAGCACCCTCCCTGAACCACGGGGCACAGGCTCTGACACTAAAAATCACTCCTGACACTACCAGAGCCCCTGTAAGTATTACGGTGGTGTATATCCCACCACGTAACCAAGCCTCAGCGTTTCAATCTCTGGCAGACTATATCTCCAGCTTCCCACCCAAGACTGAGCACATTATCTTGCGGGATTTTAATGTGAACTGGCTGTCAAGCTCAGCCTCCCCTATAAAGGACACCCTCTCTGCACTAGACCCGGTCGAATTAGTTAACCAGCCAACCAGGGTTAATCCCAGAAATGGTTCTAGCACCCTCATCAACCTCTTACTCACCAATCGCCCTAACAGAATCACAAACCTAACTGTACTGCCAGACTCATTAAGCGACCGCTCCCCCATCCTCTTTGCCTGGTCATGTCTGCAGCAACTACCCAGACCAGGCAGTTTCATCCAACGCCATCTTCAACCTGGAGGCCTCACTAAACTAAGGAGATACCTTGCCCAGTGTGACTGGTCCCCCATCAGATGTGCCTCCTCCATAGATGCTGCCCTTGAATACTTCACCCACACATTCAACAAGGCCTGTGATACATTTGCCCCACTCACGAAGGTACAAACCAAAAAACGAAATGCCCCCTGGGTTACACCAGCACTGCTCAAGGAGCTGAAGAGCTGTGATGACCTCTGGTACAAAGCAGTTGTCTCTGGTGTGCTGACGGACAGGCTGGCCTATAAAATGGCCCACAACCAGTGTACCCGGGTTATTAGAATGGCCAAATCCAGCTATTACAAGTCCACCCTGGCCTCATCCTGGGGGAATGCTAGGTTGTTTTGGGACAACTTAAAGGAACTTAATGGAAAGTCCAGAATGCCTCCCCGATCAGCTAACTGTCAACAATAATATTACCTCAGACCCACTCACAATCGCCTATGGCCTAAATGCTGCTTTCTCTGATCTGAGCACAGTTCTACCAAGCAACTTTTTCGATCCCACCCCCAAGTCCCCAGAACCCAGCAACACCTACCCCCCTTTCTACCTCAGGGTCATTACTATGAATGAAGCAAGTTCTTACCTTAAAAAAGCACTAGGGGGTTCAAACTACTGCAAAGACTCCTTTGACATGAACATCCTTAACTTGGTACTTGACTCAGCGCTATCCCCACTAACTGATCTCCTTAACGTCTCCCTATGTCTAGGTCAGTTCCCAAACGACTGGAAGGTGGCCACCATCATACCAATACTAAAGGGTTGGGACCCCACATTGCCCAATAACTACAGGGCCATCTCCATACTCCCTCCCCTCTCGAAAGCCCTGGAAAAAATTGTTGCAACCCAACTCACAGACCACTTACTTGTGCACGACATCCTATGCAGGGAGCAGCATGGATTTAGAGCCAGACACAGCACAACCACGGCCCTCATAGAGTTTTCCAACTCACGCACAATGCCCTAGATAAAAAGCTGCTAACAGGAACTGTATTCATAGACCTGTCGAAAGCGTTCGACACAGTCTCCCACACCCTCCTCATAAATACTCTTTGCCGTTGCGGACTGTCCCCTGGACCCATCGCTTGGTTCACAAGTTACCTCACGGACACGTCCCAATGTGTGAAGATAAACAGCACCCTCTCAACCACTCTACCAGTCTGCACGGGGGTGCCCAAGGGCTCCATCCTTGGCCCATTGCTATTCAGCGTCTTCCTGAATACCCTGCCTAAATCCTGTCCTTGTAACTTTCTGCTCTATGCAGATGACGCGGTAATGAATGCCTCTCACGCGGATCTCACAGTCCTTCAGTCCTCCCTACAACATGCCTTCAACCACGTTGAAAACTGGTTCACTGACCACAAACTCGTGGTCAATGTAAAAAAAACTAAATCAATGCTCTTTTCCCAACGTCTGAGTAAGGACCACAATGCCCAGCTAACGATCTTGTCCAAAACCCTCCTCCCACTGGAACAGGTCTACACCTATAAATATCTGGGCATTACCTTTGATCCCAATCTCTTATTCCACCCACATATAAGTAATCTTTCCTCTGCCATAAATATACGCACAGGACTACTGTATCGGCACAAAGCCTGCCTACCTCCAGAGGCCCTAAACATTGCTGTTACCTCCTCTGTTCTCTCCCTTGTAGGCTATGGGCTAACTGTCTACTCAACTGCTGACCACACTGTGCTAAATGAAATCCACCTATCCATTAACAAAGCCTGTAGGCTCCTTGCTGGAATGGATAAGCGTACCCACAGCTGCACCCTTTATGCACCAACACAAATCCTCACCTTAGACGAAAGAATACGTTATCAAACATGTCTCCTTACTAAGAAAATCCACTTAGGCCTTACTCCCCCTTGAGTCTCAACCTCCTTCTGCACTACACATACCCCAGCAAACACCCATGTGGCAGATAAGTTAACATGGGCTGTTCCCAGGGTTACAAGTAACCACCCTGGCGCAATGGTCCTTCCCCTACAGAGCACCATCCTGGTACAATGAACTCCCTCTGGCCATCACCTCTATCTCCAGACTAGGCCCCTTCAAAACAGCCCTCAAGAACCACATAATCTCCACCTGCCTCTGCCGTTGCTCCCACTAATGAACGGATATCTGCCCACAGATGGCACGACCATGGGTTAAAGATATCATCCATCCCACTGCTGCTACTGAGTTTTAATGACAATGTTGGTAATTCAACTGTTTGCATCACCTGCTAGCACATGGGCCATGCCATAATTTTTTTGACTGTACTGTTTGCTGACATTCACAAGCTTCCTGCAGGACTTGTATAGCTATCCAATCTGTAGAGGTCAAGCATTACTGGTCATACCCTGTGTTATCCTGCCTCCTACCTATTGTATGCTGCCTATATTTGACTCCAATTGTGTATACCCTGTTATCTTTTCTTCCTCTACCCCCTCTGTAATATTGTATAATGACTGCTACTTGCTATGTTTTATAATCTGACGTGGAGCCTTTGGAAATGAGTCCCTGACTCAAAGGTTGTTATCCGATTTTCTCAATAAATAAATAAAATAAACAGGCCATAAAATGCAATTTCTCAAGGAAGTTAATTACATTACAGAGATCTCCTGGTCAATTATAAATCTTGTAGTTTTCACTGAAACCTGTAGGGGGAGCACCCATGGAGCACAGGCCATCCCACGTGAGACAATGACATACTACATTTCTATAATACAAATAGCATTCAATAATCATAACCAGCTGGCCAAGTGTCACACCCCTCTCCCCAGAGAAGGAGAGCAGTCCCTTGGATGCTCGATCCTTCTCGTCCCCATTGACCCCTGGTGGCCCGTGTTTGTTCCTGAACATGGGTCACTGGCGCAGCACGAGGTAAGGCATCCAGCGTCTCAGCCCTCAGTGCCACTGGGCCATCACAATTCTCAATTTTCTTGAAGTATTTTTTGGGAATGGTTATTGGCAAATTTTGAAATATATAGACTAACTTCGGGGCAACCATCACTTTGATAGAGTTTATTTTCCCTAACAGTGACAAATTAAGTTTTTCTCTCTTCAAGTCATCTTGTATTTCTTTTAATAAAAGGAGGATGTTAAGAGCTGCCATTGATTTAAGATTGTTACTTCAAGTCATGCCTACTGAATTTTGGATTTTAACATATTGCTCTGAAACTGATTTTTCATACTGACTTCTAGATTTTTTGGGAAAAAGAGTGGCATCAGCTGGGTCTTATTTTTATTACTTGTAAGCGCAGATAAAGCACTATGGTACTGAAGGATTGCTTCAAGCACAGCATATGAGTCTAATGGTCTACTGAGAGTCAGCAGAAGGTGATCTTAATAGACAAAAACCGTCAGAACAATCTTTCCCATTTTCACTCCATGTATCTTTGGGAGCATACGATGGCCTGTATCAGAGTCTGAATGGAAAGTATAAACAAGTACAGGGAATGGGGGCACCATTGCCTTGTCCCTTGCAGTAGTTTGAATGGAGTGGAGACTAGCTCATTGGTGATAACCGCTGCCCAGGGGGTTTTATACAGAAGTGCCACCCACTTCCTGAAGTTCTCACTAAAACCAAACTTGCATAGAGCAGCGTGAATAAATTCCCAGCTAAGTGAGCCGAACATCGTCATCATATCTAATGATCCAGCAGCAGCAGTAGTAGGCACTTAATTTTTATAGGAAAACCAGATTGTATTCATTAGCCTCCTTACATTATCTGCTTCTGATTTTCCCTTTAGTACACCAACTTGTTCTTTTCCCAGTATTTTGTCTATGATCAGTTAGAGCCGGCTAGCTAATACTTTTGCCAATATTTTGTAGTCCTGGTTTAGCAGGGAGATGGGCCTATAGCTTACACAGTCCAGCAGGTCTTTCCCTTTTTTGGGGGGATCAATGAGATAAAAGCTTCGGACATAGAGTGTGGTAAGGTTTGCTTGCCCCATGTCTCTTGAAAAACTTTATGTAATACTGGTGCTATCTGAGGGCACAGCAGCTTATGAACTTCTCCTGGGATGCCATCCGGTCCAAGGGATTTGTTATTGTGTAATGCTTTAATTGTTGACGTGAGCTCATTAAGCCAGATTGGCTTGTCTATTTCTTTGATTTCTTGTTCTGATACACAAGGCAATTTCAGCTTAGCCAAAAAGTTGTTGATTTTAAGTTTATAAGTATGGTACAGCTTAGTATAGCATGTAATGAAAACCTCATTAATCCCTTTGTCATTAAAGACTATTTCTCCTGTATTTGATTGAATTCCTGAAATGACATTGTTATTTTACTGCCTTTTGCGGTGAAACGCTAGAAGTTTGCTGGCTTTCTCCCCAGATTCCCACTAGGACTGACGCGTTCGGAATAGTGAATATTCAGCTGAGGCAGTATATATTTTATTTATCTCATATTTTAGAGTAGTACTGCACCTCAGTAATTTAGGCCTACGTCCTGCCTATTGCTTATAAAGTGTCTCTACTGTTTTCTGTTCAGTTTCTAAGCCAGCTTGCTTTTTGAGGGCTTTTTACTTTTCAGCCAATGAATAGCTAATTACTCTGCTTCTAAAGAATGCTTTAAATATTTCCCACGGGCAGATTTGTAATACTTCAACAGTATCATTTCTACTGAAGAACACTATTATTTCTTTAGAAATCCAAGCTGTAAATTCCATGTCATTGTTCAGCGAGGTGTTCAATCTCCACCTAGGTATTTTGGGTTTTATGTCATCAAGGGCCAAATTCATGCTTATAAGCGCATGGTCTGAAATTACAATGTTTTGGATATCTGCAGAAATAAGGGAATTTTTAAGAGCAGGTGAAGGGGAAAAAAGGTCTAATCTGCTAAATGTCTTAAGCCTATTGGAGAAAAAGGTGTAGTCTTTTCCTTGTGGATGAACTATTTGCCAGGTATCAGTCAGGCTTAGTTTGTTAGCAAGTTTTAACAGAGCTCTTCTTGCTGAGGTTGGATTTAAGGGCTGCACTCTTTTAGATGTAATTCTATCCATAATGGGATATAGAATTTCATTAAAGTCTCGTCCCAGAATAATCTCATAACCTGTCAAATCACTTAGCCGTATAGCCAAAAAACTACTTCTGATCTTTATTGGGGGATATACGTTACATAAAGCCACTGCTTTTCCTTCAAGAATCCCATAGAGTATCTGAAACCTCCCTCTGTATCAATAAAATGTTCATGCTTTGCAAACGCAGTATAGCGCAGTGGGGAGACAGTATAGCGTAGTGATTTAAGGCTCTGAGCTGCAAATTTGGTGACATCCAGCAGACCAGACCTGGATTTGAATCCCACAGCCTCCACTTGCATACTGTGTGACCCTGAGCAAGTCACTTAACTTCCCTGTGCTCCCAGGTCGCACCTGTAAAGTACAGTTATGTAAGAACTCACCGTAAAAGTAGATCTTCGAGAAAGGCTCTTGCAGTATGTAATTACATATAGGACTGATGTCGGCAGGCGGCAGGACCCCACGGAAAACTTTTTAGCCAGCAGTCCCTGGCGAGGGACCGCCTCCACATCAGGTGACCAGCATCAGGAGACGTCAGTATAAAGGGGCAGTCCCTGATGCCCGCCTTCCAGTTCTTTCTTGCCACAGGCCAAAAGAGGCCGGATGATAGAGGAGGGATATTTCGCCAATGGAAAAGGAGCTGAAAAAGCTTAGGGGATGGAGGGGTGGATAGACATTTATCAGTAAGAGCCTCTCTCAAGATCTACTGTTATGGTAAGTTCTTACATAACTGTACTATCTTACTTCGAGAGGGTTCTTGCAGTAGGTAATTACATATAGGACTGAGTCCCAAGCAGTCTGGAACAAGGAGAAGCACACGGGAGGAGGAAATCTACTCCCAGTAGAACCTCTAGCTGTGCAAGCCTTAAGATAGGAGGCCTTGCAGGACAGCCAGCCCAAAGCCTGTTCTACGGCGAGAGGTGATATCCAAACTGTAGTGTTTTGTAAAGGTATGGACGGAGGACCAGTTGGTGGCAACACAGATGTCCGCTGCTGGCACATTCTTGAAACAAGTCGCTGAGGCAGCGACTCCCCTGGTGGAGTGGCCTTTTACTTGACCCGGCAGGGTCTTGTTGTACTTGTCATAACAAAAAGTGTTACAATGAGCCAACCATTTAGATAGGCATTGTTTTGAAACCGCATTGCCTTCCCTTTTGGGTGCAAAAGAGACAAACAATTGATCGGTCTTCCTGAGATCTTTTGTCCTGTTAGTGTAGTAGCTTAGAATCCGGTGAACGCCCATAGTATGGAGTAAATACTCCCCTTGATTGGAGTACTGTGTAAAGAAGGTGGGTAACTCTATGGACTGGTTCAGAGTAGACTCCGCTACCACCTTAGGGAGAAACTTAGGGTTAGTGCGCAGAGCCACACGTTCCTTGTAAAAAATCAAGTATGGAATTTTACACATCAGGGCTTGGAGCTCGGAAATTCTCCAAGCGGAAGTAATGGCCACCAGGAAGTAGTCTTCCATGAAAGGAACTTCAAGTCTGCGGAAGCTGCCGGTTCGAAAGGAGGCAGAGTAAGTTTCTCGAGAACAAAGTTCAAATCCCAAGGAGGTGCAGGAGTACATATAGGAGGTCTCAGATGGAGGACCCCTCTAAGAAAAGTCTTAGAGACCTCCAGTTGAGCAAATGTCTTGTCTGCAAATGGAACATGATAGGCCAAGATGGCTGCCATGTGGACTTCCAGAGAAGAGTGACTAAGACCCAGGTCAAAGAGATAGCGTAGGTACTCCAGCAGTAGCCCAGCCGAACAGGAAAAGGGTTCCATGTCTTTTGAAGCAGCCCAGATAGTGAACCTTTTCCACTTCATGGCGTAAGTAGATCTAGTAGAGGGTTTTCTAGCCTCCACCAAAATCTCTGCCACTTGGGGAGAAACCCCAAAGTGGGATTGAGCTAAGTCTGCAGGAGCCATGCATGAAGCTGAAGTGTTTTGAGACCTGGATGGACTAGAGTCCCCTGATCCTGGGTCAGCAAACCTCGTAATAGAGGAAGAGGAAGAGGATGATCCTCTGAGTATTGTTGTAGAAGAGAGAACCAAACTTGCCTGGGCCAGAAAAGAGCAATCAGAATCATTCGTGCTCCTTCTGAAACTAGTTTCTGCAAGACTCGTGGGATAAGAGGAATTGGGGGAAAGGCATAGATGAATCTGTCCTTCCAGTCTAGAGACAGAGCGTCTCTCCAGAAAATGCCTCACTCTGGAATGAGCGAGCAGTAGTCGGGAAGCTTTGCATTTACAGGAGAAGTGAACAGATTGACCTGTGGTGTTCCCCAGTGTCAGAAGATACCTTCTAGTACCCCCGGTCCAGTTCCCACTCGTGAGCCAGAGCGGACGAGCGACTTAGCTTGTCTGCCAAGGTGTTGTCGATTCCCGGAACATGAATTGCCGTGAGGTGAAGGTTGTGTTGTGTTGCCCAATCCCAAACCCTCATTGCTTCCCTGCAAAGAGGGTAGGACCGAGTCCCTCCCTGTTTGTTGATGTACCAAACCATGCACATATTGTCTGTCTGGACGGCTAGGTGGCCGGGAAGAATGTAGAGGTGAAGGGCTTGGAGAGCATACAAAACTGCCTGAAGCTCGAGCACATTGATGTGGAGTGTCTGCTCGAGCTTGGACCAAGAGTTCCTGGGTCCGATGGGAACCAAGATGGGCTCCCCAACCTTCGCCCGAGGTGTCTGTGGTTAGAGTCTGGGAGTGGGGAGGAAGAAAGAAAGAAAGAAACTCCCCGAAGCAGGTTCTCTTGAACCATCCACCATTGCAAGTCTCAGAGCATCGGTGAGGAGACTAGAACTGGGTGATCTAAGTCGTCCACCAATTGATCCCATTGGGAGCGGAGTGTCCACTGAGAAACTCTCATATGGAGCTGAGCACAAGGGACTGTCAGGATAGCCGCCACCATGAGCCCGAGCAGGTGAAGGACCAATCTTGCACTGACCCACCTGTGGCTGGACAACAGACTTACTTGAGTCTGGAGGGTGGACGCCCGGTCTGGTGGCAGGAAGGCCCTGCCAATGGTCGTGTCTAAAATCGCCCCTATAAACTGTAGTCTCTGAGATGGGATCGAGTGAGACTTGGAATGGTTGATGGTAATACCCAGGCAGGCAAAGACCTGCTGAGTAAGAGTGAGGCAGTGCAGGAGTTCCTCTCTGGACGAGGCCGCCAGGAGCCAATCGTCCAGGTAAGGGAATACCTGCACCCCTCCCGGAGTACGCAGGTAGGCCACCACCACCGCAAGGCATTTGGTAAATACTCGGGGAGCCGAGGATAGGCCAAAAGGAAGTGCCTTGAACTGGTAGTAGTCCCCCTGGAACACAAAATGAAGGTATTTGCGGTGAGACCGGCGAATGGAAATGTGCAGGTAAGCATCTTGCATATCCAGAATGCACAGCCATTGTCCCGAATGGAGCAGGGCAGAAGGCTCTGCAAAGAGAGCATTCTGAATCTTTTGTATTCCACAAAAAGATTCAGGAAACTGAGATCTAGAATGGGTCTTAGATCTCCTATCTTCTTTGGGACCAGGAAGAAGTAGGAATAGTAACCCGTCCCTTGAAGATGAAGAGGGACAGGTTCTATTGCGTCTTTCAGTAACAGAGCTGAAATCTCTTCCTGGACCAAGAGAAGATGTTCCTGTGAATACGATTTACTTTGGGGGTGGCGAGGCAGTTTCTGTAGAAACTCTATTGAGTGTCCTTCTGCGATCAGCTGGAGCACCCAAGAATCTGATGTTATCCTCTCCCAGCCCGGAAGGTGGAGGGAAAACCTCCCTCCTACCGGTTCCTCCGGGGAGTCTGGAGGCTGTGGGAGAGGAGATGAGTCAGGTGGTGTGGGGCAGCACCGCAGCTGAAGCACCCGCTGCTTTTTTGGGCGGGGGGGGGCTTAGCAGCTGTGGGGGTCCGATGTTTTGTGGCCCGCTTTCCCTGAGGTTTCGCCTTGGGCCGATTCCGTCTGTGAAAGGGACGGCACTGCGGCTGGTGGGAATGGTACATGGAGTCAACGGACTTTAGTGCCATCCCCTTCTCCTGCAAATCGGTGAAGATGTCCTTGACATCACCACTGAAACACACCAACCACTGGAAGGGCACTTCCTGGATAGCGGACTGCACTTCCGTGACCAACCCTGACACACGGAGCCAAGCGTGATGACGTAAGGCTACGGCGAAAGCTGAGCTCCGTCCAGCAGTGTCCACTGCATCATAGGTCGCACAAAGCATGTGTCAACTGGCCGAACGTGCAGAGTGGACAAGATCAGCCAACTCCTGCTTGACCTGAGAGTCCAGCAGGGATTCCAATTTGGCTTCCACCTGAGTAAGAATGGCCTTCTGGTAATCCCCCATATGACCGACATAGTTCAGGGCACTGATACCCAGCGTGGAAAAAGCAAAAATCTTCTTACCATACTGGTCCAGTAGGCGGGATTCTTTGTCAGGTGGCAACGAGCTAAGGTGTTTTGGGTTAGCCGACCAGCCGTGAGAGGCGCTAATCACTACCAAGTCAGCACGAGGGTGAGAATCTAGAAAGTCAACACCCTCGGGAGCCTGGTATAGCCTGTTCGACTTCTGCGGAAGTGGGGCTAGAGCCGACGGCTGTTTCCATATGGTGGTAACAAGGTCGGCATGAGGCTCTATCCAAGGTGGCACCAAGGTAGGAGCTGTCACGGGCAGATCCAGATGCTCAGCGAGTTTCATCCGCTGAGAGTCTGGTTCCAAAGATTGCCACTGATGAACAGCCTGGATTTTGCGTAGCAACTCCGTAAAGGAAGGATCTTCCGGAGGTGACTTCAGAGGAGTCCTTGGCCTGGGCTTCGACGGAGAGCATGGCTCATCGTCCCTTTCGGAGCAACCGTCGGAAGAGTCCAAGGAGTCTGAGGGGGAAGAGGAAGAAGAAGAAGAAAAGGACTCCCTTTTCCGACCCGGGGGAGGAATGGACCCCTTGGGAAGCCCTCGAGGAAGCATGTCCTGCCCCTCTCTGGACCCAGAGGGATTAGCCCTGGTGTCTGGAGGTGGTGAGGGAGTGTGCCACTGTGGACGTATGGGAACTGGGACCGGCACCGTCGGTAGGCGACTCTCCACCTCTCTGGTGAGCTGAGCCTTGGCCTCAGCTCACCAGGAGGTCAGAGTCTCCTGCAAATCCACCGGCAGCTGAGGGGGTGGTGAAGAAGGAGGAGGAGGGGGATAAGGGTATGGACTATATCCATATGGAGAGTATCCTAAACCCAGCGGTGGAAAACCAGGTGTCGGGTATTGTGGTGCCGGGTACTGCGGCGTCGGGAAGATCGGCGTCGGGTACTGTGGTGCCAGATACTGTGGTCCCAGATACGATGGCGTCGGATAGGACGGAGGGTACCCAGGAGCTGGAGGAGCTGCCAGAGCAGACGGCCCGGCTGGAGGCCTCGCGGGTTGGTCCAGGTTGGAAGTCCTGGAGGGCAGAGGGCTCGGCGTCGGGGTGACATCCGGGAATGGGATGTCAGCCGGAATCAGTAAAACCGGTATCGGGGCCGGCATTGGAGGTCCCGGTGTCAGAGGCACCAGTGTCAGAGGTACCAGTGTTGAAGCCGGCGTCCGGGGAACCGACGTCAGATCCGGTGGACCCGCAGGTAGGCGGTCTGACGGAGGCGGAACTCCAGCGTTGTCCGGGGATGGAAGGGAAAAATGCCCGGGGTCAGGCTGGGGAGACTCAGGGTCCCCGGAGGGCAGCGAAGTCTGTGGAGAGCCGGGGACGACGGACGTGGGGGGGGTCCAGTGTCGGCTTTTTCGCTGAACGGATGTTGGCCGAACCGACGTGCTGTTTTTCAGCGAGATCTGGGCAGGCACTGGAGAAGCCAGCGTCTGACTTACGGGACCCATCGCTGGAGGCAGACCTTGATGGAGGAGTGGCTTGGTCTGACTGGAGAGGGGCCGCCCGCCGCCCCAAAGGGTCATGCAACTTACCAGCCTTCTCCACGTGGTCCAGCTTACCGGAGCCACCCATGCCAGTAGGCCGCAAAGCTACAGCCGAACTGGGGGCGGAGGCCTCTGATAGCCTGGAGGCACCCGAAGGGCCCGAGCGTGAGCCAGACGGGTGGATCGTCGAGGAGCGGTCCCCTGGAGGGGATGTTACCTGAAGCACAGCGACTCCCGGGGTCGCGTGGGGGAGCCCTTGTCCCGTGCCTCTCCTTGTCTTTTTTTTCTTCCAATGGCCTTCGGGGAAGTGGACGCCTGCTGCAGTTTTTGAATTCCTTCTCACAAGACTCATCTTTTCTTCAGAATGTGGGCTTCCAGGGACTGCTGCCACCTTTTCCGGGTAGCCGCGTTAAAATTGAGGCAGTGCTGGCACTTCTCGACCGGGTAATCGGGGCCTAGACAGAACAGGCACAGGGAATGGCCGTCCTCGTGCGGAAGTTGGGTGCCGCACGAGTCACACTTATTTTTGTGCTCGGAGGGTGTAGGGTACGACATACACCGATGGATGTACTGAAGATTGATAGCAAAAAAGTGAAAATACTCTGTAAAACCAATGAAGGGAGGCTGACGAGTGAAGAACTTTTCCGTGAGGTGCTGCACGGGCTAACGGCAGGAAAGAACTGAAAGGCGAGAGTCGGGGCTAGAAATTTTTCCCTGGGGTCCTGCCGCCTGCCGACGTCAGTCCTATATGTAATTACCTACTGCAAGAGCCCTCTCGAGGTAAGATAAAAGCTTTCAGCTTAGTGTGCTACTCCTGGTTAAACAACTAAATAAAAAAAAAACTTGTTCCCTTTCTAATTAAAATTGCCATCCCCCTCTGTTTGGAGTTGAAACAGTTACATTCAACATGCGAGACCCAACCTCTGCATAATTGTGTAGCCTCGGTAGGAACTAAATGCATCTCCTGAAGGAAAGCAATATCTGCTTTATGCTTATGCATGTAGCTTAACACCTTTTTTCTTTTTTATGGGAACTCAACCCTTGAATGTTCCAGGATGTTATCTTGCAACTGCTAGCCACAGTTATGACTGATGTTAGGGTAAGATTCACCTCTAGGATGCTTATACATGCAATGCAACGCGACACTAGTGTGTTGACCATTAACTAAAAACTAAATAGAACTATTCGTAGGGGATTGAATAACTGGATGCAACGTAAACTGTCTTTGCCTATCTATCTGTAACAGAACTCTATCTGTAAGACTTTAATGGATTGATTTATCAAACACAGAATTTAAGAGAACTGGTAAATTTAAATGGAGCCTTCTGCTTTAAAATGAAATAGGTAAACTGTGAGTGTGAAAACAAAAAACAAACAAAAAAAAAAAAAAAAAAGAGGTTGGTGGGTTAGGATTGTGTGCAGTTAGCTCCAAAGGACTAAGGGCTGCTTAGCGCGGGAGTGGTAGGAACCAGTCCAAGGCTTCGCAGCTCTAAAGGTGGTACGAGAGTGGGGTGGAGTCTTAGAGAGCTGACCAGTGCTCCTTAGCTTATAGGAGATCACTGACTTACTAGCATGAATAACGAGTTTGAGAATGCCTGAAAATTCTGCTGACAATAAAAGAGAAAAGAAAAGGGTCCCATCATTCATAATAACATGTCAGGATGTGGAAGGCCTAGGCCCAATATTTGGGTACCACAGAGTCTTGCCGAAGAGAGAAAGGAGTAGAAAGAGGATTAAGTTTGAGATGAGATAATTGTGCTGCCTGTTCATAAGTGCCTTCTTTTAAATTTAGAATCCTTGCGATTCTGCTGCATGCCCACGCCTCCGCAGAGAGCCCTCTCAGAGCTATGCCTAATTATGTCCAGTTTTTGTATAACTGAAACGTCCTTCAACATAGCTGAGTCAGGATATTGCCACAATAACTCCTCAGAGTTCTGTGTGTTTGTGTGCTGTTTCTGCAATACTGGGACCATTCATTTTCCCATAAGCAGAGAGATGTACCAACCAATACCCCCTCAGGGCAATGTCAACAGGTTTGTTGAGGTCTGAGGTATCCTCGTGATGTCGGAGTTATAAAACATACACAAAGGCTCTAGCCCAGGCCATGACCAATTATCAATTTACTGTAGATGATATAGACAGAGATGGAGGTACTAATTTATCAATGGTCCTGTGCACAACGACACCACAACAACGAAACCCCAAAAAAGACCTTTACAGAGAAAGTTGCTGTAATGGTCCAGATTTCACTGATGTGGTGTCTCCCAGTGTTCTGCCCCTTCCTTGAAACAACTCCGACCTGGAGTTGATAATATATAATTGTGGGGGGTGTGGGGGGTAGAGCCCTGCACATGAGGTGTGCAAACACTTTGTTTCTGGACAGCACAATACCACATGCTGGGCCGTTGCTGTAGGCGATGTTGGCAGCTTTGCTGTTGATCAGCAGTGGTGCTAACTTAATTTATGGATGAAGGAAAGTCTAGGAATGCAGCTAGATAATTCAGAGAGATGTAGAAGAGACACAGAGCAATAGTAACCTGCAAAAACAGAGAGAGGACAGAGCCCAACATCATCCTCTGATGCTTACTAGAAATGCAGCATGTTTTCCATTCAGCAGCAGTTAAGTACATGGGGCCTGATTCCAAGACATGTTATGCCTGGTGCAGGGCAATTTACGCCAAACCCCATGACACAAGTCACACCTTACGCCAGGCATAACGCAAGTTGCAATTCCAAAAGGTGCCTTGTGCCATGCTGTATGCGGGTTGTGCCAAAGGTGGGTTACGCCACCCACTACACCTGCAACCCACTGCGGCATGGCGCAAGGGTGGAATATGGCAGTACCTGTGCCCTACTCCAGAAGGGCGGCTGCTGTAAACCACTTATGCCATTCAAGAACAGGGAATGGCATAGTGAGGTTAGACCAGCTAGAAGGTGGTCTAAGGGGCATCCATCCTGGCACAGTGATGGATGCCCCCCCAAAGCACCATGGAAGTGCTATGGCTGTGCTCCCCATGCCTCCTCCTGCTCTATCATGCCCCCACCCCTTAAAGTTTGAGGACCCCAGGGTCCGGGTTATGGTGCTGCCCCCGAAAGTGCATGTGCCAACCAGCCAGCCCCCCAGTGCCCTGGTGCGGCTGTTGCATTTCAGGGCAGGGGGCTCTGGCAGGCAGTCATCTGTGGCTGCAACTTGTGGTGCCCGGGTCCAATTCACCATTCCTGTGGTGCTAGCCTGTGGCTGCCGCAAGTCGCAGGACGTAGGTGCCGGGGATCCTGTCCTGTCTTGGAATATGGCGCAGGGTCCCTGGCATAGTGCCGCATGGTGCAGCTTGCATATGCCCACGAGTTGCGCCATGTGTCTTGGAATTGGGCCCATGGTAGTAACAACAACAGAAGAAAAAAAAAGAAAAAAGGAAGTACTCTATGAATCACAGCTGTAAATATCCCACACTGCATTTCTATGAATTTGTACATTTGCAAAACTAAGCTGAGATCCAACACTATGAACATTCTAAACTACTTAACATTAGATGTATGCTATGCTGAATAGAATCCTGGAATCGTACCTGTTCTTGGAAAGACATTTTATTTTAGAGGTACCTGGTTCAAATCCAGCACCTCCGCTCCTCAATCTCTTCCAACTGTGTGTGGCTTCATAGTGCTAATCTGGGAGACAAGAGAATGAAGTACTGAAATGTTAAAAAACAAACAGACACATCAAAGTTAAATGTTAAACTATAGAGATTAAATACGATTTCCCAGTTGGAAGTTAGCAAGCTTTCCATTTCCTGTACTGTGGTTCATTGACTCAGGACTAATCAAAAGGTCATCTCTTCGTGAAGGGGTGAGTTCATAGAGGAGTAGGAGAGTTCCATAGCTCACTGAGGAGTTGTGCTTAGAAACATAGAAACATAGAGGTTGACGGCAGATAAGGACCGCAAGGCCCATCCAGCCTGCCCGTTTCTTTTTCTACCTTATAAATGTGCCATCGGCCTTTGCTCTGTCAGTGGCCTATCTATTCATACTCATCTGTATTGCTCCCTTATGCCTATCCCATGCCTGTTTGAAGCCCTGCACTGTATTCATAGCCACCACTTCCTGAGGTAGGCCGTTCCATGCATCCACCACTCTTTCTGTGAAAAAGAATTTCCTCACATTCCCCCTTAATCGGCCTCCCTCTAATCTCATGCTGTGTCCTCTTGTCCTGCTATTTTTCTTATATTTAAACATGTTAGACTCTTTCACCTTGTTAATGCCCTTAAGGTGTTTGAATGTTTCGGTCATATCACCTCTCTTCCTCCTTTGCTCAAGGGTATACATATTGAGCTCCGTTAGTCTGTCCTCATATGTCTTCTGATGCAGTCCCTGCACCATTTTGGTTGCCCTTCTCTGGACTGCCTCAGTTTGATTAATGTCCTTGTGAAGGTGTGGCCTCCAGTACTGCATGCAGTACTCCAGATGGGGCCTAACCAGTGTCTTGTAAAGAGGGATTATTACCTCCCTCTTATGACTTGTGATACCCCTACTAATACACTCTAACATCCCCCTAGCCTTACCTACTGCTTTAGAGGTCTGCTTGGATGATTTCAGGTCATCAGTGATGATGATGCCCAAGTCTCTTTCTTCCTTTGTGACTGCCAGCAACTCCCCTCCCAGCCTATAGGTGGCTTCAGGGTTTCTCTTCCCTATGTGCATGATCTTGCACTTCTTTGCATTAAATCCCAGTTGCCACTCTTCTGACCATTTTGCTAGTTTATCCAGATCTCTTCTCATTCTGCCCACCCCATCTGGATCATCTACTCTGTTACATATCTTGGTGTCATCTGCAAACAGACAAGCCTTACCCTCTAGTCCATCTGCAATGTCACTAATGAAGATATTGAAGAGGACTGGCCCCAGGACTGATCCCTGAAGTACCCCACTTGTGACTTGCATCTCTTCTGACTATATACCATTTACCACCACTCTCTGTTTTCTGCCCGTCAACCAGTTTTCCACCCAGTTGATCAACTTCTGACCCACCCTGAGCCTACCCAGCTTATTTATCAATCTTCTATGTGGAACAGTGTCAAAAGCTTTGCTGAAGTCAAGGTAGGCAACATCAACTGCTCCCCTTGGTCCACCACTCTGGTTACCCAGTCAAAAATCTATGAGATTAGTTTGACAGGACCTTCCTTTAGTAAACCCATGCTTTCTTGGATCCTGTGCCTATGGATTCCAGGTGTTGCACTATCCTTTCCTTAAGGAATGCCTCCATAATCTTGTCCACTACTGAGGTAAGACTGACTGGTCTGTAGTTCCCTGCCTCCTCCTGCTACCACTCTTGTAGTGCGGGATCACATGAGCCCTTCTCCAGTTTTCTGGGACCTCTCCTGTGCTCAGAGACTCACTAAACAGTTCTGCTATATGGCTCTGCTAGTTCCACCTTAGCTCCTTAAGTACCCTGGGATGTATGCCATCAGGTCCCATTGCCTTGTCCACTCTGAGCTTAGTGAGCTCTTGTAGGACCCTTTCTTTTGTGAAGGGAGTAGTGCTCACCTCCCTCCCCCCTGTGTCCATGGTGCTGAGCTGTGGGCCCTGCCATACCTTCTCTTCAGTAAATACTGAGCAAAAGTATCAGTTTAGGATAGATGCTTTCACAGGGTCCTCCTCCTCACATGCCCCCTTTTCTCCTTTGAGTTTAGCAATACCACCTCCGGACTTTCTCCTTTCACTAATGTATCTATAGAAAGTCTTGTCACCTTCTTTTACTGTCCGTGCTAGTGTTTCCTCGGTTTGGGACTTTGCCTGCCTTACTGCCTTCCCTGCTTCCCTTAGGGCAGTTTGGTGTGCCTCCCTATCTTCATCCCGCTGTGTTCCCTTATATTTCCTGAAGGCCAGCCTTTTGGCTCGGACCTTTTTTGCTACTGTACACGCTTTCTGATGGTGAAGGGATCCTTCTCTCCCTACTTCTGCTTCTTCTCCTGAACCTTTTGTTACTAGCAAACCCGTGTGCTTTCAAAATGTATGAAATCTGCGTGCCATAATATTCTGAGGAATCTTGCAGCTGTGTGACTGAATTTTCTATCTGGCTTATTTGTTTCTCTGACATCTCCAGCCTTCTCCACTGTTCATTCGAGTCCTGCTGTAATTTATTAACTGTCATTTTAATTTCAGAGACATCGAGTTTTAGTTCAGTCAGCATTTCCTTGATAATTACCATGTCTGATTAGTTCTGCTGCGTGCTGCCAGGGCTGGACCCCCCCACTGTTTGAGTGCTGTTTTGTGTTGGTCACCAATGGTTTTGCTCCCACAGTCATCATTATTTACTCCAGGCCCGATTTTGTGTGGCAGGAAAAGTATGAAGATTGTAAGCAATCTCACCGAGATTTACCCTCGACGTACGTAGGTGGTGTTCTTAATGAATAAAATCAAGATCATGTTGATTCCATGTCCTTACTAGTTTTTCTTTTTAATCAGACATGACCGCTGGTCAGGAGCGCAAACGTACACGTCCATTATCTTTGGTTTCTGTACGCGTCTCCAACATATACAATTCATGAGCCACTTCACTCATCCCTGTTTACCATTACAAATGTGGCTGTCACCTTCACTCACTGAAAACCTCCAACAAGGCCCTGAAAAGAAACCCCCCCCTAAATAAATAAAATAAATAAACATTCTTTCCTCTTGGTATACCCTCCTTGCATAGGTGCGTACACACACACACACACACACAGTTTTAAAAATAAGGTATTATTTTCAGTTTTGATTTCTGGGGCTAGATTCACAAAAAATCACAAAATACTGTGCTTTGCATTTGCCCAGGTGTCAAAAAGTGCTATTCACAGATGGATAGCACACCACGCTATCTGACTGGGAATAGGGCTAGGATGAGGCAGTGGCAACCCCATTGCAGCTAGCGCTACCCCACTAGTGCCACCGTGACATGCTGCCAGGAGTATGGCTCCACAAGGAACAGGGCAAGTGCGCTATTTCTAATTCACCAAAGCAGCCATGTAAATGAGACTATTGGGCATGAAAGACACTAAGGGGTAATTAGCATGGCCATTATGGGCCCATTTGCATGGTATGTGAGGCCTTTTGTGCGGAAAAGTGCCATGGCCTGGAGCTATCCTTGGTGCAAGTGGCATCCCACCACCACTGATTCCACAGCTGTAATCTGCAAGACATGTCACCGATGTCTAGTGGTCCGTCTCCCCACCCTATACCTGTCCCGACATTTCATGACACTATCCCTGGTGGCTAGCGGTCCCCCGCCACCCGCCACCATGTCCTACTATGTGGACAAATAACCCTGGTGTCCGGTGGTCCCTCCCCCAACCCGATCACTCACCCGATAAGAAAAATCATATTCCCTGGTGTCCATTGGTTCCTCCCCCCACTCGATCACCCCCCAATAAGTACAATCGTATTCCCTGGTGTCCAGTGGTCCCTCTCCCCACCCAGTCACCCACCGATAAGTAATACCATATTCCTGGTGTCCATTGGTTCCTCCCCACTCGATCACCCCCAATAAGTACAATCGATATTCCCTGGTGTCCAGTGGTCCCTCTCCCCACCCAGTCACCCACCCGATAAGTAAAACCATATTCCCTGGCGACAATTGGTTCCTCCCCCCTCAATCACCCCCAATAAGTACAATTGTATTCCCTGGTGTCCAGTGGTCCCTCCCCCCACCTGCTGCCATGCCTGACTATGTGGAAAAATCTTCCAGATGGCTAGCGGTCCATCCCCCCATCCTCTGCCATGCCCGAGTATGTGGAATAATCTCCCTGGTGGGAGTGGGTACACGGAAAATTTGTAGTTGTGTAACTGTGGGCAAGGAGACAAGCTAGAAATTCTATTTGGGTAACACTGAGTGGGGCAAGGGGGCTTCCTCGAAAGTTGTTGAGGGGGGAATGTGGGGATTTACTAGATGTTCTGTTTAGGTAACAGGTGGTGGTCTGCTGGCAACTGTTCAGTGTGGGTTGGAGTGATGGGACACAGAAACCTAGGTGTTTGTGAAACTCCCTATATAGCGTAAGGGAATAAAAAGTAATTCAAAGTGATAAAATTACAGAAAGAGTAGGAAATATAGGATGAGGAAGTGGTGCAGTGCAGTGGCCGTGCGGTGGCAGTCTTCAAGGAGACCTTCTGGAGGCTATGTTGCTACCCCATCTGCGTGCACCTCTCTAGGCTGAGAGAGGAAGTTGCCAGACTAAAGGGCAAATTGGCTTGGGTTTAGAGGACCTACTGCCCCACCCAGGGACCACCTAGTCTGCCACCGCTACCTCAAAGGATGCCAAGAAGGAGGAGAGGCTGGACAACAATAGGCTTGGGGAGGTAAGGGTGGAAGAGTGCACATCCCCCATCCAGTAACACTATGAAACACACTGGCCAAGCAGGAATGTCCCATAGAAGCACCTGAAGTAGTGACTGGGGTGGATGTGGGGATCCACCATAATGGAGACCCCAAGGGGAGTGGCAGAGGACCCCAGAGGAGGAGGAAGCGAATCCTGGTGGGGGACTGCATAATGAGGGGGGATAGAGTTGGGGGTAGGTAGAGATGAGGAGAGGGAGGTTACGTGCCTTGCTGGTGCCACGGCTTGCAGGGATAGAAAGAGGATCCAAAAGATCACTGGGGCAGCAGGAAGTGAGGGAGAGCTGGACATCATTGTCCATCTGTGGACAAATAAGCAGACTAGGGATGAACCAGAAATAGTTCAAGTGGAGTTCAGGGAACTGAGGAGGGGTCTTAGGCAAGTAGCCCAATCTAGGCCTTCTCAAAGGTGCTGCCTGTGTACGTCAGGTGGAGGACAGGATTCTCCGCGCACCAGGAACTTCAACGTATGGGTTATGGAATGGTGCAGAGAGGAGAGATTCAGATTCATTTGGGACTGGGGCCCCAGCTGGAGAGATAAAGGCCTGTACAGGAGTGATGGCCTGCATCCATCCATCTGTGAGGGGAACTGTGGTCCTCAGTGAATAGTTTAAATGCTACATTGGCGAGCATTTAAACTATATGAGTAGGGAGGCAGAATGAGGCAGGGAGATATAAACTGTCCCCTTCCACAGGCTTACAAGGTCAGCAGTGGGAATCCAGAGGTAGCGAACTCCCAAAAGGAAACAATTGGCATAAAAATGCAGAGGACAGAAGGAAAGGGAGATAGTAAGAAGAATAGTGGGGGAAATAAGGGAGGGCAAATGGGTAAAATGGAGGTACCGTCTGGAGAGCCATGTGCAAATGCTCGAAGTCTGGGCAATTAGATTACAGACCTAGAGGCCACCATGGCAGAAGCGGACCTGGACATGGTTGCAATTACTGAGTCCTGGTGTAGTGAACACCAGGACTGGGATGTAGCCATACCAAGTTATACTCTGTTCAGAAGGGACAGGATAGGTAAAAAGGGGGGAGGGGGGAGGAGTGGCTCTTTAGTGAGGGAAAACATAAAAGCTATGGAAATACAGGGGGAGCAGGGAGGAGCAAGAGGTACTGTGGGTCACCCTGGAGACAAGGAATGGGGACACTATTTACACAGGAGTGATCTACAGACCTCCAGAACAGGGGGAGGGATGGCTAAGGATCGTTGGAAGCAAGGGGGAGGTGTTGCTGGTGGGGGACTTAATCTATGGGAGGTGGATTGGAGCCTCCCAGCTGTGGTTACAGGTAGAAGTAGGGACATCCTGGACTCCCTGCAGGGGCAACTGGTTAGGAAACCAACTCATGGGGGGAGGGGCAATACTGGACCTGGTATTGACAAATGGGGACAGTGTTGCTGTCATCACAGTGGGTATCCACCTGAGGACCAGAGATCATTTTACGGTGTGGTTCAATATAAGAATGGTGCCAGAATCAAAACAACACTAAAACGAGGGTCCTGGACTTCAGGAGGGTCAATTTTAAGAAAATGGGAGAATGCCTCAAGGACGCCCTAAAAGGGATAGGGAAACTGGATAGAGTCAAGGAACAGTGGGCAAAAATAAAGGAGGACATTAAGAAGGCAACAAATTTATGTGTCAGGCAGGTTAACAAGGCAAGAGAAAAAAAGAGACCACTGTGGTTCTCTAAAGAAGTAGCGGAAAAAGTTAGGGGGGAAAAATGCTAGCATTTAGAAGGTACAAGACGACACTGAAGGAGGAGGATATGGAGAAATATCAGGAGAAACAAAGGAAGGCAGGGAAAGTAGTTAGGAATGCAAAGGCACAAACAGAGGAGAATATTGCCAAGTCAGTAAAAAAGGGGGATAAAACATTCTTTACATAGAAACATAGACTTTGATGGCAGATAAGGACCACTTGGCCCACCCAGTCTGCCCATTGCCCTACCTACTGGATAAGCTGCAGATTCTAGTTAACCAACAGCCTACTTCCTGCAACCCCCCACTATAATTGCCTTGTGTCTGTCCCATGCATGTTTGAATTCCCCCACTGTTTTAGACCCAACGACCTCCTCAGGAAGGCTGTTCCATGTATCCACCACACTCTCCGTGAAAAAAAATGTCCTCACATTACCCCTGAGCCATCCCCCCTCTATCTTTAAATTGTGTCCCCTTGTTCTTACACATCTCTTTTTCTGAAAGATGCTACCCTCCTGGACTTTGTTGATTCCCTTGAGGTACTTGAACGTTTCTATCATGTCCCCCTGTCCTCCTTTCATCAAGGGTATACATATTAAGCTCTCTCAGTCTCTCTTCATATGGTTTCTGCTGCAGACCCTGCACCATTTAGTTGCCCTCCTCTGGACTGCTTCCATCCTGTCTATGTCCTTGCATAGATGAGGTCTCCAAAACTGCACAGTACTGCAGATGGGGTCTCACCAACTGTCTGTATAGAGGGATAACCACTTCCCTTTTCTACTTGTGATGCCCTTCCTATGCATCCCAGTATCCCCCTGGCTCTCCTTACCGACTTTTCACATTGCTTACCCACCTTTAGGTCATCTGATATGACTACCCCCAGGTCCCTTTCCATTTTTGTTGTTGTTAGTACCTCCCCTGCTATTAGGTATATAAGCTTTAGGTATATAAGCGAAAAGAGGAAGATCAAAGGAGGGATAGTAAGGCTAAAAGGGGAAGGAGGGGTTTGTGGGGAAGAGGACCAAAAAAAAAGCAGACATGTCGAACAAATACTTTTATTCAGTATTTACGGAGGAGGAGGTAGGTGATGGACCACAGATAAGGGACAAGGACATTAAAGGATGGGAGGCAGACACTAGTCCTTTTACAGAGGAGAGAGTCCTCAAGGACCAAGCACAACAAAAAGTGAACAAGGCAATGGGGCCTGACGAGGTTCAATCTAGGATACTGAGGGAGCTCAATGAGGTTCTGGCTGCACCTCTGACATCCCTGTTCAACCTATCACTAGATACTGGGGAAGTTCTGGGGGACTGGAGGAGGGCAGATATGGTCCCACTTCACAAAAGTGGTAATTGGGAGGAGGCAGGAAATTACATACCTGTCAGCCTGACTTTGGTGTTGGGTAGAGTAATGGAATCACTACTGAAGGAAAGGATTGGGGAATACCTTGTGACCAGTGGATTACAGGATCCGAGGCAGCATAATTTCACAGGGGGAGATCTTGCCAGACAGACTTGATCAAGTTCTCTGACTGGGTGACCAGGGAATTGGATTATGGACAAGCGTTAGATGTGGCCTACCTAGATTTCAGTAAGGCCTTTGACACCGTTCCACACAGAAGACTGGTGAGCAAGCTGGGCAGCCTAAGAGTGGGTCCAAAAGTAGTAAAATGGGTAAGAAGTTGACTAAGCAACAGGAGTCAGAGGGTCGTGGTAAATGGTGTTCACTCTGAAGAAGGCAAGGTGACCAGCGGGGTGCCACAGGTGTCAGTACTAGGCCCGGTCCTCTTCAATGTCGTTATTAGTGACATTGCAGGAGGGGTGGAAGGGAAAGTATGCCTGTTCGTGGATGACACAAAAATCTGCAACAGAGTGGACACACCTGGGGGGGGGAGAATGAGGGATGATCTGAAAAAGGTGGAAGACT
Organism: Neoceratodus forsteri; assembly: GCA_016271365.2. Taxonomy (NCBI): domain Eukaryota; kingdom Metazoa; phylum Chordata; order Ceratodontiformes; family Ceratodontidae; genus Neoceratodus; species Neoceratodus forsteri. The sequence goes on from CM028138.1 coordinate 663,558,404, forward strand.
GATCAAGGGGTTGGCAACTGGGTTTCAATGCAAAAAAGTGCAAAATTATGCACTTGGGCCACAGAAACCCCGGGGCAACATACCAATTGGGCGGGAAGGTATTGACAATCACAGAACAGGAAAGGAACCTGGGGATAATAATTTCTGATGACCTGAAGGTAGCAAAGCATTGTGATAAGGCAGAAGGGAAAGCTAGTAGGATGCTCAGGTGCATAGGGTGGGGTGTCACCAGCAGAAAGAGGGAGGAATTGTGTTACCCCTGAGTAGATCTATGGTGAGACCCTACCTCAAGTACTGTGTCCAGTTCTGAAGGCCTCATCTCCGGGAGGACATAGATAAGGTGGAGGCAGTACAGAAGAGGCAACCAAAATGGTGCAGGGTCTTCATCAAAAGTCCCATGAGGAAAGACTTAAGGAATTAAACATGTACTCTCTAAAGGAAAGGAGGAAAAGGGGGGACAGGAGAGAAACATTCAAATACCTTACAAGTATTAATAAAGTACATGAAGGTAGCATTTTACATAGAAAAAGATGCTCAAGGACAAGGGGTCACACTATGAAGCTGGAGTGGGGAGACTCAAAAGAGATGTGAGGAAATACTTCTTCACGGAGATGGTGGTGGGTGCCTGGAATAGCTTCCTAGCAGTGGTAGTGGGTGCTAAAACTGTAACAAGATTCCAGTATGCATGGGATAAACACAAAGGGACTTAGAAATAAGGCAAGGGATGGGGAAGACTGGGGATTGAGTAGTGTCTGTGGTGGTACAGTAGGCAGGGAAAATAGGGCAGACTAGGTGGTCTAAAAGGTCCTTATCTGCCGACAACTTCTATGTTTCTATGTAAGTTCAGTCACCAGATTGCTTTTGGCATGTAGCCTTTGAGCTGGTACCATATTTACTAAAGCCCTGTTTACACCACCGACTTTCCAGCGCATCAACAGATGTGCTCCGGTTGATGCGCTGCAAAGTCGATATTGTGGACACTCACCACATTGTCGCAGAGTGTTCCACAACGCCAGATTCTAAACTGATGAAATTGTGGGGACACCTACTGGATCGAGCGCATTACTCCACAGTGTAAATGACTGATGCGCTTGATCTGCTGCATCCCCCTATGTGGACGATGAGGATGTCATTATGTTTAACCCTACCCATGTGTCTAAAAACACTCCCTTTGGCACGATTTGTGGTGCATCAGGCTCGGGAGTGTAAACAAAATTCTCCCACAGTAAGTCGCATTGCAATGGAAAGGCAGCGGAATAAAGGTGAAGCACTGTGGCTGTGTAAACAGGGTGTAAATCTTTGAATAATGCTAGCAATTTCAGGGGCCAGTTGTTTAGGGAGGGACGCTCCAGATTTTGTGTGTTTCTGACTTTGCCCTGCGATGCCCCAGGCAGCTTTCAGGAGTTTAGCTTCCAGATCTGCCATTTGCAGGTCAGGTAGTGGGATCTGCCACTCTTTAAGCTGGGAACAGCATCCAGTAAACTATCTTAAATTTTTATCCCCGAGTCCAGATGTAGTTTAATCTTCACGGGGAAGTTCAGTTGAGCCTTACATATGAATACGAAATTGCCAGCAGAAACAGGCCATAATGGTCTAGCGAGTCTACTCGAGTGTACAGCTTGGTTAATACCCTGGAGCTGCAACCCCTTCCCTGTTCTTCCTGGAGTCATACCCCACCATCCCAATCTCCTCCCCATCTCCCTTCCAGCAACAGCCTTGATACCCTTCTTGTCCTTGATTTTTTTTGTCACCCCCACCCCCATACCAATTGCCTTTTTGCCTGAAGCTCTATGGAAAAATCTTGGTCAAAAAAGATTCTTTTATTTTCGTACTGGGGCTTCTGAGAGGACATGCTCCTTTGTTTGCAAGTGAAGCATCCGGACAATCTATGATCGTGGATGCGTTTCTGGGTCAGATGGCCTGGGGCCCTCTCAATATCCAGAGCAAAGTCTGCGGTAATTTCCAACGTGGTCTGGAGTACATGCTGGATAAAGTCGATGGTGGGGGGGAATCCATCCTCCACCCCCTCCCAAATTCCATGGATCCAAAAGTTGTTCCATCTGGCTCTATTTTCGGCATCTGCAATGTGGGAATGCATGTCTCTGTCTCGTTTCAGAAGGTAGATTAGGACTCTTATCATGTGTTTCTTGGGTCTCGGTTAATACCGCGACTTACTGCTCAGGAGCCGCCACTTTCTTATCAATACTTTTTGGGTCCATATACAAATCAGCAATAGAATTCAAAAGACGTTCAGATAACCTAATTCTGTCTGGTTTTAAGCTCAGGAATTATTAGTTATAAAGTAGGAAGCACACATGGGCTGTATAAGCCTCCTTGCTTCTAATCTTCCTTAGTATGATCCTTAGTAATAGAGGATTCAATCTTTTGCACTGATGTAGCCCCAGCTCTGTATGCCAGTGTGATACCCCCTCCCCCTTGCCGACTGTTTCTGATAGCCAGCAAGGGCCTGGATCCTGCTAGAGTGACTATTGGGGGTTCATTCCCAGAAGTAGTGAAAATAGCGCGGTGCCTCCACCCAGAGTAAAGTATTAGTGGGCCAGATGTCTGCTTGGCACAGCCCCCTGGGATACTGTGCCTACCCACCTCCCCAACCAACCACTCTGTACACTGTGTCCCCGAATACCTTGTTCCACCAGAAACTATATACTGTATTTCAGCAATAAGTGCATGCAATACATTTTCCTAACACAGCAGATTCAAACAAAAAATTCACAGCTTTATTTGGGGGTAAGGAATAGGGCTGTATTTACTTTTCTGGGCTAGGGTTGGGGCACCAGGAGGCAGAAACAGGACCAGGGGGACAAAAAATTTACAAGCTGGTTCGGGAGGCACCCGGGGGGAGAGGAGGAACAAGGGCTGCATGGTGGCAGGTAAGCCCCCATTAGGCGGGTGGGTTACACTCTCTCATGGCAACAGACCTTGGCGTCCTTGCCAAGGGTGTGCCAAGCCTGGCACACTTGGGTACCATCTAATCAATAAACATAAAACATTTGGAAACACTTTGTCTCGTCTAGGCATATGGCTTCCTAACTAGTATTGGTTACCATAAACATCCTATTCTAGACAAATGCATGCTGTGCTAAACAGCAAAACAATTTCTTATTAACTGTGAGCATTAATCTGTTGTTACATCCTATAGGGGCCCTTAATGAAACAAGGTTTTAAACTGCAAAAACATTTTCGGTGCAATTCTACTGTTGGCCACTATGACACCCCTCTACATATTGTCACTGAGCCAGCAGTGAACAAATGGCTTACAACAGTTTTGGCGCTAAAATACATTTCCAGCAGCTAGATGGTGGCAGCCATGTTAAGGGTCCCAAGACATACAATGGACTATGCTGGTTTGCAGCATATGCAGACAGTAGAATCTCAGCGGTGCCTCCACTGTGTAACCCTAGGCAGCGCCTCCTACAGTTACACCCCTGCCTGCTACCTATGATATAGGCTAAGGGGTTTGGGTTCCCAAACTTACATGAGATTCTAAAATGCACTCCACTCAGAGTTTACCTTTAATGTGGGCAAGCTGTTAACTGGTACAACCCCCTGAGATGTTATACCACCCGCAATTACCATTTTCCACCCCAAAACATGACCCATTATCATTTCCCCACATTTCAAACATTTTGGAACTAAATACTCTCTCCAATAATATGCTCACAACAACCATTTGCAAAAAAGTTATAATATTTATTTAGGAGACATAGGAGTTAGGATGGAGAAACAGGAGTTATTGAGGTTATGCAGTGATTCTTGTATTTACAAATATACACATGATTGGCTTTGTTCTTGCTGGTGAAACCCTCCAACTGGGTGAGTACCAAATTAGCGAAAAAGAGGAATCACATTTTACCAACCGAAAAGATATCCAGAGCCCTGGCTATCTAAACTGCATTAAATCAGATGTTACACTTTTATTTCCCCACCACTGGTACCAGTTCCCAGACGCATGTGTAACCCCGCAATCTCACACTATACCCTGGGTACCCAGATACCAAAGTCCGGGAGGGTTGCAGGCCTGGTGGATGATGCAGCTGGTGGAGTTGGCCGGCTTTAATTCAAAGCGGAAAGGATTAACTTGAAAGACAATATAACAAACAGCACTTTGGGTTTAGAACAAGTGCAGGGGTTTGCCCTGCTTTTGGCAGACTGAACAATTCAGAATGAAGTAATCAGCCAGGTTACCTTGGTTAGATCTTGGATTTGCAATCCTGAATATTCAACGCATTTATATGGTTGTCACATCCAACACATTTATATCCTAATACATTATCACCTCCGGTACATTTATATCTCAAGACATCTTTAGGAAAGGTGGAAAACTGTCATTTCCAGATATCATAAGCCAGACGTAACTGACTTTGCGGTCTCAGTCCCTTAATGTGGTAATGCGGCTATGGCTGGTGGCTCCACAGGGCATCTCAACTGGATAACCAACACAAGTACATTTCAACACATTTATACGAGTCTATCCTGGGCTGTCACTGGGTACCCCCAGAATAGACATGGTCGCAAACAGTTCTACTAAAGGGGTCCACCCTCGCTGGGCTAAAGCTGTACGCAGTGGATGGGTGCCGACTCAATGAACAGTCACAAATCAGAACACTTTGATAGAGGTCCACTCATGCTGGGCTAAAGTTATGCACAGCTGTAGGGTGCAGACCCTGGAACATGGTCACTCGAACAGTTACTTGGACAAGATGGCCCAGATTGATTAAACTTGCTTTCTGATCACTTGCAGCCCAGATTGATTAAACTTGCTTTCTGATCACTTGCACAGTTACTAGGGCATGACAGCCCATATTTCTTAGCTTGCTTTCTCTGTTGCACCGGGGGTGGGGTGGGGGTACTAGAGTACTTACTCAGGTCCCTCACAGATGATCCCCACTGTAGAAGGCTCCTGATGGTCTTCAGTTCTCTCACAACTGAGGTTTTTTTTCAGCACTCTCACCGCTGCTTGATGTCATCTGGTTTCAGTCCACATCTTTCCCTGACGTAGAAGGGAGGGCTAGCACCTGGAGGACATTCTAGAAACCTCCATGCTAGCAGTTCAATAAACTACATTACTTTTAAACTTTAAATAATGAAGGCAAACCCTCTCTAGGCTAGAGAGGATTAATTGAATCTCCAGGCTTGGCTGCATGGCTGGGGCCTGAGTCCCCACCCATGTGGGGGTCTCCTGCTCAAATCTCTTTCTCTCAATTTCCCTCTTGAATCTACAGTCTGGAATCTAGCAAAATGCTGGAAAACACTGTCACTTATAGGGCTCTCCTAAGGCTCCTGATTGGCTGAAGTTTTTGGTTGCATGGCCTCCAATTGGCTGGAATGCCTGTCAGTCACAAAAATGAATAATGCATGAACCTCATTCAATGTACTTTTGGTCTGTTGTTTTGGCGCCTAGAGTTAGGTCCCTGTAAGTCCTCGTGAGCACTTGCCATTTACCCATGAGCTTTGGTGAATGTCCCACAAGTCCTAGCTTTGTTTTCCTGGCTTTCGGATGGGCTGTGGCTACCTGCAATGGCTGCTAAAATGTACAGTCACTTAGCAGAATAGGTACAGTCTCAAATCAAAGTTCTGGTGTAGCCAGAATAAAGTAATTAATTGCCCCAGTGCCCCACAGTCCATTTGCCCTGATAGTGTACTTGCTGTCGTTGCACAGAGCTTTTAATTTGCGCAATCCGTATTCCTGTCGCTGCTGCAGATGTTTTAGCTCCCTGCATGCAGCAGCAGACAGGATGTCATTTCTCTGAGTCCCCAAATTCGTCTGGTACAGCCTGGAACAAAGCATTCATTTATTTACTACCCTCCTCCATCACCTTACCCCTCCTCATTTTTCCCTACCCACACCGCCTCCTTTTTGACAACATCACTCTGGTTGCTTACCCCCCTCCCCATCATACCTCTCTCTGCCATAACATCGCTATATTGCTGACATGTTATTTTCTACCTGGCTAGTCCTACCCTGCAACACATGATGTAATGCACTTTATCTATTGTTAAGTTTCACCTGAAACTAACAAGTCTTGAACCTCATGTGACACTATATTGATTTCATGGTGCCTACCCTGTGATCTCTGCTATCTATATTGTATTGTGTTGTGTTGTACTGTACTGTTTTGTCCTTGACTTGGAACCTTTAAAAATGAATCTCTGACTCAAAGGTATTAATCCTAATTGAAATAAATAAATAAATACAATTTAAACAGTTTCTCCCCTGAAAGCAATTTTCCCGAAACAATCACCTCAGGTTCATTATTATTTTTAAACATTTTCCTTTTCCTTTATCGGCTACAGCTGAGAACAGCTGCCCAGAGGGCAGACAGGCCCTCATGAATGTTTAAATGTGATTGGGGCTTCAGTTCATTAATATTCATGAGCCCTGATCAAAACTCCCTCATGGATCTTTCTTAATTGTGGGAGAGCAGCCGCTCAGGGGCCTGTCCATGGTCACTGGGTCCCACTTAGCTGATGGGGACCCCGGAACTGAAGGAACACTCCTCGGATTGACCGCAATCCTGAGCAATTGAAGATCAAAGGTGCCACTCATGCCTGCGTGATCCCTGCTGCCCTAAGGGCATGGCTTTGAGCGGGAGAATGCGATTGTGTTCTTTCAAGCCCTGGAGAGCTGGATTTACTTTTCTGGGCTAGGGCTGGGGCACCAGGAGTCAGAAACAGGATCGGGGTACAAAATACTTACAGGCTGGTTTGGGAGGTGCCCGGGAGGAAAGGAGAAACAAGGGCTGCATGGTGGTAGATAAGCCCCCCATTTGGCAGGGAGGTTACACTTGGTTTCTCCCAACTCTCATTAAGCAACTTCTCAGTACCTGGAGAAACAGGATCACAGTTCAGTGTCTTTCTCTCTTTTCTCCCTCGCAACCCAGTCTTGCAGCAAGCACCTGGGGAATCTTTCAGCAACCACACTCCTCAGATTAGGGCCTGGGTAAGCCCCTGAAGTCCAAAGTCTGCCTTCACTGTACAGTTCAGACTCATACAGAGCCCAGCAACAGACTGACTAAATTCCAATAAGTCCTCACTGTATCAGCCCAAATCCCAGTGATCTGATTGGCTGTTGAAGCCTTTCAATAATTGATATCCATAGTGATCAGTATTCCCTGCTCGCTTATTGGGGCATGATCTAGGCCCCAGAATTAGTCCCCCCCTTTTCCCAGGAGTTCCTCTGTCATAGATTCGGGTGCCTAGATCACTGATTGGCTGAAACAGAAGGGGTCAAATGTCATAATATGTCTGCTCCCATTCGTTTACATGGAGTCCCTTTCAAGCTTAGGCAGTCTCTCCCCTTTCAACCTCTGGTGCAGTCCAACACCTTAGCCCACTGTCACCAATGCCCCATTGGAATGTAGCCCCAATGGTCCTTTATCAAATGGGCCCACTCTCAGGGCTGTGGTCCCAACCATTTGTCTGTTGCTGCCACTGTAACTACGCCTCCCTCTGCAGTAGGCAGCAATTTAATTAACATTTATGAGAGCTCATGAATAATTCATGAGCCGTTGCTGCTGGCCCACTGTCAACAGTAAAATTTAATCCCCTAGGTGGCTACTTGGCTGCACTCTCCAGGTCACCGGCCCTCCATTAGCCAAGGAGAGGTGCCGGGACCATGGGACCACCCTCCATCTCCTGCAGGATCGCGGGGCGGGACATCAAAGGGCTCATGCGACAGACCTGCCGGCAGCTCACAGCACATAACCCGCACTCAAATGGGGCAGGACAAGATGCGGAATGGCAAAGGGATGGGGAAAACGCCGCTTCACCAGGTAAGCCCCCAGCGGGGGGTTACACTGATTTTAGGATTTGCTGAAGGGCTCTATGGGAGTAATTGGTTTTCTTGTCCTCTTCCAAATCCAAATCCACCGAAGAAACTGAAGGTGCTCGTTCCATGGCTGGCAAGGCCCTCCATTTTGGCATCAAAGCTGTTTTAATTTTATCAGCTGGTGTTTTAGATTTGGAGGTTTTGTGTTTCGGAGGTTTCAGGGACATCCTAGCACACAAAGGCACTTGCAAAAATCCAATTCTTTTAGGGTGTAAAAGCTGATTTCTACAGATTTATATCTTTAGGCCACCAGAGCTCCTAGAGCTAGCTTGCTGTCATTGCTGTGATGTCATGGGAAGTGTACCTGATAAGTATATGAACCCCCCTACTAATTGGGGTTCACTAAAATGTCTTCCTGGGCTCCTAAATGCCCACTATCAGGATGGTGTCCTGCTTTGCAGTAGTTCTATTTGTTTGCATGAGAGTGCCCTAGTTAGCTTCTGTGCCTGTCCCATTAAGAGAGCATCTAGTCTGTGTTTTGCAAATCAGTCTGGGCTGGGTCCGAGAAATGAAGGCTCGTGACCAGCCAGACAGCCTGTTATGGTGCTCCATTCTGCAGTCACCAATAGCGCAGCTGGAGTCCTGTTAGGAAATGTGGTTATTTACTGTTTAATTGTTAGAGTAATAATGAACAACCATTTGTCAATGCCCAATGGTGATTGCGCTGGTGTGTTGAGCTCGCTCACTGCCTCTCTGTCAGTCGCTCAGTCTGTTTCTTCCAGTGCTGCAGGCTGCTGTTTTGTACTGGGCTCCTGCCTGCATTGGCACCTTGTTCTGCCCACTAAGAAATCTGCAGCTGTCCCAACAGAGCTGCATTGAGGTGGCTCACTCCCCCTCTCTGACCCACTTATTCTGTTTCTCCTGGCGCTGCAGGCTGCCCTTTTGTACTGGGCTCCTGTATCTGTTGGTGGCTTTTTCTGCCCACAGAGAAATCTGCAGCAGTCCCAACACAGGTCTGTTGAACCTGCTGAGTCCCCCTCTCTCACTCACTCGTTCCGTTTCTGCCGGCGCTGCAGGCTGCCCTTTTGTACTGGGCTCCTGCCTATGTTGGCAACTTTTTCTGCCCACAAAGAAATCCACAGCTGTCCCGACAGAGCTCCATTGAGGGCGCTCACTCCCCCTGTGTCACTCGCTCATTCTGTTTCTCCTGGCACTGCAGACTGCCCTTTTGTACTGGGCTCCTGGCTCTGTTGGCACCTTTTTCTGCCCACAAAGAAATCTGCAGCAGTCCTGACAATGCTCTGTTGAGCTCGATCAGTCCCCTTCTCTGACTCGCTCATTCCGTTTTTGGTGGCGTTGCAGGCTGCCCTTTTCTATTGGGCTCCTGCCTGCGTTGCCACCATTTGCAGCAGTTACAATACAGCTCCGTTGAGCTCGCTCACTCCCCCTCTCTCACTCGCTCATTCTGGTTTTCCTGCCACTGCAGGCTGCCATTTTGTACTGGGCTCCTGCATTCATTGCTGCCTTTTTCTGCCCACAAACAAGTCTGCAGCAGTCTCAACAGAGTTCCGTTGAGCTCACTCACTCCCCCACCCTCACTCGCTCATTCTGTGTCTCCTGCCGCTGCAGGCTGCCCTTTTGTACTGGGCTTCTGCCTGCATTGGTGGCTTGTTCTGGCCAGAAAGAAATCTGAAGCAGTTATGGCACAGCTCCATTGAGCTTGCTCACTCCCCCTCTCTTACTCACTCATTCCATTTCTGCCTGCGCTGCAAGCTGGCCTTTTGTACTGGGCTCCTGCCTGCGTTGCCGCATTTTCTGCCCACAAAGAAATCTGCAGCAGTCACAATAGAGCTCCGTTGAGCTCGCTCACTACTGCTCTGTCACTCACTCGTTCTGTTTCTCTTGGCGCTGCAGGCTGTGCTTGTGTACGGGACTGCTGGCTGCGGTGGCAACTTTGTCTGTTCACAAACAAATACGCAGCTGTACCGAAAAAGCTCCATTGAGATCGCTCAGTCTCCCTCTGTCACACGCTCATTCTGTTTGTCCTGGCGCTGCAAGCTGCCCTTTTGTACGGGGCTCCTGCCTGCATTGGCGCCTTTTTTTGCCAACAAATAAATCCGCAGCAGTCCTGATAGACCTCTGTTGAGCTCACTCAGTCCCCCTGTCTCACTCACTCATACTGTTTCTCCCACCGCTGCAGGCTGGCCTTTTCTACTGGGCCCCTGCCTGCATTGACGCCTTTTTCTGCTCACAAAGAAATCCCCAGCAGTTCTGACAGCACTCCGGTGAGTTCACCTACTCCCCCTCCCTCACTCACTCACTCACTTGTTCTGTTTCTCCCACTGCTGCAGGCTGCCCTTGTGTACTGGCCTCTTTCTGCCCACAAACAAATCCGGAGCAGTCCCGACAGACCTCAGTTGAGCTTGGTCACTCCCCCCCCCACTCGTTCCATCTTAATCTATCCCAAACACTGATGTCCCCAGTGACCGTGCTATTCTCCGTCAGGAGTGCGAAAACATATTTTAGCCAAGATGTGAAAAATGACAGCTGTACTGTTCATAAGGTGGTGTGAAAGAATGCCACTGTTGAAAATGTGGCGTGAAAATATTACAAATTTGCGAAGTTACAAGGGTGCGTGGAAACAATTGAATTCACGCTTGTAACACAGTCTTGTTATGGAGTTTTGTCACCCAATTTCCAACATAGGGATTTTAGGACCTCTGCACATAACAGTGCCACTGTCATTTTTATGTTTGCTTGCATGCATGTGCAAGAAACATAGTGCCTTCATCGGAGATTTCGGAGGTGTGTCACCTCCTCCTCCAATTCATGCACTGTGCTGGCAGGCGCGGCCCCTGTAAGCCAATGCATTTTGGAGCTGTCTATGACACGCTCCAAAATGCAGTGGCATACAGTTGAAAGGGGAGCTACGCTTGAGTGAGCTGGCGATAAGAAGCTGCTCGCGCAGCTCCCAGCCGCAGGCGTGCGCGCCCCAGCCGCAGCGTATAGCCGACGGGGTGCCCAATCCCCGTCGGCTGAATTGCGTCTGTCTCCTCCCCTCCCCTCCAATAGTTGATGCCACGCTGGGCCCACCCCAGCGTGGCAATCCATCATCATGTTGCCGGCGGGGTGCCCAATCCCCGTTGGCTGAACCGCCCTCCCCAAAGTCCTTGTGCCACGCTGGAGCCCACCCCCAGCGTGGCAATCGCTCATGTTGCCCGACGGTGCCCAATCCCCGTTGACAGGCAGCCCCCCTCCCCAGTACTGTGCCGCGCTGGGGCCCACCCAGCGTGGCAAGCGCCGATCGTTTTTTGTTTTGTTTTTGCCGGCGGGGTGCCCCATCCCCCACGTCGGCCAGGCAGCCCCCCAAAGTCATTGTGCTGCGCTGGAGCCCACCCAGCGTGGCAATGCCTCCAGTCTTTTTATTTTAACCTGTAAAACAAAAGCGGTCCAGCAGCGTCTCCGAACCCCTCCCACAACCCGCACCCACCCTCGCCTCCCACACCCCCCCCTCACCCCATACCCTCCGGACTCGGTCACGGCCCGATCTTTGGTGGACACGGGAGCGTCTGCACTCTTCAAAGCCGACCCGCGAGAAATGCCGGTAAGCTGTATAATGGGCTAGATAGGAGGTTCAACTTTGTGCATATCAGGTATTTTTGGAATTTTTTCCAAATTTTCAGCATGGGGTTTTTGGGACCCTTCATAGATGATGTCACTGTCATAGGTTATTCGGGCTTGAAGGGTGATTTCGCGCAGTGACTGCGAAATCTCCCTTCAGGACTGAATACCACCATGACAGTGACATCATTCATGAAAAGGGGGCCCAAAACCCCCATGTTGAAAATTTGGTGCCAAAATTCCAAAAATGACTGTTTGACAGCGATGCGTGCGCGGTTCGCGAGCTCGTAAGTTACGTCAAGAATTTCAATATTTTCACTCAAGTTTTCAACATTGCCATTTCACCCACACTGTCTTATAGGTAGTACAGCTGTCATCTTTCATCATCACCAAAATGTGTTTTCACCCTTGTAGCGCAGAATGGCGCAGTCAGTGTAGCTGAAATCAATGTCGGGACAAATTAAGAAAATCACAGTGAACTGTTCAGGCAGAGAGGTCTTGGAAATGGCTATGTTGAAAATTGGTGGCATATTCCTAAAAATGACTGTTTCTGACGTCGTTGTGCAGTTCCATGCGCTCATAGGTTTCTTAATTTTCAATATTTCCACTCCAGATTTTCAACATTCTACATTTTCCACACCTTCTTATGAGTAGTACAGATGTCATTTTTACATCTCACCCAAAATATGTTTCCGCATGTGGCGCACAATGGGCCCAGTCGTGCATCACGAACTCAGTGTATGGGACACACTAAGAAAATCACAGTGTCACTGTTCATGAGCAGAGATCTTAAAATGGCAATGTTGAAAATTTGGTGACAGAATTCCTAAAAATGACTGTTTTACGAGTGTGCGTTGCACAGTTCCAAAGCATGCTCATAGGTTTGCGAATTGTCAATATTTCCACTCCAGGTTTCCAACATTGCCATTTTTCCACACTTCCTTATGAGAAGTACAGCTGTCATTTTTCACATCCTGCCCAAAACGTGTTTCCGCCCATGTAGCGCACAATGGCGCAGTCGGTGCGCAAACTCAATGCATGGGACACATTAACAAAACCACAGTGACACTGTTCATGAGCAGAGGTCTTAAAATGGCTATGTTGAAAACTTGGTGAAAAATGCCTAAAATGACTTTTTCTGACGTGCGTTACACAGTTCCTATGCATGCTAGTAAGTTTGCAAATTTAATATTTTCACTCTAGATTTTCAACATGTCCATTTATTAAACTTTCTTATGAACAGTCACAGCTGCAATTTTTCATATGTCACCAAAATGTGTTATACGCACATGTGGCGCATAATGGTGCTGTTGGTGTCGCAACTCAGTGTTAGGACAGATTAAAGAAATCACAGTTACACTGTTCATGACAGAGGTCTTAAAATGGCTATGTTGAAAATTTGGTGACAAAAGTCCATAAAATGACTGTATTACGAGTGAGCATTGTGCAGTTTCCACGCATCCTCTTTAGTTCATGACTTTGTAATATTTTCAGTAAAGATTTTCACTAGTGGCATTTTTCAACACTTCCTTATGAACAGTACAGCTGCCATTTTTCACAACATGGCGAGTGTGTTTTCACACTTTCAGTGCAGAGATGCGATGGTCGCTGTGGGAAATCATTGTTCGGCACAGATAAAGAAAATCACAGTGACACTGTTGCAGATCGAGGCACCAAAATGCCTGAGTTGACAATCTGCTATAAATATCCCAACCTACTTATATAGCGAATTATTAGTTGCACAGTTTCTATGTCATCTCGTGACTTCACCATTTTTTAAATACTTTTACTACACATTTGCAACATACATTTTACCTCCCCATGAAAGAGTACAGCTGTCATTTTTTACAGCCTGTTCACAATATTTTTGCACCTGTGGTGCTAAATCCACGTAGTCACTGTGCATAAGCAGCTTTAGTCTACCAACTGATATTCCCCCTGTTCATGAGGGTGGGGTCACAAAACAAACATGTTGAAGATTTGGAGTTAAAATACCAACGAATGCCTGAGGTATTCAGACTTTTCAACTAAATAGCCCACCTATAGAAATGACAGGAATCAGGGGTGTGACTTGGGATTCTTGCCTGTGATTCTCATACCATTCCACACCCTGCAGTCACTGAGAGGCATCGAGGTATGCCTTGGACTCTCTCTTGCTAAACTTCACCCATTCTCCTATAGCACCCATCTCACCGTGTTTCCTAATGAAATGGGGTGCATAGCAACCGAGACCCCAAGGAACCGCATTGACACTTGTCAGTCTCTGCAGAGTGGGGTGTGGTGAAATAGCGTGGCCGTTATCCCTGTGACCAAAATCACACCCCAATGCCTGTCACTCTCTGCAGGGTGGTGGTGGGGTTGGCTTTAGTTCAATACTTCACTGCCATTCCTATTACGAAGCTCTGTAACTTCTACACTACCACTGCCAATGTCAGTAAGCAAACATTCGGCATTGACAAATGCTTGTCTTATATCTGTCCTGAACACTGATTTTCCACAGTGACCGCGTTATTCTGTGCCACAACTGTGAAACCACATTTCACTCAGGATGTGCAAAATGACAGCTGTACTGCTCATAAGGAGGTGTGAAAAATTGCCATTGTTGAAAATGTGGCATGACAATACTGCAAAGTTACAAGGGTGTGTGTAAAGTGTGCAACGCAACTCATTTGATGGGCTATCATCACCAAATTTTCAACATAGGCATTTTAGGACCTCTGCTCATGAACAGTATCACTGTAATTTTTATGTTTGCTTGCACGCATGTGCAAGAAACATAGTGCCATCATCCGAGTTTCTGTGGGTGTGGCACCCTCTCTTCCAATTCTCTCAGTGTGTTTGCAGGCGTGGCCACAGTTCACCAATGAATGCTGCAGCTGTCTATGACAGCAGTTGAAATGCAGTGCCGTACAGTTGAAAGGCACAGCTACGCTTCAGTGAGCAGCGATAACAGTGTGTGTACATGCACCCCCCCCCCCACACACACATATGCACATTCCCTAAACCTACGTTGCGGTGTCACGAGCAGTAAACCTACGCAGTGGCAGTAAGCTGAGTTTGTGTGGAGATACACTTTCAGCGCAGAGGCATTCTGACTATCCCTATAAATGTCTAGCTTCATGGATCCTTTGGGTTTGTGAAGAATGCTGACACATATCCATTTGACTACACCTGAAATGTAAGTGGCAGGCACAGTGATGTAAACACATAAAAGTTTCGCCGACAACTGCTGTCCACAGCGCTGCATATCACTGGGATGCACAAGTGCCCAGAGACCTACAGCTTCGTTTTGTGCGAGTACAGTGATTGGCTAACTACCATTTGTGTACATGAGTCTTTGTAAAAAAAAAAAAAAAAAAAAAAAAAAATGTAGTGACCAAAGCTCACTAAGTTCGTTTTTCTGAGTAAACTGAGCTTTAGCTTCTGTGAGTAGTGGTGTGGTGTATATGTTTACATGACGATATTCTGGACAGATGGGTATTGAAATCAACTTAAAGCTGCAAGCATCTGTCCTGTATATGGTAAATAAACTCAAAATTTGCTGTACCCTCAAGATAATCGTTACAACGATTCGTCGATGTGCAGTACATTTTATATCTTGTACTGTTGACAGATTTTAAACGAGCTGTAACCAATTTTACATGCCTCTAGTCAGATTACTTCTGGTGTGTGTGTCTGTGTGAGTGAGTTCATACTTTGGGGGGTGGGCGGGACAGTCAGCGGATGGAATCGTTGGAGAATGGGACATAATTTCTGAGAGCTGGCCCCTAGGTTGCTGTTTTCTCCCTTTGCTTTTTTCTTTCTTTTTTATAATGTGTGCCTTCTTGCCACTGTTGGTCACTGCAGGCTGAGGAAGTCGGGGATGGTCGGGTCTTTGAAGCCGCCACTCAGTTGCACACATTCACACACTGAAGTGAGTATTTATGCTGCAGACACACCTTTCATCTGTGCACAGTAGAAACTACCAGTGATCTGATTGTCTCCAGCATAATTATTCACTTTAATACATCTCTTTTGCACCAAAAAACAATCCTCTTCCCACCTATTCAGTACCTGCTAGGGCATTTCACACCTTCCGCGGCTGGTAATTCAGAAGTGCGCTTTGAACTGTGCCACTTCCTCCTTCTTCCCTAGATGTTAAAATATCTAATTCAATTCTCTTTTGTTATGTGTTAACAAAGGCAGTGATAGATACTACTGGCCCTATATAGTGCTGCCTCAGTCCTGTTCAGTGATGACCCACAGTGACCTTCTCCTGCAGTATAAACGTGAACCTGATTCAGATATCATATTCTATTTATTTTAGTCTCTCTCTCTCTCATCTCTCTGTGTCTGTCTGCTGTGAAATGTATGATTGAGTCTTTAAAAATAGGAGAAATTAATGATGTGACAAGGATGAAAAGGATATTATAATAACTGGTTACAGTTTTTTCCCCATAGGAAAACCAGGTTATAATTCTGTCATTATAACCAGATGGTTATAAGGACAATCATGCCACTTCTCAAGCTGGAATATTCACCGTCCACAACTTGGCATGGGCATGTGCCCTCAATAAAAAGTAATTTCCACAGTTTTAAACAACGCTGCTTAAAAAAAACAAGAACGTAAACATTACTTTTACTAAGTATGGCGTGCTACCTCAATCTCAATCTTCCATTTTTGGGTAAGATTGTTGAGAAGATGGTGGCGCTTCAACAAGGAGCATCTCGTGGCCCATAATCTTTATGAACCATTCAGTCTGCGGGTTTTGTGCAGGCATAGCACAGAAACTGCACTAGTTGGTGCACAATGACCTCCTTAGGGCGAGAGAAGATCGAGGAGGGGACAATTCTTGTTCTCCTCGATCTCTCCTCAGCATTGACGCGTGGACCATCGAGTGTTACTTGACCCGCCCTAAAGAATTCTGTGGACTACTTGGCTCTGTCATCCGCTGGTTTGAGTCTTTTTATCAACAGGAGTCAGAGGTAGTGATAGGAATTTCTCCTCCTCCTGACCACCTGTTGTTGCGGAGATCCCAGGGTTCGGTCTTGTCACCAATGTTGTTTGCCGTGTACATGCTACCCCTGGGAAGCTCATTATGAAGTGCAACGGTTTTCACTGCTATGCTGATGATACCAGCTGTACTTTTCCTTGCCCCTGGAACATCTTGTGCAGTGAAAGTGCAACAGCTGCTGCTGAAATCAATGACTGGATGGCCTCCAGTTGGTTGCGACTTAACCCCAGTAAGCCAGAGGTACTGGTGGTGGAGTCGAACAGAGGATGTGATAGGTTGGCCTCTGGTGCAGAGACAGGACTTTGCCTTGGCTCTGTACCATTGAAGGCCTCCTCTAGGGTGTGTGATCTTGGTGTTATTCTTGACAGCGGTTTGACACTTGAATCTCAGGTGTCTTCCGTTGTCGGTACTAGATTTTATCATCTGAGGAATATCACCAGGATCAAGCCCTTAGTTCTGCCTCTGGACCTCCCCACTCTGGTACATGCCTTTATGACGTCCAGGCTTGACTACTGTAATGCACTCTATCTCGGGGTCTCTGGGGGTACCCTGCACCGACTGCAGTTAGTGCAGAATGCGCGAGCGAGGTTGTTGACAGGGACAATCTAAATACTGTCACGTACCCGGTGCTCGAAAGCTGCACTGGCTGCGGTTAGGTGGAGGATTCTCTTTAAGGTGGGTTTGCTCACCTTTAAGGCCCTACACAGCCTGGGCCCTGGCTACCTGAATGACCTTCTTACACCTGCTGTCTGTCCATTCCCTCGTTCCTCTTCTCGGGGCCTCCTTGTGATTCCCAGGGCGAGGTTAAGAACTGCAGGTGACAGAGAATCAATGTCGCCCGCTCCGTCCTGTGGAAGTCGCTTCCTTTAGTTGTTAGGGAGGCCCGTCTGTTGAGGTTTATAAAGCCTGACTCAAGACATTTTTATTCGATCAGGCATTCCCTGACTATGTTTTATAGTTTATATTGTCTAATTTTTTAAGGTTTATTTAAGTTTTAGAGAATGAAACAAATTGTGTAGTAAATTATGTTTTAATTGTTTGGAGTTGTATATTTTATTGATTGTTATTGTGTTGTGTTGTTTTTATTTGATTGATGTATGGCGCCCAGAGCCTCTGGGATGGGTGTCTTTTTAAATAAAATTTGCCTTGCCTTGCCTTGCCTACCTGTGAACTTCAGCTTCTCTGCTGTTTGCTGCCGTCTCGCTCCTCAACACTCTGTAGGACTGGCAGTAAGTTCTTTCCCCCCAAAAAAAATATCACTGGGCACAAAGCTGTATTTTCAGTGGGAAATGTTAAAAAAAAGAGTGTAAGCAATGCTTTACATCAGGAGCCCAGTTGCCACAGACCATGTTCAAACCCTAACAGTCCACAGCTCAGCTCCAATCACAGATACATTTATTTTGTATAATTGCTGTGGCAAAAAAAGTTCCCCAGCAATTACACAAAATAAAGGATGAGTAGGTGTATAAAACTCCAATTTTACACACCCCCTTGAAGTGGGATGCCTTAATAAACCTCTCGAGCTTCCCGCTCTGGGTTTATGTGGCATCCCACCCCTCAGGAGTGCATACAATCCTCGTTATAACCACCTACCCATCCATTATTCTCTATGTAATGGGACAGCATATGTATAATGTCCGTGTAGCTAATAAAAATTGCAAATGTAAATACATAAAAGTTTCGCCGACAACTGCTGTCACAACGCTGCATATCATAGGATGCCCAAGTGCCCAGAGACCTACAGCTTTCGTTTTGTGCAAGTACAGTAGTCGACTAACTTCCGTTTATGTGCATCGAGTCTTTGGCAAAAAAAAAAAAAAAAACTGTAGTGAGCCACAAATGAGTTTGCTCAGATTTCTTTTATTGTACCCACGCTCAGCAACAGAAAAGACACTTTGACATGCCGTTGCATTGTGTTATTTCGGGTCGTCTCTCTGGCTGCTTGACCCAGGAGTAATTCAATTTTAAAAATGTTACTTGCGGGTTTTTACTGTGATAATTGTTACTGGATTTTGTTGGTGACAGTTGGCCCTATACTGCTGAAAAATGCACATATTAGGTTGCATATATTTACAGTAAAATAAGTGTGAAAGTTTGTGCTCCCCTATAGACAACCACTGTTACAACGAATTCCCAGGTGCATTTTCGAAAACTATTGTTTTTCAAATGTGTTTGGAGGAGTCCTTCCCAGGTATTATGAAGTTTTGTGACAAAACAGGTGTATTAATATACACTTGCTGAGTGCATCCAATGGACTTTAGCCGCACCTGATTAAAACGTACAAAGGAATGTATTTTATGAGTGCAGTATTTATAACCCATTCCTGCCCATAGGCGGTATTATTTATTGCTGACTGGTTCAATGTTTGTGATGTTATCAGCGTGCTTAATGTACAAATCCACGCTGCATTCCATTTATATAAAATTAAATCTCTTGCTGAGATAAACTGTTACTGTTCACTTTCTCTTTTCTCTTGTTTTTGATTCTGGTTTGGCTCACCCCAGCCCTCTGTGCTGGCCTGTCCCTTCTGACTGCCCGAACTTCAACTAGGTCTGGCACTGTGTCGCTTACCCCCACAGTGGGCTGAACTTATTAAGCTGGGCTATATTAAATGGAGATGTGCCAGGTTTTCTGCCAGTTCTTTGAAAGGATGCACTGGAGCTGAGGGATGACCAAGGTCCTGATTTCCTGACCACTCTTTCTGCACCAAAACACATGCATAAACTGTGCCCCCAATCAAGTGTCACTACTCAAACTGGTGCTCTCTGCAGCTTGGCACGATATGTAATGTGTCCTTTACTACCTCCTCTCCCTGCTGTAGGGATGACTGTTAATTCAGGATGACAACTGCCCTTTCCCCAGGATGAAAGCACTTCCACCTCAGCAGTGTATAGTGCAGTGTGTTGCCCTTGGGCCTTCCAGTGGCGTCGAGTCTACTGTGCCTGCTATAGAAATGCTAGCATTACTTTGCGCAAGTTGAAGGCTAATGCATGCCAGTAGTCATGTATTGATAATGTGCAAATCTTCACTCGTTACAGAACAGCCTAGTCACATGTTCAAGGGTGCAAATAGTACCCTAAAGTGCAGAAGACAACATATTTTTACCAGTACAGTTTTGTTTTCACTTCTCATTCAGTCTCTAGGTCCTCCATCCACTAACAAGCCCTCATCCCATCATAAAAGACATCCGGCTGATCTTCCGCTACCAGCCTATGCTTCGCATCCTTGCCAGATCCATCACTCATAACCCATGACTTTTCCCTTATGGGACCCTGGTTCCCCAAATGGAGGACAGAGCATTCTCACTGAATGTGAAAGATAAAGAGGAGGAATCGACAAGGAGTGAGCAACACCAGTAGGGCCCTGCATTGGTGTGGTGAGCAGGTGGATTCATTTGTCAGGGGGCTGCTGGATTATTTTTTCCATCCTTGATTTATCTGACTGCCTCTCTGTCTCTCTCCACCTCTGGGTCACAACATGAGGAGGTGAGCAGAACAAGTCAGTGGAGCTGTTGGGAAGATCAATAATCTTGTCCCTTAATCCATGCCCCTAGCTGGCCTTGCTGTGGTGATGCATCAGTTGAAAGAGTGGTGCTGACTGAACTCAGCCCAAAGAGAGCTGTGATTTTTCTCCCTGCACCCACCCCCAGACAAAATGCATCCAAGACAGGAGCCAAGTCTGCCACAGTCATTTGGCTCGTGATATCTTGGGCTTGGAAGGCGAACTTGGATCACTGGGACAGACAGTGGCAGCCCTGCTATTGTGTGACTGGAGATGGCTAAGAAGTGGTGCTGTTATAACAAAAAGAAACATCTTGCTACTTATAAAACTACAGGTATATTACTAATCTTTAAATTTTTCTGATTATAGTTTTAAAAAGTAGGATTCATAACAAAAAAATGAATGTAAAAATATCAGTTTATTGAATCCAGCAGGTGTGTCTCTCTGTCCTTATGTTGAAAGCAAATCATTGCTTATGATTTATACAAGGAATAAAGTCATCTCATGCATAATACCGGTACAATGCATTGATGTAAAGTTGTATACATTATGTGTATATATATATATATATATATATATATAAATACACACTGTATATATATATATACACACTGTGTATATATCTGGGATATGCCCATGTCCCTAATGAAAATATCACTGTTATTTTCCCTCAGTGCTGTTCCATCTTTGACTACTGTGACATAGTCTGTGGTGCTGCTCCCAAATCTTCTCTGACCAAGTTGGACACTCTCTTAACTCCTTCTGCTGCTTTGCTATCGACTCCCTTCCGCTACCACCACTGTGAACTCTATCGCTCTCTAACCTTCCTTCCACTATCTCACAGACGCATCTCTCACTGTACCAAACTAACCTCCAAATTCTGGTTCAGAAGCCCCTCCTATCTCTCATCCTCTCTCTCCACTCCACCTCCCCCCACCCACTCTCTCGGATCAAATGATGCCCGCACCTTGATGGTCCCTCGCCACTCCACCCTCATCGGTCAGACTGGTTTCGCCCATTGTTTCCCTAAAATCTGGAATTCCCTCCCCCCTGAAATAAGACCTCCTCCAACTACTCCCTTACCTCTTCCCTACACAATTACCTTTCCCTCAGCTGTTCCTGCTTTAACCCACCTTAATACCTATCCCCAGTTTCTACCTTCCTACCATGACACCCCCTGGCAGGGTTCTAAACATCCTGAAGGGGGAAATCAGGAAATAGCTACCCCTTCTCCTCATATTCAGTTCTTGCCTCTCCTCCTCCTCCTCTTCTCCACCTGCCCTTCTGGGTCACCAGTGTGCACAACCTAACCCCATCCTTTTTACTCCAACAACACTGCGTACCTCGAAGCCTGCTCTGGTACACTCATGCACTATAAATGGTTCTATCATCTTATTACTGTTTTATGCGTTTATATGTTCTTTTGTATGATTCTGGACATGTATTGTAATTTACCCAATATTCCTACTGTTTATTGTACAATACCTTGTGTTCCAACTGTTTCACAATCTTACAATGTTGTATTGATTGTTCTACCCACATGTTATTGTAACTGATCATCCTTCACAACCCTATGTGACACCCACGCACACACTGTTTGGCAGACAGGGGTGTCCAATCCCCCATCGGCTCTGCTGCGCTCCCCCCCCAACAGAGTTCCAGGTGCCACACTGGCAGCCCACCCCAGTGTGGCAACAGTCCACATGGCCAACAGGGGTGCCCAATCCTCCGTCGGCTCCACTGTCCCCCCCAAC
Source organism: Neoceratodus forsteri (assembly GCA_016271365.2). Classification (NCBI taxonomy): domain Eukaryota; kingdom Metazoa; phylum Chordata; order Ceratodontiformes; family Ceratodontidae; genus Neoceratodus; species Neoceratodus forsteri. The sequence goes on from CM028138.1 coordinate 663,580,063, forward strand.
AGACTACCAGGTGCCATGCTGGGAGCACACCCCAGTGTGGCAACAGTTGATATGGCCGATGGGGGTGCCCAATCCCCCATCAGCTCCACTGGCCCCCCCAAACAGCCTTCCAGCTGCCACACTGGGAGCCCAACCCAGTGTGGCACAGGTCCCACGTCGTCTTCGTAAAAAAAAAAAACAACCTAGAAACAAAAATCTGTCCCTCGCTGTCTTGACCCCCTTCCTCACCCGCGCCCACCCTCTGCGCACCCTGCCTCCTGACACACCCCCCTCACCTCATACTTACCTCTGGAGCTCGGCGCGATGATCTTCGGTGGACCGGGGACACATCTGCAATCTTCAAAGCCGACCGCGAACTGAGGAAAGGCCGGTAAGCTGTATAATGGAATAAATAGGTTTTTTTCAACTTTGATGCATATCTTAGGCATTTTTGGGAATTTTTTCACCAAATTTTCAACATGGGATTTTTGGGACCCCACCTCATGAATTCTGTCATTGTCATTTTGTTAATCAGCCCCGAAAGGTGATTTTGAGGTCACTGTGCAGAACCACCTTTTGGGACTGATTTATGAAACGACAGTGCCACAGTTCATGGTAGCCCCAAAACTCTATGTTGAAAATTTGGTGAAAAAATTCCAAGGAATTTTACGAGCATGGCTAGCTGATCCTCTGCTTGTAGTTCAGACATTTCAATATTTTCCTCCACTTTTTAACATTGCCATTTTACCACACCTCCTTATGAGCAGTACAGCTGTCATTTTCACATCTCACCCAAAATGTGTTTCGCGCATGTGGCGCACAATGGCGCTGATCGTTGTGCGAAATCAATGTTTGGGACAGATTAAGAAAAGCACAGTGACATCTGTTCATGAGCAGAAGTGTTAAAATAACTGTTAAAATTTGGTGAAAAAATTCCCAAAATGACTGTTTTAGAGCATGTGTGCGCTGTTTCTCGCATACGATCCTAAGTTCACAAATTTTCAATATTTTCCTTCACATTTCAACATTTCCATTTTACCACACCTCCTTATGAACAGTATAGCTGTCATTTTCACATCTTGCCCAAAAGCGTGCTTCCGTGCGTATAAGCGCACTATAGCGCGAGCGTTGTGCGAATCAATGTTGGGACAGATTAAGAAAAGCACAGTGAGATGGTTCGCTGAGCAGAGGTGTTAAATAACTCTGTTAAAAATTTGGTGAAAAAAGTCCATAAAATGACTGTGTCACGAGTGACCATTGCGCAGTTTCCACACGCCCTCGTAAATTCATGGATTTCTAATATTTTCAGTCCAGATTTTCACCACTGGCATTTTTCCACACTACCTTATGAACAGTACAGCTGTCATTTTTCTCACCATGGCCAAAATGTGTTTTCGCACTTGCAGCGCAGAAATGCGTGGTTGCTGTGGGAAATCACTGTTCAGAACAGATTAAGAAAATCACAGTGACACTGTTCATGTGTTGACAATCTGCTGTAAAAAAGTCATCAAACTAATTGCATTATGGGTGTGCGTTGAGCGGTTTCTATGCCTGCTCGAGACTTCACCAATTTTTATGTTTGCTTGCATGCATGTGCAAGAAACATAGTGCCATCATCGGAGATTTCGGAGGTGTGTCACCTCCTCCTCCAATTCAGGCAGCGAGCTGGCAGGCGCGGCCCCTGTAAGCCAATGCATTTTGGAGCAGTCTGACAGCGGCTCAAAATGCAGTCCTCTGATTGAAGAGCTATGCTTGGTGAGCAGCGATAATAAGCTGCTCATCGCAGCTCCCCAGCCACAAGTGTGTACCCCCGCCGCGGCGTATAGCCGACAGGTGCCCAATCCCCACGTCGGCTGCGCTGCATCGATCTCCCCTTCCAGTATTTGGTGCCGCTAGGCCCCCCCAGCGTGACAATCAATAATTTTGCGGATGGGGTGCCCAATCCCGTCGGCTGACGCCCCCAAGTTGTTGTGCCACGCGAGAGCCCACCCCAGCGTGGCAAGTAATCCGCGATGTCTTTTTTTTTTTTTTTACCTGTAAACAAAAACTGTCCCGTAGCGCGTCTCCCGAACCCCCCCACAACCCGCACCCACCCACTGCGCACCCAGCCTCCCCACCCCTCACCCCATACTTACCTCCGGACTCCGGTGCGACGATCTTCGGTGGACCGGGAACACGTCTGCACTCTTCAAAGCCGACCGCGAACTGAGGAAATGCCGGTAAGCTGTATAATGGGCTAGATAGGAGGGTTTCAACTTTGTTGCATATCTCAGGCATTTTTGGGAAATTTTGCACCAAATTTTCAACATGGGGTTTTTGGGACCCCTTCTCATGAATGATGTCACTGTCATGGCGTTATTCGGGCTCGAAGGGTGATTTCGCGCAGTGACTGCGCGGGTGACTCGAAATCACCCTTCAGGACTGAATACTGCCATGACAGTGACATCATTCATGAGAAGGGCCCAAAACCCCATGTTGAAAATTTGGTGCCAAAATTCCAAAAATGACTGTTTGATAGCGTGCGTTGCGCAGTTCCTACGCAGGCTCGTAAGATCGCGAAATTTCAATATTTTCACTCCAGATTTTCAACATTGCCATTTCACCACACCATCTTATGAGTAGTACAGCTGTCATTTTTTTATATCTCACCCAAAATGTGTTTCTGCTCTTGTAGCGCAGAATGGCGCAGTTGGTGTGCGAAATCAATGTACGGGACAAATTAAGAAAATCACAGTGACACTGTTCATGAGCAGAGGTCTTGAAATGGCTATGTTGAAAATTTGGTGACAGAATTCCTAAAAATGACTGTTTTACGAGTGTGCGTTGCACAGTTCCCACGCATGCTCGTAGGTTTGCGAATTTTCAGTATTTCCACTCCAGATTTCCAACATTGCCATTTTTCCACACCTCCTTATGAGCAGTACAGCTGTCATTTTTCGCATCCTGCCCAAAACGTGTTTCCGCCCATGTAGCGCACAATGGCGCAGTCGGTGTGCAAGCTCAATGTGTGGGACACATTAACAAAACCACAGTGATACTGTTCATGAGCAGAGGTCTTAAAATGGATATGTTGAAAACTTGGTGGAAAAATGCCTAGAAATGACTTTTACGATGCGTTGCACAGTTCTCTATGCATGCTAAATGAAGTTTGCAAATTTAATATTTTCATCTAGATTTTCAACATGTCCATTTTATTAAACTTCCTTATGAACAGTACAGCTGCAATTTTCATATGTCACCCAAAATGTGTTATCGTGATACGTAGCGCACAATGGTGTGCTATGCGTGAAAGCAATGTTTAGGACAGATTAAGAAAATCACAGTTACACTGTTCATGAGCAGAGGTCTTAAAATGGCTATGTTGAAAATGTGTGACAAAAGTCCATAAAATGACTGTGTTACAGTGAGCATTGTGCAGTTTCCGCATCCTCGTTAGTTCATGACTTTGTAATATTTTCAGTCCAGATTTTCACTAGTGGCATTTTAAACACTTCCTTATGAACAGTACAGCTGCCATTTTCACAACATGGCGAGAGTGTGTTTTACACTTTCAGTGCAGAGATGCGTGGTCGCTGTGGGAAATCATTGTTCGGCACAGATAAAGAAAATCACAGTGACACTGTTCATGATCGAGGCACCAAAATGCCTGAGTTGACAATCTGCTATAAAATATCCCCAACACTTATATACAGTTGTCGTTGCACAGTTTCTATATCGCTCAGTGACTTCACCATTTTTTTAAATATTTTTACTACACATTTGCAACATAGCCATTTTTACACCTCCCATGACAGAGTACAGCTGTCATTTTTACAACCTGTTCGAATATTTTTGCAACTGTGGTGCTAAATCCCGTAGTCACTGTGCATAAACAGCTTCGACTACAAACTGATATTCCCCTGTTCATGAGGTGGGTCACAAAACAAACATGTTGAAAATTTGGAGTTAAAATACCAATGAATGCCTGAGGTATTAGGCTTTTCAACTAAATCGCCCAACCCTATAGAGAATGACAGGAATCAGGGGTGTGACTTGGGATTCTTGCCTGTGATGCTCATACCATTCCACACCTGCAGTCACTGAGAGGCATCGAGGTATGCCTTGGACTCTTGGCCCAAACTTCACCCATTCTCCTATATTGCACCCATCTCACCGTATTTCCTAATGAAATGGGGTGCGCATAAGGGCCAAAGACCCCAAGGAACACGTGACACTTGTCAGTCTCTGCAGAGTGGGGTGTGGTGAAATGGCGTGGCCGTTATGCCTGACGACCCAAATGCACACCCCAATGCCTGTCACTCTCTGCAGGGTGGTGGTGGGGTTGGCTTCAGTTCAGTACTTCACTGCCATTCTTATTACGCAGCTCTGTAACTTCTACACTACCACTGCCAATGCCAGTAAGCAAACATTCGGCATTGACAAATGCTTGTTTTAATATTTTCACTGCAGATTTTCAACATTGCCATTTTTTGCACCTCCCCAAGAACAGTACAGCTGTCATTTTTCACATCCTGTTCGAAATGTGTTTTCGCACCTGTGGTGCCAAATGGCGTAGTCGCTGTGCAAAATCAGTTTTCGGCTAACGAACTGATATTGCCACTGTTCATAAGGTGGGGGTCACAAAAAACCATGTTGAAAATTTGGACTGAGAATGACAACGAACGCCTGAGGCGTTAGGATTTCCGACCATAACGCCCCACCCTGTAGAGACTGACAGGCATCAGGGGTGTGACTTGGGATTCTCGCCTGTAATGGTCATACCATTCCACACCCTGCTGCCAGTGAGAGATATCGAGGTGTGGCTTGAACTCTTCGACCCCAAAGTTCACCCCAGTCTCCTATACAGCACCCATCTCACTGTATTTCCTGATGGAATGGGATGAGCATAAGGGCCAAAGACCCCAAGGCACACTGTGACACTTGTCGGTGTCTGCAGGGCAGGGTGTGGTGAAATGGTGTGGCCGCTATGTCTGACGACCCAAAGGCCCACCCCAATACCTGTCAGTCTCTGCAGGGTAGGGGTGGGGTTGGCTTCAGTTCAATACTTCAGTGCCATTCCTATTATGCAGCTCTCTAACTCCTACACTACCAATGCCAATGCCAGCAAGCAAACATTCGGCATTGACAAATGCTTGTATTACTCTGTCCCGGACAGTGATTTCCCACAGTGACCACTGTATTCTGTGCCGGAACTGCGAAAACACATTTTGGCCAGGATGGGAAAAATGACAGCTGCACTGTTCAAAAGTAAGTGTGGGAAAATAGCAATGTTGAAAATCTGGAGTGAAAATATTACACATTTGCGAAGTTACAAGCGTGCGTGCAAACTGCACAACGCACACTCGTGACACAGTCACTTTATGGAGTATCATTATCAAATTTTCAACATAGCCATTTCAGGACCTCTACTCATGAACAATGTCACTGTCATTTTCTTAATCTGTCCCGAACACTGATTTCCGACAGCGACCGCGCTATTCTGCTCCGGAAGTGCAAAAACACATTTCTGCCAGGATGTGAACAATGACAGCTATACTGTTCACAAGGAGGTGTGACAAAATGCCAATGTTGAAAATCTGGTGTCAAAATATTACAAATTCACGAAGTTACAAGTGTGCGTAACAACTGTGCAGGCCTTGCGCTCGTAAAACAGTCATTTTGAGTTTTTCACCAAATTTGTAACATGGCTTTTGAAACCCACCTCATGAAACACTGGCACTGTCGTTTCCTTACTCGCCCCAAAGGTGATTCCGCGCGGTGACGCGAAATCACCTTTCGAAGCTGATTAATGCCATGACAGTTCAAGCATTCGCGAGGAGGGGTCCCAAAACCCTATGTTGAAAATTTGGTGAAAAAATTCCAAAAATACCGAGATATGCACTAAAGTTGAAAAACGCTTATTCATTACATTATACAGCTTACCAGCATTTCCTCAGTTCGCGGTCAGCTTTGCAGAGTGCAGATGTGTTCCCGGTCCACGAAGTTGTCCCACCAGACTCCAGCGTCAGTATGGGGTGAGGGAGAGTGTGAGGAGGCACGGTGCACAGTGGGTGGGTGAGTGCGGGTGGTGGGTGGGCAGCATGGAGACTACGAGGACCATTTTCTGCTTTTGGGAAAAAAAGGCAAAAGACTTCGTGGGACAGTTTTTCTTTTACAGGGCATGTAGCATGGTGGGGTGGGCTCCCAGCATGCCAACAATAGCTTTCTTTTGGGGGAGCAATGGCCGACAGGATTGGGCACCTGTCGGCACACAGAGGGGGTCATTATGCCGGCGGAGATTGGGCCCTGTCGGCAGGAATAACAACATGGGGGGCACCAATGGCTTTCTGTTGGCGGGGAGGCAGCAATAGCCGGCCAGTTAAGGCACCCCGTCAGCGCACCTAAGGGGGCTTCATTATGCCGGCGGGAATGGGCACCTGTCGGCAGAAAATGAAAGCGCAGGGGTGACAGAATGCTGACGGGGAGTGGGCTGCCCGTCGGCAAAATGAACAGGGGCACCAAAGCCGACAGGGATTGGGGCCCCCATTGGCCCATAAACATGGTAGGGGGGTTTATATTGTTTGTGAACACGGCAGCAACCCACCGCCATGTTCACAAACAATATCAGGCTTGCTAGATCCTGCCCTGCAATGACGGGTCGCTCCCTCATTGCAGTGGATGGCTGACACTGCAATGAAGAGGCGGCCCCTGATTGCAGCGGCTGATTTGTCACAAGTTGGTACAAATGTTCCAAACTTGTGTCACCAGCAGCCTGCAATGGCATTGGGGAAGCGGGACAAGCCTTTGCAGGCTGTGGGGGCATTGGCCACAACAGTGCCATGCCTCCACAGCCTGCTTCTCAGGAAGCTGTGCCAATATGTTTCTTGCGCTGTGCGCAATCAACATAAAAAGGAGTTTGTCTAACCTGCCTTAATTTGCAGCTTGAGCGTTCGAATAGGAGCCACTGTATTGGTTCTGGACTGCCAGTACTGGACCAATCGAATCTTTGGGGACCTAAAATGGAGACTGTCCCCAGGGGTTGTATGGGAAGGAAATTCTGTAGTATTTGTACTTTTAGAAGTTTGGCACCTAAATGGACCTGGAGGGGGAGCTCCTACTGTGATGGACAGCTCTGTCAGCCAATCTAACCTTGTAGATTGCAGGGAAATACTCAGAACTGCCTGAAGCAGTGTGTCAGTCGAGAGTGGAAGCTGGAGCATGAACAGCTCGAGCGGTCGAGCAGCTGCTCCTAGGAGGAGCATAGGAGAATCAGCGGGAAGACTCCATTGGCCTGCCTGCCACGTTCTCTGGCCTGCAAAGATTGTCTATTGCAGAAGACGGACTGTTCCGATTGCCGACTTAGACCTGCAGCAGAGGAAAGTAAGCGTGTCAGTACTACTTGCAAGTGGAACCGAAGACTTGCTCCAAAAGTGATCAGCCTGCCTGAATGAGAGAAGAAAGCCACGGGTTGGAAGGTTTGTGCAGTGAAGCTGTAATTAGCAAATGGACTTTATCCAACTTGTGGCTTAGAGAACTAACTCGGCTTAGTGCATTGAAATGTTTTGTGGGTCGCAATTTGGTTCCCCATGGTGAATCCTGTTATGCCAGCTAGAGGCTTTCCAGCAATAGATCACAAACTTGTCCCAGGACTGTTCTGCCTGCTTGGGCCTGGCCATCTTGGCCCAAGCCCCGGCCCGCAATCAGAGATCATCTCGGCAAAAGTCCGGCTTGGGGATTTGGTCCCTTGCTCAACACCATCGAACAGGTAGTGACCACCAGGAGGTAAGTTGTATAGGCCCTGCTTCCCCCAGTACATCGCACCAACACCATGAGGTCTTCATCTCGCCTGTCCTACATCCTGGTCCAGGTTGTCTGAGAACAAATCAGGGTTGCTCCCTGCAACAACAGCTATGTGTGTCATCTGATTGCTTTGTTTGGGTTATTGCTAACGGACTGAGCCCTCCGGCTCAGGATTACAAATATTTGGGTTGTGCACATGCTAACTGGTTTCTTCCTAAAAGGGCCCCAACAACAGCTGCAACGCTGGCCACCCCAGGCAACGCTTCAGGCTAGCCTGTATAAGAGCTGGGTACCCAGGGTTGCAAGACTAATCATCAGGAACTTAAAATGCAAGCTGAATCAGCCTAAAGTAAATCAGAGTGTCTATCATTTGACTAAATTCATGCCCCTCCCTTGTTCACGTCCCCTGAATAAACCTGATTATTTGTTTCATGTTTTACCTGGCTAGTGTGCATATTCTTAGTTGGGTCACATTGAAAGGTTTTGTATTGTGGATTACTGATCTTATTTTCCAGGGAGTCTCCAGGGCAATTGCAGCAGATCCAGCCCTAGTGGTAAGTGCAAGGGGTATGAGCATATTCTTATTGTTACCCAGTGTATGCAAAGTTTTCTATGGTATTACTGTTTAGGCCACTAGAAGGGTTGGTGGGTGGTTATAGCATCCCAGAGGACTATACCAAAGCAGTCAAGCTACCTCAGTACCATTCCTCTAGGTGGAGGCACACATTCACAGAACTCAGGCCCCTCAATCTGTGCCTATTCCCACAGGCAGGGGTAGTAGCCCATAGGATACCGCCACCTAGTAGTTACATATATGTTTTACTCTCTGTTTTTGGTTTATTTTTGGGTCCAGGGGAGGTAAAACTGCTCCTGAGTGCTCAATATGTGTGTAGTACCCCAAAGTAGGGGCCCTACAGAAATAAAGCCAGGGACCCTGCAGGGCATAGATGGGAGCCCTGCAGAGGTTCGGGGACCCCTAGACCCAGTAAGGAGTTTGGGTTCGAGTTTGTGTGTGTCAGATTCCTCAGGGTGCAGGGGGTGGGACTTAGATTAATGGCCCTCAGCTAGCCAGTGTTCCCCAGCAACCAGGTCCCCAGTGTACCCTCCTGTGAGGAGGACTCTGCAGTGCCTTCATATCTCTTTCCTGACAGCCCAAAGCCAGGGTTATGTTTAAAACCTTTTTCTTCTGCTCCTGGGTGCTCCACATTTGCATAAGATGGGTTCCCTAAATGGGTTGCTTATCTCTCTCTGACTGCTGGATGGCAATGGTTGACGTTAGGGGAGGGGGAGTCCCATACATTATCTAGCAACGTCACTGTTCTAGTAAGCACGGCTCCCTCTTAGCTGGCTCCCTCTTAACCAGGGTGGTCCTCAAATCACTACTTGAGCTCCCCAAATATTTCTCCGTAGCACAGAGATGGTCACAAGTCACAAAGCAGCAATCTAGACACTATGGAGAGAATTCTGAGAAAGCTGACATAGCCTTTTTTGACCGCAAGGTCATGCAAGGTTGTGAGGGCTCTGAATCATTTTCAAACCGCTGGATTTGAAAGTTTACGAGATATTTTATCGAGAGACACTGATAAGAACACACAATGGGAATGGCAGTTGTTCGTGGGAGGCAGGTGTCTGACAGCTGCTTACAGGCACTCTTCCGTCCACCTCTCAGCATGTCATTGCTTTCTCTGTGCTTTTTGCTGCTCACACAGTTGTATATTTACATTAGATTATCTTAAGAGTGACTCAGCGCTGGGTCACTCCTGTCTACCTAGCCAGGACAAAACACCCTGTACTAGAGTCAATTGCACAATTCTTTCGTGATCTCCACTAAATGGGATATGGGGCTCTGCTAACAAATACTAATACAGACTAGTCTTAAGTTATAATCTCCTATAGATGATGCATTTCAACTCTTAATAAAAATGAAGAATATTTACTTTGAAAAAGAGCGGGGGGAGGCGGCTGCTGGAGTTTTTGTGGAATTACTTTCTGTGCCTTATCTCAATGAATTGTAAGAAATTAGAGCAATATTTCATTTTTTTTCTATATTGTATTTGTACTTCTTTCTGCCCCCAGCTTCTGCCCCTTATGACCAACCCCCCCAGAGCCGTCACCCCAGTATCACCGGGACTTACCTCTGCCTGGTCACTGGGTGCAGAGCCTGCGCAAGGTCGGGTCATCATCCTGTAGCCGGCGGGGTCTTTCCGCATTTTCTCCCTCCCTTGCTGGGGCGCACACGCAGGATGTGTACACATAGAGGCATACACGCATCTGCAGAAGGCCCACAATTCCTTCCCTATGTCTGGCCCCTCTGATCCGCACTACCTGTTGGCCTCCACCTGGGGGTAGTCGTTCGGCGGGAATGCCAGCCCTCCCTCCCCGGGAGAGGAGAGCAGTCTCAGGCGCTCAATCCTCTCCCTCCTGCCAACCCCGATGGCCCGTGCTCGTTCCCGAACACAGGTTACCGGGGTGGCACGAGGTGTGGCGTCTAGCGCCTCAACCCTCAGCACCACCGGGATGGAAAGAGCAATATTTCAGTGCAGTTCAACAACTGGTTTTACCTTTTATTTTAAAAAGTGTAACCCCTAGGTAGTGCAACTCCAAGGGCTACTACCTATGCCTGTCTACCTAACAACAGGTTGAGGGGCCTGGGTTTGAAACTGACAAGTACCGGGGTTTTCCTACCCACAGTAAACACAATACAGTGTTTTGGTGCCTCCATCCAGAGTAATCATTACGCAGGTTTCTATCTGGACTGGTATATCCCTCTGGGAAGCTATAACCACCCACAATCCCACCTGGTGACCAATTGCCCAGATATAGACAATGACCCTTGACAGCATTCACCATACAGTTTGCAATAAGCATTAATAATATGCTCACAGTTGTCCCACGTACCAGCAGGTTCTCTGGTGCTGGTGTGTGCCCTGCAACCCCCTGTAAAGACAGTTTGGCAATGCGGCATGCACTTTCAACACATTTGATACAGAGCCCATTATTTTAAGCCAAGTAATAATATGCTCACGGGCTGGATTTAAAGTAACACAGTAAATCAGGTTTATTAAGGGGACGTGAACAAGGAGGGGAGCAAATCTAGGCAAATGATTTCTATTTTGGATTTTGCCAAGTTATTTAACATGCAATTATTTAGACCCTTTGTTAACAGCCTTGCTGCTGCTGGGTACCCAGGTTCTGTGCTGGCTGGCCAAAGTCATTGCCCAGGGTTGCAGCTGTTGTTGGGGCCCTTGAAGAAAATGATTATGAAATTATGCAGAGCAGAACAAATTATTTGTATCCCGTGGCTGGTTGGCCTAGCCTATTGGAAACCATTTAAAATTAAAGTGCGAACAATTAGATGGTACCACAAGAAAATCAGGATGCCTATTGCAGGGAGCTACCCTGGATTTACGGACTGTACCAGATGATTGCAGATGACCTGGTGAAATGAACAGGGTCGGACTGGCCCACCTGGATACCTGGAAATTTCCAGGTGAGCCCCCTCAGTTGGGTACCTGATCACCTTCTGAACTCTTAAAACATTTGCATTTATCATCTTTTTTCTAATTAAATGGGGTATCTGGGACACTGTAAATAAATGTAAGATGTAATCACAAAGCTAATGTATCAAATTGAAGTGGAATACTGATATATATGTGTGTGTCACCCTGGGCCCCTCCTGTATCCTCTTTCCAGGTGGGCCCTCTGTACCCCAGTCCGACCCTGGAAATGAAGACCTGATGCTGGAAGCTGCTACACATGGGGAAACTGGGCCCGCCATGACTTGCCTTCACTTCACGGCTTTACCCTGCAGGTGTCCGCAACCTACGATGACTTTCAATGCAGGGGCTAGATCCCTGAAGCTGTTCTCTCACCTGTAACACTGGAGCTGACACAAGAAAAGGTGGCACGAGCCAGGAAGGACAAGGGCCCAAGCTCAATAATGTGTCTCTGACAAAGTTCAGTTTGTTGGCCGGTGACCCCCCCAGCCGGCAGATAGTTTAGTCACTGGTAAAGGTGGTCTCCTTTCAGGCAATTGAAAGTCCCTGGACAGTAGGCCTTGATCTACGATAAGCATTCAGCACATTTAATGGAAACAGCATTTCATTCTCTACCTCTCAGTTTGGTTTCAGGCCAGCCCATAATTATAGCCGCTTTGCTGAGCAAACCACTTAATCTGCAGGCAGGCAGTCCCTGAAGATCAGTCCCCTTGTGGATTGAAAACAGCTCTCAGGAGTCAAACAGGCCTCTCCTGCAAAGACACACAGGCTCCTCTCAGAAGCTTGAGCTGGAGACCCAAACAGATCTCTCTCAGGCTTTTTACTGACTCACTGAGATTGATCCTGAAATTTAAACTGCCCCATCTTAAATATAGGGAAAAATTCTCAAACTTTGATTGGCTGCTCAAGCTGCCTAAAACAGCTCTAGTCTTTTTATTGGCTGAATTTTGGGTGCCCAAACTTTGTGTAACCCCCCTGCAAATGGGGGTTCCCAAAAGTCTTCCAGGAGCTTGCCTGAATGCTCCAAGTCTGGGAGGTGTTCAGCGTTTGAGCTGTTTAAATGTGGTTCCAAGTGACTGCTGTTTGAGCCTCCATGTACTGTCTATTTAAGAGCTGTCTGCTTGCAGACTGAATTAGTTTGTATGGGGGGACTGTGTATTTAATGCTGAAATCCCACGTGGGCTGCTGTCAATTCGCTCCATTTCTGCCGTTGCTACATGTGCAGAGGGAGCCTTTTTGAAAGATATAACTGTTTGCCAGAAATCATTTAAAGTGACTGAGAAAATGTAGTTTGTCTAACCTGTCTTTATTTTAACATGAACTGTTTCAGTGTAGCTCTTTCATTTTGGTCCTGAACTGCTGTGCTGGGCCAATTGGGTTAAGGGTTCCCTAAAATGGAGCCTGTGGATGAATTAGAACTTGGACTCTTAATTTTGAGCCAGCCACAAGCAGATTGTATGGGCAGTGACTCTGGGAAATGTAGTTTTAACCTTGGCACCTATTTCCACCAACAGCGGGAGTCTAATTGTGAGTGACAGCCGAACCAGCCAACAGAATGGTGTGGAGCTAAAGGAAATGCCCTGCTCTGTGACTGGAAAGATTAGATCAGTTGTGACTGTGAAGAGAGAAGGAGCTCTGTGCTTCTGCGGTGTATAGTTTTGCACGGGAAGCGCGTGTAAGGCCCTGAGTTTCGGTCTACAGCCTTTGTGAGTACCAGTTTGGACTGAATACGAGTTGTGAGGAGAAAGAAGCACTAGAAGTGTGGAAACCAGGCTCACCCTGTAGAAGACTGGAGAAATTGCTGAATCGCGCTCGGTCTGTCAGGAACTGAAGCTGCTGTGTGTGCTCCCGGGTATTTTGTAGTAATTGTGATCGGGATCGAGGAGCAGTCTGCCTGGTATAGTACTTTCCTATTACATATGAATGTGCGTAGTGCTTGTGGGGAATTGCTATTTCCAATCCCCAGTGCTGTGTGTTGAAGCTGAAAGCACACCCCAACTTGTCTTAGACTAAATCCATTTGCTGTCAACTGCAGTGGGGTCCAGTCACAAGGACTTTATCTCCATGCCTTGTTGTTCTGGCAATCCAGAAGAACATCCACCATCCAGTTCTCAGTTTGGGTATTGTGAGTACAAGTCAGGGTATTCCCCTGCAGCCTGTTTTCAATCACAAGTGTGTCATCTAATTCTTGTTGTTTCACTGCTTCATGGACTGAGCCATCCGGCTCCGGATTACAATTGGGTGTTGTACATATAAGTTCTTCTACAGGGCCCTATCCATCTGCACCTGCCGGCCAACCCTGAGCAACGAACCTGGCTAGCCCCCCCCCAACCTGGGTAGCCAGAGTGTGACTTTTCAGCCCCTGTATGTGTGCACAGCAATGTGATTTAATGCCACCAATTAACCTGATTTCTCCCATCCGTGTTACTGCCCCCTAAATAAATCAGATTTGTTGTTGTTATACTATATACTGTCTGTGGTGTTGGTACTTATGGAAACAGTATTGTGTTTTGATGTGTATGTTGTTTAACCTTATTTTACAGGGGGTCCTTAGAGACATGCTGCAGAATCAGTCTCGAGGGTAAGTGGTATCTATATGAGTGAACAGTGTGTATACATGGGGTATTGGGGCTGTAACTCCGGTGTACTGTGTGAGCCATTAGAGGGAATAAAAGCGTGTCTCAGTGTCCCAGAGGGCTGTGACCAAGCTAGTCTAACCATTACAAACCCTGACCTCTGGGTGGAGGCACCCGCCATAGGACCTAGGCCCCTCAACCTGTCAGTAGTCAAACAGGCAGCGGTAGTAGGCCTTGGGATAGCGCCACCTAGGGGTTACATTTGTCCTGGATTATCTCCCAAAAGTCTGTATTACATTCCCAAGAGTCTCTGGCTGAAATTCCAATCTGTGATTGGCTGGCTGGGCTGCAAAATGGTGGCTGCAGTTAAAGTTACTGTTCAGTTTAGGCAGTCCCACAAGTTTAAAGTTCTAGTGCAGCCAGGCTAAAGTTACCTATTTTCAATCTTCCCCTTAATAGATAGCCCCAACAGTACTCTTTCAAATGAGCCCATATTTATATATTAGACCACAATATATTTGCTGTCACCGAAATACTGTCCCCCTAGGCGGCAGGCAGCAGCTTCTGCATATTAATGAGGGCTTATGACTATGTATTAGGCCCCCAAAATACCCAGTTCTCAAACTCATTTTAAAATAACTATGGGGGCTTCTTGACTGCCTCACTAAGGTCACCGGCCCCTGTTTAGCTGAAGAAGAGCACTGGGACCACTGATCTCTGAGATCCTGCCAGTCTGGGAGAAGGGAGCAGATGGACGGAAGGTCAGAGAAGGGGAGATAGGGGAGCTAAACACGTGGCTCAAGGACTGGTGCCAGGAAAAAGGACACAGATTTGTAGGGAACTGGCAACAGTTCTGGGAGCGAAAGTTCTTTAAATTTGATGGACTGCATCTGACTAAAGAGGGAGTCAGTGCATTGGGGCAGAAGTTTGACGTCTTTGCAGAATATTTAAACTAGCAAATGGGGAGAGGGGTGCAGCACCCCATACGTCGAATGGGAAGAACACCCCTCCCCCCTCAGCTAGTGGTCAAACAGGAATTCAGCGTGTTTGCCGTTCATTTGCATCACCAGGTAAGAAAAAAGGTTTGTCTCCCCATACGATGCACAGGGGTAATGCCAAACTTCACCCAACAACTAACACACCAAAATCTGGCCAATGGAAAATCATGTACACAAATGCTCACAGCCTGGGAAATAAGATCCCAGACCTGCAGGCAATAATGTCAGAGGCTAAACTGGACATAGTAGCAATTAGTGAGACGTGGTTTACCAGTAACCACCTTAGGAGACTTCAGTACCTGGCTATGTATTGTTCAGAAGAGCAGAGGTGCAAAGGGGGAGGAGTGGCCTGTATGCTAATGAAAATATCAAAGCTACAGAAATTCAGAATACACATAAGGAGCCAGAAGAACTGTGGGTCACCCTGGAAACAGGAAATGGGACAGCCATAAGAACTGGGGTTGTCTACAGGCCCCCAGACCAGAGGGAGGACATAGACACATTACTGTTAGAAGATATACAAAACATGACAGCTAAAGGGAGGTTCTGATAATGGGAGACTTCAACATGCCAGATACAGATTGATCAATACCAGCAGGAACATCTGCCAGAACTAGACTCATAGTGGATTCCTGCGGGGAGGGCCTCAAACAACTGGTACAGCAACCCACAAAGAGACAGGGCTATCCTAGATCTAGTACTGACTAACAAAGAAGGGATCACAGATCTCAGGTAGAAGGTCACCTGGGGGCCAGTGACCATCACATGGTATGGTTCAATTTGGCTACTACATCTAAATCATCCCATTCCAAGGCAAAATATGGGACTTCAGAGGAGCTGACTTTGATAAGATGGCCAACAGAGTTAAGCTAGCCCTGGCAAAAGAAACACAGGTGAGGAGGTACAGGCAAAGTGGGCAAGCATTAAGGATACAATACTTGAAGCAACATCCATTGTGTTAGACAGAAAAGGAAGTACAAAGAAGAAGGAAACCACTTTGGTTCTCAAATACAGTAGCAGAAAAGGTCAGAGCCAAAAGGCTGGCCTTCAGGAAGTATAAGGGAACACAGCGGGATGAAGATAGGGAGGCATACCAAACTGCCCTAAGGGAAGCAGGTAAGGCAGTAAGGCAGGCAAAGTCCCAAACTGAGGAACACTAGCCTAACAGTAAAAGAAGGTGACAAGACTTTCTATAGATACATTAGTGAAAGGAGAAAGTCCAGAGGGGTATTGCTAAGCTTAATGGAGAAAAGGGAGCATGTGAGGAGGACCCTGTAAAGGCATCTATCCTAAATAGATACTTTGCTCAGTATTTACCGAAGAGAAGGTAGGGCAGGGCCACAGCCAACATCATGGGACACAGGGGAGGGAGGAGGCACTACTCCTTCACAAAAGAAGGTCCTACAAGAGCTTGCTAAGCTCAGGGTGGATAAGGCAATGGGACCTGATGGCATACATCCCAGGGTACTTAAGAGCTAAAGGAGGAACTAGCAGAGCCATTAGCAGAATTGTTTAGTGAGTCTCTGAGCACAGGAGAGGTCCAAGAAGACTGGAGAAGGGTTCATGTGATCCCGCCCACAAGAGTGGTAGCAGGGAGGAGGCGGGAACTACAGACCAGTCAGTCTTACCTCAGTAGTGGGCAAGATTATGGAGGCACTCCTTAAGGAAAGGATAGTGCAACACCTGGAATCCATAGGGGCACAGGATCCAAGACAGCATGGGTTTACAAAGGAAGGTCTTGTCAAACTAATCTCATAGATTTCTTTGACTGGGTAACCAGAGTGGTGGACCAAGGGGGAGCAGTTGATGTCGCCTACCTTGACTTCAGCAAAGCTTTTGACACTGTTCCACATAGAAGATTGATAAATAAGCTAGGTAGGCTCGGGGTGGGTCAGAAGTTGGTCAACTGGGTGGCAAACTGGTTGACTGGCAGAAAACAGAGAGTGGTGGTAAATGGTATACAGTCAGAAGAGATGCAAGTCAAAGTGGGGTACCTCAGGGATCAGTCCTGGGGCCAGTCCTATTCAACATCTTCATTAGTGACCTCTGGATGGACTAGAGGTAAGGCTTGTCTGTTTGCAGATGACACCAAGATCTGCAACAGAGTAGATGATCCAGATGGGTGGGCAGAATGAGAAGAGATCTGATAAACTAGCAAAATGATCAGAAGAGTGGCAACTGGGATTTAATGCAAAGAAGTGCAAAATCATGCACATAGGAAGAGAAACCCTGAAGCCACTTATAGGCTGGGAGGGAGTTGCTAGCAGTCACAAAGGAAGAAAGAGACTTGGGCATCATCATCACTGATGACCTAAAATCATCAAAGCAGACCTCTAAAGCAGTAGGTAAGGCTAGGGGTGTTAGGGTGTATTAGTAGGGGTATCACAAGTCGTAGAGGAGGTAATAATCCCTCTGTACAAGACATTAGTTAGGCCCCATCTGGAGTACTGCGTGCAGTATTGGAGCCACACCTTCACAAGGACATTAACCAAATTGAGGCAGTCCAGAGAAGGGCAACCAAAATGGTGCAGGGACTGCATCAGAAGACATATGAGGACAGATTAACAGAGCTCAATATATATACCCTTGAGCAAGGAGGAGAGAGGTGATATGATCGAGACATTTAAACACCTTAAGGGCATAAACAAGGTGAAAGAGTCTAACATGTTTAAATATAAGAAAAATAGCAGGACAAGAGGAAACAGCATGAGATTAGAGGGAGGCGATTAAGGGGAATGTGAGAATTCTTTTCACAGAAAAGGTGGTAGATGCATGGAATAGCTTACCACAAGAAGTGGTGGCTATGAATACAGTGCAGGGCTTCAAATAGGCATGGGATAGGCATAAGGGAGCAATACAAATGACTATGAATAGATAGGTCACTGACAGAGCAAAGGCCGATGGCACATTTATAAGGTAGAAAAAGAAATGGGCAGACTGGATGGGCCTTGCGGTCCTTATCTGCCGTCAACTTCTATGTTTCTATGTAATAACTTCATCGAATGACTGCAGAACCGGCGGTCAGTACATCAGTGTGCTTTTTGAGCATGCGCGGTCGCCGCTGCTCTGCAGAGCCAAAGTAAACAGTGTGGCGATTGCGACTAAAGTTTTAAGCCCAAACTGGGCTAAAATAATTGCAAGGGCTGTATGGGGAAAACTTGGGGGAGCACCAGGGCACCAGGAGGACTTGGGCTGCAATCAAAGGAGGAGCGGGAAGCTAGCAGCAGTGGGATGAAAATGGGAGAATGTGAGGACATGGGGCAATTAAGGTAAGCCTCCCGGGGGGGGGGTTACAATAGCTTTTCTTTACTTGGCCAGGAGTGCTTCTCAACGTTATACCCTGCTCACAGGGATATACCCTGATCAGGCTACCGTGGTTTTTCTCTCTCAGTTTCCCCTCCCATCGCTCCTTGTAAGGGTGGCATCATTATTTGCCTCACACAGTCACAGCTCACCCTGTGGCAGGAACAAGCTTCCTGGCCAAGCAGCAGGGGTTGCTGTGATGTCTGAACCCGCCACCAACCCTCCTCAGCTGAGACGCACTGCCGAGCAACAGGTGTCTCTGCCTTGCAGCTGGACAGGAATGCGCTGACTGTAAAACTGGGTGCTTTCAAATTGAAGCAACAATGTTAACAACAAGCATCTGTCAATGCCGAACGTTCACTTGCAGGTATTTGCATTGCTGTTTAGCATTCAAGCAGCCCCCCCGCAAGTTGTATCCATGTCCCTTCAGCATCCATATCCCAACAGAGTACCTCTCTGCAACTCCTCTTGCATCCGATTAACATTTCACCCTCATACTTCTTAAGTGTCTGTCTTAGGAACCCTACCGCCCTGGGCGTGCTCAAGGGAACAAGCCTGTGTGGAAACTGCACAACACATGCTTGTAACACAGTGGTTCAGTGGAATTATTTCACCAAATGTTCAACATAGGCATTTTTTCACCTCTGTTCATGAACACTGTCACTATGATTTTGTTACTGTGGACCGAACACTGATTTCCCACAGCAACCACACTATTGTATGCCGGAAGTGTGAAAAATGACAGTTCTACTGCTTATACAGAGATGTAGGAAACTGCCAGTGTTGAAAATCTGGAGTGAAAGTATTACAAATTCACGAACTTACGAGTGTGCGTAGAAACTGCACAACGCATGCTCGTAACAGTCATTTTACGGACTTTTGTCACCAAATTTTCAACATAGACATTTTAGGACCTCTGTTCATGAACAGTGTCTCTGTGATTGTCTTACTCTGTAGTGAACACTGATTTCTGACAGCGACCGTGCTATTTTGCGCCAGAAGTGCGAAAACACATTTTGGCCAGGATGTGAAACATGACAGCTGCATTGTTCATCAGGAGGTGTGGAAATATGCCTATGCTGAAAATCTAGAGTGAAAATATAACAAATTCATGAACTTACGCGTATGCGTGGGAACTGTGCAAAGCACTCTCGTAACAGTCATTTTTTTTAATTTTTTCACCAAATTTACAACATAGGCTTTTTGGTAGCCCACCTCATGAATAGTGGCACTGACTGCGAAATCACGTTTCGGGACCGAATAACGCCATGACAGAGACTGAATTCATGAGAAGGGGTGTCAAGAACCCCATGTTGAAAATTTGGTACCAAAAGTCGAAAAAAATGGCTGAGATAGCCACCTAAGTTGGAAAAACCCTATTTATGCCATTATATGGCTTACTGGCATTTCCTCAGTTCGTGGTCAGCTTTGAAGAGTGCAGACATGTTCCTGGTCCACTGAAGATCGTCACGCCAGGCTCCAGAAGAGTAATTATGGGGTAAGGAGGGAGGTGGGGGAGGTGGCTGCGCAGAGGAGTGGGTCTTGAGGGATTGGCGAGGGGGTCAGAGATTCACTGAGGGACCATTTTCTTCTTCCACAGGAAAAAAAAAAAAAGATGAATGCTTTTGACATGCTGGGGTGGGCTCCCAGCGTGCCACCTACATGGTTTTTTTTTGGAGGGGGACCTGGAGACAGTGGGGATTGGGCACCCCCAACGGCCATACAGTGTGCATGGGGGGCATGAGCACTCTGGGATGGGCTCCCAGTGTGCCAACTGGTTGTTTCTTGGGGGAGGGCT
Source organism: Neoceratodus forsteri (assembly GCA_016271365.2). Lineage (NCBI taxonomy): Eukaryota > Metazoa > Chordata > Ceratodontiformes > Ceratodontidae > Neoceratodus > Neoceratodus forsteri. Next base: position 663,599,993 of record CM028138.1, read on the forward strand.
GCAGCTGATGGGAGATTGGGCACCCCGTCTGCCACACAGCGTGCTGGGGGCGCATTAGCTGAGGGGAATTGGGCACTCCGCCTTGGCACACAATGTGGGGGGGGGCCCGGGAGAACACTAATGAGGGAGGGGGAGGACATTAGCAGAGGGAGGAAGTGGGAGGGATTTCTGCTAATTGCATACATGCTACCTCTACTGATTGCAGGAAACCTTTTCTTAGAAGTGAAGACCAACACTGCCAAACTGCTGTCATACGCTCGGCATGTATTGGTTAGAGCGAGATGCGCCACACTGTGCACTGCATTTGGGAGAAAGAGTCACACACCTCCAAAAGTCGTGCTGTTGCAAGACGTTCCTTGCACATGCATGCAAGCGAACGTAAAAAGGAGAACAGGTAGTAAACCCTTTGGAGCCTAATGACCGATAAATACGTTGTTTCAGCAGACTGCATAGTGGCCTAATGACATATTCATCAGTTGCTGCTTTTCTTGTTTTTGCGCAGTTTGTATCTCATTATCGTGTCCGCCATGCATGGCTATTTTGCATCATTTTGAGTTATAGGTACTATCACTATAGAGTACATAGTCTACCAATTAAAATGATGTGTGGTATATGTACTAGTACCCATGATAACGTGGCACGTGGCATGTGGATGCTGGAATGTGGAATACAAAGACATGTCAGTGCCATTCTCACAAGTGCTTGGGTCAGTAGGCACCTTTTTTATATAGAGTTTTTTGTCCCCCCCATTGCCACCTTGCTTCTAACTTCAGGCATGTTCTCGAGGACCCCCAAATCCATCTGCCACTCCCCCTGCTGTCACACCAGCAGGGATCATCACGGTGCAGGACCCATGAGGTTTTTCCCGGTTTCTCCCCTTACGTCCTGGTCCTCTGCAACATGCGCGTGGAGGCACACAAACACTTCAGAACCGGCGACCCCATCCACCTACCGGTTCTAGCACCAGTCCTCCATTCACCTGATGCTACCACCAAACCTCCACTTGGTGGCAGCCAAGAGCTGGGAAGACCTCACCTGCCCAATCTGGGAGAGGAGAGCTGCCTAGCGGCCGCTCGATCCTCTCCTAGCCCTTCCCCTCCTGGCCAACCCCTGACTGTGACACTTGGACAGCTGGTTCTGATCACTGTGTCATTTTTGTAATATAAAAATGTGTTATGGACTGTCTCTCACGAGAGATGCTGAAACAGTATGTGAGATCACACACACACACACAGGTTTTAGATACAAGGTGTTACCTGGAAGGCCAGAGCTAATTACAGGTTAGAAGATACCTAACTGCCAAGAGAAATCATAAACTTGTATAACGCTTAGAGGAAGAAGAAAGAGCAGGATATGACATTTTAGTGCAAAGTCATAAAAGTCCTTTCATGTCCTGAGAAGGTGAAACTGCTCATAAGATCAAAGAGAGTCATTTGAAGAAAATGAGTTATGCTGAGGTTACAGAATTTAATACTGGGAAAAGACATCCTGTTTTTATATAGATATATTTTTTTATATATTCTAACAGAGGAGCTAGGTGACCTCATGCAGAGAGGTGGGCAAAGCCAGCTTTGAAACAGAATTCTGTTTTCTTTCAGAGACTTTTTATCTACACTCTGACAAAGGAACATCTTTGAGTACTTTATGCAAGTATACAGGTAGAGAGAGACAAAATCTAAGTACTATAGCAGGCATTGCACTGTTAAAACCTTGTTCTTTTAAAAGATTGTATAGTTCTTGTGATATATGGTTCTGTATTTTATGTTTTACATACTTTTATCTATTTTAGTAAAACTCTATTTTTAGAGCCTACCTGGTCTGTCTTTGAATGTCTTATGGTTAAAGCAGACACTGCACATAGGCTTGAATGGTGGTACCAAACTGGAAAAAGGCAAGCATTTTAATCTGAGGTCTTTTATTACAGTTTTTAAGGGTTCGTTTCTGTACACCTAGTTAGGTGCCTGTAGGCAAAGATATCTGACCCCTGAAGACAGAAATATCTGAGCCTGTGCATTGGGTACGCTAGCAAGAGGTTCACAGTTTGAATCCCTCCAAGACTTGAGACCAAAGGCTGATTCGAACCCACAGAAACAGAGAGGAGGGTTACCCTGTTTCTGTTAACTGTTCACAAGACTGCGCTCAGAGGTTGGCACTTTGGGAGTAGAGGGCGGACCTGCTGAGTGGGTTTGTGACACTGACAGCCTGAGCTTCTTTCTGATCCTAGGTCACTGGTGTGGGAAAGGTATGGTGCAGCTACTGGGCCGGCTATCAACTGGCACTTTTAATGTGAAAATGGCTAGGATCCAGATCAATTGCACTTGGTAATACTAAGTGAGAAAAGAGTTTTACTCACCACAAAAACTATAAATATAGCCAATTCCTTTGGGTAACAGCTCTGTCAACACTTTGTGCCCAGCCTTTTGCCAAATGAGCTAATATTATTTTGCTCAACCATACCAGAACCCCCCACACAAGCCCCCTGGCATTTCAAGGATCATTTCCTCTTCTTCCAGGGTTTTATTTTTTTTGTGATGAATAAAACTCTTTTCTTATTAAGTGTAACTAAGTAACTGTGGAGTGCTGTCTCGGCCTTGGCCTCCCTCCCGACATGAGTTTCCAGGCTCGCTTCCTAACTCTGGTCATCAGCAGAGCAGGGCAGGAAAACTGGCCATAGGGACAGCCACACTCGTTTACCCTTTTTCGTGAGGTTGTGCGTAAGTTAATAATTGATAAGTTTCGTGGAGGAATCTGTTTTACTCCTAATTCTCTTTAATTGTTACAGGACCACCCCCCCAACTTTCTAGGGAGTATATGGATGGTACGATTGCCTGGGAGGGGTTCTACACCAGAAACACAAAATCCACTTACTTGGCCTCTCGTAGGGTTACCACCTTTTAAGAAGCCTAAAGAGGGACATTTCTTACTGAAACATGATTTTTCGTAGGACAGTATTTAACCTCAGCCAATGCAATATACTTTTTTCTCTAAACAATCAAACTTAAGACTAAGTGTTGCAGTTTTTCAGGTGTTCCTGGTGTTTCTTATCATTTTAAGGTGTTTTAGTTAAGGTACTATAGTTTTTGCAACATTTAGAGGAAAGTCTGAAAATATTTTTTCTACTATAATGTCAGGACAAGTAGTATTTTTTATGTTTTTTCGCAGGACACAGCTGTCCAAATCAGGACTGTCCTGCGAAAATAGGGACAGGTGGTAACCCTAGCCTCTCGAGCACTGAGGTGATTTCTGGGCAACCTCTGGCACACGGCAGTGCTAAGGAGGCTGTGGGTAAACCGGGTTAGATAGCCTAGAAATATCAACAAAATGAACGTCCAAAACACCATTGGAATGCTTTATTGATCATGTGGGCTCACTTGATGGTGGCACTTTCTCCAACTGGCACAGTTTGTCTTACGCCACTGCAAGACATTCCGTCTCCTCGTTACTCCTGGGTTGGAGTCAGAGCTGGCGGGGTACTTTAAATTCAATATTGCATGGGACTGAGGGGACCATAGATTCACAGAATACCCCTTGCAGCTTGGGCAGAAACTCCAAGGGTTTCTTCTAGCCTATTTATATTTTTACTAGCCGCATGGCTACTTCACAATTTTACTGGCTGGCACAGAACAGACTCTATCCCGTGATGACACAATTCAGTGATCCACTCTGTCCTCCCACGGAGTATATCCTTTTTCCACATTTCACACTTTTTTTTATTTCTGAGACCACAACACCTCTGCCTACCTGGGTATAGCTGAGGTGCTAACAGACTCCACACATCTTCTGAATTTGGACAATCCTGCCCACACTGGATGCTTTCTGAAGTTAATTTCTTTTGGCTGACAGGAATCTGCATCATGTCAGATGCTGCCCTTTCTTGAGGAGGGAGGCACTGCCTAGTTCCACATAGTCACTTCACACTCTATAAAGCTTACACATCACCTCAGATCCTTTGCCCACAGAACCTTCTGGCTCCACCTTCCTCACAGACAGACCTCTAAACTTCTCTTCAGATGGGTTTTTTCCTGCTGGGGAAGGGCACCTCCCCCCTTTCAGAGGCTGTAGAAGATGGCAGCCGCCATGACTGGGTACGTTTTCTTGATGCCAGACTCCAGAGAGAAACTTATAAGGTAGCAGGAGCTGGCACTTTACGCCAGTTGCTCTCTCCCACCAAATCTGACTCAGCAGAATCTCTGCCCCCTAGCAGAGAACACTGACTCCTCCCCTTTTGAATACCCAGGGTAGACCAGCTGACTCAGTCGTCCAAGGGCATAGAAGCTGACATCACCCTAGAGGTCACTAGACACTCTTAAAGGGATATTAATGCAGCTCCTAATGGGGGGGGGGGGGCTACATGCATAACTCATATCGTCAGACAAGAGAATAGATTGTTGGTTTATTTATTTCAGTTTTGTTAACTGAGTGGGCCCACTGAGTGCCGAAGGTCCCTTTTTCAGGGGAGACCCGGAGTTCGTTATACTCACATTTGGCACGGAACTGGAGTTATACTACCTCTTTGACATGGAATGGTAATCTAATCTAGTTTTAATTTGATATACCGCAAAACTGTGTTGTGCTGTGGACCTGTGAGGATGACAGATCCAGATTACACTCACGTGGAAGTCATTGGGTGGTGCCTTACAGTACTTTTCCTCGATGAGTCAGCTAAGATCATGTTTGTTTGTTTTGTTTATTTCTCAGTTACTCCTGTGTTGCAGGATTTGTTCACATCTCCTTTTGTAATAGAATACTGTTGTACGGTTGCACCACCTTAAAAAATGTAAACTCAGGATGGTATCTCAAGCCTGCAGGCTTGAAACATAGATTAGATTAGATTAGATATTTTTATTTATAAAGCGCCCAATTCCTGGAACTCTGAGTGCCGTACAGCAAAACAATACAAGAATAAAGCCATCATACATACAAACACATCTCCTTATGGGTACGAGGAGGAGAAATAACACCTCCTCACAGTTGGAAGTCCAAATAATATACTGGCTGATAATTTACGTTGAAATATCTTTACATAATTTTGCATACATTAGGCATATGCAATTGTTAAGGTTAACAGTTTATTGTTATTTCTGATGTTTTTTATGATTCTACATGCAGTGATACAGGCTGTTATATAGGTAGAGACATAGAGCAGGGTTCAGGTGTCTTACAGAAAGGGAATAGAAGCATTCACAAACAATGAGTGTCCTTAACAGAGTCCAGTTGAACCCCATTTCATAAAGGTGACCTTGGAACAATTTTCAAGGAGGGGAGCAGAGAGATATATCTTTGATTGCTTTGTGATGTCTGGGGAGGAGGGGACTGGCCACATTCAGTTGGGAAAGGCAGCACATCACAATAAGGCATGGTATTATAATGTTGTTATATGGCTGCTAAGGTGATTCGTATAATTGCCATTAACATAAATGGGAACAACAACCCTATTAAAAGGTCAAGGCTCCAGCAGTATTTGCGTCAGTAGGGAGCCTATTTAATTTACTTACAGGAGACTCATTTGTCCCCTGCAGAGCACGCCAAACTTGCTGTGGGCAAGAGATATGTGGTCCTCTCCTCCTCGAGCAGAACTGGAAAATGTAGGGAGATGGCCATATCGATCCCTCGAACTACTTTCTTTTTGAAAGACCAAGAATATGAGGATCCAGATGGGTATTTTATAATAGTCCAGGGTTGCCTGGCTGAACAGGAAGTCACACTTGCTAATGTGTATTTACCCCCTGGGACTTCCCCATTTCTACTCCTCAGATTTCTAAACAAATTAATGGATATACATAAAGGGATGATGCTAGTTGGAGGCGACTTCAGTATTACTCTCTCGCCCAAGAGGGACTCTTCCCACCCCTAGGCATATAGAAACTCCCCTACACAAAAACTCCTTCAGGCACAGCTATCTCAGCTGGGATTAACTGATGTCTGGAGACATTTTTTTCCCACCATGGAGGGCTACACCTTTTATTCAGCCCACCACCACACATTCTCTAGATCAGATTATATCTTTACCTCTACTGAATTTTTGGACAAAAATACAGGATATCACAATAGGGGTGTGGATTTTATCAGACCATGCACCTCTTCTGCTAAAAATCTCCCTGGGAATTTCTAAGAAGTCTACCCTCTGGAGGCTCGCTATTTCCCACCTACAGGACCCTGAGTTTATTCAACTGATGCAAACCCGTATCCCCCAAATCATTTCTGACAACCTAACTCCTGATATCTCTCCTACTGTAGTTTGGGATACCTTAAAGGTGGTAATTAGGGGGGAAATTATAGCCAATTCTGTCCGTAAGGCTAAACAAAGAGAAACCAGATATAAAACACTATTGGTACTCCTTTCAGAGCTGCAGGGAGGAGTGGAAAAGGGTGAGAGGGTTTCCCCTGATGAGTTTAGACAGGTACAGTCTGAAATTCAAGGGATTCTAGACCACAAGGTCAAGGCATCGCTTTTATACACCTAGAGGTTTTATTACGAAGGGGGTTCCCGTTAGGCTCGAAACCTAGCTAAAAGGGTTAGGGCCTTTAAACACACAAGCACTGTCACCAAAATCTGGGACTTAAATTCCAGAGAAGTGAAGTATCGTAGTACAGATATAATGATGTTTTCCAAACCTTTTGTAAAAGATTATATGCTGAGTGGTCCCCCCTTCTCTTGAAGCTATCAGAGCGTCGCTGTCCCCTTTGACCTTTCCAAAGCACACAGATTCTCGAAGAGCTCATTTACTGAGTCCCATCACAGATGCCAAAATTCAATCAGCAATAGGCAGGGCTAAGACCTTAAAATCTCCAGGACCCGATGGGTTTGCTACCGAGTGGTACAAAGCTCTAGCCTCTACATTACTGCCTCCCCTCTGTCAAGCCTTCTTAGACATTCAGCAAGGTGCCCCCCTCAACCTCATGGGTATATGCAGTTATAACTGCCATATTGAAAACTGGCAAAGACCCCATAACAACAGAATCTTACAGACCCATTTCAGTCCTCAGTTGTGATTATAAACTCTACATGTCTATATGGACCTGCAGACTGGAGGACATCCTACCCGGACATTTAATGGAGCATATGTCCCGGAAATCTTCCCCTCCATATTGATTAGTCTAGATGCCTATAAAGCCTTTGACAGGGTCTCCTGGGGATTCCTCTGGGAGGTCCTGTCGGCATTTGGTTTTCCTGATGGGGTGATTAAGTGGCTGAAGAGGATATATGCCTCTCCAAAAGCCTACATCAGACTTAATAGGGAGATTTCTACTATGATACCCCTTGAGAGGGGCATCTGACAGGGATGTCCCCTCTCTCCACTTCTGTTTGCTGTTTACGTTGAGCCTCTGGCTATGAAGATTCGAGACTCCTAGGCTCTTCTAGGAAAATCTAGCTGGACAGAAGGAATGGAGACTGTCTCTCTATGCGGATGACATTCTTCTCTATTTGTTTGACCCTGATAAGTCTCTCCCAGCTCTTTGGGACATTCTGGAAAATTTCGCCCAGGTCTCGGGCTATAGCACAAATTCCTTAAAACAGAGGTTATTTCTTTTCACTATACACCCCTCAATCATATAAAGGCTCAGTTTTCCTTTAGATGGAGGAGTACCAAAAGTAAATATTTAGGAGTGACTCTTCCGCAAGATGTCCAAAATATACTTCTTTTGAATTAAGTGCCACTTACCCAACGAATAGAAGGGGACATCCATGAATGGTCTCACCTCCATCTCCCATTCTATCTTAAGACTGATCTTATCTGCATGAACATATTACTCAGGTTGTTGTATCTATTTCAAACTATACCTATATTCCCTACCCCTTCTTACTTTACCTCCTGGAATCATACCTTGACCAGATTTGTCTGGGGAGGTAAGAGACCTCGGATACGTTGGACTATTCTACACCTTCCCAATCCTAAGGCTAGGGGGGCCTGGCTCTCCCTAACTTGTTTAAATACACCCAGGCCACTGTTCTAGTTCAGGTAATGCAGTGGAGTATCCCAGCCTATGCCCTCCCATGGAAAACTTTAGACCAAACCCTCAATCAAATTCAGGACTTCATTCCAGTTATCTTCTCTTCAAGCCTGCCTTTCGCTGATCCCCCTGCCTATTTACAAGGCATGCACTCCAACTTAGAAACGTGGTACAAACTGTGGACCTCAGGAGATTGGGAGCTGGGTCCCTATTTCTTGAGGCTAGTTAAGTCAGAGATGTCTCCCCTTTTCCCCCAAGCATTGCAGACATTTGAGTAGTGGGGTGAGAGGGGCTTAAAATTATTGTTCCAAGTGGTGGACCCAGAGGGGCCTCTTCCCTTCCATAAGATTCAGGAGATATATGGGATTCAACAAACAGATCTTCCGGTATGTGTTTCACTAAAAGACCTCCTAACTCAGAGGGGCCCTCGTAGGAATGCTCTGCCAAAACCACTTCCTATGCTATTGCAGCTTTTCATTGCAGCCCTCAAGGGACAGCAATGGCCACATCTTATTAAGGTGACCTATGAAGGACTACGGGAGCTCTTCCAGGAATCCATGGTCTCAATTCTGGAGGCCTGGAATAGGGAACTAGAGGTACAGGTCTCCAAGAAGGACTGGAGCAAATACACAGAGCTTTCAATGCGGGTCCCTCTGGTCCCCTACTGGAGGGAATTTTCTTGGAAAATGAGGAATAGATTTTTTAATACCTCAGCTAAGGTGGCCAAAATAACAGGGGATCCATAAGGGAAATGCTGGAGAAATTGTGGGGAGGTGAAGGCTGGCCATTGCCATGTGTTTTGGTCCTGCCCTGGTATTAGGAGGTTTTGACGAGATATAGCAACCGCCTTAGCTAAATTGGTGGGAGAAGAAGCAATGCTAACCATTGAGCTGGTCTATTTGATGGTCCCCCTGAGGGACTTCATCTCCAAAAAGGATCTCTCCTGGTAACATACATCCTGGCTGCCAAAAAGGTGATTGCCACCGCCCTTACGTGAGCGAGGTCAGCTGAGTTTGGGAGCATTTGGAGGGGGCAGACCGCCTCGAGTCATCATGGAATGCTGCTTGTAGGACTGTGGACATGCAGCAGCTAGAAATGGTGCGTGGCCTTGAGGTGAGAGCCTGTGCCGTGGCAACGCAGAAGTGAGAGCCTATCCTGCAGTCGCCATAGACACTGAGATGGGTGCCTGTAATAATCCAAGCTGGAGCGGGTGGGGACAGTTCAGGAGGTTGCAAGGAGTCCGGGGCCTAAGCCTCTTTTAGCAGCCCCCTTGGTGGGACAGTTCTTGGCCCCTGGCTTGAGTGCACACTTTTTTGTCTGTTTGGTGGGGCCCCGCCTTTGACAGACATATCAATCAATCAATCAATCAATCAATCAGTCAATCAAATCTTTATTTATCCAGGCGGACACAATTGAGCAAGCTCATTTACAAGGTGGACCTGCATCACACAAGGTCATGTAGCAATACATTTATGTACAGGCAAGAAGACAGTCAGTGTATGTATACATAAGGATATAGCAGTAAAATAGCAGAGCAAACAAATAATTGGTAGCGGTTTAGCATACATACTCATGGTCTGATATTCCTATATAAATTATCACATATTTAGGGAAAAAAGAGGGTAGCCAAGAAGGGTGCTGCATGAAAAGAAGAAGACTCATTAGCAAATTAACAAAACCTCATGCATAGCGAAGGAAATCATGGGGTAGGAAGAATAAGGCAGACAAACATGGGGCTGGTACAGGGAAGCTATACTACCAGGGGAGGAAGGTTAACAGGCTGTGGACATGTAAGGATAGGCAATTGTAAGAGGGAGGACTAGGGGCATAGAAAGGGCACAGTACCAGGACCCCTTCTCAAGTGCACAGTGTAGCAGAGTGTGACATTGCCAGGAGAAGCTGTAAGCCCAAATGCTGATCTGCGGTGTGCTCACCTGTGCAGTTTGGAAGTGAAAGTGCCACCAGTGAGCTGTGTGGTAAGGGAAAGTTTGTGCAAGAGCAGATAAGGGAGCTGCTGGTTCATCTGTGTCCTTATTCAGCCGTACGCAGTGCTGCTGCCATCATCAATTCAGAGCCTGATTCGGCTCTGAGGAGAAGCAAGCAGTGTGGATCCACAGATCAACTTTTAGCACTGTACTCTTGGCCCTGGCCATGTGTAAAGAAGATCATCCACAGTACTGTTTCCAAATGTTCCATGGAGCGGTCTTGATTTATCTGTTTTGCAATTAAATCTGTTTATTAACTTTTGATCGGTGTGGACAGTGACCTTAATTAATGCACCTGTTTGTGATTGGCTGACAGAGTTTGCCCCCTGCAGCTGCTGGCAGCCTGAGATTGTGAGGCTGGGACACCCCAAGGACCACTCATTGGAACCAGGTAAATGAGCAGATATTCTCAGACTGTGTCTCTGGCTGTGAGTGCCCTCTAGACACTGGGGTGGGGGGAGACTTACAATTTGGGGGCTTATCCAGGATCTGTGTTTGTTGTGCCCAGCGCTGGACTGGACTTCATTTTGGGGTGCTGCAGCGTGGGGGATGTGGCATGTATAGGGATAGATTTTACAGTTTGCGATCCCGCCATTTTGGACTATGAGTTTTTGCGCCTTCTACAATGACTGGACCAAGGAAGAAGCTGTGTAGTTACTAAGTTATGCTAATGCACTGAAACCTTTTGGGGACTGGCTGTGGAGCAGTTGCCTGGCAAAAAGACTGCAGAGACAGGGTGAGAGGTCAGAGAGAAAGAGAGAGAGGGAGAGAGAGAGAGAGAGAGAGACCGCAGCAGCCTCATGGAGAAAGACTTGGTTATTGAGCTGTGCCATTGGGAAAAGCAGAACCTGTATTCTGTTTTGGGATTGTTCAGAGGAAAAGGAAGGAAGCAGAGAGAGACTATGGCACAAACACCCACTTGATCGGGGCAGGAGGTGATGGTCCCAGCATCTATACCCAGTGTGACAGGGTAGAATAGGACCCTGTCCCATTTGTTATGGAGAAAGTGGATGAATGCAAGGATCTGCATTCTTTCCTTTTCTTTCTCTTGGTGGAGAAATGTCAGGGATTTAGGCCGTGCATACCCTAAGACAGGAGATTTGTGTGTGGGTACTGGACCTAGTACCAGGGAGGCACAGAGGAAGGTATGGATTCTGCAGGAGAGGTCCAGTCTGAGACAGTACAGCCAGCACAAATTATGGAAAAAGAACAGGCAGTGACAGAACCTGAAAGCCTGATGGACTTTTTCAAATAGTGGGGTATACAACAAAAAGAGACTGTAAAACAGAGAAAAAAAGAGATTCAACGTTTAGAAGCACAGAGGATAGAAGAAACAGAAAAGGAAAGAGTACAGATCCTTGCATTTACACACTTTCTCCATAACAAATGGGACAGGATCCTGTTCTGCCCTGTCATACCCAGTATCACATCTGCCACGGAATGATCAAGGATGAGGGCATGACTCTGCCACTTCTTTCCGACTGCTCCCGGTTACACCTCGCCATGTCCCCATGGACGATAAGCCTTTTCAGAAGCAAGCCTGACTTCCATCTCTGTTCCTTTTCGGTACCAGGACCACACCTCTGGGTAACTCTTCCATACTTTATGTGAGATAATGGTGGAGATTGCTCCTGTGTTGACCAGGCCTTGCACTGGGGTACCAGCCAGCATAACTGTGAGGTAGAACAATTGTGCCCTCGGTTCCATGTCATAATAGCGATCACAAAACAGCGATCGCTATTATGGTAAATGTATATCGCTGAAAAGCAAATGGCGCTGTACACTTCAAGGTGACCCGACATCCCTTAGGGGGAGGGGGGCTGTGCCCCTCATGCTCCCACACCCTCTAAATCAAGATTCTGAACTCCAGAGGGGGTGCATGTTGAGGAGGTGGCAAAATCCAGATTTCAGCAAAATTTTAAGTCCCGCAGCTTACGACTGCTGCAAAATGTATTCGGTCCCAGTCCCGAATCTAGTACCTGCTGTGCCAGAGCTAGCCACCCACACCACCACTCCACATGGCTAGCTTGGTGGCAGCAGGTACTCCAGTCCTCTAAAACCCCTTCCCTCTCCCTCCTCTTCCCCTTGTTATTGTCCCCATCTGTTCACCCATCCCCACGGTCACTTTCCCATACCCTTGCTATTGTGCAGGTTAGCCCAGAATAATAGCACCCAAAATGAGTCGCTGTTTTTGTAGTCACTCTGTTTAGGTCGCTATTATCACTAGATACTGTGCACGCCTCTCTTCCTTTGGACCTGCTTCTCCCCCGGTGACTGTTACAGTTTCTTGAGGACTGGCAATGGTAGCCAAGTTGGGTCCCTGCAATAGACTGGCAACATTTATAACGTTAGCTGTTGGCTTTGCTGGTGGGTGTTGAGAACAGTTGAACCTGAGATGATTTGGGCTATCACACTTGAAACATCTTTTATTTCCTGATGCTGGTGCCACTCTCCAACCTTGGTTTGGCTGTGGCTGCTCAATCTGACTGCTCCATCTGTCCTCTGATAACCTGTATGGAGGACTCATTGGTGGGGTCCAACTGTCGTAAACTCAACCCTGGCTGGGTTCCAGTACCATCTCAGATTGTCTGCCGGTACTCGGGCCTTTTGGACCAGCTCCTCTGTATACTGGGGTTTGGTACACAGAAAGAGTTTCTGCAGTTCAGGATCCAGGGTGCTTGCATTGAAGTCCACTCCTTCTTCTTCTTCTGGTGCTCCAGGGTACAAGCATCGATAAGCCTCCTATTTATCCATAATAAAGTCTTCCAGTCTGTTGGCTGGCTGTTGGAGCCTGTCTAGCTCCCTCCTGAGATGCTGCCTGTTATGGATTATGTCAAAATATTCCTAGAAGTGCAGCCTGCACTGCTTCCAGTTCCATGTTTGAGTTCTGTTATACTGCCACCACTTTGTGGCATTTCTTTGCAAAGCACCCTCCCAGTGCTGTAGTCAGTTCTCTACAGGGACAGTAGCTTGCCTGAGTACTTTCTCAAACCCTCTCAAGAAGCCTCTGAGGCTCTCTTTTGAGTCACATGTAATGGTGGGTAGATTATTTACCATCCATGGTGTGAAGATAGGGACAATGAGTGGTGCAGGATTGTCTCACAAGGGTCTACAGTCGCTCCTAATGGGATCAGCATACTCTTGTTCTGCATCTCTCTGTCTTTCCGGGGTAGATGTGTGATATGAGTCCCATGTCCTCTGTACTTGTGGTTCTATACCTCTTCTTCAGTTCTCCATTATCACACTCAGGTGTTCCACGCTGGAGACAAGCCTGGTCAGCATGCTTTCCAACCTATCCATTCGCTCTCCAACCTGCTTGTCCTTTTCTTGGCTCTCTGTCACACTTGGTCTTGCCCCTCCATGACCTCTTCCAGCTGGTGTAGCCTGCATTTTCAGGGGACCCCTACTGGCATTCCGCCCAGAAATGTTCATCCGTGGCTCAAAAGAATCGTTGGAGCCCACCTGATCCACAGTACCCCATGCCACTGAACCCCTCTGTGTGTTACCCCTCTAACTGCCTAAAACCCTTACTCGACTCATACATGTGTAATGAACCCTGGGCCATTGCATTCCAAATACACCAGAAGCAATGTCTGCGTTACTTTTCACAAATGAGATTTCTGCCTTTTCCCTTTAGCACTTTTTTTCCCACTTTCTTTGAAATGCACTCTTTTTTTTTTTTTTGGCTTATCCTGTCGTTATAACTTAAATGGTCTGCCCCACGTTGGGCACCAACTGTAACACCTGCCTGCACACTGCTTTCACCTACCTGGGAGATGGAGTTTGGCTAGCTGCAATGAAGGTTAGTCACAGGGCTGGCAGCTATTAATTTGAGTTATGCAAGTCTAACTATAAACAGGAGTGAGATAGGAATTACCACAGAGGCAGAAATCTCTTTCAAATTAGAGCCAATTTACTAAGCAATCTGTGAATCACTGTTATGTTTTTATGTTTGCTTGCACACATGTGCAAGAAACATAGTGCCATGATCCGAAAATGCAGTGCTGTACAGTTGAAAAGGAGAGCTACGCTTCAGTGAGCAGCGATAAGATATTGCTTGCTCATGCGCAGCTCCACCTACACACACACACACATGCACGCACACTGCGTGCTGTACTTCCCCAACCCACGCACACTGTATAGCCAACAGGGTGCCCAATCCCCGCCTGGCTGTGCTGGGGCCCCAACAGAGTTCAGGTGCCATGCTGGAGCCACCCAGCATGGCAGCAGTCTGTATGGCCGATGGGGGTGCCCAATCCCCTGTCAGCTCCACTGCCCCCCCAAGAGACTTTCGGGTGCCACACTGGGAGCCCACCCCAGCATGGCAACAGTTCCTATGGCCGACGGGGGTGCCCAATCCCCGTCGGCTCCACGCCCCCCCCAAACAGCCTTCCAACTGCCACACTGGGAGCCCACCCCAGCGAGGCACAAGTCCCGCTTCATCTAATTAAAAAAAAAAAACCTGAAAGAAAAAACCTTCCCTCGCTGAATGTCCTGATCCTGACCCCCCACCCATGCCTACCCTCTGTGCATGCACCTCCCCACACCCCCACCTCATCCCATACTTATCTCCGGAGTCCGGCTCGACGATCTTTGGTGGACTGGGAGGAACATGTTTGCACTATTCAAAGCTGACCATGAACTTAGGAAATGCTGGTAAACTGTATAATGTAATAAATAGGTTTTTTCAACTTTAGTGTTTTTCTCGGGCATTTTAGGGAATTTTTTTCATCAAATTTTCAACATGGGGTTTTTGGGACCCCACCTCATGAATTCTGTCGCTGTCATGGCGTTAATCAGCCCCAAAAGATGAATTCGCAGTCACTGCATGGAACCACCTTTCGGGACCAATTTGCAAAACGACATTGTCGCAGTTCATGAGGTAAGCCCCAAAACCCTATGTTGAAATTTGGTGAAAATTAAAAATGACTGTTTCTGACATGGTTGCTCTGTTCCTTCGCACACTCAGAAGTTCACCAATTTTCAATATGTACACTCCAGATTTTCAACATTGCCATCTTACCACACCTCCTCATGAGCAGTACAGCTGTCATGTCTCACATCTCACTTAAAATGTGTTTCTGCACATGTAGTGCACAATGGCGCAGTCGATGTGTGAAATCAATGTTCGGGACAGATTAAGAAAATCACAGTGACATTGGTCATGAGCAGAGGTGTTAAAAATTTGGTGAAAAAATTCCCCAAAATGACTGTTTTTCGAGCGTGTGTTGCGCTGTTCCTACGCACGCTCAGAAGTTCACGAATTATAAATATTTTCACTCCAGATTTTCAACATTGCCATTTTATCACACCTCCTTATGAGCAGTACAGCTGTCATTTCTCACATCTCGCCCAAAACGTGTTTCCACCCATGTAGCGCACAATGGCGCAGTCGGTGTGCAAAATTAATGTTCGGGACAGATTAAGAAAATCACAGTGATACTGTTCATGAGCAGAGGTGTTAAAATGGCTATGTTAAACATTTGGTGAAAAATATCCATAAAATAACTGTGTAACGAGTGACCAGTGCGCAGTTTCTACGCACCCTTGTAACTTCATGGATTTCTAATATTTTCAGTCCAGATTTTCACCACTGGCATTTTTCCACACTTCCTTATGAACAGTACAGCTGTCATTTTTCACACCTTGGCCGAAATGTGTTTTCACACTTCCAGCGCAGATATGCGTGGTCGCTGTGGGAAATCACTGTTCGGGACAGATTAAGAAAATCACAGTGACACTGTTCATGATGGAGGTTCCAAAATCCCTGTGTTGACAATCTGCTTTAAAAAATCCCCAAACTAATTGCATTAGGGGTGTGCGTTGTGCATTTTCTACGCATGCTCGAGACTTTACCAGTTTTTTTATATTTTCACTGCAGAATTTCAACATTGCCATTTTTGTACTTCCCCATGAACAGTACAGCTGTCATTTTTCACATCCTGTTTGAAATGTATTTTGCACCTGTGGTGCCAAATGGCGTAGTCGCTGTGCGAAATCAGCTTTCGGCTAACAAACTGATATTGCCACTGTTCATAAGGTGGGAGTCACAAAAACCCGTTGAAAATTTGGAGTGAAAATGCCAACGAAAGCCTGAGGCATTAAGGTTTCTGACCATGACGCCCCAGCCTGTAGAGACTGACAGGCATTGGGGTGTGACTTGGGATTCTCGCCTGTAATGCTTATACCAGTCCACACCCTGCAGCCAGGGAGAGGTATCGAGGTGTGCATTGGACTCTTCGGGCCCAAAGTTCACCCCACTCTCCTATACAGGACCCATCTCACCGTATTTCCTGATGGAATGGGGTGAGCATAAGGGCCAAAGACCCCAAGGCACACCATGACACTTGACAGTGTCTGCAGTGTAGGGTGTGGCGAAATGGTGTGGCCATTATGCCTGACAACCTAAAGGCACACCCCAATGCCTGTCAGTGTCTGCAAGGTGGTGGTGGGGTTGGCTTCAGTTCAATACTTCACTGCCATTCCTATTATGCAGCTCTCTAACTCCTGCTCTACCAATGCCAATGCCAGCAAGCAAACATTCGGCATTGACAAATGCTTGTTATTTCAGGAATGGCTCTATCAGTGACTAGAAAAATGGGTGCGCAGCCTAAACAGTTAAATAACATTTGCACAAAAATGAATATCTGGTTTTTCTTCCCCCTGACAAAACTTCTAGAACTTGTTGCAACACACACATTTTTCACCCCGCCCTCAAGATAAACAGTAAAATGTCCCCAGATCATTTAAAGTTTCTTTTAGAAGTCACAGTCTCTGACACCTCAACCCAAATGGGTGTTGTGCATGAGAATGATGAAGTTCTTGGTGGGCTGCCCTAGACAAAGATTGTTGAAACATCCTCTGCTGATGTCCAGTGATGACTTCACTGCTTCTTTGGGCCTCCCAGATCCAGGTGGCACTCAGCTGTACCTCTGGTCCTCTCCGGTCCTCTGTCAAACAGGTTAACCCTTCCTACAAACTTTTAACTATAAAATAACAAACTCTGAAGAATCTTGACTCTTACTTGCAAACCTTGACTTTGGCTCACTCCTTGGATTGGGATATCAAGGCCCAAAAGTTTTTGGAACTTAATTATTCGGACTTTTCTATCTAAAATACTTTTTTGCCTTGGCAGTGGTAGCCCCTCACTGACTAGCCTATTCCCTTTAAAACTTAATTTTACCTGTTTTCCTTCTTTTTCTTGTAGTGGGAGTTGTAGGTGACAGAGGCCTACCACTGCACATCTTGCCAGCTCGGAGTGGAAAAGAAAGAACAAAGAGCAGAGCTACGATGCCTCAGCACTCTAACCCCACCCTGCTTGCACCTGATTGGAGCATTTGGTGCTGAGGGCATTGGCAGCCATTCAGGAGAGAGAGCGTGAGCCCCTTCCAATGGCAGCAACTTTTTTGAATGAGATTCTCTCAACTGCTGTTTTGTCCCATTCTAGTCTTCCATTTTCCCCATTTTAAAAGTTGCAATTATTAACTTTTGGAGTGTGTAAATAGGGCTGTCAATTCCCCAGCTACTCCACCACACATTTTTCCAATATAATGATTGCTTCAGCTCTTGGAGGCTGCCGAAGATACTCCCCCCTTTCACTTTTACTTCCCTTTTCTTTGTTTCCTTGTTCTTCACATCCCCCCTCCTCCCCGGTTCACAGTTACGGTCCCCCGGGCTTGCATAGCCGCTGCTGTGAGGCTCTTTTGTTTCTCCCCTCAGGGAGCACTCTGTCCTGCTTGCATTCTTGCAGGCTTTACATTACTTTTAAAATTATCCCACTGGCCGATCCATTATGCCGTGGTTCAGCTTACATCATGCGGCAGTCGCTGTGCTTACTGCTACTTCCTCCTCACTCCTTCTCTCTCAACCCCCCCAGGCTTTTACATTGCTGTGGTGTGGCTTCTCTTACTGGCAGCTTGTACTGCCCTGCTTATATTTGTGGTAGTGGCTTCCCTAAAATAGCAGCTGCTTGCTGCTGCTTTCTCCTGCTCCTTTCTTCAGGACCACCTCCTCAGCTCTAACGACTGCTGCCGGAATGGGTTTACTTAATGGCAGCTCCTCTTTGCTGCTGCCTTCTCCATGGCTGCATCTAACCCCCCCACCTCACTATGCCTCTTAAGGTGTAAATTAACTGTAAATCCTGCTGCTTCCTTTACTGCCTCCTCCACCTCCCACTGGCTCAATTTTGCTCCTCTGTCTCCTGCCTGTGTGGAGTAGACCTCAGCCTAAGCTCCATATGGGCTGGGAGTTTACAATGCCAAAAGCACTTTCACTTAGCGCAGTGGCGCTAGTGGCTGGCTATAATTGCAGCCCTCCTCTTGCCACTATTAAAAATAACCCTCCCTCACTATGCCAGGGCTTGGAGAGCCCCCACTAGACCCCAGGGAAAGAATATTCTTTTTTTTTTTTAATTAAATTTTTTTTTGTGTTATTTATTTTCACCTCTTATGCCCCATGACCCACCACCCCTTCAGGCTGCCTAGGTCCTTCACCTGCACCACTTTCCCATCCTGAGCCCTCCACCTTCATATCGCAGCCGCCCCTGTGGTAACCTGGACATAACCCTTCGCCAGGTGGGTTCCCTTCCTCTGAGGGGGAAGGCACCAGGGGGGCAACCAGCACATACTTGGCCCCAGGGTGCTGCTGAAGTGGAGGGACTCTTTCAGGGCATTGGCCGTAACGGAGGACTGGAAGCCATCATCCAGTCAGTCACGAGGCATATTTTATGCTTTTCTATACTGTTCCCCTTGTGTCACCTTCTGCAGTGTTCCTGGTCTCCACCAGAGGTCGCTGCAGAGTAACTAATTCTGGGGGGTTTTCCACTCCAAACAAAGAGAGATATTCTGTCCCATGCCTCAAAATATGTTTTAGTCGGAGTGAAAGGTAGTGTCTGAGGAAAAAACAGTATGCGGGGAACACATTCAGCTTAATTGTATCTATCCTACCTAACAAACTTAAAGGGAGACGTGACCAGCTGGACAAGTCTTCCACCAAGTTTAGGGTTATGAGGTTCCAAATTTAATAGTTCTGCATGGAT
This sequence comes from Neoceratodus forsteri, assembly GCA_016271365.2. NCBI lineage: Eukaryota > Metazoa > Chordata > Ceratodontiformes > Ceratodontidae > Neoceratodus > Neoceratodus forsteri. The sequence goes on from CM028138.1 coordinate 663,618,968, forward strand.
GGAGTTTCTTGTGAGCTTTATTCCCAGATATCTCAGTTCTTGTCTATGCCACTTAAAGGGAAAGTCTTTTTTAAAATGGGAGGGTGGGGAATAATTGAATGTTAATACATCAGTTTTTGTTTTATTAAGTTTATACCCTGCTAAATTTCCAAATTTTTGTAGCTGTTTCCAGACCTCTGAGATGGATTGTTCAGGTTCTGTGAGTGCTAATAGGATGTCATCCGTAATGAGTGATATCTTCTGACGACGACCCCCCAGAGGGAGGCCCTCTATTCCCTGAGAGGATCTGATGGCGAAGGCCAGGGGTTCGCGGTATAAAGCAAATAGCACTGGGGACATTGGGCATCCCTGGTGGGTGACCCTAGAGAGCTGGAATACATCCGAAAGAGCCCCATCCATCTTAACATTTGCTTTAGGGGAGGCATACATATATTGTAATTGTTTTATGAATTGTTCCGGGGGTCCAAAGTGCCCCAGGGTCCACCATAAAAGTGGCTAGCTGACCCAGTCAAATGCCTTTTCAGTGTCTAGGCCCAGTAGCACCAGAGGAATTTGTCTTTCTATGACATAATCTACCAGGAAGTTTGCACGTCTTATAGCATCATAGGCCTGTCTACCCTTGATAAAGCCCACTTGATCTGGACCAATGATAGCTGGAAGTAAATGATCTATTCTAGAGGCCATGCCAACATAAACATCTTGTAGTCATAGTTTAGCACTGAGATGGGGCGGTATAAGGAGGGGTATTTAAGATTTTTCTGGGTTTGGGTATGGCCAATATGGTAGTATATTGCCATGTGTGTGTATGTGTGTGTGTGTGTGGGGGGGCGGAGTAGTACGGGAAGCAGAAGCTTCTTAAATTTGTTATAAAATTCTGAGAGATACCCATCTGGGCCTATGCCTTGAGGGTCTGTGCTTGTAAAAGGGGCTTAGGTTTAATTGTATCCCCCCCCATCTAGCTATACTTCCCAAATGTAGAGAGGGCTGTGTTTTGCTAGTCCAGCCCTTAAATCAGTGTGTCTGGTTAAATTGTGCTTATTTAGAGGCAGCTAGAAGATATATGTGCTGTTGGAGTGATGTTTTCGTCTCCTTTTTCCCAATAAAAGCTGTTGCAACAGTGCTCTGTAATGCTGTCCTCTGCTATCCGCTAGCCTTCTTCTGACCCTTTGCTCTTTCTGAATTTTCCCTACCCACACACTGGCCACATGTGGGTATTCTGCCTCTCCCTTTCTCTTTCCATTTCATTGTCACTCCTGTAGCCCTCTCGCTGCCTGTAAAAAGCCTCAGGATTATTGAGAATGGCCGTTTGTGTGCTTGTGCAAACTGGAGAAACCTTGAGGGAGGCAAAAACAGCGCCTAAAGAAGCACAGGAGACTCCTTTTTACGGCTGCATGGGCGGAGCCCTGCTGACATTTTGCATGTAGAAAAGGGCTGACATCATGTTTTCCGTCCGTGGAACTGTTTTCCCTCTACCTGACCCTCCCCCAAGAAGCAATCCGCCCATGTTGTCCCTATGGACTGCAGCACTGCACTATATCACAGTGGGCGTTTATTTTTTATCGGTGTTTTTTTTGTACATTTCTGCATCCCTGCCGTTTCTGTCCCCTCCCCTTAACAGCAAGGGCGTAGCTACTGATAGGTCTGGCACGCCATGGCATGCAGCACACCAGAGCGTGGGGGGGGGGGAAGCAGCCCATAGCTCAACCCAGTTTAACATTTGAAAAAATCAGTCTGCCCATTTTCTTCACAAACTTCATTATGCAGCTGCGATGGATCTGACAAGAACTTATTTTGGCTTGAAAGTACTTCTTTTTTTGGCGGTAAAGGAGTTAATAGTGCAGTAGAACTTGTGCTAGCTTGTGCGGGGACACACCTTACTAATTAGGCTGTGCAGCACTGTGTATGAGACCTTCCTTTATAAAGACAGGTAAATGTAGATAAACAGCTGCAATAAAACTTATTTTAAGGAATACAGAGCATAGAAGGGTTTCTATCATGGTACTCTACTGTTTAGAAACTTTAGGGGAAAAAGAAGACACAATTGCATATGTACCTATGTTCTAGGTAGAAAACTGTTTGTTGAATGGCAGAACCTCCCTGCAGTATGACTGTGTAACTTGGGGCCATCCAGCCATGTTTATTGTCTATTTATAACAGTCACTGCTGGGAGGAGCCTGACGTCCTGGAATATTCTTTGTTTTTGTTTAAAAGCCTCATTATTTGTACTAATGTGCTCCTCTCTTTGTGAAACAGTATTATAAGATACGTTTGTATACTGAGATTTAGTTTTGTAGCCTTTAAAGGTATTTTTTTGATGCAATGTATAAAATGGGAGGTGTTTAGTGCATCATGAGACATATTCCCGGTATAAATGTGCATATGCTTGTAGAGCAAGTGACTTGTTGGCAGGAGCTCTACCTTACCTGTTCCTTACCTTGCTGCTAGGTGAATGTTAGAAGCTGTTTGAGAAGCTGATAGTATTAGACCTGTTTTTGTTTTGTTATTATTTTCCATACTCAGTCCACTTATTTTTGTCTGCTGAATAATAAATTTAAGTTGGAAGTTTTTGCATCCTGAACATTGCCTGGATTCCATTTGTACCCACAATAACAGTGCTTTTTGAAGCAGTTGGAGTAATTCTCCTCTCTAAATGGCGCTAGCAAGGCCTCAGCCTGTTGTGGGCTGATATGTGGTATTGGTAAACTCTGTAAATAAGTTTTGATGGTGTTCAGGGAGACTTCCTCTTCTTTGGTGTACAACACGTGATAAAACTGCTGCAAGATAAGTCTAGTTTCCTGGGGTCTGTTTGCTAAGCTCCCTGTTTTAGGGTCTACCATACTCGAGATGTTCTCTCCGGATCTCTGCTCTCTCAGTTTTCTTGAAGAATTTCTTGAAGCCTTGGGCCCTCCTTCATGATATCTTAACTTTAAATAAAACAATTTTTGTTCGATGGACTGGTCTATTATTTTTTGTAGCTTTTGTTTTACAATTCTTAAGCGTTGTTGTATTACGCAGTCATTCTGATCTGGCCAATGCTGTAAATGCACCAGTTCCTCCTATAGGTCTTTGTATGTTTTTTTCCCTCTGTCGTTTTTTTTTTTTTAGTGGAGAATCTTATAATCTCCCCCCCTTAATACTACTTTTAAAGTATCCCACAGGATTGTGGGAGCAACATCTTGTTGTGTGTTGTCTTGTTTAATTCTGGGTACAGCCTCCTGGACCAGCTCAAGGAACTCTGGATCCCTAAGGTGGGCAAAAGTTCAGGCGCCAATTGGTTTACTTATATTGTGCCTCCAGGTCCACCTTAAGATATAGGGGAGCATGGTCCGATAGGAAGGTGGCATCATGCCATATGTCACTAACGGAGTCTAAACGCTCCACTGTAGTAATAAAATAATCCAAGCGAGCTCCACTCCCCGCGTGTGGAGCATGGTGGGTATACTATCTTGTCGTAGGACAAAAATGGCTCCAGGTACCTTCTAGACCCAGAGAAGTGATGGTTTGTTTTGTATATTTTTGGAGTGCATTTGTTCTGTGGGCCAGAAGGGTCACAGCATCCAACGAGGGATTTAAAGTAATATTCAGGTCTCCCCCCTGTAACAGTTGTCCCTCCATTAGGGACAATAAATTTGCAAAGAATTTTACTGCAGCGGCTTCCTTGACCCAGGCGGGAAATAGACTGATGCCAGGGTAATGGGTCCTGAGTACAGCATGCCTGTCACTGTGGCATAGCGCCTCTCTGGGTCACTAATCTCATTTTGTTTTTCAAAAGGCACTTCCTGGGAGAGCAATATCATCACCCCTCTCCTTTTCCCACCCCTGTAAGCTGATTCCGCTACCACAGAATACACATACCGTTGACATTTTTTATGTTTGTCTGAGGACATATGTGTTTCCTGTAGTTAAATAATCCCCCGGTCTCTCTTTTCTGAAGAGTTGAAAAATAGGCGAGAGCACTTTATCGGTTTACCAATCCCATTTACATTTAGGGATAGAATCAGTGATGACCTAGCCATGTTTGCTACTGGTCAAGCCTTGGATGTGAATTCCCCATTTATAAATGATGAAATACATCCCCTTCCCACTGTGCTCATGCCATATCACCCCTGTGTTCAATATTGTTATGTTATCAACTGCCTTGTGTGCAATCTCTAACTTAAACAATTTTTAATGGCTGCCTGTTTTGCTATGTAAAAAACATAAACCAGTCCACAATGGGGGGGAGGTAGTAACAACAACAAAAATGGAAAGGGACCTAGGGGTAATCATATCAAATGATCTTAAGGTGGGCAAGCAATGTGAGAAGGTGGTAGGGAGGGCTGGGGGGATACTGGGATGTATAGGGAGAGGCATCACCAGCAGAAAACAGGAAGTTGTCATCCCCCTGTACAGACAGTAGAAGAGACCCTATCTGGAGTATTGCATCCAGTTCTGGAGACCGCATCTCCACAAGGACATAGACAGGATGGAGGCAGTTCAGAGGAGGGCAACTAAAATGGTGCAGGGTCTGCAAGAGAAGCCATACAAGGAGAGACTAAAGGAGCTTAACATGTATGCCCTTGAGGAAAGGGGGGGGGCATGATAGAAATGTTTAAGTACATCAGTAGAATCAACAAAGTCTAAGAGGGTAGCATCTTTCAGAAAAAGAGATGTGCAAGAACAAGGGGACACAATTTGAAGATAGAGGGGGGACGGCATAGAGGCAATGTGAGGAAGTATTTTTTCACCGGGAGGGTGGTGGACACATGGAACAGCCTTCCTGAGGAGGTTGTGGAGTCTAAAACGGTGGGAGACTTAAAGAATGCATGGGACATACATAAGGCAATTTTTGTGGTGGGGTAGGAAGAAATAGGCTGTTGGTTAAATAGGATCTGCAGCTTATCCTCTGGGTAGGGAAATGGGCAGACTAGGTGGGCCAAGCGGTCCTTATCTGCCATCAAAGTCTATGTTTCTGTGACTGTCTATAACTACACAAGGAACTAATAAACTTGGCACTAGGCCAAAAAACCATCAACCATGTGCAGCTCTGTTGTGAATTAACTCTACTCATGTCTCCTAATACTTCTAGGCCTGCTAAAATGACCAGATGCCAACAGAGCATCAACTGTTTTATACCAGCAGATTGTACCTGGTACAACAGGTCTCTAAACCTGTTAAAACATTTAAACAGTTCCCAAGGTAGGGGAAAGGAAATATTCCTCTCCTACAGAGGGGCAGATGAATTCGCCCTGTGGGGGAGTGTCATGGCAACGCCAAGGGCCCCCAGCACCACTGTTTCCCTGGAGCCAAGTGGCACGGTAGGCCACCCTGGAAATAAAAATGAGGAGCAGAGACCCCCAGGAAATGGTCCCCAAATACCTCATCACCAGTAGGGCCTTGTGGATACGTCAACCGCATAGGGAAGGAGTTCTGACCCAGCAATGGTCAAGTGGGCATGTAGCACTTTAAAGATGGCATTAATTCATGCCTCCTTTCCTGGGCTATATTTTATCAGGACAGTAACAGTGGGAGGACTATCTACAAGTTTCGGTGGGGGGGAGAGATGATATATGGGACATTTTTAAAAATATCTCTCCAGAATTCAGACCTTCTTCCCATCTGCAAGCCTGGGAATATTAAAAGAATCTCTATTCCCCATTTACCCCCACCTCATACAGGCTTCTAGCACATGCTACCGTACTTGGGGATAATTATCATCTTTCGCCCCCAAAAATACTCAGTCCCTCGTCCATCCAACACCTCCCTCTGCCCCAACCTCCAGGACCCTCCCAGTTATGCCCCTGCTACTATATTCCTCCTCTTGCACTTAGTACAATGGCAGCTTTTCTCCTCCATATGTCGCTGCGTTTTGGGGCAAAAGTCACTTTGTCACCTTTCGTACGGTCCTCCGCCCTCCCAGTCCCTCACTCTGCTCTAACAATTGGGTTCTCTTCGCTTGCACCCCTATTCCTCACCTCGCCCTACATTATGCACTTGATATCTTCTATCTGGTATGCCTACCCTCTCCCTAACATTTCCCACTACAAAATGCACAGTTTTTGGGCTTGGATCCAGCACAGGTTCATTATCCACGACTCCTTTTAGTTCTGTGTTCAATGTATATTACCTGTAAATGTGCATTTTTACTATAATAGCAGCTATTTTTACTGTTTGTACTATTGTAACTTGTCTTTCTGTATTATTATTACTGTAGGACCGCAGGTCCACCTTGTAAATGAGCTTGCTCAATGGTGCCCACCTGGATAAATAAAGATATTGATTGATTGATTGAGTCTCGGGCAGTGTCCCAAACAGTATCACAAAGGCCTTGCTGGGTTTTCCTGAGCGAGGGGTCCTCCTGGGTAGATTGAACAAGTCCCTTAATTTGGAGTGCTTTTGTAGCTTCTTCTGGTGACTCGAAGGTTTGAGGACCATCTGGAAACATGATAGTTAAGCGAGCTGGATATGGGTAGTAAATCTGAGTTGCTGTTGCTTTAAGAGGCGAAGTATTGGAGTATAGGCCCTGCATTTAGCTGAGACAGATAGGGAATAATCGTTATCAAAATAAACACGCTTCTTTTTATACTTGGTGTCCCGCATTCTCCATGCTCTGGTGAGGATTGTTTGTTTTGTAGCATAGTTTAAAAACGTTATTATAATGGAGTGGGGCCATCTGTCTGGCTGGGCTGGTTTCGGCGAGAGGGCCCTATGTACTCGCTCTATGTAAAATTTAAAAGCAGGATCTAACTGAAGCGAATCACGGAGGAACTCCTCCACAAATTTTAGAAGGTCTCTCCCCTCTTCATCCTCAGGGTCCCCATGTATCCTCAGGTTATTCTGGCATGATCTGTTTTCCAGATCTTCACATTTCTCCCTTAAAAGTATGTTGTTTGTCTAGCAAGTGTACGACCATGCGTTCAAACCTATCAGTCCGATCATCTATTTCTGTATGCTGCGCTTCAACTTCTGTTACTCGAGCTGAAAGTTTACTGATTTCTGTGGTTAATTCTGTCTGGAACGTACAAACCTCAGTCCTGAACTCCAGCAACTCTGTTAGGATGGTAGCATTACTGGGTTGCTGAGACGAGGCCCTGTTTGAAGCCACCATGTCTAGTGGGATCACTGCAGGACTTGGTGAAGGGCGAGAGAATCCTGCTGAATCCTTGGTTCTGGGGGTATGTGCAGTCCATTTTTTTGCCTCCTATTCAATGCTGTGACTCTCCCTGGTGTTCTTTTTTTAATTATTTTAGGGTTTTAATTGTGGGAGAGTCTGTTTTTAGCCCAAGATTTATGGAGTTATATTTTACCCTCGCATCCTGGTCGGTGACATCACCGGAAGTCCCAGAAAGAATATTAATTTAATCATTTAAAAAACACTGGCCTCAGCCACCTGACTTATGTGGTAGCCCACTAGACTACCAGGGCATATTACATTGTGGCCCTCCCAAGGGCATTTCCTAGCCCATAAGATCACCAATGCCTCTTTTAATATAACAAAAGGGCTACTAGTCCCCCACTAGCCTTTACTGGCCTCCTGGTCTAGTAAGTAAAATACTGGCCACTCGGACACCAACATGTGCACAGGAGTTTTGGCTAAGTCCCCCCCCAACAATCCAACAATCCTTTCTGCTTTCTTCTGTTTAGCTTTCCTATTTTTTTTCCTTTAACTAACCTATTTTTATTTTATTTCTACAGGTTTGACAGGATGTGGACTCCTACCCCATCAGAGAAGTATCATTTTATGTCTATCCTGTCCTTTCTGCCTTGGAACCCCTTAAGAGCTGTGGATCCTTTGTGATCCCTTTTCCTTTCTTTTTTTACAGTTGTGGCGTTCTCCTCAGACTACCCCCTTGGCACCTAGCACTCGGGTAAGTCCCTCTATTTACATTATACTGGGTGGGTTGACTGTAATGGGGCAGCCGCGCCCATTACAATATGCCATCTTGGGACGGGCCAGTACCTCTCATCCTGCTCAGAACTACTGCCACAGCCACCAGCATGGAGACGTGGGAGGAGGAGAAGACCAAACTAAGTGAGATGGACTCTGCCGGGAAGGGCGGAAGATGTCTTCCCAGCCCTTCCCTGCCCAAGGACAGTGCACTTCCCCATGGCAGAAGGAGGGGTCATGGGTGGAAGTCCATTGAAGAAAACGCAGACCCCACTAAGGGGGCTGGAGCTCACGCTGCAGCAGCAACCAAAAAAGGCAACTTGCCAAAAGGTCCTGCACCTGCAAAGCCTGCACTGCCTGATGTGGACATTGAGGAGGTGATTTCTGGAGGAGATTCCAGCTCAGAGACAGAGACTTGGAGGGAGATCAATACCAGCGCAGCTGCTCCAGGTAGCCTCTCAACCTCCTTAGCATTTCAGGACCCTGTGATTGAGAGGGACATTACCAGGCTTTACAGGTCCCCCATGTTTTGTTACACTGACACTATCTTCATTATGGCCCAGGTCTGCCACAGATTTGTCAGGAGAAGATGGACCACCTCAGATCCCCTGAACATGAAGTACAGAACAGGAGTATGGTTATCAGAAGGAAAGGCACCCAGGACCAGTGTGCAAAGCATCCCTGACTGGTCCCAGGCAGACAGATGGATTTGTCATTGGATCAGGAAGGTGTATCCAGGGGAGAGGTACCTCTACATCTCTGAGAGGCAGTAGGATATCATTAAGAAAAGGAGGGAGGACCGGGTGTTCTATGGTGCCCTAGATAAAGTCCAGCAAAGGCAGAAGATAAGCCTCTCCGACCGTGAGGCGCACCAGCAACAGGTGGTAAACCAAGCCAAGTACATGTGCTCATCGATGGTATGAACGAGAGTTACCCTTTTCAAGACTTTTGCCCTAATCCAGGACCCTAAAGACCAGAGAACCAAGTATTATGTCATCAGCGAGGATTCAGTTGGTGGAGAAATCGCCAAGCGTGATCCCCAGTACTAGTTGGCCTGTGACAGCAGCCCAGGGAAGTGAGTGTCCCATCCACATGTGCTCACTGATTCCAGTAGGACTGTGATTTTGCTACTAACCCACCTGGAACCGAACATTTTGTTGTGGACTGCATTACCCATCGTTTAATGGGTTAGGCCACTCCTTTTCTTGCTGTGTTAAAGATCAAATGCCAATGTTTTACAGATTTACAATAACACAGGACTTCGAGTCCCTGTGTCATGATTAGTGTTTCCTGAAAATATCATGCTGTTTAGTTTTGTGGTTTTCTTTAAATCAGCATCTGTACATGTGTTCTACAGTAACTGAAAACTGAAGAACAATGAAGAAACAGTGAATATATTTCTTTACCTACTAGTGAGTGATGACATCACTCCTGTCCAGCCTGTTGGAGCAGCAATGAAGTCTTTAATTCCCTATAGTAGTTTACCAGTCAGTAATCTGTAGGGCTAATTGTCTTTACTCCAAGTGTGCTACTAACCCACCTGGTTTGTGTTTAGATAGAGTAGGTGAGTTTATGCCTCTCTCTGTCTTCACTAGCCCACTGACCCTTGTATGAAAATGGAAAGGTCTCCATCCCCTAGTTCATCCGGTCTGTAATGGGAATAATTGTATATGTGATCTCTTATGATTGGTTTTTTGTTTTAGTCTGCAATCAAATGATGGAAATGGGTCTTGATGTATATAAGTTGTGGATCTATCTTTATGTATGTTGTGTATGTTGTGCCTGTCATGTATATTGAAAAAGTCAATAAACAAATCATGCATAAAAAAGATAGATTTCCTGAACATATCATGCTGTTTGGTTTTGTGGTTTTCTTTAAATCAGCATCTGTACATGTGCTGTGCAGTAACTGAAAACTGAAGAACAGTGAAGATATTTCTTTCCCTATTAGTGAGTGATGACATCACTCCTGTAGCTTCCCAGTCAGAGTAATCTGTAGGGCTAATTGTCTTTACTCTAAGTGTGCTAGTAACCCACCTGGTTTGAGTTTAGATAGATTAGATTACAATCTAACATTCTGTGGGTAACTGAAGTGGTACAAAGGAATGTTTGTAAGAAATCTCTTCTGTCTGTATCACAGCTGAGTTCTGTCACATAAAAAAAATCTGCATTGTTATTTACCTATGTAAATCGAGGGTTGTGTAATGGATATAAAATAAACCTAAAGTTTAAGTCATAGAAGTATCATGTCCTTGATGTAGCCTCCATACATATGTTCCTGTGAGAATAGCATTGTTATGACAGATTGACAACCAGGTGTCTGCCCCACTTTGCTATTTCAGGAACCTATACTGTATGAACTCTCAGAATTCATTTCTCTGAGGGATTCTGTGAGGAAATACATCAGCTACTAGACATACTATATATCATCCTGATGCCCCTGTCTCTTGTCCCTCAGTTGAGGCTACTGCACTCTGATTCCCACTGCCCTCCCTCCAGTCAGGGCCAATGCCACCTGTTGCCCCCTGTTCTAGTCTCCACAGACAGGACTGCTGTGCTCCGCTAAGCCCTAGACTCCCAGGAGCTCTGTTTGGGCTACTGCACCATGCTGCCCAAGGCCACCAAAGGAGGGGCGTTTGCTGCCCCCTTCTACCCACTTCCACTGCCTCCAAATGGGCAGGGCCGCTGCATTATGTGCACTCTGTCTCACAGTCAGGGCTGCTGTACCCTGATGACACCCTTCGTCCTGCCACATGGTCATGGCATCTGCAAGATGCTGTCCTCTGTCTTTGCCAACACATCCAAGGATGCTGCACCCTGTAACCATGTTGACACATTCAAGGCTGCTGTGACCTGCTGTGCCCTAGAGCCCCATGCCACCACAGGAAGGGCTGTTGTGTCCTGCTACCTGCTGTCCGCACCCTATAACACAAGATGAAAGTGTTTGTTTTTTTCTTTCGAGCAGCTTGGGTAGTGTACCAAAGGATCTGACTCCAGTGGCAGGGAGCAGCACGGAGCAACAACCCTAAGTTTGGAGCCAAGAGGCTCTATGATACAGCAGGGCACAGTGGTGGCAGGGGGCAGAGGACAGCTTGGTGCAGAAGTTTTGACTGTGGGGCAGGAGACAGAGGAGCGTCAGAGTACTGCAGCCCTGACTGAGACAAGGTGCAGTATGTGCTGGTGGCAGCCTCTGCCTAATTGGGGCAGTGCAGGGTAGCAAAAGCCCCACCTTTGGTGGCCTGGGGCAGCATGGTGCAGCACCCCCAACTGTGGAGGCACAGGCCCTGGGACTCTAGGACTTAGCAGAGCACAGCAGTCCTGTCTGTGGAGACTGAACGGGGGGCAACAGGTGGCATTGACCCTGCCTGGGAGGGGCAGAGAGAAGCAGGGTGTAGTAGCCTCAATTGATGGGCAAGAGAAAGGGGAATCAGGATGACATATAGTATGTCTAGTTACACACATACATGATGTATTTCCATGTAGAATCCCTCAGATAAATGAATTTTGTGAATTCATACAGTATATGTTCCTGAAATAGCAAAATGTGGCAGACACCTGTTTGTCAACCTGTCATAACAATGCTGTTCTCATATGAACATATGTCTGGAGGTCTGGAGGCTACATCAAAGACACACTACTTCTATGGCTCAAACTTTAGATTTATATAATTACTTGGTAGTGCTTTTTCTCATAGGAAAATCCGGTTATAATTTGCCATTATAACCAGCTGGTTGTAACGGCAAATTATAACCGTGTTTCCCTTGGATCGCACATATCCCAGTCGTGCGCTCTTCTTTCAGCTGTGAGGGTTAGAACATTGCCCCACCACAGCTGGTTGCAGTTGACGCTGAATATTTTTTTAATTAAAAAAACTCTCTTCTCTTCCTGTACTCACTGTCAGGGAAAACCAAACCGAAAATATTGAAACACACCGTCTGGTTTCAGTTTCCCTGCCAGCACACAAGAGCCAGCAGATCTGCCCACCTCTTCCTACCGGAAACACTCCAAAGCTCCTCAACTGCCATTTGCCAGTAAATTAGAAAAAAAAACTTAGAACACAAATATTATACTTGCTCCACATAAGTAAGTGGATATCTGTGACTTGCCAAAAAAGTGCTTATTGTAAGTTGGCAGACCACGGACCAGGACGGCACAAAATCCTCACTAGTCCCCTGGTGCCTAAACGCCAGTCTGTTTCATGATTTTTTTACAATTGCTAAGGCGCAAAAGCACATGCCAGCAATTATAAAAAATAAAATATGGGGTGGTGTGTGTAAAACTCGATTTTACATGCACCTTTGTTGTGGGCTGCATTTTATAAACCCCGAGGGCTTTTATGTAGCATCCCACAACTCGAGTGTGTGTAAAATCTCACTGCACACACCACTCCATATATTATTCTCTATTTTATATCCATTACACAACCCTGGGTTTATACAGGCAAACAACAATGCAGATTTTTTTATGTGCCAGAACTCAGCTGTGATACAGACAGCAGAGATTTCTCACAAACATTCATTTGTACCACTTCAGTTACCCACAGAATGTTAGACTGTAACCTAACTTAACAGGGCAGTATAGCGCAGTGGTCTAAGGCTCTGAGCTACAAATTTGGTGACATCCAGCAGACCAGACCTGGGTTTGAATCCCACAGCTTCCACTTGCATACTGTGTGACCCTGAGCAAGTCCCTTGTGCTCCCAGGTTGCTCCTGTAAAAAAGCTTTCAGCTTAGTGTGCTATACCTGGTTAAACAACTAAATAAAAAAATCTATCTAAACACAAACCAGGTGGGTCAGTAGCACATTTGGAGTAAAGACAAGTAACCTTACAGATTACTCTGACTGGGAAGCTACAGGAGTGATGTCATCACTCACTAATAGGGAAAGACATATCTTCAGTTTTCAGTTACTGCAGAGCATATGTACAGATGCTGATTTAAAGAAAACCACAAAACCAAACAGCATGATATTTTCAGGAAACACTAATCATCACACAGGGACTTGAAGTCCTCTGTTATTGTAAATCTGTAAAACATTGGCATTTGATCTTTAAGATGTTTAAACTGTTTAAAAAGTTAATGTTTAAAAGGTTTGGGATGGTTGCCTCAGTGCTGTTCCAAATATGTGACTGGAGAGTAGGGTAGTTGCAATTTGTTGCAGCAGCCTGTAAGAACTGAACGTTCTACAGCGTGTTAACGACTTTCTTGGACTCTAATGAAAGTGCATTCTGTCAACACTGCAGTGCTGCACAAGTTTGCCCATCAAAGGGGGAGAGGTGTGTGTGTGTGTGTGAGGTAAATACTGAGCCAGCCTGCAGTGGGTCACAAATGTTTATCAGTTAAGTTGTTTGAAGTAGCCTGTCTGGTGGCACTGAGGGTTGAGGTGCTGGACGCCACACCTCACACCATGCCATCGACCCTGGTTTGGTGACAGACTCGGGGGTGTTGGCAGGGGAATGAGAGGGAGCTTCTAGAGGACAGCTCCACTCTCCCTGGGGAGGGATCCAGGGGTGCTCAGTGTCCTGGTGGCTCCCTCATGGAGATCGGGGGTACTGTAGGTACACCAGCCAAGCGTAGGGGGTGGAGCACGGCAGATGGCAGCAGGGCAGCCATACGCAGGTGTCATTGCTTGCCAAGCTCCAAGGGAGAAAACTACTAAGAAAACCCAGTCCTTGGGGGATAGGCAATGGCACCTCTGCCCCACCAAGCCACACTCCAGCACCAGGCTTCACTTCTCTCCAAGGCCAACTGCAAATCCGGCACATTAAATTTTAAGATAGAGCACCCTGGGCGGATTGGGTGGACCCACCTTGTGGGGAGCAGAGCCAGGGGATCTGCCAGGCTGTTTTGGGGTGATGAGAGAGTTTCACCAGGGAGGTAGAGGTCGTGGTGGTGGTGGTGGATGCCAGACAGAGTTCCCTGATGGTCGGAGAAGAAAAAGAATGTACAAAAAAAAGTTGTTTGAACTAATGTTTAGGCTTCCTAGAAAACTGGGGATCCACATGTTCTAATGTATTGCAGCATGTTTGGGGACCTGTGGTTTGGTTGAGGGACTTTCACTCTACAGTGAGGTGGCACCGGCCTTAGATAGTACAATTGGGGAAAAAAAGGGGTGGGACACCACCACTGCTGTACCAAGCAACCCGTCCATGGGAACCGGTGGGTGGGTCAACAGGGTCCTTCGTTAGAGTAGAATGTGTGTCAGGGTTAAGTAGAAATGATGTTGAGAGCCCTGTTTGTTTTGTTTGTTTGTTTTGCTCTTGGGAATTCCACCATTACGGGGGTGTAGCCAGCTGTGCCAGATGGCACCTGGGGTGGGGAAAATGTGCATATCTCCCTCGGTTGGCCACTGTTGGTGACTGGTCAGGTGTTCATCGGGGGAATGTTTTGTGGGGGGGAGAGTGTAGCCCCCTATTGGTGCTTACTAGTATTGTCCACTGGTTTTAGCCCTGGTAAGTATCTGGGACTGCCTGTTGGTAGGCAGGGCTTGCGTGCACTAGGGTATAAAAAGTGGAAGCAGAGGGCAAGCGGGAGCGCGCATGGGAGTAGGAGCCAAAAGTTCAGCGGTGGGCCAAGGTTAGGGGCTCGGGTGGAGTGATGGCCACCCCGTCCCACCGCCCTTATGCGAGTGAGGTTGGCTGAGTTTGGGAGCATTTGGAGGGGGAAGACCGACTTAAGTCATCATGGAGTGCTGCATGTAGGACTGTAGACATGCCACAGATACAAAATGGTGCATGGCCCGGAGGTGACAGCCTGTGCCATGGCAGGGCAGAAGTAAAAGCCTGCCCTGCAGTCACCATAGAGACTGAGATGGGTGCCTGTAATAACCCAAGCTGGAGCAGGTGGGGACAGTTCAGGAGGTTGCAAGGAGTCTGGGGCATAAGCCCCTTCAAGCAGCCTCCTTGGTGGGACAGTCCATGGCCCCTGGCTTGAGTGCACACTTTTTCATCTGTTTGGTGGAGCCCTGTGGTTGAGAGACATATGCAGAAGGGCACAGTACCAGGACCTCCCCCTCAAGTGCACAGTGTTGCGGAGTGTGACATTGCCAGGAGAAGGTATAAGCCCAAATGCTGATCCATGGTGTGTTCGCTTGGGCAGCGTAGAAGTGGAAGTGCCGCCAGTGAGCTGTTTGGTAAGGGGAAGTTTTATGCTGGAGCGAATAAGGGAGCTACTAGTTCATCTGTAGCCTTATTTGGCCTGAAGTAGTGCTGCTGCCAACATCAATTCAGAGCCTGATTCAGCTCCGAGAAGAAGCAAGCAGTGTAGATACACAGATCAACTTTTAGCATTGTACTCTTGGCCCTGGCCATGTGTAAAGAAGATCATCCACAGTACTGTTTCCAAATGTTCCATGGAGCGGCCTTGATTTATCTGTTTTGCAATTAAATCTGTTAATTAACTTTTGATCGGTGTGGACAATGACCTTAATTAATGCACCTGCTTGTGATTGGCTGACAGAGTTTGCCCCCTTCGGCTGCCAGCATCCTGAGACTGTGAGGCTGGGACACCCCAAGTACTACTCATTGGAACCAGGTAAATGTGCAGATATTCTCAGACTGTGTTTCTAGTTGTGAGTGCCCCTTCCCCTTGGAAAGTAACATCAGACAAACCCCTAGACACTGGGGTGGGGGGGACCTTCAACTTGGGGGCTCATCCGGGATCTGTTTTGGGGTGCCAGTGCTGGACTAGACTTCATTTTGTGGTGCTGCAATGTGGGAGGCTTGTGTGGCATGTATGAGGATAGAGTTTGCAGTTTGCGATCCGCCATTTTGGACTGTGAGTTTTCGCGCCTTCTGCAATGACTGGACCAAGGAAGAAACGGCGCAGTTACTAAATTATTCTAATACACTGAAACCTTTTGGGGATTGGCTATAGAGCAGTTGCTCAGCAAAAAGACTGCAGAAACAGGGTGAGAGATCAGAGGGCAAAAGAGGGAGAGAGAGAGAGAGAGAGAGAGACAGCAGCGGCCTCGAGGAGAGAGACATGGTTATCGAGCTGCGCCATTGGGGAAAAGCAGAGCCTGTGTTCTGTGTTGAGATTATTTTGAGGAAAAAGGAAGGAAGCAGAAAGACTATGGTACAAACACCCACTAGATCGGGGAGGAGGTGATGGTCCCAGTGTCTATACCCAGTATCATATCTGCCACGGAATGATCAAAGATTAGGGCATGACTCTGCCACTTCTTTATATCTGCTGCAATTTCCTTCTCACCATGTCCCCATGGACAATAAGCTTTTTCTGAAGGAAGCCTGACTTCCATCTCTGTTCCTTTTTGGTACCAGGACCACACCTCTGGGTAACCCTTCCATGCTTTATGGGAGATAATGGTGGAGATTGCTCCTGTGTGAACCAGACCTTGCACTGGGGTCCCAGCCAGCGTAACTGTGAGGTATAACAACTGTGCCCTCGGTTCCATGTCATAATAGCGATCGCAAAACAGCGATCGCTATTTTTGAGAGTGTATATCGCTGAAAAGCAAATCGGTGCTAAACACTGCAAGGCAACCCAACATCCCTTACGGGGAGGGGTGCCCCCCATGCCCCGCACCCCCCTGTATTAAGATTCTCAACTCCAGGGGGGTGCATGTCGAGGAGGGGGCAAAATCCAGATTTTGGCAAAATGTTAAGTCCCACAGCTTGCAGCTGTGGAAAAATGTACTCACTGCTGGTCCTAGTACCTGCTGTGCCAGAGCTAGTCACCCACACCACCATGCCACATGGCTAGCTCGGAGGTAGCAGGTACTCCATTCCTCTAAAACCCTTTCCCTATCCCTCCTCTTCCCCTTGCTATTCTCCCATTCCGTTTGACCTTTCTCATACCCTTGCTATTGTGCAGGGTAGCCCAGAATAATAATGCCCAAAGTGAGTCGCTATTTTTGTAGTCACTTGTTTTGGGTCACTATTATCACTGGATACTGTGTCCTCCTCTCTTCCTTTGGTCCTGCTTCTCCCCCAGTGACTGTTACTGTTACAGTTTCTTGTGGAGGGTAGTTAAGAAATCTACTTTTCTTTAAACTCTGCTTGTTCTTTACCGGGAAAAATCTGCTTCACTTAGAACCATGCGTCTTTCTCCATGTAGTGCTTCACTCCCTTGGTCTACCGTGAACTCTGCCTCCTGCCATGCTGATGTTTCGGAGCTGTGGTGCTTCCTCCTCAGAGCCACCTGTTACCTGGAAGGGTCGAATTTTAAATGTTTATTGTTGCTTAGAAACCTTTTAACCTTATTCTGACATTATTTTAGCATTAATCCGCTGATGTTTTATGTTTGCTTGCATGCATGTGCAAGAAACATAGTGCCATCATCGGAGATTTCGGAGGTGTGTCACCTCCTCCTCCAATTCAGTCAGTGTGCTGGCAGGCGCGGCCCCTGTAAGCCAATGCATGTTGGAGCTGTCTATGACACGCTCCAAAATGCAGTGGCATACAGTTGAAAGGGGAGCTACGCTTCAGTGAGCAACAGTAAGATATCGCTTGCTCATGCGCTGCTCCTCACACACACACACACGCCCGCACGCATACTGCATGCTGCCCCCCCCACGCACACACTCTCTAGCCGAGGGGGGTGCCCAATCCCCCGTCGGCTGTGCTGCGCTCTCCCACCACAAAAGCCTCCCAAATGCCATGCTGGGTGCCCACCCCAGCGTGGCAACTCGATGGAATAGCCGACGGGGATGCCCAATCCCCCATCAGCTTCTCTGTCTCTCCCTGCCCCCATGCTATGCGAAGGGTGCCCAATCCCCGTCGGCTTCACCCCCAGTACAAGGAGCCATGCTGGAGCCCACCCCAGCGTGGCAAGTGATTCCTTGGCCGGCGGGGTGCCCAATCCCGTCGGCTGAAGACCCCCACCCGTACTTGTGCCACGCTGGGAGCCCACCCCAGTGTGGCAAACGTCCGCGTCGTTGTTAGGAAAAAAAACCTGTAAAGAAAAAACGGTCCCACGCAGTCTCCCTACCCCTCCCACAATCCGCACCCACCCACTGCACACCAGCCTCCCCACACCCCCTCACCCCATACTTATCTCCAGAGCTCGGGCGATGATCTTGATGGACCGGGAACACGTCTGCACTCTTCAAAGCGACCATGAACTGAGGAAATGCCGGTAAGCTGTATAATGGGCTAAATAGGGGTTTCAATTTTATTGCATATCTCAGGCATTTTTGGAATTTGTACACAAATTTTAAACATGGGTTTTGGGGCCCCTTCTCATGAATGATGTCACTGTCATGGTGTTGTATTCGGGCCGAAGGTGATTTCAGTCACTGTGCGTCACTGCACAGTCACTGCACGAAATCACCCTTTGGGCCTGAATAATGCCATGACAGTGACATTGTTCATGAGAAGGGGTCACAAAAACCCCATGTTGAAAATCTGGTGCAAAAATTCCAAAAAATGACTGTTTTAAGCGTGCATTGCGCAGTTCCTACGCAGGCTCTTAAGTTCACGAATTTTCAATATTTTCACTCCAGATTTTCAATATTGCCATTTTACCACACCTTCTTATGTGTAGTACAGCTGTCATTTTTCACATCTCACCCAAAATGTGTTTCCACCATGTAGCGCACAATGGCGCAGTCGGTGTGGCGAATCAATGTACGGGACAAATTAAGAAAATCACAGTGACACTGTTCATGAGCAGAGGTCTTAAAATGGTTATGTTGAAAATTTGGTGAAAAAATTCCAAAAAATGACTGTTTACGAGTGTGCATTGTACAGTTCCTACGCGCTCGTAAGTTCACGAATTTTCAATATTTTCACTCCAGATTTTCAACATTGCCATTTTACCACACCTCCTTATGAGCAGTACAGCTGTCATTTTTCACATCTTGCCCAAAATGTGTTTCCGCCCATGTAACGCACAATGGCACAGTCGATGTGCAAAATCAATGTGTGGGACACATTAAGAAAATCACAGTGACACTGTTCATGAACAGAGGTCTTAAAATGGCTATGTTGAAAATTTGGTGAAAAAATTCCTTAAAATGACTGTTTTACGAGCATGCGTTGCACAGTTCCTATGCATGCTTTCGTAAGTTTCTAAATTAATATTTTCACTCCAGATTTTCAAGATTGCCATTTTATTACACTTCCTTATGAACAGAACAGCAGCAATTTTCATATGTTTTAAAATGTGTTTTTCGCACATGTAGCGCATAAATGGTGCTCTTGGTGTGCGTAAGCAATGTTTAGGACAGATAAGAAAATCACAGTTACACTGTTCATGAGCAGAGGTCTTAAAATGGCTATGTTGAAAATTTGGTGACAAAAGTCCATAAAATGACTGTGTTATGAGTGAGCATTGCAGTTTCCACGCACCCTCGTAAGTTCATGACTTTGTAATATTTTCAGTCCAGATTTTCACCAGTGGCATTTTTCCACACTTCCTTATGAACAGTACAGCTGTCATTTTTCACAACATGGCTGAAGTGTGTTTTCACACTTTCAGCGCAGAGATGCTTGGTCGCTGTGGGAAATCATTGTTTGGCACAGATAAAGAAAATCACAGTGACACTGTTCATGATCGGAGGCACCAAAATGCCTGAGTTGATAATCTGCTGTAAAAAATCCCCAGCCTAATTATATTACGGGTGTGCGTTGCACAGTTTCTATGTGTGCTCGTGACTTCACCATTTTTTAATATTTTTACTGCAGATTTGCAACATTGCCATTTTTTACACCTCCCCATGAACAGTACAGCTGTCATTTTTTACATCCTGTTCAGAATGTTTTTGCACCTGTGGTGCTAAATGCCGTAGTCACTGTGCATAAGCAGCTTTCAGCTAACAAACTGATATTCCCCCTGTTCATGAGGTGGGGTAACAAAAAGCATGTTGAAAATTTGGAGTGAAAATATCAACGAATGCCTGCGGTATTAGGGTTTCCAACCATAACGCCCAACCCTGTAGAGAATGACAGGCATCAGGGGTGTGACTTGGGATTCTTGCCTGTGATGCTCATACCATTACACACCCTGCAGCCAGTGAGAGGCATCGAGGTATGCCTTGGACTCTTCGGCCCCAAAGTTCACCCCATTCTCCTATATCGCACCCATCTCACTGTATTTCCTAATGAAATGGGATGTGCATAAGGGCCAAAGACCCCAAGGAACACCGTGACACTTGTCAGTGTCTGCAGGCTGGGGTGTGGTGAAATAGCGTGCCCGTTATGCCTGACGACCCAAACGCACACCCCAATGCCTGTCACTCTCTGCAGGGTGGTGGTGGGGTGGGCTTCAGTTCAGTACTTCACTGCCATTCCTATTACGCAGCTCTGTAACTTCTACACTACCACTGCCAATGCCAGCAAGCAAACATTCGGCATTGACAAATGCTTGTTTATTGATTCTTCAGTTTATGCTTCTACCACATCATTATAAGGACTATAACAGTTTTAGAGGCCGCCGTCCCACCTGAGTATACCGTACTGCAGTGCCCCAGAGTGGAACACGGGGGGGGTAGCCATCTGTTTTAGATCTGAGCTGAGCTTCACCCTGCACCCATTGACAGCACCATATTCATTTGAATGTGTGGCCACCCGTGAGGGTCCAGGCGCAGGTTGGCGGATTCTTCTGATTTACTGCCTTTCCAGGGCGGCGGAAGATTTCCTGCAGGAGGTGGCCAATTTCATCCTCGGTGAAACACTGAAGGCCCCCAGATGTTTAGTGCTGGGGGACTTCAATGTTTGGGCTGACAACGAATCTTCTCAGCTTGGTTATAACTTCTTCCAGAGGATGTCATCTCTGGGCCTTACACAAGGAGTTTCCTCCATGACCCATCAAGGTGGCCACATGTTGTACCTGGTGTTCTCACTGGGGCTTGAGATTAATAGTCTCAGGATTGATTGGGTCATTTGGTCCGATCATTGCACGGTGAAGTTCCGGTTCGGGACCCCCTTGAGAGCCCTCCCCCTGCAGAGATGGTCAGCTACTGCCCTTTGAGGGGTTGACCCCTGAGGGTTTCTTGGCAGTGGTTGACCTATCTAGCATGGACAGTGCATGTGTTGGGGGGGTGTGCATGGCAGTTGATGCCTATAATAAGGCGCTGTCTGGTGCGCTTGACTCCCTCGCACCAGTCCTTGTACGACCCAGGTCATCTCACTTGAGGTTCCCTTGGTATGATGGGAAGCTTAAGGTGATGAAGACCTTGGGTCAGAGATTCGAGTGCTGCTGGTAGAAGTCTGGGCTGGAGGTAGACAAACTGGCCCTATGTGCGCACTACGGTGCATACCAGGGGGCAATCAACCGTAAGAAGGCAGAATTCCTGTCCAGGGAGATTGCTGCTGAGACAAACTGACCAACTGTGCTCTTTCGGACTGTGGGCAGGCTTCTCCATCCTTCCTGTCTACAACCGAAAGTAGCCTTTTTGAATGCATTGTGCAAGGAGTTTGCTCAGTTCTTCATGGACAGGGTGTCTGCCAGCAGGCAGGGGTTTCGCCAGTGGGCCAAAGTTTGGCCGACAGTGGTCACCTTGGATGATCGGAGAGCACTCCACCTGGTAGGGGTGAGTTTATTTATTTTATTTATTTATTTATTAAACTCTAGGATTACAAGTACCTTTGAGCAGAAACTGCTCATTTACAAAGGTTCCACGTCATAGGATGGAGGGAAAACTTACATACAAAGGTTGAACAGAATAACAGACTTTAAACAGGCCAAAGGCTAGGCTTAAGGATACATTCCGACTTGGAGTGAGACAACATCAACCGGAAAATGCAGGGTAAAAGGTGAGAAATAACCAATGAGCAGAGGAGTTAGGGATGGAAGGGTAATTGGGAGCAGAGATTGGAGGGCTGGCTGAGGAGCCATTGTCTAAGGGGAAGGGAGTAGAATGGATGCAGGTCTGACAGTAGCAGGAGGTTAGCCATGTCCGATAAGTGCCAAAGGAAGAGCGGGGGGTGGGCAGGAAGGGGAGGCACAGGGAAGGAGGGAGGGAAGAAGGGAGGGTGGGAGAGATGTAGGAGGAGGGAGCAGGAGCCTGAGTATTGCAACCCTAGAGTGGTTACAAGACATCATGGGCCAACAAGGGAGGAGAGGTGAACCTCTTAGTGGAAACAATCACATTGACTGGTTGACATGAGGTGCTGTCGGAGTTGCTTTTTGAAGGTGCCAAGTGAAGCAGCAGAAAGTGTTTCTTTGTTGAGTGAGTTGTACCACAGTGGAGCTCTGTAGGTGAAGGACCTCTGACCCATGGAGGCCCAGCATCTGGGGATCTGGTAGATTTGGTATTGTGTATTTCTGGTATGCTTAGTTTAGACTTGTGGAGGTGGCTGAGGTCATTGAGATTGCTTCCAAGCTTCGGTACACCTTTAGTGAACTGGACCCGGTGCCAACTCATTTCTTAATGGGATGAGTTGAGTCTGTTGGCCTGGTGTTTGCCTTGATTGTCCGATGCTCCTTGTCAGAGGGGATCTTTCCTAATGTCTTGAAGGAGGCATTGGTGAGACCGCTTCTGAAAAAATATTATAGGACTCTAACATCAAGGCAAATTACCATCCCATCTCTAATCTTACATTTTTGGGTAAGATTGTGGAGAAGGTGGTGGCACTTCAGCTTGAGGAGCTTCTCATGGCCCATGATTTATACGTGCTGCTCCAGTCTGGGTTTTGTACGAGGCATAGCACAGAAACTGAGCTAGTTCGGGTGCATATGACCTCCTTAGGGCTAGAGATCGAGGGGAGGAGACAATTCTTGTTCTCCTCGATCTCTCTCTTCAGCATTTGACATGGTTGACCATTGAGTGTTACTTGACCGCCTAAGGGAATTCTGCAGACTTGCCAGCACTGTCATCTGCTGGTTTGAGTCTCTTCTATCTAACAGGAGGCAGAGGATAGTGATGGGGAGTTTCTCCTCCTCCCCTGGCCTCCTGTCATGTGGAGTTCCCCAGGGTTCAGTCTTGTCACCGATGTTGTTTGCCATGTATATGCTGCCCCTGGGAGAGCTCATTAGGAAGTACAGTCTGGGTTTTCATTGCTATGCTGATGATACCCAGCTGTATCTTTCCTTTGCCCCTGGAACATCTTGCACAGTGGAAGTGCTTAACAGCTGCCTTGCTGAGATCAGTGACTGGATGGTGTCTAGCTGGTTGCGACTGAACCCCAATAAGATGGAGGTACTGGTGGTGGAGTCAAACAGAGGGTGTGATAGGTTGGTCTCTGGTGCACAGACAGGGCTTTTTCTTGGCTCTGTACCATAGAAGGCCTCCTTTAAGGTGCCTGATCTGGGAGTTATTCTTGACAGTGGATTGTCACTTGAGTTTCAGGTGGCGTCTGTTGTCCGTACTAGTTTTTATCATCTGAGGAATATCACCAGGATAAAGCCCCTAGTCCCACCACTGCACCTCTTCACCTTGGTGCATGCCTTCGTGATGTCCAGGCTTGACTGCTGTAATACACTGTATCTTGGGGTCTCTGGGGGATACTCTGTGCTGACTGTAGCTGGTGCAGAATGCGGCAGCTAGGCTGTTGATAGACCAGCCTAAGTATTGTTACATCACTCCGGTGCTGTGTCAACTGCAGTGGCTGCCGGTTAGGTGGAGGGTCCTCATCAAGGTGGGTTTGCTCACCTTTAAGGCCCTACATGGCCTGGGCCCTGGTTATCTGAAGGACTTTCTTATACCTGCTGTCTCGGTTCATTCCCTCCGCTCCTCCTCTAGGGGCCTCCTCACGATTTACAGGACAAGGTTAGAAACAACAGGTGACAGAGCATTCAGTGTTGCCACCCCCATCCTGTGGAATTCGCTTTCTCCAGCTGTTAGGGAGCCCCTTCTGCTGAGGTATTCAAAGCCTGCCTCAAGGCCTCTTGTATAATCAGGCCTTTCCGGAATGCATCTTATAGCCCTTACCTGGTTTCAGAATTTTATGTTTAAATTAACCCTTGGCTATTTTGAGTTTAGCTGCTGCTGTTGAGGGTAGTATTTCTACAAAATCTTGTTTTAATTGTTGGAATATTGTATTTTTATGTTTAACAGTACGTTGGGATGGGCATTTTCTTAAATAAAATTTGCCTTGTCTTGCCTTACCTACTTTTTCTATTTTTCATTCATCGTGGACTTATGAATTAGTGGTGTGTGTCTTAAATATCCGATTTCCATGTTAGGATCAAGTCCCTTCATAAATTCTCTTATTTCGTTTTTATACATTATTAAATTATTTAATATCACAAAAATGCTTCATAACGCTGCATAAATACACAACTACTTTAATCCATGTTTCTTATATTAATACCTATATATTACTTCCATGTCATTACTACCTTCCACAAATTACGGATAGTGATGTGCGTATAATCCCTATAGTGTGCTAGGTAAGATCTTTTATTCATATTTAAATTACAAAATTAAATCTGTACCCATAAATAACCTTTATTTTTCCCTTTATAAATAATTCTAAAAACCTGTGCATTAATTCCTTATTACTGTAAATTCATTCAGTTCACTCTATTCCTAATTAAAACCAAGCTGAGACTATGATCATAAGTAACAATTGTAACCACTAACCTCGTTTAGTCCTTTTGGTATGAGGGTTTGCAGTTCATGGATCCAAAATGCTTCTCGTCTGAGCAAAATATCCTTCATGTTTCCCCCCTAACAGGGATATGAACTTTTTCCAGTGCTGTGTGCGTTAGAACTGCTGCCGATCTGTGGTTTGCTTCTGCAGAATGTTTAGCCATAGCGTACTTTATGTTCCCTACTCATACGGCCATTTTATGTTCTCCTATGCGAGACTTCAGCACTTTCTTTGTCTGTCCTATATAGTTCTTCCTGCAGGGACATGTGAGCATGTAGATCACCCCCTCAGTACGGCAATTAATAAATCCTTCAATATTATATTTCTTTCCAGACAATGGTTTACTTAGGTAACCACATTCATAGTTTGACTTTTCCCTAGCAGTCAGCACCGTGGGTACCACCAGGCTGAAAAAAAAAATGGGTTCGAGTGTAGCAAAAAAAGCTCTTTCTTTAAAAAAAAAAAGTTGTTGGAACTAATGTTTAGGCTTCCAAGAAAACTGGGGAGTCACACGTTCTAATGTATTGCGGTATGCTTGGGGACCTGTGGTTTGGTTGAGGGACTTTCACCCTCCAGTGAGGTGGCACCAGCGTTAGGTAGTACAGTTGGGAAAAAGGGGGTGGGACACCACCACCACTCTACCAGTCAACCTGTCCATGGGAACCAGTGGGTGGGTCACCAGGGCTCTTAGTTAGAGTAGAATGTGTGTCAGGGTTAAGTAGAAATGATGTTGAGAGCCCTGTTTTTTTTTTGCTTTTGGGAATTCCACCATTACGGCGGTTGTGCCAGATGGCACCTGGGGTGGGGAGAATGCGCATATCTGCTTTGGGCGGCCACTGTTGGTTACTGATCATGTGTTCACCAGAGGGAGAATGTTTTGTGTGGGGGGAGAGTGTAACCCGCTATGGGAGCTTATTTGTATTGCCCACTATTTCAGGCCCTGGTAAGTATCTGGGACTGCCTGCTGGCAGGCAGGGCTTGGGTGCACTACGGTGTAAAAAGTGGGAGCAGAGGGTGAGATGGAGCGTGCATGGGAGTAGGAGCAAAAAGTTCAGTCATGGGCCAATGTTAGGGGCTGGCGTGGAGCGATGGCCATCCCGTCCCACCTCCCTTATGCGAGTGAGGTTGGCTGAATTTGGGAGCGTTCAGAGGGGGCAGACTGACTCGAGTCATCATGGAGTGCTGCATGTAGGACTGCAGACAGTGAAATAGAAGTTAAACTCGGCGGCTACCTTCTGGGAGTCGGTGAGGCGTGTTCCTTGGATGAGGAGAAGAGGTGGAGGGTTTGCTGTTTAAGGGGTGAAGAGGGAGTTAATAACTTTCCAAAATTTAGAAGGATTCCCAAGATTTGCATTTAGTGTGTTGTTGAACTATTCGGCCTTAGCAAGACGGATGGCCTTTGTACATTTGTTGCAGAGCATGCGGTAGGTGACAAGATTATTTAGGAGGGGCGTGGCTTTGTAGTTATGGTAGGCCTTGTCCCGGGCGTGTTGGCAGGTTATCAACTCAGGGGAGATCCAGGGTAGATGAGACCCACGGACTCTTGCCTGGCGCAGGGGGGCGTGTTTGTCCCAGGCGGCGAGGAATGGCCCAGAAGTGAGAGCCTATTTTAGAGAAGCCGCTCCCAGAAATATACGCAGGCAATAGAAGCTACCAGTTAGTGAAGCCACACTACAGCAATGTAAAAGCCTGGGGGGGGGGTGAGAGAAAGAAGGAGCGAGGAGGAAGCAGCCATAAACACGGCAGGTGCCGCATGGTGTAAGCCGCACCATGGCACAGTGGAATGGCCAGTGGGCTCATTTTAAAAGCAATTTAAAGCCTGCAAGAATGCAGGCAGGACACAGTGCTCCCTGAGGGGAGAAACAAAAGGGCCTCACTGCAGCGGCTATGCAAGCCTGGGGGCTGTAACTATGAACTGGGAAGGGGGAGAATAAAGAAATAAGGAAACAAAGAAAAAGGAAGTAACAGTAAAAGGGGAAGAATCTTCGATGGCTTCCAACAGCTAAAACAATCATTATATTGGATGAATGTGAGGTATGGTAGCTGGAGAATTGCTAGCCCTATCTATGTACCCCAAAAGTTAATAATTGCTACTTTTAAAACAGCTAAAATAGAAGGCTGGAAGAGGGGCAAAAGAGCAGTTGAAAGGAGCTTGTTCATAAAAAAGTTCTCGCCATTGGAAAGGGCTCAAGCTCACTTCTGATTGGCTGCCAGTGGCTTCAGCACCAAATGCTTCAATCAGGTACAAGCAGGGTGGACTAGAGTGCTGAAGTAGTGTAGCTCAGCCCTTTGTTCTGTCTTTTCTCCTCCAAGCTGGCAAGATGTGCAGTGGTAGGTCTCTGCCACCTACAACTCCCACTACAAGAAAAAGAAGGAAAACAGGGAAAATAAGTTTTAAAGGGGATAGACTAGCCAGTAAGGGGCTTCCACTGCCAAGGCAAAAAAGTATCCTAGATAGAAAAATCAGAATAATTTAGTTCCAAAAACGTTTGAGCCTTGATAGTCCAATCAAAGGAGTGAGCAGAAATCAAGTTTTGCAAGTAACAGTTAAGATTCTTCAAATAATTTATTTTATAGTTAAAAGTTTGTAGGGAGGGTTCACCAGCTTGACGGAGGACCAAAGAGGACCAGAAGTGCAGCTGAGTGCCCCCGAGATCTGGGAGGACCAAAGGAGCAGCAGAGCCATCACTGGACATCAGCAGAGGATGTCTCATCAACCCCTGGCCAGGGCAGCGCACCAAGGTCTTCATCATCCTCCTACACAACACCCATTTGGGTTGAGGTGTCAAAGACTGTGACTTCCAAAAGAAACTTTAAATGACTTTGGGACATTTTACTGTTTATTTTGAGGGTTGGGTGAAAAATGCGTGTTGCAACGAGTTCTAGAATTTTTTTCCGGTGGAAGAAAAACCTGATATTCATTTTTGTGCAAATGGTATTTTACTGTTTTGTCTGTGCACCCATTTTTCTAGTCACTGATAGAGCCATTCCTGAAGTAAACAAGCATTTGCCAATGCCAAATGTTGGCATGCTGGCACTGGAGTCGGTAGTGCAGGAGTTAGAGAGATGCACAATAGGACTGGCAGTGAAGTAGTGAACTGACGCCGACCCCAGCCCCACCCTGCAGACAGTGACAGGCATTGGGGTGTGCTTTTGGGTCACTGGCCATAACGCTCATGCCATTTCACCTCACATTACCCTGCAGAGACCGACAAGTGCAGCGATTTGCCTTTGGGTCTCTGGACCTTATGCTCACCCCATTCCATAAGGAAATATACTGACATGGGTGCAGTGTAGGAGAATGGGGTGAACTTTGGGGCCGAAAAGTCTAAGGCACTCCTCGATGCCTGTCACTGGCTGCAGGGTAGGGGGTTGAATAGCATCAGCATTACAGCCAACAATGCCAAGTCACACCCCTGACACCTGTCAGTCTGTACAGGGTGGGGCATTACAGTTGGAAACCCTAATGCCCAGGGCATTTGTTGGTATTTACACTCCAAATTTAATTTTCAACATGGGCCATTTGTGACCCCACCTCATGAACAGTGGCACTATGAGTTAGTTAGCTGAAAGGTGATTTTGTGCAGCAACTGTGCATTTTGGCACCACAGGTGCAAAAACACATTTCCGGCAGGATGTGAAAAATGACAGCTGCATTGTTCATGAGGAGGTGTAAAAAAAGGACAACGTTGAAAATCTGGAGTGAAAATATGAAACATTGACATCACAAGCGTGCGTAGAAACTGTGCAACGCACGCCTGTAATAGAATTATGTAGGGGGTTTGTTTAACCAAATTTTCAACATAGGCATTTTGGGAACTCCGGTCATGAACAGTGTCACTGTGATTTTGTTAATGTGGCCCGAACACTGATTTCTCACAGCGACTGCACCATTGTGCGACACATACGAAAACACATTTTTGGCAGGATGTGAAAAATGACAGCTGTACTGTTCATAAGTAGGTGTACAAAAATGACAATGGTGAAAATCGGGAGTGAACATATGAAAAATTGGTGACGTCACAACCGTGTATAGAAACTGCATAATGCCTGCCTGTATCGCATTTATTTATTTAGATTTTTACCAAATTTTCAACATAGGCATTTTAGGACCTCCACTCATGAACAGTGTCACTGTGATTTTTTTATTTTTCAATTCTTTTTCCCTCCAGTCATGGTCTGGGGGGCCCCTCTCAGGCATCCTGCCAGTTCCTGCCCTGCCTGAAGTCCACCTACCTGTGCCTCCTCTCTCCTTCCTCCTCTGTCCATGATCGGTGCCCCCAGCTTAACCCCTCCAGGGTGGGGCGCCCCTCCTCTATGGGTGCACTTTCTAGACAAACTCTGACATGGGAGAGGACCCGGGTGGAGGAACCTGGAAGGCCAGGCAGGATGAACTCGGCCTTGGGCATGGGGGCAGGTACCGTTGCCTACCCCTCAGACCAGCTTTTGCCCTGTTCTGGAGATCTCTTCCCCCTCCCTTGTGTGTGTACTTCCCTGGTGCAAGGCATGCACGGCAACCTCTGCCTGCATCAGGACACGCTGATGTCATGCAGCCGACCATGCTGCTGCGCCCCCGGTCTCCACCAGGAGCCGCTGGCATGCCGGGCAATCCCTGACCTCCCCCGGGGAGGAGAGCAGCCCATCGGGTGCTGAATCCTCACCTGCCCCTGCTGTCCCCTGGTGGCTCAAGCTTGCTTCCGAACCCAGGTCACCGGCGTGGCGCGAGGTGTGGCATCCAGCACCTCAACCCTCAGCACCACTGGGCTGGCACTGTGATTTTGTTAATGTGTCCTGAATATTGATTTTGCACAGCGACTGCGCCATTCTGCGCCACATGCATGAAAACACATTGCAGGCAGGATGTGAAAAATGACAGCTGTGCTGTTCGTAAGGAGGTGTGACAAAAGGAAAATGTTAAAAATCTGGAGTGAAAATATTAAAAATTTGTCAGAGTTGCCGGCCCGGTGGTGCTGAGGGTTGAGGCGCTGGATGCCACACCTTGCACTACTCTGGCAACCCGGTTTCGGGAATGGACTTGGGTTGCTCAGGGTTCGGCAGGGGGAAGGAGGATTGATCGTCCCACCGGATGCTCTCCTCCCTCAGGGGTGGTTACCAGGGATGTGGAAGCGTCTGACTCCCGTAGAGAGAGCCAGTGGAAGCAGTGGGCCTCGAAGGGATCAGTGGCTCTGATATGCCGGAGTCGGTGAGGGGGGATGTTGTACAGCACATGAGAGGATGGCACGTCACCTCTCTGAAGATAAGTCCTAAAGGCGCCGGCGTCCTAAGGGGGCTGGGGAGAAAATCGGGGAAAAAACATATAAAACCTGGCCCTACAGGCAAAAATGATGCTAAGGAGGATGGGACACCTTGGGGGATTGCCCTGGCGGACAGAGTAGGAGGAGGTACGAGGCCTCCTCTGAAAGCCGTGGGAGCAGGCAAGGGTGAAAAGAAAAAAAAAAAACTTGTCAAAAGTTACAAGCGTGCATTGAAACTGTGCAACGCATGCTTGTAACACGGTCATTTTTTGGAATTTTTCCACCAAATTTGCAAGATAGGGTTTTTGGGACCCTACCTCATGAACGGTAGCATTGTTGCTTCATTAATCGGTCATAAAAGATGATTTCGTGCAGTGACCGTGAAATGACCTTTCAGGGCTGAGTAACGAGATGACAGTGCATGTGTTCATGAAGTGGGGTCCCAAGCACCCCATGTTGAACCAGGACCACACTTCTGGGTAACTCTTCCATGCTTTATGTGAGATAGTGGTGGAGGTTGCTCTTGTGTCAACCAGACCTTGCACTGGGGTCCCAGCCAGCATAACTGTGAGGTATAACAACTATGCCTTCTTCTCTTCCTTTGGACCTGTTTCTCCCCCCCCCGTGATGGTTACAGTTTCCTGTGGACTTGCAATGGTAGCCAAGCTAGGTCCCTCCACTGGGCTGGCAACATTTATGTTAGCTGCTGGTTCTGCTGGTGGGTATTGACAGTTGTAACTGAGGTGCCACTCTCCAACCTTGGTTTGGCCGTGGCTGCCTGGTCTGACCACTCCACCTGTCCTCTGATAACCTGTGTGGAGGTCTCATTGGTGGGACCCAACTGTCAAAAAGCTCAACCATGGGTGGGTTCCGGTACGTCTCAGATTGTCTGCCAGTTCTCTGGCCTTTTGGACCAACTCCTCTATATCCCAGGGTTTGGTGCACAGAAAGATGTTCTGCAGTTCAGGTTCCAGGGTACTTGTAATGGAGTCCACCCCTTCACCTTCTGGTACTCCAGGGTACAGGCATTGATAAACCTCCCATTTATCCATAAGAAAGTCTTCCAGTCTGTCGGCTGGCTGTTGGAGCCTGTCCAGCTCCCTCCTGAGATGCTGTGAGTTATGGAGTCTGTCAAAATATTCCTAGAAGTGCATCTTGCACTGCTTCCAGTTCCGTATTTGAGTTCTCTTATATCATCACCATTTGCTGGCATGTCTTTGCAAAGCACCCTCCTGGTGCTGTAGCCAGTTATCTTCAGGGATATTAGCTTGCCTGAGTACTTGCTCAGACCCTCTCAAGAAGTCTCGGGGCCCTCTTTTGAGTCACGTGCAAAGATGGGTAGATTATTTCCCATCCATTGTGTGAAGATAGCGACAGTGAGTGGTGCAGTATTGTCTCACAGGGGTCTATAGTCACTCCTAATGGGATCAGCATACTCCTGTTCTGCATCTCTCTGTCTTTCCAGAGTAGATGTGTGGTATGAGTCCCATGTCCTCTGTACTTGTGGTTCTCTTCCTCTTCCTCTGTTCTTCATTGTCACACTCATGTATTCCATGCTGGAGACAAGACTGGTCAGCATGCTTTCCAACCTATCCATTCTCTCTCCAACCTGTTTGTCCTCTTCTTGGCTCTCTGTCACACTTCGTCTTGCCCCTCCACGTCCTCTTCCAGGTGGTGTGGCTGGCATCATGGGGAGCATGTACAGGAAATAATGGTCAGGGAGCCACTGGGTGGAAGTGACCATTGCACAATGTGGTTCCAGTTGGATATGGGCAGGGAAAGCAACCTAAGACCAAAATCTTGGATTTCAGTAGGATGAACTTCAGGAAAATGGGTGAAGTGCTAAGGAGCCATCTGGTAGGCATCAAGGTAAATATGGGGGTGGAACAAAGGTGTTCCATCATTAAGGAAGGAATACTGGTTGCCACAGATGAGTCCGTTAGGCTGAGGGGTAAGAACACAAGGGCCAAATCGCCAAGCTGGTTCAGTTCTGGTTCCAAATAAAGCAGCACTCTTAGCAAGAAGTCACACTCTGATAAATGCTCTCAGTGAAATACCAATTTTTTTAATCCACCGCTGTGGGAGCAAGAGCATTTGAGATCTATAATAAAGCAAAAACTGAATACACCAGTTGGAAGACACTTCACATGCACACATAATTCGGACCTAGCATGTTTCAAATATATGGGAATAGAACAAGTTAAAAACAAGTCAAGGGGTGGGGACAGACTGAATCTGTTGCTACGGAAGGAAAGTGCCTGGATATTCTAAGCCAGTACTGTAAAACCATTAGGCCTTAATGAGAGGTGGGATCTCAAACCCTTTTTGAAAAAATGAAAACATGAAATGATGAATTATTTGAACTTTATTTTTTAGCATAGTTATCTACCCTTTCTCTCCCCATTAAAGAAGGATAGAGTAAGGGAGAGGCAGCTGGCATTGAAGGTAGACAAGCTGGGGGATATGGGGGTGGGGGGCAGATGGTCAGGCAGATAGGAAATTAGCTAGCAGGGCGTGTACAGAAGATGATGGTGGAGGGGAGGTCTTATCTCCCAGGAGAGTCATTAGCGGGGTCCCACAGGGTTCAGTGCTGGGCCCACTCCTGCTTAATGCTATATAGCGGTCATCAGAGGCTGTATCAGGAGCAGGATGAACCTCTTTGCTAATGACTTGAAGCTGTGGGTGGTAGTAGATGGGGAGGAGTGGAAGATGGCTCTCCAGGAGGACCTAGAGACTCTGAGGAGGTGGTCACATGCCTGGAAACTAAAGTTTAACACTGGGAAATGCAGGGTTCTTCACTAGGGGGGCCAAAACCCCAGCTGATGAGTATGCCTGGGGAGGGGAGACACTGGAAGTGTCTTGGGGGAGAAGGACCTCGAGGTGGTGGAGGATGCCAAAATGAATAACTCTGAGCAGCGTAGAAGGGCTGCAGCCCAAGTGAATAAAATGCGAGGGTGCATAGCCAGGGGGATAACTTCAAGGAGCAGAGAGGTGCTCCTGCCGCTGCATAATTGCCTGGTTAGGCCACACCTTGAATACCGCATGTTTGGTGTCCTTACTTGAAAAGGGCTATTGCTCTTCTGGAGAAGGTTCAGAGAAGGGCGGTCAGGATGATACAGGGTCTAGGGGAAAAGCCCTATGGGAAGTGACTAGAGGAGCTCAACCTGTGCTCGCTGGAGGAGAGGAGGGACAGGGGGATATGATCGAGGTCTTCAGATATCTCAAGGGAATAGACGGGGTAAACCTTGATGGGGTGCTACAGCTGAAGGAGGTGGGGCCACCAGGGGGCACTCAATGAGGCTGGAGGGTGGGAGACTTAGGGGGGAAACAAGGAGACGTCACTTCACTGAGAGGATGGTTGAGCCCTGGAATGCACTGCTCGCAGAGCTGGTGGCTGTTACAACTCTGGAGGGGTTCAAGAGAGGCTGGGATAGGTATAGGAGGAGGATGCATCCCAGAGCCTCACCGGGGTTTGGGGGAAGGGAACCTTGTGGGGCGGGGGGATGGCTATGATGGGGTTTTACCATAGCGCATTGACAGCGCTACCACCGACATCCCCTTCAGCGACAGCTACCATGCTGACTGTTGGCATTGTAGCCTCTGGGATGTTGATGCATTCAATTGAAAGGGCTGCACCTTCCCACACCCCCAGTCTCTAGGATTCCAACTCTGAGTTGGAGTTGGACTGGGGGGGGGCGAAACACCCAGCGAGGCAGTCTCAATCACTGCACAGACCATCACAGCGATGTGTAGGTTTTGCCCGATTCCTGTCGTTGTGATGGTCTTCGCGGTGTCAGAGTTGCTGCAATGACGGTGTACCTTATGATGGTGCCCTGGGCAGGCATTGATCCCTGGGCAGACTTGATAGACCATATGGCCTATTCTGCTGGCTTTTTACTATGCTAGTATGTAA
This sequence comes from Neoceratodus forsteri, assembly GCA_016271365.2. Classification (NCBI taxonomy): domain Eukaryota; kingdom Metazoa; phylum Chordata; order Ceratodontiformes; family Ceratodontidae; genus Neoceratodus; species Neoceratodus forsteri. The sequence goes on from CM028138.1 coordinate 663,652,501, forward strand.
ATCATCAGGCCCAGATGGAGTACATCCAAGGGTACTAAAGTAACAGGCTGAGGAGCTGGCAGGGCCACTGTCAGTCCTATTTAATAGTTCACTAGAGTCAGGCGTGGTACCGCAGGACTAGAGAACTGCACATGTAGTGCCCCTCCACAAAAGAAGTCCTAAGGATGACCCAGGGAATTACAGACCAGTCAGTCTGACCTGCATTGTGAGCAAGCTCATGGAGACCATACTAAAGGAAAGGTTGGTAGAATATCTAGAGGAGCATGGTCTCCAGGTTACAAGGCAGCATGGGTTCATGGGTGGGGGAGATCGTGTCAAATGAATTTGATTGAGTTCTTTGACTGTGTCACTAAAACAGTAGACAGGGGCCAAGTGGTAGACATCCTCTATCTTGATTTCAACAAGGCCTTTGACTCTATGCCCCACAAAAGGTTGATCAGGAAATTGGTGGATCTTGGGGTAGGAGAAAAGATGTCCAGATGGGTGGAAAACTGAAAGAGGGACAGATCCCAGGAGGTGGTTGTGGGGTTGTGGAGAGCGACTTATCTGGTGCCAGAGAGGTAATCAGTGGGGTCCCACAGTGCTCTGTGCTGGAGCCAGTGTTGTTCAGTGTCTTCGTCAATGACATTGGGGATGGCATTAAAGGCAAAATGTGCCCATTTGTGGATGACACCAAGCTCTGCAGGAGAGTGGCACAGCTGAAGGGATACAGGAACTACAGGATTTGGAAAAGCTGGGGAGGTGGTCCAGGATCTGGCAGCTTGGCTTCAATGCCAAGAAATACAAAGTTATGTATATTGCAGCCAAGAATCCCAGGACAGAGTACTACCTGGGTGGAGTCCGAGTAACTGCATCAAAGGACGAGAAGGACCTGGAAGTGATGATCACTAGTGACCAGAAGCACTCTGCACAGTGCAAGAAAGCAGCAGCAAAGGCAAACAAGATGCTGGGATGCATATCTAGGGGGGTAGTATAGTAGTAGGAGAGAGGAGGTTATATTTCCCTTGTACAGGCCACTGGTAAGGCCGCATCTAGGATATGAAGTTCAGTATTGGTGCCCGCACCTTGAAAAGGACATTAACCTGCTGGAGAAGGTCCAGAGGAGGGCTACAAAAGTGATAGTGGGTCAGCGGGTAAGGTATATGAAGAGAGGTTGAGGGCACTGGACATGTACTCCATGGAAGACAGGAGAGAGAGAGAGAGGACATGACTGAGACCTTCAAGTACTTAAAAGGGATACATAAGGTTGATAAGGGAAGTCTCTTCAAGTTGAGTGGCAACCATAACACTAGGGGGCACAGTCTTAAGCTGGAGGGTGGGAGGTATAGGAGGGAGGTCAGGAAGCACTTCTTCACAATGAGGGTGGTGGATGTCACAAAAGCATTTTGCAGGTCAGGCCCTCTGCTCTCACAGTGCCAACTTCAAAGTGCAATATTGTGAACAGGAGACAAACAGGGTAATCCTCCTGGCTGTTGTGGGTCCAAATCACCTACCAGCCTCGAGTCCTAGGGGTCAAAATATGAACCTTATGCTAGCATACCCAGTTAACATGCTCAGATATATATTCTCTTTGGGAGATGCAATACAATCCTTTGCCCCAGTGGCATCCAGTCAGGTTTTCAAAATGTACCCTTATGACTCAATATAAGACCTAGGCTTATTCTTACCTTTAGCAAGATTAGTAACACATTCAAGCCCTTAACAGCTGTCAGAATTAAAGCATGGTTCAGCATTCACATGCAAAAGAAACTGAGAAAAAGCACAGGAAGAAGTTCAAAGAAAGCATTGTTTATTAAAAGTTTAAAATAGATGAAATACAAGATATAGAACATATACGTTAATTACTTACATTCAACAAAATAATTGGGAAATTACAGAACAAACAAAATGCCTGCTAAATACTTAAAAATTCCAGCTGAATTATCTCTTTCTAAAGTGCCCAGTTACCAGTCCACAGACTGTGTCTTTGATTTTCAGAGTCCTTCTGCACCAACTTCTCAGATGCAAGCAATATTCAAAAGTCAGTTTTCTCCTGGTGCTGTTACCCATGAGGTCACTGTTAAATCTGTGATAAATCTGTAATCTGAGTAGGGATATCCACAAGGATGTATGTTATTACAGTGAAAATCAGCAACTAGCAATTTCCCAAAATATGAGTCCCTTTGAGCAAAACTTTTCCTTTGATGTTTCATAACCGCACAGTATGTCACTGGTTCTCTGCTAGGTTAGAAAACCGTAAAGGATCAGCCAAATGACTTCTCTTCCTGCTAGGGTCATAAAATTCATATTCAGTTTCCAGCTTCAAAAGCAGGTGCAGGTTATAAGGGGTAATAAACTGTCCCTCTGGAAGGAAGTCTTTAATTAGTGGTTCACTGGCCAGTGTCATGCCAGCCTGCTGCTTCAGTCACACTGACACTTTTGAGGTCAAAGGTCAAGCCTCTTACACACTGGCTGACTTGTATGCCAGGCAGTCACAGACAAATTAATTTATAATACAAATATTATACAATATAACAATAAGCAGGTGGCAGAGCATCACAGTCCTCCCCACCTAGACTGAATTTGGGGGCTCTATCCCAGCATTGGATGAGCTCCCCAAGTCAGTTCATTGCTCAAACTGATGCAACAGTCCATCTGCATTTTCATTGGCAGCCCCGGCCCTGTGTGAGACAGTCATGTCATACCCTTGCAAGGCAAGACTCCATCTTAATAGTCTACCATTCGTTTTACCCATTTGCACCAGCTAAACCAGGAGGTTGTGGTAATTTTGTACCTCAAAATGCTGCCCGTATAGGTATGGCTCTAACTTCTTTAGTGCCCACACCATGGCAAAACACTCTTTTTCCACAGTAGAGTAAGCCTGCTCCATGGGAATTACCTTTTTACTGAGGTACACTATGGGGTGATCTTTCCCTTGGTTGGATGTCTGACTCAGCACTGCCCCAATACCCACATCTGAGGCGTCAGTCTGGACTACAAAGGGTCTGCTATAGTCTGGACTTGTCAATACAGGAGCACCGCACGGTGCCTCCTTCAGTCTGGTAAAGGCTTGTTCACAGGCTGGTTCCTAGGTAATTTTCTTAGGCATCCTTTTCTTTAACAGGCTAGATAAGGGAGAGACCAGGGCACTGTAATTTGGTTAAAATTTCCTATAGTACCCCGCTGTCTCTAGAGAACTTCTGACCTGCTACTGTGTTTCTGGTCTGGGCCATACCTTGATTGCCTCTATTTTTGCTTGGTTAGATGGAGCTGTCCCTGGCCTACAACGTGCCTGAGGTAGGCTACCTCTGCCATGGCCACCTGGCTCTTCTCAGCTTTGACAGTGAGCCTGACCCTCTGTATCCTGCCCAGCACTTCCCTAAGGTAGAACAGGTGTTCCTCCCAGCTGGCACTAAAGATGGCAGTGTCATCCAGGTACACCATGGCATACTCCTCAGTACCATTGAACACCTGGTTCCCCAACCTTTGGAAAGTGGTTGGGGCATTCTTCATTCCGAAAGGCATTACTTTAAAGTCAAATATCCCTATCGGAGTGATGAGGGCCGACCTCTCCCTAGCTCTGGCAGTTAATTCTATCTGCCAATACCCCTTTGTCAGGTCAATAGTTGTAAGGTTTGTCACCCCTCCCAACTTGTTTAGGAGTTCATTCGTCCATGGCATTGGGTGGGCATCTGACTTTGTGACTGCACTGAGTCCATGATAGTCCACACAAAAATGAGTAGAGCCATCTGGCTTGGGAACAAGGACTATGGGTGAGGCCCAGGGGCTGTGGGATTTCTGGATTACCCCTAAATCCAGCATTTCCTCCACCTCCCTTCTAATGTCCTTTTGGACAGCCTCTGACACCTGATATGCTGGTCACCGTATGGGCACCTGTATCCCTGTCTCCACAACATGCGTCACTAAGGCGGTTAGTCCAGGCTTGGTGCTAAACAGTGGGGCAAAGTCTGCTAAAACCTCCCTTACTTTCTGGATCTGGTCTGGGGTCAACCGGGGTGACATTTTAATTGCCTCCACAGAGGACTCCCACTTGCTTTCTTCCAGCAAGTCCAGAAGGGGGTCTCCTTCATCTGCCCCCTTCCCAGGACTACACACTGCAAACACCATGTCAGCCCTATTAGCATATGGCTTCATCATGTTGATATGGTGCATTGTTTGTGTATGTCTTCAGTCAGGTCACTCTATAATGTAGTTTACATCATTTACCCATCTAATTACTTTGTACCGTCCTGTCCACTCAGCCTGCAGCTTGTCTTTCCAGACTGGAATTAGGACCATGACTTCCTGACCCACAGTGTACAAGCAAGCTGTGGCTCTGCGGTCGTACCACACCTTTTGTTTTTGTTGGGTAGCTGCCAGGTTGCCCTGGGCTGTCCCCATAAGCTCCTTCAACCTTTCCCTAAACCTAAGGACATAATCCACTATGGGAGTTCCCTGGATGGTGTGCTTGCCTTCTCAGTCCTCCTGGATCAAGTCTAGGGGACCACGTACCCTACATCCATACAAGAGCTTGAAGGGGGGAAAACTCTGTCGACTCTTGGGGCACCTCCCTGTATGCAAACAACAGGTGGAGAAGGTATTTCTCCCAGTCCCTCCCCCATGCTGTTCAGTAAAGACTTGGAGGATTGACTTAAGGGTACCATTAAATCTTTCCACAAGCTCATTGGCTTGCAGGTGATAAGGTGTTGTGTGTCACTGCACCACCCCACACTTCTCCAACAAACATTTCATCAGATCCAACTTGAAGGAACCCCCTCAATTGGTGATAACCTCCTGCAGAAACCCAACACAGGAGAAAATCCCTAGCAAGGCATCTGCCACTTTGTCTGTCCTCAGTGAGGATGGGACAACTGCCTCTGGGTACCGGGTGGCATAATCGACCACAGTTAGGATGAACCTCTTCCTGGAGGAGCTGGAGGTATTTAAAGGCCTCACAATATCCATTCTCACCCTCTGGAATGGCTGCTCCACTATGGGTAAAGGAATTAGGGCGGCTTGGGTTTTCTTACCCACCTTCCCTATTTCTTGGCACAGGTGACAAGACCTGCAATACTCCTTCACCTGCTTGGCGAAGTTGGGCCAATAGAAATTCTGGGCAAATCACTGGGTAGTGTGCATGATTCCCAGATGACCAGACATGGGAATATCATGTGCAATCTTGAGCAACTGCTCACAGTACCACTGGGGAATGACAAGCTGCCTGCCTATCATCCCTCCGTCTGTCTTTACATCTTGCGTATACATTAGTCCATTGTCCCAATAAACTTCATGTTTCCCATCACCTTCCTGTGCTCTGTCAGGGTCTGCCCAAGCCCTCAGCTTCTCTAGACTAGGGTCACTTTTCTGAGCAGCTGCAAACTACTTATATATTCCTAAGGCATGGGACAGGTCCCCTTCAGTTTCTAAACTAGGGTCCCTAGATCTAACATCAGGGCATTCAGGATCACTGCCATCCCTAACCCTCTGAATATGGGTCACCCCTCCATCCTTGGAGTAACCCTCCATAGCTGTTCTGTTAACTGCTACCTGGGGAATTTCTACCCCCCTTTCATTATTCTCCAAATCAGGAGACACAGGCTGGGGAACCAGCCTCCCAGTGGTTTCCACAGGGGCTTCTATGGGGCCCAGGGAACCATAATTTTCCTTTGCTACTTGGCTGTGGGTAACTGCATACACCATCCCCTCTTTGAGATCGTTGCCAATAATTTTATCGACAGCCAAAGTTTCAGCTATGGCAACCTTTTTCACAGTTCCCTCATCTCACCCCAGTCCAGGAGAACACTAGCAAGTAGCAAGGTTTTCTCCTTCCCAGTGAATCCCCGTACAGTCACAAACTGATTGGGTATAAACTGACCAGGCTCTGCTAAATCCCCTTTTACCAAAGTCAAGGAATACCCCCATGTCCCTCAACCCATGTATCTGTACCCCATTTACTGTGACTGGGTGTATGTGTTCCCTCATGTTTCCTGCCATGCTTTCAGGGACACACAAACAACCCACTTCTTTTCTAGCACCACTTTGTGTACTGCTTGCACTTTTAGGATAGTGCCTGGCCAGATGACCGGGTTCTTTGCAAACCAACATGCATTTCTTTTCTCAGGTAAATATTTTCTTTGTAACCTGGGGCTACCTGGTTTCGGTGGAGACAGGGAGGGTTTTAGCTGCCCTGAAGGTGCGCTTTTCCCTTTCTGTGCTCTCATGCCTACCCCATTCCCCCTCACAGCAGGTCTGCTCCTGGCATAGCAGTCCGAGAGTTCAGCAGCCTCTTGCACTGTTTTTGTATCTTGGTCCTCCAGCAAGGTTTTCAGCTCTGCTGGGCATGCCCCCCCCCCAAAAAAAATGCTCTAACAGTACAGCATTTTCAATTTTCTCTACAGAGTTTGCTTCAATTCCTTCCCACCAACGTTGTAAAAACTGACGTTGTTTAGTGGTTAGCACCTCGTAGCTCATGTCAGGGCTTCTCCTGAGCTTACGGAATTTAACTCTGTATGCCTCTGCTATTGGCTCATATTTTGTTAAAAGTGCAGCTTTAAGTTTACTGTAATAATTACTGTCCTCATTGTCCATTTGACCTAATGCATCCTGAGCTTTTCCGCTAAGTAGCAGGGATAGCTGGAAGCTCCAGGACTCTCTAGGAATATTTGCCTGAATGCATATTTTTTCAAAGGAATTTAAAAGGGCATCCATATCTTCCCCATCTTTAAATTCAGCTATCAATTTAGAATTTAATTTGTAACCCAGTCTTGGAGTCCCAGTTAACCCCTGGCCACTTACCTGCTCTGATGCTCGTGTTTGGAGTTGTAGCTTCTCCAGTTCATGTTCTCTCTGGCGCTCATGCTCTTCTTGCTGAGCCACTCACTCAGCTTCTCGCTGCTCTCAATCCACCTCTTGTTGAAGCTGTCACTCTTTTTCCTCTGCCTCTCACTGAATCTGTCGCTCTCTCTCTTCTGCGGCTCGCTGATCTCGCCTCTCTTCTCTCTGGAACTCCAGTTCCCTTTGCTGCTGGGCTTCGAACCTTTTCTGTTCAAACTCCAGCTCCATTCTCCACAACTCCATCTGCAGCCTGATCCCTTCTGGCTCCAGAATGCTGCTGACCTTCTCCTGCTGCTGTGGCCCTTGGCTTGCACTGGCCTTGATGTCCTCCTGACTGGATCTGAACACTGCACTGGCCCCTGGCCCCTCCATGCCCAAGGTTCGTTTCTTTTCAGTCACACACTGTGACTCAAGGTCTTTTGCATCAGCTGCTACAAGAGCCTTGATGATATGCCTTTTGGTTTAGCCCTCATGCTGGACTCCTTTTTCTTGGCACAACTGCCTCAGTTGGTCTGCAGTGTGCTCACTGTAGTTGGAAGCCATCTTCTTCCATAACTACAGCTACACTAACTTGCACCTGAAAAAAAAATAAAACAGGTAGGGAACTTAGACTATAAGCACAATGATATAGTTCTGTTTACTTTTTTTAGAAAAATCACTGCCTTATTTTGCACGTGAGCTGTACAGTATTAATCTGACACATGGGACTGTTAATGCTTGTGTTATCAAATACTTTTAAATCGCACCGCTGCCAAACAAATCTGTCACAAATGCACTCCGCAGGTCAGGCCCTCTGCTCCCACAGTGCCAACCTCAAAGTGCAGTACTGCAAACAGGAGACAAACAGGGTAACCCTTTTGTCTGTTGTGGGTCCGATTCACCTACCAGCATCGAGTCCTGGGGGTCAGAATGTGACCCTTATGCTAGCATGCCCAATTAACAGTCTCATATATTTATTCTCTTTGGGGGATGCAATACAATCCTTCGCCCCTGTGGCACCCAACCAGATTTTCAAAATGTACCCTTACGTCTCAATATGAGACCTAGGTCTATTCTTACCTTTAGCAAGATTAGTAACACATTCAAGCCCTTAACAGCTGCCAGAATTAAACACTGGTTCAGCATTCACATGCAAAAGAAACTGAGAAAAAGTACTGGCTGAATTTCAAAGAAAGTATTGTTTACTGAAAGTTTAAAATAGATGAAATACCAGATACAGAACATGTACATTAATTACTTACATTCGACAGAATAATTGGGAAATTACAGAACAACCAAAAGGTCTGCTAAATACTTCAAAGTTCCAACTGAATTATCTATTTCTAACGTGCCTAGTTACCAGTCCATAGACTAAGTGTGTCTTTGATTTTCAGAGAGTCCTTCTGCACCAACTTCTCAGATGCAAGCAATATTCAAATGTCAGTTTTCTCCACCTCCTGGTGATGTCACCCATGAGGTCACTGTTAGATCTGTGATAAATCTATAATCTGATCAGGGATATCCACAAGGATGTATGTTATTACAGTGAAAATCAGCAACTAGCAATTTCCCAAAATATGAGTCTCTTTGAGCAAAACATTTCCTTTGATGTTTCATAACCCCACAATCTGTCACTAGTTCTCTGCTAGGTGAGAAAACCATAAAGGATCAGCCAAATGACTTCCCTTCCCTTCCTGCTAGGGTCGTAAAATTCATATTCAGTTTCTAGCTTCAAAAAGAGGAGCAGGTTATAAGGGGTAATAAACTGTTCCCCTGGAAGGAAGTCTTTAATTAGTGGTTTCACTGGTCAGTGTCATGACAGCCTGCTGTTTCACTCACACTGACACTTTTGAGGTCAAAGATCAAGCCTCTTACACACTGGCTGATTTGTGTGTCAGGCAATTACAGACAAATTTATTTATAATACAAATATTATGCAATATAACAATATGCAGGTGGCAGAGCATCACAGTGGACACTTGGAATGCACACTGGAAGAGGTCATCTCATTGAAGACCATGGGAAGCTTTAAGAGAGGCTGGGAGAGGCATAGGAGAATGTAAGGATCTTGGGTAGGGAGGATGGGAGGAGAGAGGAGGGAGGCAGGGACATTAGCTCAAGCTATAGACCCTGCAATATGAGCAGACTTGATAGACCAAATGGCCTTCTCCTGCTGGCTTCTTCGTGTGTTCGTATGTTCATATCTACAGGGGACCTCTACTGGCATTCAGCCCCGACATGTTCCTCCATGATTCAAAAGAATTGTTGGAGCCCACCTGATCCACAGTACCCAATGCCACTGAACTCTGGCAGTATTCCCCCTCTAACTGCCTAAAACCCTCACTTGACTTATACATGTCTAATACACCCTGGGCCATTGCATTCTGAACGTATCCGAAACAATGTCTGTGGTATTTTTCACAAATGAGATTTCTGCCTTTTCCCTTTAGCACTTTTTTCCCCACTTACTTTGAAATGCACTCTTTTTTTTTTTTGTTAACCTGTTGTTATAACTTAAATGGTCTGCCCCACACTGGGCACCAACTGTAACACCTGTAGGAACAAAACCCTTGATGGAAAAATTATTTTATTTTTATTTTTAAGAATTGATTTTAATTATTATTTTATCTGATTTTTATATGGGACTAATTTTTGGTTAAAATTATTGTTTACATATGTTCCTAAGAGAAAACCAAAAAGTGTTAGCTAATTAGACCTTAAGATAATGTGTCTGGCTTTGATGTTTAGAAGGAGAATATTTCTGATTTCTAAGCAGCACTTTTCCATATGCTAGATGAGGTCTGAGAAAATGAAGATGAAACTCCATTTTGGTTTTTAAGCTGTGACATAAGTGGACACCTTCCAAGCTAAGCATGTAGTGCAATGTTGTTTTAAAGGGGCCCAGCCACATTTCAAAGAACCATCTCTGTGATGTCTAAGCCTTGCATGACAGATTTATGGGGATTTTGTACAAGGAAGTCCTAGCTTGAGCTGGGTATTTATGGCTACAATTAGATAAGAAACCAGTGACTGGTACACTGAGTAGTTTTAGGAGATGATAAAAAAAAACAAGTTAAAGTTTCATTACTTTACATTAAAATACATAGTTTTATTCATAGTTTAAAAATGCAGTCTACTGCTGCTATGAAAATTAGACAGTTATTGGACAATAGTATGATAAATAAGCTTACCAAGTTTTATGGTTGCAAAGTGAAGCATGTTTAAAAGTTATGAATATAATTTATTTAATATCATTTTTTTACTTTAAAATTAGACAAATCTAGAACCTTGTGATGGCTCACATCTTAGGAAGTCTGACAAGATGAATATTAAATCTGTAGTTTGTTGCTATAGAGAAAAATACCCTCTAAAAGTTGATAGTAAAATAACTTTTTTAACAGTGATTAATGTCTTTAAGAAAAGAACAAAGAACTTGCAGTGATGTAGCTGTGATGGTGACAGTTTGATCCAATAGCTCCGACACCAACCCAGACATCTAAAACCATCATCTTGGAGAAATGGCATAATCTAAGGCAGCAACCGTCAACATTGGTTTTACCCATGCAGGGGAAACCACGGCGCCCAAAAGGAAACAGAATATCGGAGTCCAAAGGCACAATGAAGCAACTTGAAATTGGTGGATTTGCAGCCTCTGCTAGGCCCCGCTCTCCTTCTGAATCTTCTTGGGAACCCGACACAGAGATGGAGGAGGAGCCACAGAACAGCACCGAGAGGGCCCTTCAAAGGATACTCAAAGTGGTCAACAAAATCGAATCATCCATAGCGGACCTATGCATGGACATTAAAACTATTAATAATAAGGTGCCACTTTGGCCAGTGTTTTATCTGCACTTTTTTACATAAAGGATTGATTAAATCAATCCATGGAGTCCTAGTCCTCTGTCTGGAGTGTGGGTGCTGATCTATTTACTTTAATCCTTTAATAGTAAGGTACAGCAGAATGAAGAGAAAATTGCAGAAATTTCAGAGTCCCAAGATAGCAACAATAGAATTCTGTTATACCTGCTGCAGCTAGACCACCAGACACACATCAGGTGGTAAGACGTTGAGAATCGGGAGAGATGGAACAACTTTTGAATCCACGGAGTGCAGAATGGGGCCGAGGAGGGCTTTTCCACCTCAGCAGATTTTATAACTCATCTTTTGAAAACCAACCTATCTTTGCCTTCTGATCTGCACCTGGATATAGAAAGGGCCCACTGCTCTCTTGGGTCAAAGTCTATAGACCCTAAAGCCTGCCCGAGACTGTGGGTAGTACAGAAGCTGTACTACCAGACCAAGGAGTATATTTTAATAGAAGCATGGAGACATAAAGATCTTAAGTATGATGGCCAGAGCATTTATTTCGATCATGATTTCTCAACAGAGTTACAAGCAATGACAACCCAGATCTGGTTAATCATTAAAGAGTTGCGGGGAAAGAGAAATATTAAAGCTCAACTTAACTTCCCAGAGAAGATCAAAGTATTTCCTGGACTCGGGTAACAAGATTTTCAACTCACTCATAGAAGCTGCTCCTTTTCTAGCAGAACATACAATTGCCATCCCCAATCAGGAACTTGAAGCACAGGTTGCAGTCGACCATATGGGGAAGGCAAAACAGAGGGTGCAAAAGATCACTTCCATGGCTCTTTCCTCAAGGAATGGCTGCAGACGTCCACAAACTGATGAAGAAGATGGATTCTGAAACAGCCACACTTAATGTGGTGGGACCAAGTCAAGGGTCTACCAGGTGGCTGTTTTTTTTTACTACCTATTGGTGAGTTTAAATATTGTTAGCTAATTGGAAACTCGAGTGTGAACCTTCATCTGTATGATAATAGGGGGTTGATTGCTCGCTATGTTTCCCAAGACCTCCCTAGTGATCTAACTAAAGGACTGATACAAGAAATGGACATCTCTATCCTCTGATTTATTTGATGCAGTGAAAAATTACTCATTAAAACTTAATTTACAGTACAAGGTACCTCCCTCTTCCCTTTCTTGCGGGGGTTACTTCTTTGTGTTCTCCCCCTTTTCTACCTCCCCATCCCCCTTTTTTCTTTTATCTGAGGACTTGTTTATCTCCTTATGCCATCTATAGCCCTATCTTAAATTAAAAGTTATAAGCCCATCAGGAATTCCTTGGGTCCTAAATAAATGGAACCTGACGGGTCCCACAGTTAACATGAGTTGGGGGGAATCCAGTGAAGCCAGTGAATCTAGTGGGTTACCAATGGAACAGGGGAGGCGGTAGAGATGTATGTGGAGGGGGAATGATTTGATAACCCTTCTAACAACATAGCTGCATTATAAGAAAAAGTAAAGAGAATCTACAAAACATTAAGGAATAGCAGTAATTGCTTCTTGGAAGGGTTGGGGGGAGGTTGGATCATAGTCACTAACTGAGTATTGCGCCAAGATGACAGCGCTAGTACCAGTGAGCATGTTAGTGCCAACATGGGGCAGCTTTGGTGGCTTTGGTGCTACACGCAACACCTTGAGGGACTTGTTTACCTCTCTTTTGTTACAACAGTGGTGTACTACAGTTCAGACAACCCACTCCTAGGAAGTCATAAGATGGATATGAAAAACCTGTTTTGGTATTGCCTAATTATATTGCAATACAGTTCAGTTGTATTGATCATTAATGAATGGTTTGTAAAGTTTTACATGTTACTTAAAGTTCATGATCTAAGGTTATTCTCTCCAGAAGGGTTCGTTGGAAGGATTTTCTTGTTATTGTTGATTCTTACAGTCTGTCTATAATTAGAAATAATGATTGCTTGACTATAATTCTAGCTGTCCTCTGGAAATGGTTATTAATAATGAGAGGAGAGATGGACGTGAATATTTATCTTTCATATTTTGTGAACAACAATGGGTGACCTTACTATAATATCTTACAATATAAAGGATATACATTCTCTGGCAAAGCGTTTGAGGGTATTGGTGGAATTAAAGAAATCTAACTGTTCAATAGTATTTCTGCAGGAAACTCATTTGAGTTCCCAGGAACATATGAAGTTGAGGAGGGTATCAGTGGACAGGGTAGAGGCTGCTCCTTCCCTGAATGGAAGGGGAGCTGAGGTCGCCATATTATTTAAAAAAGGGTGCCCGTTTCAGATCACTTCAGTGGATGAGGGCTGGGATGGCTGGTTTTTGAGGGTTACAAGGACCATACATGGAGAGACAATGTATCTGGTGAACCTATATGCCCCAAATTCCCCAAAACATATTTTTTTGCCAGAAGCCCTACATAGTATTGCAACTCTTCCTAAAGGACAACTGGTTGTGGGAAGGGGACTTTAATACAGTCCCCTCAGTGGGATGGGATAGATCTGCTGAATCAGAGACCTATGGCAAGCAAGCAACTAGAATGTCAGTATCCCTGGTAGAGGAGATGGGCCTATCTGAAGTTTGAAGACAACAGCATAAGGATGAAAAGGATTATACCTTTTTTCCCCATCTAAGCATTCATACTCCAGGATAGACCTATTTCTGATCCTCAAAACTGAGATGCACGAGGTGACTAACTCTAAAATCCACAATATAATTTCTTGGATCGCGCACCCATTTCAATTAAATGGCAAATCCCACAGATGGACAAACAAACCCTATGGAGGCTAAATGTTTCCCTCCTAAATGACTAGGACTTCACTAAGAAGTTGTCAGAGTCAATAAAATAAGTTTATGAAATAAATATAGGACAGAAATGCTCTCTAATATTGACTTGAGAGGCCCTGAAGGTAGTATGTAGAGGGGAGCTTATTGGGCATGGATCGGTAAGAAGAAACTATCCCAGCTTACTCGGAATAGAGTTATAAACAGAATAAAGGAACTAGAAAAACAACATAAAGAAAACCCCAATAACAGGAAACTTTTTAAAACTTTAATACATGAAAGGGAAGAATTCCAGAGACTAGAAAACCAAAAAGTGGAGGGTCAGCTTAGATTTTTGGGTCAAAAGTACCATGACACTGGTAGTAGGGCAGCAAAATTACTAGCTCTGAGACTGAGAAACACCCGGGCTGACAGAACAGTAACTAAAATTATTAATAAGAAGGATGCCCTCAGAATAGTGTAAACCAACAGATATTGCTGAGCAATTTAGACAAGTTTACCAAGATTTATATAAGGAAGAGAAACAGAACTCTCACATTAAAACAAAAACCAAACATTTTTTGAAGGACCTTCCCTTACCCAGCTTACTGGAGGCAACTAAAGAAACCCTAAATGCATTAATTACCCCACTAGAAGTTAAAAATGTAATAACTACCCTCCCAGCAGGTAAAACCCCAGGCCCTGATGGCTTTCCTCATGAATTTTATAAACATTTCAAAAAGATTCTTTCCCCTATCTTGGCTACATATTTAATGAATGTCTAAATGAAAAATGCACCCCAGATTCCGGAGGGCAGCCCTCATTAGTGTTATACCTAAGCCAGGCAAACCATTAGATAAATGTGAAGTGTACAGACCTAGTTCCCTACTAAACCAGGACTTAAAAATCCTGTCTAAAATTATTTTCAACAGACTGCAAAAATATATAGAAGTTCTGATACACCCTGACCAGACAGGATTCATTCCAAACAGACACCTTTCAGACAATATAAGACGGCAGTTGAATGTCTTGGCATATAGTACACCCACAACCTCTGAACAATTAGCTCTTTTTTTTAGATGCAGAGAAAGCGTTCGATCATTTAAATTGGGAATATTTGCAGGTAATTATAAATAAAATGGGGTTGGGTGGCAAATTTATACAATGGGTACTCCTTTGTCATAACAAACCTGCAGCCAGAGTGAGGGTGAATGGTACCAAAGGAGATAAATTTGGAAGGAGGGACGAGGCGGGGTTGCCTCCTGTCTCCACAACTGTTTGCCCTCAGTTTGGAATCCTTGCCTATAGCCATAAGGCAATCCCAGGATATTCAGGGCATACAAGTGGGGCGTCACTGTTGTAAGATATCGTTGTACACTGATAACACCCTGGTGTTTGTAGACAAGCCCATCCTCACAGTTCCTAACCTGTTGAAAGTGCTCAAGAATTATAGGCCTATCTCAGGGTTTAAAATAAATGTAGAAAAACACGAAGCACTAGTGATCAAAGGGAATGTATTTATGGCAATGAAAGATAGTTGGCTATTTTAAATGGGTTAAGAATAAAGTCAAATACTTAGGTATCTGGAGTCCAAAGAAGCTAATTAACTTATACCCCTGTAACTATGGACCATTATTTAAACAAATCTTTACAGACATGAGCAAGTGGCAAAAGTTGCCATTAACTCTCATGAACAGAATTAACACAATAAAAACGAATGTCATACCTAGGCTGCTTTTTTTATTCTCGTCCTTACCAGTACATATACCCAAGATGGATTTGAAAAAAAATGCAGCAAAAAGTTATTGACTTTATTTGAGTGGGCCAGAAGCCCAGAACTCGCAGGCTGCTATTACAAGAAGATAAAAATAAAGGGTGCCTAAGCCTCCCAGATATACAAAGACATTGTTGGTCAGCACAAATCGTTTCCCTGGTTAAAATGTTGAGCCATGCGTTACACATACAATGGTGCCACCTGGAGGAGAATGCACATAGTGAGATTGCCCTGAGGGTACTACCATGGATAATATTATCAAACAAGCTATCCACTCTTAGAAACAGATGGACTAGGCATACTCTTTCAATATGGTTAAAAGTCAGGGGTGTGTGGGAGAAAACAAATTATGTCTGGCCCTGTATTCCACTAAAATATCTGCCTGACTTTCCAGTAATGCAAAAAGATCCCGGTATAGACAGATGGAAACACAGAAACAGAATTTGACGGCAGATAAGGACCGCTTGGCCTACCTAGTCTGCCCATTTCCCTTCCTAATGGATACGCTGCAGATCCTAGTTAACCAACAGCCTACTTCCTCCTACTCCCCACTACAATTGCCTTATGTCTGTCCCATGCATTCTTGAATTCCCCCACTGTTTTTGGCTCTACGACCTCCTCAGAAAGGCTATTCCATGTATCCACAACCCTCTCTGTGAAGAAATACTTCCTCACATTACCCCTCTATCTTCAAATTGTGCCCCCTTGTTTTTGCACATCTCTTTTTCTGAAAGATGCTACCCTCTTGGACTTTGTTGATTCCCTTGAGGTATTTGAAAGTTTCTATCATGTTCCCTCCCTCCTTTCCTCGAGGCTATACATCTTTAGTTCCTTTAGTCTTTCTTCATATGTCTTCTGATGCAGACCCTGCATCATTTTGGCTGCCCTCCTCTGGACAGCCTCCACCCTGTCTATGTCTTTGTGGAGATGGGATCTCCAGAACTGTACACAGTACTCCAGATGTGGTCTTACCAACTGTCTGTACAGAGGGCCAACAACTTCCTGTTTTCTACTGGTGATGCCTCTCCCTATGCATCCCAGTATCCCCCCAGCCCTCCTTACTGCCTTCTCACATTGCTAGCCCACCTTTAGATCATCTGATATGACTACCTCCAGGTCCCTTTCCATTTCTGTTGTTGTCAGTATCTCACCCCCCATTGTGTACTCCTCCCCTGGGTTTTTGTTTCCCAGGTGCATTACTTTGCACTTCTTTGCATTGAATGTAAGCTGCCATACATTTGACCATTCCTCCAACCTTGCCAAGTCCCTTTTCATCCTTTCCACCCCACCTTGTGTATAAACCTTATTGCAGATCTTTGTGTCATCTGCAAAGCTTAGGATTATACTCACTGGTCCAGTTCATGGAAGGGGAATGCATTAAGGATTTTAAATCTTTGCAATTGGAATATAATATCCCACATGCAGATTTCTATAAATACCTCCAGCTCAGACACTATATATCCACTTCAGTGGGAACATCAACATTAGGGGGGCAATTGGAGGAAGGTCTGTTGCTTGTGAGGAATAGGTCAGAGGTGGGGGACCTGAAACACCTAATATCCAAATTCTACAAGTTGTCAAATGTTGGGCTGGTAGACTTGGCAGTCCAGCAGATTCAAAATAATTGGTCAGTGGAGTCCAGGCAAGTGATTTCAGATGAAGACTGGGTTAAAAATTGGGCCAACATCCACAAAACCACAAACTCAATAATTTGGAGAGAATTCAGATGGAAGGTCACAGTACATTTATTTGTCACTCCCACTATATCACAGAACTATGCCAAACAGCCTATGGATAGGTGCTGGAGGGACTGTGGCCAAAAAGGTACCCATTTCCATATATTCTGGGAATGCCTTAAACTTGGTGCTTTCTGGACCCAAATAGAGGAGGAGATCAGAAAAATTTTAGAATTGACACAAACCATGGATTTCAAACAACTGGTTCTTGCCTGTACTCCACAGGTGATCAAATCCAGGGGGCAGGAATACTTATTCTTGATACTGACAGTAGCAACAAACAAGGTCATTACACAAAATTGGCTATCGCAAAAGCAGCTATAGGTAAAACAATGGGTAGCTAATGTTAAGCAAATTAGGGCCATAGAGGCAATAACAGTCAAGTTAAGGTTCACAGTTAAGAGATATAATACATGGTGATACCCTGTCTTCAAATATATGGAGGATACTGAAGGTACTGTATATCAATCTTGGAACTGCAATTCTCCTGAAACATAGAAACATAGACTCTGAAAGCAGATCAGTACTACGTGGCCCACCTAGTCCACCCATTTCCCTACCTACAGGATAAACTGCAGATCCTAGTTAACCAACAGCCTATTTCTTCCTACCCCCTACAAGAATTGCCTTATGTCTGTCCCATGCATCCTTGAATTCGCCCCACAACCTCCTCAGGAAGGCCATTCCATGCGTCTACCACCCTCTCTGTGAAAAAAATGCTTCCTCACATTGCCTCTGAGCCATCTCCTGTCTTATGATTTTATGTTTAAAAGTTGATAATATTTAGAACATACCTAAAAGGAACACAGTCAGAGATTCTTAATAGAAATGAAGACAGACACACTGTTAAGTTATGTTTATTTACTATAATTGTAAAAAGAGAAAGCAGGATATATAGAAAATGGAAGCATGTTAAAATAGGATCTACAATAGTGAGGAAGTACTGGAGGACTGTGTGTATTGGATGGAATGTCCAAAGGACAGTGATGAACTGGAACAATCTTTAAATCTGGAACTAAATGAAGAAAGAAGAAAAAACCAAAAAGACCATTACTGGACACTCCTTTACTTATGTACATGGCACATTGGTATGCAATTTGTGCACCTTTTTCTTACTTGTAATGAGATCCTGTGAAGATTACTTGTTTTCAATAAAGTAAGCACGTTAAAAAAAAAGATCAAAGAATCTTGTGTGTCTCTACAAAAAGTAATGTTTTAAGGACTTTAAAAATGGATTTTTCTTACAAATCTTATATCATTCTGTAGTGTAGACTACGTAGAGTAAGACTATCATTTTGTTTTAAAAAGTTTTATTAAAATTATAAAGTTATAACCTTAATAGTGTAGTTTGAAAAGTATCCATACTATAGATATCAGACTTTTTTAAGAATGTTTAGCTAAAAACAAAATACCTAAATATGCAAGTTTAATGTGTAAATTACATTAAATAAAACATTTAAAAAATAATTTTGACCCAAAAATAGGTTTGAGGAGAAGGGGCTGTCTTAAAGAGGCATGTGTGTATGTCATCATTTATCTTCTAAGATGCCTTACCTTTCTAGTGACTCAAACCAATCCAAATCTGGTGATGACATCAGCAGGGCGTTTTATATTAGTAAATTCTGCTGACCACTCCTCAGTCTGAGCGAACTATCAATGTAGGAAGACCTATGTTTGGTTAACTAAGACTTTTATGGCTTTATGCAGCAGCTAGGCCAAAGAACTTTGGGCCACACCTGTTTAAAATGCAAGGGTCAGCCTAAGGAGAGCCAGACCTCAGGGCTGCTGAAGATATCCAGAGGCAAGAAAGAAATGCAAGGACATTCTCATTGTATATGGAGCAAGGCCTGTGTTTATTTGCTGAACATTTTAACAAGTACTGTTGCCTGCTGAGGACCAGACAGACTTACCTTTAAAACTCACACAAGCTATACAGCCTGCTGAACCAAAAGAGGTCTATTGTCCTAAGGTTTTGAAAGCAGATGCAACATGAAAGAATCAATAAGATCCAGTTGTTGAAACAACTTGTTATTCACAAGAAAGTTCTTTAAATCCAGTATTGCTATGGACTGTGCAGATTAAAGCTGTGTCTTACAAATCCAAAAACTGATTTTTAGCAAAAGTTTAACTTGCAGAGTGTATCCATGCTAAAAGAAGTTTCAGGGTCAAAGTTAGCTGACAAAGAAACCTTTTCATCAAAAGCCGGACTCAGCCAGAGTTCTAAGTGGAGAAAAGAAGACCCACTTCTACAACCAGAAATTTAAGTATTTCTTTTAAATGACCTTTATTAAGTTTAAGTAATAGTCTTAATAATTTAAATTTGCTTATCTGGGAAAGTAAGAGGGGATCTACTTTTAACTATAGAATCTGGGTATACGGAGGCCGGCATGCTGGCGCAGCGATTGGATTTCCACTTGGAGTGACCTGGGTTTGGGAATGGACTCGGGTCACTGGATGGCTGGCTGGGGGAGAAGGATGGACCATCCTATGGACTTCTCTCCTTCTCTGGAGGGTGGGTGGGGACACTGCCTGGCGCTCAATGGACCCCTGGTGGAGGCCAGGGGTACCGCAACCACCGGCGCTCAGCAGAACTCAGGAGGCAGGGCAGACACAGGATGTCATTGTACATCCCCACCTCCCCCACAACAACAAGGGGAAAAACACTCCTGCTCCTGCTGCCACAATGAAGCCCACTCTGGCTGCATTAGGCGCTCAGGCCGACTCCTGTCTTCCCCAAGTTCACGGTGCCCTTGGTCAAAGCGTCATTACCCCACCTTGAGGGGAAGCCAGAGAGCTCAGGGAGGATGGCTATAATGTGAGCAGCCACAGCCAGAGTCCATGACAGGGCTGATAGTCCCAGTGTGGGGATGCAGGGGGCAAAAAGTGTAAATTAGGAAAAAAAAAAGAATTTGGGTATACAGCTTAAAAGATTTGAACTAAGAAATTTTGCATCATTTAAAAAGTTAAACTTGAGTTTTATAAAAGCAGTATAAATCACTAATGTAATGAGTTTTTGCTAGTTCTCATAGAAAATACATTTTACATGCAATAAAGTTTTAAAACAAGTTTTATACAAAAATAATCTAAGACATTGATCTTATGAGTATATGTTCTTATGCATGAAGGGTATGTTAAACACTAAATATGATAAACATAGTATAACTGTTACTGTTTATTATGCTAAGCATTGCTTATTTCTTTACATTGTTTATTTGCTAGAATTTATTAGTTGCTAGATTTTCTGAAACAATTTTGTTAATGTTTACAAGATTAGACTTGATAGTTATGCTAATGAGAAATATTTAAAACTATTGTATAGGTGTAAATAAAATATATATTTTTCATATAACTATACGTGGGGTAAGCAGTGTCATTTACCATTATACTTAAATCTGAAAAGCATAGGATAATATCACATGTGAATTATTATTTTGGGTAATTTATGAAATAATTTTTGGGTAAGGCCCAAAATAAATCCAAGTGCATCATTGTAAAATGCGATATTATAAGCCTTTGTTCCAACATCTTTGGGGACTTGCCCGGGATATAATTGTTAGTAAATGACAATCCACACTTACAGTGTATAAAAAATAAATGTTGTTATTATTGTTAGTATTTACCAGATTTCTAGATTGTAGAAATAATACTTTCTGTTCTGTTTCTCTGAGTCTAAAGTTACCTTAAACAAAAGAGAAGGGAAGCTAGAGCATTCAAGCAAACATAATAGAATCACTAACAGTAAAGCAACAAAAAAAAAAAAGAAAAAGTACTTTTAAAGCCTCAAAAAAATACACTTTATTTAAAATGTTGTGTAAGAAGTTATTGCTGTTTCATTTGTTTTTCAAAAGAATACTTAATTGTTGTCGTAAAAGTCTGTAAGAATTATTGTATAGCCATGACAACATCAGCTATAACTGCAAATATTAGCAATGAGACAATCTTTTATACCCCAGCACAGCTAACTTTTATTAAAAGTAAAAATAAAAGGATACAACAGCTAAAAAAGATGTTAAAGGATAAATGTTTTGAATGTGGTAGGTTTGCAAGCTAGCTAGATATTTTAATAAAGCTTTTACAAGAGTATAAAAATGACCTTTCTAATAACTACTGTGACTTAGTCAAGCTAAAGGTTAAAAATGCTGTCTTGCAAAGTGAGTTAAATGCAGTTAAACAACACCAAAAACAGTGTTTAAACTTAAAAACCAAAAATGTTAAACTAGCAGATGCTTATGCACAAGTTAACAAGGATTTGGTTGAATTAAGAAAAAAGTATAAAAGTTTACAAAGCAAAAGTCAAGTTAAAAAAAGGAAACATTCAAAAGGTTAGATTGTTTGACTGATTCTAGTATATCTTTGGGTTTATCATCTGACTCAAAAAACAAATTGCCTCACAGCAAAAATATAATTTCTCCTAGACAGAGAGAAAATTCGTATTCAGATTTGGAGAGTAAGACATTCTGAAAATACGAGAAAAAGCAGAAGATTAGACAAAGAAAAAATACCTCAGTAGCTAAAGCTAAGGTATTTGGAGGATATCACCTCTAATACTCCAGCTAAAAAAAAAAAAAGAATTTACCTCGGTCTAACAACAAAAAAAAAATCTGAGCTTGATCCACCTGTGGATTGGCAGCTTTATCAAGACTCAAACCACTACCAACACTGGAGTCCCTCCCAAGGGGGGGTCCAGGTGCAAGGTAGGACTGTGAGTATGGTAACAAAACTGACCACAGGGGGCACCACTATTCTAACTATGATCAGCAAAATTATAGTGCAACTCAAAACAGGTCTACACACAGTTACACAAGACTAAAGAAGATAATTAAAAATTCATGAGAGGAGATAAAGAAAACAAAAAAGAAACAGAAGGAAATACAAACTCTTTTACAAAGCTCTGTACTCCAAGTTTCTCCATCATCTCCTGACTTTCTCTTCTCTATGAACAATGCCTCCTTGACCGTACCGTGTAACAGATGGGACTAGTAGTGATACAGTATGTGACTCGTGGATCCTGTTTATACTCTTGCTAACATGGTTACATAAACTGCTACTGTTAAAAAGGATAATGAAATTAAAATGAGATCTAAAAATGAGATGCCAAGTAAAGTTAAAGATGCCATCTCTGTGCTTAACCTATCTCAAAAGCTTCCTAAGCTAGTATCAACCAGTGTACAATGTCAATGTGAAAAACTGCTGTGTTGTCAGACAAAAAAGACAAATTCTGCCCAGGCAACTTAATTCCTAAAGGAAAAGTAAAAAGATTTTGCTGTGACATAAACATTGAAAATAGTGTAAATCATAAGGCTTTGCTTGATTCTGGGACTGAAGTAAGTCTCATGTCTAAAAGTCTGTATAATAAAATGATTGATGCCTTAGGTGGCTCCAAAAAGCTAAAAACCCTTCCTGGCGGCTTACAAATTGTAGGTTATGGAGAGAAAGCTCAAAAGACCTTTGATAAAGTTTGATTAAAACTGAGATTTGGTAAAATAGTAATTAAACATCCAGTGTACATTACAAACAAAACAGGTAATGATTTCTTGATTAAAAATGACCTTCTAAGGAGGTTTAAACCCATTCTAGACTATGGCAGGAAAATCTTATGGTCACAGGTGAAGAGGTCTATTCCATTTAGAAAGAGTCAGTAAAGTTTCTAAACAATAAAATTCATGCTACTGTAAAAAAAATGATTTAATGATTAAACTAAATTGTGTAAAATTTAAAAAAGCAATTAATGTATGTAGTTTTGATAATTGTAAAAATTGGTTAAATGAAAAAGTAAAGCTTATGTGGCTTGTGCGTCAAAACAAAATGTAATAAATCTGTAATTAAAACAGATGCCCAGCTTTCTTCACAAAGAAAGTACGTCCTGTTTTTCCCAGTGCCATCCTGTATTTGACAAAAACATTAAACTCTTAAGTACCAGACCCACTGAGCGCTGTGAAAAAGAGGTGCCATTCAATAAAACCAGAGGTACAGCCTAAATGCAAGACAACAACAGAGCTGGTACAGTCCTGTATTGTCCAAGCAGTACACAGGTTTACCCAGTTTTAAAATAAAGGGTCACAAATGTTCCAAATCTCAAGTAAAGTTTAAAAAGTATAGGCACTTGCCTTGAAACCCCAGAAATAAAAAATATACTATATCTTGTATATAATACAAGGTTTGACATCTCCCATGCCTTAACAGTGATGCACTTGTACAACTAGGTGTGTATACAAACCTAGCCAATAAAATCCTGTGGTCACAATTAAGAGAAAACCCTTACCCAATAAAGTGACATCACTAGCCTTGAGGTCTGGATAAATTATCCATCAAGTGTGCCAAATGTGATGCGCTCACTGCAACAATCTCAGATAAAGTAAATACATTTTTCTGTTACGGTTAATGAAAAGGTGTTATAAACTGTATTGTCTATGCCTAACCTGCAGTAGTAATATAAATTTGAAAATTAATTCCACATTGTGCCTAGGTACAGTATGTGCACTAGAGTAATGCATGTTTTCTCCTAGTATATAAATCCAAAAACAGAGCCCATCACTTTTAAAACTAACTGTGGTTAGTGAAAAGTGAAAGGGGGGAATCCTTTACAGTTCAGACATTTGTTGTTCCAGTTATTGGAAAAACTAACAAAACAAATTACCTTAAAAAAGTTTTAAAGAATCATATGTAGTTAATGATTTAAAACTAAAGTAAATAATGAAAAGAATGAAATGCTGAAAAATAAGGCAAAGTCAAATAATAATGTTTTTATTGATGTTAATTTTGATTCAAGAAATGCACAAAGAAATAAAAAAAGTTTGATTTTGATTTGGTAAAAGTATAATAAGGTAACAAAATGGTAAAAAAAACTTTTGTGATTTCATTTAAGTAATCCCTATGTAACCACGATTGCTATAAACGTAAACTACAAATAGAGCTTAAACTTAAAGATGTGTAATACCAAAGGTGACTTCCAGTCAAGGAATGATATTTTGCTAAACACTGGTAAAAATTACAGGTGCCAGTTTAACACTGCTTTCACCTACCTGGGAGATGGAGTCTGGCTAGCTGCAATGGAGGTTAGTCACAGGGCTGGCAGCTATTAATTTGGGTTATGAAATTCTAACCATAAACAACGGTTCTATAGGAATTACCGCAGAGGCAGAAATCTCTTTCTAATTAGAGCCAATTCATTAAGCAATCTGTGAATCACTGTTTCTTTTTTACTTCAGCATTGGCTCTATCAGTGACTAGAAAAACAGTTGCGCAGCCTAAACAGTAAAATAACATTTGCACAAAAATGATTATCCGGCTTTTCTTCCCCCTGACAAAAAATTCTAGAACTCGTTGCAACACGCATTTTTCACCCAACCCTCAAGATAAACAGTAAAATCTCCCAAAGTCATTTAAAGTTTCTTTTAGAAGTCACAGTCTCTGACACCTCAACCCAAATGGGTGTTGTGTACGAGGATGATGAAGACCTTGGTGCACTACCCTGGTCAGAGATTGATGAAACGTCCTCTGCTGATGTCCAGTGATGGCTCTACTGCTCCTTTGGTCCTCCCAGGTTCTGCTTTCACTCAGCTGCACCTCTGGTCCTCTTCGGTCCTCCGTCAAGCTGGTGAACCCTCCCTACAAACTTTTAACTATAAAATAAACTCTTTGAAGAATCTTGACTATTACTTGCAAAACTTGACTTCTGCTTGCACCTTTGATTGGATTATCAAGGCCCAAATGTTCTTGGCAGTGGCGGCCCGCCAGGGCACATGCCCTGGAAAAAAATGCTGTGCCCCAGTTGGTGCCCCATATGGTGCAGAGCTTCCCCCATAGTAACCATATATCAGTGCCCTGGCTGCCATCTGTTGTGCCCCAGCTGTGCCCTGGTAACCATTTGTGGCTAGAACCACTAGTGGTTCTTGGAACTAAATTATTCTGACTTTTCTATCTAGGATACTTTTTTGCCTTGGCAGTGGTAGCCCCTCACTGACTAGCCTATTCCCTTTAAGACTTAATTTTCCCTGTTTTGCTTCTTTTTCTTGTAGTAGGAGTTGTAGGTGGCAGAGACCTACCACTGCACATCTTGCCAGCTTGGAGGGGAAAAGAAAGAACAAAGGGCTGAGCTACACTACCTCAGCACTCTAGCCCCACCCTGCTTGCACCTGATTGGAGCATTTGGTGCTGAGGCGACTGTCAGCCTTCAGGAGAGAGCTTGAGCCCCTTTCCAACAGCAACAACTTTTTTATGAACAAGCTTCTCTCAACTGCTGTTTTGACCCTCTTCTAGCCTTCCATTTTCCCTGTTTTAAAAGTAGAAATTATTAACTTTTGGGGTGCTTGGATAGGGCTGTTGATTCCCCAGCTACCCCACCTCACATTTTTCTAACATAATTATTGCTTTAGCTGTCGGAAGCTGCCAAAGATACTCACCCCTTTTACTTTTACTTCCTTTTTCTTTGTTTCCTTCTTCTTCATTCTCCCCCCCCCCCCGATTCACAATTACAGCCCCTGGGCTTGTGCAGCTTATATAGCCGCCATGTGAGGCTCTTTTGTCTCTCTCCTTTGAGAGTGCTTTGTCCTGCCTGCAGTCTTGCAGGCTTTAAATTACTTTTAAAATGAACCCATTGGCCATTCTCCTATGCCGTGATGTGGCTTACACCACGTGGTACCCACCGTACTTACGGCTGATTCCTCCTCACTCCTTCTCTCTCTCTCACCCCACTCCCCAGGCTTTTACATTGCTGTGGTGTGGCTTCACTTACTGGGAGCTTCTACTGCCCTGCTTATATCAGCATGAGTGGCTTCTCTAAAATAGCATCTCCTTGCTGCTTTCTCCCACTCCTAGCTCCAGGACCCCGCCGGCTCTAACGACTGCTGTGAGAACAGCTTAACTGAAC
This sequence comes from Neoceratodus forsteri, assembly GCA_016271365.2. Taxonomy (NCBI): domain Eukaryota; kingdom Metazoa; phylum Chordata; order Ceratodontiformes; family Ceratodontidae; genus Neoceratodus; species Neoceratodus forsteri. The sequence goes on from CM028138.1 coordinate 663,678,275, forward strand.
TGCAGGTCCTCTTTGCTGCTGCCTTCTCCTGGCTGCATCTAACATCCCCTCCCCAGCTCACTAAGCCCCTTAGGGCATAAATAAACTGTAAATACTGCAGCCAGAGTGGTGGTTCAGGAAGGTGGGGGGGCATTTCCTTTACTGCCTCCTCCACCTCCCGCTGGCTCAATTTTGCACCTCTGTCTCCCACCTGTGTGGAGTAAGCCTCAGCCTAAGTTCCATATGGGTTGGGAGTTTACAGTGCCGGAAGGCACTTTCACTTAACGCAGTGGCGCTAGTGGCTGGGTGCAACTGCAGCCCCAACACGTTCTCCCCCTGCCACTATTAAAAATAACCCTCCGACACTATGCCAGGGATCAGAGAGTACCCACTAGACTGCAGGGAAAGGATATTAATTTAATCATTTAAAAAAACACTGACCTCAGCCACCTGACTTAGGTGGTAGCCCACTAGACTACCAGGGCATATTACATTGTCACCCTCCCCAGGGCATTTCCTAGTTCATAGAACCACTAATGCATCTTTTAATCTAACAAAAGGGCTACTAGCCTCCTACTAGCCTTTACTAGCCACATGGTCTAGTAAGTAAAATACTGGCCACTTGGCCACCAAAATGTGCACAGCGATTTTGGTTGAGTTCCCCTCAAACAATCCTTCCCACTTCCTCTGTTTTGCATTTCTATTTTTCTCTTTTAACAAACCTATTTTTTTTTTTAATTCTACATGTCTGATGGAGTGGACTCTTGCCCCATCAGATGAGTGTCATTTTATGTCTGTCCTGTCCTTTCTGCCTTGGGGCCCCCTGTGGATCCGTTAGAACCCTTTTTCTTTCTTTTTTTACAGACGCATGCTTCCTCAGACTACCCCTTGGCACCTAGCACTCGGTAAGTCCCTCTATTTACATTATACTGGGTGGGTTGTCTCTAATGGGGCAGCCGCGCCATTACAATATGCCATCTTGGGGCTGGCCAGCACCTCTCACCCTGCTCCAAACTACTGCTACAGCCACCAGCATGGAGACCTTGGAGGAGGAGAAGCCTGAACTAAGCAAAATGGACTCTGCAGGGAAGGGTGGAAGATGTCTGCCCAGCCCATCTCTACCCAAGGACACTGTGCCTCCCCATGGCAGAAGGTGGAGTCATAGGTGGAAGTCTGCTAAAGACAGCACAGACCCCACAAAGTGAGCTGGCACTCCTGCTGCTGTAGTAACCAAAAAAGGAACCTTGCCAAAAGGGCCTGCACCTGCAAAGCCTGCACTGCCTGATGTGGACATTGAGGTGGGGATTTCTGGAGGAGATTCCAGCTCAGAGACAGAGACTTGGGGTGAAATCAGTGCCACTGCAGCTGCTCCAGGTAGTCTCTCAACCTCCTTAGCATTCGAGGACCCTGTGATTGAGAGGGACATTCCCAGGCCTTACAGGTCCCCCATGTTTTGTTACCCTGAGACTATCCCCATTCTGGCCCACATCTGCCTCAGATTTGTCACGAGAAGGTGGACCACCTCAGACCATAGGACCCCCTGAACATGAAGTACAGAACAGGAATATGGCTGTCAGAAGGAAAGGCGCCCAGGACAAGTGTGTGAAGCATCCCTGACTGGTTCCAGGGGGAGAGAGATGGGTTTGTCATCAGATCAAGGAGGACTATCCATGGGAGAGGTACCCCTACATCTCTGAGAGGTTCATACTAGGAATCATACTAGGAGGGTAAGGAGCTAGGAGGTTTTAAAGGCTCATAGTTGCTCCTATAGTTAATAATATTTAATATCAACATTGGAAAGAATATACTTATCCAATCTATTCTTAAACATAAGTTTTGAGTCACTAATAATATCCAGTGGAAGTGAGCTGCAGGGATTGATAGTTCTGACTGTAAAAAAGTATTTACAGGGCATACGGTTAAAGCTCCTACCTTGTGGTAGAAGGGGGTTACCCCTAGTATTATAGATATTATTTTTAAAGTTGATACCCATGTTAGTCATAAGAAACAGGTCCTGAATGATATCGAACACGAATAAAAGATCCCCCCCTCAGATGTCTAGTAGATAATGACATTAAATTCAAAGATGTAAGTCTGGATTTATATGGAATATCAGAGTACCCTTCGATGTATTTTGTGAATTTTCTCAATATGTAAAATGTCCTGTTTCTTAAAGGGACACCATAACTGAGATGCATAATCCAAATAAGGATGGACATAAGCTCTGTACAATGGTAGTAGCACTCTTTCCTCCCGAGATTTAATATTCCTATGTATGGACCACACAGCACTATTTGCTTTTTGAATAGTTTTATTTATCTGCATAGCGTGACGTAGACAGCCAGCTCTGAGTGCTGTATCATTTTTTTTAATATAAAATGTATGACTTACTAGCTCTGCTAAAAAAAATCTAATGCTCTTAGACTGGCCTCACTCATCAACACCCCCAACCCCCAGGTTTCAGCTGAAAGATGCAAGCCATAAGAAAAATGCTGACAGCATGTGAGTTCACACACACTCAGTTTTGAGAGACCATGTGTTACACGTAAGGCCTTAATTAAGGATCCTGCCTGTCTGAGTTAATTACAACCATAGTTGCTATAACATATCCATTTTATGACGTTGGAAGGAACACTCAGGTTATTCCATAGAAGTGCGACATCATAAAAATGCTGTCATGTCCTGGAAGGAGGAAGCTTATTATGAGATCAAAAGAAATGTCATCTGAAGGACATGAATTATGCTGAAGTTGCAGAATGTAATACTTTTGTATAAGATATACTGTATATATTTTTATACATATCTGACAGAGGAGGAGCTAGCTGACCTCACACAAAAATGGGTTGTCCCATGCAGTTGTTTAAGGAATACTCTGTTTTACTTACACACTTTTACCCAGACTCTGACTGAGGAAAGATCTTTGGAGCACTTGTAAACAGATATTTAGAAAGATTTCAAATCTAAGTACTGTAAGTTGGAATTTGCACTGTTTAAACCTTGTTTTCTGTTAAAAGATTTGTATGTCTGGTGATATGAGTTCTGTATTTTGCGTTTTACATATTTTTAACTATTTTAGTAAAATTCTTTTTAGAACTTACTTGGTCTGTCTTTGACTTCTTTTTAGTTGTAAGAAAAGTATATGGTTATTGCAGATACTAAACATAAGCTTGAGTGGTGGTACCAAACTGGAAAGGGAAGTGTTTTAAATCTGAGATCTTTATTAAAGTTTTTAAGGGTTCATCTCTGTATAGTTGGTTAGGTGCCCATAGGCAAAGATATCTGCCCCCTCCGAAGACAGAAATATCTGAGCCTGTGCATTGGGTATGCTAGCAAGAGGTTCACAGTTTGAATCCCTCCAGAACTTGAGACCAAAGGTTGATCCAAACTCACAAAAACAGACAAGAGGGTTACCTTGTCTGTTACACTGTTCACAAGACTGTGCTCAGAGGTTGGCACTTTGGGAGTAGAGGGCCTGACCTGCTGAGTGGGTCTGTGACACATACCAGGTGAGAAATCTTGCATTATATGGATACCTAGATCTTTTTCCATGGAGGTACTTGCAAGTAAATTGTCATCTAAACAATATGAATGACATAAGTTATGAGGCCCTAAATGCATGACTTTACATTTGTCATAATTTGATTTCATGTCCCATGTTTTGACCCAGTTAGTTATAAGGTCTAAGTCTTTTTGGATAATCTCAACACTGTCGTGATCAGAATGGGGTCCACCAATTTTAATATCATCTGCATATTTTATTAATTTAGATTGACAATTACGAGTTAAATCTGCAATAAAAGCTTGAAACAAACAAGGGCCCAGCACTGACCACTGTGGAACCCCACTGCAGACATGGCCAATATTCGACAGATCCACATTGATCAATACTCGATGAGTACAACCAATCAGCCATTGTGCAATCCAGTTTATAATCTGAAGAGAACTTAACTTCTGAATAATAGCCTAATGGGGTATAGAATCGAAAGCTTTATTAAAGTCTATTTACACAATATCATTTGGTAGCCTGTTATCTGTTTGAAGGTTGACATCCTCATAAAAACATACCAGATTAGACAAGCAACTGCGACCTTTCTTAAAACCATGTTGATCAGGGTCCAATTTGTCCGGAGTATCAGAAATTATCTCCTTAATGAACCCTTCCAAAAGTTTACATAATGGAAATGTAAGGCTAATTGGTCTGTAGTTCTCCCAGTTGTTACGAGAACCTTTCTTATGAATAGGGATCACAAAGGCTGTTTTCCAAAGTTTGGGAACATACAATGAATTAATACATTGCTCAAATGGCAATTTTAATGGAACAGACACGTTATTAGCCAGAAGAAATGAAAGATGGCCAGAAATATTGTCTGGAGAAGCACTGATTTTTCTATTAAGGTGTAAGAGTTTCTTATGGACTTCTGTTTTAGATATTTTAATAGGATTGTCCTGAGAGTGACACAATGTTACCCTTTTCTGATTTTTGTGAAAGATTTCACAAAATTTAGTGTTGAAGAGGTTAGCTATGTCACTAGGAACATGAATAATATTATCTTCGGATTGTAAAGGACCCACCTGACAAATAGTTTTTTTTCAGTGAATTGACATAAGAGAAGAAAGACTTGCTATTGTTTTAATTGGCTTCCAAGGCTAATTTATATTCCCACTTTTTGTTTGCTTTCTGAATGTTACTCTTACATTTTCTGGAGCTGCAAATAAAAGTTCCAATTTGATTGGGTAGGAGATTTTAGATACTTGGAGTGTCTTATGTTTTTCTGTTTGATTAGCTTTTTAATAGATGTGTTCATCCACTTAGGACAGTGGCGAGCACTAGTTTTTTTTAAATTTTGAATTAAACATAATCATCCCATAATTTGCAGATGGTATCATTTAATTTAGAGCAATATCCCCTAATGTTAGATGAAGAAAGTGTATTCTGCCAATTTGTATTATTTAAATGCACCATCGTGCTAGTGATGTCTGCTTTTTCATATAAGTAGGTTTTAGTTGAATTAAGAGCAATATATAATGAATGTTCTAATATAAAACTAACAGCTTTATGGTCACTGCTGCCTATTGGTGGGAATATCCTAACATCGTTTACAGTCAGTTGTTTATTATGGAATACCAAATCCAAAATATTATTCCCTCTAGTAGGTGTTTTTACACATCGTGTGAGATTGCATTGTTCACTAATATCCAATAAACATTTCTCTAAACCTGAACCAGCAGTTAGGTTCACCCAGTTAATATCACTGTTATTAAAATTACCCATCAACACAATGTCATCCAAAGTACAGGCTGCATCTATTTCATGGACAATATAGTCTAGGTACTTAGCAGCGTCAGTGGCTCAGTAGGTAGCACACTCGCCTCTGAGGCCGGGAGATCAGAGGGCTGTGGGTTCAGTTCCCACATCTGGCACTTGGGTTAATATCCCAGTACTGACACTGTAGTGCAGCATGAGAGGGGTGCTGCACTTCTGAGGTGCCGTCTTTCAACTGAGATGTTAAACCGAGGTCCCATCTGCCTGGATTGGTGGTAGTTCAGGTGGATGTTAAAGATCCCATGGCACTTCTCGAAAACAGTAGGGGAATTTCCCTGGTGTCCTGGCCAAATTTCCCTCATTCGCTAAAAATACCACCAACAGCTTAATTTCAGTTGCTCACCATCTGTATCCCCCCACCGGTCACCCCTGAAAAAGGGACTTCTAGGCCCAGTGGGCTTACCGGGTCAACAAAATTCAACAAAACAAAACTTAGGGTAAGTATTAGGAAGGCGATAACAGATCCACCAAAATAACAGATTGTATTTTATGAATCCCGACTTTGACCCAAATGGATTCAGTTGTAGCAGAAGGATTTTTAACTTTATTAGAAATATTAATTGAGTTGTTGTGGGATATCATTGGATCAAGAAGGTGTATCCAGGAGAGAGGTACCCCATAACTCTGAGAGGTTGTGGGATATCATTGAGGAAAGGAGGGAGGACCGGGTGTTCTATGGTGCCCTAGTTAAAGTCCAGCAAAGGCAGAAGATAAGCCTCTCCAACCGTGTGGCGCACCAGCAACAGGTGGTAAACCAAGCCAAGTCCATGTGCTCATCGACGGTATGAACAAGAGTTACCCTTTTCAAGACTTTTGCCCTAATCCAGGGCCTGAAAGGCCAGAGAACCAAGTATTATATTATCAGTGAGGATTCTGTTGGTGGAGAAATCACCAAGCCTGATCCCCAGTACTACTTGGCCCATGACAGCAGCCCAGGGAAGTGAGTGTCCCATCCACATGTGCTCACTGATTCCTGCAGGACTGTGATTTTGCTGCTGACTTACCTGGAACTGAACATTTTGTCCTGGTCTGCATTACTCACCATTTAGTGGTTAGACCACTCCTTTTCTTGCTGTGTTAAGATGTTTAAATTGTTCAAAAAGTTAATAATGTTTAAAAGGTTGGAATGTTTACCTGGGTTAAAGTGCTGTTCCAAATATGTGATCGGAAAGTGGGGTAGTTCCAATTTGTTGCAGCAGCCTATAAAGACTGAACATTCTAGAGCACGTTAACGACTTTCTTGGACTCTAGTGAATATGTGTCCTGTCAACACTGCAATGCTGCACAAGTTTACCCATCAAAGGGGGAGAGGTGTGTGTTTGTGAGGTACATACTGAGTCAGCCTGCAGTGGGTCACGAATGTTTATCAGTTAAGTCGACAACTGGGAAGTCGCACATTCTAATGTACTGTAATATGTTTTGGGGCCTGTGGTTTGGTTGAGGGACTTGCACCCTTCAGTGACGAGGCACCATCATTAGATAGTAGAATTGGGAAAAAGGGGTGGGACACCACCACCACTCTACCAGGCAACCCGTGCATGGGAAGTGGTGGATGGGTCTCCAGGACCCTTTGTTAGAGTAGAATGTGTATCAGGGTTAAGTAGAAATGATGTTGAGAGCTCTGTTATTTATTTATTTTTTTGCTTTTGGGAATCCCACCGATACGGCGGTGTGGCCAGCTGTGCTAGATGGCACCTGTGGTGAGGAGGATAGGTACATAGGTAGTTTCAAGCTTAAATAGACCTTTGTCCTTAGTGCTTGCCATTGCACTATCCTTTAGCACAGTTTAGTTTTATTACTACAGAAAGTATCCAACCTTTTAAAAAAAAATATCCATTGCATTACTTGGTACTTCCTCAATAGGCAATGTGTTCCATAAGCCAACTACCCTTTGACTAAATGAATGTTTCCTTTGTAAGTGATTCCACTTCCCTAACTTGAGTGGCAGTGGGTGCCCTCTTGGTTCATACACATTATTTTAATAGCAACCCAAACTATTCCCATATTGTTTTATCATATAGGGCTCCATATAGCATGCACATATCTCCCCTCATCCTTCTATAATGGAGTGTATAGAGATTGAGATTAGTCAGCCTCTCTTTGTACGTAACATTTTTGAGGCCTTTAACTGATTTAGTGGCTCTTTTTTGAATTCTTTCTACTCTATTTATCTCACTCTTTTTGTAGGATGACCAAACCTGGGCAAAATACTCAAGGTGAGGCCTATGGACCTAGACAGTGGCACTAATACTTCACTATCCCTACTTCCTATATGCCTCAAGATGCAATTTAAGGTCTGGTTAGGTTTCTTCACTATGCTCTGACAGTGTGAGGTAAACTGCATATCTGCACTAATCTTAATTCCAAGATCTCTTTCTTCTCCTGAGTTTTTCATAATGTAGCCCCCTATAGCATATCTATAATTTTCATTCCTCTTCCCCATGTGTATTACTGTACGTTTCCCTAAGTTCAATTCCAGTTTATGTATAATCGTCCAATTATGTTTCTGGTCCAAGGTCTGTTGCAGATTTATTTTATCACTCTGACTGTTTACCACTGCACCAATTCTGCAGTCATCTGCACATTTAGATATCCAGGTACTAAAAAATGTTATTTCTAGAGATGATATATAGATATTAAAAAGACAGGGGCCCAACACCGATCCTTGGGGGACCCCACTACTCACACCTGCCCATTCCGATAGGATACCATTCACCATCACCCTCTGTCTTCTTCCCCACGTCCATTCCTCAACCTCTTTTACTGTATTACTATCTAAATTAATCTCTCGCAGACAATATATCAGTTCAATATGGGGACGCTTATAAAATACTTTAGAGAAGTTTAAACAGACTACAACCACTGAACACCCCTCGTCCAATGCTTTGCTCACTTTCTCATAGAAAACAAGCATATTCGTTTGGCAAGACCTGAATTTAGTAAATCCATGTTGAGTTGTATCTATAAGATGGTTTTCTACCAGATGTGTCAATATGTGATTTTTTACTATTCCTTCCAAGATTTTTCCCGTAACTGATGTTAAAGTAGCAGATCTAAAGTTTTCAGGCTTTGTTTTTGGGCCTTTTTATATTTTCTTGTGCACACACGCAAGAAACATTATATGACAGCTTAGGAGGGAAGCAGGGTTTTGGAGGTGCAGCACTGTGGTGGCCAATGCCCCCACTGCATTTAGAAGCTTGGCCCCCTTTCCCCAATGCGGTCGCACACTGCTGCTGACACTAGTTCAGCAAGTGTGCCACCAACTTGAAATGAAATCACTGCTGCAATGAGGGAGTGACCCGTCATTGCAGGGCCGTACCTTGCCTGGTGTAAAATTTCCATTATCAAGGTGGCATGCCCCTCACCACTTCATTTGCCGATGGGGGAGCCCACTCCCCATCAGCATAATGTCCCCATAGGTTTTGTTTGCTGAGGGGGAGCCCACCCCAGTGTATTAAATCTACCTGCAAAAAAAGAAAACCTTTCTGCAATGGTTTTCATTTTTTTTTACCTGAGAAGTAGAAAACGGTCCCTCGATGTGTCTGGTGCCCCCGCCCCCAACCCGCACTCCACCATCTGTGTACCCCACATCCCGCACCCCTCACCTCATACTTCCTTCTGGAGCCTTATGTGATGGTCTTTGGTAGACTGGGAACACGTCTGCACTCTTCAAAGCCTGCACTCTTCAAAGCTGACCACGAACTGAAGAAATGCCGGTAAGCTGTATAATGGCATAAATGTTTTTCTTTTCAACTTTGGTATATATCTCAGCCATTTTTGTGAATTGTTGCACCAAATTTTCAACATGGGGTTCTTGGGACCCCACCTCATGAATTCAGTCACTGTCATCTTGTTATTCCATCCCAAAGGTGATTTCATGGTCACTGCGCGGAATCACCTTTTGAGACTGATTAATGAAGTGACAGTGTTACTGTTCATGAGGTGGGCTCCCAAAAGGTCTAAGTTGCAAATTTGGTGAAAACATTCCAAAAAATGACTGTGTTACAGGTAAGAGTGTGCATTGCGCAGTTTCTGTGCACGCTCGTAACTCCAAGAATTTTTAACATTTTCATTCCAGAATTTCAGTATTGTCATTTTTTTCACACCTCCTTATGAACAGTACAGCTGTCATTTTTCACATCCTGCCTGAAATGTGGTTTCGCACATGATGCACGCAATGGCACGGTCGCTGTAGGAAATCAGCGTTTGGAGCAGATTAACAAAATCACAGTGACACTGTTCAGGAGCGGAGGTCCCAAAATGCCTATGTTGAAAATTCGGTAAGAACATTTCACAAAATGACTGTATTACAAGCGTGCATTGCACCGTTTCCACGCATGGTCATAACTTTGAGAATTTTTAACATTTTCACTCCAGATTTTCAACATTGGCATTTTCCACACCTCCTTATGAACAGGATAGCTGTCGTTTTTCACATCCTGCTCGATCTGTGATTTCGTATATCTGGTGCAGAATGGCGCAATCGCTGTAGCAAATCAACATTCAAGACAGATTAACAAAATCACAGTGCCACTGTTCATGAGCAGAGGTTCTAAATGCTTTCATGAGTTGGGGGTCATAAAAAGGCCATGTTTAAAATTTGTAGTGCAAATAACAATGAATGCTCAGGGTCTTATGGTTTCTAACCATAACATCCCACCCTGTACAGACTGACAGGCATCAGTGGTGTGCCTTTGGATTGCTGGCTGTAATGCTCATGCCATTCCACTCTCATCCTGCAGCCAGTGACAGGCATCGAGGTGTGCCTTGGACTCTTCAGTCCCAGACTTTGCCCCATTCTACTATACTGCACCCATTTCAACGTATGTCCTTATGAAATGGGGTAACTGTAAAGCCTAACACCCCAAGGCATATCTCATCACTTGTCGGTGTCTGCAGGATAGGGTGAGGTGAAATGGTATGAGCATTATGAACAATGACCCAAAGACATACCCCAGTGCTTGCCCCAGTGCAGACGAGGACCTCCTAGAAGTGCCCTCCAAGCCGAGCGCCGGGGCAAGACTCCTCCAGTGGGCGGTCAGCCTCCTCAGCCGCCGTTTGGACCCACCAGCCCGGACTAGCTACGCGCAAGACGAGGACCTCCTAGAAGCGCCCCTGCTGAGCACCAGGGTTAGACTCACCAGCGGTGGTTGGCCCTCAGCCGCCGCCGACCCACCAGCCCGGACTAGCTACCTCAGAAGACTAAGACCTCCTAGAAGCACCCCCTGCTGAGCGCCAGGGCTAGACTCCGCCAGTGGACGGTCAGCCTCAGCTGCCGCCAGACCCACCTGCCTGGACTAGCTACCTCGCAAGGTATGGCAAGCGTAACCAATCAGAAAGCAAGCACCCTGTATGGCTTTGCTTCTGATTGTTCCCCACTTCACTTGCTCTATTCTGCCTTTAACTGTGTTTATTTGGCAGTTGACTGTAAAAACTGTTCAAAAAGAAAGCTGTTCTCACTGAAACTGTGGGGTCTGGGGAAACTGTCTGTTAAAAAAAGGGATATTTATTGTGATCTCCGCCCTTTCTGTGTATTGTGATCTGGACAGACGCTTAGGCACCAAAGCTCATCTCACAAGCCTTTTCAAGTGTTAATTCAGACCCCCTGCTGCACTGCTGATGCTTGTTTCTGGATAGCCTTTAAATCTAAGTGCCTCTCTCCTTTTTCCTCAGATGAAGACCTCCTAGAAGTGCCCCACCCCCAAGCCGAGCACTGGGGCTAGACTCCGCCAGCGGGCAGTCAGCCTCCTCAACTGCCACTTGGACCCACCAGCCCAGACTAGTTACCTTCGCAAGATACGCCAAAGCCACAACCAATCGGAAAGCGAGTGCCTTGTATGGCTTTGCTTCAGATTGGTCCCCGCTTCACTTGCTCAATTCTGCTTTTAACTGTGTTTATTTGGGAGTTGACTGTAAAAACTGTTCAAAAAGAAAGCTGTTCTCACTGAAACTGTGGGGTCTGGGGAAACTGTCTGTTAAAAAAAGGGATATTTATTGTGATCTCAGCCCTTCCTGTGTATTGTGATCTGGACAGACGCTTAGGCACCAAAGCTCCTCTCACAAGCCTTTTCAAGTGTTAATTCAGACCCCCTGCTGCACTGCTGACGCTTGTCTCTGGACAGCCTTTAAATCGAAGTGCCTCTCTCCTTTTTTCTCAGATGAGGACCTCCTAGAAGGGCCCCCCATGCTGAGCACCGAGGCTAGACTCCACCAGCGGGCGGGCAGCCTCCTCAGCTGCCGCTCGGACCCACCAGCCCAGACTAGCTACCTCGCAAGGTACGGCAAAGCCACAACTTTACGCCCACCCACCCTTCCCTCCCTGCCATTTCTTATAGACCCTTTCCCGCCTCCACCAAAAGTCACACCCCCTTGTGCCTTGCTGCCCTATGGCCTCTACTCCGTCTCATTAACATCAACCAATAGCCAGCTCCCTAAACGGCTCTTATTACTCTGGCCATCCCCTTGTGCAGGAACCCTTGCTATTGATTGCGCTCGAGCATATGCTTGATAAATTACTCTTCCAGACATCTCCCTAAAGCGCTACTCCACCCTTCCTCACTCAAAAAGGATTAGTCCACACTGTCTCAAGATCTGTTCTCCTCGACGTTATGTAGATAGGACAATTATTGTGGACACCTATTGTGCTATTCCTAAACATATTGTGGTCATTCCTAAACACACTTTTATAAACACATTATTGTGCATCTGACAGCACAGGCCTAAAGCCTTAGATCGTATATTACCCTCCCCACATCACTCTGACAGCACAGGCCTAAAGCCTTAGAGCGTATATTACCCTCCCCACATCACTCTGACAGCACAGGACTAAAGCCTTAGATCGTATATTACCCTCCCCACATCACTCTGACAGCACAGGCCTAAAGCCTTAGATCGTATATTACCCTCCCCACATCACTCACAATGGGGACAAACCTCTGGATCCTCCTTTTACTCCTTCTGTATCCTGATCCCTGCGGACATTGCAACCAATCACAGGATACTGCACAGGGGGACTGGATGTTGTCCTTGTTCTACCGCAATACCTCAACAGCATCAAGAGGCTGGGTATCTATATATAACTTCCCCTACTACAACATCACCCATGGTCAAGCTGCTATGGAGGGATGCAGTCGGTCTTGTTGCTGTCTGACACACAACTCCTCCTCTATACAGTAAAATCTTCACTGCTCCTGTCTGGCAGAGTATTAATCACTGCTCTACTAGGAGGACAAAGCTTCTCACCTGGATATCATAGAACGCTGAACCAGAACAAAAAAAAGTGGGCAAAAGCAAGTCTATACAAATTATCTCTTGCTGCAGTCATGAAACTGCTGATTTTACTACTGTTATGCTCAGAAAATGTGGAACTTAATCCAGGGCCTCCAGAGGTTATTACTGCACCCTCAGACCTAGCCAAGATTAAAGAATTAAGCTTCATCCATGTTAATGTGTGCAGCTTATTGAAAAAGATCACAATGATCCAAGCCTGGGTTAACCATACCATACCAGATATATTGGTAGTTTCCTAGACATGGCTTAAGCCTGCCATAGCTGACAAAGATATAAGTTTACCCACCTACCGACTTTTCAGAGCTGACCGACAATCTAGAGGAGGGGGTGTAGCTATATATGTAAAGGACAACCTAACTGCAACCTGCCTCACCTCATCTTTCACGGCACAAGAATTTAAATGCCTATCCCTTAAAGTGGCTATTTAACATACCACATCGTTTCGGGTAGTAGGCTGCTATAGGCCTCCTTCTGCTGGTCTCAAACTATTATCACATCTAGGTGAGATAATCAAAAAGGGGTCTGTAGAAACTATAATTATTGAAGACTTAAATCTAAACTGGCTCTCCAAGGCAACTACCTCCTTAATATCATTCTGTGACACATATGGGCTTACACAACTCATCAGTGAGCCTACCAGAATCAACAAAAAGACCCCAAGTAATAGCACACTTCTGGATGTTATTCTGGTGAGCAAGTCTCACCTATTCTCCCACGTTGGAGTCCTTTTCAGTGATATCAGCGACCACTGCCTTACTGCTTGCATAAGAACATCCTATAAACCTACATCCCCCACTAAGTTCACAGCAAGGAGACCAAAGCAGAATTTTGAAATCTATGCATACCTGGAAGAGATAAAGTACTCCACACGGTGGCAAGAATATTACTTAGCAAACACAGTGGAGATAGCATATGATGTTCTTAATGACATTATCACAGGAGCCCTTAACAAATACGCACTAGTATCTAAAGTGCGTATCAAACACAAAACCTGTTGTTGGTTTACACCAGACCTTAAATCCGCCCTCCTAGAGAGAGACATGCTATGGAAAAAGGGACACAAAACTAAGATGCCATCAGATTGGAGGCAGTTCAAAAAGGTCAGAAACACATTTACCAGGAAGATCAGAGATGCAAAGGCTGCTTACTATCGGGCTGAGCTAGACTCCTCCTTCCATAACCCCGCCAAGTTCTGGAACACTATAAATGACATAGCAGGACACAATCCAAGTAACTCACTCCCAGCCAAGATACTTACTGGGACGAACATCATCAATGACAGACTGGAAGTTCTGGAGTCCTTTCACAAACACTTTACGACTGCAGGACTAGCATTTGACAACTCTCCTGCTAAACTAATACGATCTCAATTAGGCATACAATGCACCGAAACACTGATAACTGACTCTACCTTCTCTTTCAAACCAGTGACTTTAAAGCAAGTGGAAGACTTAATATCCCAACTGGACATCAAGAAAATTTTAGGTGCAGACTCCCTTGACCCCTACTTCTTAAAGATTGCTGTACAAGTATTAGCAGTACTGATAACACACTTATTTAACCTTTCATTACAATTAGGAACTATCCTATTGATCTGGAAAACCACTCAAGTTATTCCACTATTGAAATCAGGGGAACCTTCAGATCTTAACAACTACAGACCAATTTCCATCCTTCCTGTGCTATCCAAACTGCTGGAAAAGATCATAAGCACACATTTGAGAGGATACCTTGAATCGGCTAACCTCTAAAACCCAGCATGATCTGGATTTAGAGCCAAACATAGTACCATAACAGCCCTTGCAAAAGTAACCGACTGGCAACTCAAATTGGATTAAAAAAATTGTGTCTGTGTTGTGTTTTTAGACCTGAGTAAGGCATTCGACACGGTCGACCATGATCTGCTCCTTTCCTCCCTGAAATCCATTGGACTTGATTCAAACTCCCTACGATGGCTCAACAACTACCTTATGGGAAGGACCCAGCAGGTGAAGGCCAAAGGGGAACTGTCCCCACTCAAACCACTACAAAGATGAGTACCCCAAGGATCTATCCTCGGTCCGATCCTCTTTGCCATCTACATCAACAGTATTGACAGTAACCTCACCAAAGCCACTGTGCATCTATTTGCCGGTGATACGGTGCTATATGTCAGCCACCCTTCTCCTGAGACAGCCTGCAAAGAACTACAAGCAGAATTCAACCTCCTCCAACACCAACTACTGAAAGAAAAACTTCTGCTCAATGCAAAGAAAACAAAGGCAATGTTTTTCTCTCCCCACATACATGCAGGATATTCTACCCCAAGCACTCTGCCTCAAATATCCACTGTCCGTGGTGAAAACTTTGAATTTGTCACTAAGATCAAACACCTGGGTGTCTGGCTAGACAGCAGACTCTCCTTCATAGTACATTTGGAAGAACTGCTAAAAAAACTTCAACAAAGACTTGGACTTTTTTACAGAACAAAACATTTTCTCACAAGCGAGGCTAGAAAAAAGCTGGTCCAGGCCACATTTCTTTCGGTAATCGACTATGCTGATTTCTTATATAGTCGATGCCCCATCTCATACCTGGAAAAACTGGATCCACTCTACCAGAGGGCCCTGAGGTATATCACAGAACTCCCTTTCAATCCCCACCATTGCTTCCTCTATGCTGCAGTTGGATGGACTTCGCTCCACTTTAGAAGGGACAGAAACACTACACTATGGATCTACAGAGCTATATCCAAGAACTTACCAAAATATGTTTCAGACTGCTTCACACAAGCCACTTCAAGTAAATATGCCCTATGAAGCTACAACTTCATCATGCTTAAAGTGCCCAAATTCAGTTCTCGCTTTGGTAGATCTGCCATTAGTGTTGTGCTATCCTCCCTATGGAACAATATGCAGAAAATACTGAAAGTGAGCAAACCTATATCCATTACATCCTTCAAATCCCTGTACTCTAGGCTTATCAAGGAAAAATGTAACTGTTTTCGACAGTAGTAGAGAATAATCCTCTTCTTCTCCTTCATCTCCTAGTCTGTCCCATCCTCCGAGGATCTCCACTACTTCCCAGACTCTGCATTCATACTTTCCTCTCATTTTACTTTCTTCTTTTACTATGCCTCCATATAATACCACACTATTCCCCCCTGTCACGTTCCTCACTTCCCCATCACTGGACTCCATCTTCCTTCACTGCCTACTTGCACCCCTCCCCTCTCTCTTTCTCTATCAGTACTGCCATCAGTCACCACTAAAGCCACCAATACTGCCTATCTCTTTTGCCACCCAGCCCTCCTCATAATAACCCTCTGACTCACCTCTCCTTGTAAAACCACCTCCGCCTCCGCCCAGACTGCACACCATCCATTCCTACACCTCTGACAAACCCCCTTATACCTTATACTTTATTTATTTATTTGTTTGTTTGTTTGCACATCAGTTTACTAGCTTTGAGCCAGAGGATCATTTTCAAAGGTACCTCGTCACAAAGAGGACAAATACAGTACAACAATTTTGTTACATCATTGTGGATTACAACAATTGGTAATACATGCTGTCATATCTTAGTTGCAATTTTAAAGTTACAGGATTGGCTAACATAGGCTGGTACAGATATGTATACCTCAAACTCCACATATTCTCACTCTACGGCCAAATTCATGCACTGCCTATTCCTTATATCATGTAAATTTGTAAGTTGTTGTTAATAGATCTTGCACAATTGTATATATCTTGTATTGGTATCCTCGATGCAATTATATCCTGTATAATCTGTCTCCTTATTGTGTTGTGTTCATTGAATTGTACTATATTTCTTATGTAACTGAACCTTGACCTTACTAGGTCCATCTTGCAAATGAGTTTTGCTCAATGATGTTCGCCTGGATAAATAAAGATTTGATTGATTGATTGATTGATTGTCCATCTCTGCAGGGTGGAGGTGGAATTCGCATGAAGTTCAGTACTTCACTGCCATTCTTATTCTGCATCTGTGTAACTCCTGCACTTTCATTGCTAAAACCAGCAAGAAAACATTTGGCATTGACAAAGGCTTGTTTATAAAGGGGAACCACTGTGGCCTCTCTCTCCACCCTTGCAGCACCACCCCACTATCCAGTGAAGTTTGAAATATACAGGTCAGTGGTGGCACTATACACTCCTCCAATTCTTTCAGCACCCTTGCATGTTTATTGTCCAGGCCTGGTGATTTACTGTATTTACATCCAGTTTTTGTAATCTTTCTAATACGTCTGTTGGACAGATTTTTATTTGTCCTGGAATAGGTTCAGTAGTTACTTTTGGAGTACTCAATTTGTCATTATTAAAGACTGAACTAAAATATCTATTTTGCACGTCAGCCATCTCCTTATGGTGTGCAGTGTGTCCATCCTTATTTATAAAGGGACCTATTGTGTGAGGTGTATTTTTTTTACTGTTTATGTAAGTGTAAAAAGCTTTATAGTTGTTTTTAACTTTAGATGCTAGTGTAATTTCATCATTTGATTTTGCTTTCTTAATTTCCCTTTTCACCTTTTTAACCAAATCTCTCCATCACTTGACATTTTCCTGATTTAAACTGCCATTCATTTCTTTATATTTTTTATTCTTTTGTTTTATCAGTCTTTTAATACTAGGATTTAACCATCCTGGAGTAATTTTATTTTTCCTCCCCTTTTTCCTAGGTATATACAATTCCACCTCCTGTTTTATTATATCAAGCAGAATATTCCACATGATGTCCACATTGTTATTTTGAAAATCTATTTCCTACTTCCATTTTTGCATATTTTGTTTTATACTCCTAAAATCTGCCTGTCTAAAATTAAATGTATCTGTATTACTTCCATTTGTTTCGTGATGTACCTCATGTATTTTGAAATACACTATATTGTGATCTCCATTTCCTAGGGGGTATCTACTACAGTACTTCCTACTGCCTCACCCATATTAGTCAATATGGTGTCTATAGTATTTTTCCCTCTGGTGTGTTCCAAAACCTTTTGCTCCAAACATGTGTGGTTGAAAACCTCCAAATATTCTCTTTCAGTTTTTGAATTACCCTTTAGTTCCTGCCAGTTTATCCCTGGCATATTGAAATCTCCCATTAGTATTATTTTCTCAGCAGGATCTATACTGGCTAAATGATGTAGCAATAAGGTATTGTTTTCAGACGGTATTGAAGGCGGCCTATATACTAATCCTAGACTGATTTTAGTTGAAGTTTGTGGTAGTAATTTCAACCACAGTACTTCCAGATTAACCTGTTCCACTTGTATTTCTTTACAATTGAGCAAATCTTCTATATACAGCGAAGCCTGCCAGGATGAAACCCAATTCTGCAGCATTTTACAGCACTCTGCGGTATGCCACAGCAGTTACTGTGGAAAACAATGTCATTTCAACGGCAGTTAGTCCCTTTTGTCATGCAGGAAACTATGACATTCATTTCATCCTGGCAGTGTCAAAATTTCCTACAAGACAAACAAGATTAATTCCCATTGGAATTACATTATTTACTGCAGTAACTCTGCTGCAGCATACTGCAGAGTGCTGTAAAAGTGGGTTTCATCCTGGTGAGATTCACTGTAGGTGGCAGTTTCCCCTCCTCTCCTGTGTACTCTAGATTTGGAAATGAGATTGAATCCCTGTATGTTTTTGTCCCACATATCATCATTTTCCCACCAGGTCTCAGTTATTATTGCCACCTGAAAATTTTGTGTATCCAAGAGATGCTTAAACTCATAAAATTTATTGTCCAAGCTCCTTGCATTTATGAGAACCCCCTTCAGACCTTGATTATACTGTGTATCTTTTGTTTGTTTTGTTTTAGGTGTATTATTATTTACTAGTCCCACCCATCTTCCAGTTTAAATGAAACGTAACCACCTTGTTTATTTTTCTCCCCAGTATTCTTGCTCCTGCCTTGTTTAGATGAAGTCCATCATATGTAAACAGTGCTCTGTTTTGAAATGTTCTATCGTTATCTATAAAACCAATATTGTGTAATAAACAAAAGGTATGTATCCAATGATTTGTCTTACTTATTTCCCTATTCTTGTATTTGTGATGCCCGTACACTGGCAAGATGCCTGAAATAATCACTTCCCCATTTTTTTGCCTCTACTCTGCTTGCCAAAGTTTCGATATCTTTCTGTATATCATCATAATTTCTTCTACCTATATCATCAGTTCCCACATGGACTATAACTGGGGGTTAATTGTATGTTCCATCAGTCCCTCAAATATACTGTCTACATCAGCCAGCATGACTCCTGGTAGTGTACTTACTGTGGTTTAAGTTTTCTGTCTTTACATACTAATGTATCAATGCCTCCTGTGATTGAAT
The DNA here is from genome assembly GCA_016271365.2 of Neoceratodus forsteri. Lineage (NCBI taxonomy): Eukaryota > Metazoa > Chordata > Ceratodontiformes > Ceratodontidae > Neoceratodus > Neoceratodus forsteri. The sequence goes on from CM028138.1 coordinate 663,697,209, forward strand.
CCCCTATTATAAGGATATCTCGAATTGGAGGTTCCATACAGTTTTCATGCTCCTCAGCCATACTGATATTTTCTTCCTTCTTAATAATATCTGTCTTACTCTCTGCTTTCCCTTGATATATTGGATTTTTGGGGCTATGTTTTCACTTTAGAGTTTCCTTGGTGTCTACCTCTGAGTTACCCATAGATGGGTTTAATATATGTATTATATAGCATAATAGGGGCACTTTTATGCCTCTGACCACCGCTGTGTTTTCTCTGCTTTGTTTGTGTTTTGGCCCATTCTTCCACCTCTGCTTCCCCCTCTATGTATTGTGCTATTTTGTGTTTCTCTTTCTGTAATGTTTGTTTGACTCCCTGCTCTATAACATTCATGTTCTCAGATGTAGAATCAACAAAGTTTTCCAACACCCCCTATTTTTCTTTTTGTCTCTAATCTTTCCAATGGCTAAACGAGTTCCTCCTTCAAGGTGTCTACAAGTAGCCATTTGTCACATGTAAAGGGTTCTGTTATGAGATCTTCAGGAAACATTTTACATTGCACACATGCTTTTATATTTCTGTTGTATTTCTTCCCTATGCCCTGTGCCATGTCTATAATTTGTTTGATGACACCAAATTTGTGTACTAACTAGACATAATATTGTTTACCTTGTGCATGGTCTATCCTTTTGTCTGCAAACCTTTGTGCCCTTCTTCTTGGCATTCACCGTACACACAACAGACATGCAGAGATGCAGTGTCTCTGTGCGCGTCTTTGCATGCTGTGCCGCATGCCTGCCCGGTTGCACATATCTCCCTTTGGTGGCCATTGTTGGTGACTGGTCAGGTGCTCAACAGGGGGAAAATGTTTTGTGTGAGGGAGAGTGTAGCCCCCTATGGGAGCTTACTAGTATTGCCCAGTAGTTTTAGCCCCGATAAGTATCTGGGACTGCCTGCTGGTAGGCAGGGTTTGTGTGCACCAGGGTATAAAAAGTGGGAGCAGAGGGCAAGAGGGAGCGCGCATGGGAGAAGGAGCCAAAGGTTTGGCCATGGGCCAAGGTTAGGGGCTGGGGTGAAGTAATGGCCACTCCATTCCACTGCCCTTATGTGAGTGAGGTCGGTTGAGTTTGGGAGCATTCGGCGGGAGCAGACCGACTTGAGTCATCTTGGAGTGCTGCGTGTAGGACTGTGGACATACCACAGATACAAAATGGTGCATGACCAAGAGGTGAGAGCCTGTGTCGTGGCAGAGCAGAAGTGAGATCCTGCCCTGCAGTCACCATAGAGACTGAGATGGGTGCCTCTAGCTGGAGTGGGTGGGTGGGGACAGTTCAGGAGGTTGAAAGGAGTCCAGGGCATAAACCTCTTCAAGCAGTCCCCTTGGTGGGACAGTCCTTGGCCCCTGGCTGGAATGCACACTTTTTTGTCTGTTTGGTGGGGCCCCGTGGTTGAGAGACATAAGCAGGAGGAAGCAGTACCAGGACCCCCTCAAGTGCCCAGTGTTGTGGAGTGAGACTGCCAGGAGAAATTATAAGTCCAAGTGCTGATCCGTGGGGCGCTCGCCTGGGCAGTGTGGAAGTAGAAGTGCCATCAGTGAGCTGTTTGGTAAGGGGAAGTTTGTGAAGGAGTGAGTAAGGGAGCTGCTAGTTTGTTTGTGGCCTTATTTGGCCTGAAGTATTGCTGCTGCCATCATCAATCCAGAGCCTGATTCGGCCCCGAGAAGAAGCAAGCAGTGTAGACACACAGATCAACTTTAAGCACTGCAATCCTTGCCCTGGCCATGTGTAAAGAAGATCACCCACAGCACTGTTTCCAAATGTTCCACGTGTAATGATACGGATGTAACCACTGTCATGAAGGGTCCAGACAGGTAGGGGGCAATAGAGCTCCAGGAGGTTTGGAGAAACAAGGCTCTGGCTGTAATACTCTCAGAGTGTTCAATAAAGATAATTGCGAACTTCTATCATGGAGTAGGTCCACTCATTACATGGTGTCAGAGAAATGGCAGAATTCTAGCCTAACATGGAAGGACTAAGGCCACCTAATCCACTAATAGTGGAGGAAAATATCGCAGATAACTGGACGAAATGGAAACAGAAGTTTGAATTGTATATGACTGCATCAGATATCGAAACGAAATCTAAAAACGTGCAAAGCTGTATGTTGCTACACGTTATCGGTGATGAAGCCCTGGAAATATACAACACATTCAATTTTGAAGAAGCAGAAGACAAAGAAGATGTAAAGACACTTATTGAAAAGTTCAACCAACACTTTACCCCACAAAGAAATGTTACGTTTGAGAGGCACATAATCAACACACAAATGTAGGCACCAGAGGAGACAATTGATCAATATGTCATGGATCTTAAGACTAAAGCCAAGTCAAGTGAATATGGACAGTTGTGTGACAGCCTAATAAAAGACCGAATAGCAGTTGGAATTCGGGATGACCAATTAAGAGCAAGGCTTCTTAGGGCAAAAGACTTAGACTTACCAAAAGCTGTACAAATTTGCTGCACAGCAGAGGTGAGCAGCGCACAGATAGATCAGATGCAGGGAGTACAGACGGAGCCCACAGTGTGCAAGATTAGAGCAACTAAGGGGGGTCCAAGCATGGAACACGGCCGAAAATGGCGCTCCAAGAAACAATACAAGACTGTAGCTACTGTGGCAGAGAACATAACAAAGGTAATTGTCCAGCATATGGAGAGAAATGCAAAAATTGCGGAAAAAAGAATCATTTTGCAAATAAATGCATGTCAAAACAGCAGTCATACCGAAAACAAGTACACAGAGTGGAAGAACAGTCAGATTCAGAAACTGAGTTCTATGTGGACACGGTGAAATCAAACGATGGGGATGACGGGGATGTGGACATCTTGATGAACAGACGGAAAGTAAGATTTAAAATTGATACTGGAGCACAATGCAATGTGATTCCCCAATCAGTGCACAGTCATTTTTGCACCAAGTTAGAGAAGTCAAAGGCAAAACTGATCACCTGCGCAGGGCAGTGTTTGAAGCCTAAAGGGAAATGCAAACTATTAGGAGAATACAAGGGGAAATATCACAACATTGAATGTTAAATACTGGAGGAGAATATACAGCCATTGCTGGTGCTAAAAACATGTGTACAAATGGGGCTCGTTAAGAGGATTGGAGAGGTAAAAAAACTACAAGGCAAAGACATCCAGGAACAGTTCACTGATGTATTTGAAGGACTTGGATGCATCTATGGAGAACAACACATTAAAGTCAGACAGAATGCGCAGCCAGAGGTACACACACCCCCATAAGGTCCCAGTGGCTCTCAGAGATAAAGTGAAGGAAGAGCTGAGGAGAATGGAAAAATTGGAGGTGATAGAAACAGTGGAGGAGCAAAAAGCCTGGGTGAACAGCATGGTCACAATATGGAAACCTGAAAAAAAGAAGGTGAGGATATGCACAGATCCAAAGGATTTAAATGCAGCCATTGAAAGAGAACACTACCCAATGAGAACAATTGAAGAGGTGGTGGCAAGAATGTCTAGAGCAGCACTATTCACAATGCTGGACGCACAGTGTGGATATTAGCAGGTAAAGTTGGACAAAGAGAGCTCAAAGTTATGCACATTCAACAGTCCCTTTGGCCGGTTTGCCTATAAAAGGCTGCCATTCAGGATCAATTGTGCAGGAGAAATGTTCCAAAGGATTATGACGCAAATCTTTGAGGACATGGAAGGTGTGGAAGTGATAGTCGATGACATACTGATATGGGGCGAAAATGAAGAACAACATGATCAGAAACTGGAAAAAGTGATGAAAAGAATAAGGGAGAAGAACATCAAGCTGAACCCACTGAAATTCAAATTCAGGTCAAGAGAAGTTAGTTACATGGGACACACCCTAACTGCCAAGGGACTTAAGCCAGACCCAGAAAAAGTAGAGGCTGTAAGGAAAATACTCAAGCCCAGCAACAAGACAGAACTACAGCAGTACCTAGGAATGATTACGTACCTTGGAAAATTCATTCCACATCTGTCCACCGTCACCACCCCACTTCGAATACTTCTCAAAAAGACAGCAGAATGGAGCTGGAATGAGCAACAAGACCAAAGCTTTGACAAGCTACAAAAGATGAATACGGAAACTCCTGTCCTAAAATTCTTTGATGCTTCAAAGCCGGTCAAACTAAGTGTGGACGCTTCCAGCTGCGGCATGGGAGCAGTTTTACTTCAAGAAGAGTGCCCAATAGCATTTGCATCAAAAGCATTCACAGACACTCAAAAACGATACGCACAAATCAAAAAGGAGCTGGCCGCCATTGTATTTGGCTGTGAAAAATTCTACCAGTACATTTTTGGCAGAGAATTTAAGGTTGAAACAGACCACAAACCTTTGGAAGTGATCTTTAAAAAACCTTTGGCCGAGACACCACTCAGACTACAAAAGATGCTTCTTAAGCTCCAAAAATTCAACATGGCTATGAAATACAAAAAAGAAAAGGAACTGTATGTGGCAGACACCCTAAACCGAAACTATCTGAAAAACACAGAAACTGATGACACAAAGGATGACATTCAGGTGTGTGCTGTAATGTGCCTACCCATAGCAACCCACATGCTACAGGAAATACTAATAGAAACGGAAAAGGACCAAACACTCGAAACTGTGAAACTGCTAATCACTCAAGGTTGGCCAGAGAAACGACGGGACACACTGGATGAAGCAAGATTGTACTGGGACTACAAAAGTGAATTGACTATTGAAGACGGCCTAATATTCAAATGAAACCGAATAGTGATTCCAAACAGTCTACGAAAGATGATGCTGACAAAACTGCATGCCAGTCATCAAGGGATAGAAAAACAAAAAGGCTAGCGAGGGGCATAACAGTCCTGACAGAATGTCTGCCCAAATTGCAGACATTATTTCCAGGTGCCCCACATGCAACACATACAGGAGACAAAACCGTAAGGAGACCATGATAGGGCATGAGTTGCCAGAGAGACCACGGCAAAAGGTCAGCACAGACATTTTTGAGTTTGAGGGAGAGCAATACCTACTGCTAGTTGACTACTTCTCAAGCTTCATTGAGATCAACAAAGTAAGCAACATAAAGAACCAAACCATCATTCAGATCTGCAAGCAACAATTCGCCAGATATGGAATTGTGGATGAATTAGTGTTGGACAATGGACCAGCCTATGCATCGAACGAATTCAGGAAGTTCAGTGCAGATTATGGATTCAAGCATACCATGTCCTCACCAAAATATCCGCAATCCAATGGGAAAGCTGAAAAGGCGGTCCAAACGGCAAAGAACCTCCTGAACAAAGCCGAAGCAGACAAACAAGACCCCCATCTTGCATTGCTGGATTATCGCAACACGCCACTGGATGGATTACCATCACCAGCGCAGATGTTGATGGGACGTAGAACAAAAACCAGACTTCCTACCGCACAAAAGCTGCTTAAGCCAGAGAGCCAAGACGACATACAAACACGGCTAAAGAGAAATCAAGACAGAGAGAAAAAATACTATGACAGAGAATCAAGAGTCCTGTCAGAATTGAAGCCAGGCTAGACTGAGGGAGAACGCCCTGTGGAAAACGGCGACTATAGTTGGAATGAGCCCAGAGCCACGTTCATACATAGTGGAAACTGGAGGACAACAATTCAGAAGAAATAGAAGAGGAATCATCAAAACAAAAGAAGGCATCATAACACAAACACACAGGAAGACCCTGTACCTGAAGGTCCAACGCCACCAGAACGGGAGGTGGTGACAACCCCTCAGATAACGGTCCCACAGGTGACTGCTCCACAGGAAACAGCACCGCAGGTAACTACTGAAAGATGTTATCCAAGCAGAAATCACAAACCCAACATAAAACTGGACTTATAACACTGATAACTTAAAAGTGATAAAAAAAAATAGTCCTTTGGTTAAAAAAGGGGAGATGTAATGATATGGATGTAACCACTGTCATGAGGGGTCCAGACAGGTAGGGGGCTATAGAGCTTCAGGAGGTTTGGGGAAACAAGGCTCTGGCTGTAGTACTCTCAGAGTGTTCAATAAAGATAATTGTGAACTTCTATCATGGAGTAGGTCCACTCATTACATCACAGAGTGGCCTTGATTTATCTGTTTTACAATTAAATCTGTTTATTAACCTTTGATCAGTGTGAACAGTGACCTTACTTAATGCACCTGTTTGTGACTGGCTGACATAGTTTGCCCCCTGCAGCTGCTGACACCCTGAGACTATGAGGCTGGGACACCCCAAGGACTACTCATCAGAACCAGGTAAATGAGCAGATATTCTGAGACTGTGTTTCTGGTTGTGAATGCCCCTTCCCCTTTTAAAAGAACATCAGACAAACCCCTAGACGTTGGGGTCGGGGGAACTTGCAACATGGGGCTCATCCAGGATCTGTTTTGGGGTGCACAGTGCTGGACTGGACTTCATTTTGGGGTGCTGCATCATAGGGGACTTGGGTGGCATGTATAGGGCTAGATTTTGCTGTTTGCGATTCCGCCATTTTGGACTATGAGTTTTCATGCGTTCTTCAAAAACTGGACTGAGGAAGAAGGTGCGCAGTTACTAAATTATGCTAATGCACTGAAACCATTTGGGGATTGGCTGTGGAGTAGTTGCTCAGCAAAAAGACTGCAGAGACAGGGTGAGAGGTCAGAGGGTGCAAGAGAGAGAGAGAGAGAGTAGCAGTCTCGTGGAGAGAGACTTGGTTATCAAGCTGCGCCATTGGTAAAAACAGAGCCAGTATTTTGTGTTGGGATTTGTTGGGAGGAAAAAGTAAGGAAGCAGAGAGACTATGGCACAAACACCCTGTAGGTCAGGGCCAGAGGTGATGGTCCCAGCGTCTATACCCAGTATCACATCTGCCACGGAATGATCAAAGATGAGGGCGTATGTGCTGCATTTAGGCCGATCTCCCTTCTTAATGTGGATATGAACATTTTAGCCAAAATATTAGCCACGAGACTGGAGAACATCCTGCCCGAGGTGATCCACCCAGACCAGACCGGGTTCATTAAGGGGAGGCAGTCCTACCATAACATCCGCAGATTGCTAAATATAGTATGGCAGGCGGGACTGACAGGTGCCAGGACCGGGGTGATATCTTTAGACACTGAAAAAGCATTTGACAGGGTTGAGTGGGAATACCTGTTCAAGGTGATGACCCAGTTTGGTCTGGGGGCACATTTATAGGGTGGGTCAGGGCTATGTATTTGAGGCCTACTGCACAGGTGATGGTGAATGGCTGCCAGTCCAGAAAATTTAGATTTGGTAGAGGGACGAGGCAGGGATGTCCTCTGTCTCACCTGCTATTTGCCCTTGCAATCGAACCTTTGGCGACGGCGATTCGGCAGCATGAGGGCGTGGTAGGGGTGAGAAATGGGGAAGGTAGAGAGCATAAGGTGGTGCTTTATGCTGATGACATGTTACTCTTCTTAGGAGAGATGCGAAACTCGATGAGGCACCTGATGGAAATTGTTGAAAAGTTTGAAGGTTTTTCTGGGTACAAGATTAATATTGGGAAATCTGAAGCTATGGGATTCCCAGACGTGGACCCTGAAGTGCAGCAGAAGGGATTTAGGATTGTAAGCTCAGATTTTAAATATCTAGGGGTGCAGATTGGACGAAGATGGGAAGAGTTATATAACTTGAACTTTCACCCCTTGCTCAAAATGTTGCTGGCAGACCTGGAGAGATGGATGCAGTTGCCAGTATCTTGGATTGGGAGAATAAATCTTATAAAAATTAATATTGTCCCCTGCATCTTATACCCTATGCAAATGTTGCAGATAAGGCTCACACAAAGGGATGTGAAATGGCTGGAGAAGGGGTTCACAGGGTTCATATGGCAGGGGAAAAAGCCCAGGGTAAGCCTGGCAAGGCTCAAGGCAGATCCGAATAGGGGAGCCTCGGTTTTCCAGACTTGGATGTGCATATTACAAGGCGGTGCAACTTCGAGGGTGTAGCAGCAGACTGGGGTCATAGCTTCGCGCGCTGAAGTTGGGTGAGGCTGGAACAAGAGGGTACACCGTGAGACTCATAGCATACCTCCATAGCAAAGGGCTACGGGCCTTTAGAGACGTGGGAAATGGTAATCCATTGGTCGGGGAGACTTTGGAGGCTTGAGACCACCTTTGGTGGAGAAAGAAATTAGTCCAGAGGGACACTGCCCTACTTCCACTTGCTGGGAATCCCTTTTTATGTTTGCTTGCACGCATGTGCAAGAAACATAGTGCCATCATTGGAGATTTCGGAGGTGTGTCACCTCCTCCTCCAATTCAGTCAGTGGGCTGGCAGGCGCTGCCTCTGGTGCCAATGCATTTTGGAGCTGTCTATGACACGCCCAAAATGCAGTGGCATACAGTTGAAAGGGGAGTTACGCTTGAGTGAGCACCGATAAGATATCGCTGCTCACGCAGCAGTTCCACGCACAGACAGAGCGGCGCGCCTTCACTGTATAGCCGACGGGTGCCCAATCCCGTCGGCTGAGCTGCATCCCCCACCCCTGTTATAGGTGCCACGCTGGAGCCCACCCCAGCGTGGCAAGCACTGTGGTCCTTTGGTCGGCGGGCCTGCCCAATCCTGGCCGGCTGAACGCCCCCAAGTCCTTGTGCACGCTGGGAGCCCACCCCGAGCCCACCCCAGCGGGCAAATCAAAGCCGCCATTTTTTTTATTTTGCCGACGGGGTGCCCACCCCCATCGGCTGAACGCCTCTGTCTCTGCACACGCTGGGAGCCCACCCCAGCATGGCAACCGCCCCACAACGCCTTTTTTTTTTTTGTAAACCTGTAAAATAAAACTGTCCCTCGCGAGGCCTCCCAACCCCTCCCACAACCCGCACTCCACCCACTGCGCACTCCAGCCTCCCCACACCCCCATACTTATCTCCGACCCGGCGCGACGATCTTCGTGGGCCGGAACACGCCTGCACTCTTCAAAGTCGACCGCGAACTGAGGAAATGCCGTAAGCTGTATAATGGGTTCATAGGGGTTTCAACTTTATTGCATCTGGCATTTTGGATTTGTATTCAAATTTCAACATAGGTTTGATCCCTTCTCATGATATGCATTGTCATGGCGCATTTCGGCCCGGCGATTTCGCGCAGTGACTGTGAAATCACCCTTCGGGCCAGAATACCACCATGACAGTGACATCATTCATGAGAAGGGGTCCCAGAAACCCCATGTTGAAAATTTGGTGCCAAAATTCCAAAAAATGACTGTTTTACGAGGGTGCATTGCGCAGTTCCTACGCAGGCTCGTAAGTTCGCGAAATTTCAATATTTTCACTCCAGATTTTCAACATTGCCATTTTACCACACCTTCTTATCAGCAGTATAGCTGTCATTTTTCACATCTCACCCAAAATGTGTTTCCACCCATGTAGCGCAGAATGGCGCAGTCGGTGTGCGAAATCAATGTATCGGACAAATTAAGAAAATCACAGTGACACTGTTCATGAGCAGAGGTCTTAAAATGGCTATGTTGAAAATTTGGTGAAAAAATTCCTAAAAATGACTGTTTTACGAGGGTGCATTGCGCAGTTCCTATGCACACTCGTAAGGTTGCGAATTTTCAATATTTTCACTCCAGATTTCCAACATTGCCATTTTATCACATCTTCTTATGAGCAGTACAGCTGTCATTTTTCATATGTCACCCAAAACGTGTTTCTGCCCATGTAGCACACAATGGCGCAGTCGGTGTGTGAGATCAATGTACGGGACAAATTAAGAAAGTCACAGTGACACTGTTCATGAGCAAAGGTCTTAAAATGGCTATGTTGAAAATTTGGTGAAAAAATTCCTAAAAATGACTGTTTTACGAGGGTGCATTGCGCAGTTCCTATGCACACTCGTAAGTTCACGAATTTTCAATATTTTCACTCCAGATTTTCAACATTGCCATTTTACCACACCTCCTTATGAGCAGTGTAGCTGTCATTTTTCACATCTTGCCCAAAATGTGTTTCCACCCATGTAGTGCGCAATGGCGCAGTATGTGCAAAATCAATGTATGGGACACATTAAGAAAATCACAGTGAAAATGTTCATGAGCAGCGGTCTTAAAATGGCTATGTTGAAAATTTGGTGAAAAAATTCCTAAAAATGACTGTTTTACGATCGTGCGTTGTGCAGTTCCTATGCATGCTCGTAAGTTTGAAAATTTAATATTTTCATTCCAGATTTTCAACATTGCCATTTTATTACACTTCCTTATGAACTGTACAGCTGCCATTTTTCATATGTCGCCCAAAATGTGTTTTCGCACATGTAGCACACAATGGTGCTGTTGGTGTGCGAAAGCAATGTTTAGGACAGATTAAGAAAATCACAGTTACACTGTTCATGAGCAGAGGTCTTAAATGGCTATGTTGAAAATTTGGTGACAAAAGTCCAAAATGACTGTGTTACGAGTGAGCAACAGCAGTTTCCACGCACCGTAAGTTCATGACTTTGTAATATTTTCAGTCCAGATTTTCACCAGTGGCATTTTTTCACACTTCCTTATGAACAGTACAGCTGTCATTTTTCACAACATGGCTGAAGTGTGTTTTCACACTTTCAGCGCTGAGATGCATGGTCGCTATGGAAATCATTGTTCGGCACAGATAAAGAAAATCACAGGACACTGTTCGTGATTGAGGCACCAAAATGCCTGAGTTGACAATCTGCTGTAAAATATCCCCAACCTAATTATATTACTGGTGTCGTTGTACAGTTTCTATGTACGCTCATGACTTCACCATTTTTAAATATTTTACTGCAGATTTGCAACATTGCCATTTTACACCTCCCCATGAACAGTACAGCTGTCATTTTACATCCTGTTCGAATGTTTTGCACCTGTGGTGCTAAATGCCATACTCGCTGTGCATAAGCAGCTTCTGCTAACAAACTGATACTCCCCCTGTTCATGAGGTGGGGTCACAAAAAAAAACATGTTGAAAATTTGGAGTGAAAATACCAACGAATGCCTGAGGTATTAGGGTTTCCAACCATAACGCCCAACCCTGTAGAGAATGACAGGCATCAGGGGTGTGACTTGGGATTCTTACCTGTAATGCTCATACCATTCCACACCCTACAGCCAGTGAGAGGCATCGAGGTATGTCTTGGACTCTTCAGCCCCAAAGTTCACCCCATTCTCCTATATCGCACCCATCTCACCGCATTTCCTAATGAAATGGGGTGCGCATAAGGGCCAAAGACCCCAAGGAACACCGTGACACTTGTCAGTGTCTGCAGGGTGGGGTGTGGTGAAATGGCGTGGCCGTTATGCCTGATGCCCCAAATGCACACCCCAATGCCTGTCACTCTCTGCAGGGTGGTGGTGGGGTTGGCTTCAGTTCAGTACTTCACTGCCATTCCTATTATGCAGCTCTGTAACTTCTACATTACCACTGCCAATGCCAGAAAGCAAACATTCGGCATTGACAAATGCTTGTTTGCTTCTGGGATGGAAGATAGGGGATTCCTAGAGTGGGAAAGGAGAGGAATAGCGTGCGTTGGAGCCCTATTGGAGAAGGGGGAGCTGCGTGAGTTCAATAAAGTTAGGAGAGAGTTAGGTTTGGGGGCTGCTCATCTATTTCACTACTTGCAGGTGAAGATATATATAGGGCGCCAGGGTTTGGGCGGAAGGGAGGGCTCGCTCCCAAGCAGAATTGAGCAAGTGGTATGCCGTGATAGGAAGGACCAGAAAGGATTTGTAGGAAAAATAGCCAAACTAGAGAGGCAGAGCATGCCAGATCTGACTGGCCCCATAACGGCACATTGGGAAAGGGATTTAGGGCTGCAGATTTTGGAAAGAAACTGGGAATTGGTGCTTGGAATGCCAGAGGGAATTATGATTTGCAATAAGTTTAAAGAGACTTTCTATAAGTTTTTGCATAGAATATACTGGCCACCAGTGGCAGTGCATAGGATGCACCCCGTTATCTCTCCGAATTGCAGAAGGTGCAGTAGGGGGTTGGGTACCTTCTTTCATTGTTTTTGGGCTTGCCCTGTCTTGGCTAATTTTGGGGGGAGAGTAGTGCAGGAGGTGAATAAAGGATTGGGGAGCAGATTGACACATGACCCACTAGTCTGTCTATTTGGGGTAGAAAGAATAGAAGGAGTGGAGGAATGGCAGTTATTACCCAGGTGGGCAAAGGTGGTGTTGGTGCTAGCCAGGCACTGCATTCAGAACACCTGGGTGGATGGAAGGAATCCCACGCTGGCTGACTGGAGAAGGTTGGTTCTACGCTCACTAGCTTTAGAGAGACTCACATGGTTAGTCAGAGATAAAGAGGAGAAATTTTTGAGAAACTGGACACCTTTTTGAGAAGGTTGGTTCTATGCTCACTAGCTTTAGAGAGACTCACATGGTTAGTCAGAGATAAAGAGGAGAATTTTTTGAGAAACTGGACACCTTTTCTGGCAACCTTAAGTATGTCTGAAAACCTAATGCTCCGGGACTGAATATCTGAGCCCGATATGATGGGTAGGGTATGGGATCCAGCTTTTATAGGTGTGGCTGAGGGGGAAATATAACAGTTGAGGTAGGAGGTAGGGGTGAAAAGGAGGCTTGGCTTTTCTGTAAAATGTAACTGAACAGTGAATAGGAGAATTGCTCTCTGCACCCTGTGAACCTTGGCATGATTAGCTGAAAATATCTAAGTAGATATATGGTACTGGGATAGATTTGCACACTGGACTACACTTTTGTATGTGGAATATGTATGATGTAGTAAGGTTGTAACCGGGTTTTGTATGTACTTGTGTTTGTACTTGTCTCTTGTTGTATGTAGTAAGTATAAGTGTATGTATTTGAAAATCCCTAATAAACAGAATATTCAAAAAAAAAAGATGAGAGCATGACGCTGCCACTTCCTTCCAACTGCTGCAATTTCCTCCTCACCATGTCCCCATGGACAATACGTTTTTTCTGAAGGATGCCTGACTTCCATCTCTGTTCCTTTTTGGTACCGGGACCACACCTCTGGGTAACTCTTCCATGCTTTATGGGAGATAATGGTGGAGGTTGCTCCTGTGTTGACCAGGCCTTGCACTGGGGTCCCAGCCAGCATAACTGTGAGGTATAACAACTGTGCCCTCCTCTCTTCCTTTGGACCTGTTTCTCCCCAGGTGATGGTTACAGTTTCCTGTGGACTTGCAATGGTAGCCATGCTGGGTCCCTCCAGTAGTCCGGCAACATTTATAACACTTGCTGCTGGTTCTGCTGGTGGGTGCTGAGGACAGTTGTTATTCAGGTGATTTGGGCTGTTACACTTGAAACACCTTTTTTCTTCTGATGCCGGTGCCACTCTCCAACCTTGGTTTGGCCGTGGCTGCCCAGTCTGACTACTCCATCTGTCCTCTGATAACCTGTGTGGAGGCCCCATTGGTGGGGCCTGACTGCCGAAAAATCTCAACCCTGAGTAAGTTCTGGTACCATCTTAGATTGTCTGCCAGTTCTCTGGCCTTTTGAACCAGCTTCTCTATATCCTGGGGTTTGGTGCACAGAAAGAGTTTCTGCAGTTCAGGTTCCAGGGTACTTGTATTGAAGTCCAATCCTTCTTCTTCTGGTGCTCCAGGGTACAGGTGTACAGGCATCAATAAACCTCCTATTTATCCATAATAAAGTCTTCCAGTCTGTTGGTTGGCTGTTGCAGCCTGTCCAGCTCCCTTCTGAGATGCTTCCTGTTATGGATTCTGTCAAAATATTCCTAGAAGTGCAGCCTGCACTGCTTCCAGTTCCGTATTTGAGTTCTCTTATACTGCCACCACTTGCTGGAATGTCTTTGCAAAGCACCCTCCCGGTGCTGTAGCCAGTTCTCTTCAGGGATATTAGCTTGCCTGAGTACTTGCTTAAACTCTCTCAAGAAGGCTCTGAGGCCCTCTTTTGAGTCACGTGCAATGGTGGATAGATTATTCCCCAATCATGGTGTGAAGATAGGGACAATGCAATGCATTGCAAGAGGAGTTTGTGGAGTTGGGGTGGGGCCTTAGACAAGCAGCATGTACGGTAACCTTCTCAGAGGTGCTGTCTGTCTATGGCAAGGATGATGCTAGGGTATTCCGCGCCATGGGATTGAATAAATGGTTGAAAAACTGGTGTGGAGCTCAGGGTTTTGGCTTCACTGGGGACTGGGGAGTCACCTGGAGGGATGCAGGTTTATACTGGCGCGATGGTCTGCATCTGTCCGGGTGGGATTCAGGATCCTAGGTGACAGGTTTAAATGCTTCATTGGTAAGCATTTAAACTAGCCAAGGGGGGAGGCACTGAAAAGGAGCAAGGAAATCCTAGCCTCCCCCCCAAAGCGCAGTAGTTAGAGAGGTAAACACCAAGACAGAGAAGTCAGTAGGGAGCAGGACAGAAGACTGGGTTTTGAAAGAACTGTTGAAACTAAGGGTGGACAAAGCAATGGGGCCTGATGGAATTCACCCAAGAATACTGAAAGAACTAAGGGTAGAACTAGTAACACCACTGACTACTCTCTTTACCAAATCATGGGAGGATGGAGTGGTACCTGAGGACTGGAGGAGGGAAAATGTGATTCCCCTTCACAAAAGTGGGAGCAGGGCAGAGGCAGGAAACTACAGACCAGTTAGTTTGACTTCAGTGGTAGGGAAAATGATGGAATCACTTCTGAAGGAAGGAATTGTTGAGTACCTAGAGGTCAGTGGGGCACAGGATCCAAGGCAGCATGGTTTCACAGCAGGAAGGTCATGTCAGATGAATGTAATAGACTATTTTGACTGGGTGACCAAAGTAGTAGACCAGGGAAGGGCTGTGGATATGGTCTACCTAGATTTTAGCAAGGCATTCGACACAGTCTCACACAAAAGATTAATATACAAGTTAGCCAGCCTTGGAGTGGGTCCTAAGGTGGTATCCTGGATAAAAAACTGACTGGACAACAGGACAGAAAGGGTAATAGTAAACGGAGTCTACAGTGAAGAAAGGAGGGTAACTAGCGGGGTACCGCATGGTTCGGTACTGGGACCGGTCCTCTTTAATATCTTTATAAGTGACATTGGAGAGCACCTGGAAGGAAAGGTATGCCTCTTTGCAGATGACACAAAGATCTGCAAAAGGGTTGATACACAAGGTGGGGAGGAAAGAATGAAAAGGGACTTGGCAAGGTTGGAGGAATGGTCAAATACATGGCAGCTCAGATTCAATGCAAAGAAATGCAAGGTAATGCATCTGGGAAACAAAAACCCAGGGGAAGAGTACACAATAGGGGGTGAGTTAATAACAACAACAAAAATTGAAAGAGACCTAGGAGTATTTATATCAGATGACCTAAAGGTGGGCAAGCAATGTGAGAAGGCAGTAAGGAGGCTGGGGGATACTGGGATGCATAGGGAGAGGCATCAACAGTAGAAAACAGGAAGTTGTTATCCTCTCACAGACAGTGAGACTCCATCTGAGTACTGCATGCAATTCTGGAGACCCCATCTCTGCAAAGACATAGACAGAGTGGAGGCTGTTCAGAGGGTAACAAAATGGTGCAAGGTCTGCACCAGAAGACATAATGAGGAGAGACTAAAGCAGCTTAATATGTATACCCCTGTAGGAAAAGAGGGGAGGGGACATGATAGAAACTTTCAAGTATCTCAAGGGAATTAACAAAGTACAAGAGGGTAGCATCTTTCAAAAGAAGAGATGTGCAAGAACAAGGGCGCACAATTTGAAGATAGTGGGGGGACAGCTCAGAGGTAATGTGAGGAAGTATGTTTTCACAGAGAGAGTTGTGGATGTATGGAACAGCCTTCCTGAGGAGGTTGTGGAGTCAGGAACAGTGAGAGAATTCAATAAGGCATGGGACAGGCATAAGGCAATTCTAGTGGGGGGGCAGGAGGAAGTAAGCTGTTGATTAACTAGGATCTGCAGCTTATCCATCAGGTAGGGAAATGGGCAGACTGGGTGGGCCAAACGGTCCTAATCTGCCATCAAACTCTATGTTTCTATGTTTAATGAGTGGTGCAGTATTGTCTCGCAAGGGTCTGCAGTCACTCCCAACAAGGATCAGCATACTTCTGTTCTGCATCTCTCCATCTTCCTAGAGTAGATGTGTGATATGAGTCCCATGTCCTCTGTACTTCTGGTCCTCTACCTCTTCCTCTGTTTTCCATTGTCACACTCAAGTGTTCCACGCTGGAGACAAGCCTGGTCAGCATGCTTTCCAACCTATCCATTCTCTCTCCAACTTGATTGTCCTCTTCTTGGCTCTCTGTCACACTAGCTCTTGACCCTCCATGACCTCTTCCAGCTGGTGTAGCCTGCATCTTCAGGGGACCTCTACTGGCATTCGGCCCTGACATGTTCCTCCATGGCTCAAAAAAATTGTTGGAGCCCACCTGATCCACAATACCCCATGCCACTGAACTGTGTTCAGCTGTGTTACCCCTCTAACTGCCTAAAATCCTTACTCAACTTATACGTGTCCGATGAACCCTGAGCCACTGAATTCTAAACACATCAGAAACAATGTCTGCAGTATTTTTCACAAATAAGATTTCTGCCGTTTCTCTTTAGTACTTTTTTCCCACTTTGAAATGCACCTTTTTTGGGGGGACTTATACTGTCATTATAACTTAAATGGTCTGTCCCATGGTGGGCACCAACTCTAACACATGCCTGCATGCTGATTTCATCTACCTTGGAGATGGAGTCTGGCTAGCTGCAAGGAAGGTTAGTCACAGGGCTGGCAGCTATTAATTTGAGCTATGCAATTTTAACCATAAACAACAGTGCTATAGAAATTACCACAGAGGCAGAAATCTCTTTCAAATTGGAGCCAATTTATTAAGCGATCTGTGAATCACTGTTACTTTTTTACTTCAGGAATGGCTCTATCAGTGACTAGAAAACTGGCTGCACAGCCTAAACAGTAAAATAACATTTGCATAAAAATGAATATCATGTTTTTCTTCCCCCTGACAAAAATTCTAGAACTTGTTGCAACACACATTTTTCACCCCACTCGCAAAATAAACAGTAAAATGTCCCAAAATCATTTAAGGTTTCTTTTAGGAGTCAGTCTTTGACACCTCAACCCAAATGGATGTTGTTCATGAGGATGATGAAGTCCTTGGTGTGTTGCCCTGGCCAAGGATTGATAAAATGTCCTCTGCTGATGACCAGTGATGATGCCGCTGCTCCTTTTGTTCTCCCAGTTCCTGGATTCACTGAGCTACACCTCTGGTCCTCTTCAATCCTCGGTTGAGCAGGCAAACCCTCCCTACAAACTTTTAACTATAAAATAAACTCTTTGAAGAGTCTTGACTGTTACCTGCAAAACTTGGTTTCTACTCACTTCTTTGATTGGACTATCAAGGCCCAAACGTTTTGGGAACTAAATTATTCTAACTGACTTTTCTATCTAGGATACTTTTTTGCCTTGGCAGTGGTAGCACCTTACTGGCTAGCCTATCCCATTTAAAACTTAGTTTGCCCTGTTTTCCTTCTTTTTATAGTTGTTGGTGGAGCCTACAGCCATAATGCATTAGCTTGAAAAGGGGTTTCCGTGGAACACATTTTTAAATAGTTTTCAGTGTATCCTTCAAAAACACTGCAAATCCCTATGGCAGTTAAAAAATACTGCCTTCTTTCTGTTTAGAATGATGGACACAGAACTCAAAGCTGCTTTTCTCTGAAAGCAAATGTGCACACCTTCCAAACAAATCTAAATATCTTAATAACTATTTAAGGTTCACAAAACAACCAGTGTGAAAGTTATTTATGGCAAAAAGACCTTTCACATGAGGGAAGTCACTAATCCGAATTCTTTATATTTTATAAAATATGATCTTCCAAACTACCTCATTTTTTTCTCTCTGATTGAACACAGTAGGAGTTATATCCAACAAATGTAAATATTTCGGAAAGTACTCAAGTTAACAATATATGAGCAACATGAAAGTTGTTCAGGACAAAATGACCTTTCAAATGAGGGTAGTCACTAATCTGAATTCATTAGATTTTTTTAAATATATCCATCCAAAAGGTAGAAATTGTGAAGAAAAATGAAAATTCAGGTAATCAGATGGCTACAGTTTAAAAAAATATAATTATACAATGGTGTGTGAAAATCCTGTAACCTCATTGGTCAAAACATGTCACGTTACCATGGGTAAATCCAGCATAACCCACGGCTGAGGAATGGCATTTATATAAAACATAATTAAACACATTTTAAATTTATTTTACACATGGGTCCATTGCATAATCACAATAAGGCACTCCAGGGTGTGGGTTATTGGGTGATTTACCCACTTCTTGTGTGGTTAAGTCACTCAGCTGCACCTCGTGACACACCACACAAGGCATGAGTAAATCCCCAATAACCCACACCCTGTTGTGCCTTATTGCATAATTAGTGCAGGTAAACAAATAGGCTTATTTGAAAGGTAGTATTGTACTGAGCAACTTTCATACAGATGGGTTATGAAAACTCCTATACTTGCAGAGATATTTACATTTGTTTGACATAACCTTTATTGTATGTCTGACAGCCTGATTTAAAAAAAAATACACTGAGACCAGAACATATGGTTTCTGTCTTGTCATGCCTCATTTAACAGCAGATGCTGAAGTTATTCTAGGAATGTAGAACATGTCAATGGAATTCTTTAGTTCTTAATATGAACAAAAAAAACAAACATTTGAAACAAAATGTTCTGCTGATTGGGGACACAGATATTTTTCAGGATAAGATCATGTTAAATCCTTTCAGGAAAAAAGCAGCAGATTAATTTTAGTAATTATTAGCCAACAATATCTATATTTGAAGCTGAAACTGACCAGATTGGGGAAGAAGGAAGACACAGGAGAAAACAATGCTCACACACATAAAGAAGACCTGGCTGTCTATAAAACTTTTAGAAGCAAATGGTTTCATACCTTTTAGGCATCTATACTGTACCACTGATATTTTTCTTTTATTATGTCCTCTTTGGCAACTTCTACTTTTAAAATACATTAAATGTGTAGTTTACTAAATCTTGATCTTGGAATACAGTAACTCTTGAATGAATCCTAAATAAGTTTTAAGCCATTCCCTTTATGGGAGGTCAAGACCTGTGCAAAAGGTCGAGTGTTATTTTTTCATATTTATTTTTACAAATTTCCAAAGTAAAAGTTTGGAGAAATAGAAAAGTATGTACAAGTAATCTCCTTTGCATTTCAACTCAGAGAGAAGTTAATATTTGCACAAAATCAAACCCAAAGTTTATAGAGTTTTTTTCTTAAGTATTGTTATTCTGAATCTTATTGGACTATTGATGAACTGAGCAAAGAAAGGTCTAGATAAAACAAATTGATGATTGCAGGATTGGGAGGGCATTAAAATTGTAAAAGGTCAAATTATGAAACCTTAAATGCATTCATTAAGACCATTCTTCCTAGTGTGTAATTATAATGAATTAAAGCCATTTGAATATAGATCTACAATTACGCAACCATTGTGATACATATTTTTAGGATCAGAAGAATAGTACAAGGCTGACAAAATTGTGGTGATCTCATTGCGTCAACGCTTCAGTGTGAGTGGATCAAACCAAAAAGAGCCATAATAAAAGCTTCTATCTTCTCAAAAAATATATATTTTATTACATTTGATTTAACCTGAAAATACAAAATAGTAATAAGGAGATAAAACAATCAAGATGAGATTTCAGCGTTCTCCAACCATACACTGAAGCCGAGCCATGATAAAGGCTTCTATCTTCTTCAAAGCAATTATATTTTATTTCGATATATTTAATATTCTGTATCTAAGTAGAAACTAGAAAAAAGTTTATTGGGTGTTTGGAAACAGGCAAATACAACAAGACATGGAAGGAAGTAAAACAAGAGTATCAGTTGTGGGGGCTAGTAGCAAGTCAAGGAGCTCACTTGACCACTCCAACGAGGGCCACCCACCAACACTACTGACCGCTGGTGGACACTGGTAGCAAAGGAGGAGCTGGGCAAGTGCTGCAAGCAGTCAGTGTAGGAGGAGGCGGATGGCAGGCTGCCTGCCATAGTACAGCTCTTGTTTTAAATCCCTGGTGGTGCCTGAGTGGCTGTAGCAATCATCTCTGCAGCAGCCCCTTATCTGTAGGGATTAAGGGGACTCAGTTTAGCTGTCCTGTTGTATTCAGGCAGGCTTGAGCTCCATTACAGCAACAGGTCCGATTGTAGCCCCAGACCCCCAACTCTGCTGCTTGTACAGGACTGACCACTTGAGAGTGAGGGATCCTTGCTGCTTGCAAAGGAAGTGGAAGGGGTAATAGTTGGTGTTCATTTGTGTATTGGGGCAGGCAGGGGTGCTGGTTGGGCTGGGAGGATTGCCTATAAGTGTACGGATTGCATGTGTCTTTGTGGATTGCATGGGCTTAGATAGGAGGTGTTCAGGGTGTTCAAACGCCCCCCCTGAAATTACCTCAGAAATGTTCAAATTCATGTATTTTATTTTCTGATTGCCTCAGGCTCAGCTGCTAAAACACTCAGTGTATCAGCAGTATCCATAGCGTCTAGAGCTTGCTGCAACACTATGTGTATGCACAGTACCATTGATGGCTGGAGGAGATAGAGACATCATCAAAAGAGAGAGTGGGAGAAGCCTGGTGAGACAGACTAGTGAGCATACTGCTGTGTTGCATCATCTGTACAGTGCCGAGCAAGTTGTGGTGTCCTGTTCACCATCATGGTGGTAGAGTAGGACTATGTACTGCTCTTCTCTAGCCTCAGTTGAACTGTGGGAGAACTTGAAGTCTGGTCTACCACAGAAAGAACAGACCCGTCCAGGGCCAAGCTGTGAGTAATGCGCAGTGCATCTTCTTGACTGTGCTGAATGCTAGCTGGACTGGTGGTGTAGTCCAAAGAGAAGACAGGAGAGGTTGAGGAAAAATCTGCCCTGGCCTAGTGTCCTGCAGTCCTGTGTTGGGAGGAGGGTGACTGTTAAGGCAAGCCAACAGAAGGATAATCAGCAGAAAAGTGGTGAGTGGAGAAAAGAATAAAGATTGATTCAGGGGAAGGGATATCTCTCATTCAGAGAGGTGGTGAGGGGTATTGACGCCGTCTCCCAGGGCAACCAACTCATTACATCTCAAGCATAGAAACATAGAATTTGATGGCAGATAAAGACAGCTTGGCCCACCTAGTCTGCCCATTTCCCTACCTAATGGATAAACTGCAGATCCTAGTTAACCAACAGTCTATGTCCTCCTACTCCCCCATTAGAATGGCCTTAAGTCTGTCCTATGCATTCTTGACTTCCCCCACTGTTTTTGACTCCACAACCTCCTCAGTAAGGCTGTTCCATGCATCCACAACCCTCTCCATGAAAAAATACTTCCTCACATTATCTTTGAGCAGTCCCCCCTCTATCTTCAAATTGTGCCCCCTTGTTCTTGCACATCTCTTTTTCTGAAAGATGCTACCCTCTTGGACTTTGTTGATTCCTTTGAGGTACTTGGAAGTTTCTATCATGTCCCTCCTCCTTTCCTCAAGGGTATACATATTAAGCTCTCTTAGTCTCTCTTCGTATGTCTTCTGGTGCAGACCGTGCACCATTTTGGTTGCCTTCCTCTGGACAGACTCCACCCTGTCTATGTCTTTGTGGAGATGGGGTCTCCAGAACTGCACACAGTACTCTAGATGGGGTCTCACCAACTGTCTGTACAGAAGGATAACAACTTCCTGTTTTCTACTGGTGATGCCTCTCTCTATGCATCCCAATATCCCCCCAGCCTGCCTTACTGCCTTCTCACATTGCTTGCCCACCTTTAGGTCATCTGATATAACTATCCCCAGGTCCCTTTCCATTTTTGTTATTGTCAGTATCTCACCCCCCCATTGTGTACTCAACCCCACCAATGTTCTGCCCAACTTGGAGCTTATCATGTGAAGTGGGAATAGGTGTGGAAAGGCAGATGCCTGACTGACATCTTTGTCTCTGGCTGTTGCGAGTGCTCCATTCAGTGGAATGAGGTTAGGAGTACTCTCTATATGCAGAGGTGGGATGGTGGTAGAGGAGGAGTGATGCAAATGTGCGGAGGTGCCCCATGTGTAGGAGTAGGATGGATGGGGATCAATGCTCCCCATGTAGGGGCAGTGGGATGAAGGGATGGATTGCTCCACTGTACAGAGCTGATATGAAGTGGGAGGAAAGCTCCCCATGTGTGGAGGTTGAATGGAGGGGGAGGAGTGCTCCCTATGTGCAGGAGGTGGTATGCAGCGGGGAAGTGCTCGCCATGTGGGGGAGGTGAAATGTAGTGGGAGAAGCACTGGAGGGGTCGGGGATGAGTGCTCACAATGTATGGAGGTGGGGTGGAGGTGGAGCAATGATACCTATGTGTGGAGATGGAATGGAGGGAAGAGTGCTTTCCATGTTCAAGTTTATTGTGAAGGGATAAAATCCATTGAGCAAACTCATTTGCAAGGAGGTCCCTTGTACAAGCAATGATAAAGACAATACACGGTGTGAGATACAAAAAGTAAGGACACATAACATAAATTAAAGTAAAGCTATTTTCTTTACATTAGCATATAAAGTATGTACAAAGCAGCATTCAACAAGGATTGAGACCAAATATGATTACATAAGATGCTACATCCACATGTGGAAGAGGGCTGGAGAAGGAGAATTGCTTCCCATATGCAAAGGAGGCATGGAGGGGGAGGAGTCATCCCTATGTGCAAATGTATAATGGAGGGGGAGGAGTGCTCCCCATATGTGGAGGGGGGATGGGGGTGACAGTCACTTAATGGCCACCATCCTAGACCCCACTCCACCTGTGTGTGAAACTTTTTGGAATTTTTATGACGGGGCAGATGTGCAACATCTCTTCTCTGGCTGCTGTAATGTATTGGGTTGATAGGTAGGGGTGCAAGAGGGGGCACCAATCACTCAGGAGCACCCACTGTATCCTACCCCTCTCCACCCAGCAGAGTGGGAACCATTGTGGAGGGGCAGATACAGGATCCACATTTTCATATCTCAGTACCTCAGAGCGCGCTCCATAGATAGACCACATTAGGTGGGAGAGCCTCTGGCTGAAGCAGAGTGTTCTGCAAGTGTAGAGGTGTGACATAGGGTGAAGAAGCACCAATGACCCCAAGCCCACTCCAACCTTCATGCTAGCTCTGGCTGAGCAGGGACGGGTATGAAGGGGGTCGATGTGCAATTTGCATCTCTATCCCATGCTACTGCAGGGTGCTATCCTTGTGTGGAGGTGGGATGGGGGGATGGGGCATCATTCTCCAAGAGCCACCTGCCTGGAGCCCACCCATGGCTCTGTCTAGGTGCTCCTTCTGTGCGGTGGTGAAATAGATGCACTAAGTTTGTTTTACACTGTGTCTCTTCTGGTCCTTCACTCTCTCTCTAATGTCCGCTCCCCCATGGTGAAAGGAAAACTCTGCAGCACTGGTCTCTGTCCTGGTCACGGCACTCTTGCTGACACTTTCTCTGCCTCTCTGTATGTACTGTCTGCTTCCCACTGAGCTTCAGAAAGACAAACAGAGAGTCAGACTGACAGCAAGGTGCCGGAAGAGTGAGCAGAAATAAAATGGATGGCAACCGAGCTTGGGCACACACTGTACTCCACTTCTCTGTTTGGTGGTGGTGGTGGTGGGGGGGGGTTGACACCATCTCTGACTGGAACAGATTAGACCTGCACATATATGCCACAGTGGAAGCAGCTCTCGCTGTTGCTGTGTCTCTCTCTTGGTGGGGGGAGGAGTAGACACTGCTAGGGGACAGGCCATCCATTGAATGAATATTTGTTCAGGTGCAGTTCTGGGAGCCACCAGTCATTGTGGTTATGGTCACTACGTTGCACTGCCCCCAATTTCACACTGCCAAGGTGGTGCTGCAAAAGTGACAGCCTGTCCCCTGGTGATCACTCTCATTCCGCTTACTCGCCACATCTCAGCATGCTGCTGTCACTGTTTGGGGGCTCTCTCTCTCTGCTCTGTCCCTGACACTGGTGCCACTCACCACCTCTTTTGATCCTGCGCTGTCTTTCGGGGGCGGGGGCTGCTGCCTTTCCTTCTCGGTGTCTGTCCCTGCAGCCTGTGTCTCTCTCTCTCTCCCCTTCCCGTCCAGGTTTAAACTACAGCTCTGCAAGCAATGCTGCCTCACTTCTCAGCACTCTTGCTCCTTGTATTGTGCGGTGGGGTGAGGGGCACACTGAGGCAGCATGGACACTAGGAGATCCATGGAGTGGGTCAGTGGGTACCATCACAGACAGCAATCCTCAGGCTGGGAATTGTCGCACACATGAAGCACTGGAGAGACAGATGCTCAGGGACAAGAACACATGCTGTCATTCACAAAGAGACACAAATAAGTTCAACGCGGACATCTGTCGAGGGAAGGATAAATAATATGTATTTGTTCTTTACTGCTAGGACTGTTTACTGCTTATGGCACAGAGAGTGGGGGTGTAGTCTATGGCTGGGTACCCAGACATCTGCAGGATGGGTGGGGAGACAAGCAATAAGATCAGTAAGGGCCTGAATGAAAGGAATGAAGTGCTGTCATTTGACCACTATGTTTCTTTCAACTACAGAATGGATTCCAGCTGTGAAACTGTGACTAGTGTCACAGTCTGATTGCATGTTCATTGGTCTGACAGGGACAAGCCCACCGTAGATTGCTGTGCATTGGACTCGTCCCTGACATACCTCTGAAATGTCGTTCTACCACAAGATGTTTCATGCACACATGCAAGGAAACAAAAAAACTATAAAGAATTTAGATTAGTGACTACCCTCATTTGAAAGGCATTTTTGTCCTGAACACAAAAATGTAAAATAATGGACTTGGGGTACAGAAATCCAGGGGCAGAGCACACATGGGTGGATTGGTATTGACATCATTAAGAAAGCACACATTCAAAAAAAAGAGCTTTTACATACAGATGATTACTGTTTAACAATCTTTTGCATCTATGGCTGCCACTGTACATCTGATGCAAACCCATGATGACGTTCCTCACTTGAAGCAAAAAGGGGGGTGCAGGCCATAACTGACTCCTTGTTTTTGTGTTAAAGGGGTCAGTTTCTTTACAGCAAAAACAAGGAAAGGCATCATTTCTAAAATGTGCAGATGAACATGCAGGCCACTTTCTTTCCAGAACTTGCCACCACCAGCAGCTACCACTTCAAGACTGCTACTACTCCCGCCTAATACAATCAGGGGAAAACCTGAAGTAGTCTACAGCACTGAGATCAATATGGTTAAGGCACATTTGCCAGAAATTGCTGCTTAGAAAAGAATGAGAAAGTGACTGTGATGATGAGTAAGTCCCAGACCAGATCTCTAGTTTATTTACAGACCCCTTCCCCACCAAGTCTGATTTGTACGACTGCATGGGCCAAGCTCCACAGATGTTATGCCATCATTAGATTTGCAGACCAGCACTGTAGAAGAGAAGAGAGATGTACCCCTACATCTCTGAGAGGTTGTGGGATATCATCAGATCAAGAAGGCGCATCCAAGGGAGAGGTACCCCACATCTTTAAGAGGTTGTGGGATATCATTGGATCAAGAAGGAGTATCCAGGGGAGAGGTACCCCTACATCTCTGAGAGGTTGTGGGATATCATTGAAGAAGGGAGGGTGGACTGGATGTTCCATGGTGTCCTAGATAAAGTCTAGCAAAGGCAGAAGATAAGCCTCTCCAACCGTGGGGCGCACCAGCAACAGGTGGTAAACCAAGCCAAGTCCATGTGGTCATCGACAGTATAACCAGCAGTTACCCTTTTCAAGACTTTTGCCCTAATCCAAAACCCTAAAGTCCAGAGAACCAAATATTATATAATCAGCGAGGATTCCTTTGGCAGAGAAATCACCAAGCCTGATTCCCAGTACAACTTGGCCCGTGACAGCAGCCCAGGGAAGTGAGTGTCCCATCCACATGTGCTCACTGATTCCTGCAGGAGTGTGACCCCGCCTGGAACCGAATATTTTGTTGCGGACTGCATTACCGACTGTTTAATGGGTGAGACCACTTAGTCCAGGTGCATTTATCTATGTGTCTAGGTCTGAAAGGTTTGATGACTGTTTCTTATGTATAAAATTGTGTAGAATCCAGATTTACAACTCTTATTCACTCAAAATTGAACATCTTCTTGGAAAATGCACTTCTTCAATGAAAAAAATGAACTGTGTAAAAATTGTGAATTTTTTAATGAAAGGCTTCTTCTTTAATCTCAATTCAATAAGCTTTTATTGAAATACTACAGACACTGTAACAAACAGCAACATATTTATCAAAGGCTTAATATTAACGTTATTATTTATTTTATTCTATATTTAACTTGAAACAATCAACTTTTTATGACATTTTATGAACCCAAGTACAACAATCAGTATTCTTGTTCACTGTCATCATTATCTGATACGTTAAGCAAATCTGTCTCATCAATATCGACATCAGTCACTGTCACCATCCTCTTCATTTGGGTTGTTGTCGTGTTTGTTCAATTGTTCACTTAAGGCTGGTGGTACAACTTCACATGTGAACCACATTAGCTTGTATTTGCCATCCTCATAGGTCTACCATTGTCCTCTGGCTTTAGTAGCTTCATTTCTGGTTGCCTGCGTTTTTCATAACAATGAAATTAAATTTGCAAGACAGATGTGTTGCATCAGAGCTGATTTGCATGGTGGCAGCGAGCTTGCATCTGCTCCTTTGATCTTTTCTAAGGGTGCATCTTTGTCACTCTGTTGATACTTGATGTTGAACATACTGTAGGGGGCTGTGCTAGCACTCTTTACTTTCTGTCCATACAAGGTACACACAAAGCTCTCAATTGAATCTTTAGTTTCTTTAGACAGGTATGGACATCCCAGTTTTCCAAATGCCTATATGTACTCTATATTCTTTTCCATAATTGTTAGAGGTTGCACCTTCCCCTTGCTTTCGAACACTGGTGAATAGTCGCACCGTGTCCGTGCACAGAGACCTGGTAGAACTGCACACACAGGTCTGCCTAACTCTGCTGGCAAGTGGGACACATCTATGGATCTTCTTATGTTATTCCCTGAATGGCCAACATCCATGCGCAGTTTGAGATTATCGTTTAGACTTGCATGATACAGCAGAATGACCAGAATATCAATATCATCTGCCCTGACCACTACATGCACATCTTCACCCTCATTTTGACTGTAAATGTAGTGCATGTGTTGCATGATTCCTGTGTCTGCTTTTTAGGGCCTTGCACTCTAGTCTGAGCATATGTCCAGCTTCCACTTTATATGTACAACAAAGTTCTTCTACTGCATACGTGAACTTTTTATCACCTAGAACTTCACAGTACACATCTGAATTCCATGCTGTAGGTAGAAAACCTAGGAGAGCCTTCTTGAATGAAGATGAAGACAGGGATCCAGCAAAGTCTCTTGGTTGACTTTGATCAGGACCGGTTATGAGATAGGAGAGTAGAGCGATGCTATGCTTTCCTCTTCTCTTGTTCAAGACCTTTGATTGATGGTGACGTGTAACAGTTACTGACAAGGTGGATTTCATTTGCAGAAGTACAGCAAACAAGAGAGAGGATGGTTTTTGCCACACTGTGGAATGTTGATTGCAGGTTTGTAAGACTTCTGATCAAGAACATGGCATCAACCGCAATGGCATGTACAGCATCGGGGTGGCTACTTTGGACTCTGGTCTCACGTTTCTTCAACAGTGTTGACTTCATTGTTGTGTTCATTGATCCATCAATGTTTCCTAAGGAGAGGGGTACCGGGATTAGTGGGTAGGCAAACACCATCATAAGTTCAACTGTTGAAGTCGCAGATAAATATAGCAAGCATCCAAATAGTTCTCGAGTTCCTTTCAACTTCACGATTTTCTTGTCCTTGTTCTTAATCTTTGCCTTCATTGCATCATGTGCAAAGTTCTTCAACTTGTATCTTTTGATGGGTTTCTCGAACCTACTGCCTCATGAATTCATCTGTAAACACACAATACTGCTGAGTACCTATCTCAGTAACCTGTAACACTTCACTTACCACCTCTTGTGATACTGCTTTTCCACTACCTATTGAATAAAGATTGCTGTCCTCAAACGCATCCCGGAATGGATTCATGGAGGAATCTACTGTGTTCAACAGCTTATTTAGATCCTGCAAATCTCTAACTCTAAACCCCTTCAGCCCTTGGCTGGTTTCTTTATGGGTGACAAGACCAACTTTTTCCTTAAGACTTCAAACAATTTTACTTTAAGCTGACTGCAGAATGTTCCACCTCCTCCTTGCATTGATGTTCTGTGTCAAAGAAGAAATCTCGGTTAGACTTGATACAGCATTGGCATTAATTGTCTGTTCCAAGGTCAAGTCTATGACATTTCTGCTAAACCCTCTCTTTGATTTTGCAATGGTTAATGCTCCATTCTCAATTTTTTTTCCTTAGTCCAGGGTGGGTCTCATCCATGTTTAGCAAATTCATAAGGTACTAGGTCATCCACTTGGCATAATTGTGATGCCCAGTTGTGAAGTAAAGAGGTATCATCTTCTGCAAGCTATATACAAAGAGAGGCAAGACATTTGTCCTGATGGAATGGCAGAAGAGCTGGTACAACTCTATCAAACTGCAGTACTACAGCCAGAATTGGGCAGTTGTGCCATGCTCACCACGATGTGTGGAATCTGAGAATGTTTCATATGCTTCCATGAATGTCCTGAACTCAGCTGTATTCTCTAGGTCCACCATTGAGGAAGGCAATGGGTCATTAAGTAACTGCTGCAGGTGGTTTGAGATTGTAAAGTCTGATAAACCTTTATATTGTATAAAGCACTGCAAATGTTTAATTCTGAATGCCGCTGATAGCATCAGGTGAAGCCTCTTTGCCTGATCGAAAAATATTAATTGAAGAAGTCCATTCAGGGATCTCAATGCCAATACACCACTCTCAACAATAATGTGGTCTCCACTAGAACCATTCAGGAGGTATCCAAGACCTTTGAAATATGCAAATTATATATGGAATGGTCCAAAACATATGAAAAGTCTGTCATATTCCAGGGACTTTGTGGATTGGATTTGTAGCACAAGTTTTGCTATGGCCAAGTCATAAGTAATAGGCATATATTCCTCCTGGCATTCATCCATAACCTTGATAGCAGTATTCATGGTGTCTTGCTCTACATCAAGCCTTGTAGGAGGCTTTTCTATATGGTCCATGCATGATATGATCTGCTGTGGCAGGTCATCCACAGAAACAAGGGCATTCCATCCATGTCACATTGGAGTAGAATCTACACTTGCACAAGATATCATCCAGGCAATGTCCCTTCTCTTAGCTTACATGAGTATTTTTTTGTTCAGAGCTTTGTCACCTTATATTGATACTGTCTTATTTTTGGTTTTCCAGATGTATATGGTCGAATGTCTTTCTTGCCAATATCTAGAGCTCTTTTCCTCAGAGAAGTTTGAATATGCCTGGATACCGTGTCTTGTTCCTGTCGTACCATTGGCTGCAATATCTGCTTCTTTACATTTGGCAAATAGTCTTCATCAAAATATTCAGCCTCTGTCTTTGATGTTCTGCGTTGTTTGCTCTTTGATGTAAAAGATGTCCTTGCCTGGTCGTGGGTATCAACTTCTGATCTTTGCTTATCTGTGTTTGTTTCCATTGTGTGTGTTTCATTTCTTGCTGGTGCTTGGTCATCTGTGTGTGTTCTTGTCATAGCTTCTTCAGACCTTTCTTTGGGTACAGCTGTCTCCTCAGTACTGGATGGTATGTTTTGATATGCTATACCCACAGTGTCATGCAAAGTGTCATGACCATCAAGTGTCTGTCATCTCATCATAATTGTTGAAATCCAAAGCAGTGGCTAAACTTGGCTGTATGAGCAGTCCATCTGGTGTAGTAATATTCTTCTCCGTTATATTGGTTGCGACTGCAGTTTTGAGTTCCTCTACAACATGGTAGCTAACACAGTGACCAAACCTGTTCAGAATACTTAAAACTTTCTTCCTGCCTGTCATGGATTTAATACCCATGCCCAACAAGAGGTGTTTTTGTGGTTTGATTATTCCCCTTAACACTGCAAACACTATGTCATCTGCAATAGATTGAACTACCCTCTCATGTCGTTCACTGCCCACTTCTAATGAACCCGTGTGTATAGTACATAGGAATGTTTGAAGAACGGGTGGCAGTTTTACATTTTCTTCTATTAAGTCTGCAACTTTAACCTTGGTTTTATTATGAGGCTGTACCTTTAGGAGTTCCAACAACTGTTCTGTTATGTGTTGAGCTGCTTGTGCTTCCCTCTAGTCAGCCTGTTTCTTAGCAGACCTGATGACTGTACCCTGTTTTCTACTTTTGGTATCAAATATGATACCATCTTTGAAGTAATCAGTCAGCTGTGACTGCAAGCTCTGTGGGTTGTAACTTATTTCACACCCACTACACTCCATAAGAATGTCCATGCACCTTTTGTGTAGAGATAAAGGAATTCTAGAGGTCAGGGGTAAGGGGAAACAGACTTCTAGGAAAACAAACTGAACTTATAAGCTCAAATGGGCAGACTGGGTGGGCCATAGGCCCTTATCTGCCGACACTGTCTATGTATCTATGTATCTATGAGATAGCAATGATTCTTCTTGCATTTCATTAACAATGATGCACTGCATATACTTAACAAGTCTGGAAAAGGCAACCTGGTGACTGTCCCTCAACTGACTGTATTCACATTTTGTACCTGTGCCCTTTATTCGTTCTGCCTTTTTAACACACTTGTTCTTACAGCTGTTGTGGCACTTCACTTCTTTGGCTATGAGATCAATACTGCCTACCATCATATCCATTTGTCGATTGTCCATTTCTTCTGCTGCGTTTTTTTGCTGTCTGCTGCCCCATAAATTACACATGTTGTAGGATATTCAAAAGTCTCCCTTCACCCCTTAGGATTCCTTTTCTTGTATGATTTGCAAAATATACATTAATTTGGGAATATGCCTGATGTAGATGTTGCAGATTCAAACAGAGCACTATGAACTTGGGAGCAAAGCAATTTTGCTGCATAACTCTTTACAATGCCTTTTTTTAAAGTTTCATCAGCTGTAAGTTTACCAGAACTCTTATATGCAGTGAAGTTCTTGTAGCAGATATAATGATACCCATGGCTGCTGGAGTAACGTTCAAGCAATTCAAGACACACTATGTTGTACTTTGACAGTGTTTGACTAGAACGTCTTTCCTTTGTATCAACCACTATCTCCCAATGAGCATCATCAAAAGGTACCAGGTCTCCATGGTCTGTGTTAACTCCTGGATCAGTGTGTAGGATGCATCACCTCTGCAGTTTGTGAGAAGTCTTGCTAGCCATATCTGAAATGTTAAAGAAATTACATTAATAATTAAGTAAACCGAGTCTATTACATAAATGTAAAACTTTTAGTTACGCTTAAGAAAGTGCATTTTCCATGAAAACGTGCAACTATGGACAGATAAGAGTTGTAAATCTAAATTCTACACACTTTTTTACATAAGAAACAATCAAACCTTTTGGACCCAGACACATAGATAAATGCACCTGGCTCCTGCTCTAACTCCATTTCTTGCTGTGTTAAGATGTTTAAACTGTTTAAAATGTTAATAATGTTTAAAAAGTTGGGGTGTTTGCCTGGGTTAAAGTGCTGTTCCAAATCTGTGATCGGAGAGGGGGCAGTTCCAATTTGTTGCAGCAGCTTATAAGTACTAGAGCCTGTTAGAGACTTTCTTGGACTCTAGTGAATGTGCATCCTGTCAGCACTGCAGTGCTGCACACGTCTACACATCAAAGGGGGAGATGTGTGTGTGTGTGAGGTAAATAGTGATCCACCCTGCAGTGGGTCACAAATGTATATCAGTTAAGTTGTTTGAACTAATGTTTAGGCTTCCTAAAAAACTGGGGAGTCACACGTTCTAATGTATTGCAGTATGTTTGGGGACTTGTGGTTTGGCTTGAGGGACTTGCACCCTCCAGTGAAGTGGCACCAGCATTAGATAGTAGAATTGGAGCCGACCTGCTGGTGCAGTGATTTGATTTTCACTTGC
Source organism: Neoceratodus forsteri (assembly GCA_016271365.2). NCBI lineage: Eukaryota > Metazoa > Chordata > Ceratodontiformes > Ceratodontidae > Neoceratodus > Neoceratodus forsteri. The sequence goes on from CM028138.1 coordinate 663,729,250, forward strand.
GGCGCCGGCGACCTGGGTTTGGGGAACAGACCTGGGGAGTTGGAGGACCAGCCGGAGGAGAAGGATTGAGTGTCCCCTAGATTACTCTCCTTCTCCAGGGGAGCCAGGGTTAGAGCATCCGCTGCCCAAGGGACCCCTAGCAGAGGCTGAGGGAACCACAGGTGACTAGCACCAGCATGCAAGAGGGGAGGAGCAGACGCTGGATGACATTGCATGTCCCCGTCCCTGAGGCAGTCTAGAAAAGTGCTGCCGGCTGCTCTTGATGAAGCCTGCCCTTGGCTTCAATTAGCTCTCAGGCTGGCTCCCTGACCTATCCTGTCAGGTGCTGCACTTAGAGCTGGTGCCTCAACATAGAAACATAGAAACATAGACTTTGACGGCAGATAAGGACTGCTAGGCCCATCTAGTCTGCCCATTTCCCTACCTACAGGATAGGCCAGAGATCCTAGTTAACCAACAGCCTATTTCTTCCTACCCCCCACAAGAATTGCCTTATGTCTGTCCCATGCATTCTTGAATTCTCCCACAGTTTTAGACCCCACAACCTCCTCAGGAAGGCTGTTCCATGCATCCACTACCCTCTCTGTGAAATAATACTTCCTCACATTGCCCCGAACCGTCCTCCTTCTATCTTTAAATTGTGTCCCCTTGTTCTTGCAAGTCTCTTTTTCTGAAAGATGCTACCCTCTTGGACTTTGTTGATTCCACTGAGGTACTTAAAGTTTCTGTCATGTCCCCTCTCCTTCTTTCCTCAAGGGTATACATATTAAGCTCCTTTAGTCTCTCCTCATACGGCTTCTCTTGCAGACCCTGCACCATTTTAGTTGCCCTCCTCTGGACTGCCTCTATCCTGTCTATGTCCTTGTGGAGATGGGGTCTCCAGAACTGGACACAGTACTCCAGATGGGGTCTCACCAACTGTCTGTACAGAGGGATAACAACTTCCTGTTTTCTGCTGATGATGCCTCTCCCTATACATCTCAGTATACCCCCAGCCCTCCCTACTGCCTTCTCACATTGCTTGCTAACCTTAAGGTCATCTGATATGATTACCCCCAGGACCCTTTCCTTTTTTGTTGTTGTTACTACCTCCCCACCCATTGTGTATTCTTCCCCTTGGTTCTTGCTTCCCAGGTGCATTATTTTGCACTTCTTTGCATTGAATCCTAGCTGCCATACTTCTGACCATTCCTCCAACCTTGCCAAGTCCATTTTCATCCTTTCCATGCCTCCTTGTGTATCAACCCTGTTGCAGATCTTTGTGTCATCTGCAAAAAGGCATACTTTTCCTTCTAGTCCCTCTGCAATGTCACTGATGAAGACATTAAAAAGGACTGGACCCAATACTGAACCCTGCGGTACCCACTAGTAACCCCCCTTCTTCAGAGGACTCCATTTACAATTACCTTCTGTGTCCTGTTGTCCAGCCAATGTTTTACTCAGCTACCACCCTGGGTCCCACTCCCAGGCTGGTTAATTTGACTATTAATCTTTGTGTGGGACTGTGTCAAATGCCTTGCTAAAGTCTAGGTAGGCCATGTCCACAGCCCTCCCTGGTCTACTACTTAGGTCACCCAGTCAAAGAAATCTATTAGATTCATCTGACATGACCTTCCGCTGTGAACCCATGCTGCCTTGGGTCCTGTGCTCCACTGGCCTCTAGGTACTTGACTATTCTTTCCTTCAGAAGTGACTCATCACTTTCCCTACCACAGAGGTCAGACTGACAGGTCTGTAGTTTCCTGCCTCTGTCTTGGACCCACTTTTGTGAAGGGAATCACATCCACCTTCCTCCAGTCCTCGGGTACCACACCATCCTCCCATGATTTATTAAAAGAGTAGCCAGTGGTTTCACTAGTTCCTCCCTTAATTCTTTTAGAATTCTGGGGTGAATTCCATCAGGACCCATTGCTTTGTCCACCTTCAGTTTTAGGAGTTCTTGCAGAACCCTTTCTTCTGTGAAAGGACTGGGATTGACCCCCTATCAATAATGCTTCTGTTAATTGGATTAGGCACTTCCCCCTCCTCTTTTGTGAATACTGAGCAGAAATATTCGTTCAGTATTCCTGCTTTTTCACTGTCCCCCTCTGCCCACCCACCGTTCATTCTATTCAGCTTCACTATCCCTCCCTTTGTCTTTCTACGCTCGCTGATGTACCTCAACCCCACTCTGGGGGGCAAGTCAGGAGGTATCTGGGAGTTGCAGCCAATGTCAGAGTGGAAGTTGCAGGGTCTGTGACCAGGCTGAGGTACCGGGTGGTCGGAGGCAGGAAAAAGTATAATAGATAAAAAAAGATAGTAGAATTGGGAAAAAGGGGTGGGACACCACTGCTGCTGTACCAATCAACCCGTCTGTGGGAATCAGTGAGTGGGTCACCAGGGCCCTTAGTTAGAGTAGAATATGTGTCAGGGTTAAGTAGAAATTATGTTGAGAGCAATATTTTTTTTTTTTTGCTTATGGGAATCCCACCATTATGGCAGTATAACCAGCTGTGCCAGTTGGCACCTGGGGTTAGGAGAGTGTGCATATCTCCCCGTGTGGCCATTGTTGGTCATTGGTCAGGTGTTCACCAGGGGGTGAATGTTTTGTGTGGGGGGAGAGTGTAGCCCCCTATTGGTGTTTACTAGTATTGTCCACTGGTTTTAGCCCTGGTAAGTATCTGGGACTGCCTGTTGGTAGGCAGGGCTTGGGTGTGATAGGGTATAAAAAGTAGGAGCAGAGGGCAAGAGGGAATGTGCATGGGAGAAGGAGCCAAAAGTTCAGCTGTGGGCCAAGGTTAGGGATGGAGGTGGAGCAATAGCCACCCTGTCCCACTGCCCTTATGCGAGTGAGGTCAGCTGAATTTAGGAGCATTTGGAGGGAGCAGATCAGACAGATGCAAAATGGTGCATGACCCAGAGGTGAGAGCCTGTGCCATGACAGGGCAGAAGTGAGAGCATGCCCTGTGGTCACTGTAGAGATTGAGATGGGTGCCTCTAATAACCCGAGCTGGAGTGGGTGGGGACAGTTCAGGTGGTTGCCAGGAGTCTGGGATGAAAGCCTCTTCGAATGGCCCCGTTGTTGGGACAGTCCTTGGCCCCTGGCTGGAGCACCTACTTTGTCATCCAGTTTGTGATGCCCCATGATTGACAGACATGTGCAAGAGGGCACAGTACCAGGATCCTCCCAGGAGCCCAGCGTTATGGAGTTTGAGACTTCCAGGAGAAGCTGTAAGCCCAAATTCTGATCCGTGGGGTGCTCGTGTGCAGTGTGGAAGTGGAAGTGCCATCAGTGAACTGTTTGGTAAGGGGAAGTTTGCGCTGGAGTGAATAAGGGAGCTGCTGGTTCATCTGTGGCCTTATTTGGCCTGACGTATTGCTGCTGCCATCATCAATTCAGAGCCTGATTTGGCTCTGAGAAGAAGCAAGCAGTGTGGATCCACAAATCAACTTTTAGCACTGTACTCTCGGCCCTGGCCATCTGTAAAGAAGATCACCCACAGTACTGTTTCCAAATGCTTCATGGAGCGGCCTTGATTTATCTGTTTTGCAATTAAATCTGTTAATTAACTTTTGATCGGTGGGGACAGTGACCTTACTTAATGCACCTGCTTGTGACTGGCTGACAGTTTTCCCCCTGCAGCTGCTGGCACCCTGAGACTGTGAGGCTGGGACACCCCAAGGACTACTCATCGGAACCAGGTAAATGAGTAGATATTCTGAGACTGTGTTTCTGGCTGTGAGTGCCCTTCCCTTGGAAAGTAACATCAGACAAACCCCAGACACTGGGGTGGGGGTGGTAGGGGGGCTTACATTTGTTTGCATACATTTCAATTACAGAGAGTTTGCAGACATTCTAATCACATAGGGCCCCATAGTCAGACTTTCACGATAGCGCTGAGCTTGCAGTAGTGCCAGTACCCAACCAGAGGTGTACTCAAAGGGCATTGCACTGTCTCTAATGCCATTGAATGTAGGGTTACACATGCACTGTGCAATCATTGTGCTGGCATGGCGTGAACTGTGCAGTGCATTACACTTACACAGCCCTGAATATAGCACTGAAGATAGAACAGAACAGGGGAGGTAGTTGTGGGTGTGAGAAGAGGGCACCAACAAAAGACACACAACACAGCAGCATAGTTATCGACTTTACTGTATATAATATAAATACAATAGAAAAACAAGAGAAAAATGTACAAGGAGGGGGGGCAACTAAGGAAAAAAGGGCAACCTCCCCTACATGGAAGGGGGGAACCAAATAAGGGAAGTCCATTCTCTCAAGGGGCTGCAGCAGATGGTGGTGGTGTGTGCAGCCGCTTCAATGCTACAGCCATATCCCTTATCGCCTGTGTGTTCTCCTTCAACCACTGGATTATGATACAGTACAAGCAGATATGCCTGCACAGCAGGTTGTGTCTTCCCTCGCTCAGCATCCGAGCCCTCCAGCCACCTGCACCCCTCCAGGCACCTATGGAAAGAAATACACTGCCAGCTGTGCACACTGGATGAGGAACACATGAGAGGCATACTGTGCACAACAAAGGTACAAACAGATGAGACAAGGCTCAACATGACACACGCAGGTGGACAGAGTCACATAGTCACAATGGAATGTGCGCGATGTACCAGAGACAGCAGTGTGTACCCGAACAGTAGAGAACTGCACATACAGTGAGTGGACTGTGCTGCAAAAGAGCCAGACATAGGCATGCAGTAGACACTGGACACCAGCAGACATGCCAGATATGGAAACACAGCGCGTACCCCAGGAGTGCAAAGGCAGAGTGCAATAAGCAAAGCAGCAGCACATGTAGCCATGAGATGCGCCCACACACCCAGCACCCTGCAGACCAAGCATTCCGCACACAGGCCCACGCTGGTGTTCAGGACACTGGACATGCAGGAGCCACCCTGGCCAGGAGCAGGGGTGGGGCCCAGACTCCGAGCATGCAGAAGCCACCCTGGCCAGGAGCAGGGGTTGGGGCCAGACACACACAATGGTGGTACACACAGTACAGCTTTATACCAATTGGTCCATTATGCTGTGCCATGTAATGTATGCATCGCACCACCCATGTGCTATAGAGTGATCACACAATGGGCATCTCTGTGTTGGGTACACACTACTAACTGTACATCAGAATGCAACACAAAGGCATGGTAAGGTTCAGCAGAGGCCCGTCAATGACTATGTCTATTGTGGACATCATTCCACATAAGACCAGTAGCTCTGGTGGGATGCAGTGGTGTGGTGTGGTGCCCAGTGCAGACAGTACTGGGTCTGCCACTGATGCTGGCATGATGCCACAGATGCTGTATGCCACACAGGCATGTCACATGGGTGCCCTGATACAGCAGAGGCAAGTGCCTACCACCACCAGACAGATACCCATATTCAGGGCCCCGTGTTTACTGTGGCAAAGTGGACCTACATTCTGTGGCAGAACAACTGCTGATTCTGCATCCATTCTGCAGCAGATAAACTGTGGTTAAACAGCATACCTTCAAGGGGATGAAGTCTTAGTTAACCGTTTGACTGTCTTTGTGCAACCACTCTGCTACACCGAAAGTGGAACACCAGGCCATTTAACAGTATGTAGTCTTCTTATCACAAATATTAAACTTCTGTAACCCAGACCTGGTGCAGCCATGGGCATCCGTGTTCTCTTTTAATGACTTTTCTCTACCACTCCGAATTTGAAGGCTCATCTGTTCTGGAAGTTGGTGGCCTTTGCTGTTCTCCTAGGTTATAATCGGAGGAGGACATACAGACTCAGTTAAAATTACACAGAAGGCAAAACCTGCTTGGATTTCTTCTGGTTTATATTTACAGTTAGCAGGTATAAAGACAGACTCCAACTTGAAAGCCTTTTTCCTTCTGATTTTGATCAACATTCTTTTAGATTATTATTTTTTTTAACTAGGAATACCCCCAATTGCCTTGCAACAAACATGTTGAGTGCAGTGTGCAAATCTGTGTGTGGGGGGATGTTCCTATAACAGTGAAGAAGGGTGTAACTTGCAGTGTTTGTAGGATTTGTTGACTTCTGATATTTCTTTTGGGGGACACGCTAAAAAATATAAGCAAGTCATTCTTATTAAGCTGGAGTAACCTTGGTTAGATGTTCTCTTCTCCTCACAACTCAGGGGGTTGTGGTGTTCTTAAGTCTGTGATCCTCATTTCACTTATGTATAGCAGCAATCAAACTCTCCATTCCAATTTCTTTCCTTACCTGCTCGCTCCAGTTCTAGTATACCCTGGTCCCCAACTCTGCTGCAGCTGGGCAACTTGACCCACCTTAAGAACTGAGCTTGATGCCACCACTTAGGCTGCAGGTTCAAATCTGCAAAGAAATTACTGTCACACTTGCAGGTACAGATCTGCGGCCCACAAATCAAAACTGTGATTGATGTCCATCAGTGGGGACTGAGTCCTCTGCTCAGTCTGCTGCCAGCCCTATGTTTCTGCAATCATCTCCTCCTCCGATACCTGCCACCACACCGAGATCGAGTCCACCTCCACAGGCAACACTAAAGCTTCTCACTTCTTGACTACAGCTCACCTTCCAGTTCTTCCTTTCAGATTCATCGTCCAAGGATTCAGCATGCACCATAAGCAGCCTCACAATGAAAAATTAACATGACTGAGCTAACCACACCTACACAACAGCAAATCATAACTGCCGTGGACCTGATCAAGCTCTGCTACTCTTGCATCACCCCCGCCACCCTCACAATACTAGCTGGATGGAGTCATGTAACAAGAGCCAGCATGAGTCAAGATGCCATATGGCCACTAGCTTTTCGGCTTTGTAGCAGGTGGCATCAGTTTGTTGACCCTTCTAATGAGCATGTATGCCATGGCATACTTAACATATCTGTAGCTTTGCCTTTGCCTCATGTGATCGCATAGCACAGCTAGCATTTCTGAGGCTATGTGGCTGGTTTTGCTGATTTATGTGGCCAGCACTGATTTCTGCAGTCAGCCCCGATTCCTGCGGCCACTGCTGCAACTGCAGAATCACTGAAAACATGAGGCCCTGCCCATACCTGGGCCCAGCAATGTGGCATGACAGACCCAACGTACAATGACAGGTGTACCACCTGGGCCTCTGAGCATTACTGCTATTGCCCTTACCAGGTCCGTGGTACAGGGGATGTGCCACTGTACGGTGTAATGTATGCCAAGGCACAGTACACACACACACACACACACACACACACACACACACACACACACGGCAGCATGCCTGTTGCGTTGAGGAGCAGAAAAGTAGACTGCACAGCCCCTGGCACACCACAATGTTCGTGGTGGGACAATGCCCCATAGGCTGGCTGAGTGTCTCCAACCACAGCTGCATGGGTACTGCCCCTACAGGCATGCATGCTGCCTGCCGAGGCACACAGGAACACCCCCCTCCCACATCAGAATTATGCAACATAGTGTAAACATGCAACACAAAGGGAAAAACACACAATGCAGGGTACTTACATGGATGTGTGTCTGTGAAATGTCCCTCTGCTGGCTACACACACTGGGCCCCATCGTGGTCTTGTGTCCCCTTTTCCCACCGCTGGTCCTGCTGGTCATGCTGGTGCTTTCTAGCCCTTCTGGGCCCTGGTGTGTTTAGAGGAGGACAAAGAAGACGTGAGCAACAACATACAGCAGAACAAATGAGACAGTCCCATAAACGCTACACACTGCATATGCCTATATACCGTTACTGCGCACCAACAGCCACATGTACGTGGTGTGGCTGGACATCCTACTCATGTGCACAGCCACGACACCCCACACAGACAGGTGAGCCAGTCCCAGGCAAAGGAGGAATGCTACATTGCACTGTTGTAACTATGGCGTAGCACTGTGTATGAAAGCCTGTGTAGTGCCCGTATCCAGCCGTCCCCACCACCCCTGTCCAACCTACCCTTACATGTCAGCTACAGGCCAGGTACATCTCATAGCAGTAGTAAAATATTTTTTTATTGAGGAAAATTATCTTATTTCACATCTTTAGGCCGAAACCTTTTTTCAAGACGGTCTGATGGAGGGTCTGCACCGGAAGACATATGAAGAGAGACTTAAGGAGCTTAATATGTATAGCCTCGAGGAAAGGAGGGGGAAGGGCATGATAGAAACTTTCAAGTACCTCAAGGGAATCAACAAAGTCCAAGAGGGTAGCATCTTTCAAAAAAAGAGGTGTGCAAGAACAAGGGGCACAATTTGAAGATAGAGGGGCGCTCAGAGGTAATTTAAGGAAGTATTTTTTCACAGAGAGGGTTGTGGATGTATGGAACAGCCTTTCTGAGGAGGTTGTGGAGTCAAAAACAGTGGTGGAATTCAAGCATGCATGGGACAGTCATAAGGCAATTCTAGGGGGTGGGGGTAGGAAGAAGTAGGCTGCTGGTTAACTAGGATCTGCAGCTTATCCAGTAGGTAGGGAAATGAGCAGACTGGGTGGGCCAAGCAGTCCTTATCTGCCGTCAAATTCTATGTTTCTATGTTTCTATGAACTGACAACATTTAAAACTTCAAAATTACATCAAGTACAAATGCATTTGCAACATTCACTAAATTTCCAGAATTCTAGTACGCAGCAGGATGCGTGCAGTCCTAGGTCACATACAACAGGGTCACAGCAAGCATATACCTGTGCAACAGTAGGGGAAGAGACTGTTCCGTAGGTGTAGCCAAACACAGTGGCAGGGTCAAGAGTGGCACACACAGTACAGTATAATAGTATACCAGGCATTACATGACATTCCCAATCAACAAAATCTAAATAAATATGCATACTAGCACCCGTGCTGCATAACACAGACAGTGCACACGGGACGGACAGCGGCCTCTGTAAAGTGCCAGTCAGTACACCTGTCACCAGAGCCACTTGTAGACCACATGTCACATGACAGTCATCCACCCTGACACAGCACCTTGGTGCCATTGCTTTGTGATCCACAGCATGTTCTGTATTGTACAGGCCACTGGGGACATCTTTTGGGACATTGGTCCTATACCCCTGCCTTTCTTACATAGGGCTGTACAGCTGGGCAGATCCTATAGGACAGACTGGACGCAACAGGGTCACATGGGTACAACACACAGTCCCTCTCAGACACAGTAACCAGGAGGTACAATATCATGGAAACAGTATTGTAGACAAGAAACAACAGCAACCATACATACAGCCAGCTATACTTATCCGGCTGTGGCACAGTGCCACCCTCCATCACATCCCTGAGCTGCTGCAGGCACCTGGGCTCCCTCCTTGAAAGGTCATTAAACTGGTGCCTGCACTGGTCTCCAGTCCTGCCTACTCCTGTCCTTCATGCCAGGCACCTTCCCGCAGAGTCCCAGACCTCACACAAGGGTTCCCTCCTCGAAAGGTAATTGAACTGGTACCTGCACTGACCTGGGCTCCCTCCTTGAAAGGTAATTGAACTGGTACTTGCACTGACCTGGGCTCCCTCCTCAAAAGGTCATTGAACTGGTACCTGCACTGGTCCCCTGTCCTGACCACTCCTGTTCTTCATGCCAGGCACCTCCCCACAGAGTCCCAGACCTCACACCTGGACCTGTCTCTTGCCTCTGCCCCTCCTTCAGGAGTTGTTCTTCCCTGGTGACCACCAGCTCAACAAGGTTGGCCAGCTCTGTGGCCAATGACTGGCCATCCCTCTAGTAGACAGCCCTCCTGTCTGCCATTATCTAATTAGTGACTACCAGCCCTCACACGCAGCTAGTGAACTGTCCCTGGCTGTATGGGTGTGGCCTGTCATTTGCACATCATGTTTCGGCATTGGCGTTGTGCTGTCATTAATTAGCGTAGCACTATGCATGTTTCCGATTGAGGGAGTTGTCATGCGCACGTGACAGGAATGGAGTGGCATGTGTGCGCCGTGCGCATGTGTGGGACAGCGCTGAACATGCTTAATGCTATAGTGCAACACCATGGTGCACACGCCGGCACCTCTTCAATATCCGCTCCTGGAACTGCAACTAACATTTCACTCTCCCGCCCACCCTGATCCAAATTCTCTAACAAAGTCCATTATGGATTGCAACCTCCGTCAACATTACCAAACCCATGAGTGGGACTGACTACTCTGTTTAGATGCTTTTTCAAGCTAATAATGTCTTTCTACTGTGAAGATGTAAATATTGTCATCCAAATATTGAAAATATTGTCTGAAAATATCTACATCCAAATATTGAAAATATTGTCCGTGACAAATGTCTGTAACACATGCTTAATGTAACTGTTGTTGTACCCTGTCTGTATTAGCTTCTGTCTTACATGTGACGAGGTACCTTAGTAAATCAGCCTCTGGCTCAAAGGTTGTAAGCCCGATATATCAAATAAAATGTTGTTCCCGATGTGTCACATAATGCTTGCACCACGTGAACGTATTGCTAGCGCAATTACAGCATTAGCGCTAATATGACAGCGCTTGGTACAAACCTACAATATTCAAACATGATATGCAAATGAGCTAATCTCTTGTTACGAGGACAACTCATTACTGGAATGTATGCATTCATTAACATGTCTGATTTGGCCTGGAGCATATAAAAGCAGCAAAGTGCAGCACCTAGAGTCCACTGCAGAACTGCCGTTGGCTAGGGGTAAGTGTTTTGTGAAATGGCTTGCAAAAAGGACATGTGTGTTCATAGCACTGTGTATATGCTGCATCTGGACTAGACTAGAGTTGTATCTGCACATGACCGAGGCCTGTGTTAGGCAGGCGGCTTGCTGTGTGTGGGGTGCAGCAATGCTGGCACACTTACGTGTCTCTGCCAGGGTTCTATGTGGCATTCTCACCAATGTACCATGAATGCAGGCATTGCTGTAACAAATTTGCCCCTGAGAAAACCAGAACATAAGAATATACTAATTCCCCATGGTTTAACTCTTATCGCCACAAACTGAAAAAAATTAGAGATATTTGGAAAAAAGCAAAAAAAACCAAAAAAACCAAACAACTGTCTGCAAGACTGGAACATTTATAGACAAAGGATAAATACTTAGGGTGGGATTTTCAAATGCCCTAGATCGCTGCAAGCCCAGGTGCGCCAACGATACGTTGCATGGGGTTTGCGGTGATCAAATGGGATTTTTCATCCCGTATGGCAATTGCTGCAAGTTAGATCGACTTTCACTGGTCTAACCTGCAGCAATCTTGGGGCCATTATTACAGAGCTTGTACCAGATGTGTGGCACAGGCTGCTATAATATGTGGAAACTGCTGCAACTGCGCCAGAGATTGTAAAATCAGGTGCAGTTGGGTGAAGGCATCAGCACTACCAGTACTTATGTTTCCTCTGGATCAGGCTGGAAGCAAGTCACAAGACTAGGCTTCAAAATCCAGCCCCTACACATTAGAGGTGAGGAAAACAAAGGAGCAGTATTACAAGAAAGAACTTACAAAAAAAAATGCAAACTCAGATCCAAGGGAATTTTGGAAAGCAAAGTGACGACTTCAGGGGCATAATAATTCCGAAATACTGAATTCTTTTGAAATTGATGATCAGCACATTTCTTTAAATAATGCAGTACCTGAACAAATGTAACAATTATTTTATCAAGATGGATACTGAGACCCTGCGACAAGATGCAGTACTTCCTTGTTCTGAAGAAACTGTAGCAATTAGGGATGGGCGATGCTGGGGTGGACTTGGGTTTGGTTCTGGATTTGCCAAATCCAAGACGAGTTTAGATTTGGTTTTGTAATGGAGTTGATATGCCTGACCTGGGCCTATATTAGTAAGTAGTGGAAAAAAATAAGTTTTCAACAGAACATTAGTGGCATGACAGTACAGAACATACTGTGTGTGTACTTCTTCACTGAAAGAGAGGTGGTTGCCTGGAACAGTCTTCCAACGGAGGTGGTGAGGGTGAAAATGGTGGTGGGATTCAAGAAATCATGGAGTAGGCAGAGGGGAGTCTTGGTGGTAAGCAGGTGAGGGAGCCAGAGAGCAAGTAGGGTCTACGGTGACAGTATAGGCTTGCAAAAATGGTCAGACTGGGTGGGCTAAGTGTTCCTTAGCTACCATCAAATTCCATGTTTCTACTACCACGTCTTGCTGTTTAGAATATCTTTGTTTTGACAGAGCTGCATAGCAAAAAGTCAAGCAGCAATGTGTGGAATGAAACATGACTCACTGGACCCCTCCTTCTACCTACCCTTAGTTAGCCAGCTTAAATTTAGGGCCAATCAAAAATCCCAAGCACACAGGTGGCCACCAGATGGATAAGCCAGGTCCCGGATGTAACTGTAATTCATGAAAAGGAAACAAAAGACCATGCTAAGGCTGCCACATGTATAAAAGTAACCACAGTCTTGGTTGTCTGATTCAAGGCATCTTTGGAAAGAGCATGGGGTTTATGCGAAAACGTTCAGCGTAGCGATCGAGCGAGCGCTGCTACCAGTAGTTTTACTACAATAAAGTGTTGGACTCAGCCCTGCAAAATAAGCAAATTAAATATTAGCCACATTTGGAACCAAATACTGTTTCTGCCTTGTCTTTTCCTTTTTCTTTTTGGTTTATAATTTTGTTTTTGTTTTTTCAGTCCTCTGCATATTCCTGGGTCGCAGGCAGTGACGCCCAAAGTAAACCCCCACCTCCACACTGTCTCTCCCTTCTCTTTTTTATTTGCTTTATTTTGTTTTTCTTTAAATTGTTTTTTTTTTTCTGTCCTATATTTATGGCACAGGTTGTGAGACCACACACCCCCAAATGCCCCCAGTATCACTCTCCCCCACTACACACACACACTCTCTCCCGCTACTCATTTTTCTTTTAGCTTTCTTCCCCCTCCTGCTGCCATGCGCTCCACTTACTGATCTCCCACCAGTCAGTCTCTGTCTCGGAATGGCGCCAAAGCAGCTGCACAGTCTCATATACGCCACGGTACTGTGCAAGAGCAAACCGGGGTACACTGAAGGAGTGCACGCCAGTCAGCTGCCCTCTCACCTCTCCCTCAGCCTCCCAAGACAGCCACATGACAGGCATGCGGGCTGGAAGGCTGGAAGCACACAACAGAGAAAAGAAAAAAAAAAAAAGTTGAAGATTTGAGCCAAACCAGCAGTGTCCAGTTTGAGTCTTGCCTAAATGTGTGTGTTTGAAGCAGCCTGGTTTCACAGGGGTGGATTTTGGCCCATCCTTTGTAGACATTCCACAACATAAGATGTTTAAATTTGGGTTAGTAACAAAAGAAGTTTGTGATGAACTATTACAAATCAATCCCAGGAAAGCTAATGGAGTGGACGGAATCCTAGCAATATTATTCAGGTATCCTGCCCCAGTAATAGCTTCTCCCACGGTAGACGTTTAGTCTGTGTATAAGTATGGGTGAGTACCCACAAGGGTGGAAAAACATGCAGGCGCTTCCCGGTTTTAAGTCAGGACACAAAAATAAAACAGAAAATTATTGTCCAATATGACTCCTGCCTATTACTTCTAAGGTTTTTGGGAAACTGATTTACAGTCAGATAGAAAATGTTTTGGAAGAGGAAGATTTGTTGAAGAAATTCCATTTGGGATTCAGGCCTCTCCACAGCACAACCTTGGCCTTAATGAAAGTTACTGGAGATTTCCAGGAAGCTCTGCGCAGGAGGATTTCTGTTGGCACAGTATTTGTGGATCTTTCCAAAGCTCTCGACTCCCTGGACCATGACATCCTCCTGTCCAGGCTAAAAAGCACAGGCATGGCCGAGGGTGCAGTGGACTAGTTTGGACCCTACTTGAAAGGTCATCAACAACTGGTTGTTATTATTTAATTTTAATCCAGTTCAGTCCCAATAGTCTCAGGTGTACCCCAGAGTTCAATCTCAGGGCCAATTCTTTTTTTTTTTTGCTCATTCCACGCTCCTCGGCTGGGCACTCATTCAGGACACCTAGGACCCCCACTGGCACTCTGTCCCCACTGCCTGCCAACCACCATCCCACACTGCAGCCCCCCCAGGTAACCTGGCATTACTCTTAGCCAGATGGGGAAGGTGCCAGTGGGGGACAGCCAGTGCACTACTTACATTTGGCCCGGGTGCTGCTGAGGTGGTCAGGGCTGTCTGGGGCTTTGTGGCGGTGGGGGCCAGCAACCGTCATCCGGCTGACCAGGGAACAATTTTCCTGGTTTCTCATTGTGGGACCACAACATCCAGGATGTCAAGGCAATAGCCGACATCTGCCACTCTCCCGATGCAGCCTGACCCAATGACGTGCCCCCCCAACCTCCACCAGAGCGTAGCAGACACCTGGCCTTGGATCCCCCCCTCTCCCTGGGAGATGTCAAGCCATCATGGGATGCTCAAGCCATCTCCCCCCAGCTGGCCCTCTGACACCCGGGCCCATTCCTGAACCCGGCTTGTTGGCATCGCAAGCAGAAATCTAACTGCTGCAACGGCGGACTGGCATGGGTCAATCCTTTTTAACATATATACGAATAAATTTACTTTGAAGAACCCTTAAATAAATTACCACTTATATGCAGATGACACTGTAATTTACACAGAAGGTAATACCTTTTCCCAAACTGAGACCATGTTACAGGAGACTTTCAGTAATTTGCAGGATTTTTTATCCCCATCATCTACACTTGCACTTCCTGCAAAACAAAATAAAGCAAAACAAAAGAACTCAAGTCATGTATGTATGTAGAGACAAAAACGTAACTCCATCTTCAATGCCCCTGCAAATTAAAGCTTGTGGCAACATTATTTTGCAACAAGTTCAGAAGTATAGATACCTGGGGGGGGGTGACTTGACAATAAAATCCAATGGAATTTTCATAGATTTCAAACAAAATCATGCAAATAAAAAATGCATGCAGGACATTGCACGTAACGGACAGTCAATACAAAGGCAAAATGCCATTAGCAGTAGGAATATCGGAAGGCCTACCAGCGTTACTCACTAGGAAGGGAAAAGCATTTTTCCAAAACTTGAGAAAGAACAGAAACACCCCAAACCCACCACGACGGCATTGGCTATAATTACAAATAACATAGGACAGGATGCACAAACCTTGGTGCTGTCGCACTCTAACTGTAATGAAATACAGCTTTATTGCCAAACTAAATTTAGTACATTTGGAGCATTGTGAACGGATGTGACTCAGCTCCAGTCACAGGCCCCTAAGTACCAATAACAGGAATTAAGGAATATACAATATTCAAATAGTCAAAACTCAACCCACTCCACAAAACTAAGGGGGTTATAAAATGGTAGATGAGTATAGCTTGCTGAGGGTGCACCCTAGAAGTGGCTTCCGCATCACTGAGCCAAACCTGAGCTTCCAGAGCTCTGCAACACAGTAAGAACACGGATTTGTCAATGCCGAATGTTGATTCCGTTGGTCCGTTGATCTCTCTCACTGCCCCTCTGTCACTTGCTCATTCTGTTTCTCCCGGTGCTGCAGGCTGCTGTTTTGTACTGGGCTCCTGCCTGCGTTGGCACCCTTTTCTGTCCACAAAGAAATCCGCAGCTGTCCCGACAGAGTTCTGTTGAGGTGGCTCACTCCCCCTCTCTCACTTGCTCATTCTGTTTCTCCTGGTGCTTAAGGCTGCCCTTTTGTACTGGGTTCCTGCCTCTGTTGGTGGCTTTTGCTGCCCACAAAGAAATCTGTAGCAGTCCCGACACAGGTCTGTTGAGCTTGCTCACGCCCCCTCTCTCTCACTCGCTCGTTCTGTTTCTGCCAGCACTGCAGGCTGGCCTTTTGTACGGGGCTTCTGCCTGCACTGCCGCCTTTTTCTGCCCACAAAGAAATCTGCAGCAGTCACAACAGAGCTCCACTGAGCTCACTCCCCTCTGTCACTCACTCATTGTGTTTCTCCTGGTAGCTGCAGGCTGCCCCTTTGTACTGGGCTTCTGCCTGCTTGGCACCTTTTCTGCCCACAAAGAAACTGCAGGTGTCCCGACAGAGCTCGTTGAGGTCGCCTCACCCCAGTCTCACTCACTCATTCTGTTTCTCCTGGCGCTGCAGGCTGCCCTTGTACTGGGCTCCTGCCTCTGTTGGCGCCTTTTTCTGCCCACAAGGAAATCCGCAGCAGTCCCGACAGAGCTCAGTTGAGCTCGGTCACTCCCCCCTCTCTTACTCGCTCGATCCTAATCTGTCCCAAACACTGATTTCTGACAGTGACTGTGGTATTCTGTGCCAGAAGCGCAAAATCACATTTCGGCCAGGATATGAAAAATGATGTGTAAAAAGAGATGTACAAGAACAAGGGTACACAATTTGAAGATAGAGGGGGAACGGCTCAGGGGCAATGTGAGGAAGTATTTTTTCACAGAGAGGGTGGTGGACACATGGAACAGCCTTCCTGAGGAGGTTGTGGGGTCTAAAATTGTGGGAGAATTCAAGAATGTATGGGACAGACATAAGGCAATTTTTGTGGTGAGTAGGAAGAAATAGACTGTTGGTTAAATAGGATCGGCAGCTTATCCTCTAGATAGGGAAATGGGCAGACTAGGTGGGCCAAGCGGTCCTTATCTGCCGTCAAAGTCTATGTTTCTGTGTTTCTATGACAGCTGTACTGTTCATAAGGAGGTGTGGAAAAATGCCAGTGTTGAAAATGTAGCGTGAAAATATTACTAATTTGCAAAGTTACAAGGGTGCATGGAAACTGCACAACGCACGCTTGTAACACAGTCATTTTATGGAGTTTCATCACAAAATTTTCAACATAGGCATTAGGACCTCTGCTCATGAACAGTGTCAGTGTGATTTTCATGCGTCCGAACACTGTTTTCCCACAGCAACCGCTGATTGTGCGCTTGAAGAAGCGAAAAACACATTTCGGACAGGATGTGAAAAATGACAGCTGTACTGTTCATGAAGAGGTGTGGAAAAATGGCAATGTTGAAAATTATGGAGTGAAAATATTACAAAGCTGCAAAGGTACGAGTGTGTGTGGAAACTGGGCAACGCACGCTCGTAACACACTCATTTTATGGACTTTCAACACCAAATTTTCAACATAGATATTTTAGGACTTCTGCTACTGAACAGTGTCACTGGCATTTTCATAATGTGTCCCAAACATGGATTTCCCACAGTGACTGCGCTATTCTGCGCCGGAACTGTGAAAACACATTTCGGCCAGGATGTGAAAAGTGACAGCTGTCCTGTTCATAAGGAGGTGCAGAACAATGGCAATGTTGAAAACCTGGAGAGAAAATATTATAAATTTGAGAACTTACGAGTGTGCGTGCAAACTGCGCAATGCATGCTCGTAACACAGTCATTTTGTAGACTATTGTCACCAAATTTTCAACATTGGCAGTATAGGACCTCTGCTCATGAACAGTGTCACTGTAATTTTCATAATCTGTCCCGAACACTGATTTCCCACAGTGACCATGCTATTCTGCACCGGAACTGTGAAAACATATTTCGGCCAGGATGTGAAAAGTGACAGCTGTACTGTTCACAAGGAGGTGTGGAAAAATCCCAATGTTGAAAATCTGGTGTGACAATATTGCAAATTCATGAAGTTACGAGCATGCGTAGCAACTGCGGAACACATGCTCGTAAAACAGTCATTTTTATGATTTTTCCCACCAGATTTTCCACATTTGGTCCCAAAAGGTGATTCTGTGCAGTGACTGCAAAATCACCTTCCAGGGCCATGACAGTGATAGAATTCATGAGGAGGGGTCCCAAAAACCCCATGTTGAAAATTTGATGCCAAAATTCCAAAAAATGCCTGAGATATGCATCAAAGTTGAAAAAACCCTATTTATTCCATTATACAGCTTACTGGTATGGTATGGTAAAATGTTATTTATACAGTGATAAAGCCATTAGGGTTCCGAAAATTCCTATTCACAAGGCTTACCTGTTTACAGAATACAAAAAATAGTTACAACTTTACAAATATTTGTTACAGTACAAAAATACAAAACATACAAAAAAGACAATACATTAAAATTTTTACAATATCGTCAAAAACAGGCAAATAATCAATTTAACCTCTACATTATTTTCACCTGTTACAACAACAACGAAAACATACTGGCATTTCCTCAGTTCACAGTCGGCTTTGAAGAGTGCAGACATGTTCCCGGTCCACTGAAGATCGTCGTGTCAGGCTCCGGAGGTAAGTATGGGGTGAAGGGGGTGTGGGGAGGCAGGGTGTGCAGTGGGTGGACGCGGGTTGTGGGCAGGGAGACCATGAGAGACCATTTCCTTTCTTTACAGGTTAAGTAAAAAAGAAACATCATGGGAAGGTTTTCTTTTTTACAGGGCTATTTGGCACACTGGAGTGGGCTCCCAGCATGCCAACAGTGTTTGCTTGAGGGGGGTAGCTCTGGCCGATGGGGGATTGGGCACCCCTGTCGGCACAAAAGGGGGGTTGCAAGAGCCAAGAGATTGGGCACCCTTTGGCACAACACACTGGGTGTTTGGGGGTTATGCAGGACGGGGAGTGGGCCTCCATCGACAACTGAATCTTTGGGTGGGGACATAATGCTGATGGGGAGTGGACTCCCCCATTGGCAAAATAAATGTTTAATTAGGGGCACTAAAGCAGACAGGGATTGGGGCCCCTGTCGGCACACAAACACTCGGGGGGGGTACATGCTGCTGAGGGGGATTGGGCACCCCTTCGGCCCTGGGGTTCAGGAATATTGTTTGTGAACACGGCAGCAAGCCACTGCCATGTTCACAAACAATATTACAGTACTAACGTTCCGCCTAGTAATGACGGGTTGCTCCCTCACTGCAGCGAATGGCTGACGCTGCAATGATGAGGCGGCCCCTGATTGCAGCGGCTGAAACATTTCAAATTTGTGGCACGTTGGCTGAACTAGTGTCAGCACAGCATGCCATGGCATTGGGAAAAGCGGGCCAAGCCTTCAAAGGCTGTGGGGGCCCTGGCCACAACAGTGCCGTGCCTCCACAACCTGCTTGTGGAGCAAGCTGCCGCAATACGTTTCTTGCGCATGCGTGCAATCAACATAAAAAGAATGGTGTCATGTAATAATAAGATCCAGAATTATAGATGCAGTACAGAGAGAAATAACATTACGCTCATTATGTTCTCAGTGCGGCCATACAAAAACTCTCTAGACCCTTAAGGACGATAACGGACACCATCAGACTAACACTGCGTAAGTTCAGTAAGTAATGTGCATAAGTCTAAGCAGCTGCACAGACTTAAAAATCTGCAGCTCGGAAAAGCACCACAGCGGGTGCAGCAAATAATCAAGGCTACCGGTGACCACAAGCAGTTCAGGAGTCATTTTTTCAGACAAGGTAGAGTGTTGGGAGGCAGTTTGATCAGCAGCCAGCATTTTTTTGTTCTTTTTTAAACTGTATCCATTTAAAATACTGAAACTCGGTTTCCTGAGTTTCATTTGCTCGACACCAAAATCCCGAACATGGTTGCCCATCACCCTGAAGTTACCCGCAGCAGAATTTGTTCTAAAAGTAACAGGGGATGTGGGGGGCAGAGCTCTCTGCATTGGGGTTGCTGGGAGTGAAGCCCTCTGAACCATTAAGTAAATTAAATTTTTGGTAGTCGAGCAACCGTGTTCGGGATTTTGGTGTCGGGCAAACGAAGCTCGGGAAACTGAGTATCGGTATTTCATAATATATCCTTTCAAACTCATCCACTGAATGGTGGGCATTGGCTGGCTCAGTAAAGAAATAAGTTTTCCCTGCAACCTCAACCCTCAGTCGAGCAGGGAATAACAAAGCCAAGGGTAGTGGAAAAGTTTTCAGACAGTTTTCAATCCCTTCAAATTCCTTACGATGTTGCCGAGTAGAAATTGACAAATCGGGGTACGACTGGATGATTGCTTCACTAGTATGCAGTTCCCTCAATTTTCTTGCTGCACGTAAAGCTTTATCCATGGTACTGCCCTTAGCAAACAAAGATGGATTTAAGGGCTATACTCTGAAGAGTCTCAATGGTGAGAGACTCGATAGGCTCTGTCTATATAACCAGAAAGTGGGTCAGAATTCCATTGTAAAAGTCCTGGGTGCCGTTGTTTCATAAAGCAGATAGGATCCTCCATTTTGAATCCCTCTGGGAGTCCCACCACATGAAAAATATGTTCTTGCAAATCATTTTTGGTGTGCTCCAGTCTCAGGCAGAAATAAGCATTTTCCTGTATGAGCGTGGTGAAAGAAAGCAACAATACCCGACATGGTGGGCGGTACTGGGAAATACTGGACCACCCAGGGGCATAATGAGGCCTGACGCGACAGGTGGAGGGCCTTATAGCCCCTGGAAGGTCCGGCATTTCCTAATACTGCCCATCCTGAAGGGTATTATTGCACTTAGAAAATGGGCACTGTAAAAAACATAAGTTGGATAGAAAATAATTAATAAAAAAGTGAGCATAATAAGTTTTGTAATAAAATAGTTCCTTCGCCTGCATAGGAATGATTTTTTTTGGGGGAGATAGTAAGGAGTTTTGTCCTATGGGAGATGTTGCAGTAAAAAAAAGAAAAGAAAGAAAAGCTGATTGTACAGTATTGGACCTGTGAGACACTTGTGTTGGTTGCCGTTAGTGAATAAGAGAGAAAAAAAAAGGCTAGAAGACTGGCGGATGAGGTGGATGCGATGAGCAGGTATGCTGAGAGGAGTGGTACTATGCCCCCACTGCCGCCACCTCCTACAATGTATGTGTTTCATTGTAACATTTTAAATTGCCAGTTTTTGCCACAGCTTGCAGGCAAATGGATAGATAGATTAGGCCGGTAGGAACTGGAAGCACTGATGGTACTATGGTAACTGAGAGGAGCGGTACTTTCAATTTCCGTAGTTTAGAATGAAAAATGGAGAAAGTGTCACTCCTCTTTTGTACCATACCAGTAAATGAGCTACCGGTCTCTTATAGCCTATTGGCAAGTCAGCAGGCAAGAGATAAGTGTAACAGACCGGCAGCCCGGGAAACTAATGAAAATACCACCGCTCTTACATAGAGTGCTGTCTTATTTAGCTCAGCTGGCAACTCTGCAGGTGAGTGACGATTTTTTACAGGACTAGAAAATGTTACGATACAGAGATTGAAAACCGCTATTAGTGAGAGTGAGCCTGAGTGGGAGGCAGTTGTTCAGGCTGCATTTTTTAAAGTTCCCTGTTCCTCACTGCCTGTCATGATTACTGAAGTTATTTCTGTTTTCTTTTTGTTTGATGACTTCCCGGTCCTTGTTGCCTTCATAGCAAGCGAGCGGGCGGGCGGAGGCACAATGAAGTAGGAGGCTTTGAATATGAGCGAGCAGTCAGGAGCGTACTTGATGTACAATGCTGGGAAATAACTGAAAAAAATAATAAAAAGAAAGAAAATGCTTTGCCAGTGCAGTGAAAATGATAGTTTTTTTTTTTACGTCCCTGTTTCTGTGTGTGTGTGTGTGTGGGGGGGGGTACTCGGTTTCTCTCGCTAACTGGTAAAAAAAAAATGGCGGCAGTTTCAAGTTGTGTGCCCAGTGGTTCAGCCAATGATGAAGCCAGCCGGGCACAAGGATATTTGACTTGGCATGAGGCCGGTTTACACTGGAACGTTTTATTTGGTGGGCATCTATTAAAAGTTAATGTACCCCCGAGGAATGGGTATCAGCCAATCAGATGCCTCCAAATAAAAAGCCCATTTTCTAAGACACCATAGATCAGCCCGTGTGGCTCACTGCATTGGTCAGCTTGTCCTGCATGCCCGTAACTGTTGATTCCACTTTGACCAGTCTCCCAGTAAAGTCAGTGATTTTTTTTGTCCACTCTATTCACAGACTTACAAAGAGCCTTCAGAGAATTCTCGATCTCCGATGATAACTCCAAGGTAGGAATAGATTTGCTCAGTAACAGGCCCATCTGCTAGGTAGCACCAGACATAGTTTTTTGTTTGAAGAAATCAGCAGTGGCTGGTTGCGGAGGAACATTATTCTGCTTGCCGATAATGACCCTCTGAGAAGTAGAAATCAATATTGTCCAGCAGGGTCAGATTGCAAGTTGAGTTTGCTGTAAATTATACTAGTAAAATAAGCCCATAACAGGAGCTCTAGCTCAACCCATCCTCTCCCTCCAGTGCTTAACATTTACCCCAAACATATTACCTCACACTCCTGTCTCAAAATTTCTGCAAGAACCTGAATCTAATTTAGCAAAATATTAAAATCTGCACACATTCTGAATAGTTATATCCCACTGTGGAGGAATCCCAGTGTTAATATACAGTGATTTTTCATTAGTCAACAAAGCCTGTGATCTTAAAGAGCAACTCTACACTTTGCATGTGCTTTGATAAATTAACTGTTTCAGCTATTACAATTTGCTAGAGAATGCATTGTTCCTACTTTCAGTGTTCCTTTCCAAGATGTGCAGCATGACTTGTTAGTCCATCTCAAAGGTCTGTATAGAAAGCAGTTGAAACCCTTTGTCTCTCCCCCGTTAACCTCACAGTGCCTTTATGATGTCATAGTGCTCACCATGACAACAGACTGTGATGTCACAAACAGCAATTGTGTGGTTAGCAGGGGACAGTCAGACACCGTAGATTTTGAAAGATTCAGTGAAACAATTACTGCATTATCTACGATTTTTAGTAGACTAACAGAAGTGGAATAGCAAATGAAATAAAGAACTAGAAAACAATAAAGTGAAGACATAATTGGCATAAATCTAGTGTTTGTAAGCTTTTTATTATAATAGAGAGTTGCTGTTTAAGGGCATTAAGTTGCTTACAGACATCATAGCTCACCGCTCAGGAATGATTCTCTAATTTGCGGAACTTAAGGAAACCAATTCTCATTACCGGTCACATATTTTCACTCATACTTCCAGCTCAGAGATGCCCTCAGGGATATTCGTGATAAAGACATCTCCACCATCTCCAACAAGGACTGTGACACCCAGTTCTGTCACTGCAGAGACTAGAAACAAAAGAGGGGTGGGTACGGTATAGAGCACGTTTTTGAATGCAAGACCAGATTTAAGCACACGCACCTAAGAAAAATGGGTGAAGATACTTGGTTGTGACATTTCCCAAGATTCCTGGGACTTGATCTGGAAAACATGCATATAAAACTAATAAGGACATTCAATGTCATCTTATGCAATATGAGATCATACACAACTGGCATAATACTCTGGAGAGAATGTATAAGATGGGGTTGTTGGCCGATGACAGATGTTGATGTAATCAGATTCACATTAAACTTATGCTGTGGGATTGTCCCTTATTAGACCAGGCTGGCTTATCATTCAAAAAATTATGTTCACAAATGTTTAGTTGGAACATGCCACTGGATCCCAGGATTTTTATTTTGGGAGATACTACCCATCTAGCATTCTGAACCCAGCTGAAAAGAGATGGCTGTTAAAAGCAACTACAGGACTAAAATGTAGGGCTGTCAGAACTGTTTCTAAAAAGATTATAACCCCTTTAGAACCCAGGGGTTAGGGTTCTAATTTAGAGTTCTTTTTTTTTTTGCAGATATTTCAAAAACAGGAGATGGCAGCCTGGAAAAAAAACCCTAATTATTGGGAACTACATCCTAGAATGTTTTAGAGAGAGATAATATGAGAATGTGCTGCTCATATGCAGATGTGCCAAAGGCTTGGAATTGTGACACTTGGCATCTGCATTTTGAAAGGCAAATGTGTGTCTCTTTCTTCTGCATGTACAGTGAAACCATATTACTGTTGTACTGAGAGGGCAGGGCTTTTATTTGTGTCACGTTCTCCTCTCAGTATCTTTATCTGTTCTTTCTCACCAGCCTTAAAAACAAAAGAGTTTGAGTTCTAAAGAAGACTTAAACCCTATAACTATTTACAACATTCTAGAACAGAACCAGAACCCAGAACTTCAGCGGGTTCCGACAACCCTACTAAAATGCATGATGATTTCAACTGGGATACCACAGACCTGGAAATAGAGATCTGGATAAGCTTTATGTCAAACACAGCTATGAATGGCAGAAAGTATCACTCTATTTCTAAATCCTCAGATAAATTTACTAAAATGTGGACTCTGTTTTTTGCATGGCTTGATTATGGTTTGAATTTTTAGTAAATGCGTTTCATTAGCGGTATCTGTAGGCTGAATTTTTCAAAATCATATAGTAGGAAGTTTATCTCTCTTTTTTAATTTAGTTTTTTTACTAAAATTTTCATACATTACATAATGAGAAAGATGCATCCTTCAATACAGCATGTCATAGATATTCTTTAACAGTATAATGAGAATTCCAACATGAGCAACACCCACTCAGAGGTACAGCTCTCACTTAAATAGTCGAAAACAATAATTACGTGGGATCAGCCCCCCTTGTAGGAGCTGGCGGTTGGGAGTATCACCCATAGCAATAAACATAATGTGTAGTAGCTATCTATTACATTGCATACTGCTTACCCACAAATTAAACCCATGCCCCTCGAAACTTCAATCTATGGGGTATGCATAGAATAGATTAACAACAGTCAACTAAACAACCCTTCAGATATGCAATATTACACTTTACTAAACATCATGGTCTACACTACCATTACAATTAAACTATATGACCGCAAATAAGGAAGAGGTATAGTCCAAAGGGTATTAGAGTCCAGCTGAAACAAAGGAGATTCCAAAGTCTCTAACCTCCCATCAAGTTGAGGCATATCTAAAATTAAGCAGCCAATTTAGAATAACAAAAGAACTATATACAATAATTCTACAAAAACTACTATGCTGTACAGGGCAAGCATTTACCGGCAAAGTATATTCAAATAGCTCCAGTTTGTTCATCCAGGTCCTCCATCTCTTTATCTACTTGAGGAGGCAGGCCTTCCATAAATCTTTCCACTACGTCTATATCAGTAAAAATATATATTTTACCTTTGAAAGTGAGCTGTAGCCTTGTGGGGAAAAACAAATTCACTGAGATGCTGTAATCAGCAAAGCGCTTGTGGTACTACTGGAGCTCTTTTCTCCAAGACTGTGTCCAGGATGCGACATCAGGAAAAAAGGACAATTTATGGTCCCAGTAGAAAATGTCCCATTCATCCCGAGCAGCAGCCAGTACCTTCAGTCGCTGATCAGAAGAACCTAAAGTCACCAAGACAGTAGCCCATCTCTCCAGACTCTCCACTGATCTCCTACACAAAGGGAGATCAAAGATCCAGATGATAGTGACCACATCCTCAGACAGTCCAAAAGAGTCCATTAATATAGACCCAAACACTCCCCTTAAGTCTCTAGGATCAACGAATAGAGGAAAGCCCACAACTCAAATATTAGCAGCCCAGACTTGGTTTTCTAATGTCTCCAGCTTGTTTGTTAGGAATTTCGAATCTTGGGCCTACGCCACGGCAAAATGCTCCTGACGAGTCAAGAGCTCTTCTATGACTTTGGAGCTCTCCTCCTTCCCTTGTCCTAATTTCGATACCCTCTGATCCATAGATGCCAATGATGTATTTGTGTGGTTAAGTTTATTTTCAATTTTGTGTAGGATCTTGAATATTCTGTCAATCGTTAGGTCCTTAGGAGGAACTGTCGGCACCATTGATACAGCCCCCGATATTGGAAACAGAAAATCTTCCACAGATTTCGATGAGGAAGCACCCAATTTATCAAACTTTTCTGGACCCATAGTTGCAGCAGAAGGGTCAGAGAGTAGGAACCAACCCAAATTACACTATTCAGCTAAAAATATTGAGGGTTTTTAAGTTATTTTTAGCAAGTTATAGAGGAGCTCCACTGAAGCATGTCTGCACAGCTTGCTGGCTAACTCCATCCCTCCATATTATTAAGTAATGATCTATGTCGAGTACTTAACCTTAGGACTAGAATTCTTTAGTAATCAATCATTCGTTATATCTCTCCTAGTACCTCCCTTCTAAAGAATAATCTTTGTTAAATTCTCTTGGAATGCTTCAATGTTGTTTTGTTGTTGTTTATTTAAAAGTTAATAAAAAATGTTATTGAAGGAGAGCTGATTACCTTTCCTCTGTGTATAAATGACATGAAATTGGTACCTGGCTATCTTTTGGAAAACGTACAACAGAGAAGTACAAACATTCTCTCAGACCTGCAGGTGGGATAGAATTTAACCCTCCTAAAAGAAGGCTGGAAGTGGATAGGTCCCACTTCTACACAATGAGTCCAGAATTTTGGAATAATATCCCACCTGTGTTAAGATTAGCCTTGGGTAAATTAACTCTGACTAAAACAAATAAAAAATGGCACTATGAGCAGGCAACAGGAATATCAGTGTGCTGCTCAGAACTAGATACCGGCTGACGTTTCCCTTAACAAGTGATGGATACGCTTAGCAGGTACCCTTTCTATATGTGTGATATTTAAAGCGACTGTCTACCATGTAGAACAGATTGAAACAGTTTTTTATATACTCGGTTATGCATGTCTGCCACATTGTAATATGTTATATTAACACTATGTACACTATGATTCACACACGTTTTGTATCACTTTTACGCAGTCTATACTTGTGTAATTGTAACTAACGTGAATAATGCAACCTT
Organism: Neoceratodus forsteri; assembly: GCA_016271365.2. Classification (NCBI taxonomy): domain Eukaryota; kingdom Metazoa; phylum Chordata; order Ceratodontiformes; family Ceratodontidae; genus Neoceratodus; species Neoceratodus forsteri. The sequence goes on from CM028138.1 coordinate 663,755,695, forward strand.
GTGCATTAAAGACCCCACTGACAATGAACTGACAATACTCGTCGCTTGTGAAAATGGGCAGTAGTGCTCAGCTTGCCTACAAGTATAAAAAATAAAAATGAAATGAAAATGAAACTCAGCTCAACTGAGTTACTGATTCATGAAAAATGAATATAATTTTTACTACTACTGCTAATGTACCCTTTTCTGTGCTCTGTTGTGTGTATACAATATTCAGATCTGTTCTTTTTCTCCATTTCCAACAGAGATCATGCAGGAACGGGTGCGGAATAGGAACTGTCACTCTCAGAAGATGAGGTGCAGGTTAGCAAGAGGAAAAGGAAGAGGAGACCATTATGGTTTTCCAAAGAGGTAGCAAAGAAAGTGAAAGCCAAAAAGATTGCATTCAGGCAATACAAAAAGACACAGGCAGAAGGGGATAGGGAGAAGTACCAGGAGAAGCAAAGGGAGGCAGGGAGGTCAGTAAGGGAAGCCAAAGCTCAGACAGAAGAACACATTGCAAAATCAGTGGGTAGAGGGGACAAAACCTTTTACAGGTACATAAGTGAAAAAATAAAGACAAAGGGAGGGATAGTGAGACTGAAGGGGGAGGATGGGCCGCGTGGAGGATGACAACAGTAAAGCTGACATTTTGAACAGGTGTTTCTGCTCAGTCTTTACTGAGGAAGAGGAGGGTAATGGGTCTGAAGGGAGTACAAGGGGTGAGAATGGTGCAGAAATGGAAACAAGTCCTTTACGAGAAAGGACCCTGAAGGAACTGGAAGTAATAAGAGTTGATAAAGCAATGGGGCCAGATGGGTGCACCCAGGGTCCTTAAAGAACTAAGAGAGGTGGTGGCTGAACCTCTGGCTATCCTGTTTAGCCGATCACTGGAAACAGGGAGGTACCCAAAGACTGGAGGACAGCAGATGTAGTCCCCTTATACAAAAGTGGGAACAAAGAGGAAGCAGGGAACTACAGACCAGTCAGCCTCACCTCGGTAGTGGGAAGATCATGGAAGCACTACTGAAGGAGAGATTGGTGGAACATCTGGTTGTCAATGGACTACAGGACCCAAGGCAGCATGGTTTCACCAGGGGAGGTCATGTCAGACCAACCTCATTGAATTTTGACTGGGTGACTAGGGAGGTGGATCAGGGGAGGGCAGTGGACATGGCCTATCTGGACTTCAGCAAGGCCTTTGACACTGTGCCACATAGAAGACTATTACACAAACTGAGGAATATGGGTGTGGGCAGGAGAGTAGTGTGGTGGGTAGGTAACTGGCTGGGTGGCAGGACACAGAGGGTGGTGGTAAATGGCTGTCACTCCACAGAGGGAAGAGTGACCAGTGGGGTACCACAGGGATCAGTGCTGGGACCGGTCCTATTCAACATCTTCATCAGTGACATTGCACAGGACCTAGAAGGCAAAATTTCACTGTTCGCTGATGACACAAAGCTCTGTAACGGAGTAGACACACCAGAGGGTGTAGACAGAATGAGAAGGGACCTGCAGAAACTTGAAGAATGGTCAGGGCTTTGGCAGTTGAAATTCAATGCAAAGAAGTGCAAGATAATGCATATGGGCACAAAACCCTGGCACAATATATCAGTTGGGGGTGAGGATATAGCATGCACCAAGCAGGAAAGGGATCTTGGGGTTATCATCTCTGATGACCTCAAGGTAGGGAAACAGTGTGACAAGGCAGCAGGTAAAGCAAATAGGATGCTGGGATGTATAGGCAGGGGCATCACCAGCAGGAAAAGGGAGGTCATAATTCCACTGTACAAGACACTAGTGAGGCCCCACCTGGAGTACAGTGTACAGTTCTGGAGACCATACCTACGTAAGGACATAGACAGGGTAGAGAAGGTTCAGAGGAGGGCAACAAAGATGGTTCATGGATTGCATCACAAGTCCTATGAAGACAGATTGAAGGAACTGAACATGTACTCCCTGAAGGAGAGGAGGGAGAGAGGGGATATGATAGAGACATACAAGTATCTTACAGGGAGGAACAGGGTGCAGGAAAACACTATTTTAAGTGAAAAGATGTTCCAGGACTAAGGGCATGGGATGAAGTTGGAGGAGGGCGATTCAGAGGAAACATGAGAAAGAATTTCTTCACAGAACGGGTGGTGGACAGTGGAACACCCTGCCAGAGGAAGTGGTGGGGGCTAAAACAATCACGGGATTTAAGAATGCATGGGATAGACATAAAGGAATTCTGGAGGTCAGGGGTAAGGGGCAACAGACTTCTAGGAAAACAAACTGAACTTACAAGCTCAAATGGGCAGACTGGGTGGGCCATAGGCCCTTATCTGCCGACACTGTCTATGTATCTATGTATCTATGATCCAGGTCTATCTTACCTGGGAGGGACTCATAGCCCACAGAAGTGGTACCAAGGCAGAGATAAGACAGGCCTGGGCAGAAATCACTGAGGCCATGAATACCATCAGTGGCCGAAACCGCTCGGTGGAGGGAATAAAGAAAAGGTTAGATGACATGAGGCAGCCTGTAAGTCCCCGGGTAGCGGCAGAAACTTATCCCCTGCAGAAGAGGCAATAGCATCCACTTTCCAGGTCGTGGAGGGGCCAGGTGTTCTGGGAGGTGGCTACAAGAGCCAAGTGGGACCAGCACAGCCATGTGAGTGACCACATTTTTTTTTTTCTATCTACACTTTTTTCGCGGAGTTGGCAGGTGGTTCCAGCCCTCCCTAGGAGGGCTTGTCCTCCAGGCTCAGCCATCCCCACCCCAGTCGTACCCCTTAGTTCCCCCACGGATTGCCCCCCATGGTGGGGTCAGGGTGAGGAGCATCGACTCCCCCAGAGCATAGTCCAGAAGTTGGGACAGCTTGTTGTGGGGGGGGGGGCACATCTGGGCCAAAATGGAGCATGCCGGCTTCCGTTTTCCACCTTTACTCCCTAGGCCCACAAACATGCAATGGGTGGAGTGGCTGGGCTCCACTTCCATGGAGGCAGCCTGTGCTCGGGTGTGGTGTCCCTTCCCATTCTGGCGGTATGCACGTGCTGACACCCAGCCACCACCAGGTGTCAGGCAAACAGCGCACCACACCATCCCCCCTTCCCGAGGAAGGAGAGCTGTCTGTGGATGCTCGATCCTTCCTCTTCCCGCTGGCCCCCAAACAACCTGAGTCCATTCCCGACCCCAGGTTGCCAGTGTGGCGCGAGGTATGGTGTCCAGCACCTCAACCTTTAGTGCCACCGGGTCGGCCATGAGTGACTAACTTTGAACAATCCCATTGGTGTGTGTGTAGGTGTGTAGCTGTGTATATGTATATGTGTGTGTGTGTGTGCATGTGTGTGTGTGTATATGTACAAGCATACGCTGGTGGTGTTTTTATATGCAAGGCAGGGGGGATGGTCTGTTTGTTCCAGATGAACAAGAAGATGGGTAGAGGCATGGAATGCAAAGCACAGATCTCTGGGATATATACCAATCCACCTGTAGACATAATCATGCATCCTTCATGGTCCATGGGTCACTACCGCTGCATGGCCTGTTTGTCATAGTCTACCTGTTTGCAAGGCTAGACAGGTCCACCAATATGCCCTGGCATTTCCATGGTATAGTTAAGGGGAACACACAGAACTACTGTATCACAGAGACATCTGGTGGCATCACAGAGCTAATGGTTCCCTAGTCCTCACACTGTCCTCTGGCCCTACTACAAATACCCTGTTAAAATCTGCCATCTAACACAAAATTACCAGCACCATCAAGGAGGAGAGGTACACAGTTGACAATGAAGCCTGCCACAAGCACAAATGCTCCATGGACAGAGGATGGAGCAGAATTGCCTCCTGAGCTCTCCAAGTCAGAACTGTCTCAGGCTTCCAGTCTTGTGCCCTATGATGCAGATTTCCTGACTTTATCTGATGGTTCCCCTTGGAAACATATAAAGCTTGAAACAGTTTTTAGAGAGATTCAATCATTTCAAGCAGAAGTCAAGGGGGAAGTCAAAGATTTAAAAAAAAGACGGTGCTTCCCTGGAACAGTGGATGAAAAAAGTGGCGCGACAGGCCAGTGCCATTGCTAACAGGGTCAAACAGCTCGGACAACTCTGCAGGAAGTTTTGGAGACCCAAGCACACATAATGACACCCAAAACTTACTCCAGACATAATGTCGCAGCAAGAGAATTCCGAGAACAAGGCTCTGAGGACAAATATAAGGTTGTGTGGGCTCCTGGAGGGCTCCGAGAGGAACAGCCCTGCCGAGGTTCTGAAGCACTCTTTCCATACTGCCTTGGAGTTCTCCTCGGACCGCAGCATACAAATAGAGCATACTCACTGGGCATTGGGGCCCAAGCCTGCTTCTTCTACTGCCCACCCCCACTCAGTGGTTGTCCGTTTTTTAAATTATGCCACTAAAGAGAAGATACTGCAAACAGGCTGGCAAAAACGGGATGTTTTCCATGGGCAAAAATGGATTTACTTTGACAGTGACTGTGCTGCACTTACCATGAATCAGCCAGTGCAGGGAATACACTCTGGAAGAAACAGCTGACGTTTCAAACCCCTTACCCTTCCAGACTTGTGGTTCAATTCCCAGAGGGACAGCAGAGCTACGATACTGCGGCCGATGCTGCTGTCAACCTCTTGACCTGTACAATCACTCTTCTGGAGTGACCCATGCCTAATGAGGCCTCTCCTCTTTTCTCACCATGTTGGCAAGAGGCCTCATCAGTGAAACAGCTCTGAAAGCAGACTAAGGTCTCTATAGCACAAATCATGAAGAAACATTTGTTTTCTCAGAGATGCTGTGGCTACCTGACTGACTTTATGGTAGTCTATGTGACCTATCTTTGTTTGATCTGTAAGTACCTGGGACTGGCATGAATCCAGCATCCGAGCCAGTTACTAGTAACAGGAACCAGTAGAAAATCATTCTACAGTGCTGAACCAAAAATGTATGCCAATATACAAAAGAGTGATTCATGTGAGAGTGAGTCAAATTATGTGTTTCTATGTTTCTAGTGACTCAATGTGGCTTTGGGTGGAGTGAGGTTTGTGGCTAAAATATATGCAAGGTAGGTTTTTCTTGTTTTATGAGGGGGCAGAGTAATGTCTCTGAGAAGGCCTTACAATACTTATAAGGGAGGAAGTGGCAAATGATCACTGTGCAGTGTCGGACTGGATATGGATAATGACAAATTTAAAACGTCAAAGCCACTCAATTACACTCTTTTTTTTTTTTTAATACTTTTTCCTTTTTCCTCCTGGTTTTTCCTACCCTCTTGATCATCTCCTTCAGGCCTCTCAATGTTCGCTGCCAGATCCTGGACCCATGATCTGCCCCTAGAGTGCCTCCTCCCCTTCTCTGCACAGTGGGGTCTGTCTGGTGTCAGTGGTCTGAGGCGAGCGGAGAGGTCGTCACCCATGATTGCCAGGGTGATTTTTCCTTGTTTTTTCTGTTTTCCCCTGTCCCAGCCCCCTGGGGACACCGGCGCTTGGGACTCAGTCCTGAGAGGTGACGTGCTGACACACATCTAGCCTCTCATGCACCCTATGACATCCCCCCCGACCCCTAGTAACGGAGCCGCCCATCCCTTCATGGACCGGTGCTTCCACCGGCTCTCTACGGGGGTGTCGGATGCTGGTGCGTCCCAGGTATCCCACCCCTGAGGGAGGAGAGCATCCGGAGAGACGCTCAATCCTCCCTTCCCCTGCCAGACCCCAGCTATCGGGTCCGTTTCTGAACCAGGGTCACCGGCGTAGCGCGAGGTGTGGCGTCTAGCGCCTCAACCCTCAGCGCCACCGGGCTGGCTCACTCAATGACACTCTTAAGACTATTTAGGAAGGTAGTGGGGCTGAGATGGGTGGGGGTGGTTTTCTGTGTTTTAAAACCATGAGAAGAAAAGTGCTTGCTGGAACAGGGGGCAGTTTGCAATCCATATTGGGTTAAGCACAAGAGGTGGCTGTGGACAGAGCTGGGAGGTACCAGCTTGATGAAGCAGTTTTGGTGCCCAGGGGAGAAAAGTGAACTGAAGAAAAAGAAAGCAAAGGGACAGCTAAGTAAACAAAATTGCTGGGGCAATAAAAGGAATGAGTGAATTAAGCAATAAGGTACGAACAGGGGTTATGTTAATGTTCTAGTTAATCATCCCCAAGGGCACAATGTGGCACAAGGCACAGCCGAGTGCTACATCCCCCAGAGGGTGATTAACAGGACAGTAACATAACCACCTGGGAGTGCCTTTTTGCTATTATAAAAATAAACAAACAGAAAACTGTTTTAAAAGTGTACCTATTTTTATATACTTACATTAAGAGTGAGATATTTCATTAAATAGTCCCTCTGCCATCATTAAAACACTTTTCAGATTTGGAATGTCCACAATGTGCCTGCTGTGTAAGTGCATTCATATCTTCCATTTCAGGTTTACAGAACCTTTACCGCAACTTGCTAAGACTTGCACGCTATACCAGAAGCAATGCGTACTGTGTAAGGCATTTCAATTTGCCACTCTTGTTTGAGGCTTCTCCTTAGACTGACTGAGACAAACAGTACGAACAACAGTTACTATAAATAAGTCTTACTGTGGGAGCATACTGTCTGCTGTTCACGGGCTAAATCAGTGTTTCCATGGAAGCCCACGGAAACCCTTTTCATTAGAAGATTTTGTGCTTGCCTGGGTCACCTGATTGCATGCCAAAGCAGGCGGATCATGCTCAGAGCAAAGTTCAGGTCTGACTGTAAAAATATTTTTTTTGCTAAACATTCCTGTGTGGCCAGCCCTCCGGCACAGCAGAAGCACTTCCGTCTGCAATGCCATTGACTGGGGTTCAGGAACAGACCTCAGACATCGGTGGGTCGGCCGGGGGCTGAGTGTCCCAGGGACTGCTCGCTCTCTCTAGGGAGGGAGGGTGCTTGGTACTTGGTGTCTACCGGAGCCTAGCGTTGAAAGGGAGGCACAGCAGCCAGGACAATAGTTGGAAATTCAGCAGGGTGGGGACTGGTGGACCTCTGCACGTTGGGTGCAGAAGCGTGCTGGTCGTGCACTGAGGTCATTGCATGACTGGACCCGACTTGGTTGGCTGGGGAGTGGTGACGTTTGGGGCAAAAATCCCTTGGCATACGAACATATGAAATTTGACAGCAGATAAAGGCCTAAAGGTCTATCAAGTCTGCTCGAATGTGCAGCTAGCACCCTTTATTCTGAAGCTGCCCTTCCCTTCCACCCTTCCCCTACATTGACCCTCTCCCTTGTCCTGTCCCATCCCCTTTTGAAGCAGTCCACTGTTCTACTGGATACCACTTCTGCAGGTAACGCATTCCACCCAGCTACTATCCTCTCTGTAAAAAAGTGTCTCCTCATCTCCCTTCTGAACCTTCCTCACTCCAGTCTCGTATCGTGGCCCCTGGTCTTCCTCCCCTCCCTTACTTTGAACAGCCCCTCTGTACCCGTCTTGTTTATTCCTTTCATGTACTTAAAGGTTTCAATCATGTCCCCCTGTCCCTCCTCTCCTCCAATTAGTACATGTTCAATTCCCTCAGCCTCCCCTCGTATGATAAGCCCCCCAGCCCCTTGATCATCTTTGTCACCCTGCGCTGCACCCCCTCCAGTAACTTAATGTCCCTCTTCAGATACGGGCGCTGGTACTGCACGCAGTACTCCAGGTGCGGTCTAACCAATGACCTATACAATGGCAGAATCACCTCCTCCCTCCTCAAGGATACACCCCTTGCAGTGGAACCCAGCATTTTGTTGGCCTTTGCAGCTGCCTTCCTACATTGTGCAGAGTTGTTCATTGACCCTGTAATGAGCACTCCCAGATCCTTCTCCTCCTCTGTCTGGGTTAGTTGCACTCCCCCCAGTTGGTGACTCCTCCTTGGGTTCTTCATCCTAAAATGCAGTACCTTGCACTTTCTGGCATTAAACTCCAGTTGCCAGGTATCTGACCAGGTTTCAAGCTTTGCCAGATCATCCTGCAACACCTGCCATCCCCCTAGGTCATCCATCATTGCACCTACCTTGGTATCATCAGCAAACAGACTGATCTTGCTCTGGATGTCCAATGATATGTCTGCAATGAATATCCCACACAACACTGGCCCCAACACCGAGCCCTGTGGAACACCACTCATCACTACCCTTGGGTGTGAGCACTCCCCACCCACCACCACCCTCTGTTACCTTCCCTGAAGCCAGTCCCCTACCCATCTCACTAGCTTTGCACCTGTCCCTGTGCCTTCTAACTTACATATCAGCCTTCCATGTGGTAGCGAGTCGAATGCCTTACTGAAGTCCAGCTACAGGACATCCACTGCATGGCCCCTGTCCAGTTGCCTAGTTACCCAGTCATAGAACTCCACCAGGTTGGTTTGGCAGGATCTACCACATATGAAGCCATGCTGTCTGCTGTCCTGTAGTCCTTTGGCCTCTAGGAGGGCCACCAGCCTCTCCTTCAGGATAGTCTCCATTAGCTTACCCATGATTGATGAGAAGCACACTGGTCTGTAGTTCCTTGGTTCATCCTTGGGGCCACTCTTGTGGAGGGACACCACATGAGCTATCCTCCAGTCCTGAGGTACACACCCCAAGTGTAGTGAGGCATTAAATAGGTCTGCCAAAGGTCCCACAAGAACCTCTGCCAGCGCCTTCAGTACCCTGGGGTGGATGTCATCTAGACCTGGTGCCTTGTCCACCCTCAGTGCCTTCAAACCCTCCCAAACTCTGTCCTCCATGATTTCCCCATCTGTCACCCCCTTCCCCCATTTCTGCCATTCCTCCCCCCTTGGGTGTCACCCCCCCTTCTCCTTAGTAAATACTGAGCAGAAGTAATCATTTAGTGCTTCTGCCTCATCGCATCCGGCTTCCACCCAACCCCCCTCCTTCCTAATCCTTACTATGTGGTCCTTACAGCTCCTTTTCTCCCTTATGTCCCTAAAGAAGTCTTCCTCCCCTTCTTAATGCCTTGTGCCAGCCTGATTTCCGTAGATGCTTTGGCTCCCCTTACTGCCCTTGTCACCTCCTTCGATTCTGTCAAGTACCCCTCCCTGTCCTCTCCCCTCACTGTTTTCTTGAACTTCCTAAAGGCAGCTCTTTTCCTCCTTACCTTTTCCATGACCTCCTTGCTCAACCAGATCGGTTTCTTGGCCCTAGCCTTCTTGCTCTGGGCCTTGCAGCAGGTTTTGGTTGCCTCCACTATCCCCAGCTTTATGAGCTCCCACCTCTGGTTAGTGTCCATATTAGGTTGTATTCTGGCCAGGTACCCTTTTACCACTTCCCCCATCCTCCCAAAGTCAGCCCTCCCGAAGTCCAGCACTCCTGTGTCAGATTCCACTCTTACATAGAAACATAGAATTTGACGGCAGATAAGGACTGCTTGGTCCACCCAGTCTGCCCATTTTCCTACCTACTGGATAAGCTGCAGATCCTAGATAACCAGCAGCCTACTTCTTCCTACTCCCACCCCCCAGAATTGCCTTATGACTGTCCCATGCATGCTTGAATTCCACCACTGATTTTGACTCCACAACCTTCCTCCGAAGGCCGTTCCATGCATCCATAACCTCTCTGTGAAAAATACTTCCTTAAATTACCTCTGAGCCGCCCCCATCTTCAAATTGTGCCCTCTTGTTCTTGCACACTCTTTTTGAAAGATGCTACCCTCTTGGACTTTGTTGATTCCTTGAGGTACTTGAAAGTTTCTATCATGTCCCCTCTCCCTCCTTTCCTCAAGGTGCATACATATTAAGCTCCTTAAGTCTCTCTTCATATGTCTTCCGTGCAGACCCTGCACCATTTGAGTTGCCCTCCTCTGGACAGCTTCCATCCTGTCTATGTCTTTGCGGAGATTGGGTCTCCAGAACTGCACACAGTACTCCAGATGGGGTCTCACCAGCTGTCTGTACAGAGGATAATACTTCCTGTTTTCTACTGGTGATGCCTCTCCCTATGCATCCCAGTATCCCCCCAGCCCTCCTTGCTGCCCTCTCACATTGCTTGCCCACCTTTAGGTCATCTGATATGACTACCCCCAGGTCCCTTTCCATTTTTGTTGTTGTTAGTATCTCACCCCCCGTTGTGTACTCTTCCCCTGGGTTTTTGTTTCCCAGGTGCATTACCTTGCACTTCTTAGCATTGAATCTAAGCTGCCATACATTTGACCAATCCTCTAACCTTGCCAAGTCCCTTCTCATCCTTTCCACCCCACCTTGTGCATCAACTCTGTTGCAGATCTTAGTGTCATCTGCAAAGAGACATACTTTTCTTTCTAGTCCTTCTGCAATGTCGCTTATAAAGACATTGAAGAGGACCGGTCCTAATACTGAACCCTGCGGTACCCCACTAGTAACCCTCCTTTCTTCTGAGTGGACTCCATTTACTATTACTCTCTGTGTCTATTCTCACAGCCATTCTTTTGCCAGGCTGTCATCTTGGGACCCACTCCTGAGCTGGCTAACTTGCATATTAATCTTTTGTGTGGGACTGTGTCAAATGCCTTGCTAAAGTCTAGGTAGGCCATGTCCACAGCCCTCCCTGATCTACTACTTTGGTCACCCAGTCAAAGAAATCTATTAGATTCGTCTGGCATGACCTTCCGCTGTGAATCCATGCTGCCTAGGGTCCTGTGCCCCTCTGGCCTCTAGATACTTGACAATTCTTTCCTTCAGAAGTGATTCCATCATTTTCCCTATCACTGAGGTTAACTTAAAGGTCTGTAGTTTCCTGCTTCTGCCTTGCTCCCACTTTTGTGAAGGGGAATCACATCTGCCCTCCTCCAGTCCTCGGGTACCACCCCATCCTCCCATGATTTGTTAAAAAGGGTAGTCAGTGGTGTCACTAGTTCTACCCTTAGCTCTTTTAGAATTCTGGGATGAATCCCATCAGGCCCCATTGCTTTGTCCAGCTTCAGTTTTAAGAGTTCGTTCAGAACCCTTTCTTCAGTAAATGGGCTGGTATCAACTTCTGTATCCAGTGTGTTACTACTGTTTGTTTTATGTACCTCCTCTTCATTTGTAAATACTGAGCAAAAATATTTGTTTAGTATCTCTGCCTTTCACAGTCTCCCTCTGCCCACCCTCCCTCCCCTTTATTAAGCCTCACTATCCCTCCCTTGGTCTTCCTTTGCTCCCTGATGTACCTATAAAAGGTTTTATCCCCTTCTTAACTGAGTTGGCTATCTCTTCCTCGGTTTGGGCCTTTGCTGTTCTGACTGCCTTCCCAGTCTCCTTTTGCTTTAACTGATACAGTTCTCTGTCCTGCTCCTTCATGATTCCTTGTACTTCCTGAATGCTTTCTTTTCTCTTGAACCTTCACTGCCACTTCCTTTGAGAACCATAGTGGTTTCTTACATCGTCTTGTTTTGTTTATTTACTTCACACAAAGGCTCGTTACCTCTGTGATGGCAGTTTTATTATTCCCCATTGTTCTTCCACCCCTCCTTCCTGCCCATTTGCTAGTGCATTCCTTAGGCACTCACCCATTTTGGCAAAGTCAGCCCTCCTAAAGTCCAGTACTTTTGCCTTTGTATGGCTTGACTCTATTGCTGTGTTTATTGTGAACCATACTGTTCGATGGTCGCTAGTTCCCAGATGGCTACCCACTTCTACATCTGTGATCCTCTCTCCATCTCCATCTTTCCTTGCACATATCCAATGTGAGCCATACTAAGTGGTGGTCACTCCCTAAAGGCGGTTCTTCCACCATAACTTCTCTCACAAAGTCCCCATTTGCCAGCACAAGGTCAAGGGTATTCCCTAACCTGGTTGGTTCACTGACCATTTGCAGCAGGAAGCTGTCCTGGAAGGCATCCAGCAGTACCTGCTCCCTTCTGTTCCTGGTTGTTGGGGTACTCCAGTCCACTCCTGGTATGTTGCAGTCCCCCACAATCACCACACTACCTTTCTCACAGGTCCTCCTGATCTGTCCCACTAGTTCCCTGTCTAACTCCTCCGTCTGAGATGGTGGCCTGTACACCACTCCCATTCTGAGAATCCTATTCTTGGAATCCTGGATTTGCACCCAAAGTGACTCCGTACTACCCTCCTCCCCTTTCTCCCTCCCTTACACATTTCAGTCCTTCCTTCACATATAGTGCCACCTCCCATTCTTTCCCAATCACCCTGTCCCTATGAAATAACCTGTACCCTGGTACAGACAGGTCCCAGTCATTGTATTAAATGGCCTATGTTTCTGTTATGGCTGCAATGTCCATTTCTCCCTCTGCCATGAGCACCTGTAACTGCAGTTTTCCTCCCAAGGCTCCTAGCATTAAGGGTAACCACCTTTCACCCTTTCCCACCCCTCCCATCCTGTCCTCCTTTCCTAGCATCACCAATAGTACTTGCCATTTGTCCTTTGTCACTGTTATGGGGGGGAAGCTCATATGGTTTCCCAACCTGTGGTCTCTGCATGTCTCTTGTCCACTTGCCACCCCCCACTCCTAGTTTAAATTCCCAACTTCCTCTATGTACTCCTCCATCCTCTGTTTCAACACTTTCTTTCCCTCCTCACTCAAGTGTAGTCTGTCCTTAGCATAGAGACTACTGTCCTCCCAGGTCTCTCCCCACCCCCCAACAGCCCATACCCTTTAGCACAACACCAGGTTCTTAGCCATCCATTAAATTCCTCTATTCTTACCTTTCTTGTTGTGCTTGCCTTGGGCACTGGAAGTATCTCTGAAAAAGTTACTGATCTTCCAGCCCCCTCACATAATTGTCCTAGTTCCTCACACCTTCTCTGGACTATATCTACTGTCATGTCAGCCAGGTCGTTCGTCCCAAGATGTATAATTAAATGAGGCTTGTCACTACCCCTTCTAGCATATTTCAGAACAGATTGTCCCACCCTTTCCACTGTCATTCCTGGCATGGCCTCCACCCAAACGCGACTATGCCTCTCCCTCTTGCTACCCCACCTGACTCCTCTTAGTATTGAGTCCCCCAGCACTAAGATTCCACCCCTCTTACTCCCTGCTTGCTTCCATTCATCTCCATCTCTCATTTCCGGCTCCTCTTCTTCCTCCTGCACATTATTTCCCCCTGTTGCAATTCTCCCAGCAGAACTTTCCCACGCACCTGTTTGGTTCAGGCATTTATCAATTACTCCTCCAATTACATCATTTCCCTCCTCCTCCTTCCTCTCTAGCAGTGCAAAACTATTTTCTGAAGACCCTTCACAAATGCCAGCTGCCTCTCTCTTCATAGTGACCTGTTCTCTCCTTTCCACTCCATGACTTTTGCCACTTCTTCGCCTCCCCTCACAAGTCCCTATCTCCTCCTTCCATTTGTCTTTTGTCTCCTGACCTGGTTTCCCTGGCAATCGTTCTTCCTGGCCTGGGCCCCTTTGTCTCCGCTTCCCATCTTCTGACCCTCTCCTCACCACTGTTGGCTCAAATCGCCCTCCCTCATCTCCCCTTCTTCCTCTCTCCAGTATTGAGCTAAACCCACCCCCAATCTGCCTTGCCTGTCTTAGTTCCTCCTGCAGACCCTCAATCTCCTTTCTAAGTTTCTCTATGTGGTTGCACACTAAACATCCTCCCACACTCCAGGCAATTTTTAGAAAGATTGGTGCACCGCAGTTATTGCAGCCTACCACCCTACCCATTGCTGTCGTTGCCCACTGGCGACCCCCCACCCTTCCAGATGCAGGATACCAAACACTCCCCCAAGTCTCCCCTCTCCCTTCCCCCATCAGTGCAAAACATTCTTTTCTTAATTTCTCTTACCCCCTTTGTTGTACACGTTTAGATAGATTGAGCAACTGCTTTCTACTTTCCTATCCTTCCTGTCCCCACCCAAAAAGAGACTTTAAGTAGCCATTGCACAACCTTCTTCAAACTCCTACTCCTCCTTTCCACAATGCAAATAGCAATGCAAAGGAGTAACAATGAAAGCCCCTTGATTTGCAGTTACTTCCCTTCCACTGAGATAGCAGTCACCTCTTCACTCGCTGCTGTTCCTTTCCTAGATATCTGCTTCTGCTATGACAGGTGCATGTCCTTTGCCCGTTTGAGGAATTGATGTCAGAACCCCGTATAAAGGAAATCACGGACCTGGGGCGGTGGGTGAGGGTCTGGGAGGGTGGGACCAGCTCCAGTCTTCCAGAAACAATCAGGTAGCTGAGGCCTCTGGTCAGACCATTAGCACCCTTCCCCCACTGTGCACTCAAACTTTGCAGCTAGTGAAGCTGAATCTTACTTGGTGCTGCGCTTCTTCTTCCCTAACAATGCTTGCAATCATCGTGCTGCACTGCAGATTTCATTTGTTTGGCTTTAAAAGAGTTTTGACGGATAAAAGGCTAAATTAGCCAAACAACAAACAAACAGACTTCTAAAACAGATGGCAGGTGGCTTTGTGCTTGTACAAAAATTGTGGTGTAATAGCACTAATGGCAGACTGAAGTTCCAGAAAAAGAATTCTGCTAAACTTGGGAGTTTTCTTTTTATTGAAAACTACTCCACACATTCTGAGGCTCTGCAAGTATGTTAATGAAAGGATTAATGTAGGGCTGCTGGAATGTTTAGAACCAATCAAAAAGCTCCTTTTCATTTCCGCTTTTTACAATACTGGATAGACTGAAGAAATTAAAGAGAAGCCAAGGTAAGAAAAGTGAAACTCCAAAGCTAAAGATTATTTATGTAGAATGTAGAAACTAAGGTGCATACTAAGGTTGTAGGAGCTAGTAGGCGGTTTGCCCATTATTGCTCCTGTCTTTCACCCATAATAGGATAGATTGTGTCCCTGTAATATATGTGCATCTAACCTATGCTTGAATTCTTTTTTTGTCTTTGCTGATAACTTCTGAGGGAAGACTATTCGATGGGTTCACCACCCTCTGTGTGTAGAAAGACTTCCTTCTGTGTGTGTTAAATCTTTTAGGTCTACTTTGCAAAGGATGTCCTCTTGTTCTTTGAATTATATTATAAGCCCAGTTCGCTAAACAAGTAATAATTCTGAATTATGTCATAGCATTAAAGAGATGACCTGTCAGTCTCCTAGTTTCCAGTGATATTAGATCTAATTTTGTTAAGCGTTCATTATATGACAGATGCCTGATATTATAAATCATTTTTGTTGCCTGTCTCTGGACCTTTTCTATCATTAAGATCTCTCCCTGATTGATAGGTCCCCACACTGGACTCCCATAATCCAGTATGGGCCTCACATAGGTTTTGTATAAAGGTAGAAACACCCCTGGTCTCTGCTCCTAAAATTCCTTTTTTTTTTTTTTTTACTAATTCCTTATACCTCACCTTGTACCACAGCTGCCCCTTTCTTCGGGGTTCCCAATGCACCCTAGCAATGGGAGGGTCAGAGCCTCAAGCCCAGATGAGTGCCCCGCTCTCTATTTTCACTTAAGCCCTCTGGTTTACCCCCCAGTTGGGAAAGAGGAATCCCCCTTCCCCTCTTTACCTCAGTGAGGGTGTGCACTTGTGCTTGCTTCCCTGGCTCCTCATCGATCGTAGATGCTGAAGTCCATCTACAGGCACAACTGTGGTGTGTTTTTCCTTGTTTCAGTCCTGAACCCATCTGGCAGCGGCAGTCTAGGAAGAACCAATGAGATGGAGGCACGCTGAGACGTGCCTCCGCTCAGGTCCCCAGCCAATGCCAGCTCTTCCCCTACTGTCTGATTCCCCTACCGGACTGTCACCACCCATGGTCACCCAGGAGGTGGCAGTATTGCAGCAAGGACTGCAGCCCACCCCTCACTGGAGAGGGAGAGCGGCCTGTCAGGTGCTCAGTCCCTCCCATGGCCGGCTCTCCAGCAGCCCGGGCTCGCTACTGAACCTGGGTAGCTGGCATCGCAAATGGTAGCGCCACCGCTGTGCTGGTGGGCCGGCACCTAAAATTCCTTTTGATGGTCCATAAAAGTCTTTTTGCCTTTGCCACTTGCACATCGCAGTGAGATTTAGAGTTCAACTTATTATTTATTACTACTCCAAGGACACGCTCTTCACCTGATACCCTGAGATCTGTACCTCCCAGTAGATATTTAACATGTTATTTTATCTGCCCAGATGAATCATACAAGACTTGTCTGTGTTAAATGTAATTCCCCTTTCTTTGGCCTAGGTATAGATTCTATTTATGTCTGCTTGTAGAGAGGCCTTATCACCATCAGTTTGTGCTACTCCGGCAAGTTTAGTATAGTCTGCATATTTACTAGACCAATTTGTTACCAACTTGCACACATCTGATATACAGATCTGAAACAAAGTAAACATAGAAACATAGAATTTGATGGCAGATAAGGACTGCTTGGCTCACCCAGTCTGCCCATTTCCCTACCTAATGGATAAGCTGCAGATCCTAGCTAACCAACAGCCTACTTCTTCCAACCTCCACCCCCTAGAATTGCCTTATGTTTGTCCCATGCATTCTTGAATTCCATCACTGTTTTTGATTCCATGACCTCCTCAGGAAGGCTGTTCCATGCATCCACAACCGTCTCTGTGAAAAAATACTTCCTCACATTACCTCTGAGCTGTCCCTCCTCTAGCTTCAAATTTTGCCCCCTTGTTCTTGCACACCTCTTTTTCTGAAAGATGCTACCCTCTTGGACTTTGTTGATTCCCTAGAGGTATTTGAAAGTTTCTATCATGTCCCCCCTCTCCTCAAGGCTATACATATTAAGATCCTTAAGCCTCTTTTGATATGTCTTCTGGAGCAGACCCTGCACCATTTTAGTTGCCCTCCTCTGGACTGTCTCCATCCTGTCTATGTCTTTGCGGAGATTAGATCTCCAGAACTGCACGCAGTACTCCAGATGGGGTCTCACCAGCTGTCTGTAAAGAGGGATAACAACTTCCTGTTTTCTACTGGTGATGCCTCTCCCTATGCATCCCAGTATTCCCAGCAGCCCTACTTACTGCCCTCTCACATTGCTTGCTCACCTTTAGGTCATCTGAGATGACTACCCCCGGTCCTTTCCATTTTGTTGTTAGTATCTTACCCCTATTGTGTAATCTTTCCCTGGGTTTTTGTTTCCCAGGTGCATTACTTTGCACTTCTTAGCATTGAATCTAAGCTGCCATACATCTGACCATTCCTCCAACCTTGCCAAGTCCCTTCTCATCCTTTCCACCACACCTTGTGTATCAACTCTGTTGCAGATCTTTGTGTCATCTGCAGAGACATACTTTTCCTTCCAGTCCCTCTGCAATGTCTCTTATAAAGATATTAAAGAGGACTGGTCTTAGTACTGAACTCTGAAGTACCCCACTAGTAACCCCCCTTTCTTCAGAGTGGACTCCATTTACTATTACCCTCTGTGTCCTGTTTTCCAGCCAATTTTTTACCTAGGCTACCATCTTGGGACCCACTCCCAGGCTAGCTAATTTGTTTATTAATCTTTTGTGTGAGACTGTGTCAAATGCCTTGCTAAAGTCTAGGTAGGCCATGTTTACAGCCCCTCCCTGATCTATTACTTTGGTCACCCAGTCAAAGAAATCTATCAGATTCGTCAGACATGACCTTCCCACTGTGAATCCATGCTGCTTTGGGTCCTGTGCTCCTCTGGCCTCTAGGTACTCAACAGTTCTTTCCTTATGAAGTGATTCAATCATTTACCCAATCACTGAGGTTAAACTAACAGGTCTGTAGTTTCCTGCTTCTGTCCTGCTCCCACTTTTGTGAAGTGGAATAACATCTGCCCTCCTCCAGTCTTCAGGTACCACCCCATCCTCCCATGATTTATTAAAGAGGGTAGTCAGTGGTGTCACTAATTCTACCCTTAGTTCTTTTAGAATTCTGGGATGAATCCCATCAGGCCCCATTGCTTTGTCCACCTTCAGTTTTAAGAGTTCCTTAAGAACCCTTTCTTCTGTGAATGGGCTGGTATCAATCCCTGTATCCAGCGTGTTTCTATTGTTTGGTTTAGGTACCCCCCCTTCATTTGTGAATACTGAGCAAAAGTATTTGTTTGGTATCTCTGCCTTTTCACAGTCACCCTCTGCCCACCCCCTCCCCTTTATTAAGCCTCACTATCCCTCCCTTGGTCTTCCTTCGCTCCCTGATGTACCTATAAAGGTTTTATCCCCCTTCTTAACTGAGTTGGCAATCTTTTCCTCAGTTTGGGCCTTTGCTGTTCTGACTGGCTTTCCTGCTTCCTTTTGCTTTAATTGATACAATTCTCTGTCCTGCTCCTTCTGTGATTCCTTGTACTTCCTGAATGCTCTCTTTTTCTCCCTAACCTTTCCTGCCACCTCCTTTGAGAACCATAGTGGTTTCTTACATAGTTTTGTTTTGTTTATTTGCTTCACACAAAGGCTTATTGGCAGTTCTGATTATTCCCCATTGTTCTTCCACCCCTTCTTCCTGCCCATTTGCTAGTGCATTCCTTAGGCACTCACCCATTTTGGCAAAGTCAGCCCTCCTGAAGTCCAGTACCTTTGCCTTTGTATGGCTTGACTCTAATGCTGTGTTTATCATGAACCATACTGTTCGATGGTCACTAGTTCCCAGATGGCTACCCACTTCTAAATCTGTGATTCTCTCACCATCTCCATTTGAAAGTACCAGGTCTAAGATTGCTCCCTCTCAAGTGGGTTCTGATACTAGTTGTCTAAGACTTGCCCCCTGTAGGGCATCTAAAATGACCCCACTCTTAGAAGTGGCTGCTGCAAATGCACTCCAGTTAATATCTGGCATATTCAGATCCCCCATTAGCAATATCTCTCCTTTTTCTGCCATTCTAAGGATACTTTCTATCATTTCCTTGTCTATTTCCTCCCCCTGAGATGGAGGTCTATATACAACTCCTGTGCAGATTGTGCTGCTATTGCCTGTCTCCAAATTGACCCACGGTGCTTCCTCTTCTCCATGCTTACCCTTTTTTTCTGTTGCTTTGATGCGTCCCTTATGTAGAGAGCTCCTCCTCCTCTTTTACCCTCCCTGTCCCTCCTGTAGATGACGTATCCTGGTATGTTTACATCCCAGTCATGGTTCTGTGTGTACCACGTTTCTGTGACTGCCACAATATACAGATGTTCCTCCTCCATCAAGTCTACTAATTTAGGAAGCTTGTTACCCAGACTATAGGCATTGGTACTCATTGCTCTCCATTTTTTGATGGCTTTACCTCTTGAAGCACCATCCCTGTCCTCATTGACTCCATTTACCCCTGTCCTGCTCCCTACTGACCTTTTTACCTTGGTCTTTACCTCATTTAGTACCCGGTTTTGTAGGGGGAGGCTGGGAATTCCCTGCTGCCTATCACTGCCTCCTCCCTTGACTAGTTTAAAAGCTTGCCAATGAAGCATTTAAACTGATCACCCAGTAGACTTGTTCTCTTACTAGACAGATGCAGACCATCCTGCCAGTATAGGCTTGTATCCCTCCAGGCAGAACCCCAGTCCCCAATGAAGTCAAACCCCTGTGCTCTGTACCATTTTTTCAACCATTCATTGAATTGTGTGGTGCAAAGTACCCTTGCCTAACCCTTGCCATAGACAGGCAGCACCTCTGAGAAGGATACTATGTGTACTACTTGCCTTGGGCCCCTCCCCAATTCCACAAACTCTTCCTACACTGCTCTAATCTCATGTTGAGAAAAGTCATTCATCCCTAGGTGGACAATGATGTTCAGCTCAGTCTCCCATTCAGCTGTTTTCATGAACCTGAGGATGCGCTTCCTGTCCCTCCAAGCCATGGTGACAGGCAGGCACCTTACTTCAGTTTTCCCTGATCCCCCAGATCTATCCCCCTAATAACTGAGTCCCCCACAAGGAGCTGCTTCCTTTTCCTGTGGTGTCCTCTGTCTCCTTTCTGTGGGGCTCCCTTGTGATAGGTATCCGCAACCTCCTCAGTCTCCTCTGTGGGTGCATCCATAGGGGAACTATGATTCATCAGAATGGTGTATGGATTGTGGAGTGGTACAACTAACTGGGTGTACCTCTGTTCCACCACCCTCACCCTCTCTGAGCCAACTGTGGTCCAACTGATGGACTTGCTTGGCAGTCTCTGAGGTAGTGGTGGTGGCCCTGGTGCTCCCTGGGTGGGAGAGGTTCCCTTACTACTGTCCAGTGTGGCCTGAAGATGGGCAACCTCCTCCCTCAGGGCAGAGAGTTGTCTGCAAATAGGGCAGCATCTCAGCCTCCAGAAAAACTCCCGGAAGACTGCTGCCCCACAGCCATTACATTGCACTACTCCCCACATGTCTGTCTACCTTCCTGTTTATTTTGTGTAAGTTTCTTATTTATTTGTCCCTCAGTTATTGTTTTGTATGTGTTTTATATAATGTGTGTGCTTATATTGTCAGTGCAGTATACTGGAAAGGATATGACAGTGGTATGCACCTTGCCCTCTTGAGGAAATGATGTCAGAACCCCTGATATAAAGGAAATGGTACGGGGTGGGTGGGGTGAGGGGATTTTGGCCCAAACTGTGACCTCTCGAAACAGTCAGCTAAAAGCTCTGACCCACCACTATGATGAGTGTTGACCTTCCCATCAGCAAGATGACCTAAACAACAATTTAACAGAGAACATACCCTGCTAAACAAACAGAAAAACAAACAGTTGAGTCAAACACAGGTAAAACTCCCCAGCCCGGTGATTTGTGCTCTGAAAGCAGTCAGCCCCAAAACAAGTCAGTTGTGCACAAGGAAAGACACAGTAAACTATTTAAAAATAATTTGATGCAAACTATCACAGAATACTAGTAGACAGTCCAGTTACCCACAAAGGAAAATCAAATATGCAGTTATTTCAACCATTCTGAAGTTACTCACAAGATAAGCAGTTTTGCAACCCCTCCTTCCTGATTTAAAAACTAAAATAATTAAATGCAAAGCAATACCAATGTGAGAATGTAAAGTAAGGAACATCTCCCTCGGATGTAAGCAAGAGTGAGATTTGTCGCAGATTTCTAGTCCAATATAGTATCTCCCATGCAGCTCTCAGTTGTTTCAAAGCACAGCCTGTTACAACAACCTCAAGAAGATGGGCTTCTGTCTAAAAGTGTATCACACCAATAGTTTATAGTAATTTGATCAATTCGGGAAGGTTCCACCCAGGACAATTGGCTATGATGCAGGCACTCCTGATTCAGTGCAACACTTTGTGAAGACAATTTCCCCCACCTGAGGCTCTGTCTTGATTCAAATAACAAACTGCAGCCTTTGCTATTAGAAGTAAACAGCCACCACCACCAGTAAATTATTTAAAAATATTTTGATGCAAACTGTCGCAGACTACTAGTAGACAGTCCAGTTACCCACAAAGGAAAATCAAATATGCAGTTATTTCAACCCTTCTGAAGTTACTCACAAGATAAGCAAATTTGCAACCCTCCCATCCTGATTTAAAAACTAAAATAATTAAACACAAAGCAATACCAATGTAAGAATGTAAAATAAGGAACACCTCCCTCAGATGTGAGCAAGAGTGAGATTTGTTGCAGATTTCTAGTCCAATATAGTATCTCCCATGCAGCTCTCAGTTATTTCAAAGCACACCCTGTGACAACAACTTCAAGAAGATGGGCTTCAAGGCCCCAGCATGGACCCCTGTGCGACACCACTGGTCACAGGCCTAGATTCGGATGAAAAGCTGTTTATATGAAGAGCCTGTGTCCTGCCTGTTAGCCAAGTGCTGATCCATTTGATTATTATTTGATCTATGTTTAGATTTAGCATTTGTTTAATAATGGGCCCATGTGGCACAGTATCAAAAGCCTTAGACAGGTCAAAATAGACACAGTCTACAGGTTTGCCCTTATCTAATGCAAGGCGATATTTTCTCATAAAAGCATAACAAGTTTGTTATGCATGACTTTTTTTGAGTAAATCCATGTTGTTCGTTATCTAGTAATTTGCGGCTATCCAGATATTCATGTATCTTGTCCTTTAATATGAGTTCCATAATCTTCCCTATAACGGATGTCAGGCTTAAGGGCTATAGTTCATATGATTGTCTTTCCTTCCTTTTTTCTGAATTGGAATGACTGATGTCATTTTCCAGTCAGAGGGGATTTCATTCTTGGCAACTGATGTTATAAATTAATGTTTTATGGGTTTGTCTATGTTGGGTAACGTCAGTTTAAGAATGTTGGAGGAAATATTGTCAGGGCTTGCAGAGTAACTGGGTTTTAAATCCTTAATTCATCTCTCTACTCCAAAAAGGCACTTCTGTTAAGAATAGGTAACACCCAACTGGAACTTAGCTAGGCTAGAAATTTAAGTATCAGGCATTTTGTTTCTGTAATATTCCCATGTAGTTCTGACTATAAGTACTTATGTTCTATGTTTTTCATGTATTTGCTTTTTTTTTATTCCTGTAAACCTTTTGGTTTCCTTAATCCTGCTTGAGACTTTTCTTTTGCATGTGGAGACTGAAACAGTATTGGGTAATTCTGACGAGAACTGTTAGTAATCTTGCTTCGGTAAGAATATACCTAGGTCTCAAATTGAGTCATAAGGGTAGACTTGTGAACCAGGTTGGTGTCCACTGGGTGAAGTACTGTACTGCATTCCCCGAAGAGAGTACTTATCCAAGCCTGTTATCTGGGTGTGCTAGTGGGAAAAAGGTTCATATGTGACCCCAGGACTTGAGGCTAGTAGGTGATTCATACCCAAAACAGACACGAGGGTAACACTGTTTGTTTCCTCTTCACATATTGCACTTTGAGGTTTGGCACTGTGGGAGCAGAGGGCCTGACCTGTGTGGTGCATTTGTAACAGATCTGGTCAAGCCACCTAACCCTGGAGACTGCAACTGTTTCCATAACTCCTAAAGTTACCTAGCAACCCTAAGTGGAGTGACCCTGGCTCCCAGTCGCCAAGTCCTTGGTCACTAGTCTAACTTACTAAAATGCCCACCCAGCCCCTCCTAAGAGACTCCCATTGTTTCCCTCTGAGCTCTTTTCCACTGTTCTCTCTCTGCCCCACCCCTTCCCTACCCTGTTTGCCACCCCTCCCTGTTTTTCCTGACCACCTCCCAGCACATTCCCCTATTCAACTGAAAAACCAGGGTACACTCTACCTAACTGTCTACAATTCTAAAAAATGCTTCCTCCGCTGCCTAATCCTCTCCCCTTTCTCCCAGAGTAACTATGGTACCTCCTGCTCCTGGCTATCCTGGGATACTGAGACTAACCCTGGCCCTGCAGTCTGTCTCTCTCACCTGGATGTGCTACCAAGGACCACCAAAAGTCTCCTTATAGCCCATCATAACATAAGCCTCGAGCGCAACTTTGCTGAACTTGAAGCCTGGGTCTCCCTTTACAAGCCAGACATACTGTGCCTGTCCGAAACATGGCTTAAACCCTCTATGTCTGACTCTCATAGCTTGATACCTTCCTATGGCCTCCTATGAAAGGAGAGACCATCCCCCAAAAGAGGGGGTGGCATAGCCATTTATTTTTAAAATCACCTTGGTCTCACTGCCTTAAACATGGATTCCCTACTGCACTATGAGTCACTGCATACACTCCTTACTCTTGGGGATAAATAACTTCACATCATATGTGCCTACAACCACCCTAACAGTGGGCTCACTGGCCTGGATGAACTTTTAAACCATACAGCCCTACTCTCCGGCAAAAACAAAATGATCATCCTAGGCGACATCAACCTAAACTGGCTAGGGAAATGCCAGCCCACCTTACTCACCAAAATCCAGAGTTGTAACCTCCAACAGTTTACAACTGAACCTACTAGGACTGCATCTCACTCCATCTCTTGCACCCTCATAGACTGGACACTAACAAACCGCCCTGAGCACATCCAGTCTGCTGGCACACTTGCTGATGCCATTTCTAATCACTCCCCTATTTTATGCATCTGGGGATCAGGCTCCATCCTTCCTGTAAAACCATACCTCAACCCCTCTGTAGCTATGCTAACCTGGATCAGCAAAATTTTCTTCAAGATGTGGCCAGTATTGACTAGTCTGAGCTCTACAACTCCCATGTTGTCCAGTCTGTGCTGGACATTTTCATCACTTAATTCTCAGCACTGCAGGATCTTCACTCCCTTTCTTTTTACCCGCTGTGTTGAGGGAAAACACACTAGATGACTCAAAAAGGACTTGCTTGCTAAATTAAAAGAGAGAGACAGGAGCTGGAGCTGCTTTAAGTCCTCGAGACTTTCAGCGGACTATAACACCTATAGGATGTTAAGGAATGCCTGCAAGAAGGCTATAAGGTCTGCAAAAAGCTCCTACTGCAAAAACCTGCTAACCAATGCCTCGGAAGATCCCAAAAGTTCTGGTCCCACATAAAACTTTCCTGGGATCCACTGTGTCATCTACCCCTAAATAAATGATCCTTAATGGAACTCACTGCAACAATCCTCAGACCATTGCTAACTTCCTTAATAATCAGTTCTCAGACCTAACTAATTTCACTTCCTCCTTTCCCACCTCACAGCAAATTACTCCAACTTCTTCTAGCAGGGCTTCTGCTGCCCTCTCCATTCACTTTAAGTCCATTACCTCAAAGGAGGTTACACAACTTCTTAGTTCGATCTTGGATAGCGCAGCTTTTGGCTCAGTCTTGAGCCCAGGCTTCTAAAAATAGCTGCCTCTCTCATAGCTGCTCCTGTAGCCAAAATTGTCACTCTTTCTCTATGTCACAGTAGCTTTTCCGACATTTGGAAGACAGCGAGAGTCACCCCTATCCTCAAAAAGGGTAACACCAATGACCCTTCGAACTATAGGCCAATAGCCATATTGTCGGTGCTAATTAAAATCCTAGAAAAACTGGTCGCCACACAAACCACATAATTTCTCCTCAAACATGACCTTCTAACAGCTGCCCAGCATGGTTTTCACAAAGGTCACAGCACCTCTACTGCCCTGCCTAAATTCTCCACAGACACTCTCACTGCTATGGACTTGGGTCTTCTAACAGGGGTGGTTTTCGTTGACAAGATGAAAGCTTTTGACCTGGTGAACCACTCCTTTCTCCTCTCCACCCTGCAGTCTATGGACTTTGCATCTAATATAGTCAGCTGGTTCAGCAGCTATCTGTCTAACAGGTTTCAAGTTGTAAAGTTTGACTCTTTCTACTCTGCTAAAGCTACTATGAGTATTGGTGTACTGAAAGGTTCTATCCTGGGACGACTTCTTTTTTCGATTTTTACTAACAAGATCACCTCAAACCTCTCTGCTTCCTCCTCCATACTCTATGCGGATGACATTGTCCTCTATACCACTGTGAAAAATGTATCCAACATCAATGTACGGTTTTCTGCTGACTTCCAATGCATACAGTCCTGGGTCTTGGTTCATAAACTTGTTCTTAAAGAGACCAAAACCAAGTCAATGTTATTTGGCACCCCCTCTAAACTCAATTCAAACCAAAACAACATTCAGGTCTCCTGCCTAAATGGCTCACCCACTGGCTTAGTTACCTCATTTAAGTACCTAGGTGTCACCTTGGATCAGTTCTTAAACTTCAGTCTTCACATTTCAAACACATGCAAATCTGTTAACTCCAAGCTAGGTGTAGTTTATTGTACTATCTATGTTTTATATTTTAGACTAGCCATTGCCTGAGGCATACTCCTACTGACTCTAACCTATGGGGTATCTTCATATGCCACTATACCTAAAACAAATCTCCATAGATGGTATGTCACCTACAATAATATTTGTTGGTACACGGCCTTATCACATAAGCGGAAACACCACTGCCTCCTCTATTCTGATCTTACTGGCTATCCCATATTGCCTCCAGGCTCTACTCACTTGGCTCCACTATAGACAGTATTATGAGTTCCCAAACTCCTAAATCTCTGGCGGTGCTGCTTGTGCCACAGACCTCCAACTATGGGCTGCGCTCAACTGATAAATTCTTCTTAAGTGTGCCGAGATACTCAACCTCCAGAGGTTCTAGTGCTTTTGCCCACTATGCTCCTCGGCTGTGGAACTCCCTCTCTCTAGACGTCCGCCTGGCACCTACTCATGACACCTTTAAAAAAAGCTCTCCGTCACTACATCATCTCATCTAACCAATGCTCCTGCTTTAAACCACCTTAGCTCCCTGTCCCTATCCCTGACTGCAGTTCTTAACCTGCTCCCACCATAATACAATTTCTTACACCTCTCCCCAGATGCACCCCCTACCCTACAGGCCTGCACCCCAATGCCACCCTGTACCTTACCTACCTATCTCAGTTGCCTATCATCAGCTTCTAACCCCCTTTTGCACTTATTTGTTCTATTCCATGCCCTCTTCATCAGTACACTTTTGCCCACTTATCCTTGCGAAGTACATCCTCTCTTGCTTTGTTTCCACTGCCTCACCCACTACTTGCCTGGCTCCTATCTTTATAATAATAATAATAATAATTGTATTTGTATAGCACCTTTCAATGTATTAAGGTGCTGAACAATTTTAAAAACAAGTCAAAACACAAAATAAAAACAGAACATATCCATAAAAATCAACATATCAACAAAATAGCATATTTATAATAAAATCCAAACATTTATAAATAACTTAATTATCTAAAAAGGCCATATTCCACAGAATTTCTTTCAATTTACCCTACTCCAAACTTGAATAACCTCCTCTTTCTACCCCCACATCTAACCCCATGGCACTTATTTATTTTGTTTTTGTTATTTTGTTTTTGTTTTTGTGTTTTTTTTATTTTTTAATTTTTTGCAGATATCGGCATACAGGCATGCTTCATGTTTTTGTTTTTTGTTCTTTTTTTTTGGTTTTGTTCTTGTTCTTGTTTTTGTTTTCTGGTCTTTGGTTTTTGCTTTTGTTTTTATATATTGTTTCCCATATTTTCCTTGTCTGTTGAAAATTGTTTTTCCTCCAGGGTCACAGCGGCTGTATGTCTATGTTTTCTTGAATTTTGTGACCATGTATCTCTGAGTTATCCCTTGTATTTTTCAACAATACTTTTTTTTACTCTACTGCCAACATACCTCATCCCAATGCTTTCACTGTATTTATATGTCCTGTTACCTACTCTCAATACTTTGTATCCTATTTATGCTGTATAACCTACTATCGGAATATCACTGTGTATACCTTGCTGCATCTACCTTATGTTGTATTCTCCGTAATGTTATCCTGTAACCTCCCGGGTCATGTCTGAAAATAGTCATTCCTAGGGCTAGCGCGCCTACCCAGTAAACAAAAACTAAACAAATAAATAAATAAATACCCCTTCTGTCCACACCTTCACTACTCCCCCTTCCTCACCCTCCCTTCCCCTCCCCTCTGCTCACCCCTCCTCCACTATTCCTCCCCTCCACAACTACATCTTAATACACCGACAAAGCCTTTCAGCTGCATCTAAAAAAGTGATGCATTCATTCATTTATTTATTTAAGAGTTTTACCAGGAAATCCCACTGAGCAGGCTACTGCTCGATTCCAGATGCGTCCTGAGGAGTGGGGGAGGGAAGTACCACAGGCAGCTAAGGGAAATCACAGTAATCAAGAAGGTACACGCATAACAGTAAATATACAGTAGCTCAGTGGAGGTACAAAAGCAGTGCAGGTATTTTAGAAGCATGAAGCAGTACATAGCGATTTGAATCAGAACTGAGAAATTATATAATCCCGAGCATGTGGTAGTGCTTCATATCAGGTGAGGATATAAAAGGAATGGGCTGGGAGAGTGGAAATAGTTGTCCTTGGTTTGTCCTCACAATTAGTTGCATGAGCAAGGGTTGGTGAAGTGAGCATGGAGTAGGTAGTTGAGGTGGTGAGATGTGGAGGTGTGTTTAATGCTCCTGGGGAGGGCATTCCACAGTGTAGGCATGTGATATTTGAAGGTAGCTTGGCCGGCAGCAGTGGACATGTAGGGAACAGTTAGGGGCCTGGTATTGTTTCTCAGTAGGTACACTGGGGTAGTAGGGGCAGATAATTCAGCTGTGAGGTAGGTGGGAAGAGACTGGGACTAGTTCTTGGCTGTTATGCTAGCACAGTGGACAGCCTATGGGCCTCAAGAGAGGGAAAGTCCAGGGACTGGTAGAGTATGCATTGATGAGTGAGGAGGATAACAGTCAAGAGCGAAATGACAGAAGCAGTGGAAGAGTGGGTTCAGTCTGGCTAGGAAGACTTGGATGTGGCTCTGTAGACTACATCACCATAATCAAAAATAGAGAGGATCATTTTCTGCACAATGGCCCGGTGGGCCGGCAGTAGGATGCATCCACGGTTACGGTAAAGGGCGCCCAGTCTGGGGTGCAGCTTTGTTTGAATGGCATCGATATGCACAACAAAGTCAAGGTGTTGATCCAAACAAACCCCCAAGGTATCTGAAGGAGGTACAGTCCTCCAGGGGGAGCCCATCCAGGGTGTGGAGAGTGGGAGTGGAGGTGAGCTGCAAGAGTGTCTGCCTAGTGCTATAGATCATTGAGAGCTTTCTTGGCATTGAGAGAGAGAGCTGCTTTGTACGAAACCAGCACTGAACATTATTGAAGTCCAGTTGAAGTCTGGTCATCACATCAGCCATGGTGGGACCAGAAGTATACAACACTGTATCATCCACATACATGTGTATGGATGTGTGCAGACAAGCAGAGAGCAGGTAATTTAGGAAAATTGAAAATAGGAGGGGATCAAGTAGAGGGGTAGAGGTGGTGTTGCCAATTCGGACCTAATGAGATCTACCAAACAGGTAGGAATGGAACCAGTTTGATGCCTCACCAGAGAGACCTGCAAGTTCTAGTTTGGACAGGAGCAGTGGGTGGGAGACAGTATAGAAAGCTTTCACCAGATCAATCAAAATTGCAGAGGTGATTTGTCCTTTGTCCATGCCAGAGTGAATGGAATCAGTGGGCCTTAGCAGGAAGGTGGCCGTGGAGTGGGACTTCCTAGAACCAGACTGGTAAGGCATGAACAATGATGTAGAGTCAAGGAAGAAGGATAGCTGGTCCAGGACAAGGTGTTCCTGTAGTTTAGCCAGTATGGGAAGGAGGGAGATAGGGCGATAGTAACTTGAGGCTGTTGGACCACCCCCTTTCGGAAGTGGGATGACAGTGGCATGCTTCCACTTGGAGGGGATGGAGCCAAGAGTGAAGGAGAAATTTAGTAGGACAGCCAATGGTGAGGCGATGGCAGGAGCCGAAAGGTAAAGCATTTTTGAGTCTATGCCAGTGGGGCATTTACCTTTGGCCGGGTTTAGGGACAGCAGCACTTGTAGTACATCATCAGTGGTAACTAGGCAGAAAGAGAAGGATGGATTGTGTGAAGGATCTTGTACTGGGTTTAGCAGGGTATTTGTGGGTGCAGCGGCAGGAGGGAGGCCAGCCAGCAGTGATGGTGTGCAGGTTGTGAAATACGAGTTAAAGTCTGAGGCCACTGTAAAAGGATCAGTAGCAGTAGAGCCCCCTATATTTAGGACAGGGGTTGGAGACTGGGACGGTGGCGAGAAGAGCAAATTGACAACCTTCCATTTTGTTCCTTAGGCTTTGGGCATTGCTGAGATGACACTTTATTTTCTTTCATCCAGGGTAATCATTTGCTGTTTTTGCCAAGATTTTCTTCTTTGTTTCATTATTATACTCAGCTTCTTGCCCTCCCCCCAAGCCCATCTGTTTAAAGGCTCCCCTGTTAATTGTTCATTCATTAATCCAGCTAATCTGTTGGTACCTGTGATTTTCAAATGTAGGCCATCGTTAGCTTAAAACTCAGGATGATTATGAAAGATATCCCATGAATTTAGAAACTCGATTCCTTCTCAACAGCACCTATTTAAATACAAAATATTTTGAGGTCCGACGCTGATACACCGGCCGGTTTTGTTTTTCTCCTGGTGTCAATTTGCTACAGGCAGCACGCTGGATATTATTGCTCATTTTCCACGACTCTTTATGTAGCAACCCATTTCCATAAGATCCTCCACTATGTCTTTTTCATGGCCTTTCCCAACGTTAGTTATTCCAACATGCACCACAATTGTTTATTCGTGTGTGGGGGCATGAGCTTTGAAAGTCTGTCCTCGATGTTTTTATTCTTTGCTCATTGGGCAGGCTGGGTGAGCCAAGCGGTCCTTATCTGCTGTCAAAGTCTGTTTCTATGCTCCTGGTAAGCAGTTTACCATCCTGTCTAGTTTGTCATTTTTACAAATTAGAGGGTCACATTTCAGTAACATTGAGTCCCGCAGCCATGACTAAGACCCAATTGTTTGTGTTAGATATGTTTGTCCCAGGGTTACTATGCGTCTTATGTGTAGTGGTTTCACTTTCTATTATACTTATAAGAGGTTCATATTTATTCGACAGGGCCAGGTCACTGCTTCCCAGTGCTCTCCTACCTCTTTGTTTTGTTTTGTTTGTAACTATAGACCATTCCCTCAGGGTATTCATTTAGGACAATTGTCTCTGTGATATTGTTTTGTTGCTGTTAGACATATGTCTTCACTTGTTACCTTATCCCTCTTTCTTTTCTCTCTTGGGGTAGCATTTACTTGTTGTAAGATTTGAGTTTCCATTCCCATTATTTTGTCTTTCAGGGCCTGTAACTCGAAGACCGTATCCCCCAGTTCTATGCATTTGGAACACATATATGCATTTAGCTGGTTATCTGTTACATTTAATGAATACATGAAGCAACCACAACATTTTGCAACAGTACCATCATTGCATAATATTGCTGGGAAGTCTTCAGATGGGTTGCACACTTCCATGATGCAAGAGAAAATAAATTTTGTTCTTTCTTTTTTTCGGCACTACCCTGGAGTTAGTGTGTCCAACTGCAGTATTTCTTTTAAACACTGTTTGTGCTTTTCTTAGCCAAGCTTATTCTATATCTGACTGCTTCCAGAGGCTTGCTAGCAGTAAGTTAGCCGAAAAGGTATCCAACAAGAGGTGCCTCCCCTTTTCCTCCTGCCCCACAGGACATGCCTCTGTGTGAGCTTGCCCACACATGCTTGCCCCGCTCGCTTGTGGGCGGTCTTATATGGCTCCTGAATGGTGGTCACGTGACCACACCATCCACGGAGCAAGTACAACAAAACTGTTTTAAGACTAAAGATTCGCCACTGCTACTACTTTGATGGCGCCGCATTTGTGTTCAAATTAGTATGAGTGTATGCTGTTAACACTAGTTATGGCCGTGGGCTCTGCCCATGGCCATCCTGCTTTTCCTTGAAAAAAAGGTGTTTCTGTGGACCACATCTTTTAGGAGTTTTCAGTGTATCCTTCCATAAATACAAATCACCATGACAGTTAAATAATCCCTTCTTTCCGTTTCCAGTGTTGTAGACAGAACTCACAGCTGCTTATCAGATGGCCATTAGAAAACTGAAACAGCTTCTTAACCTTTGCAGGGCTGTGAACTGATATATCAGTCCATAATTCCTCTACGTTCTAATTCTACGGCAGCCTAAGGGTTAAATATTGTTTGCCTATTAAACTGAAATTTATTTCCCCCCTTAGAAATGCAACAACTTGCACATTTCAGTACTTAGCATTTAACCATGTTCTTGCTACTTGCTTAAACGGGACAGCTATTCTCTTTCAAGAAAGATTTATACCTCATAAATGTCACCCATTCTCAGCAAGGAATGTCCAAGATTTGCACTGTCTTTTAACCTCTTAAGACACTATCTGATAAGAACTATCTCAGACATAGTTTATTATATACAGCAAACACATACACACACACACACACACACACACACACACACACATCCTCATGGCCACAGCATTCAAAATAAATACTGCAATCTAACATGTCATAAAACAATAAAAAAACTGTTTATGTCAACTTCGGTTATGTGGAACGCAATGAAGTTCAGTTAACAGTAGATTTCCTTTAAATACTATATTTCTTATCCTATATTTTGTATCCTGGATAGCACAGGGGAGATACTACATCTCATTCTCATAGGGATCTTCATTTTACAGGATTTGCCAGTTGAGATTCGTTGCTTTTTTAACCTTTTAAGGCACTATCTGATAAGCACTGTTTCAGACATAGTTTATTATATACAGCATACACACACACACACACACACACACACACGCATACTGTACACACCATCCTTATGGCCACAACATTAAAAATAAGTACTGCAATCTAATGTGTTATAAAACAGTAAAGAAACTGTTTACGTCATCCTTGGCTGTGTGGAACATTGTGAAGTTCAGTTTACAGCACATTTCCTTTATATACTGCATTTCTTATCCTATACTTTGTATCCTGGATAGCACAGGGGAGATGCTACATCTCATTCTCATAGGGATCTTCATTTTACACATTTTTGCATTGTACTTACCTAGATTAGATACAATATATTGTTTTCACTGGGGTCATGATTTTACCATTTTTTTAATGTGTTTATTCAGGGTAGCCTAGTCCAGATGTAAAATATTCTTTTCAGCATGTTCTGATTTTATGCAATGCATCATAATATTGTGTAGATGTAGAACCCCACTGAAAATAAGATGCTACATCTTCTGTGTACTGTCCAGGCTAAATACAGTATATAGCAATCAGTGGTATATACCTCTGACAGCAAAACGTTGACATCGACCGACACTACAGCGACTACAGCACCTGGTCACTGTAATGTCAGTGCTGGACCCAGGCACTGTATTGGGGGGGGTCTTTCACCCCCTTCCCTTATCAGCTCTGACTCAGAGTTGATTATATTTAGTTGGGGGATGCGGGGGTGAAGCGCCCTGTAGAAAACATGTTATTTAGCTGGAAACCGTATGCCGACTGCAAAAAGCGATCAACATGACGGTTTCACTGTCCAGTCGTTCGACACAATTTTTGTTGATGACTGGTCATGGATCCACAATCAGCAGGCATATTCTAGGAAAACACATTGTAAGACTGTGTAAAAGGAAGACTGCACTGAAATAATTGCCTCTCAGTAGATCTGCATTGTGCAAAATCATTATAAATAATGGGCAAAAGCATGACCACACTGCAAGTGACACTTTACAGGATTTGCCAGCTGAGAGTCAATGCTTTTGCAACCTTTAAAACACTATCTGATAAGCATTGTCTCAGACATACAGTAGTTTATTATATACAGCAAACACACACACACACACACACACACACACACACACACACACACACACACTGAATACACCATACTCATGGCCACATCATTCATAATAAATATTGTAATCTAATATGTCATAAAACAATAAAGAAACTTTATGTCAGTCTTGGTTGTGTGGAACTCCGTGAAGTTCAGTTTGCAGTAGATTTCCTTTAAATATTTCTTATCCTATATTTGGTATCCTGGATAGCGCTGGGGAGATGCTATATCTCATTCTCAGAACGATCTTCATTTTACACATTTTTGCACTGTATTTACTCAGGATATCCCAGATTAGATACAATATGTTGTTTTCAGTGGGGGGGGGTCATGATTTTGCCATTTTTATAATGCATTTATTCAGAGTAGCCTAGTCCAGATGTGAAATATTGTTTTCAACGTGTTCTGATTTTACGCAGTGCAGCATAATATTGTGTAGATGTAGAACCCCACTGAAAATAAGATGCCACGTCTTCTGTGAACTATCCAGGCTAAATACAATATATACCAATCAGCAGGCATATTCTAGGAAAACACATTGTAAGACTGTGTAAAAGGAAGGCAGCATTGAAACTGCCTCTCAGCAGATCTGCATTGTGCAAATTCATTGGAAATAATTGGTAAAAGCATGACCCCACTGTAAGTGACATTTTACAGGCTATGCCAGCCGAGATTTAATATAGCATATATTGACTCTGAACTGGCACAGACTGTAAAAATTCAATAGTTATAGTAGGTGGCTAGCTGACTCCGGTGCAGCGAGAGCACCACATATTCTTTGTTCAGCACTCTTGCCACTCCTAAAAGCTTTCCACAGTCATATCGGCTCTGATCAGAATTTGCTTTTAGAAGAGCTGCCTGTCCTTCTCTCCCAGCAGTCAATACGCAGTAGTTCTCACCCAGTGGAGAATAAACTGTGTTCTCCAGAGTCCCGCATGTGGTAAAGAGAGAAACAGAGTTGTCGAGAAAAAAATCACAGTGATGTTGCAGATAATGCATTTTTAAATATTTTAATGTTTGTACGTTGCTTCCGAACACTGTTGTATTGGTACAAAATGGAACGGTGGATGAGGGATGTGTGGGCCAAATGGTGTCGACTCACTGCATCTCAATTAAAAATGTCACTGAGGGACATGTTGATTTACTCAAAGAACAGCAATGCAGCTGCAAAGTTGTTTTTTTGTTTTGTTTTAAAAAGCATGCACTGGTGTCTCCCAGGATAAAACTCACTTTTAAAGCACTCTGCAGTATGCTGCAGCAGACCTACTGAATAAAGCAATGTAAATTCAATGGCAATTAGTTCGTTTAGTCATGCAGGAAACGGTGGCATTCACTTCATCTCGGCAGTGCCACATTTTCCTGAATGACAAAAGGGACTAATTGCCATTGAAATTACATTGCTTTATTCAGTAGGTCTGCTGCAGCATTCTACGGAGTGCTGCAAAATGCTGCAGAATTGGGTCTCATCCTGGGGGACAGCACTGTACATATCTTGACCTTTCAATACATTAGTCAGCGTACTCAAATACTACAATTATTTAAGGATGGGACTTATTTAGGTTTCTAAATCAAATGTTGGCTCTGTGTAACTGACGGCCCTAACTCTCACAGTTCTCTGGTCTAACAGCTGACCCCAGTGTGTCATCTGTTTGTTATGCAATTGTTTGTAAAGTATTACAAACATCATCCCTTTCCTTCCTGGTGTGCGTGGTGGGCCTGTTATGGGTGGGGGTGGACTACACTGGATTTTAAAAACTGGGATCAAGCATTTCTGTTAATTGCATGCGAGTAGGCTCACATACGGGAAAGGAGAGAGAATCTTGCTGCCATTTTGTATGGGGATGGGGTAGATTGCAGAGAGTGTTACTACCATTAAGGGGGAGGTGGAGGAGAGAGAGCATTCCTGCCATTAGGTAGGTGGGGGGATGGGGGAGGAGAAAGCTTTTATTTTACGAAGCTGGAGGAGGGGAGAAAAGAGCAGACAGTATTTCAGTCTTTTGGTCTTAGGTGGAGGTGAAAGCTTTGCTGCAATTATTTCCTCTGGAGTGAAGGGA
Source organism: Neoceratodus forsteri (assembly GCA_016271365.2). Lineage (NCBI taxonomy): Eukaryota > Metazoa > Chordata > Ceratodontiformes > Ceratodontidae > Neoceratodus > Neoceratodus forsteri. The sequence goes on from CM028138.1 coordinate 663,790,679, forward strand.
GCTTTGCCTGACATGGAAACATTGACAATGAGGCTACAAAGGCAAAAACAAAAGTTGAAAATAATTCAGTGTCCTTACGCAACTTAGTGTGGTGTTGTGCTTGTGCAACTTGCTGAATAAACTTTGTTGTAGCTGCTGAATGAACTTTGTGTGGCCGCTCACCTCTGTGCCTTGGGAGTATCACCCTGTAGGGATGCCGAAGGCAAGAACCCAAAGGAGGGTTCCACCCCTAGAGGTGCTGCAGGAAGGATTCCCTTAGGCTAAAGGTAGCTTAGGAAACTGCCCAGATGGCCTTGACCACAATCTGCTCTCTCTCTCTCCACCCCCTGCTATAGCTGCCCCTCTGGCCTCTTTTCTCAACCTATCTTTTTCTCTGTCCTCAGTCTTCTCCACCTGGAAACACTTCACAGTTATTCCTCTCCCCAACAGTAGTGATCCTACCACTCCTGGGAACTATTGCCCTATCTTCCTACTCCCAATTCTAGCTAAGCTCCAGGAATGCATTGTCCTTGCCCAACTCACCCCTTACCTCGACTCCACCTCATTTTTCAGCCCCGTTCAGTCTGACTTCCATAAGGCCCACTCCACCACCACCTCCCTCTTAAGGCTCATGGATTCCATACTCACCAATGTGGATCAGGGTCACGTAACCTCTGCCATATTTGTTGATCTGGCAAAAGCCTTCGACACAGTATCCCACTCCCTTCTCCTCCAAAAATTCACTGGTGCTGGGTTAAACTCCTCAGCCACAGTGTGGTTTCAGTCCTATCTGGCAGGCAGATCGCAATCAGTTAAGATTGCCTCCTCCCTCTCCCCTCCTCTCCCTATCACCACACATGTACCACAGGGCTCTGTACTAGGCCCCACATTATTTCCCATTTTTCTCAATAACTTCCCTTCAGCCTGCTCCACTTCACAAATCCACATGTATGCGGATGACACCATCCTTTACATGTCTAGCACCTTTCATATTGATACGGAGGCTAGACTGCAACATGATTTCAACAAGGTCTAGCAATGGTTCAAGTCCAACCAGCTGTTCCTTAACTTTAAAAAGACAGTCTCCATGTCCTTTGGCACTAGACAGAGGCTATCTAAACTTAATCCCCTCCCCACCTTCTGCACCCTGGATGGCACCCTGATTGAGGATGTCTCTACCTTCAGATACTTTAGGGTCTGGCTAGATCACCATTTGGACTTTTCAGCATATATAGATGCAATCTGTAAGAGCTTCTACCCCAAGCTTGGTGCCTTATATTGAAATAAAGATTGTATTCCTCAAACTGCCTGATGTGCATTCGTGCAGAAAATGATCCTCCCTACATTTGACTATGCAGACATAGTCTACAGTGCTGCCCCCAAAATTACCTTGGCCAGACTGGATACCCTCTTCAACTCCTTCTGCCACCTCATTCTTTTCTGACCCCCCTCTTACTCATCACTGCGACCTCTACAAAGCCTTGTCCCTCCCATCACTGGAGTCCAGGTGGCTATCATACACTGCTACTGTACCGTCATGGCAAAATTCTGGTCTGGTACTCTCCCCTCCTATCTTTCCTTCTCCATTTCTGTCTCCTTGCGAGCATTTACTCCATCTGGAACACTAACCTTCACTCCTTCTTCCTCACCGCTCCTCCACCATTGGCCAATCTGCCTTTTCTTTCCAATGTCCTAAACTATGGAATACCTTCCCCTTTCCCTTCCCTATCCACAATGCCACCTCTCACAAAGCACTCTGCTCCCTCCTACATGACTACACAATCCACTCCTGCTCATGTTAAATCTTATCAACCCCTTCCCATATATGACTCCCTCTTAATCACAAGATCATAAGAACGTGTCAGCAGAAAGGGACTGTGTGATCCATCTAGTCTGCTCAGATTGCCTACCCCCTATTCTGTTCTCCTTATGAGATTACTGCAGTACTTGTCCCATGCTAGCTTAAAGGCAGTGACTGTTTTGGCTCCACAACCTCTGGTGGTAAGCTATTCCAAGGGTCCACCACCCTCTCTGTGAAGTAGAACTTATGAATAGAAACATAGAGACATAGACTTTGACAGCAGATAAGGACCGCTTGGCCCATCTAGACTGCTCCTTTCCCTACCTACTGAATAAGCTGCAGATCCTAGTTAACCAACAGCCTATTTCTTCCTACCCCCCACAAGAATTGCCTTATGTCAGTCCCATGCATTCTTGAATTCTCCCACAGTTTAAGACCCCACAACCTCCTCAGGAAGGTGGTTGCATGCATCCACCACCCTCTCTGTGAAAATATACTTCCACACATTGCCCCCGAGCCATCTCCCCTCTATCTTCAAATTGTGTCCCCTTGTTCTTGCACATCTTTTTCTGAAAGATGCTACCCTCTTGGACTTTGCTGATTCCAGTGAGGTACTTAAACATTTCAATCATAGCCCCTCTCTTCCTCCTTTCCTCAAGGGTATACATATTAAGCTCCTTTAGTCTCTCCTCGTATGGCTTCTCTTGCAAACCCTGTACCATTTTAGTTGCCCTCCTCTGGACTGCCTCCATCCTGTCTATGTCCTTGCAGAGATGGGGTCTCCAGAACTGGATGCAGTACTCCAGATGGGGTCTCGCCAACTGTCTGTACAGAGGGATAACAACTTCCTGTTTTCTGCTGGTGGTGCCCCTCCCTATACATACCAGTATCCACCCAGCCCTACCTACTGCATTCTCACATTGCTTGCTAACCTTAAGGTAATCTGATATGATTACCCCAGGTCCCTTTCCATTTTTGTTGTTGTTACTACCTTCTCCCCCATTGTGTACTCCTCCCCTGGTTTTTTGTTTCCCAAGTGCATTATTTTGCACTTCTTTGCATTGAATCCTAGCTGCCATACTTCTGACCATTCCTCCAACCTTGCCAAGTTTCTTCTCATCCTTTCCACCCCCCTTGTGTACCAACCCTGTTGCAGATCTTTGTGTCATCTTCAAAGAGGCATCGTTTTCCTTCCAGATCCTCTGCAATGTCACTTATAAACCTTTAAACTTACCCCCGGTTAGTCTCAAGCTGTGCCCCCCTCATTCACGTGGTCTTATTTTTGTGAAAGAGGTTTTCTGCCTGTCCCTTATTTATGCCTGTTATGTATTTGAAGGTTTCTATCATATCCTGTTTCTCCTTTGCTCGAGGGAGTACATTTGCAATTGCTGTAGTCTAGATTCATATTGCTCCTGCTGCAGTTCCTGTACCATTTTAGTAGCTCTCCTCTGTACAGCCTCCAAGTTGTCTATGTCCTTTTTAGGTGTGGCCTCCAGAACTGTACGCAGTACTTAAGATGTGTCCTCACCAAGGACCTGTACAGTGGGAGTATGACCTCTCTTCCTACTTGTAATGCCCCTGCCAATATACCCAAGGATGGTACTAGCTTTCTGTGCCACCTTTTCACATTGTCTACCCACTTTTAAATCATCAGAAATAAGTACTCCCCTGGCCCACCAGTGCAATGGTTGGATTTCCATCTGCGATGCTGGTGACCCAGGTTCGGTAACAGACTTGGGTAGCTGGAGGGCTGGCAGGGGGGAAGAAGGATGGAGCATTTGGGGTCAGCTCTCCTGCTCCGGGGGGAGGGTGGGGATGCACACTGGCACCTGCTGACCCCTGGTGGAGGCCGGGAGCACAGCAGGAACATCTGGGTTCGGTGCTGAGGGGGAGTGACAGGCGTCAGCGTATGCCTTGACGTCAGGACGTCACTCCTCATAGAAAACTAGTAAATGCTACCTGGCTGGCCAGATGATGGTCTCTCTGTCCTCCGCTGCCATTGATCCCACGACCAACCGACATGCCTCAGTGACACTCTGGGCCAATTGAGTAGTGTGCTGGCCACCCCCACCGGTGCCTTTCCCCTCAGAGGAGAGGGACCCATCCAGCGAAGGGATACGCCGGGTTACTTGGGGGGGGGGTTGCAATATGGGGTTGGTAGTCGGTGTGGGAATCGGAGCAGGCAGTCGGTAGGGGTAATAGGAGACCCGAAGGAGTGGGCAGCCAGGAAGAAAGGAAGGTGCAAAAAAAAAAAAAAAAAGAAATAAGTACTCCAAGGTCCCATTCAAGTTTTGTTTCTGTTAATTGTTCTCCATAGAGTGTGTATATTTTCCTTGGGTTTCCTTTACTTAGGTGCATGACCCAGGTCCATGAATCCTTAGCCCTATCCCTGGCATCTCCTTGCCTTGGTTCAGTTGTTCTGCCCATCTTAGCACTATGCAGTCTCTCCTTTTTTGTGAACAATGGTTGCATACCTACTACATTTTTAACTGTTATGTTTATATCTAGTGCTCTCTGCTGTATTCTTGTTTTGTTACATACCTAGGCTGTAATTCCTGCACACATTTTGGATGTATTCTATACATTATAATAACTGTTCTGCTTTCTGTTAGCTGCTTGTATGTATATTTGAATGTATTCTGTCCATTGTATTACTTGTGTTATTGTATCAATGTTCTGTTAACTTGTTTCACAAGGTGTGCCACCACTACAGTGACACCTGCACAGTGAACCCCCCACAGCGAAACTCTCACTGTGCCTAAATTGGCAGCAATGGCTTTTTTGCATTGAGACACTTTAGGGTGATTGGGGGGGGTAAATATCTAACTCTACTGTCTGTGCAACGTGGAATTACATATATATGGTGGAGGGGGGTGCAGGGGGGCACAGCTCCCCCGAATTTGGCACTGCAATGTTACTGATCAGTTCGGGGTTGTGTTGCAGTTGGCGGTGTCGATGAGTTCCTGGCACAGAAGCAGATGTCACAGTCAGGGTTTTCACGCCAGCATCATGGATCCATTTCACTCCACCACCCCTCCCCCCAAGACACATCTGGAAATGAGCTATACTGCTCAGTATGCCTTCCTGGTGAAATTCTAGACTAAATAAATAAAATGCCGAAGGTAGGAACCCAGAGCAGGATTCCACCCACGGAGGTGCCATGGGAAGGATTCCCTTAGGCTAAAGGTAGCTTAGGAAATGCTGAAAAAAAAGTAGATTGGAAAGCATTGTAGAGGTAACGAGTTGGTATTGAGATTGGAATATACACATGGTCATCAGAGATGAGGGTGGTGGTTAGAGATAACTGAAATGAGTAATGGTTTGAACAAGGGTTGAATGAATTATGATGAGAGAGCATGATTTCCCAAGGAGACACGGAATGGCCAAGGAGAGCCACCATCCATCTCCATCCAGAGTGGAAGCCTACCTAAATAACTGCAGAAACTTCCTAAGTAATTTAAGGGGTAACTAAAATGATGACCTTTGGTACCGAGGAGAGAAAAACACCCTTTGAGGAGGAAACCTCTGGGGATCCGAGACCTAGGTCGCCTTCTCGCCAGGCTAGGGGAGATTTATTTAGTGATGGCTCTGCTGCTGCAGTTTAGAAACCCAATCCAAAGGGAGGAAAATGTTACAATTTGGTGGAAAGCTCTCACGTTCTCTCTAATGGGAACACCATGAAGGATTGTGAGAGTCCTCTGCAACAATGGAAGCTCTGAAGGTTGAGTGGGACCTCCAAGGTGGGAGGAGGAGAGCAATGACCTGAGGCACTCTGCTGGCCTACTGACTAAAACAGACCAAGTGAACCAGAGGCAGTCATTTGAAGAGTAGCATAAAAGGCATCGCCGTACCCGATTCGGCCACCTAAAGGAGCGCTCTTGGAGGGCCCCATCCCTAGTAGGTGAAGTCTTAAATTCTACATTGAGAGGTGCCATTAATAGCAGAAGTGGCTAAAGCTCCCTCCGGAGTGAAGACATTCCCATTATGGACCAGATGAGAAGGACCTCACCCCGAGTTTCATATGCTCAAGATGCAGACTTCGGTGCAGAGCAAGACCGTCGGCTGCAGGGGGCAGTGAGCCATAGAAACTAATGGTCATGGTTGGTAAGACTCCGATTTATAAAGGAGAGCAGACATATAACTATGAAGTGCAATATATGAGGTGGCCTGGTGAAGCCAGTGGCCGTTGGTTAGGTATTGGTGTATGGTGTGATTATCTGAGATGGTTGACTGATACAATGGACTGATACGATTGATTGATGAAATCGATGGAAGAAATGCTTAATATTATTGAGTGATATGAGCAAAGCCAGCAAAAGCAAGCCAACCAATTCCACTATGAAAGCCAAGTTAACAATGACATGGAAGGTAGGTGATCGAGTAGTGAGAGGCTGTGAAGCCATTAAGCAGTGAGAAGCTGTAATGTCAGAAATTGATTCAATGAGGTTTGGCAAATTAAATCAATGAGGTTTAGCAGTGACTGCTATGGTTGCAGCATGACTAGAGAATTGAAATGGATGGTTAAATAGAATTGATATGGGTGTGCTATGGATTCAGCATGAATAGTGAATTATATGATTGGTATGAATACCTCTTATACCATGAAGGCAGAGTTATGTTATTGGAAGGCAGGGAGCATTTGGTATGTAGTAATAAAATGCATGAATTTTTGAAAGTCATATAGGCTGTTAGGTAAACATATTTGTCATGGATAGGTGAAAACCATGTAGCCGGAAGGAGCAAAGCAAAATCATAAAGCTTATATAAAAGCATGCTCCTACTACTTGGTGCTGCAATGCCCCACTATGACATTACAGTCCCCCGCCATGGGAATAACATGGAGGTCACAAGCTAAGCACCAGGAGAACAAAAGACCAAATAGCAACTTTAATGTTGGTAGGTTAGAACCCCCCCCCCGCCGCAATAGAGCTGATTAAATGGTTACATTTTCAGTAAAGCAGAAGTCAGAAATGAACTGCTGAGGTTTTGGTAAATGTATTGTTTGGTAAAATTCCGAGGCAGTGCATTAGGAAGCAGGTTAACAGGGAACAGCAAGGGAGCAGGGAGTTAGCACTGAGCAAGTTAAAGCAGAGCTGTACAACAAACACAGTATAATATGGAGTGGCATCTGTTGAGCTGTACGAGTGTGAGGACCAGGTGTAAACAATTAAGGCAGAAGCACAGGAGACAATAGAAATACAGCAGTGGGAGCTATAGCATACAATGACAAGTGGAGGAAAATGGAGGATTAGAATCTGGAACTGAAGCCGAGATATAACATTGCAGTGAACTGATGGTTTGCAACATCTGGTAAGTAAAAAGGGGCCTGAGAACACAGGGACAGGATGAGCACAATACAATCAAAGAGCAACAGGATGCTAGGAAACTAAAAAAGCCCCAAAAGAAAACACAAAATGAAAATATAAATAAAAAAAACAAGCAACACAAGGAAGCAAGGAGCAGCTGGAGGCAGGAAATACTAATCAAATCAGGAGAAGCACAATGACTAGAGTCCAGACAATCCTGCAGAGCGCAAAGCATGAGCGGGGGGAAGGGGCAGGACCCACGGGAGAAAACAGGTCAACAGAGCCTCCGGATGGCAAAGAAAAAGGCTTCTGAATGAAGCAGGAAGAAGAGTTTAAATAGGTCAGGCAGGGGGGCATGGCTGTTGCTTCAGCCCCTTGAACTGCAGGCTACAACCTTAAAAAAAAGCCAGCTGACCCACCACAGTTGGCCTGTGTTAGTGCGTCAAGGTGCCAATACTGCAGCCCCTGTTCAGGTGTGATTTTGGGATCATGTGGCCTGATCTAGATCAGCCCATGCTCAGGGGGCACTGCAGATGCCAGGGCCTTCAGGCTAGGGCAGGAAGGTACACATGAAAGAAAAAAGGAGAAAAGATGAAGCCAAGGTAAGGAAAATGACAATCAAATTAAAGATGTATTTAAAGGGAAAGTACCCTCAACCTATTTTCTGTATACCTGTGTAGGTTGTAGGCATGAACAAAGAGTCCCTCTCTTGCATCCCCCTTCCACAGCTACATACATATACGCATCTACAGAGGGATGGGCATGCAGGGCCCGGAAGGCCATGCGCTCCCAAAGGCAAATAAGATACGATTATACTATCTCAAAAAGTAAGGAAATAAATTGCAAAAAACTGCGTTAATGCTATAGTTAGGGTTACAGCCACAAAAGTAGGGGAATGTAGCATTAGGGTTTCTAAACCTAACACCTCATCCCCACGCTGCACACACCAATAGGAATTGGGGGTGTATCTAGGGGTTGTCAGCCCTAATGCTTAACTCATGCTCCTATACTGCACCCATCTCAGCTTATTTACTTATGGAATAGGGTGAGCATATAGGGCTGATGACCCCAAGGCACACCCCCCGATGCCTGTTGGTGTGTGCAGTGTGGGGTGTTAGGTTTGGAAACCCTAATGCCACATTTACCTACTTTTGTGGCTGTAAGAGCATTAACACAGTTTTTTGCAGTTATATAAATAAGTCCATTTCTTTTCAGTCCATATCTTTTCCCATTCCCAAGTATTACTGGTAGCTGGGAGTGCCTGGACCCAGTAATGTCCTATTTCTGTTACTTTGGGATAACATTTTACTGTGATGGCAGCATAAAGTTTAGAAATAGAATTAGGACTGTCAGCCAGTCTAATGAGTTCGTTCATGGCTTTGCTGTATTTACTAGAAACATAGAAACACAGAATTTGATGGCAGATAAGGACCAATTAGCCCACCTAGTCTGCCCATTTCCCTACCTAATGGATAAGCTGCAGATCCTAGTTAACCAACAGCCTACTTCCTCCTACCCCCCCAATAGAATTGCCTTATGTCGGTCCCATGCATTCTTGAATTCCCCCACTGTTTTTGACTCCACTACCTCCTCAGGAAGTCTGTTCCAAGCATTCACAACCCTCTCTGTGAAAAAATACTTCCTCACATTACCTCTGAGCCGTCCCCCCTCTATCTTCAAATTGTGTCCCCTTGTTCTTACACATCTCATTTTCTGAAAGATGCTACCCTTTTGGACTTTGTGGATTCCCTTGAGGTACTTCAAAGTTTCTATCATGTCCTACCCCCCTTTCCTCAAGGGTATACATATTAAGCTCCTTCCATGGTGTGAGGCCTAGGTTCTGCACGAGGGTGTGTGTTACTGGCATGTAGTGAAAGGCTGACCCCAGTTCTCTTTTGGGGCTGTTTTTAAAGATTCTGTCCAGGATGGGCTTTCCATCTAGCACTTTTTGGGATACTGTTGGCACATCTAGTCTTTCCATGGTTTTGCAGTTATGCCCATCTGCCAATTAAAAAATTAGGGTTGTGAAGTATGGGTTGTCCCGCATCATTCTGAGAGTTTATTTTAAGGATTTGGTGCAGCTGTTGTTGTACCCTCACTGTCATTTTAATTGGGTATCCTTGACCCCTTTGTGTAGCTTTCTCAATAGGCAGTGCAACATTAGGCTTCTTTTATACAGAGCTCTGTTTCAATTTTCAGCCACAGGGGGCTATGTCCCTCTGACTGGGTTTTGGTATTCGAGTTGTACCATTTCAGACATTTACGGGTACAGGCTGTGAAGTAGTAATGTATGAAGTTGGGGAGCTTGAGACCTCCCATCGCCTTATGGCCTGAAAGCTTGGAATACGCTCACTTCTCAGCCCTTCCTGTCTGAGTGACTTCTGTGATCATGGAATGGAATTTTCTAAACCAGGCCGTAGTTAGCATTAAGTTTGTCATTGATATGGGGTGTAATATACAAGGTCATGCATTCATTTTTATAACACTTATACATCCCGTGAGGGACAATGGTAGTTTCGTCCATCTTTCTAAGTCTTGTTTTACAACTACAAGGAGCCGATCTAAATTCAGTTGTTTTTTGTTTGCTAGAAAATCCCTGGGGATTTCTGCATCTAATTACCTTAGCCTACTAAGGGATCACTGGAGTCCTAGCTACATAGATACATAGACAGTGTCGGCAGATAAGGGCCTATGAAGACTTGGTTTGCTGGCCAAGGCACCTAGCTTCACCTGAGCTCTTTCCTTCTAAGACTGCTTGAAAGGCAGAGTAGAGAAACTTACCAGAGCAAGGGAGAAGGATTAAGACTTAGTTTGGCTAAGCAGATTTACTGTGTGGTGGTGTTTTTATTTTTTACTCACAGGGATTGCTACTGTTTGTTGCTAACATTTCATTGCTTTATTTTTTCTCTGATTCAAATTGTTGTTGCTGGTATACCTTCTTCTGCATTATTACAAGGTGTGCCTACAGTGGTATAACAGATTACTGCTGTAATCTTCTGATTCAAATTGTCTTTTGCAAGGTATATCTTCTGTTACTGCTTTATTTTTCTTTGGAGCAAAGTGTTTCTTACAGGTATATCTTCTCTGAAATTACTGTATTACAGGTGGAGCTTACATTTTGTGACTTTTTTATCATTGGGCTACAAAATTACTGTTTGACACTGTGTTTTATTTTATTCTTGTTTGTTGAAAAGGTTTGTTGTCTCAGAGGTGTTTCAGTCTCCTTCTCACATTGAAGGAGCTAATTGCTTTCCTCCCACAACCTTCCAAAGGATTAGGTGTGTATGTGGGGTGGAGCTGGCAAACTGTCAGTAATTTCCAACAGAAAGAAGGGTTAAAAGTCAGGTTAGTTGATATCTTGGAGGTAGAAGACTTGGTTTGCTGGCCAAGGCACCTAGCTTCACCTGAGCTCTTTCCTTCTAAGACTGCTTGAAAGGCAGAGTAGAGAAACTTACCAGAGCAAGGGAGAAGGATTAAGACTTAGTTTGGCTAAGCAGATTTACTGTGTGGTGGTGTTTTTATTTTTTACTCACAGGGATTGCTACTGTTTGTTGCTAACATTTCATTGCTTTATTTTTTCTCTGATTCAAATTGTTGTTGCTGGTATACCTTCTTCTGCATTATTACAAGGTGTGCCTACAGGTGTGTGCTAACAGATTACTGCTGTAATCTTCTGATTCAAATTGTATTTTGCAAGGTATATCTTCTGTTACTGCTTTATTTTTCTCTGGAGCAAAGTGTTTCTTACAGGGTATATCTTCTCTGAAATTACTGTATTACAGGTGGTACTTTTACAGGTTTTACAGTTTTATCTAACATTAGGATAAGCTTTCAGGGTTACTGCATTTGTTGTTGACTGATTGTTTCTGCTCTTACCTCCTTGTTCTTTCGTCCATGGTTCTTCTTTTTAGGCAGGGGAAGGGCCCAGCCACCCACCCCCATCCCCAACCACCCCACGCTACACTCCTTTTATAGGGTACCACAGTTGTGACATTTCCTGTGGCAGAGCAGGAAGGGGCGGATCAGTGGGACCCACAAGGTGATCTCATTTACAGGGCACTAGTAATTTAACTTGTTATAACAAGTTAAACAAAGCACAATTAAACCATTACTTGCATTTTTTCCTTCTAATTACTCTGACTAGGTTACAAACCCAGCAACTTATTTGGAATGGATTTCATTAACTGCAGGTACTGTGGAACAATTTTCAGAAGGACAGTCTTACAGGATTTAGGACACTGTCCTACATGCTGGGCCTTTGGAGATCTTAGGTCTCAGCTCCGGGCAGCATGGGCAGAGATTGCACGCCTCAAATTTCATATTGAAGAGGAAATACATTATAAGAACCACCCGCCATTTCCCCAGCATCCAACAGAAAAACCTCGACCGCAGAGGGTAGTTGGTCCAGGAGGTTGGCAGGTGGTTAGGAGGAGCAAATCAGGTGCCCCATCACTCTCTGCTCTCCAACACATTACCTCCAAAAACCATATAAACACTACAAACAGGTATCTGCCTCTATCTCTGAAATCAAATAAAGAGGCAGAAGACACTGCAGAGCAGGACACTGCGGCACAGGGGCTAGCACAACAATACTCACCCAAATCAGGAACCAAAACTAAACAAGCAAAAAGGAAATCAAAAACTTCTGATCATAGGAGACTCCATGATTCGGGAGTTGATACCATCTCCAGCCAGGGTGATGGTCAGATGTCTCCCAGGTACATCAGCATGGAGAGACACTGACCGCATTGCTAAAATTGTTCACAAAGCAGGAGAAAACATTGATGTCCTAGTACACATAGGGACTAATGATCTCGCCAGCCGGTCAGTTGTGGAGACCAAGGAACACCTGACTAGGCTGGGTGACAAACTATCATCTATTTCGTCCGGCATCTCCTTCTCTGAGATCCTGCCAGTCTGGGAGAAGGGAGCAGATGGACGGAAGGTCAGAGAAGGGAGATAGGGAGCTAAACACGTGGCTCAAGGACTGGTGCCAGGAAAAAGGACACAGATTTGTAGGGAACTGGCAACAGTTCTGGGAGCGAAAGTTCTTTAAATTTGATGGACTGCATCTGACTAAAGAGGGAGTCAGTGCATTGGGGCAGAAGTTTGACGTCTTTGCAGAATATTTAAACTAGCAATGGGGAGAGGGGTGCAGCACCCATACGTCGAATGGAAAGAACACCCTCCCCTCAGCTAGTGGTCAAACAGGAATTCAGCGTGTTTGCCGTTCATTTGCATCACCAGGTAAGAAAAAGGTTTGTCTCCCATACGATGCACAGGGTAATGCCAAACTTCACCCAACAACTAACACACCAAAATCTGGCCAATGGAAAATCATGTACACAATGCTCACAGCCTGGGAAATAAGATCCCAGACCTGCAGGCAATAATGTCAGAGGCTAAACTGGACATAGTAGCAATTAGTGAGACGTGGTTTACCAGTAACCACACTTGGGAGACTCAGTACCTGGCTATGTATTGTTCAGAAGAGACCGAGGTGCAAAAAGGGGGAGGAGTGCCCTGTATGTTAATGAAAATATCAAAGCTACAGAAATTCAGAATACACATAAGGAGCCAGAAGAACTGTGGGTCACCCTGGAAACAGGAAATGGGACAGCCATAAGAACTGGGGTTGTCTACAGGCCCCAGATCAGAGGGAGGACATAGACATTACTGTTAGAAGATATACAAAACATGACAGCTAAAGGGAGGTTCTGATAATGGGAGACTTCAACATGCCAGATACAGATTGGTCAATACCAGCAGGAACATCTGCCAGAACTAGACTCATAGTGGATTCCCTGCAGGGAGGGCCTCAAACAACTGGTACAGCAACCCACAAGAGACAGGGCTATCCTAGATCTAGTACTGACTAACAAAGAAGGGATCACAGATCTCCAGGTAGAAGGTCACCTGGGGCCAGTGACCATCACATGGTATGGTTCAATTTGGCTACTACATCTAAATCATCCCATTCCAAGGCAAAAATATGGGACTTCAGAGGAGCTGACTTTGATAAGATGGCCAACAGAGTTAAGCTAGCCCTGGCAAAAAGAAACACAGGTGAGGAGGTACAGGCAGTGGGCAAGCATTAAGGATACAATACTTGAAGCAACATCCCATTGTGTTAGACAGAAAAGGAAGTGCAAAAGAAGAAGGAAACCACTTTGGTTCTCAAATACAGTAGCAGAAAAGGTCAGAGCCAAAAGGCTGGCCTTCAGAAAATATATAAGGAACACAGCGGATGAAGATAGGAAGCATACCAAACTGCCCTAAGGGAAGCAGGTAAGGCAGTAAGGCAGGCAAAGTCCCAAACTGAGGAAACACTAGCATGAACAGTAAAAGAAGGTGACAAGACTTTCTATAGATACATTAGTGAAAGGAGAAAGTCAGAGGGGGTATTGCTAAGCTTAATGGAGAAAAGGGAGCATGTGAGGAGGAGGACCCTGTAAAGGCATCTATCCTAAATAGATACTTTTGCTCAGTATTTACTGAAGAGAAGGTAGGGCAGGGCCCACAGCTCAGCATCATGGACACAGGGGGGAGGGAGGTGAGCACTACTTCCTTCACAAAAGAAAGGTCCTACAAGAGCTTGCTAAGCTCAGGGTGGATAAGGCAATGGGACCTGATGGCATACATCCCAGGGTACTTAAGGAGCTAAAGGAGGAACTAGCAGAGCCATTAGCAGAATTGTTTAGTGAGTCTCTGAGCACAGGAGAGGTCCCAGAAGACTGGAGAAGGGCTCATGTGATCCCACTCCACAAGAGTGGTAGCAGGGAGGAGGCGGGGAACTACAGACCGGTCAGTCTTACCTCAGTAGTGGGCAAGATTATGGAGGCACTCCTTAAGGAAAGGATAGTGCAACACCTGGAATCCATAGGGGCACAGGATCCAAGACAGCATGGGTTTACAAAAGGAAGGTCCTGTCAAACTAATCTCATAGATTTCTTTGACTGGGTAACCAGAGTGGTGGACCAAGGGGGAGTTGATGTCGCCTACCTTGACTTCAGCAAAGCTTTTGACACTGTTCCACATAGAAGATTGATAAATAAGCTAGATAGGCTCGGGGTGGTCAGAAGTTGGTCAACTGGGTGGCAAACTGGTTGACTGGCAGAAAACAGAGAGTGGTGGTAAATGGTATACAGTCAGAAGAGATGCAAGTCACAAGTGGGGTACCTCAGGGATCAGTCCTGGGGCAGTCCTATTCAACATCTTCATTAGTGACCTCGCAGATGGACTAGAGGGTAAGGCTTGTCTGTTTGCAGATGACACCAAGATCTGCAACAGAGTAGATGATCCAGATGGGGTGGGCAGAATGAGAAGAGATCTGGATAAACTAGTAGAATGGTCAGAAGAGTGGCAACTGGGTTTAATGCAAAGAAGTGCAAAATCATGCACATAGGGAAGAGAAACCCTGAAGCCACTTATAGGCTGGGAGGAGTTGCTAGCAGTCACAAAGGAAGAAAGAGACTTGGGCATCATCATCACTGATGACCTAAAATCATCCAAGCAGACCTCTAAAGCAGTAGGTAAGGCTAGGGGGTGTTAGGTGTATTAGTAGGGGTATCACAAGTCGTAAGAGGAGGTAATAACCTCTGGTACAAGACATTGGTTGGGCCCCATCTGGAGTACTGCGGCAGTATTGGAGGCCACACCTTCACAAGGACATTAACCAAATTGAGGCAGTCACAGAAGGGCAACCAAATGTGCAGGGACTGCATCAGAAGACATGTGAGGACAGATTAACGCAGCTCAATATGTATACCCTTGAGCAAAGGAGGAGAGAGGTGATATGATCGAGACATTTAAACACCTTAAGGGCATAAACAAGGTGAAAGAGTCTAACATGTTTAAATATAAGAAAAATAGCAGGACAAGAGGACACAGCATGAGATTAGAGGGAGGCCGATTAAGGGGAATGTGAGGAAATTCTTTTTCACAGAAAGGGTGGTAGATGCATGGAATGGCTTACCACAAGAAGTGGTGGCTATGAATACAGTGCAGGGCTTCAAACAGGCATGGATAGGCATAAGGGAGCAATACAAATGACTATGAATAGATAGGTCACTGACAGAGCAAAGGCCGATGGCACATTTATAAGGTAGAAAAAGAAATGGGCAGACTGGATGGGCCTTGCGGTCCTTATCTGCCGTCAACTTCTATGTTTCTATGTTTCTGTTTCTATGGCCCACCCAGTCTGCCCATTTGAGCTTGTAAGTTCAGTTTGTTTTCCTAGAAGTCTGTTGCCCCTTACCCCTGACCTCCAGAAATCCTTTATGTCTATCCCATGCATTCTTAAATCCCGTGATTGTTTCAGCCCCCACCACTTCCTCTGGTAGGGTGTTCCACTTGTCCATCACCCGTTCTGTGAAGAAATTCTTCCTCATGTTTCCTCTGAATCATCCTCCCTCCAACTTCATCCCATGCCCTCCAGTCCTGGAACATCTTTTTCACTTAAAAATAGTGTATTCCTGCACCCTGTTCCTCCCTGTAAGATACTTGTACTGTATGTCTCTATCATATCCCCTCTCTCCCTCCTCTCCTCCAGGGAGTACATGTTCAGTTCCTTCAACCTGTCTTCATAGAACTTGTGATACAATCCATGCACCATCTTTGTTGCCCTCCTCTGAACCTTCTCTACCCTGTCTATGTCCTTATGTAGGTATGGTCTCCAGAACTGTACAGTGTAATCCAGGTGGGGCCTCACTAGTGTCTTGTTTAGCGGAATTATGACCTCCCTTTTCCTGCTGGTGATGCCCCTGCCTATACATCCCAGCATCCTATTTGCTTTACCTGCTGCCTTGTCACACTGTTTCCCTACCTTGAGGTCATCAGAGACAATAACCTCAAGATCCCTTTCCTGCTTGGTGCATGCTATATCCTCACCCCCCAACTGATATATTGTGCCAGGGTTTTTGTGCCCCATATGCATTATCTTGCACTTCCTTGCATTGAATTTCAACTGCCAAACCCCTGACCATTCTTCAAGTTTCTGCAGGTCCCTTCTCATTCTGTCTATACCCTCTGGTATGTCTACTGTGTTACAGAGCTTTGTGTCATCAGCGAACAGTGAAATTCTGCCTTCTAGGTCCTATGCAATGTCACTGATGAAGATGTTGAATAGGACCGGTCCCAGCACTGATCCCTGTGGTACCCCACTGGTCACTCTTCCCTCTGTGGAGTGACAGCCATTTACCACCACCCTCTGTGTCCTGCCACCTAGCCAGTTACCTACCCACCACACTACTGTCCTGCCCACACCCAAATTCCCCAGTTTGTGTAATAGTCTTCTATGTGGCACAGTGTCAAAGGCCTTGCTGAAGTCCAGATAGGCCATATCTACTACCCTCCCCCTGATCCACCTCCCTAGTCACCCAGTCAAAAAATTCAACAAGGTTGGTCTGACATGACCTCCTCCTGGTGAAACCATGCTGCCTTGGGTCCTGTAGTCCATTGACAACCAGATGTTCCACCAATGTCTCCTTCAGTAGTGCTTCCATGATCTTCCCCACTACCAAGGTGAGGCTGACTAATCTGTAGTTCCCCTGCTTCATCTTTGTTCCCACTTTTGTATAAGGGGACTACATCTGCTGTCCTCCAGTCTTTAGGTACCGCCCCTGTTTCCAGTGATCGGCTAAACAGGATAGCCAGAGGTTCAGCCACCACCTCTCTTAGTTCTTTAAGAACCCTGGGGTGCACCCCATCTGGCCCCAACATATGTGACTTATGTACAGCTGCACTAAGTGGCATTGCCACTGTTTTAGTTATATTACGTTTGTAGGCAGATATGTCACCAAACTCCGGGATTAATAGGTTCATAGGTTTATTGTGAGCGAGGAGGATAATTTGTCTATAGATGCTCAAAACACTTTAGTAGACATAACTTTGGACGTTGTTTTCAAGGCAGTAGTTGTCCAGTTTTAATTTAAACTCATTTACTGATCCACTACCTATTATCTCTAGAGGCAGCTTATTCCACACTGATACCATTCTCTCAGACAACCACGATGCCCTTTTGTTGGAATGATTAACACTACCTTTCAGCTGGAGCTCATGTGATCTCGTAGTGTGCTGACAATGTTTTAATTCCAAGCCCACACAATCCCAAAGATTATCATTGCTAAAGGCACGGTATACTAGGCAACGGTCCCCCCTCATTCTCCAGTATTCCAAGGCATGCAGGTTTAAACTTTTAAGCCTGTCTGCATAACACCAACATCGCATGCCAGTTATAGATTTTGACATTCTACGCTGTATGCCTTCTATTTTGGGGATATGCGTTTTAGTTGTTTGTGCCCAGAATCTTGCACAATAATCAAAGTATGGTATGATGACAGCATTATAAAGTGGCAAAAATGCCCCTCTATCCCTGCGGGCTATGTGCTTTTTAATGCAACCTAGTATCCTGTAGGCTTTCCTTGTGGCATGGTCACGATGCCTGTTATCTTTCATGTCACCTGAGACTATGGTCCCCAGATCACTCATTTCTGAAGTAGATTTTAAAATTTGCCCTCCAAAGGTGTTCTCTGCTCTGCTGTTATTCACGCCAAAGTGCATTTTTGCACATTTCTCAATGTTAAAGTCAAACCCACATTTGTGACACCCCTGCTTAATTCTACGTAGCTCATGCTGAAGATTTCATATCTCTTCCTCGTTGTTGACAACTGGACCCAACTTGGCGTCATCAGTAAACTTTGTTAACTACACTTTCTTGCCTCCATGTAGTATAGCAATGTAGATATTAAATAAGCACAGTCCTAGGACTGAGCCTTCTGGCAC
Source organism: Neoceratodus forsteri (assembly GCA_016271365.2). Lineage (NCBI taxonomy): Eukaryota > Metazoa > Chordata > Ceratodontiformes > Ceratodontidae > Neoceratodus > Neoceratodus forsteri. The sequence continues at coordinate 663,808,547 of CM028138.1, forward strand.
CCCACTAGTTACAGCTGTCCAGTCAGATGCAACACCTCTCAGTACCACCTGTTGCGTCCTACCTCATAACCATGAATTAATCCATGTTGTACCATGGCTTTCAAAAATGCTTCCTCCTGATTTGTGGAATCCCATCAGCTGACCATGGATTAATTCTCAATTAATCCACAGTTCCTAGCAGCAATCCATGGTCTGTGTGCATAGCAGTCCTGCATGCTGGTGGCATGGCACTCAGGATCGGGGGATAGAGCCTCAAGTGAGCAGTGTGTGTGATGGCAAGGAGGCAAGTGACCACATCTCAGGAACGGGACACAGAGTCGGGAGGTGGAGGGGACGTCGGCACCAGTATGTGGTGACTTTGTGTGTGGTAATGGCTAGATGACAGAGGGAGCTGGAGAGAGAGAGAGAAAGAGAGACACACACAAGTACAACACATGATTCTTGCAGTCTCCCCTCTCAATCCATGGTGGGTGTGCATAGTGGTTCTGCTTACTGCTGGCATGGCAATTGGGAGCAGGGGTTACAGTTAAAGAGAGCAGTGTGTGTGTCATGGCAAGGAGGCAAGTGACCACATCTTGGTACTGAGATACAGTGACGGAAGGTGGAGGGAATGTCGGCACCAGTATGCGGTGCCTTTGTCCGCAGCAATCGGTAGATGACTGAGGGAGATGGAGAAAGAGCGACACTCACAGAAGTACAACATATGATTCCTGCAGTCTCCACTCTGCTTTGTGTCTGTGTGAGTGCCTGTAAATGGGGAGTGGGGGTACAGCCAAAATGGAGCAGTGTCTAGCATGGCAACATGTTGGGCACGGGAGACAGTGACGGGTAGATGACAGGGGAGATGGAGATAGAGAAAGAGAGAGACAGAAACAAGCACAACACATCGTTCCAGCAGTCTCCACTCTGTTTTGTGTCTGTGTGAGGGCCTGTAAAAGGGGAGTGGAGGTACAGCCAAAATGGAGCTGGTGTAGCACGGCAACATGTGGAGCATAGAAGACCATAACAGGAGGTTGTGGGGACATCAGCATGGGTATGCGGCAACTTAATGTTTGGCAACCAGTAGATGAGAGAGCGAGACGGAGACAGAGACAAAAGCAGCAACATGGATTCCTGCTGTGTTCACTCTGTTGGTGTCTCTGCAGTTGCGGAATCTCCGGGTATTTGTGAGAGCCCTGTGGAGTAGCATCAGGATTCAGTGATGGGAGACAGTGACTGGCAGTCGGCACCTGAGCGTGACATGGAGAGAGAGAACAACAGAACGCAACAGAGTGTACAGTTGGAGCACTATCCGCTGTATCTGTCGATCTTGCATTGCCATCTGTCCAGCTGTTTGTGGCAGTCCCCTCGGGTTGCTTGCAACAGTCCCGTCGAGCAGCACCACCCGGGAGCCACGGTAGAAGAGGATTAACCTACTCGAGAGTGTGGGTCTACTTGAGAATTAATCCACACCTGGACGATTGGAGGCACTTGTGTCCCAACCCTCCAGGCGTGGATTAATTCTTAAGTAGATCCACGCTCTCTTGTGGGTTAATCCTTACATATCAGTCTTGGATTTAAACCTATATCAATTAACCTCATTACCTGTCCTTTATGAAGGACTCTATTGAATGCCTTGCTTAGGTCCCGATAAACCACATTCACCAGCTTTACCTGGTTGAGTACCCTGCTCACCTTATCAAAGAATTGCCCCTATCTGGGCAATTACTTTTATACTTACCTGTAATCACGTGACAAGGAGCTGAAAAAAAAACATCTCCCAACTTCCCCATTAGCTCGTCCTACTCGGTGACCACCAGAGGGAGGATTGCTGTGTTGTACCTGACCTCTCACTTCTGCTCTCCCTTCGTTCTACCCCCGAACATTTTAGTGCTTCTCTATCATTCCTTTCTCTGCAAACAGCATTGGCCCATTTACTCCTGCTATTTGAAAGTTCCATCTCCCACTTCTGATAATCTCCGCCTAAACTCTCCCCTAGATCACTCATTCTTTTTTCCTTCATGCTACTGTTAATCACTCCAGTACACCACATCACATAATGCCCCTAAAAACTCCACAATAACCTACCACCTAATTTATTGTGCACCTCGATTCTTGGGTATATCAACTCCCCTAGCAATGACAATGGCAACCTCCTATCCCGCTTACTTATCCCGCTGATATTGTTTATGCTGGCAGGACAGCCAGGGGCAAGGCTGCCTCTGCTTCCATCACTCATCCCAGAAAATATGGTCTACAATATCTATGGCATAGGCACAGGTACCTGTGGTCTCTATACAGGCCAAAAAGAATAAAAAGTCCATTGCAAAATCTCTAATCCCATGTATAGCTGGCTCACTCCTGGGAACCCCGCATGGTACCGTCATCTGTTGCTCCTACCTTGCAATTCTACTAACCAAAGGAAACCCTTCAATTGCTCCTCGCCTGATTGTGAACGTGCTTTTGCCCACAAGCAACTGAAGGAATATCTTATAAGGCTCATACAGCTATTACTGCTGCTCTCTAGCAATATCGACCCCAACCCTGCCCCCCCCAAAAAAAATTCACCCTGTGCTGGAACAAAACCAGGAGTGCTCATACTAGCATCCATAAACATCTGTAGCCTACTGGCTAAACTGGACATCCTTCGAGCTTGGGTCTTCCAGCATAACCCACACATTCTCTTGATTGTTGAGTCGTGGCTCTCACCTAAAATTGCGGCTGCCACCATTACCCTCCTGCGTTACACTGTATTCAGGCATGACATGCTTACCAAAAGAGGAGGAAGTTGTGTACATGTATGCTTCATTTTGTATGTTTTAAACTGTCTTCTCCTGGGTCGTGTCTGAAAGTAGGCATTGCTATGCCTAGTGCACTCGCCCGGTTACCAAAAGCAAATAAATAAATAAACTTTATGTAAAAGACACCATCACGGCGCATGCATTATCCGTGCCAAATTTAGAAAGCATCATACAGGTGCTACCTATCAAAATCTTACTTGGTGCAGATAACAAATATCTTACTGTGGCATCAGTATGCATCCCACTAAAACACAATGTCTCTGGACTTATCTCAGTCTAGGACTGTATCCACTGCTTGCACTCTAACTCTGAATCCATCTTGCTGGGTGACTTCAATGTGAACTGGTTATCCCCCGAAGCAAGCACCTACAAGGATGCTATCACTGCTGAACATGTCACTCAACTCGTTGATTTCCCAGCTCAAACAAATTACAAGACGGGGACCAGTACTTTACTGGATTGGGTTCCCTCCAACCATCCAGATTGCATACCTAACACAACTGTTCTACCAGCTGCTCTTGGTGACCATTCCCCTATTATGTGCAATTGGTCTAATAAGTTCACTAAACCACCTGCAAGAACAATTACATGCGGGGTCCAACTCTGAGGGTGCATCGAGCCTCTAAAACAACAGCTATGTAACCAAGACTGGACCCCGATCGATGCCACTAATGATGTAAATACAGCACTTGATTATTTCATCCATCACTTCAATGCCGCCTGTAATCTCCGTGTCCTCCTTAAAAAACATAGAATTAAAGGCACCTGCAACCCATGGGTCACACTGGGTCTTACAGAGCTAATGAACAACAGATGCCACCTGCAACATGCAAGGGCCACTGGCAGGCAAGAGGACATACAGAAATATAAAAGAGCAAGGAACGACTGTACCCATATGATCTGTAACCAAAAGAATCAGTTCTACAGGGAAGTGCTCACCAACTCCTGGAAAGATGGTAGGATGTTCTGGAGCAACATTAAAGATGTGACAGGGAAGGAGCCAAAACAACCCTCATCAGTCCTCAATATTGAAGGCACGCCAACTCTCGACCCTACAGCTATTGCTAGCACTTTTAATGTTGCCTTTACAGACCTCAGCAGTGTCTTACCCCCTGTCTTCTTCGAAGTCCCCTCAAGTATGGAGGAGGTTACTAATCCGAACCAACCACAGACGCACCCGCCTTTCTATTTTAAAACAGTTACTGTCTGCGAAGCCAGGAGATACAGCCTAAAAGTGCTGGGTAAATCCAGATTCAGAGGGGATATGTGGGACCTGAAAATAGTCGCTCTAACTCCAGAGAAAATTTTATCTCTATTAACCAAAATAACTAACCTATCGCTAGGGCTATCCCAATTCCCCAATAAGTGGAAATCCACCCTGGTGACCCCCGTCCATAAAAGCGGTGATAGGGCACACCACGGGAACTACAGACCAATCTCCATTCTCCCTCCCCTCTCAAAAGCCCTTGAATGAATAGTTGCAGACCAGCTTATTGAGTACCCAGAAAAGTATCAGCTACTATGCCCCCAACAGCACGGGTTTAGAAAGGGTCACAGCACCACCACAGCACTTACTGAATTCATGGGCTTCATACATGACTCACTTGATCAAGGCTATCTAGTTAGAGCAGCATTTATTGATCTCTCCAAAGCCCTTGATATGGTGAACCACTCTTCTGCTTGATCAGTTATCAGATACAGGACTATCCAAGGAAACCATAACCTGGTTCAAAAGTTATCTCTCAGACTGCTCATAATGGGTCAAGATCAACAACCACCTCTCGGACAGTTGAGCAGTTCTCTCAGGAGTCCCACAAGGATCCATTCTTGGTCCTGTTCTGTTTAGTATCTTCTTGAACAGACTACCTAGCTCCTCCCAAGATGGCATACTCTTGTATGCAGACAAAGCAGTAATTTACACTAACAACCAAGATCTGAAGCTCCTTGAGAATCAACTTTAGCAAAGCTTTGCAAAGGTTGAAGACTGGTTTAGCAGACACAAACTAATCTTTAACTCTAAGAAGACTAAGGTTATGCTCTTCAATGGCTGACATAACAAATTCAGATCCCACCCACTGACAATCTGCAACTGTACGGGCACCCCACTGGAACAGGTCCAACACTTTAAATACCTTGGGATCACCCTGGACAGCACATTATCCTACTCCCATCATATTGAACAAGTTGCCAAAGCTGTCAACATTTGTACTGGATGACTTCGTAGACATAAATGGAGTCTGACTACAGGTGCACTAAAGCTAGCAATCCATAAGCTTGGTCATATCAATAATTGATTATGGTCTTGCAATCTGTGGCTATGCCACTGAAACATCCCTACAACGTATATCCACAGCTCTGAACAAGGCCTGTAGGCTCCTCACTGCTAATGCATGACTCACGCTTACCTATGACATCTATGCTAAGACAAGCTGGCTTCAGTTAAAAGACAGAATTAAATACCAAACATGTCTACTAGCTAAGAAGATTAGTCTGGGACTTGCACCACCAGGGGTTCAAAACATTCTAAACCATTCCTGTATGCCCCATCGCACTAGGGGCTCTTTAAATCAGATCTTTTAGGTGCCCTGCTGCCGTACCACCCTGGGACAAAGATCTTTTGCCTACTGTGCTCCCCTCTGGCTAAACTCACTCCCTCACAACATCTCCTCAATCTCCATACTAGGCCTTTTCAAACATAAACTACGACAATACCTTACTTCACACAACACCTGTGACTGCTTCCACTGAGCAGTGTCCCTCAACACTGCGTGCCTCATATCATCACCGGCTCCAACATTGTACTTATTTCACCTGCCCCATGTCTTCAGTACTTGTTGCACCAGTCTCCCCTACTCAGTCTCTTCCTCCTTCCTACTTCACTCCCACACAACCCAATATCCCTTCCCCTATCTGTACATCTCCTTCCTCCCTCATCCATCATCCCTCTGCCTACCTCACCCCACTCTCGCACCACCTTTCTGCCAGCTCCCAACAAGCTGACTTATTTTGTCTCTTTTTATTTGTTATCCTCACTCTCCCCCCCCTCCCGTGATGCCAGCTCAGCCCCTTCCACCTCTCAAAGTTTTTTGCCACCCTGTCTAAGCCAGTGCTACCCACCGAACCTCCACCTGGTGGGAGTGGAACTTTGGGGGGGGGCACCAACCCACCCTCACCACCCTCTGGAAAGGAGTGCTGCCTGCCGGCAAGCTCAATCCTGCTCTGCTCTTCCACCCCCATGGTGGCACCCTGAACACCCAAGGTCATTCCTGAACCCAGATCACCGATGCAGCGTGAGGTAAGGTGTCCAGCTCCTCAGTCCTCTGCGCCACTGGGATGGCTAGTGTAACTTCCTTTGTAACTCCCTCTGATGTGGAACCTACATAAAAGAGCTCCTGCTAATAGGTGTTAATCCAAGATCTTAATACTGTAAATAAAAAAAAAATAATAAAAATAAATAAATAAACTGGTCTGACAGGTTTCAATTTCCTCCCTAATATTTTCCAGGATCTTTGCATAACACAGAGGTTAAACTAATGGGTCTGTAATTTTTGTATTCTGTTTTACTCCTCTTGTTGTAAATTGGGGTCACTGCCGCTTTTCTAAAGTCGTTAACCACTGTACCTCTGTCTAGGGAGATTTGCTAAATATTGGTAAGGGGCCCTGCCAGACCCTCTGATAACTCCCTGAGTATTCTAGGTTACATATCATCTGGGCCTGATACCTTGTTGGGAATCCAACTTTTTAAGTCTGTTTTTAATATCTTCCACATTGACAATTGTTTTAGCAGATTCTCCAGAACTGCTGTTTACCTCTGGTGTGGTGCCCTTGGAACTATATACTGTGCCAAAATATGTATTCATAAGCTCCACTGTTTTTTTTAAGTCAGTCAGTGTATTCCCAGCTATATCACATGGGGATCCGACCTATGGAGCCTCATCGCTTTTAGAATGAATGTAAGTGTAGAAGGATTTGTGATCATCTTTAACATTATTAGTGAGATGTATCTCATGGGTCCTCTTTGCTTTGTGCACTGCTTATCTACAGTCCTGCGCTGTCCTTTTGTACTTCTTCCAAGCAGATCTGCTACCATATTTCTCAGCACTTACAGAAGCCTTATTTCTTTTTTACATTCACTTGTGCGCATGCGCAAGGAACGTTTTGGGAGAGTAGTACATTTTGGAGGTGTGCCTCTCCCTTTCAATTCAATGCTCTGTTGAGCAGGCGTGGCAGTCCTGCACCAATGGGTGCAGGAGCTCTGTATGACAGTGGTGTTCCTCTGCTTCAAAGCAAAACACCGCTGCCATACTGAGCACCGCGTCACGCCGTCCCTTCCTCGTGACACACACTCCCCCCATGCGCGTCACGCTGCCCCCCCAAAGCTTTGGTTTCATGCTGGGAGCCCACCCCAGCGTGGCAAATGTTGTTTGCTGACGGGGGTGCCCAATCCCCCATCGGCTCCTCGGCCCTCCCTGCGTAGTTTGCCGATGGGGGTGTCCAATCCCCCATCGGCTCCCTCAACCCCCCAGCCATCTTCTGCCATGCTGGGAGCCTACTATCCTAGCGTAGCAAACGGCCCACGCCGCCTTTTTTTAACCTGTAAAATAAAACAGTCCCACGGCACGCCTCCCAGCCCCCCACAACCTGCACCCACCCACTGTGCACCCAGCCTCCCCACACCCCCTCACCCCATACTATACCTCCAGACTCCAGCGCGACAATCTTCGGTGGACTGGGAACACGTCTGCACTCTTCAAAGGTGACCACGAACTGAGGAAATGCCGGTAAGCTGCATGATGGGCTAGATAGGGAGGGTTTCAACTTTAGTGCATATCTCAGGCATTTTTTGGAATTTTTGCAGCAAATTTTCAACATGGGGTTTTTCGGACTCCTTCTCATGAATGATGTCACTGTCATAGCGTTATTCAGGCCCGGCGGTGATTTCACAATCACTGCGTGAAATCACTCTTCGGGCCTGAATAGCACCTTGGCAGTGACATCATTCATAAGAAGGGGTCCCAAAACCTCATGTTGAAAAATTTGGTGCAAAATTCCAAAAATGACTGTTTTATTTAGCTGTATGCTATGCAGTTCCTACGCACGCATTGTAGGTTTGCAAATTTTCAATTTTCTACTCCAGATTTTCAACATTGCCATTTTATCACACCTTCTTATGAGTAGTACAGCTGTCATTTTCACATCCTTACCCAAAACAAGTTTCCGCCATGAAGCGCACAATGGCAGGTCGGTGTGCAAATCAATGTAGGGACACATTAAGAAAATCACAGTGACACTGTTCATGAGCAGAGGTCTTAAAATGGCTATGTTGAAAATTGGTGAAAAATCCAAAATGACTTTTTACGAGGTCTGCATTGTGTGCAGTTCCTCCATCGCCGTAAGTTTTGAATTTTAATATTTTCACTCCAGATTTTCAACATTGCCATTTTACCACACCTCCTTATGAGCAGTGCAGCTGTCATTTTTCACATCTTGCCCAAAACATGTTTCCGCCCATGTAGCGCACAGGAGGGACAGGGAGGGTAAAAGAGGAGGAGGAGTAGTTCTTTACATAAGGGAAGGAATAAAAGCAACAGAACAAAAGGGTAAACAGGGAGGTGAGGAAGCACTGTGGGTAAATTTGGAGACAGGCAATGGCACCCAACGCACAGGGTTGTATACAGACCCCTTCTCAGGGGAGGAAATGGACAGGAAATGATAGAAAGTATACTTAGAATGGCAGAAAAAGGGAGATATTGCTGATGGGTGATCTGAATATGCCAGATGTTAATTGGAGTGCAGTTGCAGCTGCCACTTCGAAGAGTGCAGTTATTCTAGATGCCCTACAGTGGGCATGCCTTAGACAACTAGTACTGGAGCCCACTCGAGAGGGAGCAATATTAGACTTGATTCTCTCAAATGGAGATGGAGAGAGGATCACAGATGTAGAAGTGGGTAGCCATCTGGGAACTAGCGACCATCGAACAGTATGGTTCAAATAAACACAGCAATAGAGTCAAGCCATACAAAGACAAAAGTACTGGACTTTAGGAGGGCTGACTTTGCCAAAATGGGTGAGTGCCTAAGGAATGCACTAGCAAATGGGCAGGAAGGAGGGGTGGAAGAACAATGGGAATAATAAAACTGCCATCACAGAGGTAACGAGCCTTTGTGTGAAGCAAATAAACAAAACAATACGATGTAAGAAACCACTATGGTTCTCAAAGGAAGTGGCAGTGAAGGTTCAAGAGAAAAGAAAGCATTCAGGAAGTACAAGGAATCGCAGAAGGAGCAGGACAGAGAACTGTATCAGTTAAAGCAAAAGGAGGCTGGGAAGGCAGTCAGAACAGCAAAGGCCCAAACCGAGGAAAAGATAGCCAACTCAGTTAAGAAGGGGATAAAACTTTTATAGGTACATCAGGGCGAAGGAAGACCAAGGGAGGGATAGTGAGGCTTAATAAAGGGAGGAGGGTGGGCAGAGGAGACTGTGAAAAGGCAGAGATACTAAAATATTTTTGCTCAGTATTTACAAAGGAAGAGGGAGGTACATAAAACAAACAGTAGTAACACGCTGGATACAGAAGTTGATACCGCCCATTTACAGAAGAAAGGGTTCTGAAAGAACTCTTAAAACTGAAGGTGAACAAAGCAATGGGGCCTGATGGGATTCATCCCAGAATTCTAAAGAACTAAGGGTAGAACTAGTGACACCACTGACTACCCTTTTAACAAATCATGGGAGGATGGGGTGGTACCGAGGACTGGAGGAGGGCAGATGTGATTCCCTTCACAAAAGTGGGAGCAAGGCAGAAGCAGGAAACTATAGACCTGTTAGTTTAACCTCAGTGATAGGGAAAATGATGGAATCACTTCTAAAGGAAAGAATTGTCGAGTATCTAGAGGCCAGAGGGGCACAGGACCCTAGGCAGCATGGATTCACAGCGGGAAGGTCATGCCAAACGAATCTGATAGTTTCTTTGACTGGGTGACCAAAGTAGTAGATCAGGGAGGGGCTGTGGACATGGCCTACATGGCCTACCTAGACTTTAGCAAGGCATTTGACACAGTCCCACACAAAAGATTAATATACAAGTTAGCCAGTCTGGGAGTGGGTCCCAGGATGACAGCCTGGGTAAAGAATTGGCTGGAGAATAGGACACAGAGAGTAATAGTAAATGGAGTCCACTCAGAAGAGAGGAGGTTACTAGTGGGTACCGTGGTTCAGTATTAGGACCGGGTCCTCTTCAATGTCTTTATGATTATATTGCAGAGGGACTGGAAGGAAAGTATGTCTCTTTGCAGATGACACTAAGATCTGCAACAGAGTTGATGCACAGGGTGGGGTGGAAAGGATGAGAAGGGACTTGGCAAGGTTAGAGGAATGGTCAAATGTATGGCAGCTTAGATTCAATGCTAAGAAGTGCAAGGTAATGCACCTGGGAAACAAAACCCAGGGAAGAGTACATAATGGGGTGAGATACTAACAACAACAAAATGGAAGGGACCTGGGGTAGTCATATCAGATGACCTAAAGATGGGCAAGCAATGTGAGAGGGCAGCAAGGAGGGCTGGGGGGATACTGGGATGCATAGGGAGAGGCATCACCAGTAGAAAACAGGAAGTTATTATCCTTCTGTACAGACAGCTGGTGAGACCCCATCTGGAGTACTGTGTGCAGTTCTGGAGACCCAATCTCTGCAAAGACATAGACAGGATGGAAGCTGTCCAGAGGAGGGCAACTAAAATGGTGCAGGGTCTGCACTGGAAGACATATGAGGAGAGACTTAAGGAGCTTAATATGTATAGCCTCGAGGAAAGGAGGGAGAGGGGGGACATGATAGAAACTTTCAAGTACCTCAAGGGAATCAACAAAGTCCAAGAGGGTAGCATCTTTCAAAAAAAGAGGTGTGCAAGAACAAGGGGGCACAATTTGAAGATAGAGGCGGCTCAGAGGTAATTTAAGGAAGTATTTTTTCACAGAGAGGGTTGTGGATGCATGGAACGGCCTTCCGGAGGAGGTTGTGGAGTCAAAATCAGTGGTGGAATTCAAGCATGCATAGTCATAAGGCAGTTCTGGGGGGTGGGGGTAGGAAGAAGCAGGCTGCTGGTTAACTATGATCTGCAGCTTATCCAGTAGATAGGGAAATGGGCAGACTCGGTGGGCCAAGCGGTCCTTATCTGCCATCAAATTCTATGTTTCTGTGTTTCTATGGCACATTCGGTGTGCGAACTCAGGGTATGGGACACATTAAGAAAATCACAGTGTCACTGTTCATGAGCAGAGATCTTAAAATGGCTATGTTGAAAATTTGGTGAAAAATTTCCTACAAATAACTGTTTTACGAGCGTGCATTGTGCAGTTCCTATGCAGGCTTGTAAGTTTGCGAATTTCCAATATTTTCACTCCAGATTTTCAACATTGCTATTTTACCACACCTCCTTATGAGCAGTACAAAGCTGTCATTTTTCACATCCTGCTAAAAACATGTTTCCGCCCATCTAATGCACAATGGCGCAGTCGGTGTGCGAAATCAATGTATGGGACACAGTAAGAAAATCACAGTGACACTGTTCATTAGCAGAGGTTTTAAAATGGCAATGTTGAAAATTTGGTGAAAAAATTCCTAAAAATGACTGTTTTACGAGCGTGCGTTGCACAGTTCCCACGCACACTCATAGGTTTGCAAATTTTCAATATTTCCACTCTAGATTTTCAACATTGGCATTTTACCACACCTCCTTATGAGCAGTACAGCTGTCATTTTTCACATCCTGCTAAAAACATGTTTCCGCCCATCTAATGCACAATGGCGCAGTCGGTGAGCGAAATCAATGTATGGGACACAGTAAGAAAATCACAGTGACACTGTTCATTAGCAGAGGTTTTAAAATGGCAATGTTGAAAATTTGGTGAAAAAATTCCTAAAAATGACTGTTTTACGAGCGTCGTTGCACAGTTCCCACACACACTCATAGGTTTGCAAATTTTCAATATTTCCACTCTAGATTTTCAACATTGGCATTTTACCACACCTCCTCATGAGCAGTACAGCTGTCATTTTTCACATCCTGCCCAAAATGTGTTTCTGCCCATGTAGCGCACAATAGCGCAGTCGGTGTGCGAAATCAATGTATGGGACACATTAAGAAAATCACAGTGACACTGATCATGAGCAGAGGTCTTAAAATGGCTGTGTTGAAAATTTGGTGAAAAAATTCCTAAAAATGACTGTTTCACTGGTGTGCGTTGCGCAGTTCCTACACACGCTCATAAGTTTGCAAATTTTCAATATTTTCATTCCAGATTTTCAACATTGCTATTTTACCACACCTCCTCATGAGCAGTACAGCTGTCATTTTTCACATCCTGCCAAAAACATGTTTTTGCCCATGTAGCGCACAATGGCGCAGTTTGTGTGCGAACTCAATGCATGGGACACATTAAGAAAATCACAGTGACACTGTTCATTAGCAGAGGTTTTAAAATGCCAATGTTGACGATTTGGTGAAAAAATTCCTAACAATGTCTGTTTCATGAGCGTGCATTGCACAGTTCCCACGCACGCTCCTAGCTTTGTGAATTTTCAATATTTCCACTCCAGATTTTCAACATTGTTATTTTACCACACTTCCTTATGAGCAGTACAGCTGTCATTTTTCACATCCTGCCCAAAATGTTGTTTCCGCCTATGTAGCGCACAATGGGGGTAACAAAAAAGTCATGCTGACAATTTATTGTGCAAATACCAGCAATCGCACAGGGCATTGGGGTAAAGCACCATACATGCCAAACACCACTGCAAATACCTGCCAGCGAACGTTCGGCATTGACAAATGCTTGTTATTTTTCTTATGTTTGATTTCCCTGCTAAACTGTCTTGGAAACTCCCCATTTTTTGCTATCTTTTGCCTTTACTGGTGCATATTTATCTACAAACTGTATTATATCTATAAAGGTGTTCCACATCTCGTTTAGGTCCTTTTCCTTAAAGTCTTGCCTCCAGTCCTGGTGATCTAGGGCTTTCCTCATTTCAACAAAGTTGGCCTTGTTGAAGCATTTAACTATAGTGGTACCCTGCACCTCATGCTCAGTAGGATGTATTTCGAAAAATACTGTGTTGTGATCACTTTCTCCCAAAGGTATGTCTGTCCTACAATTTTTTATTCATCCTTCAAGATTACTGAGCAGTAGGTATAGTACATGTTCTCTTGTGGTAGCAGCAGTCACACTTTGATCTAAATTTAACCTAGAGGCGATATCCAGAAAACTTCTTCCCAAGGGTGTTGCTCTCTGGTACCTAACCCAATATATTTCTGGCATACTAAAATAACCAAATACTATTGTTGCAGCCTTAGTGTCTAGGTTATTCACTAGGGCTTCCAGCATAGTATGATCCAATTCTTTAGTTTGAGAGGGTGGTTTACAAAATAATCCAATATTAATCTTTTTCTCCTTGCTAGGTATCACGTTACTCCACAGCTGTTCAACACCATTGCTTCATACCTGCACGTGGGTAACTTTGATGTTACTTGAGACATACATGGCCACACCACCACCTGGTCTGTCTTGCCTATCCCTTTTGAATGGACTGCATGCTTTTATATGTCTGTCTCAATGATTATCTCCCTGCCACCATGTTTCAGTTATGGCGCAGATGCAAATGCCCTTACTGTACAGTATGTACTCTAGTTCCATCTTTTTGTTCCTCACACTTCTTGTGTTAGTGAACATCACTCTCCAGCAATTGTCTTTAAGAGATTTCTGTCGTTCATTTGGGGCTGCTTTACAGGATGTTGATTTGTGTACCCCACTGCCATTCCCCCCATTGTTAGTTTAAAATTTCTGTGATGCCTTTATTGATTCTCTTTGCCAATACCCATGTTCCCTCTGTATTTAGATGTAAATCATCATTCCTAAATAAAGCTGGGTGGAACTTATTCCAATTTTCTAGAAAGTTAATGTTCTCCCCAGCAAACCACCTCCTACGCCACCCATTTAAATGCTATATTTCTGTATTTTTACATGTCCCTGCTCTTGGCACGGGAAGTATCTCAGAGATTAATACTTTGCAGCTTTTCCCTTTCAGCATTGCTCCCAGTGATTTGAAATCCCGTATTATATCTAGTTCCCTCCAGCAACCTACATCATTTGTCCCCACAAGTATAGCAACTATAGGGGAGTGGATGTTGGACAAATAGCCATCGAAATAAGTCTTAAGGTTGGCAATTTGTGCTCCTGAGAGACTACTAACTGTAGTTGATTCCTTTTTGTTCCTTTACGTATTTCTTTGTCTGTAAATGTTAGGATTGAATCTCCTAAAACCAGTATTTCCTGTGGGTTTTGTATTGGTATTTCTGTTTTATTTTCCCTGTTGTCATTCCTTTCATCTTGCCCAGTAGTGAGTATCTATTTGATAGTTCAATGTCATTAGTCTTGTGACAGGGTTGCATAAGGCTCTGCCCCATTTTTTACGCTGAAAGAGTTTAAACGCAAGGTCTGTTCTGTCCTCTCCTGTTCTGTCCCTTCTCTGTCTGGTTGCACAACCAGATTTTCTTGTGAGACCTAGGAACTGATCACTCCAACAGTTTCGCCATTCTTCGCCTCTCTCTGTCTCTTGGCCTTCCACTTGCTGTTCTGTCTTTTCTCCTCCCGTGCATATCTGCAGTTATAAAAAAATATATGTGAACCTCTGTGTAAAACTATAAGTGAAACTGGAATTCCTTGGTTTAAAACTGTATATAGTTATACAGTTGAAATTATTGCAAAAAGCTATTTGGAACTCAAGGCGTTAACCTGAGATGCATTTTTTAAAGCCTTTTGCAGAGCTGTAAACAAGAGGTCAGTTCTGGGTCACTATGTTCTTTTTGCTGCAACAGCATTGAAACTGACAAGAACATTCTCTAAACTGACAAGAACATTCTGTGAGAAGCAGGCTCTCTTAATGAGTTCTAAGACAAAGACTTATAAAAAGAACTGCAATGTTTTTGCTATTGAGACAAGAACAGTAAGAGAGCAAGACTGGAACTTGGAATTAGAGGTATCCTCAGATGAAGGACTTTGTTTTTTGTGTTTGTACTGCCTTTATAAATAGTTATACTGAATTTTTTATTCTAATGTTATTGGAAAAAACAAAATGCTATTTGCAAATTTTGAAACTGCTCCTGGTTTTCCTATGCTTTCTGACCTGTGCCTTGATGACAGGGAGGTCAGCCCAAGTGGGATTTATGCTGTGCATACTATAAGCCAGGAATTTTGTGCATGGGTACTAGACTTGGTACCAGGGAAGCAGTCAAAAGGTATGGATTCAGAAGCAGCAAGTCCAGGAGTGATTATCAGAAGAATGGCAGCCAAACTAGAAGCAGAAACAAAAGTCCAAACAGAGACTGTACAGCCAGCACCAGTCATAGGAAAAAAAGAGCAGACAGTGACAGAACCTGAAAGCCTGACTGCCTTTTTCAAATGGTGGGCTATACAACAACAAAAGATGGAGAAAAAAGATGGAGAAACAGAGAAAAGAAAAGGTATAGCAACTGGAGCAGCAGAGAAAAGAAGAGATGCAGCGAATGGAGCAATGATGACTCGATGCCTTGCAAGCTATCAAAGCTGGAGGTTCTGGCACAGGTCCAGCAGAGCAACAAAACGCCAGCAACTTGAAAGACCTTAAACTTACAAAGTTGTGTCCCTCGGATGATATCGAAGCATACTTGACAACTTTTGAAAGGGTTGTCGCAGCCTGCCAGTGGCCAAAGCAGCAATGGGCAATTAGACTGATACTTTACCTGACAGGAAAAGCCCAACTTGCTTACAGCAATATGGATACTGCACAGTCGGAAAACTAAAACCTAGTAAAAAGCGAAATCCTGAAAAGGTATGACATGTCAGAAGAGACTTACAGGCAAGGATTCCGGTCCCTCAAGCACAACTCAGTCAACAATCCTTTAGAAGCCTTTATCTGACTAGGAGAACTCCTTATGAAATGTCTCCAACCAGAGGGGAAAACACTGCCATAGATCATTGAAACATTTGTAATGGAGCAGTTTATCAACATCCTAACCACAGACATGCAGCTTTAGGTGAAAGAACACTGACCAGAAAGTGGGGTGAAGGTCGTTTCTTTGGCTGAAGACTACCAAATGGCCAGACAAATGTCACAGCAGTGAGGTAACAGCCAAGCAGTGGTAAGACACTCTTTTTCCCAATTTAACTCCAGATCAGATAAAAACTGTGGTGGGGGTAACAAATCTGCCCCCAAAGACTTTATTTGCTATAACTGTAACAAGCCAGGCCATATTGCAAGAAAATGCTATAAAAATAAGTAGGGTACCACTGCAGCAGATTTGGCCTTAACAAATTGGGGCAAGTACTTAACAGGTGTGAAGGTGGGAGATAAAACTGTGAAGGGACTTATAGATTCAAGATGCAGACAGACCCTAGTGCACATTGAAGTGCTGGGAAAACAATGTCCAAAAGGACCAGGTACTGGTGTCATCTGCATCCACAGGGACACTCGATACTAACCCATCAGTCAAGTGACTCTAACTATTAATGGAGTGTTGTACCAAATTAAAGTGGGGGTAGTACCTAAGTTACCTGTACCTGTGATTATTGGAAATTACTTTTCAGGATTTACTGAGTTAATCAAAGAGAGAGTAAATTCTGATGTTTCAGCAGCTATGGTGACAAGAGCTCAGGCAAAGAAAATCTCAGATAGTGGGGACTCTTCCTTTCGCTGATTTTGATTCAGACTTGTTTGAGCACAGCTCCAATATCCAGAAGACCAGGAAAGAAAGAAGACACCTGAAACAACAGCGGCAACAAAAGACTGATGGACATAAGGGGTTAACATATGAAAATGCTGAAACTAAACTGATCACTGATTGGGATTTTCTTTCAGAGCAAGCTAATGATGTTTCTCTCTATGGTTATTTTAAGCAGTTGGAGGTGAAAGCAAAACAGGGTGAACCTATGTTTAAAAAATGTAATGGGCTACTATACAGAGTTTGAGTTAAACCTCAGACACAGGACTAGATAGATTATACCACAAAAGTGTAGATCTAAGTTGTTACAGATAGCGCATGATAGTCCCATGTCTGGTGACGGGGGGGGGGGTGGAATTGTACCCTTTCCAGATTGCTGTATAGATTTTACTAGCCTGGAATTGATGAAGATGTTGCTACCTACTGCAGTTTTTGTGCTGAGTGTTAGAAAGTAGCCCCAGCGACTAAAGAAGACAAGGTGCCTCTGGTGCCCTACCCTTGATAGATGTGGGGGAGCATCTGGGGAACAGTAACCACCAGTCACTGTGGTTTGAAATCACAGAAGGAGCAGAACCAAACTGCACAAAAACATGTATTCTGGATTTTAGGGGGGCAGACTTTGGGAAAATGGGGAGATGCTTGAAAGAGGCATTAATGGGAATGGGGAGGGGATGAGGAACAGTGGACAATATTTAAAATGGGGATTATGAGAGCAACAGCATTATGCATTAAGAAGGTTAGCAAAGGAAAAAGGAAGAGGAAGCCACTATGTTTTTCCAAGGAGGTAATGGAGAAAGTGAAAGCTAAAAAGATTGCATTCAGGCAATACAAAAAGGCACAGGTAGAAGGGGATAGGGAGAAGTACCAGGAGAAGCAAAGGGAGGCAGGGAGATAAGTAAAGGAAGCCAAAGCACAGACAAAAAAGTGCATCACAAAATCAGTGGGTATAGGGGCAAAACCTTTTGCAGGTACATAAGTGAAAAACGAAAGGCAAAGGGAGGGATAGTGAGACTGGAGGGGGAGGATGGGGGTCGTGTGAAGGATGACAACAGTAAAGCTGACATATTGAACAGGTATTTCTGCTCAGTCTTTACTGAGGAAGAGGAGGGTAATGAGCCTGAAGGGAGTACAAGGGGTGGGAATGGTGCAGAAATGGACACAAGTCAGTTTATATGGGAAAGGGTCCTGAAGGAACTGAAAGGAATGAGTTGATAAAGCAATGGGGCCAGATGGGGTGCATCCCAGGGTCCTAAAGGAACTAAGAGAGGTGGTGGCTGAACCTCTGGCAATCCTGTTTAGCCAATCACTGAAAGACTGGAGGACAGCAGATGTAGTCCTCTTATACAAAAGTGAGAACAGAGAAGAAGTGGGGAACTACAGACTAGTCAGCCTGACCTCAGTAGTGGGGAAGATCATGGAAGCACTACTGAAGAAGAGATTGGTGGAACATCTGGTTGCCAACGGACTACAGAACCCAAGGTAGCATGGTTTCACCTGGGGAGGTCATGTCAGACCAACCTCATTGAATTTTTTGATTGGGTGACAAGGGAGGTGGATCATGGTGGGGCAGTGGACGTGGCCTATCTGGACTTCAGCAAGGCCTTTGACACTGTGCCACACAGAAGGCTATTAAACAAACTGGGGAATATGGGAGTGGGCAAGACAGTAGTGTGGTGGGTAGGTAACTGGCTGGGTGGCAGGACACAGAGTGTGGTGGTTAATGGTTGTCACTCCACAGAGGGAAGAGTGACAGTGGGGTACCACTGGGATCAGTGCTGGGACCAGTCCTATTCAGCGTCTTCATCAGTGACATTGTGCAGGACCTAGAAGGCAGAATTTCTCTGTTTGCTGAACACATGAAGAGCTGTAACAGAGTGGACACGTCAGAGGGTGTAGACAGAATGAGAAGGGACCTGCAGAAACTTGAAGAATGGTCAAGAGATTGGCAGTTAATATTCAATGCAAATAAGTGCAAGATAATGCATATGGGGCACAAAAACCCTGGAACAACATATCGGTTGGGGGATGAGATAAGGCATGCACCAAGCAGGAAAGGGACCTTGGGGTTATCATCTCTGATGACCTCAAGGTAGGGAAATAGTGCGGCAAAGCAGCAGGTAAAGCAAATAGGATGCTTGGATGCGTAGTCAGGGGCATCACCAGCAGGAAAAGGGAGGTCATAATTCCACTATACAAGACGCTAGTGAGGCCCCATCTGGAATACAGTGTACAGTTCTGGAGACCTCCTACGTAAGGACATAGACAGGGTAGAGAAGGTTCAGAGGAGGGCAACAAAGATAGTACAGGGATTGCATCACAAGTCCTATGAAGACAGGTTGAAAGACTTGAAAATGTACTTCCTGGAGGAGAGAAGGGAGAGAGAGGATATGATAAAGATATGCAAGTACATTACAGGGAGGAACAGGGTGCAGGAACACACTATTTTCCAGTGAAAAAGGTGTTCCAGGACTAGAGAGCATGGGATGAAGTTGGAGGGAAGGCGATTCAGAGGAAATGTGAGGAAGAATTTCTTCACAGAACAGGTGGTGGACAAGTGGAACACCCTGCCAGAGGAAGCAGTAGGGGTTGAAACAATCACGGGATTTAAGAATGCATGGGATAGACATAAGGGAATTCTGGGGGTCAGGGGTAAGGGGCAACAGACTTCTAGGAAAACATAAACTGAACTTACAAGCTCAAATGGGCAGACTGGGTGGGCTGTAGGCCCTTATCTGCCAATAGTGTCTATGTATCTATGTGCCTTTTGAGAGAATTGCAATGGATGTGATTGGTCCCTTAGACAAAAGTAAAAAGGGTAATCGATTCATTTTGGTAGTAGGTGACTATGCTACTCGATACTCAGAGGCACTTCCCTATATGTACTGTCACAGTTCCGAAAGAGGCAGCAGAGCTTGCCAAAATTTTCAGCAGGGTGGGCATACCTAAAGAAATTTTTACTGATCAGGGTAGTTATTTTGGTGCTGCATTTCTGAAGGAGCTGTACCAACTACTAGGTATCACTGCCATAAGAACCTCCCCTTAGCACCCTCAGACAGACCGTGTTGTTGAGCATTTCAATCAAACCCTAAAATGCATGTTAAAAAGGTTTGTAAAAGGGGAAGGGAAAGACTGGGACCAATACCTACCTTACCTGCTCTTTGCTAATAGAGAAGTGCCACAGGCATCATCAGGGTTTTCACCATTTGAAAAGATGTATGCTAGACAACCTAGAGAGCCACTAGATGTAATAAAAGAAACATGGGAAGGTAACCCCACTCAGAAACAATCTATTCCAGCTTATATGTGTGCCCTGAGAAAGAAGCTGGCAAAATATTTTGAAATCACCCGTATAATCAGGAAGAGGCCCAAAACCAGCAGAAGGTGTATTATAACCATGGGATAAAAGAAAAAGTTTTTGAGCCAGGGGAAAAGGTCTTGCTACTGTTACCCACTACAGAAAATAGACTGTTAATGAAGTGGCAAAGGCCTTATAAAGTGCTTAGATGTACTGGCACAGTTAACTATGAGACTGAGAGCCCTGGTAAGAAAAATTTGAGGAAGATATACCATGCTAATCTCCTCAAGAAATGGGTTGAAAAAACACCGAAAGCTGTTTTGCTGGTTTTACCAGAAACTGATAAAGAAGATATTGATGTAGCTTATGATAGACTGGAACAAACTGTTACTGGTGATGCTGTAAAGGTGAATGTTTTCTTAACCTCAGAACAAACTGCAGACATTCGTAACTTGCTAAAGACATTTAACAGTATTTGTACCACAGTACCAGGCTGAGCAAAAGGATTTGAGAGACCTCGAGCATGTAATAATGACAAGAAGTGCACGCCCTATTAGACAAAAGACATACAGATTACCAGAGCGGTTAAGAGCTGATGTGGTTAAGGAAATACAAAAAAATTAAAGAACTGGGTATCATAGAAGAGTCGCAAAGTATCACCAATGGTGACTGTAAATAAAAAAGAAGGGTGTGTAAGAATCTGCCTTGGTTTCGGGAAACTTAAGTGCCAGAATTTGACAGTTATCCGATGCCCAGAATACATGTTTTGGTGGGCAGACTGGGGAGTGCCAAGTATATCAGTACCCTCGATCTCACCAAGGGTTATTGGCAAATTCTCCTAGCTAAAGAATCCAGAGACAAAACTGCATTTGCCACTCCTATAGGATTCTATAAGTTAAGCACCATGCAGTTTGGTTTACTTGGTACACCTGCTACATTCCAGCGGTACATGGATGTAATTTTATCCCCTCACACTGGTTATTGTGCTGCGTACCTGGATGATGTCATGGTGTACAGTCCAGACAGGAAAAGTCACCTGGAACACCTATGAACAGTTATCCAATCAATCAAAAAGGCAGGTCTGACAATTATTCCTACCAAGCATGCATTGGGTATGCTGGAAACCAAATATTTGGGCTATGTTTTGGGAAATGGAGAAGTCAAGCCAGAGGTTTCCAAGATAGAAGCTGTAGCTAATAGCCCTATCCTCAAAACCAAGAAACATGTCAGGTCATTTTAAGGGCTGGCTGATTATTACTGGAGATTTGTCCCCAGCTTTGCCAAGTTAGCTACTCCTCTCACTGAACTCACAAAGAAAAAGTTCCCGAATAATGTGAAATGAAACCCAGAGTGTCACAAGGCTTTTTGGGCCATTAAGGCTGCATTATGTTCAGCCCCCGTTTTAAGAAGCCCAGATTTTGAGAAACAATTTCTGTTACAGACTAATGCATCAGAGGTAGATCTAGGTGCAGTCTTGAGTCAGCATATAGGTGGGAAAGAACATCCTATTCTATACATAAGTAGTAAATTGCATGGCAGAGAGAAAAGGTACTCCACCATTGAAAAGGAATGCCTTGCGGCAAAGTGGGCCATAGAGTCCCTTAGGTTTTACTTACTAGGAGCTGGATTTATACTTGTGACAGATCACAGTCCTCTCTGTTGGCTTAACCAAACGAAGATTAAAATTCTTGAATCACATGGTGGTACCTGACACTACAGCCATTTAAATTTAAAGTGATGCATAAATCTGGGAAAGAGAAGGTCAATGCTGATTTTCTGTCAAGATATGGATCAGGAACTGAGAATTCCAAAGGTTGAAAAAATATGAGTTGAAACTTCTCTGTTTGCTATGCTGTTTATGCACTGGATTGTAAAAGTTATAAGCTAATGCTAGAAGATAATTAAAAGAAAGTTTTGGAAACTTTTTTTTATAAAACAGGTTCCCTCTTAAAGAGGGGGGTATGTGACAGGGTTGACTAAGGCTCTGACCCATTTGTTATGCAGAAAGAGTTTAAACAGAAAAGTCTGTTATAGCCTCTCCTTTTCTGTCCCTTCTTTGACTGGTTGCGCAACCAAATTTTCTTGTGAGACCTAGGAACTGATCACTCCGACAGTTTCGCAATTCTCCGCCTCTCGCTATCTCTCTGTCTTCACTTGCTGTTCTGGTTTTTCTCCCCCCTTGCATATCTTCAGTTATAAAAAAAATATATGTGAACCTCTCTGTAAAACTATATGTGAAACTGGGATCCCTTTGTTTAAAACTGTATATAGTTACACTGTTGAAATGATTGCAAAAAGCTATTTGGAACTCAAGGGGTTAACCTGAGATGCAGTTTTTTAAGCCTTTTGCAGAGCTGTAAAAAAAGAGATCAGCTCTGGGTCACTATGTTCTTTTTGCTGCAACTGCATCGAAACTGACAAGAACATTCTGTAAGAAGCAGGCTCTCTTCGCGAGTTCCAAGACAAAGACTTATAAAAAGAGCTGTAATGTTTTTGCTAGAGAAACAAGCAGAGTGAGAGAGCAAGACTGAAACTTAGAATTAGAGGTATCCTCAGATGAAGGACTTTGTTTTCTGTGTTTGTACTGCCACTGTAAATAGTTATACTGAAAAAATAATTTTTTTATTTTGCTGGTATTGGAAAAAATAAAACGCTATTTGCGAATTTTGAATTTGCTCCCGGTTTTCCTATGCTTCCTGACCTGTGCCTCGATGACAAGCTTAATTTCCCATAATAATTTTGCCTAGTAAATTGCTGCTTAGTGAGGTGTTCACCTGATCAGGTAAAACTGATGCAAGTTGCTTGTTTGTGTTAAGAATAACATTATCCATTTCAAGTTACGGGGTACCATTATGTCTATGATGTTTATGATTACGTCCTCCGTGTACCAGACACCAGTCCTCTAATGCAGAATCCTCGTCATCTCCTAACCCATCTGGGTCATTGTTTGGCCTTTGGGGATTGTCCTTTACTATCATTTTTCTGCGTTTTATACTTTGTGTGTTACTGCCTCAGCCCTTGTTTATATCTGCCTGTTCAGTTTCTATAGCTGACTCCCCTTTGGGTGATTTCCACAGTGTCCCCTATTACTGTTTCCTTACTGTTTCCTCCTGACTACCGGAATTTGTTGGTTGGGCACCTTCTGTTAATGAATTCCAGGTGTTGTCAATAAATTTCTCTAGATGGCGCAGTTCATGGTGCACCTGGAGACGTTGGGTTAAATAGTTTATTTCTTCAAATGGTTTTGTATTATTGACACATTTAGGGCAGACCATGCTTGTAAAACATTCCTCAGACCCATACATTTGGCAGTTAGTACAGAGCTTCAGACCCTCCATTTTGTGATGCTTTTACTCCAAACACTTTTAGTTTCTGGTTTTTAAGCTTAGTACTGCAGGCAGGGATGTCCTAGGCTCTGTAACATGCAGGAGAATATCATCCATGTAGAGTGAGAGTTTATCTTCGAACAAGCTCTCTGAGCCTCATGCTTCCCTGATCTTGCAAGCTAGGGGTTCGAGAAACAAATAACAGGGGAGAGGGGACATCCCTGCCTTGTTTCTCTCGGCTGATTTAGTTCTTGTGAAAAAAAAACATTACAATATATTTTCACAGTGGGTTAATATAGAAAACCCTTACCCACTGTGTGAACTCTTCTGGTATCCCATATTGTTTAAGAACATTGAAGAAGTAAGGCCACAAGGCCTTTTCCGAGCTCAGGGAGACAAGCACCACAGGAACCCCTGGCTCCCTGGATTCAGAAATTTGAACATACGAAACCGCCGGGAGAAACAGGCCTTGCGATCTATCGTGCCTGCTCGATTGTGCAGCTAGCCCCTCAATTTGCAACTGCCCCACCCCTCTTCATCATTACCCCCCACTCTGTCCCATCTCCTCTTAAAACCACCTACTGTTCTACAGGATACCACTTCCTCGGGCAGAGCATTCCGCTTGTTTACCACCTGTTCCATGAAAAAGTGTCTCCTGATTTCCCTTCTGAATCTTACCCCCCTCCAGTCTCAGCCGGTGCCCTTTCATATCCCTCCCTCTTCTAATCTGGAAAATCCCTCCTGTATTAGTCTTATTTATCCCCTTTAAATATTTAAATGTTTCAATCATATCTCCCCAATCCCTCCTGTCCTCCAGGCAGTACATGTTTAGCTCACTCAACCTGTCCTTATAGGACATTTCCTCCAATCCCTGGATCATCTTTATCGCCCTATGCTGGACCCCCTCCAACAATCTGATATCCTTCTTCAGGAATGGGGGCCAGTACTGCATGCAGTATTCCAAGTGTGGCCTGACCAGTGAAATGTACAGGGGAAGGATCACCTCCCTATTTCTGGATGAGAGTCCCCTCGCTATACACCCCAGCATCTTATTGGTTTTTGCTGCCGTCTTCCTGCACTGAGCCGGGTTGTTCATATGCCCCATTATAAACACCCCCAGATCCTTTTCCTCCTCAGTGCTTTCCAACTGTACCTCCCCCCAGCTGATAGCTCCACCCCAGGTTCCTAGCCCCAAAGTGTAGCACAGTACCTTGTATTTCTTGGCATTGAACCCCAACTCCATGTTTCTGACCACTCTTGAAGTTTGGTCAGGTCTTCCGGCAGCTCCCTCTGACCCTCTGTGTCATCTACTACAGCCCCATCTTCGTATTGTCTGCGAACAGACTGATCCTACTCCAGATTCCGAGTGAGATATCAGCTATGAATTTCCCAAATAGCACTAGTCCCAGCACCGATCCCTGTGGCGCCCCGCTCGTCACCGTCCTCGAGGATGAGACTCTCCCCCACTGCCACCCTTTGCTTTCTTCCATTCAGCCAGTTTCTGACCCATTTGACCATCTTTGTTCCCACCCTTATATACTGCAGCCTCCCCCCCCAGCCTCCCATGTGGCACAGTATCAAAGGCTTTGCTGAAGTCAGAATACAGGGCATCCACCACATGGCCCTTGTCCAGTTCCCTGGTCATCCAGTAGTAGTACTCAAGGATCTGCCCAAGATAAACCCTTGTTGTTGACTGTCCTGGAGTCCCTCGTCCTCCAGAAAGATCACCAGCCTTTCTTTTAGGATCATCTCCATGAGCTTACCCACGATTGATGTGAGGCTACCTGGTCTACAGTTGCCTGGTTCATCCTTAGGGTTGCTTTTGTGAATGGGCACCACATGGATCATCCTCCAGTCCTGCGGTATGCATCCTGTGTCCAGAGAGGTATTGAACAGGTCAGCCAGCAGTCTTACCAGGACCTCCGCTAGTTCCTTAAGTACACTAGGGTGAATGCCATCAGGTCCTAGTGCCTTGTCCACCCTTAGCACCCTTAACCCTTCCTGAAACCTGTCCTCTGTAATCCCTGTGTCCGTCACTCCCCCACAGCCCACTCCACCCCTCCCTTGCAGTATCTGCCCCCCCTTCTCCTCTGTGAACACAGAACAGAAGTATCCATTTAATACCTCTGCCTGGTCCCCCCTTCTCCACTCACCCTCCATCCTTCCTAATCCTCACAATTTGGTCTTTGTTTTTCCTCCTCTCTCTTATGTATCTGAAGAAGTCCTTTTCTCCATCCCTAATACCCTGTGCCAGTCTCAGCTCTCTAGAAGCCTTGGCCACTATGACAAGCCTGGTAACCTCCCTGGACTTCTTCGTATACTCATTCTTGTCGACTCCTCCTCCTCTGGATTTCCTGAACCCCTGAAATGCTTTTCTCTTGGCCCTCACCCTGT
The DNA here is from genome assembly GCA_016271365.2 of Neoceratodus forsteri. Lineage (NCBI taxonomy): Eukaryota > Metazoa > Chordata > Ceratodontiformes > Ceratodontidae > Neoceratodus > Neoceratodus forsteri. Next base: position 663,834,094 of record CM028138.1, read on the forward strand.
CCATGACCTCCTGAGTCAACCAACTGGGCTTCTTTGCCCTTCCCTTCTTACTCCTTGTCCTTGTGCATGTCCCAGTGGCCTCCACCAGCCTTTTTTTTAATAATGTCCCATTTTTGACTAGCATACATGCTTGGTTGAATTCCGGCCAGATGCCTGCCCAAAATTTCCCCCATCCTTTTAAAGTCTACCCATTTGAATTCAGTCACCCTAATTCCTGTACCCCCTGCCTGCATTGAGCATGAACCACACCCAGTGGCGGTCACTCCTGGCCAGTGTGTCCTCTACCCCCAGATCCCTCACAGCTTCCCCATTTGATAGTACCAGGTCCAGAATATTTCCCAGTCTAGTCAGTTCTTGGACCAACTGCACTAGGAAGCTGTCCTAAAATGCTTCTAATATGACCTGCTCCTTTGCACTCATGGTGTTTGGGGCGCTCCACTTCACCCCAGGTAGGTTGAAGTCCCCCCCCCAATGTGTTCCCCTTCCCACAGACCATTCTAATTTGCTCAGCTAGCTCTTTATTCAGGTCATCCCCTTGAGCTGGTGGTCTGTAAACTACCCTCATCCTCAGTGTCCTACCTTTTGAGTAATGAAACTGCAACCATAGGGCCTCTGTCCTGCCTTCCTCCCCACCTCCCTTATACGCCTTATCCCCTCACACACACACACATAGATTGCCAGACTCCTGTTCTCCTTATCCCTATCCTTCCTTAATATCCTGTATCCTGGGATCATCATATCCCAGTCCTGGTACTGGGTGGCCCACGTTTCCATTATGGCCGCAATGTTGACCCTCTCCACTGCCAAGAGAGCCTGCAGCTCAGCTGACTTATTACCCAGGCTTCTTGCATTCAGTGATAGCACCCTCCACCCTATTTCCTTCCCTTCCCCTTCCTGCTTCTCCCCCCTCCTATCACCCCCATGCCCTTACCCTAATTCTGTCTCTTTTAGCTTGGGGGTAAGCTCGTTTGGCTCACCTCCTTAGGAACCCTGCCTACCAGCAGACCTCTTGCCACCCCCCACCTAGTTTAAATGCACCTTTGCTGCTATCTACCCCCTATCTTCTGCTTTAATACCCCCTTCCCCTCCCCACTCAAGTGTAGCCTGTCCCCTGTGTATAGATCATTATTGTACTGGGTTCTGTCCCAGCCACCCACCAGCCTGTACCCCATGGATCGACACCATTCTCCCAGCCACGTGTTGATCACCCCAATCCTCCGTTTCCTCGCCATACTCACACAGGGCACTGGGAGCACCTCTAAAAATGCCAGATATTCCCCTAACTCCTCACACAGCCTTCCCAGTTCTTCAAATCTCCCCCTTACTATTTCCACTGTCTCCCCCACCAAGTCATTTATACCTACATGCACCATGAGACGTGGTTTCTTCCTATCCTTTCTTATGCACCTAAGAATTGACTGCCCCACCCTGCCCACCATTAACGCAGGTATGAACTGCACCCATATGCAACTATGTCTTCCCCCCCACAAGCCCCATCTGATCCCTTTTAGTATGGAATCCCCAACACCAGTTCCCCCTCCTCCTTCCCTCATCTCCACCCCCACCCTATTACCTATGTACCTATCCCTTGAGTCCGCCCCTTTGTAGTTCCACCCTTCCCCTCCCCCACTGTACTCTCCCTGTCATCCACATCCTTCCCTACCACCCTTGCCCCATCCTCTGCTCTGCCATTGTCATCCCCTCTATCCTCCCTGCTCATTTCTCCTGTTTCCCTGCTCCCTCGCAGCGCCCCTCCATCTGTGCCCCATTCCTTCACCCCTGCTACCCTCCTCCAACTGACTACTGTCCCTTGTGTGCTCTCCTCCCTTTCTCTCTGCTGCCCCTACCTGGAGATCCTTCCCTCCTCCTCCCTGGTTGTCACCAACACTGAAGACCTATTGCCCGCCTCCTCTGCCATGCTGTATGTTGTCTCCTTCCTCCTAACTTGAGCCTTCCCTTCAGTGCCAGGCCTCCTAATCATTTTGCCCCACACCTCCTCCCCATCCCCTCCCTCGATCCAATGTTCCTCCCCTGCAGTGTCCTCATGTTACTTCATCATGGAGGCCCTCCATCCCCAACTACCACCCATGATCCATCCTCTCTAACACTCTACCGAACCACAGTACCTCCTCCTCGAGTCTTGTCAGCCTGTGACAGATCAGACACCCCCCAGCCTCTACAATATGTTCATCCAGACCACTGCCCCACATCCATTACACCCCACTATACTACTTATTGTACCAGTACTAAATACAAGTACAGTACTATCTATAATTTCTGACCTGTCCAATCCCTACTTAACATTTACAATACCAACTCCATTTGCGGAGATGTACAAACACTCTGACTACGATACCATACCAACCATATGGTTCCCACCAATACAGCTCGGGATGCTTCACCTAACTACACAAGGCAGTAGCGTAGTGGTTTAAGGCTTTGAGCTGCAAACCTGGAGACTTGAGTTTGAATCCCACAGCCCCCACTTGCATACTGTGTGACCCTGAGCAAGTCACTTAACTTTCCTATGCTCCCAGGTCGCATCTGTAAACAAGCTTTCAGCTCAGTGTGTCTCTCCTGGTTAAACAATTGGAAAAAAAAAACAAAAAAAAAACAGTACTCTCTATTAGTTTATAACCAGCCCACTACATCTAACTGCAAAACGAGCAGTACTATCTGTAAGTTTTTAACCAGACCACATCCCCTCTATAACCAATAAATCAAAACAGACTCAATGCCTGCACCCAGCCTGAGTAATCCAGGAAGTGACCAGCTCCTTCTTGATCCTCTCCTGTGTGGCGGTCCTCCTCCTTGAGGGTGGTGCCTTCTTCTGCTCACCAGCCCCCTGCTCTACTCTTCCCCCGGGGCTGACTCCTCCTTCTCCCCTGGCCATTTAATACAGGTCAGGGCAGGGGCAGGTTGGCGGGACAGATCGCATCCTCTCCTCAGCTCCTTCCTTCCTTCCTTCTTTCCTCCTCCCTCCCTCCCCTCCTTCCTTCCTTCCTTCCTCCCCTCCTTCCTTCCTTCCTTCCTCCCTCCCTCCCTCCTTCCTTCCTTCCTTCCTTCCTTCCTTCCTTCCTTCCTTGGTCTACCTCCTTTTATTCAGGAGGTTCAGCAGCTCCTGCCACTCCTCGGCTCCTTATCTGCTCCCATCAGCAGCAGCTCCTGCCGCCCGCTTCTCTTCTCACACAATGAGGTGTTTCAGTTTTCTTAAGAGGTCCAAAGAATTTCTACCCTTCAGGGAACTTATCAGTTCACGTGTAATCAATGAACCCCACACCCTGTCTGACCTTGCGGCCGTAACTTTCGTTAGTATTTTGGCATTGAGATTTATTAGTGAAATTAGCCTATAGCTGCCTACTTTTTGTATGTCTTTATCCAGTTTTGGAATTAGGGTTATCATAGCTTTTGGATGAGATGTAAAACCGAGGTCCCATCTGCCTGTTCCGGTGGTAGTTCAGGTGAATGTTAAAGATTCTCGAAAAGAGTAGGTGGATTTGTATTGAAAAATTTTGACTTTATTACATATGCAAACAAAATGCAGTACCAATACAGACAAAGAAATAAAGAAAATTAGTAAATCATAAAATACTTTGCAAATCTAGACACATTTGATAATATTACATAATTTACCCACTATCGTAGGAAAACCATTTCTCACAATTCATCCATAAGTGCTTTATTTTTTCAGTTGAGAATCTCATCCTGTCCAGGTTTTGGACCTTAATAATAGATTTACAAATGTTTCCCAGGATCTCATTGTGTGTTACCATCTTTTGTTGTAACACCCGCATACTTCTGGCCTGCCAGATGTAGTAACGAATTATTGCAAAGACAAAGTAGACTGTATCTGCATGATATTTACCGCCGTTCCAGTGACTGCTCCATACATTAAGGTTGTATAGGTTAAAGTCAAAAAACGAGGCTCTCTCTATACTTTAGCCAGAAAGTCTCAGACAGAACAAGCATAAGGGCACTCCAAAAATAAGTGTTGTGTTTCCAAAATCTGAGGGGACGTTTCCCTAGGGCAACATCTATCTGACAGCTGGTTATGCTTACTATTAGCTATAACACTTAACCTCCCAAAATTACCTAACCATACGCAATCCCATATAAAATCAGGAAGTCTGGGACTTGTAAGTTGCTTTATTAATTTCTGCACATGAGACATTGGACACATGGAGAATACGATTGCAGATTGACATTCAGTTTGCAGAATGGCTACATATATCGCTTTCCTGTACATGGTCTTCAAGTGCAAGGGGGAAACATCCCATTTTATAGCATTTTTTTATCACCTCCATGCCATATTGTGGGAAGTTCTTCGTTCTACTTAAAGATTTGACATTTTCCAGCTCCCAAAAAGGGAGGCAGGGAGACAACCTTGCAAAGATGAATTGCTACCGTGGTCTTCCCTGATTTAAGTAATCCCTATATTGTATCTAAGGAATAGGTAAGAGAAAAAGGCAATAGGGTGTATCATACCAATCCATCCTTCCTGTGGGGGTCTATACGTAAATTCTCACTTAATAGGGTTTAACCTTGATCCCCTGAATGCCTCAAAGAAAATACTATAAAGTCTTATGTGCAGACTCAAGGGGAGTGGGGTTAGAAACTAGGCTAAGGTACAGAAATACTGGAATGAGTAAAGATTTAATTAAAGCCACCTTTTTTTTGACAATTGCTGCCCTTTCCGTCCTGCTACTAGCCTATCTGCTCGTGCACAACACAGTCCCCAGTTCAATTGGCCTATGTCTCCGGGTCCAAAGCAAACTCCGAGTATAGAAATGGGTTCTAGGAAAATCTCAATACCCAAGAATGTTCCTGCAGCAGGGAGAGGGATGGTTCCCAAGGATACTCCCCCTGTTCTTCCTAACATTAATTTTTAATCCAGAAATATTGGAGTAGTCTCACAAAGTACCCGTTAAGGTGGCCTCACAGGTGTCGGCAGCCACTGTTAACACTAAATTGTCCACATATGTTAGGATCTTAGTGGGGGGGGGATCTGGAAGTAGATGTAATCCATGAATGCCTGGTGTAGCTATTATTTTCCTAAGCAAAATATCAATCCCAAAAACATATAAGAAGGGACTAAGTGGGCAACCCTGTCTAACTCCTCGGTGAACCTCTATCGATTTACCAGTCCAACCATTTACTTGCGGGATTATAATTGCATCTGAGTACATAACTTGCAGCCATCATTCAAACTGAGGGGGAATACCAAAGGCTAATAATGTACTAAAGAGAAATTCATGGGAGAGCCTATCGAAGGTTTTTTTCTGATCCAGCCCTAGGACATAGCCCTGTACATCATTTAACATACTAACATACTAGACGCCAGCAGAGTAGGCCTGTTAGTCTATCTAGTAATTTAGCTGTCCTTTGTAAAATATTTGCCGTAACATGATCAAATTATCCTGTTGCTTTCTGTCAGGAATAGCATATTTGAGCTTGGCTTATTAAATATGTAGAAACTTAAGACAGCCTAGCGAGTAAACTTTTACACAGTATTTTTAAGTCAGTGTTTAAAAGACTCAGTGGTCTCCAGTTACTAATATCTTTCCTTGGTCCTTTTTTATGTAATAGTACGAGCAGTGCACTATTCATCGAAGCTGGTACTGCTGTGTTGTGACAATGTGATTGGATAGCACTATTAGGGTCGGAGCTAGCTCAGTTTTAAATGTTTTATAGATACCTGCACCAAAACCATTGGTCCCTGGGGCCGTATTGGTTTTCAATGTACCTATTGCATATTCTACCTCCTCAATAGTAATTTCTTTAGTAAGATCTTTGGCATCCTATTCAGTAACTTGTGGTAAATCCAATGACTGCAGGTATTCTTGTACCCTTGCGGCTGGTTGCTTTACCCCAATTAGGGACTCTATGTAGTGTTCTATGAGTTGTAGAACACCCTCTGGGGAAGTTACAGACTCTTCAGTGGGTGGAATGAGTTCTATAATAACCCAACTGTCTATCCTGAACTTACACTCTTTAAATGGATCTAGGGAAACTTTCTGTAGTTTAGTACCAAATCGAAGCTCCTGATCTAAAGATTTTACTCTATTATATTGAAGTTTGCACATTTGTTCCTCAATAATCCTAATTTGTGGACTATAATCTAATCTGGACCCATCGGCTTGCGAAATGAGGTGCTGGAGCTGGTGACATAACTACAAGTAAAGCAAATAATCCTTATTGGTGATGTATCTAGTCCGATTCTGATAGAATTTCTACCAGGATTTTTTTGTAACTTCCCACCAGTCTATAAAATATAGAATAATGCATGAAGAAGTATGGTTTATGGGGATTTTATGCACCCCCCGAGGTGTGTGATGCCCCATAAACCCAGAGAGAGAGGCCTGAGGGTTTATGCTGGCATCACACACTGAAGGTATAAATCATAAGCCTACTACTCTATGTTTTCTTTACATCTATTGTTTTTGGTTTAAATTGTCTTTTTGCTGCTTTGCCAGGGTAACTGTTACTGTTGACGACAAAAGCTTGTCTCGCGCTGAGTGACCAATTGTGTAGCGCTTGTGAACGTCCAGTGCAAGGACAGCTTGTACGGCAGTTTTTCTGGTGATGCTGTGGTACTGTTCTGCCCGTGGTTTACGGAGCTCCATAAACCACATATGTGGTTTATGGAGCTGTTGGGCACTCGCTGGCAGTGGTTTATAATCACTAACCAGTAAATACTATTCTAAAACTTAAATCTTTGCTGTCCATTCCTGTTTCCATAATTTGAGTACTATGTGGTTTTCTAATAGGCTCTCATTAAGCCCCCAGCCATTTTTCTTACATCAGGGGGTATTATCCTAAGAAAGTTTCAATGAAAGGGAAACGTGATCAGAGCACCCCTGAGCTTGTGTTTTAACAGATAGGATCTTTAGAACTGAGGAGACAAAGATGAAGACAATTCGAGTTTTTAATGTTCCCCTAACATACATGTGCCCACGAGGCATGAAGATGCTGATATGAGTCAGCTAAATTAGCAGTAGAGGTCACCTGCTGAAGGGCTGATGAGTAACAAAATAATTTTGAGGTCTGTAGCCCTCTGTCCATCTGACTCAACCTGCAGTTAAAATCCCCTGCCCAAATGACCAGACAAGAGGTATGTAGGAAGGGTTGCACTTCTTTTAATAGGGCCACTCTCTGAGCTTTCGACTGAGGAGCATATATATTGATAAGTCTAAATCTTTCTGAAAAATAAGTAAGATTCAGTAATAGAGCTCTCCCTGGGTGCATGTCCAATAATTTAGTGACTCTCAACGTGGGGTTACATAATAAAATTCCCACCCCATCACAGGTATCCTCCCCTGTGGACCAATACGAGAGACCCAGATCCCAATATTTGGAAGCATGCTGCAATTCTGTATGTGTTTTGATCCTAGTGATTTGTATGCAATGCATGTCATGTTTGTTTCCCTTTAGAGAGATAGTGCCTCTAATCTTTTCTTCTCACTTTTTGTACTGTTAACATTTAGAGTGGATATAGTGAGGGATGTCATTACTAGAAGTAAAGGGAAAATTAACCAAGCCATCAGATTAAGGGATTTTAGAGAGTTTTCTTTTGCCTGGTATGCTTTGCGATGGAGTCATTACCCTCCCCCCCCTCTCCATTATCAGTAGTAGATGCTAAAGAGGAAGTGTCTGTCGCATCCTCTCCTGAGTCCCCTGTGATTGTTTATTAGTGCAGCATATTTATTCCCTTTCGGCAGACCCAGTTCCATGCTTAATCCCTGAGTCCCTGGGTGTCTTTGTTGACACAGCTCTTCCTTTGTGTCACTGTTATAAAGAACCTTTCCTTAACAACTGGAGGAGGGGGAGAGGAGGTGGCATTTCTATCCCTTCCATGTAGGCGCTTTCCTACATGGCAGTGGGTAAGTTATCTGTTACACTAGGGTCACTGATAACATCCGTGGAGGTTGCAGTGAGGGTATCAATGCCCACAGTCCGCTGTGTAGTGGGTTCAGGCTCTGAGTCTACAGTGGTTTAATAGAAATAGAAATATAGAAATATAGAATTTGATGGCAGATGAGGACTGCTTGGCCCACCTAGTCTATCCATTTCTCTACCTAATGGATAAGCTGCAGATCCTAGTTTACCAACAGCCTACTTCCTCCTACCCCCCACTAGAATTGCCTTATGTCTGTCCCACATATTCTTGAATTCTCCCACAGTTTTTGACTCCACAACCTCCTCAGGAAGGCTGTCCCTTCATCCACAACCCTCTCCATTAAAAAAATACTTCCTCACATTACCTCTGACCATCTCCCTCTATCTTCAGATTGTTCCCCTTGTTCTTGCACATCTCTTTTCTGAAAGATACTACCCTCTTGGACTTTGTTGATTCCCTTGAGGTACTTGAAAATTTCTATCATGTCCCCTCTCCCTCCTTTCCTCAAGGGTATACATATGAAGCTCCTTTAGTCTCTCTTCGTATGTCTTCTGGTGCAGACCCTGCACCATTTTGGTTGCCCTCCTCTGGATAGCCTCCACCCTGTCTATGTCTTTGCAGAGATGAGATCTCCAGAACTGTACACAGTACTCCAGATGGGGTCTCACCAACTGTCTGTACAGAGGGATAACAACTTCCTGTTTTTTACTGGTGATGCCTCTTCCTATACAACCCAGTATCCCCCCCAGCCCTCCTTACTGCCTTCTCACATTGCTGTTCCACCTTTAGGTCATCTGATATAACTACCCCAGGTTCCTTTCCATTTTTGTCGTTGTCAGTATCTCACCCCCTCCATTGTGTACTCTTCCCCTGGGTTTTTGTTTCCCAGGTGCAAATTTACTTTGCACTTCTTTGCACTGAATCGAAGCTGCCATACATTTGACCATTCCTCCAACCTTGCCAAGTCTCTTCTCATCCTTTCCACTCCACCTTGCGTATCAACCCTGTTGCAGAACTTTGTGTCATCTGCAAAGAGGCATACCTTTCCTTCTAGTCCCTCTGGTGGGGTGGATTGTTTCCTGTGCTAATGTTTCCTTTGCAGCTCTTGGACTCTGTTCTGCTATCCTTTTAGCTTGAGCCTGTTGTGCAGCATTAATCAGGCCTTCATGTGAGGGGCAATCGTCCCTGTTGTGGAAAGCCTGGGACAATGCCCAAAGGCGTGACCTGTCTTCTCACAAAGGTTGCATTTGAACAAATTCAGACAGTTAGATGCAACATGCCCAGAGTTCAAACAGTGGCTGCACTGAGCTGTGTCACACTCAGAGCTTAGGCGGGTACGTCAGCCACACTTGAAACAGGAACGGGGTTGACCTGCATAGAATAGGGAGCCTTGCTCTTTGCCTAAGAAGAATCTGCTGGGAAGATATACAGGCCCAGTGTTAGTAGTATTTTGACTCTCCAACCTCCATCCCAAATTAGCTCGCTATCCTGAGTAGGTGTGGGTTTCCCCAAAACCTCACAGCACCTCCTCAGCCAGAAGAGTATATCTTCTACATTCACCCCTTCATTTTTAAACATAACCGTGACGTATTTTACTAGTGGCTTTGTTAAAGGAATGGCACGAAAGAGGATCCAGACTGGGTTATTTTTCTGGACCTGATATTTGCCCAAAACCTATCTAAACCAGATACTGTTTTAAAGCTGATGTCATAGCTGGAATTCCCTATGTTAATTAGTGCAACAATCTCTGAAGAAAAGAACTTCATTGAGCCTTTCAATAAAACTCTAGCAACATGGACTCTGTCAGGGGGAGCTTCTAGACCTCCCTTATAGAAGAGATGAACAGCGTTCCTCCTAGGAGCAGGTTCTCCCTTATTTTGAAACAAGTCAGACAATTTAAACATTGGGGCCAGCCTATCAAGTTTATTTGGGGCCTGAATAGCAGCTTCTGGTGGGCCTAGTCTGACCGGCCCTTCCTCAACTAAATCTGGGCGTGACATTTCAGTAACCTGCCTAGAGTCACTGCTAGCACCATGAATAAGAGTAAAAGAGTTAAACTCAGATGAATGTAAATCAAGAGAGTCAGTTTGCAAACCATTATTCACAAATGAGTTCTCCCGGGGTTCGTTGGAGCTCGTGCTGCAGGTCGCGTTGTTATCTTGGTGCATTCCCTCAGGTAAGGTATTCCCACGATATGGTGATGTAGCAGGGTCTGGGATCCAAGTACCATTTTCCTCCTGTATCCAGCCAGTGTTCTACGGGGTATGGATTGGGGACCAGTTATCAATTCCAATGTCGGTGTTTCTTGGTGGCTTTGAGGTCGTAGGAGCATCAGACAGGGTGGACTCCTGAGTTGTTTTACTCCATCCATCTTTCCTCTGAACCTTAGGAAAGGAGTAGACCACCTGCTGAGGATACTGTTGCTTTTAGAGGGGAAGTGGGAGCAGATTGCCCAGCCCTGAGTCGAGATTTATATATTGTCTCTTTATCTTGATTTAACTTTTGCCTAGAGGTTTGCAGCTCTTGGCAGACAGTTGCAGAACTGTAAAAACTGCCAGCCGCGTTTGTGCTGCCATTCTGTTCAGGTGCAGCTTGATGTTCGACTGACACTGCTTTATCTGCATGATAAATGCTGTTGTTTGTTTTTTCTGTGGTGCACTGAACCACGGCCACTCGACTTACTGCAGAACCGCTTTCAACTGCAGTAACACTCTGAGATAGTTCTCCAAGCTCTAGTTCCGGAGTGTTTTGATTTGTGTGTGACGTCTTAGTGTGTCCTTCATACAGTTACACATACACAACCAGTGCCAGAATTGTTCACAACTAAAAGACCTTTACAATGAGGGTAGTCACCAAGCTGAACTCTGTATAGTTTTTATAATATAGCCATCTCTGCTGCTGTATTGTAAAGCAGTGCTTGATGCTGAATCTATGGGCTCGGCTACATCACTGTCTCATGAGACAGGATGCATTGTAGGTAGAAGAAAAGCAATAAACTTAGCTGAGATGGAGATCCCCAGGGGTCATAAAACTACCATAAAGCTAGTGGGCTAATTTAGAAAAAAACCTGGTAGCAGACAGAGGGAAGGACACACTAGGACTTCACACACAAATCAAAACACTGCACAACATATGTTTTATAAATTCTGGGTGTACTACCCCTTTAATGAAGACATTGAACAACACCGGCCCTAGCACTGAGCCCTGAAGCACCCCTGGTGCTACATAACTTTTATTTATTTATTTATTTATTGAGATCTCGGGTTACAACACCTTTGAACTTTAAGCTCTTTTACAAAGGTTCCATGCCTGAGCAAAAACAGTTGACTTTCAATAACGACAAGATGGGACAAAAAACTGCAATATACATAGAAAATAGTGCAGTCAGTTTAAGGTAATACTTCTGTACTAGAATTTAGTACATGTAACTAAGCTATAAGAAGCCAGGGGGGATTTGTCTGGGATTAGGGAGGGTGCAGGGTGAGAGGAGCATGGGGGCATGTACTAAGCTCTATACTAGAATTTAGTGCATGCAACTAAGCTATAAGCAGTCAAGGGCTTTGTCTGGGGTTAGAGAGAGCATGGGGTGAGAGGATTATGGGGCATGGGGAGGGCGAGGTGGATAGGGAATAGTCTGAGGGTGGTGGGGAGGGGAGCAAGGTCATGGGCAAGCAGAGTGATAAGTGCTGTTAGTTACTAGCGACTAGTGTGAAGAAGTTCTATGGAGCACAGTCACAACCACTGAAAGCTGCGAGGTGTTGGTGAAGCTTACATTTAAATGGACCAATCTTTGGTCCAGTAAGGATGTCCCAAGGGAGACCATTAAGTCAGTCAGGGGCACGGTAGGTGAAGGTCCTTTATCCCTGGGATGTACGGTGGAATGGGACCTTGTATGACTGCCTGAACATGCCAAGAGTCCTGTGGGGGTTGGATGCTGGGGTGAGGAGGTGCTGGAGGGCAGGGGGAGTTAGGCCAAGACAGGCTTTTTTGGCTAGTAGGCAGGTCTGGTTTTTTACCCTGCCTTTAAGGTGCTGCTAGCAGGACAGAGCGTATAGGTCGCATGTGTGTGTAAGCCGGTGCACACATGTAACTAGCCTGAAGGCCTTATTAAGCACAGCGGTAACCCTTTTAAACATGGTTTCTGATGCAGCGCTATAGATGACGAGACCATAGTCTATGATGGAGATTATGCAGCTGTTGACAGCAGCACGAAGTGTCTCAGCTGTCAGGCAATGTTTGTAATGGTGCAGTAGGCCTATTCTAGTGTTGACTGCTTTGGTAACATGGTCAACATGGTGGGTGAGAGAAAGGGAGCAGTCAGGTGTTAGCCCTAGGTATTTGAAGGTTTGAACTATTTCTAACAGGGTGTTGAGACACTATTACAGATTGCTAGTTGATGAGCTTTATGTTTATTGTGGGGGTTTGCAAACAACATGACCTTCGTCTTTTTATAGTTCATAAGAAGTTTATGTTCCATGAACCAGGCTTTGACTGCAGTAAAGTTACTCTGGAATTCTTTCTCCAGAGTGACTGGGTCTGGACTACTGGCAAAGATAACTGCATTGTCCGCATGAAGAAGAATTTTGTCAGTGCAGACAAGGGCGAGGCAGTTTAGGAAGAGGCTGAGGAGCAACAGGCCCAATATAGATCCCTGCGGAACTCCTGAGCATACCTCTCGACTGTCGGATAGGACTTCATTTATTTTGACCTGTTGGATCCTGCTTTCTAGATAGAAACATAGAAACACAGAATTTGATGGCAGATAAGGACCGCTTGGCCCACCTAGTCTGTCCATTTCCCTACCTACTGGATAAGCTGCATATCCTAGTTAACCAACAACCTACTTCCTCCTACCCCTCACTAGAATTGCCTTTTGTCTGTCCCATGCATTCTTGAATTCCCCCACTGTTTTTGACTCTACGACCTCCTCAGGAAGGTTGTTCCATGCATCCACAACCCTCTCTGAAAAAAAATACTTCCTCACATTATCTCTGAGCCGTCCCCCTCTATCTTCAAATTGTGCCCCTTGTTCTTACACATCTCTTTTTCTGAAAGATGCTACATAGAAACATAGACGTTGATGGCAGATAAGGACTGCTTGGCCCACCTAGTCTGCCCATTTCCCTACCTAGAGGATAGGCCACAGATCCTAGTTAACCAACAGCCTATTTCTTCCTACCCCCCACAAAAATTGCCTCATGTCTGTCCCATGCATTCTTGAATTCTCCCACAGTTTTAGACCCCACAACCTCCTCAGGAAGGCTGTTCCACACATCCACTACCCTCTCTGTGAAAAAATACTTCCTCACATTGCCCCTGAACGCCTCCCCCATCTTTAAATTGTGTCCCCTTGTTCTTGCATGTCTCTTTTTCTGAAAGATGCTACCCTCTTGGACTTTATTGATTCCACTGAGGTACTTAAAAGTTTCTATCATGTCCCCCCTCTCCCTTCTTTCCTCAAGGGTATACATATTAAGCTCCTTTAGTCTCTCCTCATACGGCTTCTCTTGCAGACCCTGCACCATTTTAGTTGCCCTCCTCTGGACTGCCTCTATCCTGTCTATGTCCTTGCGGAGATGGGGTCTCCAGAACTGGACACAGTACTCCAGATGGGGTCTCACCAACTGTCTGTACAGAGGGATAACAACTTCCTGTTTTCTGCTGGTGATGCCTCTCCCTATGCATCCCAGTATACCCCAGCCCTCCCTACTGCCTTCTCACATTGCTTGCTAACCTTAAGGTCATCTGATATGATTACCCCCAGGTCTCTTTCCTTTTTTGTTGTTGTTACTACCTCCCTCCCATTGTGTAATCTTCCCCTGGGTTCTTGTTTCCCAGGTGCATTATTTTGCACTTCTTTGCATTGAATCCTAGCTGCCATACTTCTGACCATTCCTCCAACCTTGCCAAGTCCCTTCTCATCCTTTCCACGCCTCCTTGTGTATCAACCCTGTTGCAGATCTTTGTGTCATCTGCAAAGAGGCATACTTTTCCTTCAGTTCCTCTGCAATGTCACTTATAAAGACATTAAAAGGACTGGACCAGTACTGAACCCTGGGTACCCACTAGTAACCCCTCTTTCTTCAAGTGGACTCCATTTACAATTACCTTCTGTGTCCTGTTGTCCAGCCAACGTTTTACCAGGCTACCACCCTGGGACCCACTCCCAGGCTGGTTAATTTGACTATTAATCTTTGTGTGGGACTGTGTCAAATGCCTTGCTAAAGTCTAGGTAGGCCATGTCCACAGCCCTCCCTGGTCTACTACTTTGGTCACCCAGTCAAAGAAATCTATTAGATTCGTCTGACATGACCTTCCCGCTGTGAACCCATGCTGCCTTGGGTCCTGTGCCCTACTGGCCCCTAGGTACTCGCCAGTTCTTTCCTTCAGAAGTGACTCCATCACTTTCCCTACCACAGAGGTCAAATTGACAGGTCTGTAGTTTCCTGCCTCTGTCTTGGTCCCACTTTTGTGAAGGGGAATCACATCCTCCTTTCTCCAGTCCTCGGGTACCACACCATCCTCCCATGATTTGTTAAAAAGAGTAGTCAGTTGTTTCACTAGTTCCCCCCTTAATTGTTTTAGAATTCTGGGGTGAATTCCATCAGGCCCCATTGCTTTGTCCACCTTCAGTTTTAGGAGTTCTTGCAGAACCCTTTCTTCTGTGAAAGGACTGGGATTGACCCCCCTATCAAGAGTGCTTCTGTTAATTGGATTAGGCACTTCCCTCTCCTCTTCTGTGAATACTGAGCAGAAATATTCGTTCAGTATTCCTGCTTTTCACTGTCCCCTCTGCCCACCACGTTCATTCTATTCAGCCTCACTGTCCCTCCCTTTGTCTTTCTATGCTCTCTGATGTACCTATAAAGGTTTTATCCCCTTCTTAACCAAGTTGGCTATCTTTTCCTCAGTTTGGGCCTTTGCTATTCTGACTTCCTCCTGCTTCCTTCTGCCTTAACTGGTACAGCTCTCTGTCCTGCTCCTTCTGTGTTTCCTTATACTTCCTGAATGCTATCTTTTCTCCCTGACTTTCCCAGCCACCTCTTTTGAGAACCATAGTGGCTTTTTCTTTTCGTTTTGATTTATTTGCTTCACACAAAGGCTTGTTGCCTCTGTGATGGCAGTTTTGATGATTCCCCATTGTTGCTCCACCCTCCTTCTAGCCTGTTTGCTAGTGCTTTTCTGAGGCACTCTCCCATCTTGCCAAAGTCAGTCCTCCTGAAGTCCAGTACCCTCACTTTGTATGGCTTGACTCTGTAGCTGAGTTTAACGTGAACCACACTGTTTGATGGTCACTTGTTCCCAGATGGCAACCCACTTCTAGATCTGAGATCCTCTCACTGCCCCCATTTGAGAGTACAAGGTCTAAGATTGCTCCCTCATGAGTGGGTTCGAAACTAGCTGTCTGAGGCCTGCCACCTGTAGGGCATCGAGAATGGCCCTGCTCTTGGATGTGGCTGCAGCAAATGTGCTCCAGTTAACATCTGGCATATTCAGGTCTCCCATCAACAGTATCTCCCCTTTCTCTGCCATCCTAAGAATGCCTTCTATCATATCCTTGTCCATTCCCTCCCCCTGACATGGGGGTCTGTACACAACCCCTGTGCGGATTGTGGTGCCCTTTCCAGTCTCCAAGGTGACCCACAGTGCCTCCTCTCCTCCCTGTTTACTCTTTTGTTCAGTTGCTTTTATTTCTTCCTTTACATAGAGAGCTACTCCTCCCCCTCTTCTCCCCTGCCTGTCTCTCCTGTAAGTTATATACCCTGGTATGTTAACATCCCAGTCATGGTTCTCTGTGTACCATATTTCTGTGACTGCTACAATATCCAGGCATCCCCCTTCCATCAAGGCCACCAGTTCAGTGATCTTGTTGCCCAGACTACGGGCGTTGGTACTCATTACCCTCCATTTCCTGATGGTCTTACTCCTTTTTGCCCCATCCCTGTCCTTCTTGCCTTTGTCACTTTCCCCATTTACCCCTGCCCTTCTCCCTATCGACACCTCTATGTTGGTGTTTACCACACTTACTACCGTGATTTTTTTTTGGGGGGGCTAGGATTTCCCTGCTCCTTTCCAGTACCTCCCCCCTTGGCTAGTTTAAATGCTTGCCAATGAAGCATTTAAACCTATCACCTAGGAGCCTGGTTCCCTTCCTGGACAGATGCAGCCCATCATGCCAGTATAGGCTTGCATCACTCCAGGTGGACCCCAGTCCCAGTAGAGAAGTCCAGTCATACAGCACTCCTTCCTCCTAGTATCTTCTGCCAAGCTTCTAGCAGAATCTTTCTAAAGCAGTCTTTAAATTTAGCTTCCTTCTAGCTAAGCCACTCCCCCTACTTACTAGATCTTTCTACAAGCAATTTAAACTGCACAGCTATCAAGCCCTTTCAGTCACCTGAGATTTACACCTATATAACTGTTTAGATAACCATTCAGTTCAGTTAACTCAGACAACACACTAATTTTTTTTTGTTTTGTTTGTTAGTTTGTTTTTTTACCCTAAATTAAAGGTCCAAGTACAAGAGTTTTACTTCTTTAGTCCCAGTAGAGAAATCCAGTCTCACAGCACTCCTTCCTCCTGGTGTCTTCTACTCTCTTGGACTTTGTTGATTCCCTTGAGGTACTTGAACGTTTCTATCATGTCCCCCCTCTCCCTTCTTTCTTCAAGAGTATGCATATTAAGCTCCTTTAGTCTCTCTTCGTAAGTCTTCTGATGCAGACCCTACACCATTTTGGTTGCCCTCCTCTGGACAGCCTCCACCCTGTCTATGTCTTTGTGAAGATGGGGTCTCCAGAACTGCACGCAGTACTCCAGATGGGGTCTCACCAACTGTCTGTACAGAGGGATAACAACTTCCTGTTTTCTACTGGTGATGCCTCTCCCTATGCATCCCAGTATCCTCCCACCCCTTCTTACTGCCTTCTCACATTGCTTGCCCATCTTTAGGTCATCTGATATAACTACCCCTAGGTCACTTTCCATTTTTATTGTTGTCAGTATCTCACCCCCACTGTGTAATCTTCCCCTGGGTTTTTGCTTCCCAGGTGCTTTACTTTGCACTTCTTTGCGTTGAATCTATAGCTATTGAACCAACCCATGGACTTGTCTGAGAGCCCAGCAGTGGTGAGTTGTTCAAGTAATAACAAGGGACTGACTGTATCAAATACTTTGGTGTTGTTGAAGTAGGCTGCACCTACCATTTGACCACAGTCAAGCGCATTGCAAAGGAAACCGGTGTACTCCAGCAGTGTTGTGGTGGTGCTGTGTGACTTACGAAAACCATGCTGTTGAGGGCATTGGATCTGGTACTTTTCCAAGTACTCAATCAACTGGTCTGTGATAATACACTCGAGTGCTTTGAAGAGAGGGTGTAGTACTGATATGGGGAGATAGTTACTGTGCAGAGCTCTGTTTCCGCTTTTATGGACAGGAGTTACCATGGTGGCTTTCCATTTCTGGGGGAATTGGGCTAGTCTTAGCAACAGGTTAAATATTTTGGTCAGGGGAGTAAGCACTTCATCCAGGGTGAGGGCAATAAGTTTAGGATCAAGAAAGTCTCAGCTGGGGCTGGATTTACTTAGGACTCACTGATGGTATCTTCTGGCTTCAGTTTTGGTGATGACTTTGAAATGGAAGGGGGGGACATGCTGGTGTGCACCACCTTTACAGGCTTTAACAGAGTTACCAGTATTCTCAAAGAAATCAGGGGGTGGGACATTACTAAGGTCTATGAAAGCACTGTTAAAGGTGTCTGCTATTTCTTTCAGGTCCTAGGTGATTACCCCATTCGCCTCCAGAATGGTTGGCAAGCCTTTTTTGGGCTTCCCTGTCAGGTTTCTCAGAGTTCCCCAGAACTTCCTACTATCACCCCAGGAGGTGGTGAGCTCATCCTTAAAGTAGTGACTTTTCGCAAGGCATATTGCACGGGTGCAGTCATTCCTGGACCTTTTGTATAGCTGAAAGTCAGCCTGTTTTCCAGAGGCATGCGCACGGTGCCACACGTTATCCCTCGTGGACATGAGGTCAAGGAGAACTGGGGTGTTCCATGCATTGCAGATGCCCTTAAGCCTGCGTTTTCTGATGGGGGGTGTGGATGTCACAGGCAGCATTGAATGTACTGATAAAGTGATCAAGCGCACTGTCCACATCTTTGTAAGTATCGTTCTGGGACCAGTCGTGTCATCTGAGGTGGGATTTAAAGGGTTCTAACTGCCATTGTGTTAGGACTAGCCAGTGATGGTTCTGGCTGGAGGTTTAGGGGTTTTAGTGCACCAGTTTATCAGAAAGGGGGAGTGGTCACTTACAGAGTCCCAGGAGGACGGAGATGTTGGAGGTTCTCTCAGGGTGGTTGGGAACCACCCAGTTGAGCAGTGTGCTTGTGCCAGTGCGGTAGTTGTATTTGGTGGGGTTGTCTGCCATCTGTGCGACATTGATGGAGGAGATGACGTCTCTATATGGAGCTGCTTTTGGGGATTGCCAGTTGGCACTGAAGTCCCCTAACACAGTCACTTCTGCATTTTGCTGGAGGTTGCTTAAATAGTCGAGGACCAAGTTGAGGCCACTGGACTGTTCTCTGGGGGGATATAGTTCAAGTTCAAGTTTATTGCAGGAAAACTCAGTTGAGCATGCTCATTCACAAGGAGGTCCTAGACTGAGACCAAGACAATGGTGAGCATTTTGCTGTGGACTCCCAGTAGTACTTTGACAGCTGGGGCCTGTGCATATTTTCTCTATCTATGTTGGGGAGTGTACGGCCTCGGAGGGTGTCCCTCAGGTAGATAGCACAACCTCCACCCTTTTTTGTGAGCCTGTCCTGTCTAAATAGGGTATAGCCATTTAGTGAGACTGTTGCATCAGGGATCTTTGGTGATAGCCATGTCTCGACAATGGGCAGCCCATCCAGTCTATGTTGAGTGACCCAGACTTGGAGGGCATCAAGTCTGGCCAGTAGGCTACAGATGTTGGATGACGCCAGAGTGAGGGTGCAGTGCGTAATGCTGTTTGTCAATGGTTGGGGTTAAGGGCCAGGATTAGGAAGAACATTTCCTAACAGCAATTGAACCATCAGGGTTATCCACAGAGCCTGCAGCTTATTATTTTGAGACTTGTTATGTGTTTCTTTTTGCTGAAAATTCCCAGCTGGTGCAAGTGCTGCACTGAGGTTATTTTGGGTGGGAGGAGTAGGGGAGGGATGCTAACAGTACTGCATCATGACAGCCACACTAGTGAGCAGTTAGAAGAGAAGGAGATGTAGCTGTTAGTTCCTTGAGCATGGGGGCAATAATTTACTAGGGAGGGTTGCCAATTTTTGCTTCTACAGTTCATTTTAAGGTTGGTGGAGGGTAGTGCTACTAGCCAGATAGTAAGCAGGGTTATGGGATTAAGGGAGCACTTCTTTGCAAGGAGCAATCATTGTGGTGCGGCCAGGTTCAGGTGTATTGAGTTGGGGGTTTGCCACAGTAGAGCACAGATTGGTCTTGATGGGGGGGCAGTAAGTTAATGCAGAAAATTGGATCAGTCTACTATCAGATTGCAGAGGCGGAGTTTGGGTCTAACCACTACGAGGAGCATCATTGGAAGGGGGAGGGGCAGAAGTGGGCTGATTGTTTCCACAGGGACCCTATAAATAACAGACTACCTTTGGGTGGGAGGATGGCTGGGGAGAGAGGATGGGTTGAACCATACAGTGCGAGCACAGCGCGGCACTGTAAGATGGCGCCTGTAGTCCTTAGAGCTGCTGTTACCTGCTGCAGTGTCCATGGATGTAGACTTGCTGGTGGGAAGGGGGGAGAACTCCTGGTATTCTGGTTGCCCCCGCATGTCTGTTTGGCCAGATGGCGCTGTTCTGCTGCCTGGGGTTGGAGGAGGAAGGCTGGGGAGAAAGGAACAGAGGGTTAAATAGCTGACCCAGAGGGGCGGGAGGAGGTAACCTGAGCCTGAGGGGGGGATGGGAGCCGAACCTCTGCAAGTCCAGCCCAAGGCCCTCTTACTCAGGGACAGGTAGGCCACCCTAATTACCGCTGCTGGAGGAAAGAGTAAAAGCATTGTAATGAGGAGTGAGCTGCCCTTACGTATCACCAACTCTACTCTGTGGTTACTGATTTTGGGTTACAAGAGCAAATCTATTGGCCGTGGCAATATGCTGGCACAGAATCACTGCACAACTTGCAAAATACCGCTACCACTAAGCACAGACTATTACAGGAGGGTCTGAGGTTCTGCTTTACAGGTACCAGATACATTTACATTTTCACTCTTTGTTTACTGCTTTAGCTACCCAAAAAACCTGCATAAAACTCCAGCCGGCAAATATCTGGCTAGCACTGGATTAAAGGCAATGTTTAAGGGTAATGTCTAAGCACAAATAAACTCTCAGTATCTGTTAGCCGGCACAGATAGAATGCCAGCCATGTGGCGCTGCATTACTGTAGGCAGACAGTTCAAGATGGTGCCTGTAGTCCTTAGTGCCCCTGTTACCTGTGTGCAGTGTCCGTGGAGGTAGGCTTGCTGGTGTGGAGGGGGGAGAACTCCAGATAAGCTGACTGCCCCCGAATGCCTGTTTGGCTGGATGGTGCTGTCCTGCTGCCTGGGGTGGGAGGAGGGAGGCTGCTCAGTGTCCATGGAGACAGGCTTGCTGGTGTGGAGGGGGGGAACTCCAGGTATGCTGGCTGCCCCCAAACACCTATTTGGCTGGATGGCACTCTCCTGCTGTCTGGGATTTACTGCTTGTGCTCTCTCCCACCCTCTGGGTACTGTTCCCCAGCTAGTTTCCCACCCATCTGGTCATTTTCTCCTCACTCCTGAGATCTGCCAACTTCCTGATCAAGCTGTTGTGGGATACTGAGTCAAAGGCCTTGCTGAGATCCAAGTAGACGATGTCCACCGCGTGGCCCCTGTCTACCGTTTTAGTGATCCAGTCAGGAAGTCAATCAGATTTGCTTGACAGGAACGCCCTCCCCCATGACCCCATGCTGCCTTGCATCCTGAAGACCATGCTCCTCTAGATACTCTACCAACCTTTCTGTAAGTATGGTCTCCATGAGCTTGCACACAATTGAAGTCAGACTACCTGGTCTGTAATTCCCTGGGTCACCCATGGGGCTGCTCTTATGGAAGGGGACTACACATGTCGTTCTCCAGTCCTGGGGTACCACAGCTGACTCCACTGAACTATTGAACAGGCCCGCCAGTGGCTTCACAAGCTCCTCTGCCAGTTCCCTCAGCACCCTTGGGTGTATGCCATCTTGTCCTGGTGATTTGTCTACCTTCAATGTTAACAGTCCTTTTCTCACTCTATCCTCCTTTACCACCATATCCGTGCTCCCCTCCCACCCATTCCTCTTCTCCCCCATTGGTAACGGTCCATATTTCTCCTTGGTGAAGATGGAACATAAGTATTCATTCAGTACCTCTGCTCTTCCTCCATTCTCCTCCACCCACCTGTCCCCTTTCTGAAGTCTGACAATCCCATCCTTCTTGTCCCTTTTCTCACTCATATAGTGAAAAAAGGCCTTCTTCCTCTTCTTAATTCTCTAAGCTAATTGCAGTTTCTTCTGAGCCTTGGCCAACTGGACTACCTTATTTGCCTCACTAACCAAATTTATATAATTCTTCCTGTCCTTCTCTCTCTTGGTTTCCTGAATTTCCTATAGGCTAGCCTCTTTTCTCTTACTGCCTGGGCAACCCCAGGGCTAAACCAGCTGGGCGCATTGACCCTTGAGTTATTCCATCTGCGCCTAATTCACTCCTCTGTTGCAGCCAGTAGACGCTCCTTAATGATGGGCTACCTTTGATCCACCCCCATATCTGTCCTGATGCCCACCAGGTGCTTCCTTAACAATTCGTCCATCTTCCTGAACTCTGCCCTCCTAAAGTCCTGGATTTTGATCTTAGTGGGGATGTTTTCCCTGCCCATAGCCAATCAAAACCACACTGTGTGATGGCCACTTCCACCCACGGGCTCCTTGACCATTATATCTTGTATGTGATCCCCACTTGTGAGCACCAGGTCTAGGACTGCCCCTCCTTGATGATTTCTGTGATAACAAGTCCAAAGGTGCAGCTGTGAACCAGTGCTCACTGCTACAGACTGCCAGCCCATTGGAGTTAAACAATGAAGACCAGAGTTTGCAGTGCCACTCGAGACCATAAACAAAAATCACAACAAAGAGCTGATTTTCTTCAAAATGTAATGGATTTATTGCTGTGTAGCAAAACAGGGAAGGTCTAACAGCAAGGTACTTCTTCCTACCACCCAGCGCTTCGACTCCTCATGAGTCTTCTTCATGGGTGTGGTTTAGGTAAGGGGAAGACATGACCTGATATAAACAAGCCTATTCATGAGAAAAAAAGGTGCATTCTTTTCAAAACGAGTGATCAGTAAAAATATGACAAACTAAATATTTCTTACAATCTGACAAGTTATCTATGTCAAAAAATCTTAACTCAGATTTATAGCATACATTTAAGCTCTGCATTTCTAAACAAAAAAACGTTTTCTTTTTAATAAAAGACTTTCTGGGTAGGCTAATGAAGCACTATAGCCTTCTGCATTGCTTTAATTTTTTAATGCAAATTCCTGTATAGTAAAGCTGCTATTTTTAAGTGCTTAATAAAGCTGCTATTTTTAAGCGTTAAACTCATGTGTAGGAGAAATAAAGAAAGGAAAAGAAAGCGGAGCGCAGGGAATGGATATGTCTTTGGACATTTTCTCCTGTAACAAGGCAACAAAGTTGTTTGATCTGTGACCCCATGGAAAGTAAGATCAAGTCCAGACTGTCGGGTAATCCGAGCAAGGCAACAACTGATCCAGAGACAGATGAACTCCCAAGATTAGAGATTGGCTTAAAAAAGAAAACAGAAAGTGAAATTCAGCATTTTGAGGTATTAATGATCAGTGACAAAAAAATGCAATGTTTATGCATCATTTGTTATCCATCTTGTTTTATCTCATTAGTCAGTTTTTCATTTGTGTTTTAAAAAAGGTTTGAGGTCCCATCTGTCATTCATTCCAAAGGGCTTTATGTAGTTCAATTTATAAATCCTCAGGCTTTCCTTTCAAGTAACAGATTTGGTCTGTCAGCTCACTGCTTTAATGGCTTTTATCCACTCTAACCCCATGAATTGTATATCCTCTGGTTTAGGTGGATGGTGTGAACTGAAGTGTATGCCTACCAGTGTCTCCTGCCTAGTGTTGATTATACAGCGTATATGCTCTTGTATCCGTTGTTTTAATGGATGGACTGTTTTGCCCATATATAACAAATTGCAAGTTGCACCATAAAGCATATACCACATAACTAGAGTCACAAGTTATCAATTGTCTGAGCTCTAGCTTTGTGTTGGGATCTGTATGATGTTGAAACACTTTCCCAGGGGCACTGTATTTACATATCTTGCACCTGGCACATTTATGAAATCCATTTTTTCTGTGTGGTAACCATGTGTACCTAGTGTTGCTAGCGGGTGTTTGCAGTCTGCTATGTACTAACTTGTCTTTGAAATTCTTGGCCCTACTGAAAAAAAAAACCTAGGGTGTGCACCAACTGCCTGACTCACCTCTCTATCACTCAGGAGGATGAGCCAATTTTTGTAAATTATATTCCCAATCCTGCCTGCTTTGTGATTAAATTCCGTAATAAATGTGCATGATTGTGAGTGGGATGTTGTTGGTGGCTTTGCTAATAATTTAATTCTACCTAACAGATAGGCCTTTTCTTTCAATTTCTGTAGCAAGATAGGATCATAGCCCCTGACCTGAAAACATCTAATTAGTTCATGTGCTTGTTTTTCAAAGCGTGTGTTGTAACTACAGTTCCTCCTAATACTGAGTAATTGACTGTATGGTATGGAGTCTTTCTGGTTTTGGGGAGCGGCGCTCCTTGCATGTACGACTGAATTTGTTGCTGCAGGCTGACGGTAGCATTGAGTGTCAACTATTTTCTTGTGTTGCTGACAGTGAGGGTCAAATGAAACAAGTTCAGTGTTTTTTTATCTGTCTCATAAGTAAACCTATGATTAAAGATTGTTGTCATTTTACCAGCTGATGAAGTCAGGCGCTGCCTGGGTGTCTCACTGCCAGATGCAAAGCACGTCATCGATAAAGCGGTACCAGTGTTTGATGTGTGCTACATAAAGATTTAAATCTGCATTGAATACAATAGTGCACTCCCAGTAACCTAAAAAGAGGTTGGCATAACTGGGTGCTGTGGCAGCACCCGTGGCAGTGCTACACTTCTGCAGGTAAAACTGTTTCTCAAATTTGAAATAGTTGTGACTCAGAATTAATTCCAATGCTTGTATAATGAAATCTCTTGGAATTTTCTCTGTTAATAACATTTCTTCTAAAAAGAATTGCACCGTCGATATTCCTTGATTATGCTGTATGAACGAGTACAGTGATTCTACATCTATCCCTATCCAGGAAAGGTCATCATGCCAGGTCAGGTTTTGTATTTTATTTAATAGACCCTTTGTATCTTTAATGTATGACTCTAAACTCAATGCACCGAATTGAAGGAAAAAGTCAATGAATTTTCCCATGTTTTGTGTCATACTACCTGTACCTGACATGATGGACTTCCCCGGTGAATTGTTCCTATTCTCATGGATTTTTGGGAGAAAATAAAAACGCAGTACTATGGGGTACTCATTCCAAATATTTTGGTACTCTTCTTCAGTAATTTCCCCTTGTTGTAAAAATTTGAATAATAGGCTGTGGAGTTCTTTTTGGAACGCCATGGTAGGGTCAAAGTTCAGTTTACAATAATTCACCTCATTATCTAGAAGCGACAGCACAGTTCCTTTGCAATGATCCCTGTTTAGGATAACAATGTTGCCCCCCTTGTCTACTATTTTAATAACAATCAAATCATTTTTTGGATAAATCTTCTACAGCAATACATTCTGATTTGGTCAGATTGTATTTTGGGGCAACATTGTCATCCAAAACATCTTTACCTGCTGACATACAATTTTTCAAAGGTACTAATGGCGTTATTATAAATGATGAACTTAGTTTAAATCTATTTTTTTTAGTTTCTGGATATGGTCCCTAGCTGTGATCATACCAGTTCCTTTTTATGTTGGCATGCCGCAGGAGCAAGCCAACATATAGGGAGAGTGCAGATTTGGGGGCCCGGCCGCTGTTGGGCGAATGCAGGGCACGCATTAGTAGGTGCGACCCTCATTCCCCAATCAGCCTGCATGCCGGTGCCACACCATGCATACATAATGGTGTGAGCACATCTAAGCAAAGGTCCGCTGCAATCCGAGCAAAGCTCGTCGTACGCAGCGGACCCTTTGCTTGCATGCTCGCTGCCATTATCAGCATGGTCGGCGAGCGGCTTAACCTCTGTTTTACTGTGCTGATGGGGAGCCCACCCCGTCCAGCATACCCCAATCTGGAATGCCAAGGGGTGCCCAATCCCCTCGGCTGGCGCCCGCTGTGTTTGTCGCCGACGGGGAGCCCACTCCGTCGGCATCACCTCTCCCCCATTGTTGAATGCTGAGGGGTGCCCAATCCCTTGGCTCATGCACCCACCGCTGTCTTTGTTTGCCGACGGGTGCCTCAATCCCCGCCGGCATTATCCCCCTGTGAGCCAACGAGGGTGCCCAATCCCCCATGGGCTACTGACCCCCCCAAAAAAGAACCAGTTGGGTGGCATGCTAGGAGCCCACCCCAGTGTGCCAAATGCCCTGCAACAGGAAAACTGTCCCATGATGGTTTTCTTTGTTGTTTTTTTTTTCGCCTGTAAAACTAAAAAATGTCCCTCGTAGTCTTGATGCCCTCCTCCCACCCGCACCCACCCACTGGCACCCTGCCTCCCTCACCCCCATACTTACCTCCGTAGTTCCGGCAGATGATCTTCAGTGGACCGGACGCGTCTGCACTCTTCAAAGCTGACCGCTAACTGAGGAAATGCCGGTAAGCTGTATAATGGAGTGAATAGGGTTTTTTAAGTTTTGCTGCATATCTCAGGCATTTCTTGGAATTTTGGCACCAAATTTTCAACATGGGTTTTTGGGGCCCCTCCTCATGAATTCTGTCACTGTCAAGGCGTTAATCGGCCTCGAAGGTGATTTCGCAGTCACTGCGTGAAATCACCTTTCGGGGCCCATTAACGAAATCACAGTGGCAGTGTTCATGAGGTGCCCTTTTAAAAAGCCTAAGTTCCAAATTTGGTGGAAAAAATCCAACAAATGCCTGTTTTACGAGCGTGCGTTGCGCAGTTGCTACGCAGGCTCGTAACTTTGCGCATTCACAATATTTTACTGCCGGATTTTCAGCATTGTCATTTTTGTACACCTCTTTGTGAACAGTACAGCTGTCATTTTCCACATCCTGCCTGAAATGTGTTTCTGCACTTCCGGCGCACAATAGTGCAGTCGTTGTGGGAAATCAGTGTTATGGCCAGATTATGAAAATGACAGTGACACAGTTCATGAGCAGAGGACCTAAAATGCCTATGTTGAAAATTTGGTGATGATACTCCATAAAATAACTGTGTTACGAGCGTGCTTTGGCAGATTGCACGCACGCTCGTAGCGTCGTGCGTTTGTGATATTTTCAGTCTGGATTTTCACCATTGCCATTTTTCCACACCTCTTGATGAACAGTACAGCCATCATTTCACATATCCTGCCCAAAATGTGTTTTCGCACTTCTGGCGCAGAATAGCGTGGTCGCTGTGCGAAGTCACTTCTTGGGACACTTTGAGGAAATAACAGTAACACTGTACATGAGCAGAGGTGCTAAAATGCCTATGTTGAAAATTTGGTGCCGAACACCCATAAAATGGCAGTGTTGCAAGCGTGCATTGCATATTTCCCACGCACCCTAGTAGCTTCACAAATTTGGTATATTTACATGCCACATTTTCAACACTGGCATTTTTTTACACCTCCTTATGAACTGTACAGCTGTCATTTTTCACATCCTGCCCGACATGTTTTCCCGCACTGCACTACACTACCAAACACCCAAAGGGACACCCTAATGCTTGTCACTTTCTGCAGGGTGGGGGTGGGTTGGCATCAGTTCAGTACTTCACTGCCATTCCTATGATGCATCTGTCTAACTCCTGCACTACCAATGCCAATGCCAGCAAGCCAACATTCGGCATTGACAAATGCTTGTTGTTTTAGGGAGGTTAAAAGGTCAAGATGGTCAGAGTTTTCCTGTAATAATAGTTGTAAGGTATCTAAGACTGATGACAGAATTTCAGTGACAATATTGTCTGGTTCTTGATCAGTGTTCATACTGAAAGAATCCATTGCAAAGTTAGTTTCAGATAAGATACTGTACCTGCAAGTCCACTGGCTCCAGTGGGCTCTGTTCCTGTTGATGTGGTAGTCATTATAGCTTCAAGTAGGAAATCAATATTTTCACTCTGTGAATTCACAGCTGTGTTCGGACGGCCCATCCTGACAACATTATGAGGGTCATTGGTGATCTCTTGCTGTCTTGGGAGGAAAAACAATTTCAGCTTATATTTCCTGAAAAATTTGAACAGATCAACAAAGATCTTAAAGTTGTTTATCATGTGTGTTGGGATGAAAGAGTCCTTTTTCTAATACTCTGATTTGAGGGCCTGTCAAACTTAATGTTAACATGTTTATGACTTGCAATCTGTGTCTTTCTTCTTCCCTCGCAATGTGTGTTCTTTTTGTATGTTTGCCCCCTCTTTGCCCCCTTCAATTTCCTCCTATGTTTCTGTTTTTTGAAGCCTTGTTCTTTTCTGTTGACCTTCCTGCTTTGTTGCTAGTATCCTGTTCAGGTGATTCTTTTGTTCTGCATTCTGCCCTACTTGAACTCCTGTTTCTGTTTTTAGAGTAAAATATTAACTCTTGATTCACTTCTTTGAAAAACAGGCAAATTAACTAATTGAATGTTTTCAGGTCAGGGGCTATGATCCTATCTTGCTACAGAAATTGAAAGAAAAGGCCTATAAGATAGAACTAGAATATTAGCAAAGCCACCAACAACATCCTACTCACAGCCATGCACATCTATTACGGAACTTAATCACAAAGCAGGCAGGATTGGGAATATAATTTACAAAAATTGGCCCATCCTCCTGAGTGATGGAGAGGTGAGTCAGGAAGTTGGTGCACACCCTAGGGTTTCTTTCAGTAGGGCAAAGGATTTCAAAGACAAGTTAATACATAGCAGACTGGAAACACCTGCTAGCAACACTAGGTATACATGGTTACCACACAGAACAAATGGATTTCATAAATGTGCCAGGTGCAAGATATGTAAATACAGTGCCCCTGGGAAAGTGTTTCAACATCCTACAGATCCAAACACAAAGTCAGAAATCAGGCAATTGATAACCTGTGACTCTAGTTATGTGGTATATGCTTTATGGTGCAGCTGCAATTTGTTATATGTGGGCAAAACAGTCCGTCCATTAAAACAACGGATACAAGAGCATATATGCTGTATAGTCAACACTAGGCAGGAGACACCGGGTAGGCATACACTTCAGATTATGCCATCGACCTAAACCAGAGGATATAAAATTCATGGGGTTAGAGAGGGATAAAAGCCATTAAAGCAGCGAGGTGACAGACCAAACCTGTTACTTGAAAAGGAAAGCCTGAGGATTTATAAACTGAACTGCGTAAAGCCCTTTGGACTGAATGACAGATAGGACCTCAAACCTTTTTTAAAACACAAATGAAAAACTGACTAATGAGATAAAACAAGATGGATAAGAAATGATGCATAAACACTGTATTTTTGTCATTGATGATTAATACCTAAAAATGTTGAATTTCACTCTCTGTTTTCTTTTTTAGGCCAATCTCTAATCTTGGGAGTTCACCTGTCTCTGAACCAGTTGTTGCCTTGACGGGATTGCCCGACAGTCTGGACTGGATCTTACTTTCTGTGGGTTCACAGACCAAACGACTTTGCTGCCTTGTTAGAGGAGTGAAATGTCCACAGTCCATTCCCTGTGCTCCGCTTTCTTTTCCTTTTTTTATGTTGGCGTGCTTGTGCAGCCAACATCTTGCGGTAGTGCAGCTTTGGAGGCGCGGTCACTGTTGGGCAAATGCAGGGCATGCACCAGTAGGTGCGTCCCTCATTCCCTAATCAGCCTGCATGCCAGCACCACACCATGCATACGTAATGTGGCAAGCACATCTAAGGAAAGGTCCGCTGCAATCTGAGCATAGCTCGTCAGATGCAAGCGCACCTCCTGACGTGCTCAGCCACACTGTGAGCATGGCGGCTGTGTAACTGCTGACTTGGGGTGCCCAAACCCTTGCCAGCTTCCGTGGCTCTAATGTGACAGTCAATGGGGAGCCCACTCCGTCAGATAAAGCACCCCCCATTTGTTATATGCCGAGAGTGCCCAATCCCTTGGCTCTGGGCCCCCGGTTTTCTTGTGTGCCGACAGGTGCCCAATCCCCATCGGCATAAATTAACCCCCCCTTTTGTTGTGTGCTGATGAGGGTGCCCAATCCCTCGTTGGCTGCAGCACCCCCCCCAAACAGTTAGGTGACATGCTGGGAGCTCACCCCACGTGCCAAATACCCTGTAAAAAAAAACTGTCCCGCAATGTTTTTTTTACCCTGTGAATAAAAAACAGTCCCTTGTAGTCTCCCTGCCCACCACCCGCACCCACCCACTGCGCACCCTGCCTCCCCACACCCCCCTCACCCCATACTTACCTACGGAGCTTGGCGTAATGATCTTCGGTTGACCGGGAACATGTCTGCACTCTTCAAAGCTGACCGTGAACTGAGGAACTGCCGGTAAGCTGTATAATGGAATAAATAGGATTTTTTAACTTTGATGCATATCTCAAGCATTTTGGGGAATTTTTTCACCAGATTTTCAACATGGGGTTTTTGGGACCCCTCCTCATGAATTCTGTCACTGTTATGATGTTAATCGGTCCCGAAAGGTGATTTCACAGTCACTGCATGGAATCACCTTTCAGGACCGATTAACACAAGGACAGAGGCAGTGTTCATGAGGTGGGCTCTCAAAAAGCCTATGTTGCAAATTTGGTGGAAAAAATCCAAAAAATGGCTGTTTTACGAGCATGCGTTGCAGAGTTACACGACGTCAGTGAATCTCCTTTGTGAATTCACAATATTTTCATGCCAGATTTTTAACATTGTCATTTTTCTACACCTCCTTGTGGAAAGTACAGCTGTTATTTTTCACATCCTGGCCGAAATGTGTTTCGACACTTGGCTCACAATAGTGTGGGTCACTGTGGGAATTCAGTGTTCAGGGCAGATAACAAAATGACAGTGAAACTGTTCAGAGCAGAGGTTCTAAAATGCCTATGTTGAAAATTTGGTGACGATACTCATAAAATGACTATGTTATGAGCGCATGCTATGCAGTTGTTACGCACGCTCGTAACCTCGCAAATTCGCAATATTTTCTTGCCAGATTTTCAACATTGCCATTTTTATTTACCTCTTTGTGAACAGTGCAGCTGTCATTTTTTACATCCTGGCCGAAACTTCCGGTGCACAATAGCATGGTCGCTGTGGGAAATCAGTGTTCGGGGCAGATTATGAAAATGACAGTGACACTGTTCACGAGCAGAGGTCCTGAAATACCTGTGTTGAATATTTGGTGACGATACTCCTTAAAATGACTGTGTTACGAGCATGCGTTGTGCAACTTACACGCATGCTCGTAATGTGCATTTGTAATATTTTCACTCTGGATTTTCACCATTGGCATTCTTCTACACCACTTGATGAACAGTACAACTGTCATTTTACATATGCTGCCCAAAATGTGTTTTTACACGTCCAGCGCAGAATAGCGCTGTCTATGTGGGAAATCACTGTTCGGGACAAATTACAAAAATGACAGTTACACTGTTCATGAGCAGAGGTCCTAAAATGTATGCTGCAAATTTGGTGATGATACTCATAACATGACTGTGTTACATGAGCGTGAGTTGCGCAGTTTGCATGCACACTCGCAAGTTCGCAAATTTATAATATTTTCACTCCACATTTTCAACATTGCCATTGTTCTGCACCTCCTTATGAACAGTACAGCTGTCATTTTACATATCCTGGCTGAAATGTGTTTTCGCACGTCTGGTGCAGAACTGCATGGTCACTGTGTAAAATCAGTTTTTGGGACAGTTTGAGGAAATGACGATGCCACTGTTCATGAGCAGAGGTCCTAAAATGCCTATGTTGAAAATTTGGTGCCGAAAGTGCATAAAATGACTGTGCTGCAAGTGTGCGTTGCGCAGTTTCCACGCAGCCTTGTAACTTCGTAAATTTGCAATATTTTCATGCCAGATTTTCACCACTGGCATTTGTGCACACCTCCTTTTCAACAGTAGAGCTGCCATTTTTCACAGCCTGCCCAAAATATTCATGAGAAAAAAAGGTGCATTCTTTTCAAAACGAGTGATCAGTAAAAATATGACAAACTAAATATTTCTTACAATCTGACAAGTTATCTATGTCAAAAAATCTTAACTCAGATTTATAGCATACATTTAAGCTCTGCATTTCTAAACAAAAAAACGTTTTCTTTTTAATAAAAGACTTTCTGGGTAGGCTAATGAAGCACTATAGCCTTCTGCATTGCTTTAATTTTTAATGCAAATTCCTGTATAGTAAAGCTGCTATTTTAAGTGCTTAATAAAGCTGCTATTTTAAGCGTTAAACTCATGTGTAGGAGAAATAAAGAAAGGAAAAGAAAGCGGAGTGAGGAATGGATATGTCTTTGGACATTTTCTCCTGTAACAAGGCAACAAAGTTGTTGATCTGTGACCCCATGGAAAGTAAGATCAAGTCCAGACTGTCGGTAATCCGAGCAAGGCAACAACTGATCCAGAGACAGATGAACTCCCAAGATTAGAGATTGGCTTAAAAGAAAACAGAAAGTGAAATTCAGCATTTTGAGGTATTAATGATCAGTGACAAAAAATGCAATGTTTATGCATCATTTGTTATCCATCTTGTTTTATCTCATTAGTCAGTTTTTCATTTGTGTTTTAAAAGGTTTGAGGTCCCATCTGTCATTCATTCCAAAGGGCTTTATGTAGTTCAATTTATAAATCCTCAGGCTTTCCTTTCAAGTAACAGATTTGGTCTGTCAGCTCACTGTTTTAATGGCTTTTATCCACTCTAACCCCATGAATTGTATATCCTCTGGTTTAGGTGGATGGTGTGAACTGAAGTGTATGCTCTACCAGTGTCTCCTGCCTAGTGTTGATTATACAGCGTATATGCTCTTGTATCCGTTGTTTTAATGGATGGACTGTTTGCCCACATATAACAAATTGCAAGTTGCACCATAAGCATATACCACATAACTAGAGTCACAAGTTATCAATTGTCTGAGCTCTAGCTTTGTGTTGGGATCTGTATGATGTTGAAACACTTTCCCAGGGCACTGTATTTATATCTTGCACCTGGCACATTTATGAAATCCATTTTTTCTGTGTGGTAACCATGTGTACCTAGTGTTGCTAGCGGGTGTTTGCAGTCTGCTATGTACTAACTTGTCTTTGAAATTCTTGGCCCTACTGAAAAAAAACCTAGGTGTGCACTAACTGCCTGACTCACCTCTCTATCACTCAGGAGGATGAGCCAATTTTTGTAAATTATATTCCCAATCCTGCCTGCTTTGTGATTAAATTCGTAATAAATGTGCATGATTGTGAGTGGGATGTTGTTGGTGGTTTTGCTAATAATTTAATTCTACCTAACAGATAGGCCTTTTCTTTCAATTTCTGTAGCAAGATAGGATCATAGCCCTGACCTGAAAACATCTAATTAGTTCATGTGCTTGTTTTTCAAAGCGTGTTGTAACTACAGTTCCTCCTAATACTGAGTAATTGACTGTATGGTATGGAGTCTTTCTGGTTTTGGGAGGCGCTCCTTGCATGTCACGACTGAATTTGTTGCTGCAGGCTGACGTAGCATTGAGTGTCAACTATTTCCTTGTGTTGCTGACAGTGAGGGTCAAATGAAACAAGTTCAGTGTTTTTTATCTGTCTCATAAGTAAACCTATGATTAAAGATTGTTGTCATTTACCAGCTGATGAAGTCAGGCGCTGCCTGGGTGTCTCACTGCCAGATGCAAAGCACGTCATCGATAAAGCGGTACCAGTGTTTGATGTGTGCTACATAAAGATTTAAATCTGCATTGAATACAATAGTGTACTCCCAGTAACCTAAAAAGAGGTTGGCATAACTGGGTGCTGTGGCAGCACCCTTGGCAGTGCTACACTCTGCAGGTAAAACTGTTTCTCAAATTTGAAATAGTTGTGACTCAGAATTAATTCCAATGCTTGTATAATGAAATCTTTGGAATTTTCTCTGTTAATAACATATTTTTCTAAAAGAATTGCACCGCGATATTCCTTGATTATGCTGTATGAACGAGTACAGTGATTCTATCATCTATCCCTATCCAGGAAAGGTCATCATGCCAGGTCAGGTTTTGTATTTTATTTAATAGACCTTTGTATCTTTAATGTATGACTCTAAACTCAATGCACTCGAATTGAAGGAAAAAGTCAATGAATTTTCCCATGTTTTGTGTCATACTACCTATACCTGACATGATGGACTTCCCCGGTGAATTGTTCCTATTCTCATGGATTTTTGGGAGAAAATAAAAACGAAGTACTATGGGGTACTCATTCCAAATATTTTGGTACTCTTCTTCAGTAATTTCCCCTTGTTGTAAAAATTTGAATAATAGGCTGTGGAGTTCTTTTTGGAACGCCATGGTAGGGTCAAAGTTCAGTTTACAATAATTCACCTCATTATCTAGAAGCGACAGCACAGTTCCTTTGCAATGATCCCTGTTTAGGATAACAATGTTGCCCCCCTTGTCTACTATTTTAATAACAATCAAATCATTTTTTGGATAAATCTTCTACAGCAATACATTCTGATTTGGTCAGATTGTATTTTGGGGCAACATTGTCATCCAAAACATCTTTTACCTGCTGACATACAATTTTTTCAAAGGTACTAATGGCGTTATTATAAATGATGAACTTAGTTTAAATCTATTTTTTTTAGTTTCTGGATATGGTCCCTAGCTGTGATCATACCAGTTCCTTTTTATGTTGGCATGCCGCAGGAGCAAGCCAACATATAGGGAGAGTGCAGATTTGGGGGCCCGGCCGCTGTTGGGCGAATGCAGGGCACGCATTAGTAGGTGCATCCTCATTCTAATCAGCCTGCATGCCGGTGCCACACCATGCATACATAATGGTGTGAGCACATCTAAGCAAAGGTCCGCTGCAATCCGAGCAAAGCTCGTCGTACGCAGCGGACCCTTTGCTTGCATGCTCGCTGCCATTATCAGCATGGTCGGCGAGCGGCTTAACCCCCCCTGTTTTACTGTGCTGATGGGGGAGCCCACTCCCCGTCAGCATACCCCCCCAATCTGGAATGCCAAGGGGTGCCCAATCCCCTCGGCTGGCGCCCCGCTGTGTTTGTACGCCGACGGGGAGCCCACTCCCGGCCGGCATCACCTCCCCCAATTGTTGAATGCTGAGGGGTGCCCAATCCCTTGGCTCATGCACCCCCACCGCTGTCTTTGTTTGCCGACGGGTGCCTAATCCTCGTCGGCATTATCCCCTGCTGTGAGCCAACGAGGTGCCCAACCCCATGGGCTACTGACCCCCAAAAAGAACCAGTTGGTGGCATGCTAGAGCCCACCCCAGTGTGCCAAATGCCCTGCAACAGGAAAACTGTCCCATGATGGTTTTCTTTGTTGTTTTTTTCGCCTGTAAAACTAAAAATGTCCCTGAGTCTTGATGCCCCTCCTCCCACCACACTCACCCACTGCGCACTGCCTCCCTCACCCCCCATACTTACCTCCGTAGTCCGGCGCGATGATCTTCAGTGGACCGGGAACGCGTCTGCACTCTTCAAAGCTGACCGCTAACTGAGGAAATGCCGGTAAGCTGTATAATGGAGTGAATAGGGTTGTTTAAGTTTTGCTGCATATCTCAGGCATTTCTTGGAATTTTGGCACCAAATTTTCAACATGGGTTTTTGGGGCCCCTCCTCATGAATTCTGTCACTGTCAAGGCGTTAGTCGGCCTCAAAAGGTGATTTCGCGGTCACTGCGTGAAATCACCTTTCGGAACCGATACAAATCACAGTGGCAGTGTTCATGAGGTGCCCTTAAAAAGCCTAAGTTCCAAATTTGGTGGAAAAATCCAACAAATGCCTGTTTTACGTAGCGCATGCGCGAGTTGCTACGCAGGCTCGTGAATTTTGCGATTCACAATATTTTACTGCCGGATTTTCAGCATTGTCATTTTTGTACACCTCTTGTGAACAGTACAGCTGTCATTTTCACATCCTGCCTGAAATGTGTTTCTGCACTTCCGGCGCACAATAGCAGTCGTTGGGAAATCAGTGTTATGGCCAGATTATGAAAATGACAGTGACACAGTTCATGAGCAGAGGACCTAAAATGCCTATGTTGAAAATTTGTGATGATACTCCATAAAATAACTGTGTTACTGCGTGCTTTGAGATTGCATGACGTGTAGGCGCCGTATGCTTGTGATATTTTCAGTCTGGATTTTCACCATTGCCATTTTTCCACACCTCTTGATGAACAGTACAGCCATCATTTCACATATCCTGCCCAAAATGTGTTTTCGCACTTCTGGCGCAGAATAGCGTGGTCGCTGTGCGAAGTCACTTCTTGGGACACTTTGAGGAAATAACAGTAACACTGTACATGAGCAGAGGTGCTAAAATGCCTATGTTGAAAATTTGGTGCCGAACACCCATAAAATGGCAGTGTTGCAAGCGTGCATTGCATATTTCCCACGCACCCTAATAGCTTCGCAAATTTGGTATATTTACATGCCACATTTTCAACACTGGCATTTTTTTACACCTCCTTATGAACTGTACAGCTGTCATTTTTCACATCCTGCCCGACATGTTTTCCCGCACTGCACTACACTACCAAACACCCAAAGGGACACCCTAATGCTTGTCACTTTCTGCAGGGTGGGGGTGGGTTGGCATCAGTTCAGTACTTCACTGCCATTCCTATGATGCATCTGTTCAACTCCTGCACTACCAATGCCAATGCCAGCAAGCCAACATTCGGCATTGACAAATGCTTGTTGTTTTAGGGAGGTTAAAAGGTCAAGATGGTCAGAGTTTTCCTGTAATAATAGTTGTAAGGTATCTAAGACTGATGACAGAATTTCAGTGACAATATTGTCTGGTTCTTGATCAGTGTTCATACTGAAAGAATCCATTGCAAAGTTAGTTTCAGATAAGATACTGTACCTGCAAGTCCACTGGCTCCAGTGGGCTCTGTTCCTGTTGATGTGGTAGTCATTATAGCTTCAAGTAGGAAATCAATATTTTCACTCTGTGAATTCACAGCTGTGTTCGGACGGCCCATCCTGACAACATTATGAGGGTCATTGGTGATCTCTTGCTGTCTTGGGAGGAAAAACAATTTCAGCTTATATTTCCTGAAAAATTTGAACAGATCAACAAAGATCTTAAAGTTGTTTATCATGTGTGTTGGGATGAAAGAGTCCTTTTTCTAATACTCTGATTTGAGGGCCTGTCAAACTTAATGTTAACATGTTTATGACTTGCAATCTGTGTCTTTCTTCTTCCCGCAATGTGTGTTCTTTTGTATGTTTGCCCTCTTTGCCCCTTCAATTTCCTCCTATGTTTCTGTTTTTGAAGCCTTGTTCTTTTCTGTTGACCTTCCTGCTTTGTTGCTAGTATCCTGTTCAGGTGATTCTTTGTTCTGCATTCTGCCCTACTTGAACTCCTGTTTCTGTTTTAGAGTAAAATATTAACTCTTGATTCACTCTTTGAAAAACAGGCAAATTAACTAATTGAATGTTTTCAGGTCAGGGCTATGATCTATCTTGCTACAGAAATTGAAAGAAAAGGCCTATAAGATAGAACTAGAATATTAGCAAAGCCACCAACAACATCCTACTCACAGCCATGCACATCTATTACGGAACTTAATCACAAAGCAGGCAGGATTGGGAATATAATTTACAAAATTGGCCCATCCTCCTGAGTGATGGAGAGGTGAGTCAGGAAGTTGGTGCACACCCTAGGGTTTCTTTCAGTAGGGCAAAGGATTTCAAAGACAAGTTAATACATAGCAGACTGGAAACACCTGCTAGCAACACTAGGTATACATGGTTACCACACAGAACAAATGGATTTCATAAATGTGCCAGGTGCAAGATATGTAAATACAGTGCCCTGGGAAAGTGTTTCAACATCCACAGATCCAACCACAAAGTCAGAAATCAGGCAATTGATAACCTGTGACTCTAGTTATGTGGTATATGCTTTATGGTGCAGCTGCATATTTGTTATATTGGGCAAAACAGTCCGTCCATTAAAACAACGGATACAAGAGCATATATGCTGTATAGTCAACACTAGGCAGGAGACACCGGTAGGCATACACTTCAGATTATGCCATCGACCTAAACCAGAGGATATAAAATTCATGGGGTTAGAGAGGATAAAAGCCATTAAAGCAGCGAGGTGACAGACCAAACCTGTTACTTGAAAAGGAAAGCCTGAGGATTTATAAACTGAACTGCGTAAAGCCCTTTGGACTGAATGACAGATAGGACCTCAAACCTTTTTTAAAACACAAATGAAAAACTGACTAATGAGATAAAACAAGATGGATAAGAAATGATGCATAAACACTGTATTTTTGTCATTGATGATTAATACCTAAAAATGTTGAATTTCACTCTCTGTTTTCTTTTTTAGGCCAATCTCTAATCTTGGGAGTTCACCTGTCTCTGAACCAGTTGTTGCCTTGACGGGATTGCCCGACAGTCTGGACTGGATCTTACTTTCTGTGGGTTCACAGACCAAACGACTTTGCTGCCTTGTTAGAGGAGTGAAATGTCCACAGTCCATTCCCTGTGCTCCGCTTTCTTTTCCTTTTTTTATGTTGGCGTGCTTGTGCAGCCAACATCTTGTGGTAGTGCAGCTTTGGAGGCGCGGTCACTGTTGGGCAAATGCAGGGCATGCACCAGTAGGTGCGTCCCTCATTCCCTAATCAGCCTGCATGCCAGCACCACACCATGCATACGTAATGTGGCAAGCACATCTAAGGAAAGGTCCGCTGCAATCTGAGCATAGCTCGTCAGATGCAGCGCACCTCCTGACGTGCTCAGCCACACTGTGAGCATGGCGGCCGTGTAACTGCTGACTTCGGGGGTGCCCAATCCCCTTGCCAGCTTCCCGTGGCCCCAATGCATGTGCCAATGGGGGAGCCCACTCCCTGTCAGGATAAAGCACCCCCCCCATTTGTTATATGCCGAGGAGTGCCCAATCCCCCTTGGCTCTGGGCCCCCCCGGTTTTCTTGTGTGCCGACAGGGGTGCCCAATCCCCATCGGCATAAATTAACCCCTTTGTTGTG
Source organism: Neoceratodus forsteri (assembly GCA_016271365.2). Classification (NCBI taxonomy): domain Eukaryota; kingdom Metazoa; phylum Chordata; order Ceratodontiformes; family Ceratodontidae; genus Neoceratodus; species Neoceratodus forsteri. The sequence goes on from CM028138.1 coordinate 663,872,426, forward strand.
TGCTGATGAGGTGCCCAATCCCTCGTTGGCTGCAGCACTCCCAAACAGTTAGGTGACATGCTGGGAGCTCACCCACGTGCCAAATACCCTGTAAAAAAACTGTCCCGCAATGTTTTTTACCCTGTGAATAAAAACAGTCCCTTGTAGTCTCCTGCCCACCACCGCACTCCACCCACTGCGCACCCTGCTCTCCCACACCCCTCACCCCATACTTACCTCACGGAGCTTGGCGAATGATCTTCGTGGACCGGAACATGTCTGCACTCTTCAAAGCTGACCGTGAACTGAGGATCTGCCGGTAAGCTGTATAATGGAATAAATAGGATTTTTTAACTTTGATGCATATCTCAAGCATTTTGGGGAATTTTTTCACCAGATTTTCAACATGGGGTTTTTGGGACCCCTCCTCATGAATTCTGTCACTGTTATGATGTTAATCGGTCCCGAAAGGTGATTTCACAGTCACTGCATGGAATCACCTTTCAGGACCGATTAACACAAGGACAGAGGCAGTGTTCATGAGGTGGGCTCTCAAAAAGCCTATGTTGCAAATTTGGTGGAAAAAATCCAAAAAATGGCTGTTTTACGAGCATGCGTTGCAGAGTTGCTACGCACGCTCGTAACTTTGTGAATTCACAATATTTTCATGCCAGATTTTTAACATTGTCATTTTTCTACACCTCCTTGTGGAAAGTACAGCTGTTATTTTTCACATCCTGGCCGAAATGTGTTTCGACACTTCTGGCTCACAATAGTGTGGTCACTGTGGGAAATCAGTGTTCAGGGCAGATAACAAAAATGACAGTGAAACTGTTCATGAGCAGAGGTTCTAAAATGCCTATGTTGAAAATTTGGTGACGATACTCCATAAAATGACTGTGTTATGAGCGTGCGTTGCGCAGTTGCTACGCACGCTCGTAACTTCGCAAATTCGCAATATTTTCTTGCCAGATTTTCAACATTGCCATTTTTATTTACCTCTTTGTGAACAGTGCAGCTGTCATTTTTACATCCTGGCCGAAACTTCCGTGCACAATAGCATGGTCGCTGTGGGAAATCAGTGTTCGGGCAGATTATGAAAATGACAGTGACACTGTTCACGAGCAGAGGTCCTGAAATACCTGTGTTGAATATTTGGTGACGATACTCTAAAATGACTGTGTTACGAAGCATGTCCAGTAACTTACACGCATGCTCGTAATGTGCATTTGTAATATTTTCACTCTGGATTTTCACCATTGGCATTCTTCTACACCACTTGATGAACAGTACAACTGTCATTTTACATATGCTGCCCAAAATGTGTTTTTACACGTCCAGCGCAGAATAGCGCTGTCTATGTGGGAAATCACTGTTCGGGACAAATTACAAAAATGACAGTTACACTGTTCATGAGCAGAGGTCCTAAAATGTGTATGCTGCAAATTTGGTGATGATACTCCATAACATGACTGTGTTACGAGCGTGAGTTGCGCAGTTTGCATGCGCACTCGCAAGTTCGCAAATTTATAATATTTTCACTCCACATTTTCAACATTGCCATTGTTCTGCACCTCCTTATGAACAGTACAGCTGTCATTTTACATATCCTGGCTGAAATGTGTTTTCGCACGTCTGGTGCAGAACTGCATGGTCACTATGTAAAATCAGTTTTTGGGACAGTTTGAGGAAATGACGATGCCACTGTTCATGAGCAGAGGTCCTAAAATGCCTATGTTGAAAATTTGGTGCCGGAAGTGCATAAAATGACTGTGCTGCAAGTGTGCGTTGAGCAGTTTCCACGCAGCCTTGTAACTTCGTAAATTTGCAATATTTTCATGCCAGATTTTCACCACTGGCATTTGTGCACACCTCCTTTTCAACAGTAGAGCTGCCATTTTTCACAGCCTGCCCAAAACTTGTTTCCACAACTGTGGTGCACAATGGCGTGCTCGCTGTGGGAAATCACCTTTTGGGACACATTCACAAAATTACAGTGCTACTGTTCATGAGGGGAGGTCCCAAAATACCTATGTTGAAAATGTGCCTAAAAACTCACACAAATAATTGGGTTGTGGACGGACATCTGTTGCGCAGTTTGTATGCATGTTCATTGCTTCACCAATATTTCATATTACCACTCCAGATTTTCAACGATGCCATTTTTTACACCTCCTCATGAACAATACAGTTGTCATTCTCCACATCCGGCCCAAAACTGTGTTTTCGTCCCTCTGTTGCTAAATGGCACAGCCGCTGTGCAAATCCACGTTTCAGCTAACAAAGTGATTGTGCCACTTTTCATGAGATGGCCTAAGAAGCAGCCTATGTTGAAAATGTGGAGTGAAACTACCACTACATGCCTACGGTGTTAGGGTTTCCAACTGTAGCACCCGACCTGGTAGGGACCGACAGGTGTCAGGGCTGTGACTTGGGATCATCGGATGTAATGCTCATGCCATCCCACATCCCACGCCCACCCTGCAGCCACTGACAGGCATCGTGGTGTGTCTTGCACTGTTTGGCCACAAACTTCATCCCACACTCCTATATTGCACCCACGTCACTGTATTTCCTTATGGAATGGGGTAAGTATGATGCCCAAAGACCCCAAAGCACACCACAACACTTGTCAGTGTCTACAGGGTAGGGTGAGGTACAATGCCATGAACATTATAGCTGACGACCCAAAGGCACACCCCAATGCCTGTTGCTCTCTACAAGGTGGGGTTGGCATCACTTTAATACTTCACTGCCATTTCTATTATGCGTCTCTAGCTCCACCACTGCCAATGCCAGTGCGACAACATTTGGCATTGACAAATGCTTTTTATTTCTCCTACACACAAGTTTAGCACTTAAAACTAGTAGCTTTAATATATAGGAATTTGCATAAAAGAAATTAAAGCAACACAGAAAGCAATAATGCTTCATTAGCCTACCCAGAAAATCTTTCGATAAAAAAAGGTTTTTGTTTAGAAATGCAGAGGTTAAGTGCATGCTAAATATGTGAGTTAAGCTTTTTTGACATAGATAACTTGTCAGATTATAAGAAATATTTATTTTGTCACATTTTTTTACTGCTCACTCATTTTGAAAAGAATGCACCTTTTTTCTCATGAATATTAATAAGTTTGAGTATATCAAGTCATGTCTTCCCCTTACCTAAACCACATCCCTGAAGAAGACTCACAAGGAGTCGAAGCGCTGGGTGGTAGAAGGAGTACCTCACTGTTAGACTTTTCCTAGTTTGCTACACAGCAATAAATTCAGTACATTTTGAAGAAAATCAGCTCTTCGTTGTGATTTTTGGTTATGGTCTCGAGTGACACTGCAAACTCTGGTCTTCACTGAGTTCTGTGAAGCCCTCAGTCAGGAACCCATTCTGCAACACATCCAGGATCACCTGACTCCTCCAATCTACCTTGGACAGGTTGGAGTCCTACCACCTCTTCTTTCCCTGCAGCATTCAATGTTTGTGAGTTCTATTCCCTGTCTCTTTACTCCTCCTGGTATGGTGGTCAGTAAACCACCCCTGACCTCACCTTCCTCCCTGTACTGGACAGTAACTGAACCCACATTGTTTCTGCCCTTCCCTCCTCCCTCGCACATGTTATACCCTCCCTGATGTAAACTGCCAGCCCCCTTTCCCTACCACTCTGTCCCTCCTGAATGACTTACACCCCATGACCCCTGTCATGGTTTGGTGTGGCCCAAGTCTCAGTGACTGCGGTGATGTCCACTCCCACTTCTGTTAGTAGTACCTGCAGGTCCTCCATCTTGTTACTGATACTTTGTGCATTCAGGGATACCACCCTCCACCTAGAATCTGAGCCTCCTTCCCTTCCCCCACTTCTTTCCTTCCCCTTTCTCCTCTCTTTGTGATCCCCTATCCCCTACTGCTGACTGCCTTGCTCCCTCTGCACCCTCCAGACCCCCTCTACTCCATCTGTTGACTTCTTCTTCCCAGAGTTATTGGGCCTGTAGACCCGCCTGACCCCCCTTCAGTAGTTGGTGTCTCTGCCACGCCATGCATTAACATGAAGAGGACCACCATTTTGTTTGTTTATCTGTTGCTGTGTAGTCTGGACATGTGCAGTGTTGAAAGAGCAATCACTTCCAGATATGTGCAGATAATGCTTAAGGAGGATCTAGCCCCATGGCTGCCCGGATGCTCGGTTCAGTGTCCCTCGGAGGTCGGGAAAGAAGAAGACGCTGCAGAGTTCTCACCACTCAGCCATCTTGAAAAAACACCAGCCCGCAGTTTAGGCACCAGAACAAAGTGATGTGAGTTGATAAATAAGTGCAGTGAATCTACCAAGGGGAAAGGTGCAGGTCGCCCAGTCCTTCCATTGTGTCTCCTTTTTACATTTGAAGTTGGCTCCCAATAAAGTAAGTAAGTAAAACTTTATTTGTATGAGGCATCCATCCAAAGTGCAAGGCACCTTAACAACATGAATAAAACAACATAAACAACCTCTTAAAATATAATAATACAATAATTGTATAAGATCTTATAGTGTTTCTGACATAAGTCTTCCCAGGCCCCTTCAAAGACCTGTCAAAACAATTAGGCCTTAAGGAAGTTTTTGAAACCCTCAATGGTCAGGCTCTCTCATATAGAAACATAGAAATTGTCAGCAGATAAGGACTGCTAGGCTCATCCACTCTGCCTGTAGGCCCTATGCATTGTATGTGGCCACTGACCCTATGTGATCAATGGCTTGTCATCACTCCCTCCCCACTCAGGCTTCCCTTGTGCCTGTCCCAAACATGCTTAAACCCCTCCACTGTGCATGCCCCCAGTACCTCCTGTGGCAGACTATTCCATGTGTCAACTACCCTATCTGTGTAGAAAAACTTCCATCCATGAGGTAGAGAATTTCACAGGGTAGGAGCCATAAAGGCAAATGATCTTCCTCCCGAAGTTTTCATGCATAAATTTTTATCTCTTATTCAGATTCCTTAAGACACTTTTCGTACATCAAATTGTTATACTCTGGACAAAATACAGTTTAGTGGTGAACTGGAGGAATACTTCCACAGATTGAGACTTAAAGAATTCTTTCATGGCAAGGAAGAAATCACTGGTAGCGAGGATATCGGAATCAGCAATAATTTAATGGATAAGAAAAAGAAATCTGAATTTATCCCCTCAAGTGGGTATAACAAAAAAATAGACAATTACATTCATTGTTTCCGCCAACAAGTCAGTGGTCAAATTCTTACTAGGCAAAACAGGCCCGCTATAACCTTTCTCCACTGGAACGGAGAGCTATACAGGCACTGAAATTAAACCACAACATTGTCATCAAAAAAGCTGATAAAGGCTTTGCAGTGGTGATTTTAAACGGAGAGGATTATATTGACGAAGCTAACAGACAGCTAACTGATCTTACCTACTACAGAGAACTGGAGAGTGACCCCACTATAAGATATAAAAATGAACTACGTGGCTTAATCAGAACTTTTCCAGACCATGTTCAAAAAAACTAACTGACCTCATCTCTGCTGAACCCAGGCCAGGGACATTCTACATGCTACCTAAAATACTCAAACCTGGCAATCTGGGAAGACCCATAGGGCCCAATTCTCAAAGGGGGCTGTGTCCAGCGCAAGCTGCAGCAAACAGCAGCTTGCACCACTGCCCCCTGCGCCAGGGACCCTGCACCCAATTCAGGTACAGGAGGCATCCTGGGCCTTAGTCCCTTCCATCGGCAGCTCCCCCATGCGTCAAATACAAGGCATGGAGAGATTACCACAAGCCTTAATGGCAATATCCAGCTGGTCCCCATCCCCGATGCCACCAGCACTCCAATGACCCTTCCAGTGGTGGTCCAGCCCCCACCCCAGCGAGCAGTGTCCCCGGATAGAGCAGGGACCAGCATAGCCCTCTGCACACCTCCATGGCCATTCTGACTGACCGGAATGTGCAGCGGACTGTACAAGTACACGTTAATATTAGCGTGTACACTTTACAGTCCGCTGCACATTTAGTGCAGTCAGGGACTGGCAGCGGAGGTGAGCAGAAGGCTATGCTGGTCCCCTGCTTTGTCAGGGGATGAGGTGGGCACTACCTGTTTGGGTGGGAGGGTACAGGACCTGCAGCATGTGGGCATATGCCATGTGTCTGCATGGCAGGGACACCTGGGGATCCAGTGCATAGTCTGGGAGAGCTACAACAAGGATCTGGAGAGGGAGGCTGTCCTGCATTGCCATGGGGGAACGTCATGGATGGGACTGCCCCATAGAGGGTACATGTGGGGTACATCCTGGTTGTGGAGGTGGGACCACAGCACCTATGCTACCACAGCTCACCCAGGGGATAGACATCTAAGTCCCCACATGCCAGCACTGGCTGGTCTAAGGGCACTTAGAATTTCTCCCACTGGCTGATGTCTGTGAACAGCAAGCTGCAGCTTGTGTTGGCGCAGTCCACCTAGTGGCATGTCGCAGGGCAGTGCAGGGTGCAGGACTGGCGCAGGACCTGTTTGGGGCAGGTGGCCTGTGGTCCATGCAGGCCACCTTTGTGAATTGCGTGGAGGCAGCCCTGGACGCAAGGTGCACTTTGCACCATATCTGTTTGGTGCAAGCACCTTGCATCAGACGCAGGGCTTTGAGAATCAGGCCCATAGTCTCTGGTAATGGTACCCTGCCTGAGGAGATCTCAGGGTTTGTAGAAACCATTTTGAAGCCACTAGTTATGGAAAAAGACAGTTATAGCCAGGACACTATGCACTTTTTTCATATACTTTCTGGTTATAAGGACTTACCACCTGATACCATTTTAGTGATGATGTATGTAACATCCCTCTACACTAATATTCCACACATGGATGGCATTACAGCATGCCTTAAATACATACAGGAGAAAGGACCAGAACAAAACATCAACCCTGAAGTGATGGGGAAACTTATGGAATTCATTTTGACACATAAAAACTTCAACTTCAATGGTAAACATTATGTTCAAACTATGAGAACAGCAATGGGCACCAAGATGGCTTCACAGTATGTTAACCTTTTTATTGCAGACTTGGAGGAGGACCTTTTAAGGTACTGTCCCCACAAACCACTAGCTTATTTCCGTTACATTGATGATTTGTTTATTATTTGGACGGAGGGCACAGATGCACATAAAGATTTTCATCAAGAACTTAATAACCTTCACCCTACCGTAAAGCTTACCCTGAAGTATTCTAGCACCAATGTTAATTTTCTGGACACCACAGTCACTATTAAGGATGGAACCTTACATACATGTATTTACAGGAAGCCAACAGACAGACAGAGATGCTGTACCTACACAAGAAAAATAATCACCCAAACCACACAAAAAAATCTGTCATGTACAGTCAAGCACTCCGATGTCACTGTATTTGTTCAAATGACGATGACAGAGATACACATTTGGCTTTGTTGAAAAACACCTTTATTGAGCAGGGACACTCCTCCAGAGAAATTGACAGGATAACAGAATGTGCAATGCAAGTACCAAGACAACAACTACTTCAATATAAAGAAAAGACAGCTACAGACAGAATACCCTTAGTAGTCACATATCATCCAGACCTTGAACGTCTGCGTAAGATTATTAAAGACCTCCACCCAATATTTAGTGAGGATGAGACACTTAATTATACTTTTAAGGAACTACCACTACTATCTTTTAAACAACCACCAAATTTAGCCAGCCTGATTATTAGGAGCAAGCTTTCACAGAACAGAATACCATGACACAAAATGGCACACGACCCTGCAATCAACGCACCTGTAAGACTTGTGAGCTCATTTCCACCTCGGACTGTGTGGTTACATCACAAAACAAACAATTCAAGGTACATGGGAGTTATACATGTACTTCATGTTGTGTATTTCATTCAGTATAAGAGATGTCTACAAACAGGTTATGTTGGAGAGACAAGCTGACAGCTCCACACTAGGATGAACTCGCACAGACATACTATTAAAACAAAGAAGATTGAAAAACCAGTGGGGCACCACTTCTCCCAGCCTGACCACTCAGTTTAGGATTTGTCAGTAATGGTCTTAAAAGGAAATCTCAAAAACACACAACAGAGATGAGCTTTTGAGATTAAACTTCTTTTACATCTCAATACGGTAGCAGATGGGATGAACAAAGATCTGGGTTTCATGGGACATTACAGAACTTAACATCCACAGACCTCTTCTTCTTCTTCATAGAAACATAGAAACATAGACTTTGACGGCAGATAAGGACCGCTAGGCCCATCTAGTCTGCCCATTTCCCTACCTACAGGATAGGCCGCAGATCCTAGTTAACCAACAGCCTATTTCTTCCTACCCCCACAAGAATTGCCTTATGTCTGTCCCATGCATTCTTGAATTTTCCCACAGTTTTAGACCCCACAACCTCCTCATGAAGGCTGTTCCATGCATCCACTACCCTCTCTGTGAAATAATACTTCCTCACATTGCCCCTGAACCGCCTCCTTCTATCTTTAAATTGTGTCCCCTTGTTCTTGCAAGTCTCTTTTTCTGAAAGATGCTACCCTCTTGGACTTTGTTGATTCCACTGAGGTACTTAAAAGTTTCTATCATGTCTCCCCTCTCCCTTCTCTCCTAAAGGGTATACATATTAAGCTCCTTTAGTCTCTCCTCATACAGCTTCTCGTGCAGACCCTGCACCATTTTAGTTGCCCACCTCTGGACTGTCTCTATCCTGTCTATGTCTTTGCGGAGGTGGGGTCTCCAGAACTGGACACAGTACTCCAGATGGGGTCTCACCAACTGTCTGTACAGAAGGATAACAACTTCCTGTTTTCTGCTCATGATGCCTCTCCATATACATCCCAGTATACCCCCAGCCCTCCCTACTGCCTTCTCACATTGCTTGCTAACCTTAAGGTCATCTGATATGATTACCCCCAGGTCCCTTTCCTTTTTTGCTGTTGTTACTACCTCCCTACCCATTGTGTATTCTTTCCTGGGTTCTTGTTTCCCAGGTGCATTATTTACACTTCTTTGCATTGAATCCTAGCTGCCATACTTCTGACCATTCCTCCAACCTTGCCAAGTCCCTTTCATCCTTTCCACGCCTCCTTGTGTATCAACCCTGTTGCAGATCTTTGTGTCATCTGCAAAAGGCATACTTTCCTTCAGTCCCTCTGCAATGTCACTGATGAAGACATTAAAAGGACTGGACCCAATACTGAACCTCTGCGGTACCCCACTAGTAACCCCTTTCTTCAGAGTGGACTCATTTACAATTACCTTCTGTGTCCTGTTGCCCAGCCAATGTTTTACCAGGCTACCACCCTGGGTCCCACTCCCAGGCTGGTTAATTTGACTATTAATCTTTTGTGTGGGACTGTGTCAAATGCCTTGCTAAAGTCTAGGTAGGCCATGTCCACAGCCCCTCCCTGGTCTACTACTTTGGTCACCCAGTCAAAGAAATCTATTAGATTCGTCTGACATGACCTTCCCGCTGTGAACCCATGCTGCCTTGGGTCCCGTGCTCCACTGCCCTTTAGGTACTCAACTATTCTTTCCTTCAGAAGTGACTCCATCACTTTCCCTACCACAGAGGTCAGACTGACAGGTCTGTAGTTTCCTGCCTCTGTCTTGGTTCCACTTTTGTGAAGGGGAATCACATCCGCCTTCCTCCAGTCCTCGGGTACCACACCATCCTCCCATGATTTATTAAAAAGAGTAGCCAGTGGTTTCACTAGTTCCTCCTTAATTCTTTTAGAATTCTGGGGTGAATTCCATCAGGCCCCATTGCTTTGTCCACCTTCAGTTTTAGGAGTTCTTGCAGAACCCTTTCTTCTGTGAAAGGACTGGGATCGATTCCCTATCAAGAGTGCTTCTGTTAATTGGATTAGGCACTTCCCCTCCTCTTTTGTGAATACTGAGCAGAAATATTCGTTCAGTATTCCTGCTTTTCACTGTGCCCTCTGCCCACCCACCGTTCATTCTATTCAGCCTCACTATCCCTCCCTTTGTCTTTTCTACGCCGCTGATGTACCTATAAAAGGTTTTATCCCCCTTCTTAACGAGGTTGGCTATCTTTTCCTCAGTTTGGGCTTTGCTATTCTGACTTCCTCCTGCTTCCTTCTGCCTTAACTGGTACAGCTCTCTGTCCTGCTCCTTCTGTGTTTCCTTATACTTCCGGAATGCTATCTTTTCTTCCTGACTTTCACAGCCACCTCTTTTGAGAACCATAGTGGCTTTTTTTTCATTTTGATTTGTTTATTTCTTCACACAAAGGCTTGTTGCCTCTGTGATGGCAATTTTGATAATTCCCATTGTTGCTCCACACCTCCTTCTAGCCTGTTTGCTAGTGCTTTTCTGAGGCACTCTCCCATCTCGCCAAAGTCAGCCCTCCTAAAGTCCAGTACCTTCACTTTTGTATGGCTTGACTCTGTAGCTGAGTTTAACGTAAACCACACTGTTTGATGGTCACTTGTCCCCAGATGGCAACCCACTTCTAGATCTGAGATCCTCTCACTGCCCCCGTTTGAGAGCACGAGGTCTAAGATTGCTCCCTCACGAGTGGGTTCCGAAACTAGCTGTCTAATGCCTGCCACCTGTAGGGCATCAAGAATGGCCCTACAGGTGGCAGGCATCAGACTGGCATATTATAGGACTTCAGCATGTGTGGGGTGTATGTGTGTCTGTGTGTGTGTGTATGTGTTGGGAGGTATGTGAATATACAGTAGCAGGTGTGGGGCTTGCTGTCACATTGAGGTAGGCTTCTATTTAGATACATGGAGTCACAGTGTGTTATTACTCTTACTTCACACACATAATGAATATTCATTCCTCCTCACTATTTACCTTCGTCCGGGAGTGGGGTTGATTCCCTTGAGCCATATTCAGATATCCTAGCCTGCCACTGTACATACAGGAGTGTTAGCACAGACTGTCGTAATGTTTTTTTAACTCTGAACATATTGGAGTGTGAGATCTCATTTGCATCTTTTTACATTAGGCTAATGTAGTGATGTGTGGAAATGTAGATATGTTAGACCTCTCGTCTTACACACATACTTTATATTTACTTCTAGTTACCCTACCGTAGGAAGGGTGGCAGTTTTATTTCATTGTGGTTCTATCCAGAATCCCTAGAGATGTTACTACGTAGATAGGAGTAAGGTTAAATAGTGTCACATATTTGCTCTGTTGATATTGGGATACATAATCCCTTTTACTTGGGATTTCATGACAAGTTGAATTCTTTAGGGAAACAATTGCAATGATTATGTGAATGAATGTGCATTAGGAGTGTGTGTGTGTGTGTATGTGTATATCTCCTTAAAACTAGTTATCCCCCCCCCCTCCGCATTATAGGGGTATTGTGTGTGTAAAGAGGAGGAGAGAAATTACATTTGTATCTCTTATTCAGATTCCTTAGACCCTTTTGGTACATCAAGTTGTTATGCAAGCAATAACACATGAGGAGGTGTGGGTTATCCCCTGATAAGAGTGCGCCTAGGCATGTATACCTTGAGAGTCAGTATGTGTTTTCGCTGACAGGTGCCACTGTGTCTGTCTATATTGCTGCATCTCTGTGATCTACTCATCATAGTGACAGTGAGAAGTAAATTTTGGCAGAAATAAATGGAGCGAGCATGTTCTTAGTTGACCGCTGGGAGAGAGCGTGTCCATTAGCAGGTGCCGTACAATACCGCTTCCTGCTTCTTTGAAACTGCAGTGGTAAACATTGGCAGAAATAAATACATGTTTTTTAGTTTTTACAGGTTTATTTATATAAAGATAGGTACTGAAGTCGCCGAATTTCCAGCAGTGTCAGGAGTGAGGGTGTTCTTTGCTGGCCGCTGGGAGCGAGCGTGTCTGTTACTGGGTGCCGTAGGATACCGCTTCCTGCTTTTTTTTAAAGCGCAACGGACGGTGTGAAAAATTAAAAGAGTTACAGCCAGAAGTATTCTGCTCCTGATGTTCTTTCTACATTGTGAAGGGTGTGATTTATAGGAAATAATCAAGTTGGGGGAGGTTGCGTGCAGACTAAGGAGATCCGAGCGAGGATGATACAGGATCGGCAGTGGAAATATGAGGAAGAAAACTTCTGTGAGTAAAAGAAAACTACACATTTACAGTTTGTGTCACAAGGGGGAATTTGTGTAGTCTGAGATATGGGTACTATGGTACTGTGCTGGTGTGAGTGCTGTTGTGGTGGACTGATGCCATTTCAGTGAGCTCTGCTAGTGAGAGTTTGTGTTTAGGCTTGGCAGAGCTCACTGATTTATTGTTGTCATGGGGCATCATGTTGGGCAGTAGTCCCGGTTGGCTACTATATCATCTGATAAGGACACGGCTCAGGTGATGTAGTAGTCAATCAGAGACTTGGATTTTTTTAAGCCCATTTTATCAACACTGAGAATTTGTTGACATCAGTACATATCAGGCTGCATGGTCTTATTCACTGGTGGTCCTTGACAAGAGTTTGTTGTCTGACACTAATACTGTCAATTTATAGTTACATTATCATTTATAAAGTCCTGTCACTACACTAGAGGTTTTTGAAGTTTATGGGGCATGATATCTAGCTGGAGAGTACAGCTGGGAGATAGGTCCAGCTAAATTTCACACATCATACAGTGTGCACTGATGTTTTTATGACAGTTTTACTGGTAATTTCTTGGCTGTAATACATACACTGAAACTTCTCGGAGTCCTAAGACAATCTCAGTATGTCTTTAATCTGTATGGGGGCTGTTTTTCAGTAATTGCATTCTTATACACGTTGTGACACTCATAGCTTGATTTAGGAGACATCTGCTTGAGTAGTGTTATCCTATATCAATTAAATTTATATGCAGTAGAATTATTTGTATGTGTTTTGCACCAACACCTTTGATCCTGGGACCCTCCCAGCTTAAGGGAACATGATACTGTTAAACTTCCCTGACATCATCTTCTGTTTTTTTTTTTTTGAGTATTTTAAACCAATGGGGATTTTTTCTGTTTTTTCTGCATGATCTAGTTGTTAAAAGTATTGTTTTTTTTAAATAACTGTTATTATGCTTCTGAAGAAGGACTGGTTGGTCTGAAAGCTAGAGCACTTTGTTCTTGTTGTTGCATCTATGTTGGTCCATTAAAAGGTATCAAATCATTTGCTTCTGGATCATGCATACCCTGGGAATTTCTGTCAATTCCTCATTGGAGGATTGGAGTAGGCGGGTGGGACAGTAAGGAGACAGGAGATCTTGCAGATACTGGGGTCCCTGGTCATGTAGGGCCTTATAGGTCAGCAATGCGACCTTAAAGGTGATCCGCCTCTGTACCGGCAGCCAGTGCAGTTCATGCAGCACAGGTGTTTCATAGCTGGTTGTAGGGGTTCCAGTTAACAACCTGGCTGTCACATTCTGCATTAGCTGCAATTGGCAGATATCCACCCTTGGTAGCCCTAGGTAGAGGGCGTTACAGTAATCAAAACAAGTGGTAAAAAAGGCATGGACCAAGGTGGGAATATCTTTGGATGGGTCCAGGTGCTTCACCCTGACAATATTCCTCAGATGGTAAAAGGAAGATTTGGCCATGGCCGACACCTGAGCCTTCAAGGTCAGACCTTCGTCAAATATCATACCCATGTTACGCACCTTGCCCGAGGCATTTAGTGGGGCCCCTCCAAGGTATAAACTCAAGGGTTTTCCCAACCATGTCCTGGTTGTCCTATGATCAGGGTCCACTACCAATACCTCCATTTTTCCTGGGTTTAACCTCAGCCAGCTAGTACTCATCCAGTCCAGTATCTCTGTGTCTTCAAGGCACTAGTCAGGAAGCATAGGGAAAACCCAGGAGCAGTTGTAAAAATAACCAAAACTTTATTCATTGTAGCAATAACATAAAATAAAATAAACCTTTTCACAATAACTATGTACAGAAGCAAAAATAAAACCTTTCTTGTAAAAAAAAATCTCCCCTTGCAGCTCAGCTTAGCTGTTTTTATAAGCCTTTTTCAACCCCCATCCTTTGCAAGCATCCTGTTCTTTGTAAATTTCAGGAGCTGCTAGAACATTAAGAACTTCCTGAAGTCCACACAGCAACTGCAAAAGGCTCAGGCATTTGCACCCAAGTAACCTCTAACTTTTTACAGTTATCTCAAATTATAAATATATATATATATACATTTCAACAGTAACACTAAACATTTTCTAAACAAATATGATCAGTTTTGTTACCATGTATTGATTTGCAGTTATTCTTATATTACCAGATGTAGGTATGCAAGAGAGGAAAAATAGACAGCAACAGAAAACAGAGAGACAGCGAGAGGCAAAGGATTGTGAGACTGTTCGGGTTGATCAAGTCTGAAGTCCACAAAAACATTTGGTTGCGCAACCAGAAAAAGGAGAGAGAAAAGGAAAGAATACAGATCCTTGCATTTACATACTTTCTCCAACAAATGGGACAGAGTTCTATTCTACCCTGTCACACTCCGATAGGCAGTTGTTAAACATTGAAACCGTGTCTAACTCCTGTTTGGGCACAAAAGACATGTACAGTTGAGAATCATCTGTATAGCAGTGAAAGCTCAACCTGTACCATCGTATAATAACCCCCAATGGCAGCATGTACACTGCAAGCAGCACGGGGGAGAGCATTGAGCCCTGCAGTACCCCACAGGGCAGACAGCAAGGGGCCAAGAAATAAATCTCTGACACCACTCTCTGAGATCTGCCCTTGAGGAAGGATCAAAACCAACTGAGGACTGCCCCCCCTCAGTACACAGAAAAAATACAGCCACTCAAGCAGCACCCTATGGTCCACAGTGTCGAATTCCACTGAGAGATCAAGGAAAACCAAGCTGGAACAGGATCTCCAATCTCTGGCCATTAGAAGATCATTTAGCACCCATACCAGGGCTGTCTCAGTGCTGTGCCTTTTTCTGAAGCCTGACTGGAGAGGGTCATAGAAATTGTGGATGGATAAATGATCCTCCAGCTGCAGGGTGACCACCTTCTCAATAACTTTCCCTGTGAGGAGCATGAGCCAGCGCCTGAGCGAGATGGTCACACTCAAGTGAGTGCTGTGGTGACCCTTCCCCTTTTTTTGGTGATTGTGCTTTAAAATTCAACATTTTTAGTAATTGAACTCTCGATTTTTAAATTGGAAGTCAAGCAGGTCATTTTGAATCCATTTGAACACCTGAGTTCCATTGAGAAGTATATTTTTCTTTTGAAAGTGTTAATTCTCTCACCACCAATGGACTTATGCTGAACAGGAGGGCTATACTCTCCACGATCTCCAGGGAGACTGCAACACATAGATAGAAACCATGAAAGCTCCTACGAAAATATCGCTAGTAAGGATGGGATATCCCACATAACAAGAATGCTCTCAGGAATTCAGACAGACCTGTCAGAGATAAAATCCACAACCACTAAACTGTCAAAGTGGACTGAGGAGATGTGTACTCATATTTAGGGTTAACAGGAAAACAAGTGCTGAATTTACAAGTGTAATGAGATATCTTGAACAGCTTACAAATAAACAATCAGACCAAATACATTTTCTGATGCAGAAAGTTGATGATTTGGAGAATAGAGGCAGAAGAAATAATTTAAGAATATTAGGGGTCCCTGAGGGAGCTGAAGGTCCAGATATGTCTGCATTTTTAGAAGGGGTTTTTGCCAAATTTGCTAGGTTAACAGTGGCCATGGGCACTTGAAGTTGAGAGGGCACACAGATCTCTAGGTCCCAAAATAACTAATTAAAAACCCAGACCCATTATTGTGAACTTCCTGAGGTTTACAGTGAAAGAGGACATTATGAGGCTCTCTAGAGAAAAATAAGCTTTGAATTGGAGATGCAAGCATATTTTATTATTCCAGGATTTCTCCTGTAATATTGTGGCTAGGAGAAAGGAGTTTTATGAGGTCAAAATTCAACTGAGAGAACTTGGGCTACAATATTATTTTAAATATGCGGTACTCTGATGATGCAGAAAGGTGGGGGGGGGGGAGAACCAGTAAATGTATGTCAGTCAAAGATGCTTGTTTTTTTTTATTCAGAAGTACAAGGAAACACAACTTAGAGGGTCCCCCTACAAAAAAATCTAACAGTCATATTTCAAATACTATGCAAGACCAGCTGAACTTTGAAGGGCCTAATTCTAGACCTTGCGCAGCTCCTCGCCAACTCTCGAGTACTAATTCAGCTTGAGGTGTAGAACGAGCCAAGAATTCTTCTAAGCAACAGCACCAAGCAACAACTCCTTACCTATATGCTGAAGTGCAAATCCTGTTGATCATTCCTGGGACGCAGAAATCCAGCAAAAACCTAGACAATCCATTAGACCCTCCAATATTCCATGCCTGGCTCAAACTCATGGGAATCCCCAAAAAAGAGGGCACAGCACAGAATGCATTCACAACTCCTCCAACAGAGGCTCTCCAGATTCTGTGGCAAGGCAGGAAATGGACACGTTGGACCTGAGCGCAACCAGTTTAGAAATCCCTCAGGAAGCTTTACACATGGCAAGAACAGTTTCAGGGGAACTCCAGGCTATTAAGTCAACATTTCCTCATGGGGCAAATGCTTCCCCTGCTAATGGACTTCTGGCATAGTGAGGAGTGGCTAAATAGTATGATGCAGTTCTCTGGATTTACTCAAAGAAAGAAACTACCTACTCGCAAGTTGATGAATTTTAAAATATGTGTTCACTTGATATCAGGTACTTTCTGAGTAATCAAAATGGGAAGCTTACTTCTCATTCTGCTAATAGAAGGTTATCAGATCATTTAAAGGTAGCCATGGGAAAAGCTGGTTGGTGATTACAGGTGGCTAGAGTGTAATAATGCTTTTAGAAGCTCCCTGAACAAAACTGTTACATTTTTACTCACTTGTTCTATAATAATGGTGATGTGGATTTTTCCTAGTGATCCATATTATCGCTTAATTTATAAACCTTTTTATTACTACAATGGTCAACGAATAGTATTACAATCTAGTCTCTTCAAGTGGTAATAACAAAACACTAATAAAACATTACATTTTGTGGTAGACAATCTATTCTGGGGGCTTGGTGGGGCTACTACACTTCAGGGGGGTGCGAACACAAAATATAAGAAGCACAAACGGTCAGGCTGACAGGATGCTAACAGTATCCTAACACTTGCTTAATTTGCTTCAAAGTATTAATGTCTGCTATCCAAAGGAAGTGGGTGGTTTCCTCAAGTGAGGCCTTTAAGTTGAATGGACTGACAGGGTATCATGTTCAATGGAGAGGGGGGCAGACCTCTCAACTTTGCTTTTTCAACAACTCTATTTACTTTTTGTTCTTGCTTACCTAAACTAACAATCTGATATATAACTACAGTATGTCCTTTTGACGCTTCATTCCTATCCACTCCTTTTCCAATGTGGTGCCCTGGAATAGTCACAGCACCATTATAGTTTTGAATTATTGCTTTATGATAATCTAATGAACACTGGCCATTTGGGATCAACTTACTAACACAATTCCTTTAGAGCAGTTCTGTACTGGAGCAGTATGAGAAGGGCAGTAATATCTCATTGACTAAACGATCAAAACTTTTAGCCAGCGGTACCTTGGGGTTTGTGTCCGGTAGCTAAGCTTGGTTACACAGTAGAACACTATCTGTCTACCGGTTCTCTGTACTATTTGGGCTTCTATAAATCATTGTAAATTTCTTCTTTCATTTTTTTCCTACAAAACAATTCTTTTAATGTCTTGCAGTTATTGCATAATTTGTTATTTATGGTATAGTTAAATAATATTCTACAACCTATCAGATGGAATATAATTTGTTAAGAGCGATACAGTCTTAATTTTAGAGCTTAGAAAATTTAAATCCTTTTTTTTATACCTAGTTGTATGGTCATATCTTTGCCTACTTTAATAATTTTAACTCTACGTAAATAACTAAATAATACTGTTATATTTGTTATTGTTAACTAGTAATCATAAGGTATGGGACCAGAGTCCCGTATGTCAAGGTTTATTATCTGCTACTACTGTTTGAACTTGGAATACTGGGGCTTTACAATGACTCAGTATAAAATTACTACATGGAACATCAATGGGCAAGGCTCTCTGATAAAAAGGAGAAAAGTTTGAACTTATCGTAATAAGGGAAAAGCAGACATTGCATTTTTGCAAGAAACCCATTTAACTCAAGTGGAAGCAGAAAAGTTACAAAGGTCATGGGCGGGATATGCAGAAAGTTGTTATTACTCCTCTCAGAAAAGAGGTATTTCCCTTCTTATTCACAAGAGTACAGTGTATCAACTTCTGCAGAGCCATAGGAAGGCATTTTGGTGCCTTGGACAAGACACTAATTTTGCAACCCCCCCCCCCCGTAAAAGAGCCGGGGTCTGGGGACTGCAAGGCCCCCAGAAGCTCTTGGGGGCTTTACGTGCTCTGTGGTGAAATTTGGGGCTTTTCTTGAAGAAAAAGCATACCTTTGTTATGTGTTCCCTAACCCTGATTTCAGGGGAAATTTTTACTCTCATGAAATCTGAGGTGTGGTGGGAGACTGTGGCTGGCATCTGATAAGACAGATAAATCACCATAGGGTGTGAGGTTGCGGTGTGATATACACACGCCTTGGATGGTTGAACGCACTCAGCCTTTGTCCTTGAATGTCACAATACAAACAAAAGCTTGCGTATATCAGAGCACGACCACACACCATACAGTGGGTTATCTATTACATATATATATGGTTCTTATTTATAACTGCTCTTAGCAGAACTTGTTGTCAACAAGTTCTGTTAAGAGCACCAGTTTATTATTTGTAATAGTCTGGTGGTTTCTGGTGTGGACTCTTGAAAGGACAGAAGCAAAATGGTTCAAAATCACACAGCATAGTATTCAGTTTATTCCTGTGGAAATAACTGGGATTTCAAAGTCCCTACACTAAACCACCCCTCCCCTACCTCTAAAATCTTCATTTTCTGTGCCATCTCATAAATCTGTATGTTATCACCATAACATCTAATTCAGTGGAGGGACTATGAAATGAAATCCCACGATCATTGAAACAGGACTAAAGGGTATACTATGTTGTGTCAATTGTCATTTTGAGCCATCTTGTTTCTGCCCTTTCCAGAAGAAATATACCTCAGAGACAGCCTAGTTTATTATGGCTCTCTAATCTCAGAGCACATTTTGTTTGTTTCAGATTTAAAATACTTGTACTGCTGCAGCTCCTTTGCTCTACACTGCAACTTAATGAACCTCCTAGGCTAACTATGGCTGGAGGAAGCTGTGAAACAGGTATGAGAATGGACGTTCCGGGGGCACAGAACCACAGACGAGGAGGGCAAGGAGAGGTATACTCTTTTTTAAAGCACAATCATTTTAGTCACTTGGGAAACATTATAAACTTTAAATGTGCATTGTTCTATGGAAAATAGGACAGTGCACAATAGTTTATAACATTTCCCAAGTCCAGTGGAGAGGTCACAGACTCGCACTCCTGCTGCTGATGATTGATTGCCGTTTATATTTAACATACGTGGCTAGCACTAGCAGTACCTTTAGTTTTATTTTGTTTCTTTCTAGTGTAGGTACTAGTGGTGGTCAGGAGTGGATTAGTAATTGAATTGACGCCCCCCCAGACAGTTTTTGTTGTTGCAGTCGTTTAGCTTGGCCGCCTGGCTGCCGAGTCCCTCTGGAGCCCCCAGTCACAGACTCACAGGCACCCACTCCTTCTACTTTCCTAGTCCTGCCGGGTCATCCCAATCCTCCAGTCATGGCAAACAGTCAGTTGAAGTGACTCGTGGGTCAGGACTGGAGGCTCTTGGGATGGCTGGCAGGACTAGGAATGCAGCAGGAGCGGGTGTCTGTGAGTCTGTGACTGGAGGCTCTTGGGATGGCTGGCAGGACTAGGAAAGCAGCAGGAGTGGGTGCCTGTGAGTCTGTGACTGGAGGCTCTGGCAGGGCTGGGCAGCCAGGCAGCCTGGGCCAGGCCAAAAGACCGCAACAACAAAATAGGAGGAGGTGGGCGGCTGGCGGCTCACGGCGGGGACCACCACAGTCTGACTGATTCAATTCAATTAAACCAAAAGCCAACAAGGGGAGGGTGAGTGAGTGAGTGAGTGAGAACTTGAAGTCAGACAGACAGTACTTGTGGGCCTCGACTGGCCACGAGCATGCCAGGAGTCAGTCAGCCCAACCCCAAGGCATGCAGCAATGGCAGCAATGAATTATTTATTAAGGCAACTTCACTCCAGAGAAAATAAAAAATAATGCATTATTAATAATCCATCCTACTGTGCTCTGGGCTTGAGTCAGGTCTGGCTAGCAACGGTGAGGTCGGCGGATGGTCGGTTTGGTTTGGTTTAGCCCCGCCCCCCACAACATACACCATCTCAGTTTCATTCATGATCACCATCAATTAAAATCTATTTTGACAGACTGTCAATTCAACTTCAACATCATCCATTTTTTTTGATGAATAAGTGACGGACACGTGGATGGAAAATAAATAAAATGTAGTCATTGAGACATACACAATAAATAAATCTCCAATCTCTCCACTCTCTCATCAAACATGTGCTGCATGTCTCTCAGAGAACTCTTAGTCTCTTACTCTACACAGACAGAGTAGATGATTGCTCCTATGGCCTACGCTACTCTTGTCCTGTTTCTCTACAGTGACAATCTCCTCCCTCTAGTCTGTCTCGCTGTCTCAGTTCAACACCACTATTCTCTCCTCTCTGACTAAACCACCCTCTTGGTGCCACGTGCTCTGCTCTTACCTTATATAGGGCGGGGCAGTTGGCCCGCCCATGGACAAACTGTCTGGGCTCTGACTGGTGGTACAGAGTCTGTACCAAATGATTTTTCTGGGCTGCAGCTGACGCATACCATGTGACCCACCCGACTTACTGGTCTGCAGATGCACCCCTGCTGGAAGCAACTTGTAATTATGGGCGAACATCCAACATCAACCAAGAAACTAAATAATCATATTTAAAGAGACTGCGCTCATTTTAACAAATTAATTTCAAAGAGAGCTTCAGTTGAAAAGTGCGCCCCCAGGAGACTTGCACCCGGGGCAGGTGCACCTCCCACTCCATCCTTCCTACGGTACTGAACTTCTATAAACACACACATTTGACAAATATGAATGGAAGGTTTCAAATATTGGCGGGCACCATCGATGGGCATAAGGTTGCTCTTTGCAATGTATATGCTCTTAATGGAAACAGAGAAGTGTTCTTTAACAACTTGATTTCAGAACTCCAGGGGTTCATGGATTATGAATTCATTGTAGCAGGAGACTTCAATGAAACTTTAGATCCAATTTTAGGCAGATCTTTCTCTAGAGTAATACAAGTAATGAATAGAGCAAGACTGGCTTTCAGGAAACTGATAGAGGATGTGGGCCACACGGACTCATGGAGAATTATACACCCCAAAGAGAGGGACTATATCTTTTTCTCACCTAGACATACGTCATACAGTAGAACAGATTATATCCTAGTATCAAAAAGATTGGTCACCTCCATGATAGATGTCAAAATTCACTCCATTATAATATCAGACCATGCCCTAACAGGATTAAATCTAATAATACAAACTTCTGGAGAAAAAAAGCCACAGGTGGAGAAGGAATACTAGTTCACTGAAAGAAAAAGAGTCCACTGAATGGATTACTGCACAAACAATGGAATTCTTTAAAATTAGTGACAATGCGGAGGTGTCTTCAACATGCTTATGGGAGGCATACAAAGCATATATACGAGGGAGAATCATTAGTTTTTGTGCCAAAAGGAAAAGGGACAGAGAGAGTATTCTCAAGGATAAGGAAAAGGAGAATCTCTGGAAAGGAAATCCAAAAGTAAGATGACCCTAAACCTAGATCTACTACACAAAATCATAATTAAGAAAGGGGAAGTAAATGCTATTCTATCACAGAAAGCAGAGTACACCTTATTTAGAACTAAACAATGCTACTGGGAGGCAGGCGAAAAGGGGGTAGACTTCTTGCTCTAAGACTTAAAAAGGTACAAAAAAACTTTAATTCTGGTAAATAAATCTAAAGAAGGGAAAATACTCACTAGCAGCAAAGATACCAACATGGCGTTTCACGAGTTTTACAGCAGAATTTATTCTAGTAGGGGAACTGAGGGTACCGCTACTATAGATAATTTTTTTCAAAAGTGTGAACCTTCCAACCTTGTCTCCCCAAGAAAGAGATCTATTAGAAAAGGACATAACTCTCTCAGAGGTTCAGCAGGTCATTCAGGAACTCCCATCTGGCAAAACTCCTGGTCCGGATGAATTTCCCTTGGAATTCTTTGCTAAATGTAGTCCTACACTATCCCTTCATATACATCGAGCTCTACTAGATGCTAAGGCTCAAGAATCCTTACCCACAACCATGAAACATGCATTCATTACTTTATTACAAAAAGAGGGGAAGGATCTACTAGACTCTGCCAGTTATAGACCTATATCCCTCATGAACACTGATTATAAAATCCTAACACAAATCTTACCTAAAAGAATCCAAAATGTCTGTGAAAAACTAACTGGCATAGAGCAGGTAGGTTTCATGAGGAATAGGTCCGGAGCTGACCGTGTCCAGAGATTAATCAATCTATTATGGTGGTCAAAACATAATAAAGAGACAATGGTTGTGATGTCACTAGACATATTAAAGGCCTTCGATTCGATTAGTTGGACTTATATGTTTAAGAATCTCTCCGTATTTGGATTTGGCAAAAAATTCTCTTCCTGGATACATGCTATTTGAGGAACCCACAACTTACATAATAACTACTGGAATTTTATCCCCACAAATAAAACTAGCATGTGGAACTAGGCAAGGGTGTCCTGTTTCACTGTATTTATTTATTTTAGCCTTTGAACCCTTAATAAGATTCTTAAATGCACGCTCAGGCATTCAAGGCATAAAACTGGGGAAAGAGATGCATAAGACATTTGAATTTGCAGACGACTTACTAGTAGCTGTCAGTTCTTTTGTGCAATCTTGTTTAAATATTAAGGAAACTTTGCCCAATTTTGAGGAAATCACAGGGCTTAAGATTAGTTGGAATAAAACTCAGGTATTGCAAGGTAATCTGAATGAACTCACTTTAAAACAACTAACTAATATGCTATGTCCTGAATGGTTTATATCCTTGATCACCTACCTTGGCCTTCAAATTACAACGGACATTAATAAAATCCTAAAAATTAATTATAAACCATTGCTAGTGGATATAGAAATAGATTTGGAAAGGTGGGACAAACTTAATTTGTCCTTATGGGGCAAGATCAACATCATTAAAATGAATTTAGCTCCAAGACTATTTTATCTATTTCATAATTTACCTGGTTTACTTGGCTCCAAACTTTTTAAATATATTGAGAGGATTATTAGGAAATTCCTTTGGGGTTCCAAACCTCCAAGGTTAAATGTTAACAAGTTACAGGCATCCAAAGATGTGAGTGGTTTTAATTCATTGCGGTGGGAAAGATACCAGCTGGCATTTATTTTTAAACAGACACTACATCATAAGGGGCTAATGGATAATCTTACCCAAAACAGGCCCTTATGGGTAAAATTTAAGGAACATCTCCTTGAAGCTCACCCCATTACAGATTTTATTTATTTACCCCTTCCTGTACAGATTAGAGACAACCCCTGAATTAGAGGTTCAGTCTCTACCTTGAAAAAGGTGGATTATATTATTAACAAGGAAAGAATCCCTTTACTGTTCACCCTGTTATGGGATAATACTAAACTCACATATGGGAGAAGGAAGCTATCAAACTCAGACTGGCTAAAGGTAGGTTTATCAAGAGTCAATCAACTTGTTACAAAGGATACAAAAGTTATGTTGTCATTTCAGAGAATAAGGGAAACGTTTAACATTCCCAAGTTCCACTTCCACTTTTATTTATGTTTAAGGAAAACACTTCAGGAAACTATTCTGCCAGCGGGATACACCCTGCCCACAAATAGGGATTGGATTGGGAGCAATTAGTGTGACTAGGTTCTCTCAAGAGAGGTGCCAGTTTCTTTTATGAGTTACTACCTGACTCTACCGGTCTCCTTGTCTAACAAGCAAGGCTAAGGACGATTTGGAGGAGGAACCATCATTGGAATTACACCTGAAAGACTGGGAATCAGTTTGGGAGATGGCCAACAGAACCTTCAAGGAACTACAAGGTAGGGTCATTCAGTTCAAAGTCCTACACAGATATTAACTAAGTCCTAGCAAACTGGAATCAATGGGCTATGCGCAGAATGTGACTTGCTGGAAATGCGGTGCTGATAATGCTAACCTATCTCATATGTTGGAGTTTTGCCCAAAATTGATCAAATTGTGGACAGAAGTAGGTAAAATGTGCACAAAAGTGTTGGGAGAAACAGTTCCTCTCTCTCCAACTATATTTATTCTTGGAATTTTCCCAGAAGATATTAGTTTAAGTTTACTTCAGAAAATACTCATTGGACATGCATCCTTAAGTGCAAAAAGATCTATACTTAGATTATGGAAGGGAAACCAGGCTCTCGAGGAATGGTATAATCAAATGGAGTTTGTATCTAATAATGAGAGAGTGTATTACCTTTTGCAAGACAAGATTGATGTTTATCTTAAAATATGGTCCGCCTTTATAGAACTATTGGTTTAAGAATAGATCCATTCCTGTTACAAAATCTAAAGATAAGGTAATGTAAGCCGAAGTAACATGAAAGATAATAACTCATTTCTAGGAAGGAGTGATTATGGAACCAAGTTTAGAAAATAAAGCTGTAAATACCCTATTCCTTTTAATGCAATACACGCTTAACTGGTGCCACTAGATAGGGATTCCTGCATTGCAATGCTGTTTTTCCTGGAAAAATATTATATATGTTTTGTAAGAAGGTTCCATTAACATATTTTATCTGTGTGTAATTGTATTCTCTTCTGAAATCAATTCAATAAAAATGTTATGATGGAAAATAAAATAACTTTCCCTGTGAAGGGTAAGTTAGGGTCTGGTCTGTAGTTTGCTGGACAGTCTGGGTCAAGGGAGGGCTTTTTCAGGAAGGGCCGCACTATCACCTCCTTTAAGGGATCAGGAAAGATCCTTCTCTCCAGGGAAACCCTTACTATCTCAGCTAGGACCGGGCTGATGACCTCAACACACCCTAACAGAAGGTAAGCCGGGCCCGGGTCCAAACTATAGCAAGTTGGCCGCAGAGTCTGGATGATCCTCCCTATATCCATGATTGCTGGTTGCCTGAGGGTAGACCAGGTCATCTGGGCATTTGTACCACCTGGTTGGTCAATGCAAGGTCAAATGGGGAGGCACTGGCTGATCTCATCCCTGATGGAGGACACCTTATCAGGGAAAAACTGCGCAAACTCCTCACACTTTTCTTGTGACAATGCTTGACCAGAATACAGACAGGCTGGAGTGCACAGTCTGCCCATGGTCTAGAGGAGATGAACTGGTCTATTTGTCACTGCAGCAGTTTCCCTGGACAGGAACTCTACCATTGTATGAGATATTGCTGATTGGTAGACCTTATAATGGTCTAGCAATCTAAGTCTGTCCTCCTGCTGGTGGGTTTCTGCCAATGTCTCTCCAACCTTCGCCCTTGCTTCTTCAACTGCCAAAGTGTCTCATCATACCATTGGGCACCCAAGCAAAGAGTAAGAGGGTGAACACGTACCAGAGCAAAGACATCTAGGGCCCCAGCAACAGTCCTATTATAGGCTAGTGCAAGGGGCCGTGGGTCAGTGCTATCTGTTGGAATTCTCAAAAAGTCCAAGTACCGTCATTAGGCCTTCTGACGTAACTCCTCTCAAAGGATGATACTGTACCAACTCATTAGGGGCAGGCCTATTTCAAGGGGCTGCGAAACTGAATCTCAGGGCGTGATGGTCAGACCACCCAATTGGATCCACCTCCATATTGGAGATTTCCATCCCCATTTGGAACACCAAGTCCAACAAGTGTCCTCCCCATGTATTGCGGAGGTAATAACTCATGTCAGGCCCAATGATTCCATCAGTTGGAGGAGGTTTTGTCCAAAAGGTAAGAGTTAATCATTAACCCAGGCATTAAAGTTCCCTAGAACTAACCATCTGGGGGCCTCCAATACCATCTCAGCGATGGAAGTCCACAACCTCCTTCAGGAACACCCTCCCATCACCTGGTGAAGGTAGATGAGAAGGATCCTGTAGCCTGCACCCACACCCACTATACACTCAAAGGAGTTAGTAGTTCCAACTGGCACCTCCCTGCTACACAGTTCTGGTCTAAAAAAGACTGCAACCCTTTCACCATCACAGTCCAATCTCGGGCTGTGTTTCACCGAGAACCTGACTGGAACTGCAGATGCCAAAATGGGACCTGCACTTTCATTCAGCCAGGTCTCGGTGATGCAAGCCAGATCTGCAGAGGCTACAAAACCTGCAACTGGTGCGGTCTTGTTCCTAATAGACCTGGCATTGCATAACACCACCCCAGAGGGCCAAGACTCCGAAGATGACCTCACTACCTGCTTAAGTCAGAGCCCTTGGGTATGGGCACAAGGCAAGGAGGATCTCACTCCTGTGCCCATTTCACCCCAGGGTGCCTCCTGGTCCTTACTGTCTCTATCACCCACCCCCTCCCATCCCTCCGAGATCTCCAGGATTCTCCCCCCGCCTCCTCGATATACCCAACACCGGCATCTATCATACACCTCGGGAGGAAGTGGGGGTCAGTCAAAAGGGCAAAGATCCCTCAGTCTTGAAGGGGAGTACTGCCTGACCATAATAATTTCTCTGTGGCACATTACTTAGACCTACACACACACACCACTATTCCAATCTCACCCCACAGTCACTCAATCTAATCCTCACCCACTCAGCCAAAAACTCTACCTCACTCACTTATACATGTATCCCTCCCCACCTCAATATTTCCTATAAATTCCCCCTTTCAACCAAATTAAAAGTCCCACTATTCCCTCTCCGCCTCCTTGCACCCCAGCCCCACACACTTAGCAGCAAATATCTTTAAAATGTTATTTTTATGTGAAAACTATATAGTCTTCAGATGCAGCTTTAGTTTATTTCCAACTGCAGCGCTCCCATCACTGCAGGATAAAATCTTCAAATACTCTTCTGCCCCCTCTCACAGGGCTGATCTGTATTCAGTTACTGTACTTTAACAAATTATCATTTTTACATTAACTGATGTCCAGTAAACAGGAGTTCTCCAATAAAAATGCCACACAATAAAGGAAAAGAGTATTTACTTCACCAGTTACTAGCAGAAAGTTGAGTTCTTTGGGTAGTTTACAGTTTCCTCTCCTGATGTTATTAATCCATACCAGAGCTTTCCTTCAATGGTTTCTATAGGGCACCTGCTCCAGACACTCAGAGGGCCTCCCCCAGACCTTCACCTCAGTGGCGAAAGGTCGACCCACCCTCTGGTGAGCCCCTTGCTCCACCTGAGGGAATGGATCCCTGTCCCACCCTCTGGTAGTGTCAGTGACTGTTCCTTCGTCCGGGTTGGGGGTCCCACTCCTGATCAAACTCCTTGGAAGGCCTTCCCAAGAGCCATTCACTCTAGTAGCTGCCTTCCCCGCGTCTACTTCTTCCGGGCCAGTCCGACCAAGAAAAAGGTTGGTAATACGCAGAGTTATGTGCAGCGTCTGACAAAAAACTGTGTGTGGGGGGTGGTCTCATATGCAGTCTCCCAATATCGCCTCCACAATTTTGACTCAGTCACTATATGAACATATGAACATATGAATGTGCCAGCAGAAACAGATCACCAGGCCTATCAAGTCTGCTTGAATGTGCAGCTAGCACCCTACTTTGCAGCTGCCCCCCCCATCCTTACCTGAACCATTTCCCCCTCCCTCACCTGGACACTCCCACTCTCCCTGTCCCATGCCCTCTTGAAGCTACTGACATTCCTGCGTGCTATCACCCTTTCTGGTAGGGCATTCCACTTAGCCACAACCATCTCTGTGAAGTAATGCCTCCACATCTCCCTTCTGAATCTTCCCCCTTCTACCTGAAGATCATGTCCTCTGGTATCCCTCCACTTCCTAATATTAAACAACCCGTCCACCCCCCCTTTTTGATTCCCTTCAAGTATTTGAAGGTTTCAATCATGTCCTCCCATCCCTCCTCTCTTCCAGTGTGTACATATTAAGCTCCTCTAGTCTCACCTCATATTCCTGCCCCTCCAATCCCCGAATCATCTTTTTCACTCTCCTCTGTACTCTCTTCAGCAGACTGATGTCCCTTTTCAGGTATGGCCTCCAGAACTGCACACAGTACTCCAAGTGTGGTCTGACCAGTGACCTGTAGAGGGGTAATATCACCTCCCTGCACCTTGATGTGATTCCCTTTGCCATACACCCCAGCATCCTGTTTGCTTTTGCCATCGCCTTTCTGCACTGGTCCATATTGTTCATACTACCTGTAATCGCTAGCCCAAGGTCTTTCTCCTCCTCAGTGCTCTCCAGTTTCACCCCTCCTAGCCAGTATTCCCTCTTCAGATTCTTCTTCCTACAAGTGGAACCTCGCAATATATGATGACAACAGAACTTAGCAGCACTGAAAGGGTTTGCAGGTTAAAGATGGTATCTATGACAGTGTACACTTTGCCTCAAAATCATATGTGGTAAGGTTGGCTTTTGAAGGCATCTGATGTTATTTTAGCATGCAGTGCAAGGGTTCCAGTTTCTACTTGTCTTTCGCTGTGGGATTTTTTTTTTTAAACAAATTAGGCATTAGCAGAGCTCGCTTCTGTCTGGCATATTCTGCTGTTAGATACTGCCTTTCTTTATCCCTGACATTCACACTTAACTTTGTTGGGCAGCTAACCTGGAACTTGATACCCACCACATACAGGGTGTTCTTGCTGTCTCTGGGTTGCCTGTTTGACTCTCGTTTGGGGGCTTAAGTCACTGGAAAAGAAGAGCTTTTTGCCTTCCTTTTCTACTGATTGCAGCTCTCTGATTTTTGCCTGAATGTATATGTTATCCAGGAAATTTAATAATTTTATTTGATTTATTTATTTGAATTTTGGTAACCGGGTAAGCCCACTGAGATCAAGCAGTACCTTTTTCAGGGGTGACCCAGGGGAAGGTACATAGGACAAAAGTATACAACAAACACAGCGACAAAGAACTGTACAAAATGAAAAAATAGCATAAAACTATTTACAGTGAAACCCACCAGGATGAAGCCCAACTCTGCAGAATTCTGCAGTAGAAGTACTGCAGCAAACAATGCAATTTCAATGGGCATTAATCCCTTTTGTCATGCAGAAAACCTGTGACACTGCACTTCATCCTGGCGGGCTTCACTGTACACTGGTTTTTGCAATAAACAGGGCTAAAGTACAGTTAGAACGTCCCAGTACAGTATGTTATATAGAGCAGTATCCACACAGCAATTCAATCACAGTACAAAGGTTGTGGAGGGTAACAGAATTCAGCTTTGAAGTTACAGGAGGACTAGAAGGAGGACTAGAATAAGAGCAGGAGCCTGTAGATCAGGTGAGGCAGGTGCAGATTCCAGAAACATCTATGTAGTTATGCAGGGCACGTTTGAAGCAAGGGAGGGTAGAGCAGGAGAGAATAGATGGGGAGAAGGAATTCCAAGCTGAGGGGCAGCATAAGCAAAGGATCATCTGCCTGCTGCTAGACTTGTGTTTGGTATGTCTAGTAGTGGAAGTGAGGTAGAGCGGAGAGACCGGTTGGAGTATTTTCTTACTATGATGTCGGAAAGGTTAGGAGGAGTGTAGAGATGTGTGAGCTTATAGGTAAGGCATAGCGAGGAGTACTGGAATTTTTGTTCGAGTTGGAGCCAGCCCAGAGATGCTAGTACAGTGCAATGGTGTTGGTAGGGGTCTGCTCCAAGAGCAAAACATCCAATCTTATGATATAGCTGTTTCATTTGGCTTGTTAGAAAGGCCTTAATTGATAGGAATAGTGGAGCCCTGTAGGATAGCAGAGGTAGCAGCCAGTGAGGCAGTAGCAATTTTAAGACAGGATGCAGTAGAAAGCAGGGGATGAAGATGGTATAGCAGACCAGTCTTTTGGTGTATGGTTTTGGCAGTATTGCAGACATGGGCCTCGAAGGAGAGGTTAGGATCCAGCAGGATACCCAGGTATTTGAAAGAATGTACCATTTCAAGGGGGTTCCCCATTGCTAGAGCAGATGGAGAGTTGCTGATTAAGAGCAGTTTTAAAGGACAGGGGATGGAAACGTATAGACCTAGTTTTTTTCATGTTTAGTAGTAGGTTGCTTTTGAGGAACCATGCTTCTAATTAGCGGAAGTCTGATTCCAGGTGCCAATTGAGCCATTGGATGTCGGCTGAGGAACGGTATAATATGGCGTCGTCCACGTAGAGCCGAACGGACATCCAACCACTGAAGCCAGGTAGCTCATTAATGAACAAAGAGAAGAGTAGGGGGCCCAGTACAGATTCCTGGGGGTCTCCATGGGTAATTGGCCTGAATGGGGACTGACAGTTACCCCATTTGACACTTTGGGTGCGGCCTGATACATAGTCGCGGAGCCAGGATGTGGATGGTATATCAAGACCCAGGGATTCAAACTTCATTACCAGTAGCACATGATTCACTAGGTTGAAAGCCTTGGTGAGGCCAATAAAGATAGCCCCCATTACTAGTCCTAGGTCAAAGGCATAGTAAATATCAGTGGTGACTTTGATGAGTGCAGACAGAGTACTATGATTTTTCTGAAAACCATACTGGCAGGATGACAGGAGTTGGTGATGTTCGAGGTAATCCAGCAGTTGGCTGCATATAATTCTCTCTTGAACTTTTCATAAGGTAGAAAAAGGAATGAGCAGACTGGATGGGCCTTGCAGTCCTTATCTGCCGTCAACTTCTATGTTTCTATGTTTCTATCCCCTTTGTGGATAGGGATTACTACTGTTATTTTCCATTTTGAGGGTACATTACCATCGAGAAAGGATCTGGTAATCAAGTTTCTAACTGGCACAGCAAGTGCTAGTGCTCCCCAATTTAGGAACATAGGCTCAAGTGTGTCATGGCCAGGAGAGCCATGTTCCTTGAGGTTTAGGATTAGCCTGAGAACCTCTTTTTGGGTAGCTAGTTTGATAAGGAATTGTGGAGATGCAGACCTAGATGGAGTAGTGACTGGAGAGGGCTGGTTGACTTGGTTGGTAGTGAAGTGGGATACATATTTGCTGAGGTCTGTAAAGAAATTGTTAGAACCGTCAGCTATTGATACTGGGTCTGATAGTATTTTGTCCTTCGATGAAAGCGAGTCAGGGCAAGTGGAGGTTTTACCTTTGAGGAGGGACTTTATCTGTGCCCAGAATTCTTTGGGGTTACTGAGATTTTCTGATTGGATTAAGTGGTAGTAAATTCTCTTAGCACTTATTATTTTAGACTTGCATGAATTTCTAAGCTGTCTGTCAGCATGCCAGTCAGAGGGAAGTCCCATCTTCTGAGATGTTTTCCAGGCTGCATTGCAGTTAGACATAAGCTTCCTTATATATTTTGTCAGCCATGGTGCATTAGAGTCTTTGCATCTGCGTTAGGTAAGAGGTGCATGGCTGTTAATTATGGCAGTGACAGTGTTGATTAGGTATTCTAGGACTTGGTCAACAGTAGGCAGGGTACATATGGGGTCCCAATTTATGGCATTGAGATAGTTGAGGAAGGCTTTATGATTAAAAGAGGACATGTTACGAGATCCTACAATTTTAAGAGGAGGGTTAGGGGAGTTGTTCCTCCAGATACAATAAACTGGTGAGTGGTCACTGATGCTGTCTGGTAAAACTCCAGAGGCAATTATCCTATGAGCACAGTTGGATAGATCCAGTCTATAAGTGAGTGGTTACCCATTCTGTTGTACCTTCTTGTGGTTTCGATGATGTGTTGAGTTAGATTGGCATTGGCAAGGGTGGACCAGGCTGTGCTTATGTTGCTGGTTGACTAATAAATGTTGAAATCCCCACACAATATTAGTTCCTGTGGAGGAAGATCACAGAGGGAGGAGATGACGTTGGGTAGGGCTGCCTTAGCAGGCTTGGGTGGTAAGCAGGTAAATCCTATTAATATTTTTTTGGTGTTGCCTAGGGTTAAAGAGACAAAGATGGTTTCGGCCTGAGATGACAAGGAGGTCGGAGGTCTAATTTCACTAGCTGCAAGGTCGGACTTGACATATAAAAGAACACTACCACCTCTTGCCAACCCTATCCCACCTGAAAGTAATGTATCCAGGCAGGGCCACTTCCTGTGGGAGGATGGAGGGTTTCAACCAGGTTTCAGAAACTCCGAGTACTGCTGGGTTGAAGGAGGTGACCCAGGCTTCAAGTTCTGTTATTTTAGGATGCAAGCTCTAACAGTTCACGTGTGCTATTTTGATGCCCTTAATATTAGCCCAATTAGAGGGTAAGGGGCAGAGGTGGACTGGTAGGTATGAGGGGTTCCCGGATTGGACTCCACATCTCCAGCTAGTAGGATTTGATAGAGTATGTAGTGCAGAGCACACCAGGTGAGGGTGTGGGTGGGGTTTTTGATTTTCTTTGTTTTAATGGTAGGCACACATAAATGATTGTGTAGCCAGAGCCCTAGATTGATGGCATTCTTTTTTGCCAGGCATGGAAGTGTGAGTAGTTACAGGGGACCCTCGTGCGGTATGTTCCATGGTGGGGTGCAGAAGCATTGCTCTTGGTAGCAGTTTTGTGCCTTTGTTACCACTGGAAGAGATGAGGGAGTCACAAGACATGAATATAGCAATATTATAATGTGGCAAGAGCCAGTCCTAGATGCTGCAATTTTTCAGGAGGCAATCTCAAGTAAAAGATTTGAAATGCTCACTTGGGGCAGGAGAAGGGGCTAAGTACAGAGGATGAATGTTGATTAAGAATACTTAAAATAGTACTCTCACAAGACAGAGGATGGGGAAAAGAGAAAGTTAGATAGAAGGGGAGAGAGAGAAATGGGCTGCTACTAAAAGAAAGGTCTACCTCTTTTTACTGTGGTCATGATCATTTGACAGATATGAGGTTGGTCTTGGTTGAAATTTAGGACAGTAGTGTCCCTCTAGTGGTAGAAACATAGAAACATAGACTTTGACGGCGGATAAGGACCGCTCGGCCCACCCAGTTTGCCCATTTCCCTACCTATTGGATAAGCTGCAGATCCTAGTTAACCAACAGCCTACTTCTTCCTACCCCCACTAGAATTGCCTTACGTCTGTCCCATGCATTCTTGAATTCCCCCACTGTTTTTGACCCTACAGCCTCCTTAGGAAGGCTGTTACATGCGTCCACCACCCTCTCCATGAAAAAATACTTCCTAACCTTGCTCCTGAGCCGTGTTCCCCCTCTATCTTCAAATTGTGCCCCCTTTTTCTTGCACATCTCTTTTTCTGAATGGTATAATGAGCCAATGAAAAAATGGGTAGATTGTTATCCAATCAGAGGCTGGCACTTTGGCTATAAAAGTAATTGTCCAGATAGAGAGGCTGGAAGGGAGTCGGTGGGGAAAGGCCGTGAAGCGGTGGCAGGGACAAGCTTAGGAACTGAGTAGCTTTAAACAGTAAGTAAGAGCTCCATCTCTCAGTGTACACAACTTCAATTAAAAGTTCCGATTTGAAAATGACTGGCCATGGTCGTTCTCTCTCTTTTGGTGGAGGGTAGGCGTGCCTTGTGCATCTTGTCTATAATATAAGAGGGTCCATTCGGGGAAGGTCCTGACAGTTTTTCACACAATTTTTGTACAAATGTTGTGGTGTCTTTTTTTCTTTAAATTTGTTCTACTTTCCCCCCCTCAAGGTATGGCCCCCATCGACCCTACCCTTGCACCCCCCCCATCATCCACCTCCCTGGGACTAACCTAGTCCAGAGGTACACCCTGGATTGCCCAACAGGGTGGGGCTGTTGGGAGGGGGTTCTGGTTCCTCCTGCTGGACAATGGGTTATGGCGCCGATGGTGCCATGGTTCAGTGGTGCAGGGCCTGTGGTGTGAAGGTGGGTGACATCCTGCATGGTCCAGGTGTTTTCTGTTTTCCTTTTACCTGGGAGGCGGGGCATCCAGTGACGTCAAGGTGCATACACTGATGTCTACCCCAGCTGCCTCCAGCAACTACAGGCATTGGCTGTTGGAACCCTGGCTTCCACCAGGGATCAGGGAAAGGCCAGAAGTTCTCCCACCATGTCCCCTGGAGGAGGACAGCAGTCCATGGGATGCTTAATTCTTCTCCCCCAGGTGGTCCTCTGATGCTGCAGCTTGTTCCTGAACCTGGGTCATCGGCATCATTAGCAGTAGCGCTACCACCGCGTCGGTGGGCCAGCCAAGTTATGGTGTCTTTGCCTTTAGCTTTTTCGGGCAGACCAATAATCACAAGGTTATTCCTCCAACTCCTCTGCTTCTGGTCTTCCATTCTCACCTCTAGTTCTTGTACCTTTCTCCATAGTAGCACCAATTCCTTCCATTCCAGCTCGGCTCTGTCCTCAGCTGAGCTCACTCCAGTTTCCACATCTCTGACCCTGCTATTAAAAGATTTCAACACCAGCTTTAACATTCTGAAATCAGTATCTAGGTCCAAGAGGGCTTTCTTTAAAAAGTCAAATTCTGCCATGAATTTAACCACAGAAGCAGTAGTGGCTTGCTGCTGGGGAAAGATTAGCTGACGATATTGGTTTGCTGTATTTAACAGTTTAGCATCTCTCTGTTAATGGCGTACAGGTCAGGATTTCTTTCATATCTTCACTTATTGCAGCTCGAGCGTTGAAAGCTTTGCACTTATTGTTCCTAAGACGTTGCGATCAGTAGGCGTGTGGTGCTATATTCAATAATCAATCAGGCACAAGGGAACACAAAAAAGCACCCACACAGTAGCAGGAACAACCAGAATGCCTACTCATGGTATAAAATGATCTCTATATAAATACAGACGTGCAAAAAGACACATATAGGTGGCTAACAAACAAGAACTAACGTGTTACCTGGTACACTGCCAGGCTTCATCAGAGTAAAATTCCACTGATATCAGTGGGTCAATAAATACAGCTATAAGCTGAACATGTGATCCAAACTAACCAATCACCATTTCAAAAATGTTTTCTAAACATCGCATTGCCCTTTAAAAAGGAAAATGCAAGGGCATCTTGTATAGCAGTTAATTATTAGCCCTTGCATTACTTGGGAGCTTCAGACCATTTTTTATCTAAATTCAATAGGACATTCTCAGGATCCCATGCAATGTGATACGATGTCGTTCTCCTCCTGCTGCAATTACACAGCAGTTCCAAGAGACTGGATATGTATATATGACATCCCACTAACACGAGCTTACACACTTAACATTTACTATGGAGGGACACAGTCGACTGTATACTTGTTTGGTGACTTTCTCCAACTGTATACAGAAATATATTCCACACTTATTTCTGTTAAAGTAATAATCTTTTCTATTATAAGAGGCCGAAGGACCGAACCTGGATGGCATATAAGATTTCAACAGAATAAAAATATAAAAAAAATAAAAAAGGCATCTATAAGATCCTATACCCTATCTCTGGCGGCAACTGTAAATTACTGCTATTACTAATATGCTCAGGGAGCGTGGAACTTAACCCTGGGCCACCTGGGACTATCTCTGCACCATCAGAATTAGTAAAAATTAAAGGGCTAAGCCTTCTACATATTAATGTATGTAGTCTACTAAAAAAAATCACATTGCTCCAAGCCTGGGTTAGCCATACACTATCTGACATTTTGATAGTGTCTGAGTCATGGCTTAGGCCTGACACAGCTGACAGAGACATAAACTTACTTGACTATCAAACGTTCAGAGCTGAAAGACATACAAGAGGAGGTGGGGTAGTAATCTATGTAAAGGCCAACCTACCTGCAACTTGTCTTGACTCTTCTTCTATGGCAAAAGAATTCGAGTGCCTATCCCTCAGAATAGCTCTCTCAACAAAACCCTGCAGTTGATCGGCTGTTACAGACCTCCCTCAGCTGGCTCTTAGATACTATCCACTTGGGTGATTTGATCACACAAGGAATGAAGAAACCATAATCTTAGGTGACTTAAACCTAAACTGGCTTTCTAAGGCAGCTGCACAACATAACATCATTCTGTGACATGCATGGAAACACACAGCTCATAAATGAACCTACTAGGGTAAACAAAAGACCCTAAAAACAGCACACATATTGGACGTACTATTAGTGAGTAAACCTCACCTCTTCTCACATTGGAGTACTGTTCAACGACATCAGTGATCATTGTACTATTGCAGCAATTAGGACAGCATGTAAGCCTTCATCCCCTACAAAATTCATGCTGAGGAGATCGAAAAAGAAATTCAACATCAATGCATATCTGTATGATATCAAACACTCCACAAGATGGCAAGAGTTCTATCTAGCGAACACAACGGAGATTGCACATGGTATTCTAAATGATATTATCATAAGTGCTCTAAACACCTATGCACCAGTTTCTAAACTACGTATCAAAAATAAAACCTGTCGTTGGTTCAATTCAGATCTTAAATCCACCCTCCTTAACAGGGACAAGCTTTGGAAGAAGGCTCGAAAAACTAAGTTAGCCACTGACTGGGAGCAGTTCAAAAAAGCTAGGAATCTCTGCACCAAGAAAGTGCGAGACACAAAAGCTGCATATTACATGGCTGAACTAGACTCCTCATACCACAACCCTGCCAAATTTTGGAACACTATAAAAGATATAACTGGCCATGTCACAAGTAACTTACTCCCAGCAAAATTACATAGTGGAAATAGAACCATCATTGACAGAATAGAAGTCTTGGAAGCCTTCAATAATCACTTTACAACTGCTGGGCTAGCATTCGACTCCTCTCCAGCCAACCTATTGAGATTGCAACTAGGGATTAAGAACACTGACGCAAGAGTGACTGACTCCACTTTCTCCTTCACACCAGCCACGCTGAAGCAAGTTGAAGAGCTAATCTCACAGTTGGATACAAAAAAAAGTGCAGGTTCTGACTCCTTGACCCCTACTTCATAAAATTGCCATACATGTATTAGCAGTACCAGTGACACATCAACCTCTCACTACAGTCAGGAGATATCCCGTCAATCTGAAAAACTGCTCAAGTTATTCCACTACTGAAAGCCGGGGATCCCACAGACCTCAATAACTACAGACCAATTTCCATTCTTCCTGTGTTGTCCAAATTACTTGAAAAAATTGTGAGCACCCAATTAAGAGAATATCTAGAAGCTAACAATCTACTAAACCCAGCGCAATCTGGTTTCAGAGCAAAACACAGTACCATTACAGCTCTTGCAAAAGTTACCAATGACTGGCAACTTGAATTGGATAAAAAAAATTGTGTATGTGCTGTTTTCTTAGATCTAAGTAAGGCCTTTGATACGGTTGACCATGACCTGCACCTCTCATCTCTGAGGTCATTTGGACTTGATATCAAATCCATTAGATGGTTTAATAATGATCTTTTAGGAAGAACCCAGCAGGTAAAGGCCGAAGGAGATATATCCCCGCTCAGACCACTTCAAAGAGGAGTACCACAAGGATCTATCCTTGGCCCTATCCTATTTTCAATATATATCAACAACATTGACATAAATCTTACCAAAGCCACTGTACACCTGTTTGCTGATGATACAGTACTGTCACGTCAGTCACCCTTCTCCTGTAACAGCCTGCAAGAATTACAAGCAGAATTGACCTGCTGCAACACCAACTGCTGGGAAGAAACTACTATTGAATGCAAAAAAACAAGGCCATGTTTTTCTCCCCACAGGTGCAGGCAGGATACTCTATCCCTATCGACCTTCCTAAACTATCCACTGCCCTTGGTGAAAACCTAGATTATGTCACAAAATTCAAATATCTGGGGGTATGGCTAGATAATAGGTTAGACTACCTAGAGCATTTGGAAGAACTGCTAAAAAAACTCAGACAAAGACTTGGACTTTACTATAGAATAAAGCACTTCCTTACAAGTGATTCAAAAAAGAAGATGGTCCAGGCCACTTTCCTCTCAGTACTAGATTACGCTGACTTCTTATATAGTCGCTGCCCTACTGTATGTTTGAACAAATTAGATACACTATACCACAGAGCTTTGAGGTTCATCACAGACCTACCTTACAGCACTCACCACTGCCTGCTATACTCTGCAGTGGGATGGACTTCGCTTCAATCTAGAGAAGATAG
This sequence comes from Neoceratodus forsteri, assembly GCA_016271365.2. NCBI lineage: Eukaryota > Metazoa > Chordata > Ceratodontiformes > Ceratodontidae > Neoceratodus > Neoceratodus forsteri. Next base: position 663,910,587 of record CM028138.1, read on the forward strand.
AAATGCAATACTATGGACCTACAGAGCAATATCACAGCAGCTTCCAAAATATCTCTCTGACTGTTTTATACAAGCCACATCAAGTAGTTATGCATTAAGAAGTCTGAACCTCATTACCCTCAAGGTACCTAAATTCCACTCCCAACATGGCAGATATGCAGTTAGCTATGTGTTATCCACTCTATGGAACACAATGCAGAAGACCTTGAAAGTGAAGAAGTTTATATCTATTACAGCCTTCAAATATCTATATAATAGGATATTCAAAGAAAAATGTAACTGCTTCTACCAACACTAGATCAACCTTCCATCTATCTCCCCTGCGGGCGGACAGATAGAATAAGCTTACCAGCACCCTATGTGAAGTTACCCCACAGTTCACAAACCAGTACCTCAATCCATTCTTTATATTCATTAGTATTCTTAGTCTCCTTTACTCTCTCAGCTCTTTACCTCTCCAGTCTGGCCCTCTCCTCTTCCCCCCAGACCCACTCTAGATCCCCTTATTGCACCAGCTCTTACGATTCCTCCCCGCCACCCTGTTCCCTACCCCTGACCATTACTTCAGGTATGCATCCTACCTATCCCCTTGTCACTGTTCCTGCCGATTCCGCCAGCCATGAACCCTCCTTGTAGATATATCTTCCAGCTATCCATACATCCTGTCACCTTAGTTTAAAATTATCTAAGTAATTCTCTGATACTTTCAACCCTTCATCAAAATGTGCTAGTATTAAAGTGTCTCCCATTACCTATTTAGCAATCTGGCTACCTCATGAATCTTGTATATATGTATTATATCCTTGTTTTTCTAACATATCAATTTACGTGTTCTGTATTTGATATATTGCTTTCATTTCTGTCTTCTCAAAAATTGTGTATATTCTGATTGTTATATTTCTCGGATTTGATGTATTACTTTCACTTCTGTCTTCTCAAGTTGTGTATACTCTGAATGCTATATTTCATGTAAATTGAACCTTGACCTTACCAGGTCCATCTTGCAAATGAGCTTTGCTCAACGATGTTCGCCTGGATAAATAAAGATTTGATTGATTGATTGATTGATTATGTCCCAAACAACTGTTTATTTATAAAAAATCTTGCTAAAAATGCAAACTCTGAAACGCTGTGCATTAAATCTGCATCCATGTATAAAGAAAGACATCAAATATATATTTTATTTCCAAACGTCTATATTAAACCTAAACATTTAATATTAGGGCTGAGGGTCCCAGGCACCTTGCACTTTCACAAAGCAACAGGAGGCATTTTCCGTTATTTATATTTCTAAAACAAGCTCTGAGTTGCTGTGGTAACAAGCCCTGGCATCTATATTTTTTCAGAAATGCTGAGAGATTGATGCTCTCATTTCATCCTTTATTTGAGCGAGCACCCAGGTTAAAGATCCAAAAGCTCTCCCTTGTCCAATTATTTTATTAAGGTCTCCTCCCCTAGGGCCCAATGTAAAGATCTCTAGGCCAAGGAAACTATGTGTGTGTTTTGTGGAATTATTTTGTTGTGTGTGTTTCACTATGGTACAGTTAGTATCTCCCTTTTCTACTGCCCTTACATGTTCACCTATCCTAACCTTGAACTTCCTTACAGTTCATCCTACATAATATGCTCCACAGTTACACAGTAGTAAATAAAACACCCCCACACTATTGCATGTAATAAAATCTTGTATTTCAATGATTTTTCCTGAAATAGGGTGTGTGAAATCCTTGCAGTTGTGTATATATTTGCAATACACACAATTGCCACATCTATGTGTACCTTTGGGTCTTGGTGCTAAGAGGGTCTGCCTACTCACTTCCTGGGATGGTGTTGCGTTTGTCACCACAAAATCCTTAATACTCTTGCATTTACGAAATATTACCTTGGGACCTTTTCTAACCTGGGTTCAAGCTCCAAAATGGTCCAGTTGTTAACAATAATCTGCCTAACTTCATTTGCCCGCCTGGAGAAGCTAGTCACAAAGGAACAATTGGGACCTTCCTTTTTTCTCTGGTTGTTTATATTGCAAAATTTCTCCCCTGTCCAACCCATCTACTTTTTTCCAATGGCTGTGACAATACTATGTTGACTGTATCTTCTCTCCATGAACCTACAAACCTGTTCTCCCCTTTTATTAATATATTCCCTCCATTCAGTACAGTTTCTCAAAGTCCTGACTAGTTGCCCCTTTGGTATATTGTGATGGGTATAGTAGGGGTGGCAACTGTCAAACCTAAGTAGGCTGTTATGGTCTGTACTCTTTTGAAATAAACTAGTGCAGGCCCCCCCTCCCCATCTTTGTACAATGTAAGGTCCAAAAAGGTTATATCTGTTTGAGTTCAAACTTATTCCTCAGACAACTGCTGCTTTGTTCCATCCACTCCACAAAGCCAGAAAATTCTTCTTGGGTACCCTTCCACACAACTAAAATATCATCTATAAAGTGCCGACACAAATCCAAACAATGAATGTATGGATTTGTGGCGTCGCTGTATAGATGATCTACCTCCCACTTACCTACAAAGAGGTTAGCAGAGCTGGGGGCCATTGTTGTCCTCATCACTGTTCCGCATATCTGGTGATACAATTGCCCTTGGAATACAAAAATATTAATTTGTAGAACCAAGCCTGCTAATTGGACCAAAAAATGTGTAGGAGCTCTAACATGGTCCTCCTCAGTTCTAGTCTCTGAGAAATAAGTGAGGCCACTCAATACCTCCTGATGGGGTATAACTGTACACAGAAAATTTACATCTATAACTGCAAAAAGCCACTCAGGTTTGATGTACAAATCTTCAATAATCTGAACTACTTGTGTGTAATGTCTGAGATATGACCTCATATTCTGCACTAGAGGTTGCAAAAATGTATCCAGTTACATGGAGAAGGGATCAGTCAGCCAACCCCTACCCGATACAATCGGCCTCCCTGGTGGCTGTACCAAGCTTTTGTGAATTTTAGGGAGGGCATACAGTGCCGGGATAACTGGGTGACTGACTGTCAGGGTCCTGTATTCCACTTCAGTAATATATCCATGTAAGAAACTTTAATTTAAAACATTATCTATTTCAGATTTAAATTTGTCTATAATATCTCTTGTGACCTTTTGGTAAAACAAACCATCACTCACCAGGTTATTAACCTCAGTTATATAATCTTTATTATACACTGGCAAGAAAATTTCCTGGACTCTGATTGGTCAGTGTGTGCCTGAGACAGTGATGTTATCACACAATAACCGCACTGTATGGATTTGGCAGATGAGCATGATGCCCACTCAAAGATATATTATCACACGATAAACCTACTAAAACATTTTTAAAATATTTTTTTATTTTGTATAACATTGAGCCATTGTATAATTTCAATGAGGCACTCCAAGGTGTGTGTTATTGTGTAATAACATCACTCCTGGAGTGGTGGAAGCACTCAGCTTTGCCTTGTGCTTCAACCCACCCCAGGAGTGACGTTATTACATGATAACACACACCTTGTCATGCTTTATTGCTTAAGTGTTAAGCACTACCACTGCCCCCACCTTATCTGCTGGTTTGGTTGTAATATGACTATTTGAACATAACGAGTTCAAAGCAACCCGCTCATCCCTGGTGCAGTTATCTCTAAAACCCACATGTGTTTCTTCCTGAAGGCGTTGAAAATCAATTTCATGTTTCTTGATAAATACAGAAACTGTAGGGTTCATGGGGGGGACAGAATTCTGATCTAGGCTGTAATCTAGAAACAGTGCTATTTTCTGTATAATTGTTTTCTGTACCCTCATAAACACATTTGAAAGTAAGGTTCCTTTCTAATTTGTATAAATCTACAACGTTAAAATTTATATGTATAGTAGGGCAAAATGATAATCTGTTACTCAATACTGAAATCTCATGGTGTGTTCGAGTATAATTAGACAAATTTACTACTAGTACCATTAAATTATGGTTTGTACTATTTACAGATGTACTCTCTTGGCCTGCCTGGACTACTATTTCATCCTGTACATTCATATTATTAACAGGTTCAGACATAGAAAAAACAGAGGAACTGTTGTTTAAAGACATCATATCATTTTCAGGAAAACTCTGCTCTACACTAATATTAGACAACCCTTGTGAATCATACTTGATAATCTTTGGTTTTGAAGCAAGATAAATGGGGAACATTTGTTGTGAGAACATGAGCAGAAATAACAGAAGCTTCAGAGAACTCTTATGTAACTTCGCCGACTAAACTTGTGGTGGGTGTGACATAGACAGCCAGGTCTGAGTGCTGTATCATTTTTTTTTAATATAAAATGTATTACTGACTGTCTCTGCTGAAAATCTGATACTCTAGGAGTGACCTCTCTCACCCACCCCAGGTTTCAGCTGAAAGCCATGAGAAAAAGGCTGAAACAGCATGTGTATCACACACAGGTTTTAGAGACAATGTGTTACATGGAAGGCTTTAATCAAGGATCTCATGTTTTTCTGAGTTAATTACAGCTGCAGTTGCTAAGATGGAAGATCATATCCATTTTATGACGTTGGAGAGAAACCTAGGTTGTTACACAGGGGTGCAAGGTTGTAAATGCTCCTGTGAAGCCTGTGTGAGGGAGGATGCAGCATGGATCAAAGAGATGTCATTTGACACATATGAGTTATGCTGTGGTTGCAGAATTAATACTTTGATAAGACATCCTATTTTTGTATAAGTGTAACCCCAAGGTGGCAGTATCCCAAGGGCTACTACCCCTGCCTGCTTGAATACTGACAGGTTGAGGGGCCTAGGTTCTATGGCGGGTGCCTCCACCCAGAGGTCAGGGTTTGTAATGGTTAAACTGGTTTGGTCACAGCCCTCTGGGACACTGAGACCCCCTTTTCTCCCTTCTAGTGGTGCACACAATACACAGTAGTCACAATTCCAGTACCCCACATGTACACACTGTTCAATCATAGAATACCACTTACCCTCAAGACTGATCTTGGGCACGTCTCTGGGGACCCCCTGTAAAACAAGGTTAATCAAATAGCACAATCACGATGCTATGCTTTCTCTACATGTACTGATACTGCAGACAGCATATAGTTCAATAACAACAAATCTGATTTATTAGAGGGGCAGTAACAAGTAGGGGGAAATCAAGTTAATTAGGTTAGACACATTAATAATCACAGTACTATGCGCATAGTCAGAGTCCCAAATGTCACTTTTACTGGGTACTCAGGATGGTAGGGGGGCTAGCCAGGATAGGTGCAGCTGGTTGGGGCCCTGTGATGGAAAAATATGCACAAATCCAATTGTAATCTGGAGCCGGATGGCTCAGTCTTTAAAGAAAAGAAACAGCAACAATTAGATGACACACTTGCAATTTGGTAAACAGATGGCAGGGAGCTACCCTGATTTGCACTCACAGACTCAGTGCTGAAAACTGGCAGGGAAGGTGGGGTTTCTGGATTGCCAGACTCCCACACACAGCAGGAAGATAAAATTCTACAAGCCAGTCACACAGCTGTGATCAGCAGACGGATTCAGTCTGACTATCTTTACTTGGTTTTCAGTCTACAACACATGAGGGCAAGAGAACCCATTTAGCTGTCCCTCACAAGCAATCCACACATGTATATGTAAAGGAAATTACTATAGCAGGCACCTGTCTTCAGGTCCCGATTGCACTTACTGCTAAACCCGGGAGTTCACACAGCAGGTTCGCTTCCTGACAGACCGAGTGTGATTAAGCAGTTTCTCCAGTCTTCTACAGGGTGAGCCTGGTTCCCACTTTTTCAGCCTCTCTTCCTCTCTGAGGGTGCAGATTTGGTCTGAGTCAAAGAGGCAATGCACCGCCCGAGTTTAGGCCTCCACGCACTTCCCGCGCGAAAACTATGCAGCGTAGAAGCTTGGAGCTCCTTCTCTCCTCACGGTTACAACGGATCTGATCTGACCAGAAACAAGGCAGGGCATTCCCCTTGGGCTCCACCCGGTTCCATTGGTGGACTCAGTTTGTCAATCACTCAGAATTCTTCTCGTTGGTGCAAATAGGCGCCAAGGTCCAGAACTCCACTTCCCAGAGTCACTAACTGTATCCCCTATTGGCAAGCCGGCTCCTAAGAGAGTCCTGATGCTGGTTGGTCCGAACAAACTCCATTTTGGAGGCCCCCTGTACTGATTGGATCTATTCAACAGTTCAGATCCAAAATGGAGGGGCAAAACACACAGAGTCCCAGTTGCAAGAAAGGCAGGTTAGACAAACTACAACCTACTTAACACTCTTACTAGTTTCAGACAAACGGTTACATCTTCTGAAAGAGCTCCCTCTGCGCATATAACGACTGCAGAAATGGAGCGAGTAGCCAGCAGCTCGGGCAGGATTTGAGCATTAAATACTCAGTCCCCCCATACAACTAATTTCGTCTGCTAGAAGACAGCTCTTAAAGAGACAGTACCAGAGGCTCTAAAAGCACTCACAGATAAACGGCTTAAACGCTGAACACCATTCAGGCTGGGAGCACTTAGCCAGCTCCTGGAAGACCTTTGGGAACCCCCATTTGCAAGGGGGTTACATAAGATATATCTTTTTTTTATATAATCTGACAGAGGAGGAGCTAGATGACCTCACACCAAAGGGGTTAGCAAATACAGTTTGCTTTAAGGAATAATTCTGTTTTACTTAGAGACTTTTACCTAGACTCTGACAAGGAAAGATCGGTGAGCACTTTGAACAAGTATGTAGAAAGAAAGACAAATCTAAGTACTGTAAGTAGGAATTGCACTGTTTAAACCTTGTTCTTTTAAAAGATTTGTATGTCTTGTGATATAACAGTTCTGTATTTTGTGTGTTACATATTTTTATATATTGTAGTAAAATTCTTTTTAGAGCATACTTGGTCTGTCTTTGAATTTTCTTCCATTTGTAAGAAAAGTATATATCTGCTTATAGCAGACACCAGGCATAGCTTGAATGGTGGTACCAAACTGGAAAGAGAAGCATTTTAAATCTGAGGTCTTTATTAAAGTTTTTAAGGGTTCATCTATGTATACCTGGTTAGGTGCCCATGGGCAAGGATATCTGGCCCCCTGAAGACAGATATATCTGAGCCTATGCATTGGGTACACTAGCATGAGGTTCACAGTTTGAATCCCTCCAAGACTTGAGACCAAAGGTTGATCCGAACTCACAAAACAGACAAGAGGGTTACCTTGTTCTGTTAAACTGTTCCCAAGACTGAGCTTGGAGGTTGGCATTTTGGGAGTAGAGGGCCTGACCTGCTGAGTGGGTTTGTGATGGATTGGTTGGCAGCGGTGGCATAATTTTGGTATCGCAAGCTTGTGTTGTTCTGTGTCAGCTGAGACCGTAAGCTCTCTTGCAAAGAAAGAAAAAAAGGCAGAGTTTTATTTTAAAAAGGAAACAGAACTATATATCACTTGGCATACAGTCGAGTTCCTACCCGTTTTATTTTTTTTCCCTAAAAGTGCAAGTCAGAGTAGCCTTAGTCAGGGAAGAAGAAGGTGGCATCCGATTACAGCAGGCACACTGTAGATTACTTGAAGCAGTTGTGCAGGGACAGGGGAGTCCTGTTCGAGGTGACAGCCAAAAAGGAGAACCTCATAGAGGCCCTGATGGTAGCAGATACCCAGAGCAGCGAGTCACCGACTGTGACTGAAAAGGACAGCAGGGCCACTGTCAGTGAAGGGCCACAGCACCAGGGGATGGTCACCAGTATCCTGAATCCAGAGGTACTCAGACTGCAAATTGAGTTGCGCAGGATGGAACTGGAGGCAGAGCAAGAACAGAGGGAGACAGACCATGAGGAGCATGAGTGCCAGTGAGCTGCAGAGGAAAAGAGGGAGTGAGAGAAGCGAGAGGCAGAGGAGAAGAGAGAAGAGCACCAGTGGCAACACGAACTGGAGAAGCTACGACTCCAACCAGCAGCACAAGAACAGGTAAGTGGCTTGGGTTTAACTGGGACTGCAGGACTGGGTTACAAATTGAACTCCAAATTAATAGCCGAATTTAAAGAAGGGGAAGATATGGATGCCTTTTTAAATTCTTTTGGAAAAGTTTGAGACTCCTGGAGCTTCCAGCTATCCCTGCTATTTACCAGGAAAGCTTGAGATGCATTGGGTCAAATGGACAATGAGGACAGCAATGATTACAGCAAGCTAAAAGCTGCACTGTTAAAAAAGTTTGAATTAACTGCTGAATCATACAGAGCTAAATTCCGTAAGCTCAAGAGAAGCCCTGATATGAGCTATAAGAGCTAGCCACGAAACAACGTCAGTTTTTAAAACATTGGTGGGAAGGAATTGAGGCAAACTCTGTTGATAAAATTGAAAATGTGATTTTATTAGAACAGTTTTATTGGGCATGTCCAGCAGAGCTAAAAACCTGGCTAGAGGACCGAGATCCAAAAACAGTGCAAGAGGCTGCTGAACTCTCGGACCGCTATGCCAAGAGCAGACCTGCTCTGAGAGTGAATGGGGTGAGTGTGGCAGCACAGAAAGGGAAAAGCGCACCTTCAGGGCAGCTAAAACCCTCACTGCTTCCACGAAACCAGTTAGCCCAGTTTCAACAAAAGATTTCTCTGAAGTAAGAAATGCCTGTTGGTTGTGTAAAGAAACTGGGTATATTGCCAGACAGTGTCCCAGAAAGGCAAGCCATAATACACAACCGGGTGCTAGAAAAGAAGTGGGTTGTTTGTGTGTCCCTGGAAGCATGCCAGTGAACATGAGGGAACACATGCACCCAGTCATGGTGAATGGTGTGCAGACGCAAGGGTTAAGAGACACAGGGGCATCCCTGACGTTAGTAAAGGGGGATATGATACAGCCTGGTCAGCTTATACCCAATAAATACATCACTGTACAGGACTTTGCGAGTGAAGAGAAAACATTACCACTCGCTAGTGTTCTCCTAGACTGGGGTGAAACAGGGGGAACCGTACAACAGGTGGCTGTAGCCAAAACATTAGCAGTGGAAGTGATGCTGGGTAACAATCTCCAGCAGGGGATGGTATGTGCAGTTACCCATAGCCAAGTGGCAAGGCAAAAATGTAGCTCCCTGAACCCCACAGAAACCAGTGTGGAAACCACTGAGAGGCTGGTTCACCAGCCTGTGTCTCCAGATGGGGAGACTGATAGAGAGGGGGTAGAAATTTCCCCAGTAGCTAATAACCACACAGCTATAGAGGGTTACTCTGAAGAGGGAGGGGTGACTCATTGTCAAAGGGTTGGGATTGACAGTGATCTTTAGGGCCCTGACGCTAGTGCTAGGGACCCTAGTTTAGTGACTGAAGGGGACCTGTCCCATGCCTTGAGAATGTGTGAGGGGTTTGCAGCTGCTCAGAGGAGTGACTCTAGTTTAGAGAAGCTGAGGGCTTGGGCAGACTCGGACGGCACACAGGGAGGTTCCAGTAAACATAAGGTTTATTAGGAAAATGGACTTATGTATACTCAGGCAGTACAGACAGAGGGAGGGATGCTAGGCAGGCAGCTCGTCATTCCCCAGGGGTATTGTGAGCAGTTGCTCAAGATTGCACATGATATTCCCTTGTCTGATCATCTGGGAATCGCACACAATGCAGCGGTTGGCCCAGAATTTTTACTGGCCTAACTTCACCCAGCAGGTGAAGGAGTATTGCAGGTCTTGTCACCAGTGGCAGGAAATAGGGAAGGCGGGCAAGAAAACCTAAGCCGCCCTGATTCCATTGCCCATAGTGGAGGAGCCATTCCAGAGGGTGGGAATGGATATTGTGGGGCCTTTAAATACCCCCAGCTTCTCAGGGAAGAGATTCATCCTGACTGTGGTGGATTATGCCACCTGGTACCCAGAGGCAGTCGCCCTATCCTCACTGAGGACAGACAAAGTGGCAGATGCCTTACTTGGGATCTTCTCCCGTGTTGGGTTTCTGCAGGAGGTTATCACCGATCGAGGGGGTTCCTTCATGTCGGACCCGATGAAATGTTTATGGGAGAAGTGTGGGGTGGAACAGAGATGCATGACACCGTATCACCCACAAGCCAATGGACTTGTGGAACGATTCAATGGTACCCTAAAGTCAATGCTCCGGGCATTTTCTGAACAGCATGGGAGGGACTGGGAGAAATACCTTCCCCACCTGTTGTTTGCATACAGGGAGGTGCCCCAATAGTCAACAGGATTTTTCCCCTTTGAACTCTTATATGGCCGCCGGGTACATGTACCCCTAGACTTGATCCGGGAGGACTGGGAAGGCAAGCATGCCACCCAAGGAACTCCCATTGTGGATTACGTCCTACTGTTTAGGGAAAGACTGAAGGAGCTTATGGGCACAGCCCAGAGCAACCTGGCAGCTGCCCAACAGAAACAAAAAGTGTGGTACGACTGTAGAGCCAGAGCTCACTCATACATGGTGGGTCAGGAAGTCATGGTCCTTATTCCGGTCCAGAAAGACAAGCTGCAAGCTGAGTGGGGAGGACTGTACAAAGTGGTTAGAAAGGTAAATGACGTGAACTACATTGTGGAGTTACCTGACAGAAGACAGACTGAAAATATGTACCATGTCAACATGATTAAGCCATATGCAAATAGGGCTGACATGGTGTTTGCAGTGTGTAGTCATGGAGGGGGGATGGACGAAGGAGACCCCCTTCTGGATTTGCTGGAAGGGAGTAAGCAGGAGTCCTCTGTGGAGGCAGTAAAATTGTCTCCCCAGCTGGCCCCGGACCAGAACCAGAAAGTAAGGGAGGTTTTAGCAGACTTTACCCCCTTGTTTAGCACCAAGCCTGTACTAACCCCCTTAGCGACACACGATGTGGAGACAGGGACACAGACACCCATTCGGCGGACAGCATATTGGGTGTCAGAAGCTGTCCAAAAGGACAATAGGGGGGAAGTGGAGGAGATGCTGGAATTAGGGGTAATCCACAGATCCCACAGCCCCTGGGCCTCACCTGTAGTCCTTGTACCTAAGCCAGATGGCTCAACTCATTTCTCTGTGGACTATCGTGGACTGAATGCAGTTACGAAGTCCGACGCCCACCCAATGCACTGGATGGACGAACTCCTGGACAAGTTGGGAGGGGCGACCTACCTTATGACCATTGACCTGACAAAGGGGTATTGGTAGGTAGAGTTGACAGACAGAGCTAGGGAGAGGTCGGCCTTCATCACTCCGATGGGCTTATTTGAGTTTAATGTAATGCCTTTCGGAATGAAGAATGCCCCGGCCACTTTCCAAAGGTTGGTGAACCAGGTGTTAAATGGTGCTGAGGAGTACGGCGTGGCATACCTGGATGACATTGCCATCTTTAGTGCCAGCTGGGAGGAACACCTATCCCATCTTAGGGAAGTGCTGGACAGGATACAGAGGGCCGGGCTCACTGTCAAAGCCGAAAAGTGCCAGGTGGCCATTGGGAATGTGGCATACCTTGGGCATGTGGTAGGCCGGGGACAGCTCTGTCCTAACCAAATAAAGATAGAGGTGATCCAGGCATGGCCCAGACCAGAAACCCAGATGCAGGTCAGAAGCTTTCTAGGGACAGCAGGGTACTACAGGAAATTTGTACCTAATTACAGTGCCCTGGCTGCTCCCCTATCTGGCCTGACAAAGAAAAAGATGCCAAAGAAAATTACCTGGGGCCCAGCCTGTGAGGAAGCCTTTACCAGACTGAAGGAGGCACTGTGCAGTGCTCCTGTTTTGACAAGTCCTGACCACAGCAAAACCTTTATAGTTCAGACGGACGCCTCAGACGTGGGTATTGGAGCAGTACTGAGCCAGACGTCCAGCCAAAGGACAGATCACCCAGTAGTGTACCTGAGCAGGCAGCTACTTCCCAGGGAGCAAGCGTACTCCACGGTGGAAAAGGAGTGTCTTGCCACAGTGTGGGCCCTAAAGAAATTAGAGCCATACTAGTATGGGCAGCATTTTGTGGTGCAGACTGACCACAACCCCCTGGTTTGGCTGACACAGATGGGGAAGAACAATGGGAGGCTGCTAAGATGGAGTCCTGCTTTGCAAGGGTATGATCTAAAAATCATACATAGAGCTGGAGCGAAGAACCAGAACTCAGATGGGCTGTCTAGGGTCTATGAGGAGTGAACTGATTTGGGAAGCTCATCCCATGTAGGGGATAGTACCCCCAAATTCAGTCTAGGTGGGGAGGAATTGTGACATAGACAGCCAGGTCTGAGTGCTGTATAATTTTTTTAATATAAAATGTATTACTGACTGTCTCTGCTGAAAAGCTGATGCTCTAGGAATGACCTCTCTCACCCCCCAGGTTTCAGCTGAAAGATGAAAGCCATGAGAAAAAGGCTAAAACAGCATGTGTATCACACACGCTCAGTTTTTTTCTTAAAACTAAAAATTTTATTTCAAAGATCAGATGTACAGCTCATACACACAATGTGATACATGTAGTGAATCAAAACAGCCACTTGGTTTGTCTAATTTATCAAGTCAAATCAATTAACACGACCATTACTTAACCTGCAGGAGAAAATACAATGCTCTTCACATCTAGCGTTATTTTTCTTCCTGCTTCTCTAGCTGATTTTCAGGTTTTTTTTCTAATTGATGATTCCTACAATTCAACATAAAGTACATCTTTCTCTCTAAAGTCTAGGTTTCTTCCAAGAAAAGCTAAAGTGTTATGAACCCTTTTCCAGGTGGCTAGTTAATAAAGTTTTGACGAGATAAGCATCGGCCGGTTTCAATATATTTAACCTAGCTATTAAATGCATTAAAATGAATGTCCTAGGGGGAATACCCCCGTAAAATAAAGTGACTCAACAGGAGTCTTATAACTGAATCTTATAACTTATAACTTAAAACTTAATAGGGCAACTCTGTAAATCAACATTGTTAAGAGATCCTACCATAGCCCAGGGGAATGGAGCACTCCATCTCCTCTATTATACCACCACCCATAGGCTCGGACACCGGGATGAGCCCATATTTTCATCACCCCATTTCCCCAATATGGTTTCTTCATAAAAGCTGTGCAGATACTTCTACTTTGGGCACATAACCACTTTCCCAGGATTTACCTAAGGTCATACACTGGGGTCCTGCTCATCCCTCCTCCTCTCCCACGTCTCCCACAGTTCTCTATGTTTTTCTTCTGTCAGTCTGATTTTGTCTGTTAGGCCTTCCATACATTTAAGTTCCTCCACTCTACCTCTCCAGGTCTTCAGGTCTGGTGATGTGGGGGTGAGCCACCTAGATGTGATTTCTTTTAGTGCAGCCAGGCACATCAACCTGACCAAGGGATTGTAGACCGTTCCTCCCAATTCTACCTAAATCAGACCTAAGATAAGAGAGTCAAAGGAGCAAGGGTCAGTGACCCCCGCTAGTGAACTGAGGGTCTCACTTATCCCCTGCCAGAAATCCTCCACCCAAGGGCATGCCCAAAAAAATGTGTGTATGTGTGCCCACCTGCCCACACCTTCTCCAACATAGGCCTGTGCCGCCTCCAGGGAAGTGCCTAGTGAGAGATGGTGTGTGGAAGAATCTGGTAAGGCATTTCCAACTGAATTCCCTCCAGGTTGGGGACGCCATTGTGCGCCACCCTCTGTCCCAAGCCTCCTGCCAACGTTGGTCTGTTATTGGAGATCTCAGCTCTCTCTCCCATTTATGTCTAAGGGCCCAGAAGCATGTGTTAGCCTCCCCTTGTAGGACCTTGTATCCACTCAAAATTATCTTTCTCTGCTCAGTCAGCCTGGCCGACCAATACATAAATTCTTCTAAGTTAGTCATATCTCTCGTGATCTTAGGTAGCAAATTATGTATGCCTAGGTAGTGCCTTACTTGAAGATATCTATAAAAATCAGATTTATCCAGGAGAAATTTTTGTTGTAATTGCTCGAATGACATTAAAGCATCTCCTTGTAGTAAATTCCAGAATCTAATTAAAGCTTTGCTATTCCATATCCTGAAACCTTGATCTATATGTGCTGGAAGGAAGGCTGGGTCACCCAAGATAGAGGTCAAAGGGCCTAATCCCTCTGGTGTCCGGGTCACCTTTCTGGCACTAATCAAGTCCCTAAGTGTGTGTCTAGTCCAGGGGCTTTTGATTGATTGCCATGTTAGGTTGGTAATTGGGGAACGGGGCAGGGAAGCCAAAGGGAACCTCTTGGACTGGAATCTCTCTATTCCCTACCACCCTTCCTCCCCCTCCTTTTTCAGCCCGGAGACAACTGGGGCTATTTGAGCCGCTAGATAGTACAGTTTGAGGTCAGGATAAGCAAGTCCCCTTCGTTTTTTAGGCTGTGAGAGAAGCTACACTCTCGTCCTTCTTCTGCCACCCTGCCAAATAAATTTCGGAAGGTCGCCAAGGACCCTTTTCCAGTATCCCTCCGGAATCCCTATGGGGCGCCTGGAATAAAACATGGATCGGGGGACATTCATTTTACTGTCTCCACCCCAAGGATAAGCGGAGTAATTTCCATCTGATAATGTCTGTGGAGATGTCCTCCATACCTTCCATAGTTCAGTTCAAACAAATTAGGTATACATGGGGTAACCCTTATCCCCGGGTACCTCACCATATTAGCCCTCGCCCACCTATAAGAGAAGTCCCGCATTACCTCTCTAGAGATCGTCCCCACAAACCTCATAGCCTCCGACTTATCATAATTGAATTTGTAGCCTGAGATCCGCCCATATTCCTCCAGTTCCCTCCTCAGCGCAGGGAGGGATATATCAGAGGAGGTGATATAGAACAAGGAGTCATCGGCATACAACAAGATTTTATGTTCTCTCTCCCCAACCTTAATGCCCTTAATGTCCTTTGCAGCCCTAATCCTCACTGCCAAGGGTTCTATGCACAAAGCAAATAGTAAGGGGGACAGGGGACATCCCTGCCTCGTCCCTCTTGTAAGATGGAACCTCTCAGTTGTGAATCCATTGACCCATACCGCAGCTTGTGGGGCAGCATAGAGAGCTCTTACACTCTCTCAGAACATAGGCCCGAATCCCATCTCCAACAGGGTAGGATGGAGGAATCCCCAGTTCACCCTGTCGAAGGCTTTCTCAGCATCCATAAAAATAGCTAGGGTATTTCGTTTAGCAGCCTTTTGATATGTAATAAGGTTCAGTAGGCGCCTAATATTGTCATGTAACAATCTCCCATTGATGAACCCTGTCTGATCCGGATGTACCAGACGCTCCACTACTTTTTGTAGTCTCTTAGCTAATACAGAGGTATACAGTTTTTGATCTACATTCAACAGCGATATGGGTCGGTAAGACCCGCACTCTGTAGGGTCCTTACCTTCCTTATGAATTATCGTGATCTGTGCATATTGCCAGCTTGGTGGGGTGATCCCCTGTTGCTGCACTTCTCTACATACCTTACCCAGCAACGGGGCCAGTACCTCTTTAAATGTTTTGTACAGCTCAGCTGAGACACCTTCTGGGCCAGGTGCCTTGCCCACCTTTAGTGCCAGTATACTTGCGAGGACCTCATCATCTCCAAGTGGGGCGTCTAGAAAGTCACTCTCCTCCTGGGATAATTTCTGCAGCTGACTCTCTGCAAAAAATCTGTTTAAGTTATCATGGAACCCCTCAACTGGGTCCTGAGTGTATAAAGTTTTGTATAACCTCCTGAACTGATCAGCTATGTCTTCTGGGTGAGATGCCCAGCCCCCCTGTGAGGTTCTCACTTTGAGTATGTTCCTCGA
Organism: Neoceratodus forsteri; assembly: GCA_016271365.2. NCBI lineage: Eukaryota > Metazoa > Chordata > Ceratodontiformes > Ceratodontidae > Neoceratodus > Neoceratodus forsteri. The sequence continues at coordinate 663,926,230 of CM028138.1, forward strand.
GGTGGCCTCTTTCCTAATCTGCCAGGCTAGTAGCGGGCCAGCCCTTCCCCCTGATTCGTAAAATCTTTGCCTAGAATATCTGAGCTGTCCCTCTATTTTGTCATTGAACAGTTTATTTAGTTTCTGTCTGTAAATGTCTGATTCCCTTTTGACTTCTGAGTTAAGGGCTATTTTATACTCTACCTCCAGGTCCCAAAGTTTGGCTTCTAACCTTACAACCTCCTCTTGGTTTCTTTTTTTTAAAAGAGAGGCATATTGTATGATGTGTCCAGTCAGGAAGGCTTTTAGCCCATCCCACCAGATAGCTACAGTGGTATCATGGGTTGGATTATTACGAGAATATTCCTCAACTGTCCCCTGGATCAACTCCTTAAACTCCGATTTGTTCAACAGGGAAACATTTAATCTCCATGAAGAATTCTTTACTTCTGAAGACAGGGAAAGTCGCATCGAGACCAGTCCATGATCAGAGAGGGTCCTTGCCCGAATATTTGCCTCCTCTACTGTATGTACCCATTCTCTAGATAACAGTATCAGATCAATTCTGGAGTATGCATTATGGGGGGGGGGGTGACCAACATGAATAATCCCTGACCCTTGGATTTAAATGGTGCTAAGTGTCCACCAACCCCATGTCTCGCATGAGTCTGACCAGTGATCTAGCTGCTCAGGAAGGTGGTCCCCGCTGTGAACCTGATTGGTCTAATGAAGGGTCTATAACTAAATTAAAATCCCCTCCCACTATCATCAACGCTCCCGGAGGGGGCAGTGCCCTCAGCAGTACCTTCTGTAGAAAAGTTTGATTATCCGCATCAGAGTTGGGTGCGTAAATATTGATTACTGTGCAAGATTGAGCCCTGTACTTGCCCCGCACCATTACAAATCTGCCTTCCTCATCTGCTTCACTATAGTCCACTTGAAAGGAACAATCCTTATGCACTAAGATGGCCACCCTTCTTCTGTGGGGATGTGGTACGAGGCCAAGAAGACCTGCCCCACCCAGGCCCGTTTTAATTTAGCACTTTCTTTCAGGTCTAAATGGGTCTCTTGTAAGAGGGCTAGCTCTGTCTTTACTTGTCTGAGCTCATTTAATACCCTTTTTCATTTAATGGACTGCCCATTCCCCTAACATTGTAGGTTACGACTACTCTTTCATCCATGGGGTATGTCTCTCTTTAGCCTCCTAGTATATTTATACCATTGAGTCTCCCTATTTCTAACATGATAACAAGAACAAAAACAGGCAACAATTGTAAATTCAAACAAACAACTTCCAATAATGCTTTTGCACCCTGCTCGCTTTAAGGATGTTATTAAGCCAGCTGGATGTGACCCAACCATTGTGGGCCATGCGCTCATCCTGTGCTTTCGGGGAGAATGGCTTCTTTTGTCTGCCAACCCCCCAATAGTTGGTAGCCCCCTTCTGGCAAGTCTCCCAGTATGAACCCTATTTCGTAATATAACTTCCTGTTGTTATACAGTCTCTTTCTTCTCTTCCTGTCTCGTCCTCCCGGGTATATGTGACCGTTGGAGACGGTGAGAGAAGGAACGCCTCACATTTATTTAAACATTCAGCTGACGTCCATATAAGCTCCCCCCATTCCATTCCCCCCTCATTCCAAGATTTCCCTCCCTTTCTCAGGTCTAGAATATTCTGGAGGGAATCAGATTCTCCCCTCATATATAACCAAGGCCCTCCTTGTTAGGATGGGTAGGTTCGTCCTCAGGAGAATCGCTCTCTTGAAAGTCCTGACATGGGGACTCCATACTATAATATTGGGGAGACCTCCAACGTTAACCTATATAGGGGGAACCAGAGAGAAGCCCATGAACAAGACCTGGGGACCCCCCTCATATAACATCTATATGGTTAAAAGAAGGGGAGAAACCCCTCTACAATAATTACACTAATCATAATAGGGCCCACCCCTAGGCCTCATTTATCCCTAAGAATTTCAACGGGACGCCCCCGTGGTGTAGCCGAGGGACAAACCTGATCAAAGAAATTTTTTAATCCTCCTCACCCTCCCAGGCCCTCATTCACTCCCCATAGAGGGTTCTCCTCATCCCTCTCAACTATGGACGCCATCTTTATAAATTTGCATATATACAGATGCATGTCCCTCTACTCACCCATCCCACCCACTGCAGAAATGCCAGTCCCTGGCAGCCCCCACCCCCCACAGTTTGAATGCATCACCTCCCTGCCTACCTCTCTGTAAAGAGGGGCATAGTCCATCCAAGTCAATGAACAAGGGAGTAGTAGCACTAATCAAGAAAGGATATATAAAAGTTCACTCAAGTTTCTGGAGAATTATTGCCTGCTTCCCTCCTCCTCAGGGACGATCCCTCCTCTGCTTCTTGGTATAGATCCTCTCCACATGGTCGCTGGGACGCCTTCTCTTTTTCTCTTTGTCCAGAATTTCTTCTTTTCCAGGGATCCCTTTCTCTCCACCTAGCCTCTGGAGAAGAGGAATCCGGTCTACTGAGCAGATCGACTGGATCCTTCAGCTCAACTACGGTGCGGCAAGCTTCTGCCAGGGATCAGAAGAACGCTGGTCCCTTCGGTAAAAAGATTTTCAGCTGGTCCGGCGAAATAAGGTGGATTTTAATATTTTTTGTAGCCAGAAACTTTTTTATTTCCAAAAGGACTCTTCTTTTCTGTTGTGTGTATGAAGTAAAGTCATGGTTGAAAAACAGGCGCGAACCCCCAAATAACACCATTTTTTTGGTCCAAGCTGCCTGCAGTACACTCGTTTTGGTGCGACAGTCTAGAAATTTAAGCACAGTAGATCGAGGGGTGGCCCTTGGACCCACTGGTTTTCTTGCAAGTGCTCTGTGTGTCTGGACTATATTCAATGGTTGATCTTTAGGTAGGTCCAACAATTCTTTCAGAAAACTGTCTAGAAAAGGCTCCATGCGCTCACCCTTTTCTGTGTCCTCGGGGACTCCGTAGATGCGAAGATTGTCCCTGTGAGAACGAAGCTCTATATCATCTAGCTTCTCAGCCCATTCCCAATCTCTTTTCAGCATGTATCGAAGCACCTCCTAGTGTTCCTGCACCTCTGCATTAGTCTCCGAGAGGCCTGCCTCCAGCTCTCCTGCGCGGGGGGGCCACCGCAGCAATTTCTGCCTTGGATTCCAACATCGATTTCTCCATTTTTTGCATTGTGCCATGAATTTTCTGTAGCTTCTGGCACAGCTTTCTAGAGGTAATAGTAAAATTTTCTTCTGATTCCTCCTCCGAGAGCTCAGCCAGAGAGGCTGGAAGATCAAGGGCCCTGCTTTTTGTCACCGACTTGGCTCCTAGTGAATCTGGGGCTGGAGTTGACTTTAAGTAGTCAAAGAGATTCTCTTTGGTGCAACCCTTCGGTGGCATATTTTTGGCGCTCCTTTCGATCTTATATTAGGTACTGGGGGCACCGACGAGGAGCCAGGGCCGTTAAAATTAGCTTAAATTGAAGTCGGTCGGAGTTCCGACAGTTAGATGCACATCGGGAAGGAGGCGGAACTGAAAGTCACACACTCGGTTTTTAGAGACAATGTGTTACATGGAAGGCTTTAATCAAGGATCTCATGTTTTTCTGAGTTAATTACAGCTGTAGTTGCTAAGATGGAAGATCATATCCATTTTATGACGTTGGAGAGGAGCATGGATCAAAGAGATGTCATTTGACACATATGAGTTATGCTGTGGTTGCAGAATTAATACTTTGATAAGATATCCTGTTTTTTGTATAAGATATATATTTTTTATATAATCTGACAGAGGAGGAGCTAGATGACCTCACACCAAAGGGGTTGGCAAATACAGTTTGCTTTAAGGAATAATTCTGTTTTACTTAGAGACTTTTACCTAGACTCTGACAAGGAAAGATCGGTGAGCACTTTAAACAAGTATTTAGAAAGAAAGACAAATCTAAGTACTGTAAGTAGAAACTGCACTGTTTAAACCTTGTTATTTTAAAAGATTTGTATGTCTTGTGATATAACAGTTCTGTGCTTTGTGTGTTACATATTTTTATATATTGTAGTAAAATTCTTTTTAGAGCATACTTGGTCTGTCTTTGAATTTTCTTCCATTTGTAAGAAGAGTATATATCTGGTTATAGCAGACACCAGGCATAGCTTGAATGGTGGTACCAAACTGGAAAGAGAAGCATTTTAAATCTGAGGTCTTTATTAAAGTTTTTAAGGGTTCATCTCTGTATACCTGGTTAGGTGCCCATAGGCAAGGATATCTGGCCGCCCGAAGACAGATATATCTGAGCCTGTGCATTGGGTACGCTAGCAAGAGGTTCACAGTTTGAATCCCTCCAAGACTTGAGACCAAAGGCTGATCTGAACTCACAAAACAGACAAGAGGGTTACCTTGTTCTGTTAAACTGTTCACAAGACTGCACTTGGAGGTTGGCACTTTGGGAGTAGAGGGCCTGGCCTGCTGAGTGGGTCTGTGACAGTGGGAACATAAGCAGATATCACAGAAACATCTGAAAACTTTTGTAGAGCTTCACAGTCTATCCACGTGGCACAAGGATCTATCTCACACAGAATTGTTTGCATTAATAATTGTTCCTGCTTGTTTTGCCATGCTGCCCCCCCCCCATCCTCCTCTTTGGAACTGGACATTTTGAAAATGGGTGCAGCATTGCCGTTGACTGCGTCTGGTCCCCTGGCTGTAAACTGAGGACTGTCCTACTGGGGATTCCCCCAATTCACCCTCTGTGTGTGTTTTTATACCACGAGTTGGCGTTCTGGTTGTTCCTGCTACTGTGTGGGGGTGTGTTCCCTTGTGCCTCACTTACTGTTCCTGGAACCGAGTGCTATCAACAGGCGCTGTTTCAGTTGCTAAAAAACGATACAGAACTTTTATAAAAATAGGAGTTTTGATATCTGTTATCAGATGGATCTCTCACTCCCCGCTGCTAGCCACTCAGTCACATCATGTGACTCCGATTTTTTTTTATACAGGGGGTGGGTGCCCTTGTTTTGTTTTCTTATACCGGGCAGGTGCCCTTTATTTTTGTTAAACCAGGGATGGGTGCCCTTTCTTTGTTTTCTTATACCGGGCAGGGCCCCTTTCTTCTTGTTATATCATGGGTGGGTGCCCTTGTTTTGTTTTCTTATACCGGGCAGGTGCCCTTTCTTTTTGTTATACCAGGGTTGGGTGCCCTTGTTTTGTTTTCCTATACCGGGCAGGTGCCCTTTCTTTTTGTTATACCAGGGGTGGGTGCCCTTGCTTTGTTTTCTTATACTGGGCAGGTGCCGTTTCTTTTTGTTATACCAGGGGTGGGTGCCCTTGCTTCATTTTCTTATACCGGGCAGGTGCCCTTTCTTTTTGTTATACCAGGGGTGGGTGCCCTTGCTCCGTTTTCTTATACCGGGCAGGTGCCCTTTCTTTCTGTTATACTAGGGGTGGGTGCCCTTGTTTTGTTTTCTTATACCGGGCAGGTGCCCTTCCTTTTTGTTATACCAGGGGTGGGTGCCTTTGTTTTGTTTTCCTATACCGGGCAGGTGGCCTTTCTTTTTGTTATACCAGGGGTGGTTGCCCTTGTTTTGCTTTCTTATATTGGCAATGGCACTTTCTTTTTGTTATACCAGGGTGGGTGCCCTTGTTTTGTTTTCTTGTACTGGGCAGGTGCCCTTTCTTTTTGTTATTCCAGGGGTGGGTGCCATTGTTTTGTTTTCTTATATTGACAATGGAACTTTCTTTTTGTTATACCAGTGGTGGGTGCCCTTATCTTGGTTTCTTATATCGGTCAAGGGCCCTTTCTTTCTGTTATGCCGGGGTGGGTGCCCTTGTTTTGGTTTCTTATACTGGGCAGGTGCCCTTTCTTTTTGTTATACAAGGGGTGGGTGCCCTTGTTTTGTTTTCTTATACCGGGCAGGTGCCCTTTATTTTTGTTATACAAGGGGTGGGTGCCCTTTCTTTGTTTTCTTATACTGGGCAGGGGTCTTTTCTTCTTTTTAAATCATGGGTGGGTGCCCTTGTTTTGGTTTCTTATACCGGGCAGTTGCCCTTTCTTTTTGTTATACCAGGGGTGGGTGCCCTTGTTTTGTTCTCTTATACTGGGCAGGTGCCCTTTCTTTTTGTTATACCAGGGGTGGGTGCCTTTTCTTTGTTTTCTTATACTGGGCAGGGGCCCTTTGTTTTTTTTATACCAGGGGTGGGTGCCCTTGCCTTGGTTTCTTATATTGAGCAGGGGCCCTTTCTTTCTGCCATACCAGGGTGGGTGCCCTTGTTTTGTTCTCTTATACTGGGCAGGTGCCCTTTCTTTTTTTATACCTGGGGTGGGTGCCCTTGTTTTGTTTTCTTATACCGGGCAGGTGCCCTTTATTTTTGTTATACAAGGGGTGGGTGTCCTTTCTTTGTTTTCTTATACTGGGCAGGGGCCTTTTCTTCTTTTTAAATCATGGGTGGGTGCCCTTGTTTTGGTTTCTTATACCGGGCAGTTGCCCTTTCTTTTTGTTATACCAGGGGTGGATGCCCTTGTTTTGGTTTCTTATATTGGGGAGGTGCCCTTTCTTTTTGTTATACCAGGGGTGGGTGTCCCTGTTTTGGTTTCTTATACCGGGCAGGTGCCCTTTTTTTTTGTTATTCCAGGGTGGTGCCCTTGCCTTGGTTTCTTATACCGGGCAGGTGCTCTTTCTTTCTTTTATACCAGGGGTGGGTGCCCTTGTTTTGTTCTCTTATACGGACAGGTGCCCTTTCTTTCTGTTATACCAGGGGTGGGTGCCCTTGTTTTGTTCTCTTATACTGGGCAGGTGCCCTTTCTTTTTGTTATACCAGGGGTGGGTGCCTTTTCTTTGTTTTCTTATACTGGTCAGGGGCCCTTTGTTTTTTTTATACCAGGGGTGGGTGCCCTTGTCTTGGTTTCTTATATTGAGCAGGGGCCCTTTCTTTCTGTCATACCAGGGTGGGTGCCCTTGTTTTGTTCTCTTATACTGGGCAGGTGCCCTTTCTTTCTTTATACCTGGGGTGGGTGCGCTTGTTTTGGTTTCTTATACCAGGCAGGTGCCCTTTCTTTTTGTTATACCAGGGGTGGGTGTCCCTGTTTTGGTTTCTTATACCGGGCAGGTGCCCTTTTTTTTTGTTATTCCAGGGGTGGGTGCCCTTGCCTTGGTTTCTTATACCGGGCAGGTGCCCTTTCTTTCTTTTATACCAGGGGTGGGTGCCCTTGTTTTGTTCTCTTATACCGGACAGGTGCCCTTTCTTTCTGTTATACCAGGGGTGGGTGCCCTTGTTTTGTTCTCTTATACTGGGCAGGTGCCCTTTCTTTTTGTTATACCAGGGGTGGGTGCCTTTTCTTTGTTTTCTTATACTGGGCAGGGGCCCTTTGTCTTTTTTATACCGGGGTGGGTGCCCTTGCCTTGGTTTCTTATATTGAGCAGGGGCCCTTTCTTTCTGTCATACCAGGGTGGGTGCCCTTGTTTTGTTCTCTTATACTGGGCAGGTGCCCTTTCTTTCTTTATACCTGGGGTGGGTGCGCTTGTTTTGGTTTCTTATACTGGGCAGGTGCCCTTTCTTTTGGTTATACTGGGGTGGGTGCCCTTGTTTTGTTTTCTTATACTGGGCAGGTGCCCTTTCTTTTTGTTATTCCAGGCATGTGTGCCCTTGTTTTCATTTCTTATGCTGGGCAGGTGCCCTTTCTTTTTGTTATACCAGGGGTGGGTGCCCTTGCTTCGTTTTCTTATACCAGGCAGGTGCCCTTTCTTTCTGTTATATCAGGGGTGGGTGCCATTGTTTTGTTTTCTTATACCGGGCAGGTGCCCTTCCTTTTTGTTATACCAGGGGTGGGTGCCTTTGTTTTGTTTTCCTATACCGGGCAGGTGGCCTTTCTTTTTGTTATACCAGGGGTGGTTGCCCTTGTTTTGCTTTCTTATATTGGCAATGGCCCTTTCTTTTTGTTATACCAGGGTGGGTGCCCTTGTTTTGTTTTCTTGTACTGGGCAGGTGCCCTTTCTTTTTGTTATTCGGGGTGGGTGCCATTGTTTTTTTTCCTATACCGGGCAGGTGGCCTTTCTTTTTGTTATACCAGGGGTGGTTGCCCTTGTTTTGCTTTCTTATATTGGCAATGGCCCTTTCTTTTTGTTATACCAGGGTGGGTGCCCTTGCCTTGGTTTCTTATACTGGGCAGGTGCCCTTTCTTTTTGTTTTACCATGGGTCGGTGCCCTCATCTTGGTTTCTTATACCGGTCGGGGCCCCTTCTTTCTGTTATACCAGGGGTGGGTGCCCTTATCTTGGTTTCTTATACCAGTCAGGGGCCCTTTCTTTCTGTTATATCATGGGTGGGTGCCCTTGTTTTGTTTTCTTATATTGACAATGGAACTTTCTTTTTGTTATACCAGTGGTGGGTGCCCTTATCTTGGTTTCTTATACCAGTCAGGGGCCCTTTCTTTCTGTTATAAGAGGGGTGGGTGCCCTTGTTTTGTTTTCTTATGTCAGGTAACCTTTCTTTCTGTTATGCTGGGGTGGGTGCCCTTGTTTTGGTTTCTTATACTGGGCAGGTGCCCTTTCTTTTTGTTATACAAGGGGTGGGTGCCCTTGTTTTGTTTTCTTATACTGGGCAGGTGCCCTTTATTTTTGTTATACAAGGGGTGGGCGCCCTTTCTTTGTTTTCTTATACTGGGCAGGGGCCTTTTCTTCTTTTTAAATCATGGGTGGGTGCCCTTGTTTTGGTTTCTTATACCGGGCAGTTGCCCTTTCTTTTTGTTATACCAGGGGTGGATGCCCTTGTTTTGGTTTCTTATATTGGGGAGGTGCCCTTTCTTTTTGTTATACCAGGGGTGGGTGTCCCTGTTTTGGTTTCTTATACCGGGCAGGTGCCCTTTTTTTTTGTTATTCCAGGGGTGGGTGCCCTTGTTTTGCTTTCTTATACCGGGCAGGTGCCCTTTCTTTCTTTTATACCAGGGGTGGGTGCCTTTGTTTTGTTCTCTTGTACTGGACAGGTGCCCTTTCTTTCTGTTATACCAGGGGTGGGTGCCCTTGTTTTGTTCTCTTATACTGGGCAGGTGCCCTTTCTTTTTGTTATACCAGTGGTGGGTGCCTTTTCTTTGTTTTCTTATACTGGTCAGGGGCCCTTTGTTTTTTTTATACCAGGGGTGGGTGCCCTTGCCTTGGTTTCTTATACTGGGCAGGTGCCCTTTCTTTTTGTTTTACCATGGGTCGGTGCCCTCATCTTGGTTTCTTATACCGGTCGGGGCCCCTTCTTTCTGTTATACCAGGGGTGGGTGCCCTTATCTTGGTTTCTTATACCAGTCAGGGGCCCTTTCTTTCTGTTATATCATGGGTGGGTGCCCTTGTTTTGTTTTCTTATATTGACAATGGAACTTTCTTTTTGTTATACCAGTGGTGGGTGCCCTTATCTTGGTTTCTTATACCAGTCAGGGGCCCTTTCTTTCTGTTATAAGAGGGGTGGGTGCCCTTGTTTTGTTTTCTTATGTCAGGTAACCTTTCTTTCTGTTATGCCGGGGTGAGTGCCCTTGTTTTGGTTTCTTATACTGGGCAGGTGCCCTTTCTTTTTGTTATACAAGGGTGGGTGCCCTTGTTTTGTTTCTTATACTGGGCAGGTGCCCTTTATTTTGATATACAAGGGGTGGGTGCCCTTTCTTTGTTTTCTTATACTGGGCAGGGGCCTTTTCTTCTTTTTAAATCATGGGTGGGTGCCCTTGTTTTGGTTTCTTATACCGGGCAGTTGCCCTTTCTTTTTGTTATACCAGGGGTGGATGCCCTTGTTTTGGTTTCTTATATTGGGGAGGTGCCCTTTCTTTTTGTTATACCAGGGGTGGGTGTCCCTGTTTTGGTTTCTTATACCGGGCAGGTGCCCTTTTTTTTTGTTATTCCAGGGGTGGGTGCCCTTGTCTTGGTTTCTTATACCGGGCAGGTGCCCTTTCTTTCTTTTATACCAGGGGTGGGTGCCTTTGCTTTGTTCTCTTGTACTGGACAGGTGCCCTTTCTTTCTGTTATACCAGGGGTGGGTGCCCTTGTTTTGTTCTCTTATACTGGGCAGGTGCCCTTTCTTTTTGTTATACCAGGGGTTGGTGCCTTTTCTTTGTTTTCTTATACTGGTCAGGGGTCCTTTGTTTTTTTTATACCAGGGGTGGGTGCCCTTGCCTTGGTTTCTTATACCGGGCAGGCGTCCTTTCTTTTTGTTATACCAGGGGTGGGTGCCTTTTCTTTGTTTTCTTATACTGGGCAGGGGCCGTTTGGTTTTTTTATACCGGGGTGGGTGCCCTTGCCTTGGTTTCTTATATTGAGCAGGGGCCCTTTCTTTCTGTCATACCAGGGTGGGTGCCCTTGTTTTGTTCTCTTATACTGGGCAGGTGCCCTTTCTTTCTTTATACCTGGGGTGGGTGCGCTTGTTTTGGTTTCTTATACCAGGCAGGTGCCCTTTCTTTTAGTTATACTAGGGTTGGTGCCCTTGTTTTGTTTTCTTATACCGGGCAGGTGCCCTTTCTTTTGGTTATACTGGGGTGGGTGCCCTTGTTTTTTTTTCTTATACCAGGCAGGTGCCCTTTCTTTTTGTTATAGCAGGGGTGGGTGCCCTTGCTTTGTTTCTTATACTGGGCAGGTGCCCTTTCTTTTTCTTATACCAGGGCTGGGTGCCCTTGTTCTGTTTTCTTATACCAGGCAGGTGCCCTTTCTTTTTGTTATACCAGGAGTGGTTGCCCTTTCCTTGTTTTCTTATACCGGGCAGTGACCCTTTCTTTTTGTTATACCAGGGGTGGGTGCGCTTGTTTTGTTTTCTTATACTGGGCAGGTGCCCTTTATTTTTGTTAAACCAGGGGTGGGTGCCCTTTCTTTGTTTTCTTATACCGGGCAGGTGCCCTTTCTTTTTGTTATACCAGGGGTGGGTGCGCTTGTTTTGTTTTCTTATACTGGGCAGGTGCCCTTTATTTTTGTTAAACCAGGGGTGGATGCCCTTTCCTTGTTTTCTTATACTGGGGCATCTATCATCAGTATTTTGTTCTTTGCATCTCTCCTTAGGCGAACTTCTCCATGGATCGTACACTGGACGTTGGGGGCCAACACCAAAGAGTCAGGATCCTTTTTCCACACTATCCCCACTGGCTCATCTTGGTCCACTTCATCGGGTTTCTGTTGCAAGTCATAAGCCCTTTTGATTAATGCTGGAATTCTTAGGGCCTGTCCAGTCCATTGCCCTTGTTTCTCATGACAGAGTTGTGCTAGTCTCCCAAACATGTGGGCGTTTGTTCCAATTAACAGGGGAACTCCATCATATAGTCCAGTGGGGGGGACACACTAGAGCAAGTGTCTCAACTTGTTCATCTACCCCAGCCACGGAGGTAGGGAATGACAGCCAGATCCGGATATACCCCGGGTATGGATAGGAATTCTCACTCAACCCCCACATGTGCAGACCTTCCAAGGGTTGTAGGGGCACGTCAGGCAGATGCGTCTGGTACCAACCTTGAAATACTATGGTCGCTTGAGATCCATTGTCAAGCATGGCCCAGGTAGACACACCATTCACTGTCACTGTAGTTTCCATTGAAGGACCCACCACCTCGGACCACTGAGGTGACTTGGGTTTGGACGTCGGCTTTACAGCTGCCTTGGATGAATAGCTTTTCTGGGAAGCCCCACCTTGAGGCCATATGTTTCTTCGTCGAAACAATGCCAGCAGCCTAGCAGTAACTTTTCTCAGATTCTCAGGTGAACAGCAGGTGAACTGGGTGTGCCCATCCTCTCTGCAGTGGTAACAGAAAACAGGTTCTTCAGAGTCTGTAGGGGAAGAGTATCTGTTCCCCTGCTTGAACATAGTGGGGAAGTCTCAGGTTCTCTCTCTCTGGTTGGGGGTTTGTTCTCTTGACTTTCTGAGTTCCCTCAAGGGTCAGTGTCTCAGGTAGCCCAGAGACAGAGTAGGTCTTTCACCACAGCTCTCAGTCCTCATACCTCTTCCTGCAGGCTGTCTTCAGGCCAGATTTCAGAAGAAACCACATGTACCCCCACCCCTCCCAGCAGGACTTCCCTCTTTGTCTCGGGGGGAGGACTGGACTGGACAGGAATTAGCATCTTTGGCTGCCTCGGCAGCTTGCTTACTGGCTCTCAGCTCAGTTAACTCCTTGATCAGTTCCCTTATCTGTTGCAGTTTGGCCTCCTCACTCTCTCAGGGGTCTGGCAGGCGTGGGCAGCCCCAGCATGGGGCTCCCATCCCTCTTAGTCATTCTCAATCTCATGGAGCTCTTTCATTAGGTCACAATATTGGGTGGGATTGCCCCTTCTGTCTTGCAGTTTAAGCTTCAACAACATCACGCTAGAGTACCTTGCTGACTTTAAGATGTGATCTAGCCTGACCCTGATCAATTCACTGGCGGGCACCCCTCCTTTCCGGTGGGCCCGCTGCAAAGCTTGCTCAATTTGAGTAATAAACACTGTTTTTTTTTCATTCTTCCACTGTTTTGTGGATTTAAACTTCCACATCAGGTCATCTTCCGACTTGGTGCTACCAAATATCCCTTTCAGGGCAGAGAGGTACTTGGCAGCTGTGGCCTCTGGGCTGGTGGATCACTGGAAACAAATGGCCTCCAGTGCAGGGCCCCTCAAGCTTTCCATGAGTCTCTTCCTCTTTTCCTCCTCAGTACACTGCCACTCATGGACCAATGGGGTGGCATGGTCCATCCATGTTTCCAGATCGTCCTTCCCCACGGGCACCGGGACCGTGCCCGAAAAGAGCCTAAGTCTGCAGTATGAGTCCAAATGTACAGTAGGCACCACTATGGGGGAAGCAACTGTAGGGGTGGCAGGAGAGCTATAGGGGACTACAGGGGTGTGATTCTCAGAAGGCTTTAACATTTGTACTAGCTCTGTAGCAGAGCGCCCCTCAGAGGCTAACAGTTTATACAGCTTATCTTTAAACCCCTCTACATAGGGGGACCCTCCAGGAGCAGCCAGATCTCATGTAAGTGAATGACCCTCCACCCCTTTTGGGACCCTTCAGGCAAAATGACAGGGGGTACCCTCTCTGGTTCAATGGGCAGGCTGCAAGAGAGTAGGGCCACCATAGTTTGATCAAACAGGTCAGAATCCCTTCTCCTTACTTCAACCTTCCCCAAACACTTAATTAGTTCAACCACTTCCACAATAGTGGCATTATCAGTCCCCAAGGGAACGTCCATTAATAGCAGAGCTTGCCAGGGGTCCACCCCCTGTACTTCACTCCACCCCATCATACGGTGCACTAGCAGCTTGTGGGGAGCAACTTTAAACTTGGGTGTAGTGAGTGCCTCCATTTTACCACAATTTGTGAGTGTGGGGTTGTAGTACCCACTTCTGACCACTAGAAGGTGCAAATCCCAGCTTTGATGCCTCCAAGATGTAACCCATAGGTGGCGCAATCCCAAGGGCTACTACCCCTGCCTGCATGGCTAGTTGCAGGTTAAGGGGCCTGGGCACTAAAACGGGTGCCTACAGGACAGGGCTGTTAGTAACAAGGCTAACCTGGGAACAGCCCGCCAGGATGCTGTAACCCCCCCTTTTTCCCCCTCTAGTGGCCTAGACAATATGCAACAAACACTTTCACAGTAGCCCCTATTCAGCATACAATTCCCCACACTGTTTGCACTTACCACCAGGGCTGGTTCCACCAGTTTGACCCTGGAGACCACCTGTAAAACAAGGTTGGGCACTGCAAATAACAACAGTAAAGTGCTTTTGGTACAAACTGGAACCACAGTCAGATTAAATTCAAAAAAAGTTAGATCTGATTTATTCAGGGGAATTGAACAAGGGAGGGGCATAATCAGGTTGATTGATTCGAAAACTGATCTAGTCAGGCAATTATGCATGCACTTTTAGTCCCTACACAGTCACACGATCTGGGTACCCAGTTGGAAGTAAGGTGGGCTAGCATGGAACGTTGCCCGGGGTAGGCCGGCGTCGCAGCTGGTTGGGGCCCTGTGATGAAAAGAAAAGGCATGCACAACCACACACAATATATAATCCAGAGCCTGAAGGCTGAATTTGTGAAAGGAAAAACAGCAATGCAGTCAGATGACAACACTAGAGATTTAGCAGTTATTGCAGGAAGCTACCCTGATTGTTACTCACGCTACCCAATATGAGACACAGGCTAGACAAAATGGAGACTGCAGGTTGATGACTGGTTTGCCAGGAGAAGCAAGGCCCACACGAATCACCGAGGTGTCGTTCCTGTTCGAGATGGTTGAGCAGGGGGCTGATCCTCGGGCGAGTCTCTCGTTGATGGTTTCTGTGCCTGAAGTAGCTGGCTGAGCCAGGTGGCAAGGCCCAGGCTGGGTGGAACAGTTCAGATTTTGAGTCCGGTAGTGCTGGATGCAGCTTCCAGCAAGCGTGGCACATTTACACAGTGGGGAACCAAATCGCGACCCACTAACAGTACACAGCACATTTATAGTAAAGCAATCACCATACCACAGTGCGGAACCAAATCGTAACCCACTAACAGCACACAGCACATTTATAGTAAAGCAGTCACCATACCACAGTGGAGAACCAAATCGTAACCCACTAACAGCACACAGCACATTTATAGTAAAGCAGTCACCATACCACAGTGGAGAACCAAATCGTAACCCACTAACAGCACACAGCACATTTATAGTAAAGCAGTCACCATACCACAGTGGAGAACCAAATCGTAACCCACTAACAGCACACAGCACATTTATAGTAAAGCAATCACCATACCACAATACGGAAGGCAGTCCGGCCGCAATATCAGTGTCTCTTAGCAAAACCGGGAATTTTGTGGTAAATGGATGTCTTGACAGGCTGATCGCGTACAGCAAATCTTCGGTCTTCTTCAGGTTCAAATCTGGTCACTCTTCAGTGGCTTTATCACACTCCAGTTCAGATACAGTCCAATTGCTAAGCTTTTCAAAGGATTCCCTCTCAAGGGACTGCAAGCAGACAGGCAAAAAAGCAGATGCTTGAATCACTCAAGCTGCCTCTTTAAACGCTAACTCCAGACTGACTGACTGCAACAGGCAGATTGGGAATTCCCGTTCGGTCCAAAAGGTTCTGGTTGGTTGATCCATCTGTCTGTCAAAGCAAGGGCTCCCCCTTCAGGTCTGTTTTGGCACCAAAATGTAAAAACTACAATTCTTACAGAAATTTTCTCCCACAAGACCCCTGGGGACAGGCTCCATTTTAGAGTCATCAGAGGTATCAATTGGTGCTGACTGGCAGTCCAAAAGCAAAATGGTGGTGATAAACAGAACTGTCCATGCTGCAAAGAAGGCAGGTTAGACAAACTACAATATCATTACTATGCTAAGAGATAATCAGCAAATAAGTACAGCTTCTAACAGAGTTCCCTCTGTGCAAATAGCAGAGGCAGAACAGAGAGATTATCTGGCAGCCCATGCGGGACTCAAGCATAGAAACACTCAGCCCCTTCCCAGATTAAATAAGCACCACGTTATTGGCAGCTCTTAAAAAGACTGGTGCAGAGACAATTAGGCACTCTCATGCAATTTCTTTTTAAACAGCTAAAACACAGGACACCAGCTTGGCTGAGGTCATTTAGGCACACCCAAGGAAGGTTTTCGGGAATCCCCATTTGTAAGGGGGTTACACTTATACTGGGCAGGTGCCCTTTCTTTTTGTTATACCATGGGGTGGGTGTCCTTGTTTTGGTTTCTTATACTGGGCAGGTGCCCTTTCTTTTTGTCATACCAGGGGTGGGTGCCCTTGTTTTGGTTTCTTATACTGGGCAGGTGCCCTGTCTTTTTGTTATACCAGGGGTGGGTGCCCTTGTTTTGGTTTCTTATACCGGGCAGGTGCTTTTCTTTTTGTTATACAAGGGGTGGGTGCCCTTGTTTTGTTTTCTTATACTGGGCAGGTGCCCTTTCATTTTGTTATACCATGGGGTGGGTGTCCTTGTTTTGGTTTCTTATACTGGGCAGGTGCCCTTTCTTTTTGTTATACCAGGGGTGGGTGCCCTTGTTTTGGTTTCTTATACTGGGCAGGTGCCCTGTCTTTTTGTTATACCAGGGGTGGGTGCCCTTGTTTTGGTTTCTTATACCGGGCAGGTGCTTTTCTTTTTGTTATACAAGGGGTAGGTGCCCTTGTTTTGTTTTCTTATAATGGGCAGATGCCCTTTCATTTTGTTATACAAGGGGTGGGTACCCTTGTTTTGGTTTCTTATACTGGGTAGGTGCCCTTTCTTTTTGTTATACCAGGGGTGGGTGCCCTTGTTTTGGTTTCTTATACTGGGCAGGTGCTCTGTCTTTTTGTTATACCAGGGGTGGGTGGCCTTGTTTTGGTTTCTTATGCCGGGCAAGTGGACTTTCTTTTTGTTATACCAGGGGTGGGTGCCCTTGTTTTGTTTTCTTGTACCGGGCAGGTGCCCTTTCTTTTTGTTATATCAGGGGTGGGTGCCCTTGTTTTGTTTTCTTATACCGGGTAGGTGGCCTTTCTTTTTGTTATACCATGGGTTGGGTGCCCTTGTTTTGTTTTCTTATACTGGGCAGATGCTTTTTCTTTTTGTTATACCAGGGGTGGGTGCCCTTGTTTTGTTTTCTTATACTGGGCAGGTGCCCTTTCTTTTTGTTATACCAGGGGTGGGTGCCTTTGTTTTGGTTTCTTATAACGGGCAGGTACCCTTCCTTTTCATTATAGTGGGGGTGGGTGCCCTTGTTTTCATTTCTTATACCGGGCAGGAGCCCTTTCTTTTTGTTATACTGGGGGTGGGTGCCCTTGTTTTGGTTTCTTATACCAGGCAGGTTCCCTTTTGTTTTGTTATACCAGAGCTGGGTGCCTTTGTTTTGGTTTCTTATACCGGGCAGGTGGCCTTTCTTTTTGTTATACTAGGGGTGGGTGCCCTTGTTTCAGCTTCTTATACTGGGCAGGTGCCCTTTCTTTTTGTTATACCGGGGTGGGTGCCCTTGTTTTGTTTCTTGTTATTATTATATTACCCCCCCTTTCTCCTGATGGGTGGTTGCTCTGGTTATTTTATTTTCTCCCCCCTTTTTTTTGAGGGGTGGGTAGCCTCATTCCACCCCCTCCCCATGTTTCTACGGCATTTGCCCTTTTTTTGGAATGCATATTTTGTTTGGTTTTGTTCATGTGCCACTGACCATTGTACATAGTAAACTTTTGTTTTGATACCTATGTTGCTGTGTTGTGTGTCTTTCATTAGTGTCCTCCTCTCTCACCCACAACCACCCCCTGAGTTCAGTGCTATACTGAGTGCTGAATCTAGTACAAGATCTCGCCACCCCTTGTGTTCAGCGCTATACTGAGTGCTGGATCTAGTACAAGATCTCGCCACTCCCTGTGTTCAGTGCTACAGTGAGTGCTGGATCTAGTACAAGATCTTGCCACCCCCTGTGTTCAGTGTTATACTGAGTGCTGGATCTAGTACAAGATCTCACCACCTCCTGTGTTCACTGCTATACTGAGTGCTGGATCTCATACAAGATCTCGCCACCCCCTGTGTTCAGTGCTATACTGAGTGCTGCATGTCGTACAAGATCTCGCCACCCCCTGTGTTCAGTGCCATACTGAGTGCTGCATGTAGTATAAGATCTTGCCACCCCCTGTGTTCAGTGCTATAGTGAGTGGTGGATCTAGTACAAGATCTCACCACCCCGTGTTTAGTGCTATAGTGAGTGCTGGATCTAGTACAAGATCTCACCACCCCGTGTTCAGTGATATAGTGAGTGCTGGATCTAGTACAAGATCTCACCACCCCCTGTGTTCAGTGCTATACTGAGTGCAGGATCTAGTACAAGATCTCGCCACCCCCTGTGTTCAGTGCTATACTGAGTGCTGGATCTAGTACAAGACCTCACCACCCCCTGTGTTCAGTGCTATAGTGAGTGCTGGATCTAGTACAAGATCTCACCACCCCGTGTGCAGTGCTATAGTGAGTGCTGGATCTAGTACAAGATCTCACCACCTCGTGTTCAGTGCAATAGTGAGTGCTGGATCTAGTGCAAGATCTCACCACCCCCTGTGTTCAGTGCTATACTGAGTGCTGGATCTAGTACAAGATCTCGCCACCCCCTGTGTTCAGTGCTATACTGAGTGCTGGATCTAGTACAAGATCTCGCCACCCCCTGTGTTCAGTGCTATAGTGAGTGCTGGATCTAGTACAAGATCTCACCACCCCCTGTGTTCAGTGCCATACTGAGTGCTGGATCTAGTACAAGATCTCGCCACCCTCTGTGTTCAGTGCTATACTGAGCGCTGGATCTAGTACAAGATCTCGCCACCCCCTGTGTTCAGTGCTATAGTGAGTGCTGGATCTAGTACAAAATCTCTCCACCCCCTGTGTTCAGTGCTATACTGAGTGCTGGATCTAGTACGAGATCTCACCACCCCTGTGTTCGGTGCCATACTGAGTGCTGGATCTAGTACAAGATCTCGCCACCCCCTTGTTCAGTGCTATACTGAGTGCTGGATCTAGTACAAGATCTCGCCACCCCCTGTGTTCAGTGCTATAGTGAGTGCTGGATCTAGTACAAGACCTCACCACCCCCTGTGTGCAGTGCTATAGTGAGTGCTGGATCTGGTACAAGATCTCGCCACCCCCTGTGTTCAGTGCTATACTGAAGACTGGATCTAGTACAAGATCTCGCTACCCCTGTGTTCAGTGTTAAAGTGAGTACTGGATCTAGTACAAGATCTCACCACCCCGTGTTCACTGCTATAGTGAGTGCTGGATCTAGTACAAGATCTCACCACCCCTGTGCTCGGTGCCATACTGAGTGCTGGATCTAGTACAAGATCTCGCCACCCCCTTGTTCAGTGCTATACTGAGTGCTGGATCTAGTACAAGATCTCACCAACCCCTGTGTTCAATGCAATACTGAGTACTGGATCTAGTACAAGATCTCGTCACCCTCTGTGTTCAGTGCTATACTGAGTGCTGGATCTAGTACAAGATCTCGCCACCCCCTGTGTTCAGTGCTATAGTGAGTGCTGGATCTAGTACAAAATCTCTCCACCCCCTGTGTTCAGTGCTATACTGAGTGCTGGATCTAGTACGAGATCTCGCCACCCCCTGTGTGCAGTTCTATAGTGAGTGCTGGATCTGGTACAAGATCTCGCCACCCCCTGTGTTCAGTGCTATACTGAGTACTGGATCTAGTACAAGATCTCGCTACCCCTGTGTTCAGTGCTAAAGTGAGTGCTGGATCTAGTACAAGATCTCACCACCCCCTGTGTTCACTGCTATAGTGAGTGCTGGATCTAGTACAAGATCTCACCACTCCTGTGTTCAGTGCCATACTGAGTGCTGGATCTAGTACAAGATCTCGCCACCCCCATGTTCAGTGCTATACTGAGTGCTGGATCTTGTACAAGGTCTCGCCACCCCTGTGTTCAGTGCTATACTGAGTGCTGGATCTAGTACAAGATCTTGCCACCCACTGTGTTCAGTGCCATACTGAGTGCTGGATCTAGTACAAGATCTCGCCACCCCCTGTGTTCAGTGCCATACTGAGTGCTGGATCTAGTACAAGATCTCACCACCCCCTGTGTTCAGTGCCATACTGAGTGCTGGATCTAGTTCAAGATCTCGCCACCCCCGTGTTCAGTGCCATACTGAGTGCTGGATCTAGTACAAGATCTCGCCACCCCCATGTTCAGTGCCATACTGAGTGCTGGATCTAGTACAAGATCTTGCCACCCACTGTGTTCAGTGCCATACTGAGTGCTGGATCTAGTACAAGATCTCGCCACCCCCTGTGTTCAGTGCTATACTGAGTGCTGGATCTAGTACGAGATCTCGCCACCCCCTGTGTGCAGTTCTATAGTGAGTGCTGGATCTGGTACAAGATCTCGCCACCCCCTGTGTTCAGTGCTATACTGAGTACTGGATCTAGTACAAGATCTCGCTACCCCTGTGTTCAGTGCTAAAGTGAGTGCTGGATCTAGTACAAGATCTCACCACCCCCTGTGTTCACTGCTATAGTGAGTGCTGGATCTAGTACAAGATCTCACCACTCCTGTGTTCAGTGCCATACTGAGTGCTGGATCTAGTACAAGATCTCGCCACCCCCATGTTCAGTGCTATACTGAGTGCTGGATCTTGTACAAGGTCTCGCCACCCCCTGTGTTCAGTGCTATACTGAGTGCTGGATCTAGTACAAGATCTTGCCACCCACTGTGTTCAGTGCCATACTGAGTGCTGGATCTAGTACAAGATCTCGCCACCCCCTGTGTTCAGTGCCATACTGAGTGCTGGATCTAGTACAAGATCTCACCACCCCCTGTGTTCAGTGCCATACTGAGTGCTGGATCTAGTTCAAGATCTCGCCACCCCCGTGTTCAGTGCCATACTGAGTGCTGGATCTAGTACAAGATCTCGCCACCCCCATGTTCAGTGCCATACTGAGTGCTGGATCTAGTACAAGATCTTGCCACCCACTGTGTTCAGTGCCATACTGAGTGCTGGATCTAGTACAAGATCTCGCCACCCCCTGTGTTCAGTGCCATACTGAGTGCTGGATCTAGTACAAGATCTCGCCACCCCCTCTGTTCAGTGCTATAGTGAGTGCTGGATCTAGTACAAAATCTCACCACCCCCTGTGTTCACTGCTATAGTGAGTGCTGGATCTAGTTCAAGATATCACCACCGCTGTGTTCAGTGCCATACTGAGTGCTGGATCTAGTACAAGATCTCGCCACCCCCTTGTTCAGTGCTATAGTGAGTGCTGGATCTAGTACAAAATCTCACCACCCCCTGTGTTCACTGCTATTGTGAGTGCTGGATCTAGTACAAGATCTCACCACCCCGTGTTCAGTGCTATAGTGAGTGCTGGATCTAGTACAAGATCTCACCACCCCGTATTCAGTGATATAGTGAGTGCTGGATCTAGTTCAAGATCTCACCACCCCGTGTTCAGTGCTATAGTGAGTGCTGGATCTAGTACAAGATCTCACCACCCCATGTTCAGTGATATAGTGAGTGCTGGATCTAGTACAAGATCTCGCCACCCCCTGTGTTCAGTGCTATACTGAGTGCTGGATCTAGTACAAGACCTCACCACCCCCTGTGTTCAGTGCTATAGTGAGTGCTGGATCTAGTACAAGATCTCACCACCCCGTGTGCAGTGCTATAGTGAGTGCTGGATCTAGTACAAGATCTCACCACCTCGTGTTCAGTGCAATAGTGAGTGCTGGATCTAGTGCAAGATCTCACCACCCCCTGTGTTCAGTGCTATACTGAGTGCTGGATCTAGTACAAGATCTCGCCACCCCCTGTGTTCAGTGCTATACTGAGTGCTGGATCTAGTACGAGATCTCGCTACCCCCTGTGTGCAGTGCTATAGTGAGTGCTGGATCTGGTACAAGATCTCGCCACCCCCTGTGTTCAGTGCTATACTGAGTGCTGGATCTAGTACAAGATCTTGCCACCCCCTGTGTTCAGTGCCATACTGAGTGCCGGATCTAGTACAAGATCTCGCCACCCCCTGTGTTCAGTGCCATACTGAGTGCCGGATCTAGTAGAAGATCTTGCCACCCCCTGTGTTCAGTGCCATACTGAGTGCTGGATCTAGTTCAAGATCTCGCCACCCCCGTGTTCAGTGCCATACTGAGTACTGGATCTAGTACAAGATGTCGCCACCCCCATGTTCAGTGCCATACTGAGTGCTGGATCTAGTACAAGATCTCGCCACCCCCTGTGTTCAGTGCCATACTGAGTGCTGGATCTAGTACAAGATCTCGCCACCCCCTCTGTTCAGTGCTATACTGAGTGCTGGATCTAGTACAAGATCTTGCCACCCCCTGTGTTCAGTGCTATAGTGAGTGCTGGATCTAGTACAAAATCTCACCACCCCCTGTGTTCAGTGCTATAGTGAGTGCTGGATCTAGTATGAGATCTCACCACCCCCTGTGTTCAGTGCTATAGTGAGTGCTGGATCTAGTACAAGATCTTGCCACCCACTGTGTTCAGTGCCATACTGAGTGCTGGATCTAGTACAAGATCTCGCCACCCCCTGTGTTCAGTGCCATACTGAGTGCTGGATCTAGTACAAGATCTCACCACCCGCTGTGTTCACTGCCATACTGAGTGTTGGATCTAGTTCAAGATCTCGCCACCCCCGTGCTCAGTGCCATACTGAGTGCTGGATCTAGTACAAGATCTCGCCACCCCCGTGTTCAGTGCCATACTGAGTGCTGGATCTAGTATAAGACCTCACCACCCCCTGTGTTCAGTGCCATACTGAGTGTTGGATCTAGTTCAAGATCTTGCCACCCCCATGTTCAGTGCCATACTGAGTGCTGGATCTAGTTCAAGATCTCGCCACCCCCGTGTTCAGTGCCATACTGAGTGCTGGATCTAATACAAGATCTCGCCACCCCCTCTGTTCAGTGCTATACTGAGTGCTGGATCTAGTAATCAGTGCTCTACTGAGTGCTGGATCTAGTACAAGATCTTGCCACCCCATGTGTTCAGTGCAATACTGAGTGCTGGATCTAGTACAAGACCTCACCACCCCCAGTGTTCACTGCTATAGTGAGTGCTGGATCTAGAACAAGATCTCACCACCCCCTGTGTTCAGTGCCATACTGAGTGCTGGATCTAGTACAAGATCTCACCACCCCCTGTGTTCAGTGCCATACTGAATGCTGGATCTAGTTCAAGATCTCACCACCCCCGTGTTCAGTGCCATACTGAGTGCTGGATCTAGTACAAGATCTTGCCACCCCCTGTGTTCAGTGCCATACTGAGTGCTGGATCTAGTACAAGATCTTGCCACCCCCTCTGTTCAGTGCTATACTGAGTGCTGCATCTAGTTCAAGATTTCGCCACCCCATGTGTTCATTGCTATAGTGAGTGCTGGATCTAGTACAAAATCTCACCACCCCATGTGTTCAGTGCTATACTGAGTGCTGGATCTAGTATGAGATCTCTCCACCCCCTTATTCAGTGCTATACTGAGTGCTGGATCTAGTACAAGATCTTGCCACCCCCTGTGTTTAGTGCCATATTGAGTGCTGGATCTAGTACAAGATCTCGCCACCCCCTGTGTTCAGTGCCATACTGAGTGCTGGATCTAGTACAAGATCTCACCACCCCCTGTGTTCAGTGCCATACTGAGTGCTGGATCAAGTTCAAGATCTCGCCACCCCCGTGTTCAGTGCCATACTGAGTACTGGATCTAGTACAAGATCTCGCCACCCCCTGTGTTCAGTGCTATACTGAGTGCTGGATCTAGTACAAGATCTTGCCACCCCCTGTGTTCAGTGCTATAGTGAGTGCTGGATCTAGTACAAAATCTCACCACCCCCTGTGTTCAGTGCTATACTGAGTGCTGGATCTAGTACGAGATCTCACCACCCCCTGTGTTCAGTGCTATAGTGAGTGCTGGATCTAGTACAAGATCTTGCCACCCACTGTGTTCAGTGCCATACTGAGTGCTGGATCTAGTACAAGATCTCGCCACCCCCTGTGTTCAGTGCCATACTGAGTGCTGGATCTAGTACAAGATCTCACCCCCCTATGTTCAGTGCCATACTGAGTGTTGGATCTAGTTCAAGATCTCGCCACCCCCGTGTTCAGTGCCATACTGAGTGCTGGATCTAGTTCAAGATCTCGCCACCCAAGTGTTCAGTGCCATACTGAGTGCTGAATCTAGTACAAGATCTCGCCACCCCCTCTGTTCAGTGCTATACTGAGTGCTGGATCTAGTAATCAGTGCTCTACTGAGTGCTGGATCTAGTACAAGATCTTGCCACCCCATGTGTTCAGTGCAATACTGAGTGCTGGATCTAGTACAAGACCTCACCACCCCCTGTGTTCACTGCTATACTAAGTGCTGGATCTAGTTCAAGATCTCGCCACCCCCGTGTTCAGTGCCATACTGAGTGCTGGATCTAGTACAAGATCTCACCACCCTCATGTTCAGTGCTATACTGAGTGCTGGATCTAGTACAAGATCTTGCCACCCCCTGTGTTCAGTGCCATACTGAGTGCCGGATCTAGTACAAGATCTCGCCACCCCCTCTGTTCAGTGCTATACTGAGTGCTGGATCTAGTTCAAGATCTCACCACCCCCTGTGTTCAGTGCTATAGTGAGTGCTGGATCTAGTACAAGATCTTGCCACCCCCTCTGTTCAGTGCTATACTGAGTGCTGGATCTAGTTCAAGATCTCGCCACCCCCTGAGTTCAGTGCTATAGTGAGTGCTGGATCTAGTACCAAATCTCACCACCCCATGTGTTCAGTACCATACTGAGTGCTGGATCTAGTACAAAATCTCTCCACCCCCTGTGTTCAGTGCTATACTGAGTGCTGGATCTAGTACGAGATCTCGCCACCCCCTGTGTGCAGTGCTATAGTGAGTGCTGGATCTAGTACAAGATCTCGCCACCCCCTGTGTTCAGTGCTAAAGTGAGTGCTGGATCTAGTACAAGATCTCAGCACCCCTGTGTTCGGTGGCATACTGAGTGCTGGATCTAGTACAAGATCTCACCACCCCTGTGTTCAGTGCCATAATGAGTGCTGGATCTAGTACAAGATCTCGCCACCCCCTTGTTCAGTGCTCTACTGAGTGCTGGATCTAGTACAAGATCTCGCCACCCACTGTGTTCAGTGCTATAGTGAGTGCTGGATCTAGTACAAGATCTCACCACCCCCTGTGTTCAGTGCTATAGTGAGTGCTGGATCTACTACAAAATCTCTCCACCCCCTGTGTTCAGTGCTATAGTGAGTGCTGGATCTACTACAAAATCTCTCCACCCCCTGTGTTCAGTGCTATACTGAGTACTGGATCTAGTACAAGATCTCGCTACCCCTGTGTTCAGTGCTCTACTGAGTGCTGGATCTAGTACAAGATCCCGAGATCCAAAATCCTGAGGATCGAAATTCTGACAGCAAAATTCCGATGGCCATAATCCCGACGTTAATAAACTGCCATCAGCACTATTTCTGATACTGTTCTACGGGGGGCTCGATCCCCCCCCCCATAAAATATATATAAACACCCCAGGGTCTCCATGCCATGGGGAATGTGGCTGTCATGAGGGCTGCCATGCTGTCAGGATTTTGGTGTAAGAATTTCGATCCTCATGATTTTGGGTGTCAGGATCTTATACGGATATCCTGAGTGCTATATTCAGAGCTGCTCAAATGCACTGCATTGCAGCAGCGCATGTCATTTGTCTGGTATGCAGTGGTATGCTGTCTCTACAACAACACCGTCACAGCAAACCCCCCACAGTGAAAACCCGACCACGCCTATATAGGCAGCGACAGGGATTTCACTTTGACGGACTTTGCAGTGATGTGGGGTTTATACCTAACTCCACTGTCTGTATGATGTGGAGTTAGATATCTGAAGTAGGGGGATATGGGGGCACAGCCCCCCACATGGTGGGGTACGGGGGGTGCAGCCCCCCCACATTGGACATTGCGGTATTGCTGGTCATTGAGAGAATGTGTTGGTGTCAGGGATGTCGATGGGTTTCCAACACTGTTGAGGACGTCACTGTGGGGGACGTCACAATGGCATTGTAGATCCTATGCAGTCCACCCTAACTTCACTGTATATAGCGGTGGTGCAATGTCTGAATACATCATAGTAGGGGACAGACCCTAGTGCTGGCACAAACACAATGCAGTTATAGCGGTAGCACACTATTCTGGATGTTGGGCCCCTATTCTGCGAAATTGGAAAACAAACGAAATACCTTCACAAAGAGAATGGATAGACACTTTAAGCTCCTTAGTGAACAATGGAATAAGTTGTTCTTTGTTGAATAAAGTAGATGTATTTTACAGAATGGGGGATCCCATTCTGAATTTTAAAGGTATATAATAGACAGATAAAGAGTGAATCAATAGATGGACTGGTTACTATAGATTTTACTTAGCTATGATTAGCCATTTGACTTTGGCACAGTTTTACAGACACATAGACAAGGATGGCAGAAAACGACAACTGGTCCATCCAGTCTGCCTGTTAAACCCTATCCTACCCTGAGACCTAGCGCATGATTTTCATATGCTTGCGTTTTCTGGGCATGAGTGCAGAATTCTGCCCAAAAGGTTATGTAAGCCCCACCCCACCCATCAGGGGCTTACCAGTATTTGAGCTGTGGCCCCATTGCCCCACTGTCATTGTTTCTGCCTCTGATCCCCTGGACTGCTGGAATGGGACTGGAGGGCTTTATTCAGGAGCCCTGGTGGGATTCAAGCCAGGACTCCTTTCCCCAGTCTTCGAGGCAGCTGCTGCCAAAGTCTTTTGTTCCTCACCCTAGAAGGACAGCGGGGCTGAGGTCTGTTGTGTGTCTGCACCTCCGGGTGCCTTGAAGTCTCATTCAAGCAGCCCCTAAGGCTGAATCGGGATGTAAGTAATAATGGCTGTGCATGGCGAGGTACGGCACATACATGGGCAAGCCTTAAAGGAGCTGCGGTTCCTGTAAATGTGTTTGGCCATGCCGCCACAGTTTAATGTTATTTCTGGCACTGTGGCAGGCAGTGGAGCGGGGGGTCAAGTGGGGGATGCCTCCGGGTGCAGTATTCGTGGTGTCTGTACCTAAAGGGGGTTTGTAATAAATTATAATGGCCACACAGTTAATGCAGCAAAAGGTAAATAAACATGGCCGCCTCCATTAGCTCTCCCCGCTGCAATGGCCACAGAGAAAAGGGTATAGGATACCTTAAGAGCCCAGGAACTGACTGACCAGTTGGGATGGGGGTCTGGAAAAGCTATAAAAAGAGGGGCCTGTTGGAAAAGGGGGAGTCCCCTTGGGAGAGCCAGAGAGAGTGACGGAGTGAAGGGCTGCACCAGCCTGGTGGCAGGCTGGGGTGCACAAAAGCTCCGCTGAACCATCAAGAAAGTTTAGGCAGAGCACCTACTATTGTATTTTAGTTAGTAAGCAGGGAAGAAACTGGACTGCTAAGTTGTTCCCTTGAAGGAATTATCAAAATTGCTGTTCTGTAGTGTTTGCAGCCTGTAAACATAATTTAGACTGTTTGAGCTGTTCTCCCAGTCAGGAAGACAAGTATTTGGGCTGGGTCAGAGACTGTTTAAGAGCCTAAATGTGTTTAAGTTCCCGCTGGTTGTCCAGGGTGACTTCAAGCCTGCCACTATACCCTGGTCCGATAAAAGGCCCAGGGGCAAAGATGATGAAAGGCCCAAGGGGCGAAGATGACGAAAGGCCTGAGGGATGAAGAGAACAAAAGGTCCGAGGGATGAAGACAACAAAACGCCTGTCAGGCAAAAGGCCCAGTTTTGTTGCACATCCCCAGCTGCCAGATATGGTGCAACAATACTGTCTGCTGATACCAGACCAGTACCGTTAATCTGTGTTCTTTCTTGACACCCCCTGAAGCCTTCAGGTCCTGTAAGTACCTTTCGGCTGCAGCCCTGAGGATGTCTGTTATAATCTAGTTACTTAGACAGATGGTCTCAAGGAGGTGAAGCCCTGGGCAGGACTTTATAAACTGCAGGATAAGCCCAGGCAGAACATTTGGAAAAGTTCTGCTGTGTTTGTTTTGGATCCTATTGGGGCCCCTTGCCAAGTTCTCATTTAAAACTGCTATTCTCGCTGGCCTGGTGGGGCTGAGGGTTGAGGAGCTGGATGCCACACCTTGTGCTACTCTGATGACCTGGGTTCGAGAACGCACCCGAGTCATCGGGGGTCGGCAGGGGAAGGGATAGGATTGAGCATCTGCAGGACTGCTTGCCTATTCCTGGGGAGGGATTGGGGCTCCCATTGCTCTGCAGTGGCCCCCAATGGAGATCGGGGGCACTGCAAGGAGTGGTGTACTTGGAGCCGGAATGTGGCAGACGTTGGCACGTTGTGCCTCCGACGTCAGTGCATGTCCGCACTTCGGCGGGGGTGCAAAATAGGAGGAAAATGAAGTGGGTGACCGAGCAGCTTGATAGCTGCGCTTAACGCCAGCTTGAGGGGCCTGTTGTGGAATCACACTGAGGGCTTGGTCCCAATCCGGCATGGAGGTATGGGGGATCCCCTCCATGGGAACAGAGGTAATGCCAGTCAGGTACGTGAGTGAGCCTGCAGGCTGCCCAGGGTGCTGGAAGGCGGTGGCTGGAAATTAGCAGGTCATGCTGCACAGGATGACAAATAAATCCGTGATAAAAAACAAACAAACTGTTATTCTCACTGCAGCCCAATGCCTAAGGTGTACGGACCCTGTGACCTCTGGTTGGCCATCAGCACCTCAGTGAGATACCCACCGTGGCAGACTGTTCCAATACTTATGGCCATTCAGAGGAGAAGATGGGGGCACCCGTGGGGTGGTATTGGGATTATGTGGGATAGACCTGTAAACAAAAGCTGTTGCCTGTTGTGTTTTATTCCCCTGACCCCCATCCCTGTAATAAATCTGAAGTTAGTTCATGCTACTATTGGTGTTCCTGGTTACTGCTTGGAAGTGTATTACTGCTGTGTGGGGAATGCATCACTGTGAGAGGGAGGTGACTAATACTTATTCCTGGAGGGTGGTAACCTTGTGTGTTATCTGCCAGGTACCCCATACCACTTCTCCAGGTGGAGCCACTGCACAGCTTCACTCCAGCGTAGAACGCCCATCAGTGAACCCAGACCGACCCCTTTGGGAGCTGTGGTTAGGTAAGGGTCCCAAGGGGGCTGGTACAGCCCAGTGGTAAGTTGGTGACTGTTCCAGTTAGACCACAAAATGTTAATCTCACTTTCAGGATGGAATCCCACAGTTGCATCTGAAAAAAAGACACGAGTCCTGCAGCTGGGGCAGAAATTGCTGTAAACTGAGGGAACTGTGGTGAATGCATCCAGATGTGTGTGAAGAGGATGCAAACATCTGGATACATCTGCATGGACACTGCATGCACCTGAAATATGGACCCAACTGCTGAGTCCACCCATTTAAAAAAGTCCAGCTGCTAGTGTCTATCCGGGGTTATTTATCCATGCTCCCCTAACGTTTCCTGCCTTAGTACTACTGCCCAGAGCTACTAAGAATCCTTTAACTCTGTCCCAAACATGTCTGAAGTTGGTGATGGTTTTGGCAACCACTACCTCAGCTGGCAGACTGTTCCACTGCTTTCCCTGTAAAACAGAATTTCCTCATGTCCCTCTTGACCCTCCATGTAAGCTTCCACTCATGCCCTCGTGCTCTAGATGTGCTATTCCTGATGAATACTTGCATTCGCACCCCGTGCTCTAGATACGCTATTCCTGATGAACACTTCAACTTACATCCCATGCTCTTGATGCACTATTCCTGATGAATACTTCCACTCACACCCCATGCTCTAAATGTGCTATTCCTGATGAATACTTCCTCTCATGCCCCGTGCTCTTGATGCGCTATTTCTGATGAATACTTCCACTCACACCTCATGCTCTAGATGTGCTATTCCTGATGAATACTTCCTCTCATGCCCCGTGCTCTTGATGCGCTATTCCTGATGAATACTTCCACTCACACCCCATGCTCTAGATGTGCTATTCCTGAAGAATACTTCCTCTCACGCTCCGTGCTCTTGATACGCTATTCCTGATGAACACTTCCACTCACACCCCATGCTCTAGATGTGCTATTCCTGATGAATACTTCCTCTCACGCCCCGTGCTCTTGATGCGCTGTTTCTGATGAATACTTCCACTCACACCTCATGCTCTTGATGCGCTATTCCTGATGAATACTTCCTCTCACATCCCAATGCTTTAGATGCACTATTCCTGATGAATACTTCCACATATGCTCCGTGCTCTAGATGCCCTATTCATGATGAGTACTTCCACGCATGCCCCCATGCTCTAGATGTGCTATTCCTGATGAATACTTCCACTCACATCCCTGTGCTCTAGATGCACTATCCCTGATGAATACTTCCACTCACGCCCCAATGCTCTAGATGAGCTATTCCTGATTAATACTTCTAATCACCCCCCTGGTGCTCTAGAGGTGCTATTCCTAATGAATACTTCTGCTCACACCCCCGTGCTTTACATGCGCTATTCCTGATTAATTCTTCCACTCACACCCCTGTGCTTTAGATGCAATATTCCTGATGAATACTTCCACTCATGCCCCCATGCTCTAGATGCGATATTCCTGATGAACACTTCCTCTCACGCCCCATGCTCTTGATGCGCTATTCCTGATGAACACTTCCTCTCACGCCCTGTGCTCTAGATGTGCTATTCCTGATGAACACTTCCTCTCACGCCCCGTGCTCTTGATGTGCTATTCCTGATGAATACTTCCACTCACACCCCATGCTTTAGATGTGCTATTTCTGATGAATACTTCCTCTCACGCCCCGTGCTCTTGATGCGCTATTCCTGATGAATACTTCCACTCACACCCCATGCTCTAGATGTGCTATTCCTGATGAATACTTCCACTCACATCCCTGTGCTCTAGATGCACTATCCCTGATGAATACTTCCACTCACGCCCCAATGCTCTAGATGAGCTATTCCTGATTAATACTTCTAATCACCCCCCTGGTGCTCTAGAGGTGCTATTCCTAATGAATACTTCTGCTCACACCCCCGTGCTTTACATGCGCTATTCCTGATTAATTCTTCCACTCACACCCCTGTGCTTTAGATGCAATATTCCTGATGAATACTTCCTCACATGCCCCATGCTCTAGATCGATATTCCTGATGAACACTTTCTCTCACGCCCCATGCTCTTGATCGCTATTCTGATGAACACTTCCTCTCACACCCGTGCTCTAGATGTGCTATTCCTGATGAACACTTCCTCTCACGCCCCGTGCTCTTGATGTGCTATTCCTGATGAATACTTCCACTCACACCCCATGCTCTTGATGCGCTATTCCTGATGAACACTTCCTCTCACGCCCCGTGCTCTAGATGTGCTATTCCTGATGAATACCTCCACTCACACCCCATGCTCTTGATGTGCTATTCCTGATGAATACTTCCACTCACACCCCATGCTCTAGATGTGCTATTTCTGATGAATACTTCCTCTCACGCCCCGTGCTCTTGATGCGCTATTCCTGATGAATACTTCCACTCACACCCCATGCTCTAGATGTGCTATTCCTGATGAATACTTCCTCTCACGCCCCGTGCTCTTGATGCGCTATTCCTGATGAATACTTCCACTCACACCCCATGCTCTAGATGTGCTATTCCTGATGAATACTTCCTCTCACGCCCCGTGCTCTTGATGCGCTATTCCTGATGAAAACTTCCACTCACGCCCCAATGCTCTAGATGTGCTATTCCTGATGAATACTTCCTCTCACATCCCCATGCTTTAGATGCACTATTCCTGATGAATACTTCCACATATGCTCTGTGCTCTAGATGCCCTATTCATGATGAGTACTTCCACGCATGCCCCCATGCTCTAGATGTGCTATTCCTGATGAATACTTCCACTCACACCCCTGTGCTCTAGATGCACTATCCCTGATGAAAACTTCCACTCACGCCCCAATGCTCTAGATGAGCTATTCCTGATTAATACTTCCAATCACCCCCCCTGGTGCTCTAGAGGTGCTATTCCTAATGAATACTTCTGCTCACACCCCCATGCTTTACATGCACTATTCCTGATTAATTCTTCCACTCACACCCCTGTGCTTTAGATGCAATATTCCTGATGAATACTTCCACTCATGCCCTTGTGCTCTAGATGTGCTATTCCTGATGAAGATGTCCACTCATGCCCCTGTGCTCTAGATGTGCTTTTCCTGATGAACACTTCCACTCACGCCCCCATGCTCTAGATGCGCTATTCCTGATGTATACTTCCACTTATGCCTCCGTGCTCTAGATGCACTTTTCTTGATAAATACTTCCACTCACTCCCCCATGTTATAGATGTGCTATTCCTGATGTATAGTTCCAATCACGCCCCTGTGCTCTAAATGTGCTATTTCCGAAGAACACTTCCACTCATGCACCGATGCGCTATTCCTGATGTATACTTCCAATCATGCCCCTGTGCTCTAAATGTGCTATTCCTGAAGAACACGTCCACACACACACACCCGTGCTCTAGATGTGCTATTCCTGATGTGTACTTCCAATCATGCCCCTGTGCTCTAGATGCACTATTCCTGATGAATACTTCCTCTCACACTCTTGTGCTCTAGATGTGCTATTCCTGATGAATACTTTCACTCATGTCCCTGTGCTCTTGATGTGCT
This sequence comes from Neoceratodus forsteri, assembly GCA_016271365.2. NCBI lineage: Eukaryota > Metazoa > Chordata > Ceratodontiformes > Ceratodontidae > Neoceratodus > Neoceratodus forsteri. The sequence goes on from CM028138.1 coordinate 663,958,342, forward strand.
ATTCCCTGATGAATACTTCCACTCACGCCCCCGTGCTCTAGATGTGCTTTTCCTGATGAATACTTCCACTCATGTCCCCGTGCTGTAGATGCGCTATTCCTGATGAATACTTCCACTCACGCTCCTGTACTCTAGATGTGCTATTCCTGATGAATACTTCCACTCTCACCCCATGCTCTTGATGTGCTATTCCTGATGAATACTTCCACTCACACCCCATGCTCTAGATGTGCTATTCCTGATGAATACTTCCACTCACGCCCCCGTGCTCTAGATGTGCTTTTCCTGATGAATACTTCCACTCATGTCCCCGTGCTGTAGATGCACTTTTCCTGATGAATACTTCTTCTCACACCCCTGTGCTCTGGATGCACTATTCCTGATGAATACTTCCACTCGTGCCCCGTGCTCTAGATGCGCTATTCCTGATTAATGCTTCCACTCACACCCCCGTGCTCTAGATGCACTATTACAAATGAATACTTCCACTCACCTCCCCGGTGCTCTAGAGGTGCTATTCCTGATGAGACTTCTGCTCCCCCCCCCGTGCTTTACATGCACTATTCCTGATGAATTCTTCTACTCACGGCCCTGTGCTCTAGATGCGCTATTCCCTGATGAATACTTCCACTCATGCCCCCATGCTCTAGATGCGATATTCCTGATGAATACTCCCACTCACACCCCCATGCTGTAGATGCGCTATTCCTGATGAATACTTCCACTCACGCCTCAGTGCTCTAGATGTGCTATTCCTGATGAATAGTTCTACTCATGCCCCCATGCTCTAGATGCGCTATTCCTGATTAATACTTCCACTGACACCCCCGTGCTCTAGATGCACTATTACTGATGAATTCTTCCACTCACTACCCCCCACCATGTTCTAGAGGTGCTATTCCTGATGAATACTTCCGCTCACAACCCCGTGCTCTAAATGTGCTACATCTGATGAATACTTCCACTCACCCCCCCTTGCTTTAGATGTGCTATTACTGATTAATACTTCCACTAATGCCCCCGTGCTCTAGATGCGATATTCCTGATGAATACTTCCACTCATGGCCTCATGCTCTAGATGCAATATTCTTGATGAATACTTCCACTCACGCCCCCGTGCTGTAGATGCGCTATTCCTGATGAATACTTCCACTCACACCTCTGTGCTCTAGATGTGCTATTCCTGATGATAGTTCTACTCACGTCCCCATGCTCTAGATGTGCTATTTCTGATTAATACTTCCACTGACACCCCCGTGCTCTAGATAGACTATTACTGATGAATACTTCCACTCACTCCCCCCACCATGTTCTAGAGGTGCTATTCCTGATGAGTACTTCCGCTCACACCCCCGTGCTCTAAATGTGCTATTTCTGATGAATACTTCCACTCACACCCCTTGGTTTAGATGTGCTATTACTGATTAATACTTCCACTAATGCCCCTGTGCTCTAGATGTGCTATTCCCTGATGAATACATCCACTCACACCCCCATTCTGTAGATGCGCTATTCCTGACGAATACTTCCACTCATGCCTCTGTGCTCTAGATGTGCTATTCCTGATGAATACTTCCACTCACACCCCCATGCTGTAGATGCGCTATTCCTGATGTATACTTCCACTTACGCCTCTGTGCTCTAGATGTGCTATTCCTGATGAATAGTTCTACTCATGCCCCCCATGTTCTAGAGGTGCTATTCCTAATGAATACTTCTGCTCACACCTCTGTGCTCTAAATGTGCTATTTCTGATGAATACTTCCACTCATACCCCGTACTGTAGATGTGCTATTCCTAATAAATGCTTCCACTCATGCTCCAGTGCTCTAGATGTGTCATTCCTGATGAATACTTTTCTACTCACACCCACATACTCTAGATGTGCTGTTCCTGATAAATACTTGAACTCATGCCCCCATGTTCTAGAGGTGCTATTCCTGAAGAATACTTCCGCTCATACCCCATGCTCTAAATGTGCCATTCCTAATGAATGCTTCCACTTATGCCCCTGTGCTCTAGATGTGCTATTCCTGATGAATACTTCCACTCATGCCCCTGAGCTCTAGATGTGCTATTCCTGATGAATACTTCCACTCACACCCCCATGCTCTAGATGTGCTAATCCTGATGAATACTTCTGCTCACACCCCCATGCTCTAGATGCACTATTCCTGATGGATACTTCCACTCAGACCCCCGTGCTTTAGATGCACTGATCCACTCACACTCCTGTACTCTAGATGTGCCATTCCGGATGAATTCTTCCACTCACACCCCATGCTCTAGATGTGCTATATCTGATGACTACTTCCACTGATGCCCCCATGCTCTAGATGTGCTATTCCTGATGAATACTTCCTTGCAGTTTACGTTGTTCATTCCTTTCAGGGACTTCAAGGTCTCATCATCTTTGCCACACTGGGCTGTACCATCTCCAGCATGTCCCTGTCTTTCCTCACGTGAGGAGTCCGGAACTTGCCTTGGCACATTACTCCAGGTGTGGCCTTACCACAGGATCTGGAGAGGTAGCAATAACTCCTTTTTTCTGCCATCAGATCCCCCAGTACACTCAACGTTTTTGTTGCTTTGCTGTAGTCCTTGCTACATTGGCTAGATTGTTTAAGGGAGTCACCTTTGATGACCTCTTTGTCCCATTCCACAGCAGTATTGCCCAGCTTAATCACACCCATCCAATTGTCCATCCTGGGGTTCCTTTTCCCAAAGTGCATTACGTTGCACTTTTTGGTGTTGAGCTCCAAACCTTGCACCTCCTCTTCAACCTTTGCAGGTTTTCTCTGTAACTCCCTTACCCCCTGTTTACATATCACCTGACTTTAGTCAGCAAACAGACATTGTAGGGTAAGCATGCCTAATCCCTTTCCAGGGTGGAGCTACTAGAAATTGTACATTAAGGGAACAGTATCAGCTACAGACTGTGGCAAGAACATTCTTCTGAAAGTAGGCAATATTCACAAATCTATCAGTGATGCTTTGATGAGTTGCTACTTCACAGGTTTTGTTAATATTTGAGTACACATTGTATTGTACTTTCTTTTTTTTAGTTGTTTAACCAGGAGTAGCACACTAAGCTGAAAGCTTTTTTACAGGTGTGATCTGGGAGCACTGGGAAGTTAAGTGACTTGCTCAGGGTCACACAACGTACAAGTAGAAGTTGTAGGATTCAAACCCAGGTCTGGTCGATGTCACCAGATTTGCCGCTCAGAGCCTTAAACCACTGCACTATACTGCCTTCCCTTCTCTTAAGACTATTTATTTCAAATGTTTCAACAGGAATAACATACTGAGCTGGTAACAGATTGTTTCCAGATGCATCCTAGGGGAGAGGGAAGAGAGGAGAAGAAAATATACCAAGTGCAATGCATAAAGAAGTCAGTAAATGAAAATAATAAACCTAAATATACAATTTAGAACACTTGAAGAATAAATCGTAGGCAGCAAAGGTACCATACAGTAAATTGTGGAACAGGCAAAAGAACATAAAACTGTTGCAGCAGCAAAATGGGAAACGAGGAAACATGACTGACAATAATAGGGCAGAGCAGTACTGGTGTAAGTGATTTGTGGAAGACAGGTGACAAAACCCCTCCCCAATATCAGAAGCAACTGCAGGAGTGAACGGAGAACTTGAGAAGGTGAGATTTTGGAGCTGGAAAGGAAGGAGCAGAGCAAATAGAAGTGGGAAGGGAACCCCAAAGTTTAGGGAAACAGAACGAGACGGCCACTTGACTGGCAGTAGAATTTAGTTGCAGGAGAGCGAGAGAGTGAGTGCGAGCAGTGTGTACGGAGTATGAAAAAGAAGGGGGGATAAAGAGGAGAAAAGCAAAATAAAAAGGAAGAGAGCCAAACCAATATCTGTAGATCTAGGAAAGACAGTAGGAGAAGGGAGGATGATGGAAGAGTACAGAGAGCAGTGATGTGTACGTAGGGGTTTATCAAGGGCAAAGTGACAGAAAGAATGAAAGAGAGGGCCCAATCTAGCTAAAGTGGCAGTTTTTTATGTTGATTGCGCACATGCGCAAGAAACATATTGCAGCAGCTTTCTCCAGAAGCAGGTTGTGGAGGCACGGCACTGTTGTGGCCAATGCCCCCACAGCCTTTAAAGGCTTGGCCCACTTCCCCCAATGCTGTGGCATGCTGCTGCTGACACTAGTTCAGCCAGCATGCCACCAACTTGTAAAAATTTAGCTACTGTGGCCACCTCGTCATTGCAGTGTCTGCGATTCGCTGCAATGAGGGAGCGACCTGTCATTGCTGGGCGGAACGTTGCTACTGTAATATTGTTTGTGAATATGGTATCACCTTGCCACCGTGTTCACAAACAATATTTATCCAGCCCCAGTGCCAAGGGGGTGCCCAATCCCCCCTCGGCATGTGCCCCTCCCCACAGCAGTGTGTGTGTTTTTTTGCAACAGGGGCTCCAATCCCCGTCGTCTTCCTCTCGGTGCTAGTTGACTTGCCAATGGGAGCCCACTCCCCATCGGTATTATGCCCCTCCCTGTTTGATGTGCCAATGGGAGAGCCACCCCTTGAGCATCAGTTTCACGCCCTCGAAAGAGTAGGAGAGCTTGTGCTGAGGGGTGCCCAATCCCCTCGGCTCTTGTGCCCCTGCTTTTGAATGCGGACGTGTGCCCAATCCCTGTCAGCTGCACACACACACACACACACCAAAACATTCAGGTGGGCACACTGGGAGCCCACCCAGCATGCCCAATGGCCTGTAAAGAAAAACCGTCCCTAATGTTTTTATTTTTAAACCTGTAAAAAACTGTCCCTCACGGTCTCCTGCCCCCCACAACCTCGCCTACCCACTGCGCACCCTGCCTCCCACCCCTCACCCTATACTTACCTCTGAAGTCCAGCGCAATGATCTTCGGTGGAATGCGAACACGTCTGCACTCTTCAAAGCCGACCGTGAACTGAGGAAATGCCGGTAAGCTGTATAATGGAATGAATAGAGCTTTTTCAACTTTGATGCATATCTCAGGCATTTCTTTGAATTCTGACACCAAATTTTCAACATGGGGTTTTTGGGACACCTCTTCATGAATTCTGCCACTGTCATGGCATTATTCAGCCCCGGACGGTGATTTCGTGGTCACTGCATGGAATCCCCTTTCAGGACCAGTTAATGAAATGACAGTGCCTGTTTTCATGAGGTGGGCTCTCAAAAAGCCTATGTTGCAAATCTGGCGGAAAAAATCCCCAAATTGACTGTTTTACGAGCGTGCGTTGCGCAGTTGCTACGCATGCTCGTAACTTCACGAATTTGCAATATTTTTATGCCAGATTTTCAACACTGGCATTTTTTCACACCTCCTTGTGAGTAGTACAGCAGTCATTTTACACATCCTGGCTGAAATGTGTTTTCGCACTTCTGGCGCAGAATAGAGTGGTCACCATGGGAAATCAGTGTTTGGGACAGATCAAGAAAATGACAATGACACTGTTCATGAGCAGAGGTCCTAAAATGCCTATGGTGAAAATTTGGTAATGATACTCCATAAAATGACTGTGTTACGAGCATGCATTGCGCAGTTTGCACGCACTCGCGTAACTTTGCGAATTAATATTTTCACTCCAGATTTTCAACACTGCCATTCTTCTGCACCTCCTTATGAATAGTACAGCTGTCATTTTTCACATCCTGGCTGAAATGTGTTTTCACAGTTCTGGCACAGAATTGCGTGGTCACTGTGGGAAATCCATGTTCGGGACACATTATGGAAATGACAGTGACACTGTTCATTAGCAGAGGTCCTAAAATGATTATGTTAAAAATTTGGTGATGAACGTCCATAAAATAAGTGTGCTATGAACGTGCGTTCCGCAGTTTCCACACACGCTCGTACCTTCACAACTTTGCAATATTTCCACTCCAGATTTTCAACATTGAAATTTTCCCACACCTCCTTATGATCAGTGCAGCTGTAATTTTTCACATCCTGCCCAAAATGTGTTTTTGCTCTTCCGGTGCACAATAGCGCGGTCGCTGTGGGAAATCAGTGTTCGGGACACATTAAGGAACTCACACTGACACTGTTCATGAGCAGAGGTCCTAAAATGCCTATGTTGAAAATTGTGTGATGAAACTCTGTAAAATGACTGTGTTACGAGCATGCATTGTGCAGTTTCCACGCACCCTTGTAAGTTCGCAAATTAGTAATTTTCACGCCAGATTTTCAATACTGGCATTTTTTCCCACCTCCTTATGAACAGTACAGCTGTCATTTTTCACATCCTGGCTGAAATGTGTTTTCGTGCTTCCGGCGCAGAATACCGCAGTCGCTGTTGGAAATCAGTGTTTGGGACAGATTAGGATCGAGCGAGTGAGAGAGGGGAGGAGTGACCGAGCTCAGCTGAGCACTGTTGAGACTGCTGCTGATTTCTTTGTGGGCAGGAAAAGGCGCTAACGTAGGCAGGAGCCCAGTACAAAAGGCAGCCTGCAGCGCCGGGAGACACAGAACGAGCGAGTGAGTGAGGGAGGGGGAGTGAGTGAGCTCAGTGGAGCTCGGTTGGGACTGCTGCATGTAACCCCCAGGGGGCGCTATCCAAGGGCTACTACCCCTGCCTGCTCTGACTTTAACAGGTTGAGGGGCATAGATCCGTTGGCGGGTGCCTCCACCCAGAGGTCGGGGTTAAGACAGTCAAGTATGACTTGGTCACAGCCCTCTGGGTTGCTGCAACCCCCCTTTCTCCCACTAGTGGCCCACACAAATCAATCACAGTGCCCTTACCATATACACTTACCTCCCGGCTTGAACCAGTCAGCTTGCTCTGGGGACCCCCTGAAAAGTAAGTTGCTGTTACACAATAATCACTGTACAGTAATTCCAGTAATTCACCATAAACACACACACTAGCCAGTGTACCTTTGCAAAATGATCAATCTGATTTATTTAGGGGGATATAACAAGGACTGGGGGTGATCAGGTTAATTAGCTTACCACTCTAATATATGAGTATCTATCTAGGGCTCTGTGCAGAGGCCTAACCTGTAAGTCACTGTTTCTGGGTACCCAAGCCCTAAAAGCTAGTCCCTTGATGCAGCTGGTTGGGGCCCTGACACAAAACGAGCATGTGAGTCCTCCGAAGATTAAACAGAGCCAGCAGGCTCAGTTAGTGTCACCAGTACAGAAGCCAGAAAGTTCTGCCCTCACTAGGACCATTTTACGGGAGCTACCCTGATTTAGTACTCACAACTCCAGCAGACAGAGTGCTCTTGCACCACTCGCAGGACCGAGCCTGGGATTCAAACACTTCTCCACACATTTATGTGCAAGGCAGAGGGGTACCATACCAGGCAGCTGCTGTCCTTCTTGATCGCTTGCACGGCATACACTGGGCCAAACCGACGCAGCTTCACTGTTCCTGACAGACCGAGCGCGATTCAAGCAGATTCTCCAGTCTTCTAGAGGGTGAGTCTGGTAGGTAGCCACACTCCTGCACAGCCTCCTCTGACCGCTGCCCAGTGAATTTAGTCCGAGTCTACTGGTGATTCAAAACGCCCAACACTGGCCTTACACGTGCTTCTTGCATGAACGCTCAATGGCGCGGGAGCCCAGAGCTCCTTCCTCGCTCACAGCCACAGCGTCTCTACCCCTTGGCAGTTCAGGCAGGGAATCCTCATTTGGGCACCACCCAATCCCATTGGAGGGCTGCAGATGTCAGTCACTCAATACTGCCCTCATTGGTGCAAAATGGCGCCATGGTCCAGAACTCCACTTCCCAGAATCACTAGCCGTATCCCCATTGGTCAGGTGGCTCCCATTTGAGTCCTGATTTAGGTTGTTCACCATATATGCCATTTTAAATGCCCCCTGGCTTCTACTGGACCCTTCAGAACAGTCCTGGTCCAAAATGGAGAGGCACAGCACAGCATCCCAGCTGCAATAAAGGCAAGTTAGACAAACTACAATCTTACCAATGCTCTACATGTTTTCAGGGACACAATTACATCTTTTAGATGGGCTCCCTCTGCGCTCTTAGTGACTGTAGAAATGGAGCAATCAGACAGCAGCCCAGGGCGGGATTCGAGCAGAGAAACCCCAGTCCCCCCATTCAAATCACTAAAGCCTGCAAGCATTCAACTCTTAACGAGACAGTACTGGAGGCTTTTAAAAGCACTCACAATGCCCGCATTTAGTGGCCTTACGCCGAACACCAATTAGGCATGGAGTATTTAGGCAAGCTCCGGGATGTCTTTTAGGAACCCCCATTTATAGGGTGGTTACATGCGGATTTCTTTGTGGGCAGAAAAAGGCAGCAATGCACGCAGAGGCCCAGTACAAAAGAGCAGCCGGCAGTGGTGGGACAAACAGAATGAGCGACTGAGAGAGGGGGGGGGAGTGAGTGAGGTTAACGGAGCTCTGTTGGGACTGCTGCAGATTTCTTTGTGGGCAGAAAAATGTGCCTGCACAGGCAGGAGCCCAGTACAAAAGGGCAGCCTGCAGTGCCAGGAGAAACAGAATGAGAGAGTGAGACAGGGGAGTAAGCGACCTCAAAGGAGGTCTATCATGACTGTTGCGGATTTCTTTGTGGGTAGAAAAAGGTGCCAATGCATGCAGAAGCCCAGTACAAAAGGGCAGCCTGCAGCGCCGGCAGAAATGGAATGAGCGAGTGAGAGAGGAGGAGTGAGTGACCTCAATGGAGCTGTGTTGAGACTGCTGCAGATTTCTTTGTGGCCAGAAAAAGCCACCAATGCAGGCAGGAGCCCAGTACAAAAGGGCAGCCTGCAGCAGTGGGAGACACAGAACAAGCGAGTGAAGGAGGGCAGGGAGTGAGTGAGCTCAATGGAGCTCTGTTGGGACTGCTACAGATTTCTTTGTGGGCAGAAAAAGGCAGCAGTGCACGCAAGGGCCACGTACAAAAGGGCAGCCTGCAGCGGCGGGAGAAACAGAACGAACGAGTGAGGGAGGGGAGTGAATGAGCAAGCTCAATGGAGCTCTATCGTGACTGCTGCAGATTTCTTTGTGGGCAGAAGAAGGTGGCAATGCAAGCAGGAGCCCAGTACAAAAGGGCAGCCTGCAGCGGCAGGAGAAATGGAATGAATGAGTGACAGATGGGGAGTGAGTGAGGTCAACGGAGCTCTGTCGGGACTGCTGAAGATTTCTTTGTGGGCAGAAAAAGGTGCCAACAGAGGCAGGAGCCCAGTACAAAAGGGCAGCCTGCAGCAGTGGGAGACACAGAACGAGTGAGTGAAGGAGAGTGAGTGAGCTCAACGGAGCTCTGTTGGGACTGCTGCGGATTTCTTTGTTGGCAGAAAAAAGCAGCAATGCAAGCAGTGGCTCAGTACAAAAAGGCAGCCTGCAGCAGCGGGAGAAACAGAACGAATGAGTAAGATGGAAGTGAGTGAGTGAGTGAGCTCAATGGAGCTCTGTCGTGACTGCTGCAGATTTCTTTGTGGGCAGAAGAAGGTGGCAACGCAAGCAGGAGCCCAGTACAAAAGGGCAGCCTGTAGCGCTGGCAGAAACAGAATGAGTGAGTGAGAGAGGGGGAGTGAGCGAGCTCAACGGAGCTCTGTTGAGACAGCTGTAGATTTCTTTGTGGGTAGAAAAAGGCGCCAACAGAGGCAGGAGCCCACTACAAAATGGCAGCCTGCAGCGCCAGGAGAAACAGAATGAGTGAGTGAGACTGGGGGAGTAGGCGACCTCAACGAAGCTCTGTTGAGACAGCTGTAGATTTCTTTGTGGGTAGAAAAAGGTGCCAACGCAGGCAGAAGCCCAGTACAAAAGGGCAGCCTGCAGCGCCGGGAGAAACAGAACGAGTGAGTGAGAGAGGGGGAGTGCGCGAGCTCAACTGAGCTCTATCATGACTGCTGCGGATTTCTTTGTGGGCACAAAAAGGTGGCAACGCAGGCAGGAGCCAAGTACAAAAGGCCAGTCTGTAGCACCGGCAGAAATAGAATGAGCGAATGAGAGAGGGGGTGTGAGCAAGCTCAATGGACCTGTGTTGGGACTGCTGCAGATTTCTTTGTGGGCAGAAAAAGCCGCCAACAGAGGCAGGAGCCCAGTACAAAAGGACAGCCTGCAGCGCCAGGAGACACAGAATGAGCTAGTGAGAGAGGGGGAGTGAGCCACCTCAATGGAGCTCTGTTGGGACAGCTGCAGATTTCTTTGTGGGCAGAAAAATGTGCCAACACAGGCAGGAACCCAGTACAAAAGAGCAGCCTGCAGCACTGGGAGAAACAGAACGAGTGAGTGACAGAAGGGCAGTGAGCGAGCTCAACGGACCAACGCAATGAACATTTGGCATTGACAAATGCTTGTTTTTGTTCCTCCCAGGGCCCTTGCAGCCTCACTCCTTTGGGCTGTCATATGCTGGCGCTCCCTCTGCCCGTTGGACTTAAGCCATGCTGTCACACCTGTCTCGGCTTCACTCAGAGCTCTGCTGACATTCCCCATTCTTGGTACAGCTTATCCCTGCCAGGGGGTGGGCAATGGGGGAAGCACACACCTGTTACGCAGGAGTGTTGGTTGGGGGCCAAGTTGCAGTGTACTGGGTGGTCAGTGGCAGGAGGGAGGCCTACTGAAGGCCATCACCTGGCACTGCAGAGTGGCTATATTCTGCTACTGTGTGGCACCCACCTACCTTACCACAATGCACGCAGCTGTGGCGGTGTCCTGGTGGTGAGAATGTTTGGTAGCGTGTGGTTGCCCACGCCGCCAAGAATGCCTCTGTAAACCACCAGCAGCAGTTGCTACAGGAATGGCTCACTACGTCCCTCCACTGGCAGAGAAGCATCCAAAGGCTGCCGTCAACTCCCTCCCTGCTGGCCCCTGCTTCTGGTATCCAGGCTCGGGGCATGAACCCAGATCACCAGCATGCCAGAGTGATGCCCCATCACTCGGCACCATGGAGCCGGCTAAAGTGGCAGCTGAAGTATAGCTGATATTAGCATGTTAATCGGGGAATCCAGCCCCGTGGTATATGAAGGATGTGGTGTAAGGTAAAAAGGTACAAGGTAGGCCCAATATTTCATAATTAAACTGGATCATGAAGAGCAAGAAATAACCTATGAGGGTATATATAAATATACAGAGACAAAGGGCAGTCTAAGGTGTAAAAAGGGTCAAATTATACATTGGGAGTAAAACCCGATCTACGGTACCTTTATCAGTGTCAGCCTACATAGGGGAACCCCTTGAGATGGTCAGTGTTTTCAACAACCTTGGTGTTTCGTATATACATACAAACATACGAAATAGAAATATATAGAAACATAGAATTTGATGGCAGACAAGGACCGCTTGGCCCACCTAGTCTGCCCAATGGAGAAGCTGTAGATTCTAATTAATCAACAGCTTACTTCCTCCTGCCCCCCACTAGAACTGCCTTATGCCTGTCCCATGCATTCTTGAATTCTCCCACTGTTCCTGACTCCACAACCTCCTCAGGAAGGCTGTTCCATGCATCCACAACTCTCTGTGAAAAAATACTTTCTAACATTACCTCTGAGCCGTCCCACCTTTATCTTCAAATTGTGCCCCCTTGTTCTTGCACATCTCTTCTTCTGAAAGATGCTACCCTCTTGTACTTTGTTAATTCCCTTGAGGTACTTGAAAGTTTCTATCATGTCCCCCCTCTCCCTCCTTTCCTCAAGGGTATACATATTAAGCTGTTTTAGTCTCTCCTCATATGTCTTATGGTGCAGACCCTGCACCATTTTGGTTGCCCTCCTCTGAACAGCCTCCACTCTGTCTATGTCTTTATGGAGATGGGGTCTCCAGAACTGCACACAGCACTCCAGATGGGGGTCTCACTAACTGTCTGTACAGAGGGATAACAACTTCCTGTTTTCTACTGTCGATGCCTGTCCCTATGCATCCCAGTATCTCCCCAGCCCTCCTTACTGCCTTCTCACATTGCTTGCCCACCTTTAGGTCATCTGATATAATTACTCCTAGGTCTCTTTTGATTTTTGATGTTGTTATTAACTCACCCCCCCATTGTGTACCGTTCCCCTGGGATTTTGTTTCCCAGATGCATTACATTGCACGTCTTTGCATTGAATCTGAGCTGCCACATATATGACCATTTCTCCAACCTTGCCACGTCCCTTTTCATCTGGGTCTATGTGATGATGGTGAATGCCTAAAGACGATCACTGTTATCGCACAGAGTGCCAAAAAATTTTCAGCACTCTGACAACCCCAGCACTAGAGACAACGGTAGGAGAGTTTTAATGCTTTCTGAGGGGAGGCTGCACCTCCCCCTACCCCCCCTCATGGGGGGCTTCGCCTGCTGCACCAGCCTACTTAAGGACTCTCATCTCCAGGGGGTGCATGTCGGGGGGTGAAAACGTAAAAAAAATAAAGGTTTGGGCCAGGTGCAATAAAATCGCACCAGTGCCCGGACCTGAACCCAGTACCTCACCCACCCCCAACCACTAGACAACCCCCAACACCACGATGCAGCTCGGCCATCCACTGCAGCACCACCCCCACAGCCCCTCCACCCCTCCCAGCCCACGCTCGCCATGCTCACTCCCCCTTCGCGTGTGTATGCATACCCACATCCTGTCACCCAGTTCGCCCACCCCCTCATGCGGTCACCCTACCCTCCCATCACCATGAGGGACTGCGCTGGGAAGGAGTCACCATTATGGATGCCGCCCTTCCTCATGCACTCACTTCACGGTTACCTTTTCATCCTTTCCACCCCACCTTGTGTATCAACCCTGTTGCAAATCTTTGTGTCATCTGCAAAGAGACATACCTTTCCTTCCAGGTGCTCTCCAGTGTCACTTATAAAGACATTAAAGAGGACCGGTCCCAGTACAGAACCCTGCGATACCCCACTAGTTACCCTCCTTTCTTCACTGTGGACTCCGTTTACTATTACCCTTTGTGTCCTGTTGTCCACCCAGTTTTTTATCCAGGCTACCAGCTTGGGACCCACTCCAAGGCTGGCTAACTTATATATTAATCTTTTGTGTGAGACTGTGTCAAATGCTTGCTAAAATCTAGGTAGGCCATATCCACAGCCCCTCCCTGGTCTACTACTTTGGTAACCCAGTCAAAGAAATCTATTTGGTTCGTCTGACATGACCTTTCTGTCGTGAAACCATGCTGCCTTGGGTCCTATGCCCCACTGGCCTCTAGGTACTCAACAATTCTTTCCTTCAGAAGTGGTTCCATCATTTTCTCTACCACTGAAGTCAAACTAACTGGTCTGTAGTTTCCTGCCTCTGCCCTGCTCCCACTTTTGTGAAGTCGAATCACATTTGCCCTCCTCCAGTTCTCAGGTACCACTCCATCCTCCCATGATTTGTTAAAGAGAATAGTCAGTGGTGTTACTAGTTCTATCCTTAGTTCTTTTAGAATTCTTGGGTGAATCCCATCAGGCCCCATTGCTTTGTCCACCCTCAGTTTCAAGAGTCCTTTCAAAACCCTTTCTTTTGTGAATGGACTGGTATCAACCCTCCTATTCAGAGTTTCTCTCTTGTTTGGTTTAGGTACCCCCCCCTTCCATTGTGAATACTGAGCAGAAATATTCATTCAGTATCCCTGCTTTTTCACTGTCACCCTCTGCCCAAATTCCCTTCCCTTTATTAAGTCTCTGTATCCCTCCCTTGGTCTTTCTTCGCTCTCTAATGTACCTATAAAAGGTTTTATCCTCCTTCTTAACAGAGTTGGCTATCTCTTCCTCAGTTTGTGCCTTTGCTATTCTGACTGCCTTCCCTGCCTCCTTCTGCTTTAACTGATAAAGTTCTCTGTCCTGCTCCTTCTGTGTTTCCTTATTTCCTGAATGCTATCCTTTTCTCCTTAACCATCCCTGCTACCTCTTTTGAGAACCATAGTGTTTTTTCCTTTGTTTTGTTTTATCAATTTGCTTCACACTAAGACTTGTTGCCTCTGTGATGGCTGTTTTGATTATTCCCCATTGTTCCTCCACCCCTCCTTCTTGCCCATTTGCTAGTGCTTTTCTGAGGCACTCTCTTATTTTCCCAAAGTCAGCCTTCCTAAAGTCCAATATTCTTGTTTTTGTGTGGCTTGACTCTATGGCTGTTTTTATTGTGAACCACACTGTTTGGTGACCACTTGTTCCCAGATGGCTACCCACTTCTAAATCTGAGATCCTTTCTCCTTCCCCATTTGAGAGTACCAGGTCTAAGATTGCTCCCTCCTGAGTGGGCTCCAACATTAGCTGTCTGAGGCATGCCCCCTGTAGGGCATCAAGAATGACCCTGCTCTTGGATGTGCCTGCAGCAAAGGTACTCCAGGTAACATCTGGCATATTCAGGTCCCCCATCAACAATATCTCCCCTTTTTCTGCCATTTTAAGGATGCCTTCTATCATTTCCTTGTCCATTTCCTCCCCCTGAGATGGGGGTCTGTACAACCCCCATGCAGATTGTGGTGCCATTTCCTGTCTCCAGGGTGACCCATAGTGACTCATCAACTTCCTGTTTACTCTTTAGTTCTGTTGCTTTAATCCCTTCCCTTATATAGAGAACTACTCCTCCTCCTTGTTTACCCACCCTGTCCCTCCTGTAGATTGTGTATCCTGGTATGTTGACATCCCAGTCATGGTTCTTTGTGTACCATGTTTCAGTGACTGCCACAATATCCAGGCATCCCTCCTCCATCAAGGCCACTAGTTCAGTGAGCTTGTTGCACAGACTGTGGGCATTGGTACTCATCATCTTCCATTTATTTTTTATGGCTTTACCCCTTTTAGCCCCATCCCTGTCCTTACTGTCTTTTTCTGCATTTACCCCTGTCCTGCTTCCTACTGACTTCTCTACCTTGGTGTTTACCTCTCTAACTACTGTGTTTTGTGGGGGAAGGCTGGGGTTTCTCTGCTCCTTTTCAGTGCCTCCCCCCTTGGCTAGTTTAAATGCTTATCAATGAAGCATTTAAACCTGTCACCTATGATCCTGGTCCCCCCCCGGACAGATGCAGACCATCGTGCCAGTATAAGCCTGCATCCCTCCAGGTAGCTCCCCAGTCCCCAATGAAGCCAAAACCCTGAGCTCCACAACAGTTTTTCAACCATTCATTGAAGCCCATGGTGTGGAATACCCTAGCATCATCCTTGCCATAGACAGGCAGCACCTCCGAGAAGGTTACTGTACATGCTACTTGTCTAAGACCCCTCCCCAACTCCACAAACTCCTCTTGCACCACTGTGATCCCATTCACAACCAGATCATTTGTCCCTAGGTGGACAATGACATCCAGCTCCCTCGTTCGTGCATCTGCTATCGCGATCCTGAGGATTCGCTTCCTATCCCTCTGAACCATGGTGCCAGGCAGACACCTTACCTCCCTATCCCCTTCCTCCCCCCACTTCTACCCCCCTAATGATCGAGTCCCCCACCAGGTGTTGTTTCCTTCCCCTGTGGGGTCTCATGCCACCCTCCTGTGGGTCTCCTTTGTGGAGGTTCCCAGCATCCTCCTTGGTCTCCACTGCAGGTGCCGCCATAGAGGAACCACTCTTTGCTGGAACAGCATATGAATTGTGGAGGTATGCACCTCTATTCCACCACACTCTCCCTCCCTGAGCCCACCTTGGTCCAACCACTTCTCTTTCTTGTCAACCACTGAGGTTACAGTGGTGCTGGTTGTCCCTGGGTTGGGGAAGAGGTTTCACGAATCCCTAGCCAGGTCAGCCTGGAGATGGGCAACCTCCTCCCTCAGACCAGAGAGGTGTCTTCAAACAGGCAGCATCGCAGCCTCCAGAATGTCTCCTGGAACACTACTGCCCCACAGCCATTGCACTGCACCACTCCCATCTTGACTTATTTTTTGTCCCCTCTCCTGTTGCTTTGTATGCTGTCTCCTCCCTCTATGTATTTTTACACTTACTTTCCTACTGCCTATTTGCCCTTACAACTCTCGCCCTTCCTGTTCTGGGACAGGAACTTCCTGTAGTCTTCAGTAGTCTCCTTCTTCCGTGCTTGAATTCAGACCTCCAGCAGCTGGGTGGGGGGAGAAAGAGTTATTTTTTAGCTTCCTTCAAGGTTGATGAAACTAATGTGTCTCAGTGATCCTTCCCTTTCCACTGCCAAACAGGAAGTTCCTGTTGTCAGTCAAATCCAGTGGCTATAAAAGTAGAACAGGCTTAGGGTGGGAGGGTGAAGGGGTTGGAAGGAGGGCAATTAGTAAAAAATCTGTAGTTCTAGACAGCTGTTTCTTGCTCTGAAACCATAGTTCTCCTCTGTCAAAAACAGCAGGAAACTGCAATTGGAGACACCTGTTCCTCTGTCAAAAACAGCAGGAAGCTGTAATTGGAGACACCTGCTTTTGTACTCCTAAGCCACACCCCAATTAGATTCACTCTCTGCTTCTGACTCAGTAAATTAAGCTGATACAGCCCCCTTCCTCAGAGAAACACACAGTGACTTTCTTCCTTTTTTTACTTAAATGAGACCACCTTCTTCTAATAAAGTATCTGTTTGCTTAATCCAAACAGGTACTGACTCCTGCTGAGATAGAAGTGATTTATCAGTAAAAAAACATGTAGTGCTAGACTGCTGTTTCTTGCTCTGAAACCAAAGTTCTCTGTCAAAAACAGCTAAAAGCTGTAATTGGAGACACCTGCTTTTGTACTCCTAAACTCCTAAGCCACACCCCCAATTAGATTCATCCTGTGCTCCTGACTCAGTAAATTAAGCTGATACAGCCCCTTCCTCAGAGAAATACACAGTGACTTTCTTTTTTTTTTACTTAAATGAGACCCCCTTCTTCTGATAAAGTATCTGTTTGCTTAATCTAAACAGGTACTACTCCTGCTGAGATAGAAGTGAGTTATCAGTAAAAAATCTGTAGTTCTAGACTGCTGTTTCTTGCTCTGAAACAAAAGTTCTCCTCTGTCAAATGCCAGCAGAAACAGGCCTCACAGTCTATTGAGTCTGCACGATTTTGCAGCTAGCCCTTCAACTGGCAGACCGCGGGCCACGCTGAATCCTGACCGGTCAATGGCTGCCTCAACACTGATCTCTGCTTTTTTCTTTCATTTTATATAATTGCTGTGGAAAAAAATTGTACACCAGCAATTATATAAAATATAGAGTGGTTGTGTAAAACTCGATTTTATACACACCCTTATTCAGATAAAATAAACAAATCAAACTAACCAGCCTGCCGACCCAAACAAAACTATACTCTAATAAAACTGCAATAAAATATGTTAAAAAATGCCAGTTCAGACTCCACAGTCTCTGAATAAATAGCGTAAATGATGGTCCAGAGAAGAGAGGTGATAAATCACCATAAGGAGTCACTTGTAGGAAGTCCAAATCACAGTGTAAAACTAAAACAGTATGACTGAAACATAAAACCAGAAAAACAAGAAAACCAGAAAAACAAGAAAGCTTAAGTGCACCTCCTCTCACAAGGTGTACAAAAGTAACATAAAATAAAATCAACAATGAAAAATGCAGTTTCGAATTGGGTCTCCGCATCTGATTACTGGTTCTGTATATATGGCATCATTCCTTTATTTTACCCACCAGATTGCTGTCTGCATCTGGTATCAGTGGGGGATCCCCTCCTTATCACAGGTGTATTGACCACACCTCTGGGAGACAACTTCTGTAAACTGAATTACTGGACTCATAGATACATACATACAGTGGCGTGAAAAAGTATTTGCCCCCTTCCTGATTTTCTCTATTATTGCATATTTGTCACACTGGATGTTTTCAGGTCTTTAGAGAAAATGTAATATTAGATAAAGGGAACCTGAGTGAACAAATAACACTTTTTTTTTTTACTTATTTCATTTATTTAATGAAAAAAGTTAACCAACACCAACTGGCACTGTGTGAAAAAGTAATTGCCCCCTAGTTAAATCAACCCAATTAAAGGGATAATTAGAATCAGCTGATTGAACACAGCCAGGCTTGATTACAGCCAGCCCTGCTCAATATAAACCTCACTTATTTTGACCCTTATCATCAGAGTCACATTGCCAGCACAAAGATTCAACAAGCACATTATGCCACAATCAAAGGAAGTTCCTGAAAAGATTAGAAAAAAATTTGTTGCCCTCTATCAGTCTGGAAAGGGTTACAAAGCTATTTCTAAGGCTCTGGGACTCCATCGAACCACAGTGAGAGCCATAATCTCCAAATGGAGAACACTTGAGACGTAGGAATCTTCCCAGGGTGGGCAGCCTGCCAAAGTTACTCCAAGGAAAGCGTAAATCATCCAGGAAGTCTCAAAGGATCCTAAAACAACATCCAAAGAACTGCAGGCTTCTCTTGCCTCAGCTAAGGTCAGTGTTCATGACTCCACAATCAGAAAGAGACTGGGCAAAAATGGGCTTCATGGGAGAGTAGCAAGGCGGAAACCACTGCTAACCAAGAAGAACATAAATGCTCATCTCTCATTTACCAAGAAGCACCTGGATGATCCACAGGCATTTTGGGAAAGTGTTCTGTGGACAGATGAGTCCAAAGTGGAACTTTTTGGACGACATGGATCCCATAATGTCTGGCGTAAAGCAAACACAGCATTCCAAAGTGAGAACACCATACCAACAGTCAAACATGGTGGTGGTAGTGTGATGGTGTGGGGATGCTTTGCTGCCTAAGGACCTGGACGACTTGCCATAATTAAAGGAACCATGAATTCTGCTCTGTACCAGAAAATTCTTAAGGAGAATGTCCGGTCATCCTTCCGTCAGCTGAAGCTGAAGCGTAGTTGGGTCATGCAGCAAGACAATGATCCAAAACACAAAAGCAAGTCCACATCAGAATAGCAAAAAAGAAGTAAAATTAAAGTTTTGGGTGGCCTAGTCAAAGTCCAGACTTAAACCCAATAGAGATGCTGTGGCAGGACCTGAAACGAGCAGTTCATGCTTGAAAACCTACCAAATGTTACTGAATTAAAGCAGTTCTGCGAGGAAGAGTGGGTTAAAATTCCTCCACAGCGATGTGAAAGACTGATATTGAATTATAGGAAGTGTTTGGTTGTAGTCATTGCAGCTAAAGGTGGCGTAACCAGTTATTAAGTGTAAGGGGGCAATTACTTTTTCACACAGTGCCAGCTGGTGTTGGTTAACTTTTTTTCATTAAATAAATGAAATAAAAAAAAAAAAGTGTTATTTGTTCACTCAGGTTCCCTTTATCTAATATTACATTTTCTCTAAAGACCTGAAAACATCCAGTGTGACAAATATGCAATAATAGAGAAAATCAGGAAGGGGGCAAATACTTTTTCACGCCACTGTACATAGATACATAGACAGTGTCGGCAGATAAGGGCCTACGACCCACCCATTCTGCCCATTTGGCTTGTAAGTTCTCTTTATGTTTTCCTAGAAATTTGTTGCCCCTTACCCCTGACCTCCAGAATTCCCTCATGTCTATCCCATGCATTATTAAATCCTGTGATTGTTTCAGCCCCCACCGCTTCCTCTGGCAGGGTGTTCCACTTGTCCACCACCCGTTCTGTGAAGAAATTCTTCCTCACGTTTCCTCTGAATCGTCATCCCTCCAACTTCATCCCATGCCC
This sequence comes from Neoceratodus forsteri, assembly GCA_016271365.2. NCBI lineage: Eukaryota > Metazoa > Chordata > Ceratodontiformes > Ceratodontidae > Neoceratodus > Neoceratodus forsteri. Next base: position 663,977,829 of record CM028138.1, read on the forward strand.
TCTAGTCCTGGAACATTTTTTTTCACTGGAAAATAGTGTATTCCTGCACCCTGCTCCTCCTTGTAAGGTTGTTGTATGTCTATCATATTCTCTCTCTCCCTCCTCTCCTCCAGGGAGTACATATTCAAGTGCTTCAACCTGTCCTCATAGGACTTGTGATGCAATCCATGCACCATCTTTGTTGCCCTCCTCTGAACCTTCTCTACCCTGTCTATGTCCTTACGTAGGTATGGTCTCCAGAACTGTACACTGTACTCCAGGTGGTGCCTCACTAGTGTCCTGTATAGTGTTTTGACTCAGGGAACAATATTTGCATCCCCAATAATCATTCTTAAGAATGCAATTGTTTATCATATTCTTAGTAACCAATAATAATAAACACAGTAATAGACACTAATAATAAACAAATAATATGGGTTCTCATATGAGCTATGACCAAACAAAGACCATCCAGCAATCATATAACATTTCAAATAAATCCTTTATTAGGGGACTAAAGAAAAGGTAAAACGTACAACAGGCTACAAACTCCATAAACAGCTATGGCTATCGGCAGCATACATGGCTCTCGTCATCATCAGAGTCCTCTGTAGGATCTGCTGCAGCTTCTTCAGACCCTCTTCGGCATGGTCATGGAAGCACACACACAAAACAGGGTCCCTGGCTGACATTATATACGCCTTTTCCTTACGTAAGGCTGAGATATTATCTTTCTAAAATATTTTTTAGAAACGTCATAATAGCTACTCTGTCAAAAACAATTCTTTGGAAAAGGGTGTATACCTGTCATAAAAACAGTTCCGAGAATATACTGTATATCTTACGTCGACAAGTCATATCATCATACTAAAACTCTAAAGACCTCAAACGATAATAGGCCTTTCTCTGTTCCTTAGTTTATTGAATTTGGAAGTCACACAACTCTGTTACCTATAGTTATCAGTGTCAGTGGCTCAGTAGGTAGCACACTCACCTCTGAGGCTGGGAGATTAGAGGGCTGTGGGTTCAGTTCCCACATCTGGCACTTGGGTTAATATCCCAGAAGTGACAGGTAGTGCAGCATGAGAGGGGTGCTGCACTCCTGAGGTGCCATCTTTCAGATGAGAAGTTAAACCGAGGTCCCATCTGCCTGGATTGGTGGTAGTTCAGGTGGATTTTAAAGATCCCATCATACTTCTCGAAAAGAGTGGGGAATTTCCCCAGTGTCCTGCCCAAATTTCCCCCCATTCACTAAAAATACTACCAACCACTTAATCTGGTTCAAGGTCAGTTGATATTCATCTGTATCTCCCTCCCCCGGGTCGTGCCTGAAAATAGGCAGGATTTGTCTAGTGCACTTACCCGGTCAACAAAAACTAAATAAAATGTAGACTAAGGTTGTTTTTGTTAAAAACACTGAAAAATAACTTGTTTTCATATGTTCATTATGAGAAAGCATTTCTGTGTATGTCACGTTCTCCTGTTAGCCTAGTTTTTTTCCCTGGTCAGCACGTCAGAACAGTTTTTCCCAATTTCTTATACTGAGTTATCAGTGGGTCCCTTTCTCCCTTCACAGCCATTAAGTACTGTGGCATAATGTATAATTAGCTGTATAGAATATTGGGATATATCATTTCATTACATAATTTTCTTCACCAGCTGGCACTCTGAATCTGGTAACTAATTCTGTATATACTACATCACTTTTCCCACCAGATAGCACTAGTCTATGCATCTGTTTGCTAGTTCTGTATATACTATATAACTTTCTCCAGCAGATGGCACTCTGTATCTGGTAACTAGTTCTGTGTACACTATACCACTTTCTCCAGCAGATGGCACGCTGCATCTGGTAACTAGTTCTGTATACATCACACCACTTTCTCCAGCAGATGGCATGCTGCATCTGGTAACTAGTTCTGTGTACACTACACCACTTTCTCCAGCAGATGGCACTCTGCATCTGGTAATTAGTTCTGTGTACACTACACCACTTTCTCCAGCAGATGGCACTCTGCATCTGGTAACCAGTTCTGTGTATACTACACCACTTTCTGGAGCAGATGGCACTCTGCATCTGGTAACCAGTTCTGTGTATACTACACCACTTTCTGGAGCAGATGGCACTCTACATCTGGTAACTAGTTCTGTGTGCACTACACCAATTTCTCCAGCAGATGACACTCTGCATCTGGTAACTAGTTCCGCATACACTACACCACTTTCTCCAGCAGATGGCACTCTGCATCTGGTTACTAGTTCTGTGTACATTACAGTGCAGGCAACCCAGGTTCTCTGGTGAGCTCAGGCCTCTACTTGTCTCACAGTCAGTGGTAGTGGTGGGGGTGCTGTTGAAGAGAGCACTTCCTAGCGAGTAGGATGGTGGGCCTCCATTCCTGCATGTCACTCCTGTGGTAGATGGGGGAGAATCTGGGAAGCATGAATCCCTGTCTCCTCCACAGGGGACTGTGGAGTAAATGCGTCGTGTGTGTGTGTGTCGTGCACATGCCTTAGTGGGGGAGGAAGGAACAGGAATAAATAGGAAGTAAATATTCCTGGCTTCCGTAATGACAGGCTCCAATACTTACACCACAGTTTAAACTGCTTGAGTGGCTGGGGGTGAATGGGTTGCCAGTCAAGGTAAGGAATGCGGGCAGCGGGAGAATCATGAGGATAAACCACTATATAAAAATAAACATATTAAATGTATTATTAATCCTTTTATTGTTCTGACACCTTGAGTGCTGGAAAGGCAACTGATATCAATAAATATTCAACTCTGCTTAAGTCCTCTGATGGTGAGTTGCACCAGGTGGTGTCTGTCCAAAGCGAGGCCCTGCTGGTGAGGTAAACAGAGCACTGCTGGTAAAAATAGAGTATAAAGCAAATGAAAACAACTAAAGATTTATGGTGGATCAGATGTAGCCGATGGGTAACAGGTGTGAGTACATTGGATAGGGAACAGGTGCGAATATACCCCAGTTCCCTTGGATGAAATTTACATTTTCGATTTCTTATGCCCACTTAAAATTAAAACTAAGAGGACATAGCGTGCACATGTGCACATATAATTATAGCACATGACAATCAAAGATGGATGGCTTTCGATTTATTAAACAAATTCTGGAGCAGCAAGAGGTGAAAATGTGAATATATTGCGCAGACCTTCCAAACCATGAGCTGACTTCCAAGTGCAACAGAAGGACTCTTTCAGCATGACGCTGGCTGTTTCCCTCACTGCGATCATTGCAATCTTAGCTAGCCTCCCTGGGAACCTGTTCATTGTAGTGGAAAGTGCCAAGGAGCTCAGGAAAAATGTGGGCCTGTCATCAAATGACCTAATTGTGTTGAGTGTTGCACTCTCCAGTGTCCTGCTGCAGCTGCTGGAGCTGGCTATGTGCCTCTGCAATACTCTGGGGTGCTTTTGCTACTTCACAACAGGCTTTCTCCTCCTGACCCTCGTCTTCTGCACATGCTGTTTCTGGTCCACTGCTTGGCTCTGCGTTTTCTACTGTGTCAAGATTGTCAATGCCAACTGGAAGGCCTTGGTCTGGGCCAAGCTGCGGCTTCCAGGCATGGTGCCCCAGCTCATCCTTGGAACTGTCGTGGCAAGTTTTGCCATCAGCTGCCCAACAGTCATAGACAGAAACTACAGAGAAAGTCCATCAAATGCAACGGAGGACACAGGTGATTATTGCAGACTGGGCCCTAATGATTTCTTACTAAAGCCTTTCTACTATGTCTTTTACCCTTTCCTGGCCTGCGTGGTGCCAATTGTGCTCATGACCACCAGTTGTGGTCTGCTTGTCCACTCCTTATGCCATCACAGAAGGAGGATGGAATCTGGCATGAATAGCTTCACCAAGCCATACCACGGCTCATGATCGTGTCATCAAGATGATCCTGTCTCTTGTATTCATCTATGTCTTGTCCCTTACCTCTTTGATGTCCATTGTGTACCAATATGGCGGAAAAGGTTCCCCAACGCTCCTCTTCCTCTACTCTGTAATTATAGCCTACCCCCCCGTGAATGGGATGCTGCTGATGTTCGGCCACTCCAAACTCAGGAAGACCTGCATGTCTCTCCTCTGCTGTTGTTGTCATCACATTTCAAATCCTGTGGACAGCTCTTAATATCAGGTACATAATCTCTCTATCTGTCTCTGTCTCTCCCCCGTTTCTCCTGTTTTACCTTACTTTTTCTAGGTCTGTCTTTCTGTCTGTGTCTTCTCTTTTTCCCTCTCCTCCTCTCTATCAATTTTCCTTCTTTCCATCTTTCTGTCTCTCTCTCTCTTGCTGCTACTTTCTACATTTTTAATTTCTGTCCCCTCTTTCACGCCCCCTCTCTCTCCTTTCCATCTTTCTGCCTCTCCCACTGTCTCTCATTCTCTCTCCCACTGTCTCTCATTCTCTATCTCTCTCTCTCTCCCACTGTCTCTCATTCTCTCTCCCACTGTCTCTCATTCTCTATCTCTCTGTCTCTCTCCCACTGTCTCTCATTGCCTCTCTCCCATTGTCTCTCATTCTCTATCTCTCTCTCTCTCTCCCACTGTCTCTCATTCTCTCTCCCACTGTCTCTCATTCTCTATCTCTCTCTCTCTCTCCCACTGTCTCTCATTCTCTCTCCCACTGTCTCTCATTCTCTATCTATCTCTCTCTCTCCCACTGTCTCTCATTCTCTCTCCCACTGTCTCTCATTCTCTCTCCCACTGTCTCTCATTCTCTATCTCTCTCTCTCTCTCTCTCTCTCTCCCACTGTCTCTCATTGCCTCTCTCCCACTGTCTCTCATTCTCTATCTCTCTCTCCCACTGTCTCTCATTCTCTCTCCCACTGTCTCTCATTCTCTATCTCTCTCTCTCTCTCTCCCACTGTCTCTCATTCTCTCTCTCACTGTCTCTCATTCTCTATCTCTCTCTCTCTCTCCCACTGTCTCTCATTCTCTCTCCCCACTGTCTCTCATTCTCTATCTCTCTCTCTCTCTCTCCCACTGTCTCTCATTCTCTCTCCACTGTCTCTCATTCTCTATCTCTCTCTCTCTCTCTCCCACTGTCTCTCATTCTCTATCTCTCTTTCTCTCTCCCACTGTCTCTCATTCTCTCTCCCACTGTCTCTCATTCTCTATCTCTGTCTCTCTCCCACTGTCTCTCATTCTCTATCTCTCTCTCTCTCTCCCACTGTCTCTCATTCTCTATCTCTCTCTCTCTCTCCCACTGTCTCTCATTGTCTCTCCCACTGTCTCTCATTCTCTATTCTCTCTCTCTCTCCCACTGTCTCTCATTCTCTCTCCCACTGTCTCTCATTCTCTATCTCTCTCTCTCTCTCCCACTGTCTCTCATTCTCTATCTCTCTCTCTCCCACTGTCTCTCATTCTCTATCTCTCTCTCTCTCTCTGTCTCTCATTCTCTATCTCTCTCTCTCTCTCCACTGTCTCTCATTCTCTCTCCCACTGTCTCTCATTCTCTATCTCTCTGTCTCTCTCCCACTGTCTCTCATTCTCTCTCTCTCTCTCTCTCTCCCACTGTCTCTCTCTCTCTCTCTCACTGTCTCTCATTCTCTATCTCTCTCTCTCTCTCCCACTGTCTCTCATTCTCTATCTCTCTCTCTCACTGTCTCTCATTCTCTCTCCCACTGTCTCTCATTCTCTATCTCTCTCTCTCTCTCCCACTCTCTCTCATTCTCTATCTCTCTCTCTCTCCCTGTCTCTCATTCTCTCTCTCCCACTGTCTCTCATTCTCTCTCCCACTGTCTCTCATTCTCTATATCTCTCTCTTTCTCTCCCATTGTCTCTCATTATCTATCTCTCTCTCTCTCTCCCACTGTCTCTCATTCTCTCTCTCCCACTGTCTCTCATTCTCTATCTCTCTCTCTCTCTCCCACTGTCTCTCATTCTCTCTCTTTCTCTCTCCATTGCTATCTCTGTCCCTATCTCCATATTCCCCATTCTTCCCCTACATTTCTTACTCTAACTTTTTTTTTACTGAAATGTGACTGAGGGACACATCATCACATTACAGAGATATAAGATCAGAACACGGCAGAAGCTATTGCTTTTGCTTGTGCAAAGTTACATGTTAATTCGGCATCTAGAATTGTGTTTATTTGTTTCAAAACTTTTACCAGGAAAGATACTGAGCTGGTAAGATCTTGTTTCCAGATACATCCTGGGGGGAGGGGAGCAAGGCACTACCAGCGTTCAAAGCAGCAATTCATCAACACAGAGGTGCAAGTACACACAGTTAACATACAGTGAAAAATAAAATACATAGCTGCAGAGAAAATAAACATAGTGTAATAACTGATGACCCCCTGTAATGACTGGATATCCAGTCCTTATAAAGCGCCGTAATAACCCGCTGAATTCCATTATAACTCGATAGCGGGTTATTACACTATTTTCTTCCTTGCGCTCTCACTAAGAAAGCAGACTGTATTTGTGTGACTATGGCAGCTGCTCAGAGACACGCTCGCTCACACAAAACAGCTTGCAGTTTTTGTCTCTGTCTAAACCTTGCACCAGTTAATATAAAAATTAACGCCTGTGCAAGGTTAGTCTTATGAGGATTTTTCACACACCGTCAGTGTGTACTAATCTCATAAATCCCTTGAGCTTCGCTCTCGGGGTTTATGGATTATCACACAGCTCGGGTGTGTGAAAAATCCTCATAGCACACACCCGCACAGGCATTATTCTCTATATCAATATAACACCACAACAGGTACACATTAAAAGGACACTGCCAACTTCCTTAGGCGTCAAAGTGCCTCGAGTTAAAACACACATTTTATGATTGCTCACATTTTGTAGAATCTGTTAAAGTGGCTGGCAGTTTGACTCTGATTCCCTTTTTATTTTTAAAAGTGAAAAACAGACTGCCCACTGCACTTGTGTTACCACACAAAAACATGTTTGTTTACAGTCCTTGATCAACTCCCACTGCATCTTTCCTGGATATGGAAACACCCTCAACACAGTATATTCACTCATGTTACAGTGGGAGGAGAGCAGACTGTTGCAGGGTGTGTGGCTGCACTGTTTGAGGGTGTTCCTAATGTTCAGGAATTATGCAATAAGAGTAGAGCACGGAACTGAAGCAAAACAAGATCGGGTATAATTACCCCGTTGCCATGCATTTCAGTTCTGCTAAGAAAAAAAGCACACAAAACAACCAGCAAAAATCAACAAATTTCAGAGAAGGTAAACAGTCATAAAATGTGGCTTTTCAACAATAAATTATACAATGCAAAACGGTCTGACAGTGTCCCTTTAGACACAATAGATGTAGTGGGAAAATACATACGAGGCAGAGTAAGAGTGATATCATTATGAATTGCTGATTTTAAATGTACGTGAACAATTGGAGACAGCATTGTCTGTGTGGAGCAAATTTTTGCCACAAGGGATAGCAATTCAATGTAAAAAGGTGGAATGCCCCTCCCTGTTTGAAACAGTTGGGAGGGCTGTCTCTCGCTCTCTCTCAACCCTTCTCTCTCTCTCTCCATTTTGACATCTCTATTTTTCTCCATCTCACTTTTCTCTTACACTTTTTGTCTTACATTTGTCTCCATCTTTCTTTCTCTTTTTTCTATGCCCTCTTTCTCTTTTATGTTCTAGCCTCTCCCTCCCATCCTCCCTTCCTTCCTTCCTTCCTTCCTTCCTTCCTTCCTTCCTTCCTTCCTCCCTTCTCCTCCTCCCTCCCCTCCCTTCATTCCTTCCTTCCTTCCTGCCTTCCTTCCTTCCTTCCTTCCTTCCTTCCTCCTCCCTCCTCCCCTCTCCCCTCCCTTCATTCCTTCCTTCCTTCCTGCCTTCCTTCTCCCACCTCTATCAAATTTAAATACCCTTATTTGCACAACAGGGTATACAGGTAGTGTCAAAGATAACACATAATCATCTGCAATGAGATGCACAAAGGTGTGTGATTGTGCCCAGCCCAGTGGTGCTGAGGTTTCAGGCGCTGGATGCCACACCTCGTGCCATGCCAGCGACCTGAGTTCGGGAGCAAACTTGGATAGCTGGTGGTCGCCAGGGGAGTGAGAGGATGGAGCATCTGGAGGACAGCTCTCCTCTCCCTGGGGAGGGTTCCGGGGTCGCTTGGTGTCCTAGCAACCCCTGATGGAGACTGGGAGGAGCACAGGTGCACCAGCTGACATAAAGGGGAGGAGTGTGGCAGACATCAGCAGGGCAGCTGTGCGCGGACGTCAGTGCACGGCACACTCCTAGGGGGAACACTTAATGAGAAAAACCCTGCTGTGGACTGTGGAGATGATGGGGGCTCCAGAGGCAGGACTCACATCCCATCACTGGCCCACCTACTTGGAGGACTCCAGCCCTTACACGGCACCCAGGTAAGGTCTCTCTAACTTACAGATAGGCCATTAGGGGAGAACAGACCCATCCTGGGGGGGTGATCTGGGAGGCTAGGTCTGCCTGGGTAGTCGGGGGTGTCTCTCTGAGAATTGGGTTCAGGCAGGGAGTACAAGTCCCATCAAGAGAGCACCCTGGAAGGATGCCTGGCCCATGGAGGTGAATAAATAAAGTCCACAAAAAAAAAAAGAAAAAAAAAGGTGTGTGATTGTGGATCAATAACTGTACACCACAAGTGTGTTGTTAGGCAGGAGTTGCTTGTGCTGACTGCATTTAAGCACACAAGAGGAAAGTGTGATTATTGACCAGAATTACTGGTACATATCCCTGAAGTGTGCTATTGCATTTATAACATGGCTTCTACTTCACAATGTTTTTAAAGTTTGTTTTATGATTTTTAATAAGAAAATATTATTTCCTATATGAAATAGATCTTGAAGACAAAAAAAACATACAGTAGTTCCACTTATTGATATTGTAGCGGAACCTGGTGCACAGGCTATACACGTATAGGAGTATAATTATGATGAGATAATTACACTCTTGTACATGACTTTTAACCAATCTGGTGGCTAGAATGTTCTTAACCATGTTATAAATCAGATCATAAACATGCTAAAATGAGATACAGACAGTGGTAATCACACAAACGTTGACCGGTACATGCCATGCGCGTTATTATGTGGTACTGCTATACATGTTATTCAAAAGGTATTGTGCTCGTGCAGACTTCCTGAGCTGAAGGTACCACCAGAAGTCTTGTTTGGGAAGATGATACCTATTTTGCAGGGAGGCAAAGGAGTCAAGATACATACTAGCTAGTTTAAGGAGGTCTACCACTGTGTTAATTCCCACCTGACTTCACCTACACCAGTTTTGGGGGTAACTCCCCGTGCAGAGGATCTCATTGCCCCATGGGGGGGTGAATAATGGGAATGGGGCTGAGGCTAACACATTAATCCTGGGGCTTGCACATTCCCCCCTGGGCTCACCTATTAATCCTGGGGCATTTTCATTCCCCTCAGGGCTCATACATTAATCCTGGGGCATGCACATTCCCCCAGGACTCATATACACAGTAAATCCAGGGACATGCACATTCACCCTGGGGCTCACTCATTAATCCTGGGGCATGAACATTCCTCTTGGGCTCAAACATTAATTCTGGGTCATGCACATTCACCTTGGGGCTCACACATTAATCCTGGGGCATGCACATTCCCCCTGGGGCTCATACATTAATCCTGGGACATGCACAGTTACCCCGGGGCTCACACATTAGTCCTGGAGCATGCACATTCCCTTGGGGCTCAGTCATTAATCCTTGGACATGCACATTCTCCCTGGGGCTCACACATTAATCCTGGGACATGCACATTCCCCCCTGGGGCTCATAGATTAATCCTGGGGCATGCACATTCCCCCTGGGGCTCATAGATTAATCCTGGGGCATGCACATTACCGCTGAGGATCACATATTAATCCTGGGGCATGTATATTTACCAGGGGCTCACACATTAATCCTGCAGCATGCACATTCCCCCTTGGGCTCATAGATTAATCCTGGGGCATGCACATTCCCCCTGGGGCTCATAGATTAATCCTGGGGCATGCACATTCCCCCAGGGGCTCATAGATTAATCCTGGGGCATGCACATTCCCCCTGGGGCTCATAGATTAATCCTGGGGCATGCACATTCCCCCTGGGGCTCATAGATTAATCCTGGGGCATGCACATTCCCCCTGGGGCTCACAGAGTAATCCTGGGGCATGTACATTCCCCCTGAGGATCACATATTAATCCTGGGACATGCATATTTACCAGGGGCTCACACATTAATCCTGGGGCATGCACATTCACCCTGGGGCTCATACATTAATCTTGGGGCATGTACTCTTTCCCTGGGGCTCACAGATTAATCCTGAGGCATGTACATTCACCTTAGGGCTCACACATTAATCCTGGGGCATGCACATTCACGCTGGGGCTCACAGATTAATCCTGAGGCATGTACATTCACCCTAGGGCTCACTCATTAATCCTGGAGCATGAACATTCCTCTTGGGGCTCAGTCATTAATCCTTGGACGTGCACATTCTCCCTGGGGCTCATAGATTAATCCTGGGGCATGCACATTCCCCCTGGGGCTCATAGATTAATCCTGGGGCATGCACATTCCCCCTTAGGCTCACACATTAATCCTGGGGCATGCACATTCCCCCTGGGGCTCACAGATTAATCCTGGGGCATGCACATTCCCCCTGGGGCTCACACATTAATCCTGGGACATGCAGATTCCCCGGGGCTCATAGATTAATCCTGGGGCATGCACATTCCCCCTGGGGCTCATAGATTAATCCTGGGGCACGCACATTCCCCCTTGGGCTCACACATTAATCCTGGGGCATGCACATTCCCCCTGGGGCTCATAGATTAATCCTGGGGCATGCACATTCCCCCTGGGGCTCATAGATTAATCCTGGGGCATGCACATTCCCCCTGGGGCTCATAGATTAATCCTGGGGCATGCACATTCCCCCTGGGGCTCATAGATTAATCCTGGGGCATGCACATTCCCTCTGGGGCTCACACATTAATCCTGGGGCATGCACATTCCCCCTGGGGCTCATAGATTAATCCTGGGGCATGCACATTCCCCCTGGGGCTCACACATTAATCCTGGGGCATGCACATTCCCCCTGGGGCTCATACGTTAATCCTGGGACATGCACAGTTACCCCGGGGCTCACACATTAATCCTTGGTCATGCAAATTCCTCCTGGGGCTCACACATTAATCCTGCGACATGCACATTGCCCCTGGGGCTCGTACGTTAATCCTGGGACATGCACAGTTACCCCGGGGCTCACATATTAATCCTTGGGCATGCACATTCCTCCTGGGGCTCACACATTAATCCTGGGAAATGCACAGTTACCCCGGGGCTCACACATTAGTCCTGGAGTATGCACATTCCCTTGGGGCTCAGTCATTAATCCTTGGACATGCAGATTCTCCCCAGGGCTCACACATTAATCCTGGGACATGTACATTCCCCCGGGCTCATAGATTAATCCTGGGGCATGCACATTCCCCCTGGGGCTCATAGATTAATCCTGGGGCATGCACATTCTCCCCTGGTGCTCATAGATTAATCCTGGGGCATGTACATTCCCCCTGGGGCTCATACATTAATCCTGGGGCATGTACTCTTTCCCTGGGGCTCACAGATTAATCCTGAGGCATGTACATTCACCTTGGGGCTCACACATTAATCCTGGGGTATGCACATTCACCCTGGGGCTCACTCATTAATCCTGGAGCATGAACATTCCTCTTGGGCTCAAACATTAATTCTGGGTCATGCACATTCACCTTGGGGCTCACACATTAATCCTGGGGCATGCACATTCCCCCTGGGGTTCACAGATTAATCCTGGGGCGTGCACATTCCCCCTGCGGCACATAGATTTAATCCTTGGGCATGCACATTCGCCCTGGGGCTCACATATTTATCCTGGGGCATGTATATTCCCCTGGGGTTCATATATTAATCTTGGGGTGTGCACATTCCCCCTGGGGCTCAAACATTAATCTTGGGGCTTGCATATTTACCAGGGGCTCACACATTAATCCGGGGCATGTACATTCCCCCTGGGGCTCATACATTAATCCTGTGGCATGCACATTCCCCCCGAGGCACACACATTAATCCTGGAGCATGTACTCTTTCCCTGGGGCTCACACATTAATCCTGAGGCATGTACATTCACCTTGGGGCTCACACATTAATCCTGGGACATGCACATTTACCCCAGACCTCACACATTAATCCTGGGGCATGAACATTCCTCCCTGGGACTCATACAATTAATCCTGGGGCATGCACATTCCCCAGGGCTCACACATAAATCCTGGGGCATGTACATTCACCTTGGGGCTCACACTTTAATCCTGGGAGATGCACATTTACCCCAGACCTCACACATTAATCCGGGGGCATACACATTCTCCCCTGGGGCTCACACATTAATTGTGGGGCATCCACATTTCCCCAGGGGCTCACATATTAATCCTGTGGAATGTACATCCCCCCAGGGCTCATAAATAAATGCTGGAGCATCTGCATTCCCCCTGAGGCTCACATATTTATCCTGGGGTATGTACATTAATCCCAGGGCTCATAAATTAGTCCTGGGGCATGCACATTTCCTTCAGTACTCATACATTAATCCTGAGCATGCACATTCCCCAGAGGCTCACATATTGATCCTGGGGCACGTGCACTCCTCCCAGAGCTCATACAGTAATCCTGGGGCATGCACATTCCTCTGGGGCTCATACATAATTCCTGGGGCATGTACATTCACTCTGGGGTACACACATTAATCCTGAGGCATGTGCATTCCTCCAGGGCTCATACATAAATCCTGGGGCACGTACATTCACCCTGGGGCTCATACATTAATCCTGGGGCATGCATATTCCCCCTGGGGCTCACAGATTAATCCTGGGGCATGCACATTTACCCCAGGACTCACACATTTATCCTGGGGCTTGTACATTCTCCCCAGGGCTTACATATTAATCCTGGAGCATGTACATTCCTCCCTGGGACTCATACAATAATTCTGGGGCATGCACATTCCCCCAGGGCTCCTACATAAATCCTGGGGCATGTACATTCACCCTGGGGCTCACACTTTAATCCTGGGAGATGCACATTTATCCCAAACCTCACACATTAATCCTGGGGCATACATATTCCCCCCTGGGGCTCACACATTAATTGTGGGGCATCCACATTTCTCCAGGGGCTCACATATTAATCCTGTGGAATGTACATCCCCCCCCCCGGGCTCATAAATAAATGCTGGGGCATCTGAATTCCCCCTAGGCTCACATATTTATCCTGGGGCATGTACATTAATCCCAGGGCTCATAAATTAGTCCTGGGGCATGCACATTCCCTTCAGTACTCATACATTAATCCTGGGCATGCACATTCCCCAGGGGCTCACATATTGATCCTGGTGCACGTGCACTCCCCCCAGGGCTCATACAGTAATCCTGGGGCATGCACATTCCCCTGGGGCTCATACATAATTCCTGGGGCATGTACATTCACTCTGGGGCACACACATTAATCCTGGGGCATGTACATTCCTTCAGGGCTCATACATAAATCCTGGGGCACATACATTCACCCTGGGGCTCATACATTAATCCTGGGGCATGCACATTCCCCCTGGGGCTCACAGATTAATCCTGGGGCATGCACATTTACCCCAGGGCTCACACATTTATCCTGGGGCTTGTACATTCTCCCCAGGGCTTACATATTAATCCTGGAGCATGTACATTCCTCCCTGGGACTCATAGATTAATCCTGGGGCATGCACATTCCCCCAGGGCTCATACATAAATCCTGGGGCATGTACATTCACCCTGGGGCTCACACTTTAATCCTGGGAGATGCACATTTACCCCAGACCTCACACATTAATCCTGGGGCATACACATTCCCCCCTGGGGCTCACACATTAATTGTGGGGCATCCACATTTCTCCAGGGGCTCACATATTAATCCTGTGGAATGTACATCCCCACCCAGGGCTCATAAATAAATGCTGGGGCATCTGAATTCCCCCTGAGGCTCACATATTTATCCTGGGGCATGTACATTAATCCCAGGGCTCATAAATTAGTCCTGGGGCATGCACATTCCCTTCAGTACTCATACATTAATCCTGGGCATGCACATTCCCCAAGGGCTCACATATTGATCCTGGGGCACGTGCACTCCCTCCAGGGCTCATACAGTAATCCTGGGGCATGCACATTCCCCTGGGGCTCATACATAATTCATGGGGCATGTACATTCACTCTGGGGCACACACACACATTAATCCTGGGGCATGTACATTCCTCCAGGGCTCATACATAAATCCTGGGGCACGTACATTCACCCTGGGGCTCATACATTAATCCTGGGGCATGCACATTCCCCCTGGGGCTCACAGATTAATCCTGGGGCATGCACATTTACCCCAGTGCTCACACATTTATCCTGGGGCTTGCACATTCTCCCCAGGGCTTACATATTAATCCTGGAGCATGTACATTCCTCCCCGGGACTCATAGATTAATCCTGTGGCATGCACATTCCCCCAGGGCTCATACATAAATCCTGAGGCATGTACATTCACCCTGGGGCTCACACATTAATCCCAGGACTTGCACATTCACCCTTGGACTCACAAATTAATCCTGGGGCATGTACATTCCCTGGGGTTCATACATGAATCCTGGGCATGTACATTCACCTTGGGGCTTGTACATTAATCCTGAGGTATGGGCATTCACCTAGGGGCTCACACATTAATTCTGGGGCATGCACATTCACCCTGGGACTCATACATTAATCCTGGGGCATGCACATTCCCCATGGAGCTCACACATTAATCTTGGAGCATGTACATTCACCCTGGGGCTCACACATTAATTCTGGGGCATGCACATTCCCTCCGAGGCTCACACATTAATCCTGGGGCATGCACATTCCCCTTGGAGCTGACTCATTCAACCTGGGGCATACACATTGCCCCCGGGGACTCATACATTAATCCTGGGGTCTGCACCTTCCCATCTGGGGCTCACTGATTAATCCTGGGGCATGCACATTTCCCCTAGGGCTCATACATTAATCCTGGGGCATATACATTCCCCCTGGGGCTCATATATTAATCCTGGGGTATGCACATTCCCCTTGGGGCTGACTCATTAAACCTGGGGCATGCACATCCCCCCCGGGACTCATACATTAATCCTGGGGTATGCACATTCCCATTCGGGGCTCGCTGATTAATCCTGGGGCGTGCACATTTCCCCTGGGGCTCATACATTAATCCTAGGGCATGCACATTCCCTCTGGGGCTCACACATTAATCCTGGGGCATGCAAATTCCACCTTGGGGCTCACACATTAATCTCAGGGCATACACATTCCCTCTGAGGCTCACACATTAATCCTTGGGTATGCACAGTCACGCCGGGGCTCACACATTAATCCTGGGGCATTCACATTCCCTTGGGGCTCACTCATTAATTGTTGGATATGCACATTCCCTCTGGGGCTCACACATTGATCCTGGGGAATGTAAATTCCCCCTGGGGCTCACACATTAATCCTGGGACTTGCACATTCCCCCTGGGGCTCACACATTTCTCCTGGGGCATGTACATTCACCCTGGGGCTCACATATTAATGCTGGGGCATGTACATTCCATTGGGGGCTCACACAATAATCCTGGGGCATGCACATTCCCCCTGGGGCTCATACATTAATCCTGGGGCATGTACATTCCCCCTGGGGCTCACACATTAATCTTGGGATTTACACATTCTCCTTTGGGCTCACACATTAATCCTGGGACTCGGACATTGCCCTGGGGCTCACTCATTAATTGTTGGATATGCACATTCCCTCTGGGGCTCACACATTGATTCTAGGGCATGTAAATTCCCCCTGGGGCTCACACATTAATCCTGGGACTTGCACATTCCCTCTGGGGCTCACACATTTCTCCTGGGGCATGTACATTCACCCTGGGGCTCACACATTAATGCTGGGGCATGTACATTCCCCTGGGGCTCACACATTGATCCTGGGGTGTGTAAATTCCCCCTTGGGCTCACATATTAATCCTGGGACTTGCACATGCCCCCTGGGGCTCACACATTACTCCTGGGGCATGTACATTCCCCTGGGGCTCACACATTAATGCTAGGGCATGTACATTCCCCTGGGGCTCATATATTAATGCTGGGGCATGTGCATTCACCCTGGGGCTCACACATTAATCTTGGGATTTACACATTCTCCTTTGGGCTCACACATTAATCCTGGGACTCGCACATTGCCCTGGGGCTCACTCATTAATTGTTGGATATGCACATTCCCTCTGGGGCTCACACATTGATCCTGGGGCATGTAAATTCCCCCTGGGGCTCACACATTAATCCTGGGACTTGCACATTCCCTCTGGGGCTCACACATTTCTCCTGGGGCATGTACATTCACCCTGGGGCTCACACATTAATGCTGGGGCATGTACATTCCCCTGGGGCTCACACATTGATCCTGGGGTGTGTAAATTCCCCCTGGGGCTCACACATTAATCCTGGGACTTGCACATTCCCCCTGGGGCTCACACATTACTCCTGGGGCATGTACATTCCCCTGGGGCTCACACATTAATGCTGGGGCATGTACATTCCCCTGGGGCTCACACGTTAATGCTGGGGCATGTGCATTCACCCTGGGGCTCACACATTAATCCTGGGGCATGTACATTCCCCCTGGGGCTCACACATTAATCCTGGGGCATGTACATTCCCCTGGGGTTCACACATTAATTCTGGGATTTACACATTCTCCTTTGGGTTCACACATTAATCCTGGGACTTGCACATTCCCTCTTGGGCTCACACATTATTCCTTCGGGCATGCTCATTCCCCCTTAGGCTCACACATTAATCCTGAGGTGTGTACATTCACCCTGGGGCTTGCACATTAATCCTGAGGTGTGTACATTCACCCTGGAGCTTGCACATTAATCCTGGGGCATGAACATTCTCCCCAGGGCTCACACATTAATCTCAAGGCATGTACATTCACCGTGGGGCTTGCACGTTAATCCTGGGGCTTGCACATAATCCTGGGGGCTGACATGTTAACCTGGGGGCTTGTACATTAACCTTTGGGTACATTAACCTTGGGACTCACACTTTCATCCTTTGGCTTGCAAGAGAATCCCCTTCCAGCAAGTGGTAGCACAACTTGATGCTGCTTCACCCCCCTGCTGGAAGATGGCTCATATTGCATGGTAATCTATGTAAATGGGATAGATGCACTGCAACATTCCCAGTACAGATTTGCATGTCTCTTGTTCTATTTCTGGATGTGTCTCTCTTTCTTTGTGTTCTGTCTCCCTGCTGTTCAAGTTCAGCTCTGTATGTAGCACGACCTGCACCATTTTAGCTGCTCCAAGGACATGATTGGATGCAATCTGTCAGTGGCTCCTGATACTGATAATGCTACTTGATCAAAAACAGTGCCGTACCCCTTTCTCTAATGTAGCCACCCGTGCCGGTAGCGCTGTCAGTGCCAGGGTCAATGGCTCAGTAGGCTGAAAGCTAGAAACAGTGCAGACAAGGTACTGTGAGAAATAATGCTTGTACAAGCTGCTTTTAGATGCTAGAAATTTATTATGTCTAAATGACAGAACTCCGATATCTGCACGCAAGCTGATCAATGCTCCAACACTTCGGTCTGAGACCTTTGTTGGTGGTGGGGGTGTACACCCCTGACGAAGATCCCAGACTGAAGCACTAGGGGACTGATCAATTTATGTGCATACATAGTAACATAACATGGTGTTTGACAGCTGATAAGGACTGCTAGGCCCACCCAGTCTGCCTGTATCCCTGCCTGCATCAGTGGTTTCTGACCTTACTTGTTCATTGGCTGTAGCCTTTCCTACCCATCTCTAGGATTCCCTTGTGCCTATCCCATGTGTGTTTGAATCCCCCCACTGTGCTAGGTCCCACTACTTCATGGAGAAAGCTATTCCATGCATCTACCACCCTTTCTGTGAAGAAAAACTTCCTCACATTCCCCTTTATCCTGCCTCCCTCCAATCTCGTATCATGTCCCCTCGTGCTTGTACACCTCCTATACTGAAAGATGTCTCCCACTTGCACTTTGTTTATGCCCTTAAGGTACTTGAATGTTTCTATCATATCTCCCCATTCCCGCCTGTCTTCTAGTGTACACATATTGAGGTCAGTGTTGTATACATGTTGAGTTGAGTGTGTGCAGATATTGGAGGTTTTGTTATTTGGACATAATAAATATGAAACATCTAAAAGCAGCTTGTAAGAGTATTATTCCTCAAAGCTCCTTGTGTGCACTGTTTCTGGTTTTTAGTCTTTGAAGAATTTGAAGGTATAGCTACTACTTACAGCAGCACCACCAGTATTTACCGGGTAAGCATGGATCCCAAGTACTGGATATTTTGAATCAGTGGCTCAGTAGGTAGCATGCTTACCTCTGGGGATGGAAGATCAGATGGTTATGGGTTCTAGCCCCACACCAGGCACTTGAGGCAATACCCGTAACTGACACTGTAGTGTAGTACGAGGGGGGTGCGGCACTGTTCAGGTGCCATCCTTTTGGATGAGACATTAAACTGAGGTCCCTTGTGCCCATCTCTGGTCCACATTCCAGCTGGAAGTAAAAGATCCCATGGCACTTATCAATGAACAGTAGGGCAATCTCCCCGGAGCAAGCATTCCCCAGTCAGTAAGACATGTCCATGTGGTGGACAGTCAGTTCACGTGTTTTTTTCTGTCTTTATCTCTCTGCACAGCAGTGACTGAAAAAGACTTGCACTGAAAGGAAAATCCCAACACAAGGATCCAACACTTAAAAAAGGCAGGCACAGAACACAAGTCCTCCTGCATAAGATGCTTCTTCAAAGACCTAAACAAAAAGTCGAGGTGATGCACCTGAATACAGAGACACTTGGGCAATATCAATACCTTTCTTAAAAGCAGCCAGACTAAATTTAGTTTGCTGAGACGTAACACTTCTGTTTTATTCATGTAATTCTCTAAACCAACTTTTCTACTGAAATCACTTAGTAGCGTTTTAAGTTTTAAGAAGGACATGGTTGAGGTTTTCTAGGGTTAGGAGTAAGTATTTCACTCCCTTGATAGCTTTATGCTGCATTATTGTCCTTATTAAGGGTTCAACCACCAACAGAAGAGTGCCAGAGCGAGGGGGCAACCCTGTCTTGTCCCTTTCATAAGTTAAACAAGAACTCTAAGACCACCCTGCTACTTATCCCCATCGGCTTTGTTTTCTTATAAAGTACTGATACCCCTTTGCAAATGAGTTTTCCCAGAGCAAAGTTTTTCCAAGTGTTCCCCTTTAAACTTCCCATTCTAGGGAGTAAAAAGCTTTAAATGTGTCCAGTGACTTAGCTATTATGGGGTTCTTATTATTTTTAGATGCCCATATTGTAGATATCAACCTCATTAAATGATCTGCCCTTCAGCTCTTAGGCATGAAACCTATATGTCCTTTTTTCCTGTCATATGGGGGACTAAATTTTGTAATCTGTTGCTAATATTTTAGCTAGGCACTTGTAATCACAGTTAAGAAGCGATATTGGCCTACACTTAGATCATGAAGTTGGGTCTTTTCTCTCTTTTGGGATGACTGCTACTGTATATAAGCCTCATTCATAGATTGGGTAAGATACCCTTTGTCGATGGCCTCATGGAACATTCTAGCTAGGTATATAGGGGATGTATGATGGCGGCGTACGAGGTATGCTGTTTGCCTTCATGAGTGGACAGTGGCCTTTTGACCTTCATGAGTGAGGTCAGAAGAGGACACTACCCACGAATGACGATAAACAGCATACCTCATGAGCCACCATCACATGTCTGGTTTATACCATGAACATTATCATTTTTAAATACTTGCCACCCTATTGTAATTTTTGTTTTTTTAAACAATAAAAAATGTCCTGGTTCGACCAAGTACGAATTTTAACTGCTTTTTGTTTTTAAAGTATGTGTTATTTTGGGTTAATTTTTGCAGAGGACATTTCTGGAGAATGAAAACTAATGAAAAACAGATATAGTTGAAGTAGTTTTTGATTTTCAATTTTTTGGGTCTCTTAGCCGGGAAGGGGTGCCTAGATTAACTCTTTCCATTTTGCTCTAGTGAGGATCGCTGGTAGCAGCTATTTCTGAAGGTCTGTCTGTTCTTTTCAGGCTTAGCTTATTTTTGGGATACACTGGCAGTTTTTTTTTTCCTTTCAGCATAGTAAATGTAGAAGGCAGGGCTCTAAATGGCAGCTTCAGAGATCAGCGTTACAGTGTACGCCAGTTTGTTTGGCATAGTACCGCAGGGAGATTTGAAGCCTCCCAGCTGGCATGCGCTGTGCAAGCAGGAGCATGCCAGGGCTTGCACAAGTGGCTGGCAATCTGTCTATGACATACCCAACTAATTAGATACTTTTTGTGACGTCACTAGTTGGAGTTGTGTTGTGATAGTATTTTTTTTATTGGTTAGATAAAACTGCAATGTACATTGTACAAATAATAATATTTGACGCCAAAAATTTATATAACTCATTCAGAATGTGACCAGGTCCTGGAGTGCAGCCTGAAAAGAGTAAGAAATTTTATTTTGGATTTATTTCTTTGCACAGGGTTTGGGTTTTCCATGGTTAAGTTTGCTACCTTTGCTAGAGAATGGATATTGATTGATGATAAGAAATTCTCTCCTACTCCCTCCATTGCACATGGTTTGGATGTATAAATTTCTTTATAGAATTATGCAAATGGTTTAATATATATTTTGCATTTATTGCCATTTTACCATTTATTGTTTAAATCCTTGCTATAATGTTCTTTTTTTTGTCTTTTTCCCAAGCAGTACACAAGCAGTTTCCTGCCTTTTCCCAGATACCCAATATGTTTGATTGATGCAAATAGAGCATATTCTGATCTAGTGCTATGGAAGTTGTCAATATCATGTTTTAATGAAATTATTTCATGTTGTGAGCCCAGTGGTGTAGTGGGGTGGGTTACGGTGCTGGGTGCCACATTACCACCCACGCTGGTGACCCAGGTTTGGGAAAGGACCAGGGCCGCTCGGGGGCCAACCAGGTGAGGAAGGATTGAACATCTGATGGCAGCTCTCCTCCCTAGGAGTGTGTGTGTGTGTGGGGGGGGGGGTTTCCTGGATTCCACCACTCAACTGCCATCTGGCTGAGGCTGGATGGCAGAGATGGTGGTGAACGTGCAGGGGGAGCGTATCATCATACATGGCATGCTGTACTACACATCACTGCAGGCATGATGCCCTGACCTATGGGTGATTAACCTGTAAGTCCCTGAGATGGGTCAATGGCAGGGCTGGAAGATGCTGTCAAGCTGGGGGATGAAAAACCCAGCGACAAACATGTGTATGGGGGAAAAAAAAGATTTCATGTTTCTGATGTGCATTTATTTTCTTATTTCATTTTTGTTGACCAGGTGAAGTGCACTAGACAAATCCTGCCTATTTTCAGGCATGACCCGGGGGAAGGGGATACAGATGAATGCCAACTGACCTTGAACCAGATTAAGCTGTTGGTGGTATCTTTAGTGAATGAGGGAAATTTGGCCAGGACACAGGGTAAATTCCCCTACTCTTTTTGAGAAGTGCAATGGGATCTTTAACATCCACCTGAACTACCACCAATCCAGGCAGATGGGACCTCGATTTAACGTCTCATCCGAAAGATGGCACCTCAGGAGTGCAGCACCCCTCTCATGCTGCACTACAGTGTCAGTACTGGGATATTAACCCAAGTGCCAGATGTGGTAACTGAACCCAGAGCCCTCTGCTCTCCCAGCCTCAGAGGCGAGTGTGCTACCTGCTGAGCCACTGACACTGTGTGCACATTCTTTTTATATTTATTTACTGTGCTATTTGGTACCAGACCTCCGAGAGCTCAGCCCCCACTCCCCCGGCCCCCCAGGACTTACCATGGACCACAAGCCACCCAGGCTTGCCTCCTCTGGGTGGGGCCACTGAGCTGGCACAGTCCTATAGAAGGCTGTAATGGTTCTGACAGAGGAATCCACTGGGGTCCTCCCTGGCTTGCCCCCCAGGGTGGGGCCATGGATCGGGCCAATCCCAATGGAGACTTGTACATCTCGGTCACTGGCTTGGCATTGCAGAGTATGGAGCAGAGCCAGAGAGGCAGGGCATCATGCATAGAGCTGGCAGCAGTTTTTTGGAGCATAGCTCACTGGGAGGCTTGGCTTGCAATGACGTGGTGTGCCAAAGCACTGACGTCCGACATGCCTCCCTGACAACTCAGCTCTAGCAGCTGTAATCTCCCCAGCCTCTACCAGGGGTCAATCACATGCTAGTCACACCCCACCACCCCCCTGGAGGAGGAGAGCAGTCCCAAGGATGCTCGATCCTCCTCCCCCCAACTGGTCCTCTGACTCGCCGGGTCCGTTCCTGAACCAAGGGCATCAACATCGTAAGCGGATGCCCAACTGTTGCACCGGCAGGACAGTTGTCAGATGTGCATTCTTGATCGGGTCTTTTTTGTGGTCTAGTTCCAGACTAATTGATGATATCTATCTTCTTCACAGAAAGAGTGGTGGATGCCTGAAACAGCCATCCAGTGGAGGTGTTGGGGGCAAAAACTGTAATGCAATACAAGAATGCGTGGGATGGGCATAAGAGAACCTGAGTCAGTAGGGAAGGGAGGGCTAAGCCAGAAATCAGGTAGGGTTTATGGTTTTTCAGTAGGTAGGGAAAATGGGCAGACTGAGTGGGCCAAGCGGTCCTTATCTGACATCAAATTCTGTGTTCTATAGTTCTATGGAACAATTCTTCCTGTTTTTTTTTTCATTTCCTCTCATTTCTTTTTATTTTTTGAGGCCAAATGCCCAATGGTTGTAACCCTCATATAGGCTTTGATGGTGCTCCAGATGTATTCTATGCTAGCAGTCCCGTTATCATTCATTTAAGAAAACATTTCTGTTTCTTCAATTATCCATTTCTTAAAGTCGCATTAGTTAGATAGGGAACAGCTATGCCACCAGCGAGGTGACCCATATTTTGCATGACTTCGCATTAGTGCTAATTTACAAGGGCAAGGTCTAAGATCAACAGGGTCTCTATATCTGTTGATGCAGTCATCCCACAGAGAAACCAGGAAATAAACAGATAATCCAGTCTGCTATGGGAGTCGTGCCTTCCTAAGTGAAACATTTCATTTCATCCTCTTGGATTTACAGATCAAGAAGCCAATGGTTTGATGCCTTTTATTTATTTATTAATTTATTTATTTATTTTTGTTAGTTATTTAACCAGGACTAGCACACTAAGCTGAACGCTTTTTTACAGGTGCGACCTGGGAGCACATGGAAGTTAAGTGACTTGCTCAGGGTCACATAGTGTGCAAGTGGAAGCTGTGGGGTTCAAACCCAGGTCTGGTCTGCTGGATGTTACCAGATTAGCAGCTCAGAGGCTTAAACCACTGCACTATACTGCCTCCCCAATGGACCAACATATATGTTACAAAAAGAACAAAGTGCTTAAGCTTTCAGACTAACGGAGTCCTTCTTTGGAAGTTATGTTAACCTCATTAGTCTGAAATCTTAAGCACTTGATTCTTTTTGTACATCTATGTTGCTCCAACAAAATGTATCAAGCCATTTGCTTCTGGATCCTTTCTTAGGAGGATCAATATGGCAAAAACCAAATCTGTATGTCTTGGATTTGCAATGATTCATAAATCTTGTACATCCAAAGTTTTTGATACATTTTTGAGCATTCTTGAGAGTTTTTTTAGTTATCTGAGGTGTTGCCTGATTACTTTTATCTCTGACAAGGTTGGGTAGGACAATAGTACCCTCTATCTCACCAAGGGTTATTGGCAAACTCCCCTAGCTAAATAATCCAGAGACAACACTACATTTTCCACTCCAGTTGGAGTCTATCAGTTCACCGTCATGCCGTTTGGTTTACATGGCACACCCACTACATTCCAGCAGTACATGGATGTAATTCTAGCACCACGGCTGCTTACCTGGATGATGTCATGATGTAGAGTCCAGATTGGAACGTACACCTGGAACACCTACAAGCAGTTATCCCATCGATCAAAAATGCAGGTCTGACTATTAATCCTATCAAGTGTGCACTAGGCATGCCGGGAACCAGGTATTTGGGTTATATTTTGGGAAATGGACAAGTAAAGCAAGAGATTTCCAAGATAGAGACTGTATCTAACAGTACTGTCCCTAAAACAAAGAAACTTGTCCAGTCATTTTTAGGTCTGGCTGGTCACTACCAGGGATTTGTTTCCAATTTTTCTGACTCCCCTCTCTGAACTCATGAAAAAAAAGGTACCCAAATAATGTGAAATGGCCCCTAGAGTGTGATGAGTTTTTTGGGCCATCAAGACTGCATTATGTTCAGTCCCTGTTTCAAGATGTCCAGACTTTGAGAAACAATTTCTGTTACAGACACATGCATCAAAGGTGGGTCTAGGTGCAGTCCTGAGTCACAGTATAGATGGGAAGGAACATCCCATTGTGTATATCAATAAGAGTCTGCATGACAGAGAAACAAAAGAGAAAACATACTC
This sequence comes from Neoceratodus forsteri, assembly GCA_016271365.2. Lineage (NCBI taxonomy): Eukaryota > Metazoa > Chordata > Ceratodontiformes > Ceratodontidae > Neoceratodus > Neoceratodus forsteri. The sequence continues at coordinate 664,002,414 of CM028138.1, forward strand.
CACTGTTGAAAAAGAATACCTTACTGTGAAATGGGCAGTGGAAACCCTTATGTTTTACCTGCAAGGAGCTGATGACTTAGATCACACTCTTCTCTGTTGGCTTAATCACAGGAAGGATACAAATTCCAGATTCACAGGGTGGTACCTGGTACTATAGTCATTTAAATTCAAATCTGAAAAAGAGAATGTCAATGATGATTTTCTGTCAAGACATGGATCAGGAATTAGAGAATTCAGAAGGTTGAAAAAAATGTGTGTGCTTAATTGAAATGTTTGCTGTAAAAGGTGTCATGAAAGAAGGGATACTGCATATGCAAAGAACTGTAACAGTTATAAGGTAATGTTAAAAGAGAAATAAAAGAAGGGTTTGGAAACCTTTTTTTAATTAAAAGAAAAAAACAGGTTCTCTCTTAAAAAGGAGTGTGTGTGATAGGTTTGGGTAAGACCTTGTCCCATTTGTTATGTAGAGAGAGTTAAAGAGCTGCTGACGCCTCAAAGAAAACTTTGAAAAACATAATATTTAGGTACAATTCAGCTTGCGTTCCATATGTATTCAGTAGACTTCTCCTTCCTATTATTTATTAGTGAGAAAGTTGTATGGAAACATGCTCTATATCCCTTAGAGTTCATCTGCCTCTTTTGCTTACTCATTACTTCATGTCATAGTTCTCTGTTGTGACATCACAGTCTGTTGCCATGGAAGTAATTGTGAGGTCACAGGTAGAGCATTATGACCTCATGTAGGGAGAAAGCAACAAGAATAGATGAACTCTTCTGGAGCAAATACCCCGTTTTCATGCAAATGGACTCAGTAATAAATAATGGGGATGAGAAATACAGCGTTAATGTAAAATACCAGCTAAACTGTGTCTAAATAATATGTTTTTTTAAAGTTGTCCTAAGGGTGTGAGCTGCTCTTTAAAAAGCAAGGGTCTGTTTTGTACTTTCCTATTCTGCCTCTTGTCTGACTCTTGCCTGTCTGACTGTGCAATCAAATTTTCGTGTGGCACCTAGGAATTGGCCACTCTGATGATCTCACAATTTTCCCATGTTATCTTCCTGCCTTTACTTGCTGTTTGTATTACTTTTTTTTTCTTTCCTTGCTTCTCTGTGGTCAAAAAAATAAATGTGAATCTTTAAGTGAAACTGGGATCCCTTGGTTTGCAAATATATATAATTATGTTGCTGAAATGATTGATGAAAGTCAATTAAGTTTATTAGAAAATATAATGATCTGGAACATGAGGCGGGTTACCGGAAGATGTATCTTGACCTCCACAAGTTTGTTTTCAGAACTGCCAGCAAGAAACCAGCACTGAGACAAAAAGTTTATTTTGTTGCACCTGTTAAGATTTGATCTGCTCTTCAGGCTGGCCTCAGGAAGGAAAATTATATTTTGATACATTTTGTTGAAAACAGGAGATGTAACTTACAACAATGGGATTCAGAGTTTGATATGCCAGATTTATATAAACAAAGCAACACTTTTCCAAAGAGGGACGCAGATGGATGACTTTTTTTTGTTTGTGCTGCCTTTATGAAGAGCTATCCTGTACAATTGTTATTTTTTTCTATGTTATTGTTATTAAAATGCTGCTTGTAAATATTATAACTTCTCCTCGTCTGCCTATGCTTCCCGACTTATGTCGCTATGACGTTATCCAGCAGAAAGTCCATGGCCGTGTCAAAATCTCTCTAGGATAATTTCATGGTCATTTAGCTACCGTAATTGAGCCATTCAATGATGAAAGAAATTAAGTCAATAGCAGTTAGAAGCATATACATTACCTTAACCAATTTGTATCCCTTCCATTGGGAGCACATATGACTGAGAACCAACAGCCATCTTCCTTCTACATCTATTTTATGATCTGTCTTTATAAAATGTATACCTTTTTATTCAGAACATTGTCTCTCTTTGTTTTACTGTTAAAGCAGTTGTGGTATACTTGACCCACCCAATCTCTCTTCCAGTTGTTTATTTCTTTGGGTGTCAAAATGTGTTTCTTGCACTAAAGCAACAAATGTTTTATTCATCTGAGGATGTCTCAGGACCCTTGTCCTTTTGATGGTGGAACCTAATCCATTGACATTCCAAGTTCTGATATTACAACATGTCATAATGAAATTGGGGTTGTTTTACATGTTTTCTAATGAAGCAAGCATTTTGTGAATGGCGAATGTTTTCTTGTGTGTTGTGTCAGGTAAATTTTGGTTGATTTGTAGAGAATGATGAAGGCAGAGTAGTATTGTAGTAAGAGAGAGTCTGCAATGGAGTCAGTGAGTAATAATGTTTGCTTTATGCATTTTCATTCCTAAAGCAAGATACAGGATTTTGAAGGTTTTAGAAGCTCCCAGTCTTATGTCATGCACGCTATGTAAAAATGAAACTATGTCGGTACAGTGCTGTGGTATTTACCATTGCAAATATGTGATGACATCATCCTACCACATACAGAGTATGAAGCTAGCATGTACATTGAACAGGTATGCTCAAGGGAAGAAAATGTTAGAAATTACGAGCGATAGTCATGTTTAATGACATGAGTAATTAACTACAAAAGTAGGCCATGATGCACACGCAACCCCTTATGAGGGAAGGCACCTCAGCTCATCACAATGTGACGCCTGTGTGAAAGATCAAAATACCTTCCCAGGCCTGGAGCAGTGGCATACAACAATTTTGGCCCCCATCCACATGCTGCCCAGCTGGCTCCCCGAGCTTGTCCCTGTAGTCACAAACATGGGAATACAACACATTACACGGTCAGCCAATGGCTGGCCCTGCGCACAACATTTCTTCATAACTTTTTTTGACATTTTGACCCCCAAATTGTGACATAGTCTTTTTATGACTCCCTCCCTTCTGAACATGACAGATGTCATTAATAAAATACTGACTTAAATGTCATTTCTCTCCATAAGTGTGAAAACACATGTTAGGCAGGATTTGAATAAAATTACACCTGTCACGTTCATGAAGTAGTGTGAAAAAATGTGCACACTGAAAATGTGAGGTCAAAATATTGAAATTACTAAAGTTGTGAGTGAATGTTGAAAAATGTCAACATACTTTCATAGCCTTGTTATTTTTAAGATGTTGACCCCAAATTTTCAACCAAGTATTTTTATGATCCCACTTCACAAACCTGGTAGGGGAAATTTTTCAAATTCTGCCCGAAAGGTGACTTTGTGGAGTGACCGTGATTTCTTTATTTGATAATTTGGAAACAGCCTTTGAGTATGAACTCTTTTATAAAGGTTCCACGTCAAGGGTACAGAAAAGACAAATACAGACATACATTATTTACAATATCAAGCATGTTATAGAACATGGTAACAGGACTCTTTTCAATGCTTAACAATATGCAGATTTAATAACAACAGGATAAAACTACTAAACAGGAGCTCATATAGCAGCCTCGGGGGGGCCTTGTCAGAAGGCAGTGACAGAAAGAGGAGGGTGATGCTTATGCAAATGGGGTTATACGGGGTGGAAAATGCTGGAGCAGAGAGGGGTAAAGGGCAAAAGAGGGGTGGGCAGAGGTCAGAGGGAGGTAGTGAAGAGATGGAATGTGGGAACAGGAAGGTGGATGTAACAGCCCCTGGAAATGGAAAGGGGACAGGGGCAGGGACAGAGTTGGAGCAGGTGGGTTGAGATGGGTAGGTTCTGGTGTACTTTTCACAGGTGGGATAAACGAGGATGGGATGAAGGCGAATGAGAGAGGGGACATTGAGGTACGAGAAGCAGACTGGGTGTAGAGTTCATGAGAACATATAGAGACGAGGGGGTGCCAAGTAGAGAGGAATAGGCTCAGTTCGGCCATTCAGCGATGAAAGGACAACTGCCCTCGTTGGGAGAAACAGGCTCAATTCTGGCATTCACAAATGTTCGAACTCAGTAGAAATTGCTTTAGTTCAGTTTTATAGGCCCGAAGATTAGCAGTGTTTAGTGCAGATGCCAGGATCTCATTCAGCCAGAGTAGTGCTTGGTATGTAAAAGATCACTGTCCCAGAGCAGTCCTGTGAAATGGGACACTTAGTGGGATCATGGTCGTACTTCTAGTATTATACCTGGAGTTAGCTACCTTTACCAGATCAGAGATGCAAGGAGAGGTCTGGCTGAGCAGAAGTTGCCTTTTTGGGCCAGATTTAAACAATTTCACCTACCTTGTTCATGAGGTTGGGTCCCAAAAAGGCCATGTTGATAGTTTGGTGGAAAAACATTGAAAAACAGCAAAGTTATGAGTGAGCATTGAAATATTTCAATGTCCACTCATAACTTGGGTATCAAACCTGTCTCCTTGCCGAAAAAGCCACCTTGGGCCTTCTGCCACTGGGGCCCAGCTCCCTCATACACCTGGTCACACCAACAAGGACCACGAGGACATCTAATAAGTTCTCCATCAAAATCCCCTTTTGTCGCACCACCCAAGGTCAGCGATCCTTCGGAAACTGGGCCCCACTATGGCTTACCTCGCTTCCAGTGGAACTTACCACCATTAGCAAAATTAGCTTGTTCAAATTCGCACTTAGATCCCTCCTGTCCCGACAAAGGCAATGCACCTGCCCTACCTGACCAACCCACCTGGTACAAATTGTTTGACTACCCCACCAATTGTGCACTTATGCTACTCACCCAATCCGCCACTTTCCCCGCTACTCCCACCCCCCCACTATCCTCTACTACCTTCCCCCTGCCTGTCCTAGTCCCTCTTCCCCCTTTCCCCAAGGGCCTATGCCCTACCCATTTTCTTACCCCTGCCCTTTCACCCCCACACCCTCCTTGACAAGGCGAGCCCAAGCCAGAGGTTCCCGCTTGCTGTACACCTATTTCTATTCTACCCCCCTTCACTCAATAACCTCCCCTCCTCCACCCCCTCTTGTTCTTACTTCTGCTTCAGCTCTGACTCTGTCTATGTGTCAAGGTACACTTCCTATCCCAGGTACACTGTTAAGTCATAGTACAATTGACATTGTCTTATGCTCTGTGTTAAACTGTGTTTTACGATTGTACGTTTGTATTTTTCTTCCTGACGTGGAACCTTTGTAAGTGAGCTGGTAGCTCAAAGGTTGTAATCTAACACTTCAATACATAAAAAATAAATAAATAAATAAATAAAAACTTGGTCATTTTACCATATTTTTCACCATATTTGTAGCATACTGCAGTCTTCTTGTAACCCCGTCTCATGAACCCAGTAGGTGAACATCTTTAAAATCCACCCAAAAGGTGATTTAGCTGAATGACTGCAAAATTACCTTTTGAGCCAGATTTCAAAAGTGTTACCTACTTTGTTTATGAGGTGAGTCCACAAAGGCTATGTTGAAAAATGTTGGTGAAAATATATTACTGAATGACAAAGTTATGAGCAAAAGTTCAAAATGCATTGAAAATACATTGACTGCACTTACCCTGTTTCTTCAGTTCCCGGTCAACGTTGATGGAGAAGGACATGTTTTGCAGCAGAGCATCTGTGGAACATTTTGAGGTGAGTGAGTGTGTGGGGGTGGTAGGTGTTGAGTGGGGAGAGGGGTCTGGTGGAGTGGGTGGCAGGTTGGGGTTCGGGATCGGCTGTAAAATATACGGATAGAAGGTTTTCTGCTTTTCAGGGTAAAATAAAAAAATGACTACAAGGGACCATTTTTAATTACTGCATGGGTGACACTGGGGAGTGGACATCCCAGTATCACAGATGTTTAGCAGCACTGGGGGGGGGCACCCCAGCGTGTGCACATTTTAAGGGGGTTGGGAACACATTACATTGGCAGGGGTGTGTTACATGAAAGACAGAGAGGGAAGGGAGAGGGAGAGGAAGAATTTGTGCTGTGGGCTCTCCATTCACCCATAAGGCTGGGATTCAGTGCAGCATATTTGGTGGAGGGGGAGAGGAGCAGGCTGAGCATGATGTCACTCAGTTGCTTGCTGGGCAACTTCATGCAGATGAAAGGATTGAGATGCTCTCTGATAGGAGCAGCTCGCTTCTTTCAACTACCAGAAGTTTCCACCCCCACAAGCACAGAACAGTGTCATGATCACTCTTGCTAATCATTGGGCTGCCACTGTCGAACCCACTGCAGCTTCAGCTGCACTGGACCTGATGCTGACATGGCTGTGCACCCCCTATTTTTGTAACAAGATGTTTGCTGCGCATGCACAAGCAAACATAAAATGAGAGGCTGGAGGGAGCCCTCGCTAATCTATAGTAGATCAGGTCTGAGAATGCATTTGAGAAAACATTTTAAAAATACTTGAGTTTGAGGGACCGAATAAATGAGAGACTTCATGATTGACTTTGTTTGCCAGTTTTCATAGGACTCATCGCAAGAAACCTTCCAGTAAGAGTTCACATGCCAACTAATCATTAATTGCACACAAGAGGGTAATTGCACTGCAATTACATTTGTTGCATGCAACTACATTGCAATTGCAATGCAGTTACAGTGTAGTTACAATGTAACTACAGTGTAGTTAATCGACACTTAAAGTGTAACTAAATTATTTATATTTTAAGCTCACCATTTCACGCAGAGGTCTTTCAAATCTGTATCTCTTCCAATTAGCTAGAAATGTCCTGTTCCATAACTCCCATGTAACCCATGTAACAATTCTGTTCTAAATCTTCTTTTTGCTATGTATTCCTATACCTAGAGCATTAGGCTCAATGGTCCCTGTGCGCATATGCATGGATTGCCTACATGTCACATAGATACGGCATACAGGTAACCCTAAGTTAGTGAGTCAGCTACAGGATAGGGCTGCTAGCTAGGGCTGCTAGCTGCAAAATAAAGCAGACTCGATAGATCAAATGGCCTTTTTCTGCTGGCAAATTTCGTACATTCATATGTATGTTCGAGCCGTGCATCAGGGCTACCATGGACCCCCACAGCATACACAAGAGGGATTAGCACCCCTTCTACACTCAGTCACCCTGTCCATTGATACAGCCATGCATGCAGGCAGTCCAAGGAAGTAGCCATGGGGCATGCCACACTCCACACCATTCACTAAGGCAGGGAGTGCTGGACAAGGAGGGCTCAGGCTATGCAGACAGAGACCCTGCCATAGCCACTGTGTGCTCCCCACATACATCACCTGCTGGCTGAGGAGAGAACAGCCCCCCCATCATATTGCTCCAGCCATCTGACCCAGTAGAGACGGCGGGGCAGCCATTGGGCAAACCGATCTGTTAACTTACTTTTCAGGGATGTGAGGCATTCCATAATCCACTGCTCTGTGTGAAGCAGGGGATCCACTGTCGGAAAAGGACTGACATCCAATTGGATGTGCGCCTGTGTCCGCCGATCTACCCCCCCAAGCACCAGCGTACTGGGGGGTGGGGCTGTAGACAGGTACCCTGCAGTGGCCGACAATCATGAATGCCCTGTCCCGTGTACCTGTCACTGGTGAGGACCTGCACATCCCGGGTATGTGCCTATCACATGTACCTAGCCTGCATTTGTGCATAAAGTAACAATCAAAACTATATCTAACAGCGGAGACAGTACTAAATAAAGAAGTACATTTTTGTCACAAAAAAAAACCACATCTCAAATAACAACGTAAGTATGAATAATGGCACAGCGCCATGTTTCTGTCTATTAAGAATGAGGCATAGCCCTGTCATGACATTCCTAGAAGATAAATGTTAATACTAAAAGGTCAGAAAACAAGACAAGAATGAGAGCTTGATGTGAAGATGATTAACACCTGAATGTTCACAGTCTAGCAGATAATCTAATATTAAACCTACTGCTGAATAGACTGATGTTACAGTCACGGGTGAGCTATTGTAGTGCCATAATTCGCTCGTATTTCACCAAAGAAGAATTTCTTGGACATAGTATTCATAGGCAACTATGTTGTTTCAGTTGGCGTATGCAGCCAAAGTGAGGAGTAATGCGTGTGCAGCACTGTCGGTGGGTTACTTGTATGACTAAATTCTTTGTTATACATAGATGCTTCGGCCATTCTCACTCCCTGTCCCCTATCAGACTACCACCCTGCTGGGGTACTGTGAAGGCAAAGGAATCCTTTTGAGGAGGGTTCCACCTCTAGAGGTGCAATGGGAACATAATTCCTTCATGCTAAATGTACCTTTGGAGGGGCCCAAAAGAAACACATAGCAGGTGCTACAAACACAGGCTGATTGGGGTAATGACATAGACAGCTGATAGCAAGTGACGACTTACAGCAGACTGAGGCATGAATTCCTGAAGGAGCGAGGGAATGTCAGGATTGGAGAATGATAAAAACGAACTACCATCTAACGCCAATTTGCAGTGGAAACCCTACTACTAAGGTAAATAACGTAAGCAAGGCCCCTGTTCTCTGCGGCACTGTAGACCGAGTTCTGTGGCAGAGACTTTGAACTTCTGCAGCATAGTTGGGTCTTGTTTGGTGGCAAGGTTTAAAGTTCTGTGGCACATTAATAAACAAATAATACAGGTCAGTATTACAGTTTTGAAGGACCCAGCAAGAATGGCCTGTGAGGAGGACTCCTTACTCCCACCCATATAAATATAAGTTACATAATTTCCCTTAAGCATCCAGTTTTATGCTTTTCAGAAGCTGTTCTGGCTCTCCTTATTTATTTAAATCTATGTAGGGCTTAGTGTCCCAACCTGCTGGCAGCAAACACACAGCTGAATAGTTGTTCCCCAAGCGGGAACCTGAATTAGCCTAGCCATGAAGGACACAAGACTCCCCTCTTCTGTAAAAACGTATCTGGGGCCCCATACACAGTCGCAGTTTTGGGGTGGTGGGCTTTGGTGGGACAAAGAATCTCCCCCTACTACCACCCCCAAAAACTGCCATACATTAAAAAAATATAAAACATTAAGCATCTACAGTGTTAGCGTGATTATTTTTCTTTATTCTGTTTCACTCTTTCCTTGTTTGGTTTTCCCATTTTGAATAACTCTTTAGCTTGATTGTCTGCTTTCTTACTTTAGCTTCCTCTTTTCATTTTCTTTCGTGTGCACCTCCCTGCCCTTGCCTGAAAGCCCTGGCATCTGCAGCACCCCCGACCACGTGCTGTTCTAGAGTGGGCTGGGTGATTCCAGGATCACACCTGAACAAGGGCTGCTGTCATGGAACCTTGATGCGCTACCACTGGCCCTATCGTGGTGGCTCAGCTGGCTTTTTTTAATTTCAACTTTTTCTTTTGTCTCTGTAGCCTCATTGTCAGTGTTTCTATGTCGGGCAAAGCTACCCTTCTCCCCAGAGGAAATAATTGCAGCAAAGCTCTTGCCCCCCACCTCAGACCAAAAGACTATAATACGATTTGGTCTCTTCTCCCCCTCCCTCTCAACTTAGTAAAAGAAAAGCTTTCTCTTCCCCATCCGCCACCTATCTAATGGCAGCAACGCTGTCTCTCCCCCCCTTAAATGTAGCAATGGTATCTCTCTCTCTCTCCTTCTCCTTCCCACTCTGGACCCAATGCCAGAAAGATTCTCTCTTCTCTTCCTTACGTGAACCTGCCTCCCCCATTAACAGATTTGCCTGATGCCATTTTTAAAATCCAGTGTGGTCCAGCCCCCGCCCATCATAGCCCCAACAGCCACTGTAGGAAGGAAAGAGATGATGTTTGCAATGCTTTTCGTACAGATTCATCACAGAATGAGTACACACTGCGGCTGGCCATCAGACTAGGGAGCTGTAAGAGATAGGGCCGTCAGTTACACAGAGACATAATTTGATTCGGAAACTTAAGTAAATTCCATCCTTAAATAACTATTTGTTTACTTTGGTTGCTATATTGAAAGGTCAAGATATGTATGCTTTTCAAAAAAGCTTTGAAGCTGCATCGCCGCTCTTTGGGTAAATCAAGTTGCCCCTCAGTGCCATTTTTAGTTGAGATGCAGTGCGTTTAAAACCTGTTTTACCCACACATCTCTCATCCACCCTTTCAGCTTGCACTGATATAATATTGTCCCAAAACAACGTATAAACATTACATTAATAAAAAATGTATAATCTGCAGTGGCATTGTGATTTTTTTTCTCTGTTCCTCTGTTTGTTGCTCTCTTCTCTCAGGTTCCTCATACTGTATAAAAAATCTTGCCTTTGGCGTTTCACTTTTGTTTACCCTGGCTTCTTCTTTTTAATTTGTTCAGATGATACAGTAGTCTCTCATTTATTTCCTGCCCCGACGGTTTTGTTTGCGTAGGCATCCCTTTGCGTTATTTTTCTGTAATTCACATTTCTCCCTCAGGCACCAAAGCTGATTCATCAGATTGGCAGCCTCCCAGCCCATCCACTGCTACCTTTTTTGTTTAACCCCATGTGGATTGCTAACTAGTGTTGCTCGGATGGTATCCTAGCAATTAGGATACCACCAAATACCTGCAGTTTGGCTATCCAACTGTAGATCCACTCCTCCCAGATCCAGGTCAGATCCCGCATTATCCAGCATCAAATCCCTGGATCTGACATCAGATAATGTGGGATCCAAGCTCCAAATTTAGCCAGATCCCAGGTTGGATCCCAGTTGGATAGTGCTGCTATTCGATGGATCACAGTCTCGATCGACAGAGGCACTATCTGAGCATCATTACTGTAAGCTGCCCTCTGCCCCAGCCAGCGGTTTCCCTCTCATGGTTTTAAAACAGATTAAACCAGCCCCCACCCATCTCAGCCCCACTACCTTTCTAAATAGCTTTGAGAGTGCCATTTAATGGCTTTGTAGTTTTTTTATTTTTCATTATCCATATCCGACCCAACACTGCACAATGATCATGTACCTCTTCCTCCCTTGTAAGTATTGTAAGGTCTCCTTTTAGACATTACTCTGCCCCTGCATAAAACAAGAAAAACCTACCCTGCATATATCTTAGCCAAAAAAACTCACTGCAACCAGAGCCTTGTTAGTCACTGTTTTTTTTTTATGTTCACCCTTGTGCTTGCATAGAGCGAACATTTTGATATGATAGTGGGTTTTGAGGGGTGAGACACTGTCAGTCTGATGCAGGGAAGTTTGCAAGGGGCTTGTCAGTGTCAGCCAGGCTGATTATGACACTGTTCTGGTCTTGCTGGGCAAAAACTTTGTGTATTCCAAGGGAAAGAGCCGACCCAATCATAGGGTGGCTTGTTCCTTTGATCTGCATGACAGCACCCAGCAAACAGCTGATCAGAGTCATGATCAGCCTACCCCGTGTCCCCTGCTTTTAGTTTGGTTGATGGTCCCCCCTCCACCGTCTACAGACAGCCATAAAAACAGTTGCTTGTCCATCCATCTGTGAGGAAGAGGAGAGAGAGAGAGAGAGAGCAGCCATTCTTCATCTCCAGTGTGTCTGGCACTCTTCCAGTTTCCCAGGAGCTCATGCTATTCCTCCCTTCCCTCAGTCCATGGTGTTTTGTGCCGGTCTGGACATGCTCCTCACCCCCATCCCATTAGTGTCAAGCTCACCCCCTGTCATGCCCTTTTAGGCTGGAATTCAGAGTGTAGCCCACCCCCCCACATACACCATGTGCAGACAGCCAATTACTCCATCCTGACACTCCTTCCTTCCAAACTCAGCCCGTGGTGCTTTGTACTGGTCTGGACACACTCCCCACCCCATCGGTATCAATCTTATTGCCCCATTGTACTGTTCTTAGGCTGCAATTTGGAGTACTACTTCCCCTCCACACTATTTGCAGATAGCTGGTTACTCCAACCTTATACTCCCTCCTTCCAAATTAATGGTCATCCAAAGAGTCAACTGGCTCTCACAACAGACCTGTCTCGTGCAGCAGCTTCACAGACACAATCCAGGTAGGATGTCGACACGCTAACTGCCACTTCTTTTTTTGAGACATGCTTCTCCCCTTCCCCATTGATCTCAAGCTTGCAGCCCCTGCATGCCTTTATGAGCCTGGAATTCAGACTGTGGCTCACAACTGCGGCTCGCACATGATCGAACACAATGCCCTACAAGTGTGAATATTTAAAGTGTTTGAATTAGCTCTACCTTCACTTAGTATCACACAAAAAAATGATTTTGTTGCACTGCTGCTTTAGTTTATAGAGGATAATGTATGGGCAACTATCAGCAAAATGCATGTGTTGCCATCGAGAGGTAGCAATGGTGACCATTTGAACCTCAAGAGTGAAGCTTTGAGAGGTTTCGGTCACCATGGCTACCTTGAGATGGCCACACACGCTTGTCGCCAATAGTGGACCATAAACTGTCTTTTATAGACTATGGAGTGTAGGAGACAGCATTGCTTGAGGGTCCAGTGCCCTTTTAGTCTACCACACACAATGCAGTCTTTTCATTTGTTCTGGTGTCAGTAAAAACCATGAAATACTTACTCTTGGATCTGGATATAAGAAAAAGCACGGGTGCTGGCCAGATGGAGCCATACTACCTAAAACTAGGCCATCACGCCTTATCTCCTCCCATTACGCACCTATCCAACCTGTCCTTGTCTCAGGGTGTCCTCTCTATGGTCTGGAAGATGGTGCATGTCATACCATTATTCAAGTCTGGAGACCAGAGCAATTTAAATACCTACCTCCCTATTTCACTGCTCCCTATTCTGTCCAAGATGTTGGAGAAAGTTGTAAACACACAGCTCAGGAGCTTCCTCAAGAGTAATAACCTTCTTAATCTAATACAGTCAGGGTTTAGGCCACAGCACAGTACAATTTCAGTATGTGCCAAAGTATCCAACGATTGGCTAACGGCCTTGGACGAGAAACAACTTGTTTGCGCTTTGTTCATAGATTTGAGCAAAGCGTCTGACACAGTCGATCATGCATTGCTCCTCACTATTCTCAGTAACCTTTAATTAGATCGGTTGGCTGTGACTTGGTTCACAAGTTATCTAATGGATTGCCACAACAGCGTCCAGGCTGGTGAGGGTCTTTCCCCTCTAAAAGCCTTTTTAAGGGGGTCCCTCAAGGGTCCATTTTAGACCCATTGTTGTTTGCAATTTATGTAAATAATATTGATACCGGGGACAGTTTGGCCAATATATATCTCTTCGCCAATGACACGGTCCTGTACATAGCAAGGCCCACCCCAGAGTCAGCATGTGTAGACCTGCAAGATGAATTCAACACCCTGCAGAAAAATCTTCTGCACTTGAAGTTATTACTCAATGCCAGAAAATCCAAGGCAATGTTGTTTTTACCCTCTGTTCCTGCACCAAAGGCGCGTAACTCTGCCATGGCCCTACAGATCACCACCCTACTATACAAGCCTCTTGAATTTGTAACTAAATTCAAGTACTTGGGCCTGTGGATTGACCACAAACTTTCATTTGTGGAACATGTGGAGTAGCTTGCAAAGAAACTGAAACAGAGACTTGGTCTTTTCTTCAAGTTAAGAACCTGCTTACACAAGAAGCAAGGGCTAGGCTAGTCCAAACTACATTCCTACCTCTCATGGAGTATGCATATTTTATCTATGGGCAAGGCCCAAGTTCTTCCTTGTCTAAATTAGACATACTATATCATTGGGCGATCAGATGTATCACGGATGCTCCATATCGTACCCGTCACTGCACTCTTTACGCCATGGTTATTTGGTCTTCACTTAGTTTCGGATGTCATAGCAAAGCAGTCTTATGGACCTATAGGGTTATAATCAACAAACTTCCACAATACATTTCCAACTGCCTGTCCATCTCTCTTGCTGGCTGCTATGTGCTGAGAAGCCTTTCCCTGATTTCCCTGGTTGTCCCTAAGATCAAGACACGCTTTGGAGCAGCAGCTATAAGCCTTGCCCTTCCAGCGATATGGAACAACATGCAGATGGTTCTAAAGCTTGCAATTCCAGTAAACTGGGTCTTTTTTAAGGCTTTGTTTCTTCATAAGTTCAGTGAATCCTGTGACTGCTTTAACTAGCTGAGCCCTGTATCTTGAACCCTATATACTACTTGTACATTATCCGCCCCTTGGACATCTTCAACACATCGTGCCCTGATAGTCTTCCTTTGTCCACCCCATTGCCAACCCAGTACCCTCCTCTTCTTAAACATCCTATTGTCCCCCCTTTTACTACCTCCCCCCTTGAGTTCCCCTCATCTCTGACATCTTAGCCCTCACCTTGTCCTACCCTTCACACCTCCCCCCCTTGACTTCTCCATACCTGACATCCAGCCCCCCTTCTCCATCCCATAAGTCTTGTTGTGACTGAGCAGGTATTGTTTATATTGTAAATACTGATTTGTATTATTCTGTAAATATTTTTTGTTCTTGCCCTATCAATGTTGTATTTGAGTTTTTGAGGTCTACTGTACTGTTAGTCACATTGTATGTACTGTTATTTATGCCTAGTTTGTAGTTGCTCTACACAAACTATTGTCTCATTGTATTATAGCAACATTTAACTTATGGCCCAGATATTCAAAAGGGTTGTGCATGGCGCAACAGTGTTGCGCCATGCACAACCCACTGATGCGCCCCGGTGCGATATTTAAAAGGGAAAAGTGGATCACGTGATGCAGGCTAGCTAGAGGCAGCACTGTTTTCGGGCTCCCGCTCCTCTACCTCCTTTTGGTATTATTTTGATCTAATTTTTACCATCTTGTTACTGAAAGTGTTACTGGACATTGCAACTCACCACTCAGAGCAGTTTTGAGTACGTTTGGATGCCTAAAGTCTGGGGCAAACGTCCCAGTATGGATGTTACGATGAAGCAAGCCCAGTTGTGACATACCCCACCTGCCTCACCAGATAAGCAGAAATCTAAAAAATCTAAAGCACATGGGGAAAAGGACTCCTCATCGAACCAATTGATTCCGCTCATGGAAGATAGGTTCCTGCAGGAGCTGGAACCCTTTAAAGAGACTTTAAAGGATATTGCAGCAGATTTAAAATCCATGCGGGGAGATATGATGGAGTTAACAAGGTGGGTTGGTGATGCTGAGGCCTGGCTATGTTTGGTGGAAATCTGGAAGGATAAGCAAGAGTCTGAGATGATGTTACTAAAGAAACAGGTTCAGAAGTTGTAACTGAAGACAGAAGATCTGGTAGGGTGCAGTAGAAGAAATAATATTCTAATTCTTGGTCTACAGGAAAAAGAAGAAGGAAATAATATAATCTCTCTCACTCAGACGTTTCTAGAAAAGGTGGTAGGCCCATTGCCATTGCATTCGGTGTACCAAATTGAGAGGGCCCAACACTCTCTTCGACCCAGACCCCAGCCAGGAAAGCCACCCAGACCCATTATACTGAAGTTCCTAAGTTATATAGAGCGTCAACATGTTTTGTCTAAAGTAAAGGAGTTGAAGGCAGTAATGTGGGAAGGATCTAAACTGCGTATCACACAAGACCTGCCTTATGAAGTGTGGCAAAAAAGGGCAGCTTTCCATCCAATAGTTACAAAGTTGGTGGCGGGAAGCATTCCTTTTAGGATGGCATACCCTACCAAATGGGTGTGGGCAGGACAGTAGTGTGGTGGGTAGGTAACTGGCTGGGTGGCAGGACACAGAGGGTGGTGGTAAATGGCTGTCACTCCACAGAGGGAAGAGTGACCGGTGGGGTACCACAGGGATCAGTGCTGGGACCGGTCCTTTTCAACATCTTCATCAGTGACATTGCGCAGAACCTAGAAGGCAGAATTTCACTGTTCGCTGATGACACAAAGCTCTGTAACAGAGTAGACACACCACAGGGTGTAGACAGAATGAGAAGGGACCTGCAGAAACTTGAAGAATGGTCAGGGGTTTGGCAGTTGAAATTCAATGCAAAGAAGTGCAAGATAATGCATATGGGGCACAAAAACCCTGGCACAATATATCAGTTGGGGTGAGGATATAGCATGCACCAAGCAGGAAAGGGATCTTGGGGTTGTCATCTCTGATGACCTCAAGGTAGGAAACAGTGTGACAAGGCAGCAGGTAAAGCAAATAGGATGCTGGGATGCATAGGCAGGGGCATCACCAGCAGGAAGAGGGAGGTCATAATTCCGCTATACAAGACACTAGTGAGGGCCCCACCTGGAGTACAGTGTACAGTTCTGGAGACCATACCTATGTAAGGACATAGACAGGGTAGAGAAGGTTCAGAGCAGGGCAACAAAGATGGTGCATGGATTGTATCACAAGTCCTATGAAGACAGGTTGAAGGAACTGAACATGTACTCCCTGGAGGAGAGGAGGGAGAGAGGGGATATGACAGAGACATACAAGTATCTTACAGGGAGGAACAGGGTGCAGGAATATACTATTTTTAAGCAAAAAAGATGTTCCAGGACTAGAGGGCATGGGATGAAGTTGGAGGGAGGACGATTCAGAGGAAACGTGAAGAAGAATTTCTTCACAGAACGGGTGGTGGACAAGTGGAACACCCTGCCAGAGGAAGTGGTGGGGGCGGAAACAATCACAGGATTTAAGAATGCATGGGATAGACATAAAGGAATTCTGGAGGTCAGGGGTAAGGGGCAACAGACTTCTAGGAAAACATAAACTGAACTTACACGCTCAAATGGGCAGACTGGGTGGCCATAGGCCCTTATCTGCCGACACTGTCTATGTATCTATGTAAATTGCATGTGTCTCTGTCGGGTAGTTGGTGCACATACGACTCACCGCATCAAGCCAACACAGATCTTGCGAGCAAGCTGCCAGAACTGTTCAAACCTGGATAAGCAAACCACAGAGATAACTGGACTTACCTGGAGGGACATACATTAGTTTCTTTTAATTTATTTATTCCCCTTTCTTCTTCTTTTTTTTTCTTTCTTCTCTTTATTTTATTTTTCAGAGGAATGGTGAACTCAACTTATGGTTAACCCTGCTATATTACTTTTTATTTTTTATCTTATTTATGCAATGCTTACCGGGTGGGTCTTGATCCGATGGAGTGTAGGGGATGGGATCCTGCTCCAGGACCAGAACGGCTTTGGGTTGTCCTCTCTGGGGGGCATGGTCTCGGGGCGCTGATTTGGTGTCTGGTCGGGGATTTCCCGAGAGGAACATGTGTGGGCTGGCGCTTTTTCTAGGGGTTGTCTATATGGTAGGACAGTTTGTGTGCACCTCCCAATCAGCCCCCTGGGTTCTTCTTCCTATAAGGGATGGGTTTTCTTTTTCTCCCCAAAATGGAGTCTGCTGTGCGGGTAAGCTGGCGATTTGGCAAATTTCAAACTTTTTCTCTGGCTGGTTTCAGGAATAGAAGTCTCAGTTGTGTTTATTACAATGTTCAGGTCTCATCTCGATTGCTCTCTGCGCGATCGTTCGGGTGGATTGGGTAACTTGGGTAAAGAAGTCTGAGTTTTTCTACAGACTCTCTTTCCTTTTATCGATGCGTTGGGCAGTTTTGGGGACAAGCAGCTTTGAGTGCTAGTAATCAGGATAAAACGATGTTTTTTCTTTTGTTAGGAGGGGAGGAGGGGGCTGCTCGAATTAGTGTAGGCTTAGGTCAGGCTGCACAGCGGGTTAGTTTTTTGGGGGGTTGACCCTATAACACCTCCACTTTCTTTTGTTTCGACCCTCTGGAATGTGGCCCTTTACCTTCCATATCTTAATATTTATCTAACTTTCACTTTTCAGGATTGGAGCTTAAGTGTACAAAGCATACTTGAATGGGTCTTACTGAATAGGTCTCATACCCGGGTTAAGTTTAAAGTCGGACTCTAGACTCAGATGATCATTGAAACACCTTCACATAGTGGATTTGACTATAGGATAGGGGGGTTTAATTTAGAATCTTGTCAGGCCGCAATTACATTGATGGGGATATTATGATGGGGGGATTTTTTCCACTATACGTCTGGCTCATTCTATTTTGGGGATTATTTGGGCTATTGTTTTTTCTTTTGGGGGACTTGCTGTATATAGCTTGATTGGGTTTGGGGGGGGTTTATGGTTCCTATGCCTTTCCAACAGGAGGTTCTGTCTGTGATTATACTGGGACGACCATTAGTTCTGCTGTTTGTATCATTGTACAAATCATATGTAACTTTTCGGGGGGCTGTGTATTATTATTATTCAGTCTTTCTCACAGGGTTTGGGGGGGTACAAGGGTATTCCTTTTCTCGTTAATTTGGGATTGGTTTAATGTAGGGGGAAATTTTGGGGGGTGGGATTCTGGGCTTACGTTTTGACCTCTTCCTTCAGGATCATTTGGTTTGACTTTATTATTGAATGGCTAATACTATCTATTCTTTATATAATTCGATCTTTCTATGTATTCCTTCGGGAAGAGAAATTGGTTTATACTAATTTGTTTTTTCAGGGGTTGTTGGGGAAGGGGGGTGGGTTTGGAGTGTGCCTTCTGGGTTGGTTTATCGGTTGGGGGTTACTGGTTCCCTTTTCTTTAAAGTTAATGATATATGAAAATGATGCCAATTAAAATTGCAACATGGAATGTCAGAGGTGTCAGAGACATTTCTAAAAGATATCAGGTTCTCAAAAACTGCGCCCTACTAAATATTGATATTCTCTTGATGCAGGAAACCCACCTCATAGCTTCGGAGGCCAATGGGTTACGTCAACAGGGTTTCTCCCAATATTTCGTGTCCTGTGGGACATCCTCTAGTAGAGGGGTGGTGGTACTGATGAAAAGGCATATTTCATTTGTAGCAGAAGAATGTTTAACGGATCAGGAGGGGAGATTCATCCTGGTTAAAGGCATACTCAACAATGTCAGGGTAGTGCTGGGAGCAATTTATGGCCCAGTAGGAGGTTATCCAGACTTTCTCATGAAGCTGGCTGATAAACTGAGTGGATTTCTGACCTCCTTTATAATTCTAGGAGGTGACTGGAACATTGCTCCGTTGCAAAATTTAGATAAAACCTATAGGTCTTTAAAACCCCTTTCTCCTTCACAACTTGCTCTAAGAAACTTTATGGACACATTGGGG
Organism: Neoceratodus forsteri; assembly: GCA_016271365.2. Lineage (NCBI taxonomy): Eukaryota > Metazoa > Chordata > Ceratodontiformes > Ceratodontidae > Neoceratodus > Neoceratodus forsteri. The sequence continues at coordinate 664,021,212 of CM028138.1, forward strand.
TTATGTGATCCATGGTGTTTATTTAATTCTTCTAGTTGGCTTTTCTCCTTTTTTTCTCAAGTCCACAGGTCTTGGTCCAGAATTGATTTTGGCTTAGTCAGCAATACTCTTCTGCCTGGTATTCACCAGACAGGAATAGAGCCAATTGTCATATCTGATCATTCCATGGCTTGGATCTCAATTACTCCCGATCCGCATGTTCAAAGACATACCTCATGGAAATTAAACACACAACTCTTAAAAGAGGAGAGCATTATTTCTCATATTAGATTGCTAATCTCTCTCTTTATTGAGTCCAACATGGGCTCTACAACTAGGGAGGACTTGTTCTGGTGTTCTTTCAAATGCTTTCTTAGGGGAGAATTTATTAAACTTGCCTCCCAAAGGAAAAAGCAGAGAGAGGCTAGACTTATTTTGTTGTTGAATCAAATTAAGATGGTGGAAAACAGGTTATCCTCCTCTGCATCCCAATCTGATTTATAAGCTTTACTGAAGCTCAGGAATGAATATGCGGATTTATTAAGGGATAAGGCGGAGTACGCCATCCTTAAAACCAAAGCTGTTACTTTGATCAAGGGGAGAAACCAGGTAGATTGTTAGCTCTTAGATTGGGAGAAGTAGAAAGTTCAAGGTTGATCCCCTCACTGTGTTCCCCGCATGGCACTATTAAGACTTCTCCCGGGACATTTCTCAGGTTTTGAATCCTTTTTAGGAATTTATATAATAAGGGTCCTTCTCAGCCTTCCTATTCTTGCATTGAACAATTTCTGGATGCGTAAACTCCCTCCTGCAGGCCCACCAGTGCGTAAACCTAACCTCTCCTATCACTCTGGCCAAAGTGGAAGCAGCGATTAAAGGTTAGAGTTGGACAAATCCTGGTCCTGATGGTTTTCCTCCAATTTCTATAAAGTCTTTAGCAAGAATTGCTCCCCTTCTCTTGAAACTGTTTGATTATATGCTCACTTCAGACCTTCTGGACTCTACCTTACTGGAAGCCATGATTGTCTTGATTTTGAAACCAGATAAGCCCCAGAAAGATCTCGCCAGTTACCATCCGATTTCATTATTAAATTATGATATTAAAATTTTAACTAAAATCCTATCTCTCAGAATCAAACATGTTTGGTCTGACCTGCTGAGTCTCGAACAGGTGGGGTTTGTTCAAGGTAGATCCTGGGCTGATCACTTACGAACCCTCTCACATATTTTTCAGGTCGCTCAGGACTCCCAGTCTCCCATGGCTTTAATCTCATTAGATGAGGAAAAAGCTTTTGACAGAGTACACTGGGATTTTCTCTGAGCTACCTTGAGAAGAATGGGTTTCCCAGATATCTTTATTCAATGGATTCGGACGGTATACAAGTCTTCTACTGCCAGAATTTATTCTAATGGGGTTTTCTCTTCTCGATTTTCCCTATCCACTGGAACTCGGCAAGGTTGTCCCCTATCTCCTTTCTTGTTTAATCTATACTTGGAACCCCTGCTAATTAGCATGAAGAACTCACCTCAGGTCACAGGTTGTTTAGTTCATTAGCAGTCACTGACTCTTTCAGTTTACGCTTATGACATTCTTTTACATCTGATCAATCCGGAACTCTCTCTAACACATGCGTTACAAATTATTGATCGGTTTGGTCAAGTATCCAATTATAAGCTTACTTTATCCAGATCCGTCATATTCCCATTAAACGCTCTCACGCTTCATGCCAATTTCACTCATTTTGGTATGAAATAGTCTCCTTCCTCTCTCAAATATTTAGGCATACATCTCACCAGAGACCCTGATGATTTCAGGAAACTGAATCTGGATGCTTTACTGTTGAGGATACAGCAAGACCTTCAAAGATAGGTCAACCTCCCATTGTCTGTATGGGGCCGTATCAGCATCATCAAGATGAATGTTCTGCCCTGTATTTTTTACCCCCTTAACCTACTGAATGTCTGGCTCCCAGAATCCTGCTTTCAGCAGCTTCATTCTTCTCTGTCGAAATTTGTCTGGCTAGGTAAGCATCCTAGAAAAGCCTTCTTAAAACTCAATTTATCTAAAGAGAAAAGTGGACTACATCTCCCCAATTTCATGCTATACTATTGGGCGAGTCATTTGTCTAAAATGGGGAGATGGTTTGAGACTAGTCCGGATACTTATCTTCCCAATTGGCTTCAACTGGAGAGGAAGCTGTTGGATACACACAAGCTTTACTCTCCTAGAATGTTTTACTATTCTACCTCTGCATTACCTTCTCTTTTACTAAATTCGGTGGTTGTAGTTTCCATAAAGGTTCTGACTCAATGCTTGAACTTCTTTGGTATTTCAACCAAAAAGGATACAGCACAACCTCTCACTTCTAATCCTAACATTAAATTAGGAGGCTTCCCGCTTTCTCCAGACTGGCTTCCTCAACTTTGGGATACTCTGGTGGAAGATCTGTTTCCTCAGGATTCTCTCCTTTCCTCAACTGATATAAGATCTAAATTGAATATTCCTCAGAAATGTATATTTAATGTCTTTCAGCTGAGACATTTCTTGGTCTCTATTTTTGGTATCACATTTACGCGTCCCGAGTTAAACTTAGACCAGATACAGGATTTCGCATACAGACCTCATGGCATCTCTAAGATTTATTCCTTCCTACTGGGCATTCAATTTCCCAAAGCTCTTATTGGTTCTAAAATCTGGGCTCCGTTTCTCCCAGATTCTCCCTTGATTTGGGGTCAAGTTTGGGAAGACCTACATAGATATCTCACTCAAGATAGGCACAGGCTTATACAGTATCATATTTTAAATGATCTGTACTATACTGTGGTTAAATTAGCCAAATTAGGCAGATTATCCTCGACTAATTGTACATGGTGTGGCGCAGTTGATGGAAACCTGATACACATCATATGGCATTGTGACAAGGTGGCTCCACTATGGAACACAATTCAAAACAATCTGGACCCCCTTCTGGGGCTGGGAAAGCTCTTTACTATTGAAATATGCATCCTAGGGAGGTTGTCTACTATTGGGGTCCGGGAGCGCAGGTATCACATGGCTCTAATTTCTATAGCAGTCAAGAGGCTGGTTCTCAAGCATTGGATGGACCAATTGGTAATACCATATGCTGAATGGGTGAAAGAAATGTCTCTTTGCTTTGATACTGAAAGGTTAATTGCTAGCTCCCAAAATCGTATTGTCTCCTTCAACCAGAAATGGGGCAAACTATATGCTTTATATTTGAATTAAGGCTTAGGTAATGCACACCTCTGTCTGTCTGGGCATGTGTCACTCTATGCTGTTACTTAATCTTTGGTGATGTAGTATCATTTTTGATATTTTCTTGTCACGTTATTTTTGTTTTATAAGGCACACTCGGGGTGGGGAGGGAGGTGGGATAGTGGAGGGTTAGATATGCTAGTAGGTTATTTTTCTTAGTATGTGACTCTATGCAAGTCTGATCCCATGCTATCAACTTGGATTTTGGATTTCAATGTAATCCTGTTTATCCTTATCCCTGTTATATCTTGGGTGTTGGATATAATCTAATAAAGATCTAGAATTTAAAAAAAAAAGGGGAAAAGTGCGCCGCACAAATCCCGATGCACCTGAGCACATCAGTAATGTATGCAGGCACAGGTAGGGGGGGCGTGCCCATGCATAACCTGCACAGCCTGATATTCAGCCCAGGATGTGCAGAGTCATGCATGTGCAACCCCCGCCTGGCCTGCACAAAGTTACACCAGGAAAAATGTAACAAGTGATGGCCACCCACAGGTGAGCTGCCACATTGCAGGGCGCAACACAGCAGCTGCCACCTGTGGGTGGCCACCTGAGTTCCTGCCGCACCTGGTGGCGCCCCCCCCTTGCCCCATGGGGGGCATCCATGTCATGAACTCCCCTCAAGTCCAATATCCCTGGTGGTCTAGTGGACCGCACTGAGCCCGATCGCAGGCATCTGTAATCACACACCCCCAAGTCCAATATCCCTGGTGGTCTAGTGATCCCACCCACCTGCCCACTGGGCCCACCGCCACGCTCCCCTGTCAGCTGGCGGGTGGCAGCTACCGATCTGCCGCCCCGCCGCCCGCGACTGACAGCACCGGTGAGGGCTGCATGCCTATTGGTTCACCCGGCATGAGCCAATGGGCGTGCAGCCACACCGACTACTCGGTCAGATATGTGAATGAGATTCATTCTGCCTCCCTGAACGAAGTGATGCAGGTATGGGCATACATACCCATGAACCATGCTGTGAAGACAATAATACCGAACAATCGACCGATGACGATAGCGCAGGCAGGTGAAGTGCCCGCCGACGGGGGCGAAGAAACCGGTGAGCAATGAACAAACCCGACCACGTAGAGGACTGAAATACAGATGCCTGACCGAGCTCAGTCTTGATCATGAAACCACCGAGACATCAATGAACGAAAGGACTATGCTGTTGCCAGCGATCAGACACATGAGTTCACTGGACCACCAGGGATATTGGACGGTTTTCTTTTACCTTACAGGAATGCCTGCAATCGGGCTGCAGGGGGCATCAGTACCCTGACGGCTGCCTGGCACGGCGCAAGCGTCGGGGATCGGTGCACCTGCATGCTAATGGCATGCAAATGGGGCCGTAATGAGATGCAAACAGCCCCCTGTGTGCCTTGCATAAATTATGGCTCCATTTGCATGTCCCCATTTGAATATCGCAGGTGCTGTGCATGGCGCAACGGCACTTGTACCAGTGCATCTCCATGCTCCACTCTGGCCACTTGCGCTGGTGCGGTGCCACTGCGCCATGCACAGTGGGGGTGGCCAAGGTGCGATATTCAAAGCTGCTGCGCCATAGCGCAGCTCCATTGAATATCACCCAGGCCACACCCCTGCGTAACAAAGTTGAGCTGCGTCCAGGCTTGCGCCACAGCCTGGTGCAGTTTGAATATTGGGCCTATGTGTTTTTGTTATGATCTACCAAGGTCCACCTTGCAAATGAGTCTGTCTCAATGCTGTTTTGCCTGGTAAATAAAGATGATTGATTGACAAACAGGACATCGAGAAATGCTGACTCCAGTGATTTATTCACCAATCCACAAAGCTTTGCTGAGCAGTTTACAAGTTAGTTCAACTTTCCACACGTGGATTTGAACCCCAAACTGTATGTGGATCTCAATGCGTTGAAGCCTGCCCATGTCGGACTGCACCCAAAGATGCTGTGTACTGTTTGTTTATTTTAAAGCGAATTCCCATGGTGAGGGGAAAAAATGAATTTTACTGAATAAAATAGCAGACCATAGGTGTTAAAAAGTATACAAACTATTTTGTTTCAGCATGTTTTGTGCATTGAAACTTTACATATCATAAAGTTAAACCTTCAGAGCTTTTTATAATATTGACTCCTTGTGATTAATGTGCAAAAAAACCCCTTCGCTTTCAACTGGAATATTGGCTCCATGTGATGAATGTGTAAATCATACGTCGCTTTGAATGGGCTTAGTGAAGCTGTATTTTTGTTTGCCAAACGCCTGTTAACGTGATGCACAGCTCTAGCTGGGAGCACTTCACAATAGATAGGTATGGACAAGGTCACCGGACTTCGATTTTTACCAGAACACCCAGTAAAGTTCTGGAATTTCTGAACTTCTTGCATACTAGTAAAAACTAAGAATTTTGTAGAATTTGACATTTTATATCAAATCAGTAAGTCTACAGTACAGAACTTGTATTTTTCTTATAAATTATTCCTATACTATTTTCAGTTTGCTTCATTTAATGCTCTGTGTAACAAGCCTTATTTTATTCTGATTATTTATACACATACTCAAAGAAGGACAGTAGAATCCTGGTATAATCCAGAAATTATTATAATCACTGATGCACTTCTAGGAATTTCAAGTCTTGAAAACAGAATTTCATTGCTTTAATAATCGTAAGTCAATAGCCATGGGTATGGGTGAAAACTGGACCACCAGACTAGATCATATTGGTAAAATTTGGACTGGCCAGTCTGGCTGGTCCTTCTGGACTGGGCACAAGTTGAACAAATTTGACAAGCCCAGCCACTTTGGTCAGATTGTCTAGTCCAGCTTTTTCCGATCTCATCTAGTAGGTTTTTCGAGCCTACCTAAAATGGGGTGAAAACTGGACAGCTGGAACTGGACCAGACCAGACTGGTAAAATTCGGACTGGCCCATCTGACCAGTGTGGCAATATTCTCACTGCTTACTCCTGGTTTGGTTGGTCTGGCCAGGCCAGCCAAACCACATTTTACCAGTCTCGTCCAGTCCGGATCCCACAATATGTTTTTAAAATACACTTCACCGGCCCACTGGTGCAGAGGTAGTGCATTCATCTGCGACACCGATGATCCAGGTTCAGAAATGGACTCAGGACACTGGAGGGCCAGCTGGTGGGGGGGAAAAGGACTGAAAATCCTTGGGACTGCTCTCCTGCTCCAGGGGTAGGGAGTAGTGTGTCAGACACATCACAGAACCCTGGCAGAGGCTGGGGGGGGGGGATCCATTGTGCCGGCATTTTTATCTGTGGGGGAGGTGTGGGTCAGATGCGGCCTGTTATTGCACATCCCACCCCCAAGTACAACCACACACAAAATCCCGGCCCTGAGCATGAAGCCCTGCTCAGCCACTGCCCCTGTTGTCACCAGTGTCCACCGTGTAGGATCCTGCTCCTGAGGCCCCACCCTGGGAGGGGTAAACCAGGGCACATTACCATGGACCATGGGAAGGGACGCCCACCCGGTGGCCCCACCTGGGGGGGGGTAAGCCTAGGTTTGGGGGGCAGTGAGTGTGCGGGGGATGAGCTCCCTTTGGGGAGTGGGGGATCTGGACAAAAAAAATAATATAAAACACACCTGTTTATACTGTATATTCGGAGGTTAAATGAATAATAGGTCAGGTTTACATTTGGTATGCACTCAGGACTGTTTTATGCAGAAAAGTACTACGGAACTAAAACAAGGCGTGGCAATACATTGTTGCAATAGGAACTGTTGCAGCTTTGCCAGTTCCAAAACTCAAAAAAGGCCCTTTTGCATTTTTATGTTTGCCCTTGCGAAAAGTGAACATTCTTGTATGATAGTGAGTTTTTAGGGGTGTGACACTGTCGGTCCAATGCAAGGCATTGTGCAAGGAAGCAACACCTTTCATTGACAGTAAAACTGCCAACATCATGCACAGTGATGGCACAATGTCGACACTCGGTACAGTGCCGTCACTAAACAAAGTGTTTTTTGTGAGGGGCTCTGCTCTTCACACCCCCCACATTTAAAGATAATCAACTCCAGGTAGGAGTTGTTTTGTGGAGGGGACAAAACACCAGGAGAAGCCACATCAGTGAACCTCAGACCATCACAGCGACTGTAGCTCTAATGGTCTTTTTTCAGCTGTTGCGGGGTTGGTGCCGCTGTATTGCGGACCACCGGTCTGCGAGGGGCTCACCAGTGTCACACAAATCGTCAGCCAGACTGATCATAACACTGTCCTGGTCCTGCTGGGTGGAAACTTTGTGTATTTCAAAGAAAAGAGCCACCCAATCATAGGTCAGCTCTTTCCCTTGATCTGCATAACACTGCCCAACAAACAGCTGATCAGTGTCATGATTAGTCTGCCCCATGTCCCCAACTTTTAGTTTGCTCATTGGTGCCCCACTCCCACCATTTACAGAAAGCCATGAAAACAGTTGCTTGTCCATCTGTCTGTGAGGAAGAGGAGACAGAAAGAAGAGAGGCTGTCCTTCATCTCCAGTGTGCCTGGCACTCTTCCAGTTTCCCAGGAGCTCCCGCTATTCCTCCCTCCCCTCAGTCCATGGTGTTTTGTGCCAGTCTGGACATGCTCCCCCCACCCCCATTAGTGTCAAGCTCACCGCCCTGTCATGCCCTTCGTAGGCTGGAATTCAGAGTGTAGCTCACTGCCCCCCACACACACACACTACCTACAGACAGCCAGTTACTCCATCCTGACACTCCCTCCTTCCAAACCAATGGTCATCTAAAGAGACAATGGGATCTCACAACAGACCCGACCCATGCAGCAGCTCCACAGACACAATCCAGGTATGATGCTGCCACGCTAACTGCCGCTTCTTTTTTGAGACATGCTTCCCCCACTCCATTGATCTCAAGCTTCCTGCCCCGTGTGCCCTCATGAGCCCAGAATTCAGATTGCGGGCTCACAACTGCGGCCTGCGCAAGATAGAACACGATGCACACCAGTCTTAAATTCATAAATGGCTGAATTAGCTCCACCTTCACTTAGTATCATACAATCAGGTTGTTCAAAAATGCAAACCATAAATCTTCAGAAGTGTATCTATTTCATTGCAATGCAACGACATTACTGAGAAGTAGGGCTGAATTGCAGCAGTTTTCATTTACTCATATGGTCAGGCTCTACCCTGGTTAAACTCTGTGCAAATATAAATACAGAAATGGTTCCGAAGAGGATCAGCAGAAAGAGGTGACAGTTGCAGTACTGTTCAAGTTTTCAAATTCATTTCAGCATCAAAATACCATAATTATAGCAGTTAAAAGACAAAGTAATATGTACTGCTGAAGAGGCTATACTTGGAGCTGCACATAGTATAATACAGATTTTATGATTTTTTTTTGAAGAGCCCCAAAAAAATGTTTTACGTGGTCTGCTTAAGAGAAATACTTGCTCAGGTGCAAAATTATTTAAATCACCTGCATGCAGCCTTCAGTGAGCACCCAGGTCGAAATGATAATGTTTTAGACGTGGTTCAGTTCTGATGCTCTTAAGGCACAGTGCTGATAGCTATGTGTCCTGTGTAGAAAAGCAGTTGAGCAGCTTGAACCATGGTGTGGTCGGAACACTGGAGTGCTGTTATGACCTGGAGTATGCTACAGTAGAAAGTACGCAGTGATGGTTCCAGCATGACTCTTCCACAGACAGTTTGAAATTGTTTTTGATACTGCGTACAGGCAACTGTCCTATCATGTGCTGAGGGTAACTTTTCTAATTACACAAGCTTTAAAAAGCAGATGACACCTTCAGGAGAACTTTAACAAAACATAATATTTGGACACTGTTCAGCTTGTAGTTCACATTCATTTTATATTTTTCCTTCTCATTATCTATTACTGAGGGCATCTGCATGACAACGGGATTTTTGCTCCTGAAGAGTTTATCTGTTCCTGTTGCTTTCTCTCTACGTGAATGTTTTACCTGATAATATAATATACAAACATACGAAGAAGCCAGCAGAAGAAGGCCATTTGGTCTATCAAGTCTGCTTGTATTGCAGGGTCCACAGCTTGAGCTAATGTCCCTGCCCTCCCTCCCCACTCCTCCCTTCCTCCCTACCCATGATCCTTACTTCCCCCTATGCCTGTCCCAGCCTCTCTTAAAGCTTCCCACTGTTGTTAATGAGATTACCTGTTCTGGCAGTGTGTTCCAAGTGTCCACCACCCTCGCTGTGAAGAAGTGCTTCCTGACTTCCCTCCTAAATCTCCCACCCTCCAGCTTGAGACTGTACATCATCGTGTTATGGTTGTCATCTTAAAGAGACTCTCCTTATCAACCTTATTTATCCCTTTCAAGTACTTGAAGGTCCCAGTCATGTCCTCTCTCTCTCTCTCTCTCTCTCTAGCTCTCGCTCCTATCTTCCAGGCAGTACATGTTCAGTGCCCTCAACCTCTCCTCAAATGTCTTGCCCTGCTGACCCACTATCATCTTTGTAGCCCTCCTCTGCACCTTCTCCAGCAGGTTAATGTCCTTTTTGAGGTGTGGGCATCAGAATTGAACTCCATACTCTAGATGCAGCCTTACCAGTGACCTGTACAAGGGCAGTATAACCTCCTTTCTCCTACTACTGATCCCCCTAGCTATGCATCCCAGCATCTTGTTTGCCTTTGCAGCTGCTTTCTTGCACTGCGTGGAGAGCTTCAGGTCACTAGTGATCATATCTCCCCTGGTCCTTCATCAACTTCACTGCAAAATGTTAAAGTTAATCTCAAGCAATATTTAATATCCACATATAATTGTCACTGTTTCTTGCAAGTTGTTATTTATGTTTTTCTCATTGTATGTATATTTGTTGGGCCGGGCCTGAAAATAAACTTATTCCAGTGTCTTATCCCGGTTAACAAAATAAAAATGAAATGAAAATGAAATAATGCACTGCTTGTGACATCACAGTTACTCTCATGGCAACTGATTATGATGTCATAACAGAGGATTATGACTTCAAGTGGGGAGAAGGCTATAGAGGCAGATTAATTTTAAAGTAACGCTAAGGGATAAAGATCATGTATTCATGCAAATTTCCTCAGTAATAAATAATAGGGAGAAGAAATATAGCATATACATGGAATGCAAGTAGTTTTACCTAATTATCATGTTTTTCAAGGTTTTCTTTGAGGTGTCAGTAGCTCTTTAAGTCTTTTGACTTTTAATATTAGGGATGTATACCCCTTACTCTTCTATAGTCATCTGAGCTGGACTTTAACTTTTGTGCTTGCCCCACCTTATCTATTCATGGCTAAACACTGTATTAATCTAAGTAACGTACATTTTTGACTTCTTGTCATTATACTTGGCCCTTAATTTCTCAGCACTTTGCATTTACAGCCAGTTTTCAGACCGTTTGGCACACTTGAAGAGCTGTCATTTCGACTTGGCTGCTCTTTGAAAGCTGTATGCTGATACTTTAAATAATTCTGCACCTGAGCAAGTATTTGTCTTAAACAGAGGCTGAGACCAATTAATTTTTTGGGGAGGCTCTTCAAAAAACAAAATCTGTGTTATACTACATGCAACTCTAAACATATCCTCTTTGACACTACATCATACTCTGCTTATAAGTGCTATACCTATGATTGGGCCTTATGTTGAGAACTATAATATATTGATGCTACCATGGATTTGAACCACTGAATAATACGGCTACAATCATTGCTTTTTGCTGAGAATGGAACCATTGTATGCTCACTAACCATTTGTTGTGGACAGTAAGATCAATCTGGTTACTTCTGATTCAGATAACTGCTATTTCTGCATTTATATTTGCACTGACCTTTAGCCAGGATAGAGCCTGATTTGCACAGGTCTGCACTATAAAGAAGCACTTCATTCTGCACTTCATATTGTACGCTTTACGATGAGTCATCAACTGCTATCCACAGTTCAAGGGCATATGTGTAAAATGAAAACTGCTGTTTCATCCCTACTTCTCAGTACTGTTGTTGCATTGCAGTAAGATAGATAAGCTGTCAAAGATCTCTGTTTTGCTTTTTGGAATTACCTGACTGTGTGGTACTACGTGAAGGTGGAGCTAATTCAGCCATTTATAAATTTAAAGAGCCAGTGTACCAAAAGTGGCTAATCATAGTACTGCTGTCCTTCCAAGCTGTGTTCTGTCAGCTACATGGTGGTTTGATACTTATTTGGTGGTTTGGCAAATTGTTTTTATTTATTTATTATTGTACACTGTTTCCATGTTTCAGATTGTGTCAGGAGCCATTCTTTGCTGCGAGCTCTGGTTGTGACGTAGTTGGGGGAACAATGTCACAATCAGTCACCTGCAATGCCCAGACAGACCTGCACACCAGACTGAAACTGGTTCCTCACCTGTCATCTCTGCTTATACAAGACCACTTTCTTTTTCTTCTTAACTGTACTAACCTGACCCCCACCATCTCATAGGAGCAGCTCTTATTTTTAAAATGAATCATGACTGCTGGCCACCCATCCCGCTTCTCCTACTCCTCCCCGAATCCTCACCACTGCCACCGTGCCCCACCCCCCTGGCCACTACCCTATGTATTTTCTTTCACTCTTCAGGGTGACCAGCGCAGTCAATTCACTCACCTCTGTGGCTGGTCACCCTGAAAATGACTGAGCACGATTATGTTGCTAGTCATACCAACATTTCCAAATGACCGGACTGGCTCATATTCCTGCCCACCGAAGATGAGTCTAGCAAATGTCAACCACAAATGAGCAGAAATTATAAAACATCACAGTGAGCTGAAGGAGTATCTTACTACCAAAAATGAGGGCTCTTTCACACTGCAATTCAGTTTTGAAAAGTCAAGCCCTGATGTCATGCAGCTCGCCTTTGGCACTCAGGAGAGACCCCACTCCCTGCCCCAGAGAAGGAAATTCCTGGGGATCAATGACCCCTGCCCCATCCTCTTAGCATCATGGCATGAATAACTGTTATTACGATATTACGACAGCTCAGCTTTGCTAATTTAGAACTCAGTTCAGGGATATTTTGGAGGCACAACTCTCATTCTGTTCCTCTAATGGGATAATGCAGTGAGGTGCCATGAGTCGATTGCTGCAGCTAAAGAAAGATCTTCATTGAGGACATCTTCTCCATTGGGCCACACCTTTGCAACTGTAAGCCGTTGAAGTAAGGACTACTTGGAAATGTTTGCTACTCAGGGTTTCTCATGATGACATACAGCATCGATGCCTGTAAAATGTAGGTGGCCCCATTATTCCTCAGTTCTTTCTCCTGCCGCCGATGGCTTGCTGGACTTACAGAGGAACAATGCCATAGTTTTCATCAACGTTCTTATTTTATTGCTTAAACTTATTTCTCACATTGTCAGTTTATGCTGCCTATATTTAGATGTTGTACCTGTGATTACAAGATCTACAAAGATGATATTCACTCTGTCTGTGTTTGTTGTCTGGGTCCATCTCACAACGTGAGGGCCTAAAAGATCTGCCAGAGATTCAACCAGTCCATGAGGAAATGCTTCAAGAAGGCCTTAGAAGCCTTCATTACGAAGAAGGCAGTGGACGCTGCTTCTAAGGCCACAGGCTCCACATTGGCTTCTCCATCCCAGTCATCAACTGCTGCCAGGAAGTCTCCCTGGTGCACACTGTCGCTGATGAGGTTGATGAAGTCCTGGGACAAGGATAAGGACAAGTAATTAAAATCTTTGTCTTCCAGCCATCAGCATAAGCATAAGGATAAGCCTTCTGCTTCTCCAGTGAGGTCAAGGTCCCCACTCCATTTGAGAGAAAGTCCTCATCATTTTCTGCTCTGGTGGTCACAACTACTACAACCTCCAACCATCCAAGAGATGCCATGCTTGGGATCTGGTTCTGGTTCTACAATACCTACAATGGACAATTTGAAGTTTCCATTGATGGATATTACCCAGTCGACAATGGTTGCTGTCTCTTTCAGGGTGTCTTGGAATCCCCAAGTTGTGCTGGTAACTGTGTCAGAGCTGTCTTATCAAATGGAGCCATCGCTACTACCAAAGATCATGGATGTTCCAACAAATGGCCTGTCAATGGTGGTGCTGATGGGGTATCAGCACCACCATTGACAGGTTCACAAAACACACCTGTGATTCCTACATCGCAGCTGCCACCATCAATGCCGGCTTTGCCTGTACCCCCTGTTGTACAAGATGATGAGGAATGTAATCCTGATCTCCTTAATATGGAGGAGGATTTAGAGGATGAGGACAGAGACATGGATCCCTTTGTTGGGGTCTGGGCTCCAGTTCCACCTTACCTTCATACTGGGGTCTATTCATGAGTCTGCAGCATATAGGCAACCCTAAGACAGAATGCCATGAACTGGGGGTCCAGCAGACCCCTGGTAACATTCACAGAAGCGGTTTGTGCACATTGTGTGCTCAGTCCCCCCCCAGCTAATTGCACAGCTACATGCATGGCCAGTCTGGGGGCGTGTCTGGGGATGTATCCACACTCCACGCCATTTGACAAAGGGGCAGAGTGCCAGGCAATGTGGCTGCAATATACTGCAGTGAAGACCCCTTTTGCACACGGCCCCATGACACCTGCCAACTGTGGCTGCCTCACCACTGGGCACACAGGGAGGGCTGGGTGAACCGATTTGGGCACTTGACTGTACTTTAAAAAAAAATCAGATGTGTACCTACCCAGAATCCCCTGCTCTCACAGAGCAGGTGATCCACTTCGGGAACCATGACAGGTGTCTGACAGGATGCCTGCCTGCGTCCCTCGGTCCACCCTGTCATGCAGCTGTGCACCACGGACAGGCACCCTGTTGAGGTACACAGTAGTGCATGCTGCACACCATGTGCCTGTCCAAGGTGCTGAGCTACAGGTGCTGGGAACGGCCCCTCAGCAGTGCATAATCCCTAGTGAGGACACCGTGGTTTATGCACCCAGGTCTCCTCCTGAGGGGTCCTCTTGTTAGGCATTTTTGGGGCAGATGCAAAGTGCCATGGGCTTTGCTGCTGAAAGGAGGACTCCATGAAGCATACTTGGCTGGAGTTTTTGGAGGTCCTTACTACTCCCTCCATCGTTATTCCTCCCCTGCATCCTGCACTAAAGGATGCTACTCTGGCTGCCCGGCACAGGCCTAACACTTTACCTGCAGTTCCACGGAAGGCTGACAAACAGTGCCCCGCTTCCCCCGCCAAACCTTATTTTGCATCACAGTTGGAAGCGGACTCTGTAGTCATCATGGCTGCTCATGGTAGGTCTAGGGTCCTAGACACACGAGTTCCTTATGTCCTGAATAAGGATCTAGGGAGGCTGGATGATGTAATGGGCAAAAGAACATATACTTCTGTTTCTTAAGGCTGAAGGACAGCCGATTACCAGGCATACATGATTAAATATCGAAGTTCAGAACAGCCTCTGAAAGACTAACATGACTTCCATTAACTCTGTGCCTGACAGTAATAGAAACGTAGCAATATAGACTTTGACAGCAGATAAGGACCACTTAGTCCACCTAGTCTGCCCATTTCCCTACCTATTGGATAAGTTGCAGATCCTAGCTAACCAACAGCCTACTTTCTGCTACACCCCATTATAATGACCTTATGTCTGTCCCATGCATTCTTGAATTCCCCCACTATTTATGACCCCACAACCTCCTCAGGAAGGCCATTCCATGCATTCACCACCCTCTCCATGAAAAAATACTTCCTCATGTTGCCTCTGAGCTGTCCTCCCTCTGTCTTCAAATTGCGTCCCCTTGTTCTTGCACATCTCTTTTTCTGAAAGAAGCTACCCTCTTGGACTTTGTTGATTCCCTTGAGGTATTTGAAAGTTTCTATCATGTCCCCCCTCTCCCTCCTTTCTTTGAGGGTATACATATTAAGCTCCTTTAATGTCTCTTCATATGGCTTGTGCTGTAGACCCTGCACCATTTTAGTTGCCCTGCTCTGGACTGCCTCCATCCTGTCTATGTCCTTGTGGAGATGGCGTCTCCAGAACTGCACGCAGTACTCCAGATGGTGTCTCACCAACTGCTTGTACAGCGGGATAACAACTTCCTGTTTTGTACAGGTGATGCCTCTCCCTATACATCCCAGTATCCCCCCAACCCTCCTTACTGCCTTCTCACATTGCTTGCTTACCTTTAGGTGATTTGATATGACCACCCCCAGGTCCCTTTCCATTTTTGTTGTTATTAGTACCTCCCCCCCATTGTGTACTCTTCCCCTGGGTTTTTGTTTCCCAGGTGCATTACCTTGCACTTCTTTGCATTGATTTTATGCTGTCATACTTTTGACAATTCCTCCAACCATGCCAAGTCCTTTCTCATCCTTTCTGCTCCCCCTTGTGTATCAACCCTGTTGCAGATCTTTATGCCATCTGCAAAGAGGCATACGTATCCTTCCAGTCCCTCTGCAATGTCACTCATAAAGACATTAAAAAGGACTGATCCTAGTACTGAACCCTGTAGTACCCTGCTAGTACCCCCCCCTTTCTTCAGCGTGGACTCCGTTTACTATTACCCTTGTGTCCTGTTGACTAGCCAATTGTTTTTCCAGGCTACCACCTTGGGACCCACTCCCAGACTGGCTAACTTGTTTATTAATCTTTTGTGTGGAACTGTGTCAAATGCCTTGCTAAAGTCTAGGTAGGCCATGTCCACAGCCCCTTCCTGGTCTACTGTTTTGGTCACCCAGTCAAATAAATCAGATTAGATTTGTCTGACATGACATTCCCACTGTGAATCCATGCTGCCTTGGGTCCTGTGCCCCACTGGCCTCTAGGTACTCAACAACTCTTTCTTTTAGAAGTGATTCCATCATTTTCCCTGCCACTGATGTCAAACTGACAGGTCTGCAGTTTCCTGCCTCTGTCTTGGTCCCACTTTTGTGAAGGGGAATCACATCTGCCCTCCTTCAGTCCTCAGGTACCACACCATCCTCCCAAGATTTGTTAAAAAGGGTAGTCAGTGGTGTCACTAGGTCTCCCCTTAGTTCTTTTAGGATTTTGGGGTGAATCCCATCAGGCCCCATTGCCTTTTCCACCTTGAACTTTAGGAGTTCTTTCAGGACCCTTTCTTCTGTGAATGGACTGGTATCGACCCCCTATCCAGAGTGTTTCTATTGTTTGATTTAGGTACTGCCCCTCCTATTCTTTTGTGAATATTGAACAAATGTACACGCTCAGCATCTCTGCCTTTTCGCTGTCACCTCCTTACCCACCCACCCTCACCTTTATTAAGCCTCACAATCCCTCCCTTGATCTTTCTTTGCTCCCTAATGTACTTTTAAAAGGTTTTATTTATTTATTTATTTATTGCAGTTTGGGACTGATACCATTGAGCCAAGGACCCATTTACAAAGGTTCCAAGCCATAATAAAAAACAGTACAAAGCAGGACATAACAGTACATACAAGTGAACGCAAAATAAACAGCAAGCTAAGCAGTGCTTTCACAGCAAGTATAGTATTACGGGACTACAGTTTCAGTGAGTAAGAATTCAGGTTAACATGAGCAATACCTCTAACTAGCACACTAAGAGAGAGAGAGAGAGGCTTAGGAGAGTACTGGGAGCGGCCAGGGCAGAGGGTCCCAGGCAGCAGAAGGGTAAAAGAAAGAAAAGGAAAAGGCAGAAGCAGCCAGAGATAGCCTTGTCTAAGTGAGAGGTAGGGGGAGGTGGGGGAGTGGGCAGAGCGGGGAGGGAAAGATTTATGGGAGAGGGAAGAGAGGGAGTGGAACTGTTGGGCATGGGTGAGTGGGGAAGAGGGGGAGGGAGAGGGATAGGGAGGGGGCGTTTAGGGGAGTAGGGAGGAGGGAGGAGAGATGGGTGAGTAGTTAAGGCAGGGGCAGCATCAGATACTGATGGAACATCACTGGTTAGATAATGCAGTTGCAGGAATATTTGTTGGCTAGGTGTGTACATACAGTAGTCCTAATTTGCACTAGCTGAGTTTGTTACATTCGAGTAGGGCTGGAGGTAGGTCATTGAGCCACTTGGGTCCACGGCACAAAAGGAATCTCTGGGCGAGAGAGGTACGCTAGAAGGGAACTATAAACCCACCCTTTGTTGCACTTCTAGTGCTGATAGAGGGTTGGGCCATTTCAAAAAGGGTGAAGGTGGACTTTGGCGTGAACCTCAGCAGAGATTTTTTTCTAACCAGCAGGCAAGTCTGGTATTGCAACCTGAGATGTAGGGGGAGCCAACCAGTCTCATGGTAAAGGACGCACATATGTGTCTGGTGGTGGGCTCCCAGGATCAGGCAACAAGCCTTATTTAATAGGGTTTTGACCCTTTTTAATGTGGTATTGGAGCTAGCCTCATAGATCACAAGCCTGCAGTCCACACAGGACAAGACAGGTTACTTGTGACCAGTTTTAAGGCATCTGATGTCATCAGTAGTCGGTGATGGTAGAGGACACCGAGTTTCATATTGGCAGATTTGACAAGCTGCTCAGCGTGAGCGGAGAAGGTGAAGGTGTCATCTAGGTGAACATCTAAATATTTAAACGTGTCTTCTTGCTGAAGTGCATCGCCTTTGTGGCTCAGAATCCTCAGGAGGCCACATCTCTTCTTGTTCTGGGGTGTGGAGAAGAGCATGCCTTTAGTCTTTTTATAGTTGAGCAGTGGTTTGTTTTGGGAGAACCATGATTCCAGTCTTTGAAAATCGTCTTGCAATTCAGCAGTGATTGATGCCAATTCTCTGCCAGGTGTTGAAATGACATCACCTGCATAGAGCACAATGTGTGCTGAGCAGGCAGTGGGTAAAGTATTGATGAAGAGGCTGAAAAGGAGTGGGCCTAGGATTGACCCTTGGGGGACACCTAGGCTCACCTCCCAAGGTTCTGAGAGAGTACCATCAATTCTTACACGTGTCCTATGAGACTGGTAACTGCTGAACCAGGCAACAGTGTCAAGGGAGAGCCCTGTGGATAGGAGACAGTATTTGAACAGTTGGTGGTTAACAGCGTGAAATGCCTTAGTGAGGTCTATAAAGATATACTCCACTGTCAGCCCTTTGTCAAAGGCCCCATAGAGCTGGGAGGTGTATTCAACTAAGGCAGTAAGCATGGAATTATTTTTTTCTGGAATCTGTGTTGTTGTCTGCAAAGTAGATCACATTTTTCAAGGTACTCTGTTAGTTGGTCGCAGACCATCCTTTCAAGGGCTTTTGAAGGGGGTCAGTATCAAGATGGGACTAAAGTTTGATAGATTTGTTCTGCCACCATATTTAAAGACTGGAGAAATGATTGCAGTCTCCTATTTTATAGGGAACACACCCGATCTTAGGGAGGCATTGAAGACCTTAGTGAGCTGGGCAGTGAGTTTATTTAAGGTGAGGGTGACCATCTTCATGTCAATTAGGTCACTTCCCATCCATGTTTTCCCTAGAACTTGTCTGATGTATTTTATAGCCTCAGTTCTAGTTATCAACCTGAAGTAGAAAGGTGGGATGCCATTGATGGGAGAAGAGGGTGAATTCAGGTAGGAGGGCTGGTCTGACAGTGTATGGGTGAGGCAGTCATTTGGTAACACAATGCTTAAGTCAGTGAAGGTGACACTGAATGCATTCACAATATCCCTTTGGTCCTGTAGTGTTTCAGATGCAGTCACAATGAGATCGAGAGTGCCCGGGAGGCCCTGCCTGTAATTGATATCACCGTGTCCCAAAACTCCCTTTTGTGGCCTCAGCTCCTGCCTAGCAGAGCATTGTAGTAAGTGATTTTAGCAAGTCAGATGAGCTTTGTGCAGCTATTTCTGGCTGTCTTGTAGTCTATAAGGTCAGTTTGTTTGCCCTGATGCCTTGGCCCTGTGCCATAGGTTGTCTCTAAGGCACATTCGTTCCAGGAGTGAGTGTGATAGTCACGGGATAATTGATCCTCTTTGCTTTTTTGGTTTTGTATGGGGCGAAGATGTTGCATGCCAAGGTGAAGATCTTACAAAAGTAGTCAAGGGCTTGGTTTCCATCCTTAGCCCTGTCCAGCGGGGAACAATCTGCCTCCTTCAGGTACTGTCTGAAAGTATCCAGTAGCCCAGTTCTCAGGGTCTGATTTCTGGAGACCTGGGGTAGGCATTTGGTGAACTTATTTGTCCATGTGTATAATACCAGGGAATGATCACTGAGGGAGTCAAGCAGGATCAACACCTCAGTGATGTGTTCTGGGCAGGTGGCAAGTAACTAGTTGATAAGGGAGCTAGTGCCCATGTGGTAGTTCTGTCTAGTAGCTTGATTAACCAGCTGGGTCAGACAGTGGCCAGATGTTTGGTGTCTAACTGCAGTAGCATTTTGGGAATGCCAGTTAATGTTGAAGTCACTGACAATGACTTGTTCCCAGTTTTGATTGTGCTGCTCCAGATTATTTATAAACTGCTCAAAGCCAACGATGTATGTACTGAGGGTAAGTATACTCTGGAGAGTAGGAGCACTTTGTTTTGCTGGCCTAAGGTGAGTTTTAGTGTCAGATTTTGTGCTGCCTTATCCCCCTTAACTGAGTTGGCTATCTTTTCTTCGGTATGGGCTTTTGCTATTCTGATTGCCTTCCCCACTTCCTTCTGCTTTAATTGATACAGTTCTCTTTCCTGCTCCTTCTGTGTTTTCTTATACTTCCTGAATGCTATCTATTTCTCTCTAACATTCTTCGCCACCTCTTTTGAGAACCATAGGGTTTTTTCCTTCTTTGTGTTTTGTTTATTTGCTTCACACAAAGGCTTATTGCTTCTTGGATGGCATTTTTGGTCTTTATCCATTGTTCCTCCACCCTTTCTTCCTGCCTGTTTGCTAGTGCATTCCTTAGGTTCTCTCCCATTTTGCCAAAGTCAGCCCTCCTAAAGTCCAGTACCCTCAGTTTTTTATGGCTTGACTGCACGACTGTATATATTGTGGACTACACTGTTTGGTGGTTGCTTGTTCCCAGATGGCTACCCACTTCTAAATCTGACATCCTCTCACTGTCCCCATTTCAGATTACCAGGTCTAAGATTGCGCCCTCCCGGGCGGGTTCCAACACTAGCTGTCTGAGGCATGCCTCCTGTAGGGCATCGAGAATGTCCTTGCTCTTGGATGTGGCTGCAGCAAATGTACTCCAGTTAACATCCGGCATATTTAGGTCTCCCATCAATGATATCTCTCCTTTTTCTGCCATTATAAGGATGCCGCCTATCATTTCCTTGTCCATTGCCTCTCCCTGAGATGGGGGTCTGTATACAACCCCATGCGGATTGTGGTGCCATTTTCTGTCTCCAGGGTGACCCACAGTGCCTCCTCTCCTTCCTGTTTATCATTTAGTTCCATTGCCTTGATCCCTTCCCTTACGTAGAGAGCTACTCTCCTCCTCTTTTACCCTTTCTCTCTCTCTCCTGTAGACTCTGTACCCTGGAATGCTGACATCTCAGTCATGGTTCTCTGTGTACCATGTTTCTGTGACTGCCACAATATCCAGGTGTCCCTCTTCCATCAAGGCCACTAGTTCAGGAAGCTTGTTACCCAGACTACGGGCATTGGTACTCATTCCTCCCCCTTTTTTGGTTGGCCCCTCCCCTTTTAGCCCCATCCCTGTACTTACTGACTTTGCCTCTTTCTCCATTTTTCCCTGCCCTGCACCCTATCAACCTCCCTACCTTGGTACTTCCCTCACTAACTACACTGTTTTGTTGGGGGAGGCTGGGAATTCCCTGCTCCTTTTCAATGCATCCCCCCTTGGCTAGTTTAAAAGCTTGCCAATGAAGCACTTGAACCTATAATCTAGGATCCTGGTTTCCCTGCTGGACAGATGCAGACCATCTGGCCAGTATAGGCCTATATCCTTCCAGGCAGATCCTCAGTCTCCAATGAAGCCAAAACCCTGGTCTTGGCGCCAGCTTTTTCAACCATTCATTGAATCCCAAAGTGCGGAGTACCCTAGCCTCACCCATACCATAGAATGGCAACACCTCCAAGAAGGTTACCATGCATGCTACTTCTTTAAGGCCCCTCTCCAAATCCACAAACTCCTCCTGCATTGCTCTGATCCCATTCCCAGCTAGGTCATTTGTACCTAGGTGGACAATGATGTCCAGCTCTCTCCCTCCCTTGCAGCTCCTCCCATGATCCTGAGGATTCGCTTCCTGTTCCTCTAAGCCACAAACTGGACAGGCACCTTACCTTCCTCTCCTCTCCCCCCCAGTTCTACCCCCCTAACAATCGAGTCCCCCACCAGGAACTGTTTCCTTTCCCTGTGGGAATCCTGTACCACTCTCCTGTGGGTCTCCTTTGTGGAGGTTCTCAGCATCCCCCTTGGTCTCCACTGTGGGTGCATCTGAAGAGATCCATGCTCCACCAAAATGTCATATGAATTGTGGAGAGGTACACCTGGAGGGATGCACCTCTGTTCCATCACTCTCACCCTCCCTGAGCCCACCATAATCCAACCACTCATTTTTCTTTAATAATTGATTGCTATAAGATTCTGTGGCAGGTACTGACACTGGTAAGCATCTTTTGCATTCTGCATATGGTGCCTCTAATGCTTTACCCAGGGGGGCTGCCTCTGGTATCTGCCTTCTGAGATATTACTGGCTGCGTGCAGCTGGTTTTGACACTGATGTGCAGCAGTCTGTCCTTGATGACACCTTTAGAGGTTCCAGACTATTCAAAGGTGATGTTGAATCTACTGTATGGGAACTTCAGTTCTCCAGGATGACTCTTAGGTCATTTGCATATTTGACCCCTAAGCCCTCGAGAAGGCACGGTAAGGGTGATTTTCATTGGCCCACTGCCCATGGTGGGTGTACCTCTCATTAGCAGCCCCAAGCCCAGGGCAGAGGTGACTCTCAGGCCCTCTACCCCCCAGTGGCCATGCCAAGGCACCAAAAGGTATCGGTTCAGGCAGCTTCATCACCCTGGTATCTTCTGAGTCCACATTTCTTCCAGGTGCAAAGGTGGGGGGGGGGGTTAGGACCTTGTTTCGCCTTCCAAAATGGAGGGAGATCACCACAGATGACTGAGTACTGGAAATCGTAGAAAGGGGGCATGCTATGGAGTTGCTGTCTGCCACTCTGGTGCATCCAGCACCTTCTTGTCATTATCCTCTGGGCCACTTGTCCCTTCTGCTGACAGAGTTTTGGACCCTGATACAAAAGCATGCTATTGAACCTGCTCTCCCTCAAGAAAGAAACAACTGACTCTATTCCCGATACTTCCTGGTCCCCAGATGGACAGGAGATCTGCATCCTTTATTGGACCTAAGAGACCTAAACCTGTTCATTGAATATACAAAGTTTCCACTGGTGTCTCTGCAGGTGCTAAGCCCCCTGTTACAAAAGAGGACTGGCTTTGTTCTTTGACTATGAATGATGCATGCCTTCATATACAGATCTGCAAATGCCTCAGGCAATACCTCCACTTCCTGCTGCAGGGCAGTCATTATCAGTTTTGAGACATGCCCTTTGGCTTACCCTCAGTGCCATGGGTATTTACCAAATGCTTGGTGGTGGTGGCTGCAGCCTTCATATGGAAGGGTTTTATGCCTTCCCATATCTGGATGATTGAGTTCTCAAGGACCTGTAGAGAGAACCCATTGTGTACACTCTGTTTAGAATGAGACAGTTTTTTTGAGGAACTGAATGTTATGGTGAACAAACCAAGATCGGTCCTAATTCCTTGGCAGTGCCTCCAGTATATTGGTGCAGTGCTGGACACGATGATGGGCAGTGCCTTCCTGCTCACAAACAGGGCAGAGGCCCTTGCCGCCCAGGCCTTCTTGATACACAGAAGCCATTATGTATCGGCCAGAATGATGTTCCATCTGTTGGGTCTGATGGCTGTGGCCATTATATCGGTTCCTTTTTCCTGCCTCCTTATGCACATTCCACATTGGACTCTTCATGTACACTAGGACCAGCTGATGAATGAATTGGAACAAATGGTTCTTGTTATGTCCCCTCTCCACAGTACTCTAGTCTGGTGACTGGAACGTCCAAATCGGTTACAGGGCATCCCATTTTTTTCTATCTAGCTCCCTTGCAGATAATGACAATGGATGCCTTGAGGTCCAGTTGTGGTGCCTACCTAGGATCATTCCAGACTCAGGGCACATAGCCCAATCTGGAGTTGGATCTCCATATAAATATTCTGAACATGCAGGCTGTTCTTCTTGACCTCAGGCTTTTTAAGCTCTTCTCAGTTCCAGTCCTAGTTAATAATATGTTATCCATGAAAGCAAATACTTTATTAGAATAATTTATTTATTGAAAAGTTTCACCAGGAAAGGCACACTGAACAACAAGCTGTTGTCTCCTGGTGTGACCTGAGGGAGAGGGGAGATGGCGTTACATAGTAAAATATTTTACAACAAGGCACATACAGCAGTAGAGTAACAGATTGGATACATCGTAGACATATTTTAGCTGTAAACACCTGATTTACATAACGTGTACAGCGTTTCAAGTAGCACTGACTGCACACAGGGAGATGAGTACCAAAAAGCGGGCAGTAGCCACATGTACAGCAACAAAAGTGGGACTTTATGGAGTACAAACAATTGGCAAGCATCGCAGCAAGTTTGCTTTCAGTGTAGGAGGGCAGAGACCGTGAGAATAGCGAGTGCAATGGTCATATGATGCAAAGGCTATTATGTGTACTATACATAAGGAGAGTTAGTGGCTAGAACATGCAGGGTGTATGCAGTATAACTGAGTTAGATAGAAGGAGCTACAGAAGGAGCACAAGCATACCTCCAGTTACAAATAATTGCCTAATTGTAATCCTTGAATTCTATTGGAGTTCATTATTGTTCTAATCAAGGGTTCTATGGCTAAGATAAACAATAGAGGAGAAAGTGGACACCCTTGTGCCTCTGTGGAGACTTTGTCTCAGCCACACTTCTCCCTTCAGAACTTAAAACCCTTCCTCCAGGAATTCGCATCACTATCTGGCCTATTTGTTAATTGGTCAAAGTCAGAAGGCATTATGCATTTCAAGTCTACCTTTGAAGAAAACAGATTGAATAGAGATCATAGAATTACCTGGGCGCAAGAAGGTATAACTAATCTAGGAATAAATGTTTTTGACTGAACTGAAAAAAATCTTCACCTACAATCTAACTCAAGTTATGAATGAGGTGTCATTTGAGTTAGAGAAATAGTCTAAAATTAATTTATCATTATGGAAAAAATAAATTCCATCAAGATGATTGTTGCCCCTAAAGTATTTTGGGCCAGATATTCAAAGCTTTGCGCTGAGCCAAAAACGTTTTTAGACTTAGCACAGGATTAGCACTGGTCTGCTATATTCAAAAGGCAAAATAGCATGCGCAAACCGCTTTAGCACCGGGCAAACCTTAATTATATGCAAAGGGTAAAGTGAACATGAATATAGACACAATGAGATATTCAGCGACTAGCGCCACACTAAGGTGTTTAGTGTGACTTAGCGCGACCCATAGCACAGTACAAATTACCGCCCAGGAAAAGCTGGTCTTAAACCTGGGCAAACAATTTTGCATGACATTGTTGTTTTGCATGGTGTTAGCGCAGCATTAGCGTGGCATGTGTGACCCTAGCATATGAGTATGACACAGAAACTGCTAGACAAGGAGGACACATGCTGCTCACTGATGGCACCATCATGATGCCATCAGCTGCCACCAGTCCGAGCCAAGCACAGACAGTGAGGGGTGACCAGGCCCACAGGGGACAACATGGTAGTGTGTCCATACAGCACACACCTGCACACCATACATCTGTGGTGCCCAACAGATGCCAGCGCACACACAGGCTGCATTGTGGGCATGGTGGCCATTGAGGGGAGGGTGTACAGGTGGCCAGACCTCACCACAGCCCAGGTGTGGCCACAAGACTGGGACACAGGACACAGTGCACACGGGCCAGTAGTGGGAATATCCCACCGCCTGTGTGCCTGTTGGATCCTACGTGCCCCCCCCGCCACATACAGCACAACTGTACAGCTGCCACAGCACACACTGCTGGCCATGTATATGTCACTGTGTGCATCCCATGCTACAGGTGCAACATCTGTAGATCACACAACAGTGCAACTGTAATGTCCACAGTCAGTAAACACCTATACCTTGGGCCTGTCACTGTGTGCAGAGCAGTCAGCATCACTGCTCTACACACCATAAGCAGTGTTGTGTCCCCTACACTACTGGCCCCCTTGCTACTGTAGTGTCTGCTGTGCACTGTAGCATGACCTACATTGTGAAGGTTTCATGCAGCACCACCACCATCTGTGCCTATACTGTGTTGTCCCCTGGGGTACAATATGCTATGCTATGCTGTACTGCTTACATGTAGCCTGCAGCTATCATCGTGCACTGCCAGACTGACCTATAGGTGGCTCTGTGGGACCCTGCAGTAACGCTGGGCAAACTGCATGCAAATCAGGGTATAATGGAATGCTAATCTGGATATTTGCCCAGAGACTACCTAAGTAGGCTCACTTGCATGTCCCTTTGAATATGGCAAAGTTTTGCACGGGCAAGCGTGTTTGCACCGTTCAAACAACAGCCCCTGCGGCTAATCCTAAATAGCGTGTTAGCTCACGCTAACGGTTTGGGGAATATTATACTGTTTTGCACACTGTACTTTCCCATAGGCTGTTCCCTGCAGCTGTACTGGAGCCACGCATTTGCTGGAACACACATTGGCCACATAGGTCGCCTCTAGCTACCTGCATGTCGCTGTGCACTGTGTTACTGTTGTGGTCTGCACTTCCTAGTTGCTATATTCAGAGCTGTCTTTTTCCAGGAATATGTTTGCCCTGCACTCCCAGCCCAGTTTGCCCGGCCTCATTCCCATGCTAGATTTAGAAGTTGTTTGCCTGGGGCTATTCCTTTTGAATATAGCTTGCTTTTTGCTCTAGGCTTAGTTTGCCTGCCGGGCAGTGCTAATTTAGCCCAAGGGCAATGTTTTGAATATCTGACCCCTTATGTAGTAAATAACCTCCCTGTCAATATTAAGGATACATGATTTAATAAACTAGATAAATCATTATCCTCTTTTCTATGGAATAATAAACCTCTGCATGTAGCTATTAGAAAACTAAGGGATCATAGGAAATACAGTGGTTTCACTCTACCTTAGTGGAAGGGATAGTTTTGGACCTTCAGACGTAAACAAGCATTAACTTGGTTTACATCTCCAAATTCTGCATGTTCACCCTTATGGGCCAAAATAGAAATGTTTCATTTATTTATTGAAATTTTTCACCAGGTGGGCACACTGAACAACAAGTTGCTTGTTTCATAGTACGACCTGGGGGGAGGGGGGTTACATAAGTTTGTGAAGGATGATCAGTTAAAATAGTTTGTGGGTAGTACAAGCAATACAACGTTGTAAGATTATGCAACACCTGGAACACAAGGTATTGTACAATAAACAGTAGTGGAACATTGAGTAAATTACAATACATGTTCAAAATCATACAAAAGAACATATAAATGCACAAAACCATAATAATGCAACAGAACCATTATAGTGCATGAATGTACCAGGAGCAGGCTTGAGGTAGTACACAAGTGCTGTTGGAGTAAAAACGATGTGACCCAAAATGGCAGGTGGAGAAGAGAGGGGGAGAGGCAAGAACTGAATATGAGGAGAAGCGATAGCCATTTCCAGATTCCCCCTTCAGGATGTTAAGAACCCTGCTGGGGGAGGAGTCAGGGTAGGAAGGCAGAAACTGGGGATAGGTATTAAGGAGGTTTAAAGAAGGAACAGCTGAGGGAGATGTAATTGTGTAGGGCAGAGGTAGGGGAGTAGTTGGAGGATGAGTGACATATTTCAGGGGGTAGGGAATTGCAGATTTTAGGGGAGTGATGGGCGAAACCAGTCTGACTGATGAGGATGGAGTGGCAAGGGACCATCAAGGTGCAGGTGTCATTAGATCTGAGAGAGTGGGTGGGGGGAGGTGGATGGAGAGAGAGGATGAGAGATAGGAGGAGCACTCCAAACCAGAATTTGGAGGTTAGGTTGGCACAGTGTGAGATGCATCTGTGAGATAGTGGAAGGAAGGTTAGAGAGAGATAGAGGTCACAGTGGTGGAAGCGGGAAGGAGAGTCAAGAGCAAAGCGGCAGAAGGAGTTAAAGAGAGTGTCCAACTTGGTCAGGGAAGATTTGGGAGCAGCACCATAGACTAGGTCACAGTAGTCAAAGTCGGGGAGTATCATCTTCTGTACAATTTCATGCCTCACAGTCAGTGGGATGCAACTATGATTCCTGTACAGAGCACCAAGCTTGGGGTGCAGTTTCTTCAGGATATCATCAATATGCACCGAGAAGTTGAGGTATGGGTCCAGCCAAACCCCCAGATATCTAAATGAGGAGGTGTCCTCCAGGATGGTCCCATCAAGGGTGTTGAAGGTGGATAGGGCCGGTGCCTAGAGTCTCTGCCTGGTGCCAAAAGTCATTGAGACTGTCTTCTTGGTGTTTGGAAAAAGCTGTTGAGAAGCAAACCAGATCTGAACTTGGATGAAATCATGCTGTAAGCTGGTTTCCACAGCAACAGGGTTTTTACCAGAACTGTATAAGGCAGTATTATCAGCATACATGTGGATAGATGAGGATGAGCAGGCTGTGGGAAGATCATGAAGGAAAATGGAGAAGAGTAGGGGACCAAGCACTGAGTCCTGAGGGACACCAGTGTTGATGGGGAGTGGAGGGGGAGATGGAATCAAGGATTCTCACTGATTGGGTCCTGCCAATCAGGTAGGATTTAAACCAGTTGGTGGCTGATGGAGCAAGGCCAGCTGAGGAGAGGGAATCAAGAAGCAGGGGATGGGAAACAGTGTTGAAAGCTTTGGTTAGGTTGACAAAGATGGGCGAGGTGATCAGGCCAACGTCCATCCCTGAAAGGATAGAATCAGTAAGCCTGAGGAGGGAGGTGGTTGTACAGTGGTTCTTCTGAAAACCAGATTGGAAAGGGGTGAAGAATGAGGAAGTGAAGAGGAAGGGTGATATTTGAAAAAGAACTAAATGTTCTTGAAGTTTGGCAAGGGTAGGAAGGAGGAGAATGGGGCAATAGTTGCCAGGATTGGATGTGTCACCATCCTTGGGGAGAGGAAGGACTACAGTGTGTTTCCAGGATGAGGGTACTTGGGCAGAAGTAAGGGAGAGGTTAAGGATTAGGGAGATACGATAAGCAATTGCAGGAGCAAAAAGGTAGAGAGGTTTAGGATCGAACCCATCTGATGCAGAGCCTTTATAGGGGTTGAGGGATAGAAGGGCACTAAGAGCTTTGTCAGAGGAGATAATAGAAAAGGAAAAAGGGGGAGGGGTAGGCACTGGCTTAGGTGAAGGGCTGAAATTAGTAGGTGGCAAGGGGGAGAGGGAATTTAGAAGAGATGTGGCACATGAGGTGTAGTAGGCATTAAATTCATTGCCCACGGAGCCAGGGTCGGAAACTAGGGAGTTATTTAATTTGTGAACTGGAGGGGGAGGGGGAGAGGGGGGGAGAGAATAGGACATGAACTACCCTCCAGAATTTCGATGGAGACTTAGTGTTAGTCAGGAATGAGGAGTTGAAATAATCAGACTTGGCCAGTCTAGTAGCTTTAGTACATGAATTGCGTAGCATTCTGTACTTGGCATAGTCGTTTGGATGTTTAGTAAATTTGTGTGTTTTCCAGGCCTAGTTAAGCCTTTGCATTAGTTAAGCCTTTGAATTTAACAGATCTTTTGTTTGTACCTGCACCCAAAATGTTATCTAGCCACCCTTCCATGAACATTACAATATTAGGCCTCCATGCACTAACAGGTGGGAAATACACGCCAGAGGTGAGTACCCCACCTACGTAGCTCAATGGCCCCAGACCAGTGCAGGGTGCATGGTATGCACAATGCAGACACCCAATGGGGCATCTGTCTGCAGCTCCACCCCCAGCATGCAGGCCCATGCAGGGTGGCCGAAGGTGGCCTAGTGGACCCAGGCGGGCATCCAATTGGATGCCTGTCCTGGGTCCCTCAGTGGATTACTGGCACAGGAGGTGCAGGCTGGATGTGTGAATAGCTATCACAAACACCTGGAGCCATGTGGACATGCCTCAGGGATGGATAGGCAGACCCCACACCCACATTTCTGTCCTGTCCCCCGGGCAGGATTACCACCACCCACCACATACACACATGGGGCACCAACCCCTTGAATGCAGCCCCTCCTGCACACAACCTTGCTCCGTCTGTGTATAGCCCTGTGTGGCACTGTACAAGTGTAGACATGTCACCTCAAGAGTACCCCCAGTTGTGCACACAGCCCCCCAGGTACATTCTGACCAGCTCCCGTCCCCTGATCCACACTGGGTCATAATGTTGTACACTTAATAGCGTACGGCATTATGGTGAAACCTGGACCTGTCGTTCTCTGAGTTGGACCCCGAGTTGGAATCTTTGGTGGGGTTATCTGAGAAGCAACCCTGTAACGGGGGTGGGGCAGACCCCACAGAACATAAAACCTACGACATCGTGCAATGCAATTGTGCCGCATGGCATTCTGCCATGCAACATAATGACCCCGTGCTCCCCTGATCCAGGCCCCTCCATTGGTATACATTGGCCCCACCACCCCTGTAGTATCAACGGTACCCCCCTCCACTACTGTCTCATATATCTGCCCATCGGTGCTGAGGCTTGGCTTGGCCAGCGACACAGCTCTCTACACACCTCCTTGGCCGCTGGCTGTCCAAGTGGCGCTGGGAGCTCGCTGCCTATACATGGCAGCATGCTCCTGGCGTCATTCAGATGGAGGGCGGCTGAGGTGGTGCGTGGACAGCTGTGCCACTGGCCATCTCGAGCAGCAGTACTGATGGGCAGATATGAGGGGTTGTCAGTGCCGTGGGAGGGCACTGCACATCAAGGTTTTCCCAAGAGTCCGGAATCAGGGGCTGGGGGTAGTCTGGTGGTGCTGTACTGGATGGGGGTTGGGGTGGGTGTCCAAAGTCTCAGGGCCGGTGCCCCTCTGTGTGTTGGGGTGGGGAGGGCACAGTCCAGGGGATGGGACACAGCTGTGTGTTGGGGTGGGTGGCACTGGGCAGCTATTCATGGATGGGTGCAGGGGTCTGCTGGTGAGGGAAGGGGGCACTCTGTCAGGACTGCGTGGTGGACTGTGTGCATACAGAACTTATGGCAGGGTCCCCCCCCCTGCCATAGGCTGCACCCTCCTCTGCACCCCTTTGGCCAGCACTACTCCCTTCAGAGAATGGCGCATAGTGCTAGCATGCCCATGGCATGCCCCCTGCCCACCCCCGGTGTGTTGCTCTCTGCATGGCCGGGGGGATCAGGCATGTAAATGTCCTCCACGCTGGTCGTGCATGCCGTGTCGAGGTACACGGGACCCAATCATGTGATATTCCCACGTATCTATGCCTACATGCCCAATTTCTGCAGTGCATAGGCATAATGCATAGAGACCTTAGTTTGTAAAAAATGCATTACTCTCAGAAATCCCTGTCATTATAGTATATGCCACATTGGAATAATCCTGCCATTTGCTTTGATGGGAAAAAAATTAGAGACTTTGGATGAGGAGAAAAAAAAAAAGGGTTAGAACAATATTGGATAGCCAGAATCAGTTAATGCCATTAACAGATTTTAAACATAAATTCAGTTATACTAACATACTAATTGCCAGCAGATTAGGCCTTATGGTCTATCTAGTCTGCTCGAACCTCAGATCCCTAGTTGGGTACTGAGGCCCTTCCCCCCTTGTGTTCCAGAAACCCCTATCATCCATCCCCACCCCCCTAGGCCAGGCCATCATCTGATACATCCACTTTCTGTGTCTGTCCCACCCTCTCTTGAAGTCCTCCACTGTGGATCTGTGAACCAGCTCGCCAAGCAGCGCGTTCCAAGGATCCACCACCCTGTCAGTGAAAAACCTCCTCCTCTTTTCCCCCCCTCACCCTTCCACCTTCCAACTTCAAACCATGCCCTCTGGTGATACCTCCCTGCTTTAGTCTAAAGATCCCCTCCATGTTTACCCTATTTATTCCCCTTGAGGTACTTGAAGACCTCAATCATGTCTCCCCTGTCTCTCCTCTCCTCCAATGAAAACAGGCAGAGCACCTCAAGTCTGTCCTCATACATCAAATCCCCTAGTCCTCGTATCATCTTAGTTGCCCTCCTCTGTACCCTCTCCAGGAGCTGTATGTCCCTCTTCAAGTGTGGTCTCCAGTACTGTACACAGTACTCAAGGTGTGGTCTAACCAGTCCATTGTACAGCGGCAGAATCACTTCCTGCTCCTAGAGGTGATCCCCCTTATGATGCATCCCAACATCCTGTTTGCTTTGCTAGCCACTCTCCTGCACTGCTCAGAGTTATTCATACATGCATCCACCATGACCCCTAGGTCTTTTTCCCTTGTTGAGGCCTCCAGCACCTCCCCTCCCAGGGTGTACCTGTGTTTAGGGTTTCCCCGCCCAAGATGTAACACCTTGCACTTGGTGATATTGAAATTTAATTTCTATGTGTGAGCCCACCTTTCCAGGTGTCCAGGTCCCCTTGCAAGGCCAGCCTCCCCTCTTCCTCATCAACTACTGCTCCCATCTTGGAGTCGTCAATGAAGAGACTCATTTCACACCCTATACCCTCCCTGATGTCCGATATGTATGCATTAAACAGGATCGGACCCAGGATCGAGCCCTGCGGTACCCCACTACTCACCTCTCTAGGGTTTGAGAGCTCCCTACCGACCACTACTCTCTGAGTGCATCCAGCTAGCCAGTTTTCAATCCATCAGACCATCAAAGTGCCTACTCCCAACCCCGTCAGTTTCTCTACCAGATCATTGTGGGGGACAGAGTCAAACTCCTTGCTGAAGTCCAAGAATAATACATCCATAGGCTTTCCCCTGTCCAGTTCTGATGTTACCCATTCGTAGAACTCCACAAGATTGGTTTGACACAATCTACCTGGCACAAACCCATATTGCCGACTATCCAGACCTCCCAACTCCTCAGTATTCGTAAGTATCAATTCTGTATATATCTGCAGCTCAGGCATGCTTTAAGAATATTCCAGGAAAAGAGCTGACTCTTCCTGACAACATGGGGTGGTATAATTTTTCCAAAGTTGCTCTTCTCAGAAAGGGAGCCAGTTATGTCTGTAGGTTTATAACAGACTGTGAGCTTGATTTAACAGATTTGG
The DNA here is from genome assembly GCA_016271365.2 of Neoceratodus forsteri. NCBI lineage: Eukaryota > Metazoa > Chordata > Ceratodontiformes > Ceratodontidae > Neoceratodus > Neoceratodus forsteri. The sequence continues at coordinate 664,053,536 of CM028138.1, forward strand.
CCAGATGTAAGCGGGGAAAAAGGTTTTAAACTGACAATATCACATAAAACCTGGTTGAGACTACATGAAAATGCATGTGCTTCCTCCGGGAAGCTCAGGGAAGATGAACCCAGTTTGAAATCTTACACTGTATTTATTACTCCACAGTACAACTTAAGAAACTAGGCCTTTCAAGAGGGGATAGCTCCTGGAAATGTGGTTGTGCAGAAGCTGAGTTAAACCTATGTTTTGGTACTGCCTTGAGATCAACAAATTCTTAAAAAGTATTAGTTTTTATTGCTAAACAGTACTTAGAGTCAAGATTCCCTTTCCCCTGGTGGTACTTGTATTGGGTGATACCTCTGTAGCCCCTGATCTACAAAAGTATGCAAAAATTTGGATTTTGTCAGTATCTGTAGCTTTTAAAAGGTTGATCCTACAAAGATGGAAAGAAGCCAAATCTCCTACATTAAGGAGTGGTTTATTCATGGATTTGTTATATGTGGTTGAGAGCTCAGTGCTTGTGTTACATATTGCGTCTTATAATGTAGATTCCAGTTTGGATACAGAGGCCAGACCAGTAGGTAGAATGGTGCTTCCAAGGTATGGTTATATGAATGGATAGTGCTTAAATACTTGGACATAGACATGAATAAGTCAGTGATTATTGTTAATGATGAACTTGACAGAACGATAGTGCTGATACTGGAACAATTGAGTTGATCGGTATAAGTTGATGGTGTGGCTTTACTCTGTATCCCACCGTAAGAAGGAAGGTTAGTTGTTTAGGATGTGACACCCCCAAAAGAATTATGATATCCACGATTATGTCCTCCAACTCTGGAGAGTATGGTCGGCAGCATGCAGGAGAGGAAACCCCCCTTGGGGAAACCTCTGAGGACCCATGGCTGCCAACCCACATGTCCTTCTGGGCATACTAAAAGAACATAACCCTAATTAAGAATTTTATTGGCTAGTCCAAGTTGTAGGTTAAAGATGATCCAGTGTAATGTTCATTGTAAGAAATGAAGGTCAGAAATAGGCTTACAAGTCTTGCATGAGTATTACGGGTACTGTAGGAACAGGTAAAGCATCCAGTTAATTTCACTGAGCTTAGCATTGCTGGCATATGTCCAACAGCTTTGGATATAGCTACGATGAGGAGCTCCTAGGGCTAAGATGTGACGATTTGAATTTGTAAAGTACTTGTCCAGGCTGTGACACTTGTGAGCGGTGGGCAGAATGTGTTGAAGAAGTCTGGCCTCCAGGCTTCTGCTGATGGAAGGCATAAGAATCCATGGAATGGAGAATGAGTTGAGATAAAGCTGATGACTGACAAACTCAGTTCAGATAATAGGATGAAAATATTAGGATATGCGTATGTAACCCCCTTGCAAATGGGGGTTCCTAGAAATGCCAGTCCGGGTTTACCTTAGCCCATTGGTTCTGTCCTTCTCCTGTTGCCTCTCAGGCTTCTCCTGACTTGGCCTCTAATTTTTCTGGCTTCCCAGGTCCTGTTTGCCCTTGTGTGTGCCCCAGCTTGCAGTCAAATGAAAATCCAGCCCCTCGGGGCTTAAACCGCTGACTGCGGGCTCCGGCTACAGCGCTGCCTCAGGGCAGCCGGAGTCGTGGCGCCAGCGCCTTTGATGTGGAGCTGCTTGTTTACGGTCGCCAACTGTGCCGCGGGTCCTGGGATCCCTTCTACCTATTTGGGACCGGTGACCATGGACAGCCTGCTGGGGACCGCCAGATGGGAATTAAAGGAGTTCTGACCAGGGCTCATGTGGAGTATGCCTGTGAGGGCACCAGTCATCTGAATAATGCATAACAGTGTATCTGGCTGCCTCCAGGGTAGCTATGTTCAGCTCCAGCTAAAAAGTAAAGAATTAAAATGTTTTACATAATGGAACTGTTGCTGCTTGTTGGGAATATACTGTGCATGTGGGGAAAAGTGTTTAAAGTTAAAATGAGTACTGTTTCCCTGGCAATTCCAGTATCTGGGACTCTGTGTGTCAGCCTGTCAGCTGCTGCAAAGGGACCTTGCATAAGTGCAGTAGCGACAGGAAAAGTAAAAGCCATGTTTTTCATCTGTGCAGCGACTGCAAGTACAGCCATTAAGCTACAGAACTGTGGGGCATTTGAGGCAAATAATTACTTCTTTCTGGCTGCACCAGGACATTATTCAGGACTGTATCTAATCTGCTATAAGGGACAGTGGGTTAAGCAGCCATTGCCAGCAGTACAGCCAATTGGAATTGCAGCAATAGAAAGCCAGGACTTGTGGGACATTCACTGCATCTCATGGGAAAGCACCCAAGTGCTTATGGGGGATTACAGGGACATTATTTTAGGTGCAAATTCCACAACCCAATAGTGCCTCGAGTGTTCTTTTTTTATACTTGAATTTTTATTCATTTCTCTTTTTTGTTGCTTAAACTCATACAGTTATTATAACAACCAATTTAACATTTTACACATGTTACTGTTTACATGAAGATCAAACCAATATGCTTCATCAGTTTACTAAAAGATCCAAAAATAAATGTTGAGAATAAAAAAAACTTGGGAGATAAGTTTATAGTCAAGTAGGCATGTATTATCATTTGATTAGCTTATCTAATATGACATTAGTCACCTTAGGAGAAGAGTACCGTAAAAATAGGTATATAGTAGAAAAAAGGATGCAGAGCCTTCCTAATTACCCTCCCTCTATCATAAAATTAGAAGAGGATCTCCGCCAGTATAAAGGATAAACGGGAGAAAAAAAAAAAAAGGTGAGGGGAAGGAAGGAAATAAGTCGATATAGGTAGGGAGGAAGAAGGGTGAGGGGGAAGGGGAAGGTATCTTTACACTATATCCATATATATTTCCCATCTATTCCATCTGTCATCATAACTTTCCCCTCTATGATTTATTGTGTATGTTATTCTCTCCATCTGTTGAATTTGATTAATGATCACCATCCAATCCTACATTTCTGGGGCTGACTGTTGAAGCCATTTTTTTGTAATAGATTTTAAGGCAGATATTAAATGGATCGCCCATAGGTACCGTGCCCCCCCATCTTTTAACTTCAGCCGGGTAAAGTCCTAGTATACAATGCTCCGGGCCTATTTCCATTGATAAGTTAAATAACGCAGTTAAATGCTTAATTATTTGGGACCAAAAGTTATAAATTCCTAAACAACCCCAGAATATATGAGCCTGGTCTGCTGTAGTATCACCACATTTCCGCCAACAGGTTCCCTGTGTTTGTGCCCCCATTTTCCATAACTTCCTCGGTGTATAAAAATACTTAATCCTTACTTTCCAGGCATATTCCCGCCAACCCGGTGATGATGTTGTTTTCCAAGTGTTCCTGTATACTGTCGTCCAAGTCTGCGAATTCAAAGCAATACTGAATTCTTCCTCCCACTTCCTCTGTACCCTTTGTACATTGTGTGCTTTGTCAGCAATCTGATTTCCGTATGGCATAGTGATAGCCCCCTTCCCATGACTTCCCTCCCGTACTGATTCTATCACTCGGGGGAAGGGTCGTTCATCCTGTCACTTCATAGTTTGTCTCAGTGTATTAGATATATAATCTCTCAATTGGTAATAATAAAAATGATCTTGTAATGACCAATTATATCTAACTTGAAGTGTTTCAAATGGTATCAGATCTGGTCCACTAAGAACCCGCCATGCTGCACATATCCCTTTACCCATTTGTATCTTATACCAGGTGTGCATGGCTGCTGGAGGGTATTCGGTATCATAGTACCACCATTTATATCTCCATAAATTTTTGGCTGTATGTCCTCATCTTGTGCTCAGAATCCAACCTGTTAACGTGACCTGGACTGTGTATATCTGAAAGGTGGATATATCAATCTGGGATGGAGGAAGAAATAAAATAGCTTGTAATGGGGGGTTATTTGTTACGGTTAATTCCATTTGTTGCCAATGCGCTTTATATTGGGGGTGGGACCACATAAGAGCACTTTTCACTTGGGCGGCAAGCCAGTACTCATGAAGGTCTGGGCATGCCCTTCCTCCTCTCCAGGTGGGAAGGATTAATGGTTTTTTTGAAATCCTCGGATAATTTCAGGCCCAAAGAAAGGTCATTATCCATTTCTGCCATTCTCCCATATTCCTTCGCAGAATTAGACATGGCACCACCTGAAATAAATAAAGAAATGTTGGCAATATATTAGTTTTAATTGTCTGGAGTCAGGAATAAAAGGGGAATGGGAGTAGAGACCACCTATTCAAGTCCGTCCAGACCACTCTCGGCAAAGGAAGGAAGTTATCTTCAAAAAGATTTTTAGGAATTACTCCAGTATGAACACCAAGGTATTTAATAGTTGGACAATCCCATTTCATTGGGTATTTAGACTTAAATTCCTGAGGTACTTCCGCATTTAAGACTAGAACCTCTGTCTTCGCCCAGTTTAATTTGTAACCTGAAAACCTAGAATAGGTTTCAATTTGCTGAAATACCTTCGTTAATGATGTTTCTGGCTTCGCTAGATATAATAGAATATCATCTGCATATAATGCGATTTTGTGTGTAGAATTACCCCAGGTAACACCCTCTATTTCTCTATTTAATCTTACACTTTGAGCAAGGGGTTCTATGTAAAGGGTGAACGGAAGCGGTGAGAGTGGACAGCCTTGACATGTGCCTCTAGAAAGTTTGAAGGGTTCTGATATAAAACCATTAGTTCTCACGTATGCTACCGGGGAGGTATACATCTTAATTAACATCTTAAGGAGAGTGTTTGGGAAACCGAAGCCGGCCAGGGAGAGCCATAGAAATTCCCAAGATACTTGATCAAACGCCTTTTCTGCGCCCAGGCTCATAATATAGGTTGGTTGCTTTATTTTCTGTATTTTTTCAATGATATTGATAGATCTACGGACGTTGTCAGTGGTCTGTCGGCCCGGAACAAAGCCCGCCTGATCCATGTGTATCAATTCCGGTAAAACCTGTTCCACCCTTTTAGCAATAATTCCTGCCATTATCTTATAGTCCACATTTAATATTGAAATTGGGCGGTAGGATCCACAATTAGTGGTATCCCTGGCCGGCTTCGGTATTACAGACAAAACTACCTGTGTCCAGGAAGGCAGCATGTTACCCTCATCCCGGTGGAGGTAATTATAAGCTTTACTTAATAAAGGGGAAAGAGAGTCTTTAAACTGTTTATAAAATTCACTAGGGAGTCCGTCTGTACTGGGACATTTACCTGTTTTAATCCTCTTGATCTCTGATTTAATCTCGGTTTCCGTGAAGGGACGACTCAGCACCTCCCCCTGGGTGTGGGTTATTCTAGGCAAGCTCAGTGGGTTCAGAAATTCCTTAACCTCCTGCTCCGTTGGCTTGGGGCCTCCATTATATAATTTTTCATAATATTTTTTAAAAACCTCTGTTATTTTTTTCTGTTTTATATTGTAAAGTTTGATTTACAGGGTCTCTAATTTTGGAGATTACCGCTCAACTCTTGAACTGATGGAGTTGACTGGTCAACAGTTTCTGGGCTCGAGGACCCCCCTCATAAAACTTCTGCCTCAAGTATGTAAGCCTATGTTCCACCTGGTAGTCGAGAATCCTTATATATTCTTCCTTTAATTTTTTTAATTGTTTCCCTCTCTCTCTGTTAAGATTCTGCTGTTGTAACTGCTCTAAGTTTTGTATTTGCTCCTGTAACTCTTTTCATTTTTTTCCCCTATTTTTCTTTAATCTGGAAGAAATCTCTATAAAGGTCCCTCTGACAATCGCCTTTATTGTATCCCATAGGATACCCGAAGATATTTCAGGGTGCTGGTTCGTTTGAATTGCTTGTTCAATAGTTTGGGTTATTTTTTCCTGCACATCTTTCAACTGCAGGAGAGAGGTGTTAAGTCTCCAAAATGTGGAGCTTTTCGGAGGGCCTATGTTTAGTTTCAGGTAAATAGGACTATGGTCTGACAGTGGGGCAACTCCTATATCCGAGGACTTACAGATTTCAAGTGATTCTTTAGTGGTTATAAAATAATCCAATCTTGAATAGGTTTGGTGAGGTGGCGAGAAGAACGTATACTGTCTGCTCTTCTTATTTAAAGAGTGCCATATGTCTATTAGACCTATATCCTCCAGCAGCCTAGCTACCTTGTGAGCGACTCCTTTTTCTCTCCTAAGTGGTTGGCCTGTAGAGTCTAGTTTAGGATTGAGTCTCAAATTGAGGTCCCCGCCCACCACCAGATATCCCTCTGTTCAGTCCATAATTTTAATAAAGAAATCACAGTAAAAAGTAAAATCAGTGCCCGGAGGAGCATACAGCAATACCAAAGTTATTTTTCCCCCCTCAATCCTGCCCTTAACCGCTACAAATCTTCCTTGTTTGTCCAACAAGGTGTCCACTTTCTCAAATTGAGTGGCATTGGGAATAAGTATCGCAGCCCCCCTCCTACGACCCCACCGTATTCAGCCGCAATCACTTCTTTATATCCAAATTTACTAATTTGCCATGTTCTGTGTGGTTCATGTGGGTCTCCTGAAGCATGATGACATTCCCCCTGATTTCTTTACATAGGACATAACCGGGATCTTTTGATGGGATCGTTAGCCCATTAACATTATATGATAAGATTGTTAGCTCTGAACTAGCCATCGAATTTAGTTTTGGGTCTAAGTTGATTAACAAAGTTATATATGGTACGTCCTTCTCCATGGTACCCCCCTCTCATTACTAGGATTACCTTGACAGTATTCAATTCTCCCTTAAAAAGCAAAAAACTAATAACATTTTTATAAGTCCTTAATAATTCAGGAACTTTAAACATTTTGACTTCCAACGTGGAGATCCACCTTTTTCTAGGAGATCTCTATGTGTTCAGTATTACATTCAAAAAAAAAAGAAAGTTACTGAACAAGGGAGACGGAGTAATTACGCTCCAAACCATTAAACTGCAGTTCTCCCCTGGAGCCTACGCTGTAAATGAGAATGGCCCCTATATTAGCTGTAATCAGCTGCGTAGTGACGCAGATGGTTGTACCGGGCTTTTCAATATAAATGTTGCCCAGTTACTTTCAGCAAGCAACTAAACACACACTATTCACAGTAGCTCTAGTAGTATCTGCAGTTGAGTCCCCAGAATCAGGCCCAGTATCACTTTAAATCCTTCCTATGCACCAACCCCTCCCTTTAATGTACAGAGGTTGTTGTTCTCTTCCTCTCAGTTATCAAGCTTGTGTACTAGGAACTATCGAGAGAATTATGCTATTCACATATATAGAGAGTCTGAAAGTCATTATAACAGGGTCCCTCTGTCTGTTCCATTCATTTTACTGTTGCATAGCCTTTCAAGATAAGCCATCTAACAATGAACAAGAAGTTTTATCAGCTATTCATTCTGTCCCAATCTTGGTGTCAATATAAGCCCCTAAAGTCACCGCTTGGCCTTCCAGACACATAAAAATACCTGAATTGGATAATCAGTCCTGGGTATCTATAACCCTTATTTTCTTGTTTTCCTGCATCTTTTGTATTGCAGTGCTGATTCCTGCTGCCCGCGGTGTTGCTGTTTGGCCTCGCCTTCTTTTGTTCAGAGTGATCAACCATTCAATGGGGGCCTTCATGAGTGTGTGTGATCTCTGCTCGTGGGTCATCTCCGGCGTTGCTTCCATCCAGCCTTTCTCTACCAAGGCCTTTCTCGCCTCTTCCGCTGAATCGTACACTTTCATTCCTTCCGGCCAATGAATTCGGATCCGAGCTGGGTAGGGTGTATTAAAACAAATGTTTTTTGCACTCAAAATCTTTAAGATAGGGCCATATTTTAATCTCTTCTTCTGTACCTCCACTGGGTAATCATGATCAAAAAACAAGCGACTCTCCAGATATTTTATCTCTTTCTGTTGCCATGCTCTCCATAAGATGTCTTCTTTTACTTTAAAACTATTAAATTTGAGCACCACCGATCTAGGTCTGGCTTCTGCTGGGGGGTTCACCTGTAATGCCCTGTGCGCTCTTTCGATACCTAGTTGGTATCCTGCCGGTAGCTGGAGCACATCGGTTATGAGATCTGAGATGAATTCAGTCATCCGTCCTGTTTCTGCATCTTCAGGAAGACCATGGATCTGTATATTCTCTCACCTCGATCTACCCTCAAGGTCCGTGCATCTATTTTGTAGCTGTTCCATCTGATTTACTAGGGCTTGTATTATTAGGCCCATTTTTGTAGTATCATCTTCCGTATTGCTTATTCGGCCTTCTGCTTCCCCCAGTCTCTTCTCCAAGCTTGATAAACGTTGATTCAGCTGTTTGAATTCCGCCCTGTTCTCAGCTCTCATTTCTTTTATCTCACTAAAAAGCTTCTCAAACCGCAACCGAGACAGTTGAACATTTTCTGCATCCATGTCTGGAACACCATCAGGAGAAGGGCTTCTACTCTCGTCCCCATGTTGTGTTTTAAATCCAGCTGCATCAGAACGCTTTGGTGTTTCTTTTATCTTTGATCTGCCTCTGGCGTCTTTTATCTGTTTAATACTTGCCATTTTGTCTGGTCTGGTGCTTGATTATTCTGTTTTTAGAGTTTTAAAGCCTCTGGAAGGGAGAGCTCTCTTTAGCTTGCTGCTAGTCACTCTGTGACATCACCGGAAGTCAGTGCCTCGAGTGTTCTGATTGACAGGTCCTTCAGCAACTTGGAGACATGTCATCCCATCCCTGCTACCAATCAGGAGGCGAGCTAGGAGCTCTATAAAGAGACAATGTTGCCAGTTTGTCTGGAGATTCAGAAAGAGATTTGGAGAGAGAGCAGCAGAGCAGGCTCCAGCCTGCTGGGAGCCCCCATGGGGGAGGGGCTCAGGCTCCAGCCATGCCATCAGGCCTGGGCCACTTAATTCAAGCCCTTTCAGTCTTCAGAGGGCAGTTGTTATTTTCTTCAGTTAACTAGTTACAATAATTGGGCTTTCTGCAACAGCTAGTCTGGAGGTTGCCAGTACTGTCCTCCAGAGGCTAGCCTTCCCTCCCACGTTGGGGAAAGATGTGGACCGAAGAATCAGATGTCCAGCAGCGGTGAGAGCGCTGACCAGACCAGATGACATCATGCAGTGGTGACAGTGCTGACCAAGCACCTCAGCGGTGAGAGAGCTGAAGAAGTCTTCAGGATGGCTTCGATAGCGGATGAGACCCGTGGAGGACCTGAGTGAGGACCTGAGTGAGTACCCTCGTACTTCCAGCTGTGAGGGAATAGCTAAGCAAGTAATCTTGGGGGCTCCATGCCCCATTAAGAAATGTGTCCTGTTAAGTGTGAAGTATTGAAGTCATCAGTCTGGGCTACTAACCCCATAAGAGACTGCCTAGTTCAAGTAATGGATGCATCTTGTCTGTGGCCCAAATGGCTAAGTTGCAGGTGCAGCAAGATGCTGGGCTTAGTGAATCATATAAATGTGCAGCTGTGGGTTAGAGTCCTGCCATCGTGGAGCTGTCTGCCAAGACGTGCTTGCCACTTTATGAGACAGGGGGCCCTAGAGCATATTAATGTCTAAGATACCTTAAAGAGAATGTACCTCTGTCTGTGGAGAATTTCGTCTAAGAGTGCTTGGTATAAGTGTTAAATGGCTAGACATGCTGAATAGGACTCCACTTGTGGATAATGTTCTTGGTATATAGAATGTACTGGATGTGACTGTCTGTGACTAAAGTATGGGATGCCTGATAAAAGTGTCGTTGCCAACTTACTCTGGATGGATGCCTTTTGGTATATAAAGTACTGGATGTGACCGTGTTTAAACTGCATTTAGGAAGCTTGACAGAAGCATCACTCTCGTTGCATTGGATGGGACTTTCAAATATTGTGCTGAATGTTCTGGATGTAAGATCCACATAGCTTGTTCTGGAATGTTCAGAAGTCTGCGAGTGCAGGGCAATCCCTGATTTGTCTGCAAGTGCAGGGCAATCCCTGCTGTGGTTGTAAATAGTAATTTTCTGCTTTACAAAAATCTGTTTCCAAGTTGCCTCCACCTTTAAATTAATAGCCGGCCACCTCGACCAGCTGCAACTCCATCAGGCCTGCAACATCTTAGACTGTGGTATCTGTTTAACCAGTATGGTATGAGATTGCAGGGTTTCTGCTGTATCTGGGACTGGTACCAGTGTGGGTAATATTAATAATTATGTTTAACATCTGATTTATCAGCAGCTAGATAGCCAGGGCTCTGGATGTCTTAAGTCAAATGGCAAATGTGATTTATGTCTGCCTGTTAATATGTAGCCACCCAGCTGGAGAGTTCACCAGCAAAATCTAAAATGATCTCTGTACATGTGTAAATACAGTAAGATAACCTCTACTCCTCCTGTTTCCCTTTCCTTGCTCCTTTATTTCCCCCTGAAATAAATATCTTGTTGTTGTTTGAAATCCTATGTGAGCATATTATTAGAGAGACCCTTTAATTTAAAATGTTGAAGTGTGGGGAACTGTATTTTGGGGCATGTCTGGGGAAGGTAACTGGTCATCGTGGGTGGCGTAGCAGCTCAGGGGGCTACATCCAGCACCATCTCACCCATGCAAAGCACCCTGAGTGAAGGCACTGCACAAAGGTTTTAAAATATGTTATTAGCTAGTGAACCCAAACCCCTTAGCCTATGTCCAGTGTAGTAGGCAGGGGTGTAACACTGGGGGGTGGCGCCACCCAGGGGTTACACATAGGTCATGATGTAGAAGGCAAATGGCAGTAAAGCTGAGCTGGAATCCAGAAGGATTGAGGGTAGTAAATCCGAAGCACCGGAGTGAAGCTGGAAAGCATCCAAGGAAGTATAAAGAGCGAGCTTAATAGGTGAGGATGTGCGACTGGACATGCAAAATTGGAAGATGAGGTAGTAAATAGCGAGTAAATGGATCAGGTTGGTCAGTTGATAAGTAGTAGGATGTAGCAGCTAGTCTTTGACTGAGATGCTCAGCTTGACCCATAGCTGGTGAGGTAAGTAGAGTGGCAACTAGCTTCATGTAAGCATGTAAGAGCAGCCAGACCTTTGTAGGTTCGCTGTTTAATTAAGTAGAGAGACAGCTAGCTTTCGTATGCTAGTGTGCGCAGTTGGTCCATACGTAGGTTAGATGATTAGCATGTAATGAATTGTGAGGGTAGTAACTGTAAGAAATATATATTCAGTAGAACATTTCGTAGCCAAGATGAAAGGTCAATAATGGCTTCCAAGTCTAGCATGACTGAAGCGGGTAGTAGTATGAAAGCGTGCTGCACCCAGGTAGAGGAGCACTGAGGTGAACATTATAGAACATGTCCAATAAGTGCAGGATCGAACTAGAAGTGGGGAGCTTCTGAGGCTAGCAAAAGATAGATAAGTGGAAGGATTAATTGAATCAAAGCTTTGACACAGACAAGGCAGGATGAAATAGAAGTAGCACGGCTTCCAGGCTTCTGCTAATAGAGAGCTTATGCAATACGTGGAATAGTAGGAGGCTTGCAATGAGATTACTGACTGATGAATCCAGTTCGGATGGAAGAGCGATGGGAGTAAAATATGCTCAGGTCTTGAAATAGAAGGCAATGGCTATAGAGCTGGGCTGGAATCATGGCAGGCTGTAAGGGAAGTAAATCTGAAGCACTGGTGCGAGGTTAGGAAGCAGTCATGAAGTATAACAGGGCAAGCTCAATAAGTAAGTAAGTGCGGACCGCGTAACTTAGGAGATGAGGTAGTAAGTAGCAAGTAATGCACCAAGTTAGTCAGGTGACATGGAATAAAATGTGGCAGCTAATCCCTCAGTGTGATGCGCAGCTTATCCATCAGCTGGTGAGGTAAGTAGAGAGGCGACTAGCTCCAGGTAACATGAAAGCACAGCTGGACTTACGGAGGTCTGCTGGTAGTAATAAAAGTGGCAGCTAATCCCTCAGTGTGATGCGCAGCTTATCCATCAGCTGGTGAGGTAAGGAAGAGGCAGTAAGCTCCAGACAACATGAAAGCACAGCCAGACTTACGGAGGTCTGCTGGTAATAATAGGACATGGCAGCTAGTCCCTCTGTGAGAAGTGCAACTGAACCATCAGCTGGTGAGGTAAGTAGGGAGGTGGCTAGTTCCAGGTAACATGAAAGTGCAGCTAGACCTTCTCAGGTCTGCTGGTAAGTAACTAGAGTGGCAAGTTAATAAATAGTAGAATTAGCAGCTAGTCCCATTGTTAGGATGCGCAGCTAGACATTCGTAGGTCAGCAGGTATAGAAAGTAGAGTGGCGACTAGCCATATGAGATCCAGACCCTTATAGTCTGCTGGTAAGTCGCTAGAGCGGCAGCTAGCCCACATAAGCCAGTATGCATAGCTGGACCACGTAGGTCAGCTGGTGAGGTAAGTAAAAGCAACGGAGTCCCAGAAAGGTAAGCCAGTACGACTGGACTACATGTAGGTCAGCCGGAAATTAAGCACAGTATCATTAAATTAAGTAAAGCAACGGCCGAAGCATCCAGAGATGGTGAGGTAAATTCCAGGAATCGGACAGATATCAAATCCAGAATAGGGCACAGATGGTCTCAGAGGGATGGAGAGAAGCAAATGTGGAAGGTGAGCTGCAGCATCCTAAAGTCTATTGGTATGACTAGAAGACATCTTGAAGAATAGCTGAACATGCAATAGAGGAGTCGCCTGTCGCTGGTAGCCGTAATCCGTGAGGTGGTAGAGAAAAATAGGCACACGCAAGCCAGGTGAGATGGATAGGCAGCAGTGCTAATTGAATGATGTCAGGCATGGCAGGGTGTATGCTGATATCCAGGTACTGATGTCACAGGTTTGAGGGACCAGAGTAGGAAAGATTTCTGTACATAAATAAATAAATGCGACTACCATAGTCTAGGATGAGTTGTGGAAGGTGAGTTTTGAAGCTGGAATCTAGATTGAACAATGGCGCCATCTATTGGTGTGATATGACATGCACAGGCACAGCATAGGCTATAATAATAAGTAGATAAGGAGAGGCGCAGTTAGGAATAAGCAAAAAGTACCCATGCCATATTAGGAGCATCCAAGTCCTGTACAAGGTCGGTGTATAGGGCCGAATGTGTGGCAGCTGATAAGTGAGGCATGAGGCAGCCCTGAAGCGCTGAAGCGAGAGTGAAAAGATATGTGTGCTAGCAGCAATAAGGTTAGAGAAGGCAGAGGGCAGGTGGTGGAAATTCAAGGCAGGGCGAGGCAGAAAGAGCTGAAAATCAGCAGAACGAGCTGTAGTGGATTTGTCAGGAAGTAATAAGGTCAGTTCGAGTCCAGCATACAGCTGGGTTGGCAAGTGGGATAATCGGCAACAGTTCCGATGCTGATAAGCAGGCAGGCTACAGTAGATGTTACATTCCAGGTGAAACAGTATCATGACTTAAATGAGTCAAATTCCCTACCAAAATATAAACAACTGTGAGGTGGAAAGGCGTAGGCCTAAGTCTATTGTGATAGCATACGAGTAGAAGCAAATGCTGCACAGGGCACATGTATCTTCCAGCTGACAGGAGAGCCAGGAAAGTGCAAAACACTGAATTTAAATGAGGTGCAGACAGAAGGTTTGAGCTAGGTAGCATCCAACATGGTACGGAACACAGTCCGGCAGGTGTGGAGCGCAAGCGGGAGTTTGAGTGAGGCGATAGCAGCTGATAGGAGAGGAGTTAAGGGCATTCCGACGAGAAGGTGGAAAGGTAATCCAAAGGATGCAAACTGAGTGGTGGCAAGGGGCGGTGGTTGCTTAACAAACAAACAGCTGAGAAGAAGCAGTAGGAAATGGAAGAGCAAGGCAGCTAACAAGTGGCCTCAGGGTAGGGTGGGGGCTGATGAGGAACATGGTGCAGAACCCCCCCCAAAAGAAGAATGGAAAACAAACAAACAGCAACGGGAGAAATGAAGAGGGACAGACAGGATGAATGACAAGACAGGAGAACGAGCGGGGGGAAGGGGCAATGAACACAAGCAACCAACCCCTCAGCACGCCAGCGAGCGCAGCGAGTGCGTCTCGCTCTAAGCAGAGCAGCAGGTTTCTGCTGCTTAAGTAGGATATGGGGGAGGAGCTCTTCCCCCATATAACTACAGGCAGAGCATTTCAATTACTTGCATCTTTATGTATTTGAATGTGTCAATTATTTATAATCTGTCTCTTGTACACTACTTGAAAATAATCTTAATAAAAATTTGTATTGGGGAAAAAAATCTCAGTCCCAGTTCTTTGCTGATCTGGACAGACAATGTCAGTGTCATACACTGCATAAACAAGCAAGGGGCACTCACAAGTGATGCGAATGTGGAACAGGGCCGTGCCTCACAGTTTTCAACTCTTGGCCATGCTTCTCCCAGGTGTACAAAACACCTTAGCAGACAGGCTTGGCAGGTCTCAGTCCCTAACTCAAAGATGGGAGCTATTTACCTCCATGGCAAATGACCTCTTCACAAGGTGGGATCATCCAAAATTGGACCATTTTGCATCTCCACACAATACAAAACTGACACATTTTTGCTCTCTCATGCCAAGGCCTGGTGTTTTCTGGCATGATGTGATGTGTTGTCCCTCTCTTGGAAAGATATGTTCCTTTATGCCTTTCCTCCAATATCTCTCATATAGAAAGTACTGCTCAAGCTGCGGACAGAGCATGCCTTTGTAATACTAGAGGCTCCCTTCTGGCTCCATCAGATCTGGTCTCCCCTTCTACATCATTCACAATGGAACCTTGTGGTCACCTCGCTCTGTTTCAGGGTTTGGGGTCCCAGGATCAAGGGTCCCTGGACCATCCAGACTTGTGTCTCTGCATCTACATATCTGACTCTTGAAGACACAGCCATTGTTCATTTTGGGGTCTCCCCAAAGACACTGATGTCTTACTTGTGGCTAGAAAGGCTTCTACCAGACATACCTAGCCTCCGAAGGAGAAGAGCTTTTTAATGTGGCGTGCTTCCTGTTCCATGGATCCATTTACGTGTCCTGTAAATACTGTACTTGACTACTTTCTGTCCATTTCCGACTCTGGTCTCCAGTATTTTTCTATAAGGATGTATTTGGCTGCCGTTTCAGCTTTTTGTGCCCATAGTGGCACACCATGAGGTGTCCTCTGTTTCCTTTTTTTTTTGTAGACTTTTGTTTCTGCTCTGGGCCAATGGAACTCTTTCTGGCAGATCCCACTCACCGCAACCACTCTACCATCCACCTGATTCTTGTACCACCAGGAAATTCGGGGACAGACACTCCACACCCTACCCTGATCCAGTGACTGCCCAAACCAGACCCAAGGCAAGGCAGGGGATCGGGAGAGCTGGCGATACAAGTTCAGCATTGGGTATATGGTGATGGGCACTGGAGGTTGCCGTCATCTGTCCATGGGCCAGGGATTTTTGCTGCTGCTTGATGTTGCCCCGGGAGTACGGATGTGCAGTGGTGCCCTGCATGCCACGGGCATGCTCCTGCACCCATGTGTGAGGCATCCACTGCCACTCCAGTCCCTGAAGAGCGCGCCATAAATGCACAGCTCCCAGTCACCATGAGGAGCCATTAGCATTCTGGCAAGCGCAATCACCCAACCCCAGAAAAGGAGAGCAGTCCTCTGGATGCTCAATCCTTTCCTGCTTCTGTTGACCCCTGATGGCCCGAGCTTGCTCCCAAACGCAGGTTGCCGGCATGGCACAAGGTAAGGCGTCCAGCACCTCAACTCCCAGTGCCACTGGGCCATGGGTCCTGTATGTTTTCTAATGGCATTTTACAGATGCATCCCCGATTCATAAACTGGTTCTACTTTAGGATCTCACTTTTATTCTTGATAATAGACTGGGGCTCTGTTTGAGCCAGCTGTGACTTGTAACATGCACTTCCTGTCATAGAAGACACAATTCCAGGGGCACTGCTGAGCAGATAATGAGGAAGCAGCATAGTTGTCAAGCTCCCCGTGAAAAGCTTTTATAAATACTTTAAAATCAATACTTTTCTAACCAAATCTGCAGTATCAGACTTTCATTTAGTTAGTGAATGAAGTCTGGCCACAATGGGGAAGCCTCACGGAACAAATGCACCAGTAATAGACTTTTTGCTCCCAAAGGACAGCATGACATGGGAGGCCTGCACAGTGGCAAATCCATGGAACCTGCTGTCCCGCTGTTGGGGGAAACCATGCACCATAATGCAGACAACCGTGCACCAGCTTTTGAATATAGTACTGGATCTTGATGGCAGATTTGATACTCTGACCCCCAGGATCTCAGAACTAGAAACTCACATGGAAATTGGTCTGAAGAGCTGAGGCTGTAGTTCTGAAGTTGACCAATGTGACAAGCAAACTTATAAAAGAGAACTGTTTACTTTGACAGCATTTGGAGATGGTCAAAAATCAAATTAGAAAAACAAACAAAAAAACCCTGTGAGGATCCTTGAGGAAAGGGAAAGAAACTTGAGGATCCTGGGGCTCACAGAAACAGCAGAGGGGGGGAGGCCTGTTTAACTTTTGCAAGAAACCTCACTACATGTCTACGTGCTAAACTCCGACTGACACGGAATGGTCACCAGCACCTCGTTAACGACCCTGAGGAGGCCTATAAGATGGTCCATCGAGTAGAAGCTGAAATGGAGGAGGGCGCAGAGGAAGAGGCGTTCTTTAGATGGAGAATGACCTGAGAAGCTGCTGCCATTCATTTGAAAACTGAACCCTGAAATGTGAGACTGTTCCATGCTTGTTACTGTATGTTCAACCTATTTATTTTACGTTGTTTTCTGTTAGTCTGGGTTACTACTTTTCAATTCTGGATGCAAATAAAGCTTGGGTGCAAATAAATCATGGTGGTTTCCTATCCTCTTCTTCATCAATGACTGTACCTTTAACTGTCACAGGTTTGTTCAGCCCAAGCTGTATGACAGCT
This sequence comes from Neoceratodus forsteri, assembly GCA_016271365.2. Classification (NCBI taxonomy): domain Eukaryota; kingdom Metazoa; phylum Chordata; order Ceratodontiformes; family Ceratodontidae; genus Neoceratodus; species Neoceratodus forsteri. The sequence goes on from CM028138.1 coordinate 664,070,351, forward strand.
TGAAACCGAGCAACGAGCTGGAGTGATAATGTTTGTAAAGTGGAGTGGAGTGGACTCAACCGAATACCTAGAAGGCGTGCTGTTCTATGACAGGTATAGAGTGATTTTCTCTTAATAGCAGGTTTGGTATTATTGAAAATTGTGCTGTGGTGCAGTTTAAAAAAAGATGATACCTGATAGGTACTTGGCATGGACCCTGTGGGGCATAACAGCACAGTGCTAAAGGTTTTTCTTAGACTCAGTTATTGTAACGTAATAAGGTAATAAATTTCTTTTTGTTCCTTTAGATATAACAGGTTTGTTGCTGGGAGTTGGAGAAAAGCTTTGTTAGAATCTCATACCGTCACACTGGAGGAATCAACAGACTGAGGTATAATTTATTTATTTGATTTCAGAAATACCTTTGAGCCAGAGGCTCGTTTACAAAGGTTCCATGTCATGAAACAAAATATAGAGCATAAGAAATAGTACATTTAACATTTAGCACAGAAAACAATTATTCTATTATACAGAGTAGTTACAGGTCTAGTACATTCAAGAGTCAGGAGTTACATTTTCCTGGCAACAAAAAAAGGAGAGAGGTAGAAGACATTTTCAACAGTAAAAAGACACAGAGAGGCATGGAAGGGTAAAATTTGTTCCAGGTGACCTATGCAGTGGTTAGGAACCAGAAACCTGATGGGGGAGATACAGTTACATAAGACCAGAGCAGGACAGAAGATGTACAAAATTGTAGATAGGGGAATGTGGTATGAGGCAGAAAATGATGAAGGGGGGCGACAGTTCAAGGGTAGAGGGGAGTGGAAAGGGAGATAAGGCAGTGGGTAGTCAAGGCAAGTAAGAAACCGAAAACTAGAGTAGGGGCAGAGGTGGGTAGGGGAAGGAGTGGGGGATGAAGGGCATAGGAGAGGTGAGCAGGGAGGGGGGATTGAAGGGGGCATACAAGCAGGTGGAGGTGTCATGGGGAGGATAGGAGGGAGTGAAACTGGTGGAAAGTGAGGGGTTGCAGGGAGGTAAGGTAAGGGGTGGACAAGAGAAGCGGGAGGTGGAGGGGCAAGAGGAAAAAATTAGGGAAGGGATGTGCTGAGCAAGGAGTTGCCCGAGAATGAAAGGGTGGTAAGCAGGGAGTGAAAGGAGAGGAAGGTGCCTGGGTCGGGCAATCACATCCACTAGGAGGGTAGGAGAGAGCCTAGGTCCAACAGTCACATCCACTAGTAGATGCAAGTAGTGTGCGAAGTTTAGCGTTAAACTGACTAAGCCTAACTTCCCTTTGTAGGGCTACACTAAGAGAATTAAGACAGGAAGGTGCCTGGTATTCAAAAGACTGCTGGCCTTGCACCGTACGGTGGAAGGGGACTTCGAGGGTGTGGTTATGGGTGTTCCTGGTGCTTCTTGTGGAGTCAGGCAGGCTAAGGAGGTTCCTGATACCCAATGGGGTAAGTCCGAGGGTAGCTTTTTTTGCCAGCAGACAGACATGATATTGTATCCTGTAATCCAGGTTAAGCCAATCAGTCTGTGCATAAAGGTTGCAAGTGTGGGTCTTCTGGGTTGCTCCCAAAATGAGCCTGCAGGCCTTGTTTAGGGAAGTTTTCACCCGTTTTAGGGCAATAGGGGTTGCTAATCTATAAACTGCAAGGCCATAGTCAATGACCGATACAACTGTGCTAGTGACTGCCATTTTCAGGGTTTCATAGGTTATGCAATGTTTGTTTTTTATAGAGCAGCCCTAGCCTTGGGTTTGCTGTCTTAGCTACTAGGTCGATATGTTGTGAGTAGGTAAGGGCGCTGTCCAGGGTTACTCCCGGATATTTAAAGCAGTTTTCTGTCTCCAGCGGGGAAGCAAGTTTGTTATAAATTTGTATTTGGAAGGACTTGAGTTAACTATTGCTGGATGCAAATATCATGGTTTTTGTATTTTTGTAGTTTAACAATAGTCTCGATTTGAGGAACCATTGCTCAGCAGCAGCGAAATTGACTTGCATTTGACTTTCCAGAGCAGTAGGGTCTTGGTGGCTTGAAAAAAGAACCACATCATCTGTGTACAAAAGGATATTGTCTTTAAGGGCTGATGGGAGTTGGTTAAGGAACAAGCTGAAAAGAAGAGGGTCAAGGGTGGACCCTTGCGGAACACATAATTCATAATTCCGCTATACAAGACACTAGTGAGGCCCCACCTGGAGTACAGTGTACAGTTCTGGAGACCATACCTACGTAAGAACATAGACAGGGTAGAGAAGGTTCAGAGGAGGGCAACAAAGATGGTGCATGGATTGCATCACAAGTCCTATGAAGACAGGTTGAAGGAACTGAACATGTACTCCCTGGAGGAGAGGAGGAGGGATAGGATAGAGACATACAAGTATCTTACAGGGAGGAACAGGTGCAGGAAAACACTATTTTTAAGCGAAAAGATGTTCCAGGACTAGAGGGCATGGGATGAAGTTGGAGGGAGGACGATTCAGAGGAAACATGAGAAAGAATTTCTTCACAGAATGGGTGGTGGACAAGTGGAACACCCTGCCAGAGGAAGTGGTGGGGGCTGAAACAATCATGGGATTTAAGAATGCATGGGATAGACATAAAGGAATTCTGGAGGTCAGGGGTAAGGGGCAACAGACCTCTAGGAAAACAAACTGAACTTACAAGCTCAAATGGGCAGACTGGGTGGGCCATAGGCCCTTATCTGCCGACACTGTCTATGTATCTATGTACCTGTTATTACAGGTTTGCTATCAGAGAGGGTGTTTTGGATTTTTAACCTTTGCTCTCTCCCCGAGAGGTAACTCCTGAACCATGGAATTGAGTCTGGCGAGAAACCAGCTTGGGTTAATTTGTACAGCAACAGCTCATGGTTAACGGTGACGAAGGCTTTGGTGAGGTCAATATAGGTTGCCCCCACCATGAGCCCTCTGTCAAGGGCATTGTGTATAAAGCCTGTAAATTTGACTAAAGCAGTAGTGGTGCTGTGTCCCTTCCGGAAGCTGTTCTGCTGGCGGCATGCTGATCCGCAACGATACGCTAAAGTGCTTTTGAAAGTGTTGGAAGGATTGAAATAGGTCTGTAGTTAGTGTGGTTAGAGTGATCCCCACTTTAATGAATTGGCATAACCACTGCGGATTTCCATACATCCGGAAATACCCCAGTAGTAAGAGATAGGTTTATAATTTTGGTTAGAGGGACAAGGAGGAAATCAATGGTAAGCCCAACAAGCTTTAGATCGAGTGAGTCACTGCTAGCTCTGCAGTTGTTAAGAGCTTTTGATGGGTATTTTTTGCCTTCATTGGAGTGATGATCTTCAAGTAGAAGGGGGGGGGGTGAAAGGCCCTGGTATGTCCCCTTGGCCTTTGAGTGTAGCTTATCCTACAAGGGCTCTAGGAAGTCAGGGGGCAGGACAGAGCTTAAGTCTGTAAACGCATTGTTAAAAGTGTCTGCAATAGTCTTTGGGTCCATAGTAGGGGTTCCATCAACATTAAGTAATGTGGGGGAGGTCTTGGTTGGTTTACCTGTGAGCTGCCTGATGTTTTCTCACTCAGAACCTTCTGGGGTTCCCCCACGTATTGGTTAGCTCTGATATAAAATGGAGGATTTTTGCTTTCCTAATTGCCCAGGTACAATTGTTCCTGGCTGTTTTATAGTTCTGCAGGTCGGAGGGTGTGGCAGAGTACTTGGCTTTCATCCACAGGTCATTCCTGAGTTTTAATAACTGGAGAAGCTGAGGTGTGATCCAGGTGTTATAGGAGGCCCGGATCTTTTGTGTAGTGATAGGTGCAAAGATATCACAAGTTTTGTTAAAATAGTTAATTAGCCCAACAAGTGCGGAGTCTACATCATTTGTAGTGTCAAGAAAGCTCCAATCATGCTGTCTTAGGTGTGCTTTAAAGGCCTCCAACTTGCCTTTTTTCAACAACCTGTTAGTGACAGTTTTTGGTGGAAGCTTTGGGCATTTATTAGACCAGCAGCAAATTACAGGTGAGTGGTCGCTAATGGAGTCAGTGAGAACTGTAGTGCTGACTGTTCTTTCTGGGTAGTTTGTAAAGAGCCAATCAATGAGAGAATTTGTTCCTGTTCTGTAGTTAGACCACGTGGGGGCACATACCAGTTGTGACAAGTTTAATGCGGCAAGGGCATCTTTGATTGAACCAGCTTCTGGGGATAGCCAGTTGATGTTAAAATTCCCCATCATTATGAGCTCTGTCCTATGCCGCTGTCCAGCCAGAAAGTTATGAACAATTTTAAAGCCATTTTGTTGGTCCTTAGGGGAAATGTAGACAGATGCCACAATTAGTGATTTTCCATGTTTGCCTAGCAAAACTTTGATTGGAGCTGGGTGCCACAGGTTGATGTGACGTTTGATAGTGTTAGAGGCTGGAGGTGCTCTCTTACAATAATAGTAACAGTGTAATCGCCTATTAATTTATTGCAGATTACCCCTTTTTCTACCTTTGGCTGCATTCATTCGGGCTAACTATGTAAATGTGATATTATCAATCATGGGGTAATCCCCTCTATGTTGTACCTAGTAAGGTATCATTCACTGATGCTTTGTAAGCTTACATAAGTTCTGGATGACAGTTCCTCTCCTATCCTACTGTGGAATATACTAACATACTAAAATGCCAGCAGAATAGGCCTAATGGTCTTTCGTGTCTGTTCGTTTGGTCAGCCCCCACCTTGGGAGCTGACCTTGCTGCCCCCCTCGCCTTCTCTGGCTTCTCCCTTCCCAGTTCCGGATATTCTCGCTGCACTGGATTTTGCTTCCAGAACCCTTCCCCTGTACCTGTCCCACCCCCTCTTGAACCCCTCCACAGTCTCTGCCTCCACCAGCCCCCTGGGCAATGCATTCCATGGCTCCACCACCCTCTCAGTGAAGTAGCACCTCCTCTTTTCTCCCCTGAATCTTCTCCCCTCCAGCTTCCACCCATGCCCTCTAGTTGCCCTCTCCTCCTTCCTTCGAAGCACCCTGACTGCTCCTCCCCTATTTACCCCTCTTCAGACCTCTATCATGTCCCCCCGGTCCCTTCTCTCTTCTAATGTGTACATATTTAGCTCTTTGAGACTCTCCCCATAGGTCCTGTCCCCCAAGCCCCAAATCATTTTGGTTGCCCTCCTCTGGACCCTCTCCAGGAGTTTAATATCCCTCTTTAAGTGTGGCCTCCAAAACTGCACACAATACTCGAGGTGTGGCCTCACCAAGCAGTTATACAGAGGGAGTATCACTTTCCTCCTTCTGGAGGTGATCTCCCCAGCGATGCATCCCAGCATCCTGTTGGTCTATGTGCTTATAGTATTTCCTTGCAAAATCTAACAAACATAAATTTAAAAATCAAAAAAGATGGCACTTTTTCTTGTCACTGTACTGCGGTTTGTACTGCGGTTTTATCTGGAAACTGAAGGCAAGGATGCCGATTGTAGTTCCCATCCATGTTCCCCAAATGTTTTGGATTGCTCCTGTTAAGAATCCACTTATCTAATCTATTCTTGAATGCCTATGACTTCTGATTGTAGGATTTACGCACTTTGGGGTCTCATGGCTGAGCCCCATTAAATGATTATTTACAAGGACTGGGTGTCTTTGTGGACCAGTCCTCAGTTCTTGCTAAAGGTTGTGTCTGATTTTTCATTGAATGAAACCACTCATCTGCCTGTGTATTATCCTGGGCATGCTAACAAACAGGGAGCATTGCTACATACACTAGACATACGTAGAAAACTGTATTTCTACCGTGATCGCACTAAGGACTGCACAAAGTCCTCTCACCTGTTTGTTTCGTTTGCCCCGGTAAGGAGGGTACCTATGTGTCAAAACAGTGCATGTCCAAATGACTGGCTAACTGTATTATGTTCTGCCATAGGAATCATGGTAATGAGCTTCCTGGTGCTGTCCGTGGCCACTCTACCTGTGGCATGGACACTTCTGTTGCTTGTTTCTAGAATGTTTCTGCAGCTGACATACGTGCTGCTGCCAAATGGAGCACTGCACATACTGATACTGAGCATTGCAGTCTGCACATTGTCCCTTGCAGACGTGCGGGTTTTGGCTTCGCTGTACTCCAAGGCCTTCTGTCATGTTGTCCTCTCAGACACAGGCCTCTTCCCAGGCTGCTTTGTGTACTGCTTGTAAATCATTTCAAAGGTGTGGTTCAATGAAGGCAATATCCTTGATGAAGACCGAGCAGTTACTTACCGTAACAGCAGATCTCCGAGATCATCCTCTCCATTGGGCTGAAGCCCAACCACCCTCCTTCCTCTTTACTGAAGAAGGGGCTGGCAGTGATGTCTCCTGATTAATTGGGGTGTCCATAAGTGCCTTATATTTACTGTTTTTTTTTTCCCAGTCACATGTCTCTCTAAATGTCTCTGGTCCTGGTTTAGTCTGATGGTTCCTCCCAGAAGGATACCCTCTGAGCTTGTCTCCAGCGAGAAACTGAGGATGAGATGGGGTCACCCACCTTTTATAGGTATCAACATCATATGTATTTGTGGGTGGCCCCCAGCTACCAAACATTTCCAAGGCTCCCTCATGGTTTAACCAGCTTCCCCCTGATATTGTGAGTGAGACTAAACTTAGTCCCTTTGAGCTCAAGCTTCGCAAGCACCTTACGGCCCTAAGCAACTGTGACTGTGTCCTTTAGCAGATCTCCCCCTTATGCTCCACATGCACTTCCCCTTCCTCCAATGTCTCCTCCCCATATCTATTATTTCCCCCAATGTCTCCTTCCCCTCCTTTTATTTCCCACCCTCGTTTCTTTCCTCCCTGTAGCCCTCCCTTCCCTCTCCCACCCTATCAAATTCCTCTCTCAGCTACCCCCACTACCCTGGGCTCCTCCCGCTCTCTCCTCTCCTTCCCTCTCTCCATTTACCCCTAGTCTTACCTTACCCCTCTTAGTCCCCTCCCCAGCCCACTCCAATCCTTCTAACCTTTCACCCTCTTCTCTCTCTCTCCGATATTCCCAACGATGGCTGCCTAGCACCCACTGCCTGTCAGGCCCACCATACTCCTAGCCTCTCTCCCTCCCTCCCTGCTGCACTGCTTTACTCTCACTCGACAAGGTTGATGATGTGAGGTCACCCTAATGATGATTGCCTTTCAGCAGTCGCTGTTATGACATAGAACCAAATGAGGAGAGTAGCGACTGCTAAAAGGCTAGCTCCCAGCCTCAAGGCTGTAATGAGGCTTAACTTTGACTGAAACTAAAGGAAGGGGAAATGGAATGGGACTTGGAGGACCTTAGACAGATGTAGGGAGAATACCTTTCAGATGTGCTACTGGCATGGTCTGCTCAGCTAAAGGAACCCATATGGGCTTAGGGCTTCTCTGTCTGGCAGTTGGTCTCAAATGCACCACCAAGAGGTGCCATGGACCTAGGGTCTGCATGATTACGGCTTCCCCTGGAGCACTGGACTTTACCACCCAGTGGGACTGCTGGCAGGCACCACTAGACACAAGTGGTCTACCGAGAATGACCCCAACCTAAGACAAGGGACTTATCCTGAAGGTGTGGACTTCAAGGGGAAAGCATGAGCATGTCTACCCAAAGGGCAAGCCTGAGAGCAAGATACTGGGGACTGGAAGGTGGCCCACATGAATATTTTCATAGCACCTGATGCCATGGAGGCAGAATTGCCTGGCTAAGTGATGACTGCTGATGAAATCATTGATGTGATTGAGTTTAACTGACTGAATGGTGATTGCTGAAATTAATGACTGATATTGACCGATAGTAAAAGAATGAAAAGATACTGGAAGTATGAATGCTTAGCAAAGACCAAAATCATAGGTAAAACTAAAGCACAAGCAGAGAAAGGCAGAAGCTGTATTAAACTATGACGAGGTGATAGGTGGCCTTTTGATACAGCAGTAGGGCTACCGCTCATGACTCTGGTGAACAGGCCTTGGGAATGTGCCGGAGTCATCATAGAAACATAGAAACATAGACTTTGACGGCAGATAAGGACCACTTGGCCCACCCAGTCTGCCCATTTCCCTACCTACAGGATAAGTTGCAGATCCTAGTTAACCAACAGCCTATTTCCTGCAACCCTCCACTACAGTTGCCTTATGTCTGTCCCATGCATGTTTGAATTCCACCACTGTTTTAGACCCAACAACCTCCCAGGAAGGCGGTTCCATGCATCCACCACTCTCTCCATGAAAAAGAAATTCCTCACATTACCCCGAGCCGTCCCCGCCTCTATCTTTAAATTGTGCCCCCTTGTTCTTACACATCTTTTTTTCTGAAAGATGCTACCCTCCTGGACTTTGTTGATTCCCTTCAGGTACTTGAACATTTCTATCATGTCCCCCCGTCCCTCCTTTCATCAAGGGTATACATATTAAGCTCTCTCAGGCTCTCTTCATATGGTTTCTGATGCAGACCCTGCACCATTTTAGTTGCCCTCCTCTGGACTGCTTCCATCCTGTCTATGTCCTTGCGTAGATGAGATCTCCAAAACTGCATACAGTACTCCAGATGGGGTCTCACCAACTGTCTGTACAGAGGGATAACCACTTCCCTTTTTCTACTTGTGATGCCCCTTCCTTTGCATCCCAGTATCCCCCTGGCTCTCCTTACTGACTTCTCACATTGCTTACCAATCTTTAGATCATCTGATATAACTACCCCCAGGTCTCTTCCCATTTTTGTTGTTGTTAGTACCTCCCCTGCTATTGTGTACTCTTCTCCTGGGTTTTTGTTTCCCAGGTGCATTACTTTGCACTTCTTTGTATTGAATCTAAGTTGCCATATGTCTGACCATTCCTCCAACCTTGCCAAGTCCCTTCTCATCCTTTCTACCCCACTTGTGTATCAATTTCTGTTACAGATCTTTGTGTCATCTGCAAAGAGGCATACCTTTCCTTCCAGACCCTCTGCAATGTCACCTATAAAGATGTTAAAGAGGACTGGACCCAGTACTGAGCCCTGAGGTACTCCACTAGTGACCTCCCCTTTCTTCAGAATGTGTTCCATTCACTATTACCTTCTGTGTCCTTTTTTGCAGCCAGTTTGCTACCCAGGCTACCACCCTGGGACCCACTCCCAAGCTGGCTAACTTGATTATTAATCTTCTGTGCCGGGACTGTGTCAAATGCCTTGCTAAAGTCTAGGTAGGCCATATCCACAGCCCCTCCCTGGTCTATTACTTTGGTCACCCAGTCAAAGAAATCATTAGAGTCATCTGACATGACCTTTCTGCTGTAAATCCATGCCGCTTTGGGTCCTGTGCCCCACTGGCCTCTAGGTACTCAACAATTCTTTCTTTCAGAAGTGATTCCATCATTTTCCCTACCACTGAGGTCAAACTTACAGGTCTGTAGTTTCCTGCTTCTGCCTTGCTCCCACTTTTGTGAAGGGGAATCACATCTGCCCTCCTCCAGTCCTCAGGTACCACCCCATCCTCCCATGATTTGTTAAAAAGTGTGGTCAGTGGTGTCACTAGGTCCTCCCTTAGTTCTTTTAGGATTCTGGGGTGAATCCCATCAGGCCCCATTGCTTTGTCTACCTTGAGTTTTAGGAGTTCTTTCAGGACTCTTTCTTATGCAAATGGACTGGTGTCAACTCCCCTACCCAGAGTGCTTCTATTGTCTGGTTTAGGTAACGCCTCCTTATCTTCTTTTGAAATCTAGATTTAGTAGTTGCCGTATTGGTCCTTGCAAGAATAGATCCAGAAGCAAATGATTTGATACCTTTTAATGGACCAACATAGATGTAACAACAAGAACAAAGTGCTCTAGCTTTTGGACCAACCAGTCCTTCTTCAGAAGCTCAACAGAGCTTCTGAAGAAGGACTGGTTGGTCCGAAAGCTAGAGCACTTTGTTCTTGTTGTTACATCTATGTTGGTCCATTGAAAGGTATCAAATCATTTGCTTCTGGATCTATCTTCTTTTGTGACTACTGAGCAAAAGTATTCATTCAGTATCTCTGCCTTTTCACTGTCTCCCTCTGCCCACCTCCCCTCTCCCTTATTAATCTTCACTATTCCTCCCTTAATCATGGACCAGCCAGGGGGAAGGAGAGAGTCATCTCTCACACAGAACTACTGCCACCTCATGACGTACAGATGGGAGTGTGCTTGGGAAACAGGGAGGGAGGGACACTGGGCAGCCTACTGCACAAGCATGCTAATGTGTGCTCATGGCAGGGACCTCAACCCAAATGTCAGCATCCCTGTGAGGTTAGGGGGCATAACAAAAAAGGTAAATTAAGAATGGTAAAATCCCCTCACCGCCTGTAGCTCCTTAAAGGCTTGTTAATTCAGCTCAAAGGTGGTACATCTGCCACGCCGCAGTGGAGAGGTGCAAAAACAATTAAAAAACTCTGTGGTGACAATGCTGAAGCAGCCTAACGAAGTAAGACTGTCCAAAATGTCTGACTGAGTAAGAGGAGTCATTGTGGCCTAACTAGGAAGCAAAGTGAAATAAATGAGGAGGAATGCAGTGAACAGAGAGGAAGGGTTATGTGATGGGGTTGGATAAGACCCTGTCCCATTTGTTATGCAACAATAATTAAATGCAAGGATCTCTTCTATCCTCTCCTTTTCTGTCTCATCTGTCTGATTGCACAGTCACATTTTCTTGTGAGACTTAGTAACTGATCACTCTGATGGTCTCACAGTTCTCCCCCTCCTGCTATCTCCCTGCCATCACTTGCTGTTTCTATCTTTTCTTTCCCCTTGCTTATCAGTGGTTATATATGAACCTTTGTGTGAATCTTTCTGTGAAACTGGGTTCTCTGGTTTGAAAATGTATATAGTTACATTGTAGAAATGATTGCAGAAAGTTATTTGGAACTCAAGGGGTTGACTTGTTTGACCTCCACAAACTCTTTTGCAAAACTGCAACCAGGAGATTAGTTCCGGGACACCATGTTATCTTTTGCTTCACCTACAAAGAAAGAAACGGACAAATTTCTGATGCATTTTTTGAGAAACAGGATGTCTTTTAACAAGCTCAGAATGCAGAAATTAATTGCCAGGCAAATACTTCTTATAAAAAAGAGCAATGTTTTGCTGGAGAGAGAGACTGAAATTTAGAATTAGACATACTCTCAAATAATGGACTTTGTTTTCTTAGTTTGTACTGCCTTTGTAAATAGCTATCCTAAACAATTGTATTTATTTTTACTGTTATTGATAATAATAGCTACTTGAAAATTTGTTTTTTACTTACTCTTTGAGCCCCCTACCTCTCCATGTCCGGACCCTCTTTCCGGGTCTCTCATGTATCTTGCAGGCTGCACCGCTGGGACAAGGGGCTCATCTCTCATTAGTGCCCCACTCCCGTATGTGCCATTTAACCACCAGATAACCCCCCGGGTGGGGCAGAGGAGTCCCCATTCTCCACTGAATCTTCAAAGGAACATGCACCAGAGGTGGTCCCCTGGATACCATGGTCACCGACGCAGGAGCTCTTTGCCTAGCCTGGATGTGGGGCATTTTTCCCTGGTTTTCTGCCCCACCTCTGCAGACATTGGCACTCAAGGAGGGCCAATGAGACAGGAACACACTGAGACATACCCTCGCTCAGGTCCCCAGCTGGTGCCCACCCCTCCCTCGTACTCTGTGCCCTCTGCTGCACCTCCACCTGTGGTCACCAAGGTGGCAGTATCACAGCAAGAGCTGCAGCCCACCCATCCTGGAGAAAGACAGTGACCCACCAGGTACTCAGTCCTTCTCCCCCTGGTCAACCCTCTAACAACCCAAGCTTGCTACCGAACCTGGGTCACCAGCGCTGCAAGCAGTAGCGCTACCACTGCACCAGTGGGCCGGCCCCGCTACTTGCTAATTTTACAACTGCTCCTGGTTTGCCTATGCTTCCTGACCTGTGCCTCAATGACAGTTAACAAGTGGCTTGGTATGGACAGCAGGTAGAACAGATTGAGAGAACACAACCTAGATACAGCAAAATTACATAGGTAGGACATGGAGACTAGTAAGCCCACTGAAGGCCAAAATGGAATAAGTAAACACAGGAGTTACATGAGGACACGAGGAAATCATGAGTCGCTGACCTAGAGAAAAGAAGGATCTGCACAATGCTGCAGTCAAAGATGGCAGAAAGACAAACTACTAACCAAGAAACCCCCTGAAGTCATCAACAAAAGAGAAAGTCCAAAAAGCAATGAGGAAAAGCAGGAGGAAACACAGGGAGGGGATACAACCGGAGCCCCAGTGACCAGAGGCAGCAGAGTACCCAGCAAAGCCTCCAGCTCCAGCAAAGAAACACAGCTTCTGAAAAAGGCTGGAAGAAGTGGGGTCGAAAAGCCCAGGAAAGGGGTGTGCCTGGTTGCTCCCACACATCGAATTGTAGGCACAGCCTTTTAATTATTAACTAACTGCAACACAGCATAAGGACTGGGAGGGAAGAAGATGTATTTGCATGGTGCAGTGTGATGTGGAAGGAGGGGGGAGAGGTAATGAGAGCTGGTAGAGAGTAAGGGAGTTGGGAGATATGTAGATATTAATTATTTTCCCAAGTGAGCTATTCTAATTAGGCCAGGATTTCACACTTTATAGATAGTGCCAAAACTAAATTTAGGATGCCTTACCCTTTGGTATTGTATGACAGACATTTTCATTTGATAGGCTTGCACAAAGTTATATCAAAGCTTAGATTCTGTTATATCTTTAGTGGTCTGTAAGGGCCATCCCCACTCCCTGAGACTCCGACACAACTAGCATGTGCTCTCTATAACGCAGAGTACTCAACATCTTTTTACAGATTAGCAGTATTAGTTGTCTTACTTTTTTTTAAAACTTCTTTTTATTATGTGGGTTCCGGCAAGTACAGTACATAGAAAATGCATACCTGTGTTTACCAGGGTACTATTGTTCATAACTTACAATTACAATGCCTTCATTGTGCGCCTGCATTCCCTGCTGTACCTTCTTGCTAATATTGTACTGTTTCAACAGGACTGTATTCCTCCTACACTCTACTTGGAACTCTCTCTCTGTCTGTTAGTACTGTCTCCTGAATGTCTAAGTAAGCATTAAGCCACAACGAAGGTGGCATCTAATGCTGGATTGATGCATGGTTGGGAGGGTTGTGGCCCGGGCTGGAGGCAGAGGCAGTGTTTCACCCAACCATGCATCAATCGCGATAGATGCCACCCGCCCAGAAAGCTTAATGCGCTTGCAATGGGCCGTGGGAGGACAGAGTTGCCAGAAGCCTATGTCATGTGCGTTCAGCAGCATTACACAGGGGGTCAGAGTTCTGAGCATACATTTCTGCTGCACTTTCAAATGTTGTGAGATGACAGCATTAACATGCTGATGCACTCCAATTATTCACAACGTCTACTTACAGCACATAGTGCGTCTCACATGACACTCCGGAAACTGTGCCAATCGGCGCGGCTATTTCTTTCCTGGCAGCCGTTGGAGGTCTCCGGTACACTGCTTACTCACCACAGTGTGTGATCGGTGCCAAATTTACATGCCGGCCGAGTCACTTCCCTTTCCCTCTTGTACACTCATCCGACGTCACCCACTGACTCTTGTCCTGCTAGTGCCTCTCCGGTGTGGTGCCTTCCGCTGTGCTCCACTCTACGTGTAGCTCGTCTTCCTCTCGTTCTGCCACACTTGCCTGTCCACAACTCTCTCCCCACCTGTGCCCAGTGCTGCTAAGCTGGGGGTCTGGCTGCTGTCAGTACTACTTTGGCGGGCACGGCATATACTCTGGGTTAATACCCGCTCCGATTCGGGTCCTGTGATGCCATTCCGCCTATCGCTGCTGCCGATTTCCAGTGTGTGATTAATGCCATGTTACAACTCCTATTAATTGACCCACTTAAGGTGGACAGATCTACCTTGTCTTAAGCTATGTCTATAATGTTAAAGATCCCATTTATACCATACTCTGCAATCCCTGTACAGCGGACACTGTGAGCTCCTCTATGCCCCTGTTACATGTTGCGAACTGTCTGCTAACAGCCTGCTTAATCCTCCCCTTATTGTTCAGATGATTAGTCTGGTACTATAAAGACATCACTCATGCCACCTAAAGCCTAATAACTGACACCTGACTCAAGGGAATTACTCCACAGTCTGCCTGCCTGTGTAACCTCCCCCTCCTCCCCTTGATGATTGCTACTCAGCTCCATGATCCCCCAATCACCACAAGCAGTGGACACAAAAATACCATCAGTGTTGTTTACTGCTAACTCCCCAATCAGCAGCAAATGGCAGCTCCCCATACCCTTGGTTGGTAGGGGAAGGGGTATGTTGTTATTTTAACTTTTTTGAGTGGGCTGGGTTCGTGAGCAAAGAAATTTCATATTTTAAGATTTTAGGATATAGCGGACACCCCTTATAGCGGACACAATCTGCTTGCACAAACATGTCTGTTATAAGAGAATTCCACTGTATATATCAAATAACTAACCATTGGTTCTTAAAACTTAAATAGACTTTTACCTGTGAGTTTACCACCCTTCCCTGGTGTTGTTCTGTGCATCCTTGTACCTTCTTTTTGGGTATTCTGTCCTAATTAACCCTGCGCTAATTGCTCCAATACAGGCATCCCTTCCAGCTCTTCTATTAGGTGGTAAAAAGGAAGCCATCTGGTGTTGAATCGTTCAATTTTAATGTGGAGTCTAGCTGTAATGAACTCTGTTTCCATATTGTTTTGCAATTCCTAATCCAGTCTCCCACAGTAGGAGGGGTGTTTGTAAGCCAGCTTTGCATGATTGCTTTAGCTGCTGCTACAATTATAATATTAAATAAATATTTTTTTTGCATTGCTCTTCAGCTGTTGTGGGTATAGTCCTATGACTAAGTTCCACCCACTTAGGCCCTGTGGCACCTCCATGATACTCTGAATCCAGTGCGGTACCTCTCACCAGAAATTTTCCAGTACCCTGCAGGCCCAGTGGATACATATAGGTGTCCCCACCTCCCCATACCCTCTCCAGCAGCTATCTGAGGCTCCTGTCTTGATTATTTTGTCCTATTTGGTGTCAAAAAGAATCCACTCACCAGTTTCCACTGGAACTCCCTCCAGCTCCCAGACAACGTGGTCTTGTGTACTGATTGCCAAATCTGGATCCAATCCCTAGGGAAAATTGTTCTCTGCATTTCCTCTTCCCACTGGGCTTGGATCCTGTCCACCTTGACCAGTCCTGTGTCTAAATTGAGAAGATGATATAAATCAGAGATTATATGCTTCGCAGATGGGAGATGGGAGAAAGCATACGATTGTACCTCCAGTGGTTGCTGCCTCACTCCTGCTGCCTAAGTATGTCGTGTTCTAATATATAGGACTGCACCTGTCGGTATCTTAAAAGGTCTGACTGCGGAAGCTGAAATTCTGTGTGTGTGTGGGAATAGTTTGTTCTCCATCCCACCCACTCTAATTCCCTGTATATGGTTGTTAGTTCTAATAGCCTTTGCCAATGGTTCCATGCTCAACACAAACAGGAGAGAGGATAAGGGGCATCCCTGCCTTGTGCCTCTTTCTATTGGGATACTTTTGCAGATGGTACCATTTACCTTTATCCTTGCCTATTTTTGTTTTTTATAAATAGTACCCATAGATGCCAGAAACAGTTTTGGAAACCCCATTTTCATCAGAGTTGTGGTCAAGAACTCCCAGGTAAGCCTGTCAAAAGCCTTTTCTGCATCAATTAATATGGCTATCCGGGACTCGTTGCTGGTGCCTCCATCTGCAGGATATTTAGCATCCATCTGACGCTGTCTCTTATGTGCCTCTCTGGTACAAATCCTGTCTGGTCTGGGTGAATTCATTTTGGGGCTAACTGTTGTAGTCTGGTTGCCAGAATTTTGGTATATATTTTGAAATCTTGGTTGAGACGTGAGATAGGCTGATATGATTCACAAAGTTCTTTATTTTTATCTGTTTTGGAGATCACTGTTATAAGTGCATCATTCCAGGCGTGGTATGACCCCTTTTGATTAGCAGTGCCAGAATAGCTTTCCCAATAATGAAGACAGTTGCTCTTTAAATAATTTATAAAAATCAGTGTTGAAGCCATCAGGTCCTGGAGATTTATTGGATGGGAGATCAGCTATCATTTTTTTAACCTCTACATTTATTTTATTTATTTATTTGTACATCAGTTTACAACCTTTGAGCCAGAGGCTTGTTTCCAAAGGTACCTTGTCGCAAAGACGACAAATACATTACAACATTTAGTTACATCATTGCGGTTACAGCTTTTACATCGTTGCGGTTACAACTTTGGTAGACATAAGCAGTTATTTCTTTGTTACAATATGTGTGTTACAGGTTTGGCATTCACAAGCTATTACAGTTATTTGGATACAGAGTGACAGATAAAGCATACATTGGTAAGGCAGACACGTAGTCTTGAGCAGAGACTGCCGGAGGTAAAAAATTCAGAGGGCTATGGGACATGGTTGGTGATTAGTTTGGGTGAGGAGCCACTCAGTGAGTTTTGTCATGGCATAGTGAGCTAGATCACCTAGAGACAAGCACAGCTACGCATGTTAAATAGCTGACTCCGAAGTGAGATTTTGAAATGGGAGATTGTAGGGGTATCAGAGATGGATGTGGGGAAGGTATTGTACCAGGAGGGAGCTCTGTAACAGAAGGACCTTTGTCCATGTGTGGTCCTGGACCTAGGAACTAGCAGGGTGGCCTTGGAGGAGGTACGAGTTTGGACTAAGGGTTGTGCTAGGTGGATAGAGGCTGTCAGCCCAGGCGGGGATAGTCCAAGGAGGTTTTTTTTTGTTATGAAGCAGGTTTGGTATCTGAGCCATTTGTCCAGGTTAAGTAGCCTAGCCATGTCATATAGCTGGCAGATATACATACATAGATACATAGACAGTGTCGGCAGATAAGGGCCTATGGCCCACCCAGTCTGCCCATTTAAGTTTGTAAGTTCAGTTTATGTTTTCCAGGAAGTCTGTTGCCCCTTACCCCTGACCTCCAGAATTCCTTTATGTCTATCCTATGCATTCTTAAATCCCGTGATTGTTTCAGCCCCCACCACATATGAGTTAGCCTAATTAACCTACAGGCCTTATTCAAGGTGAGTCGGATTTTATTGAGGGCGGTTGTGTCCGCAGCACCATAGACTGGCAGGCCATAGTCCACAAGGGACATTACTGAGGAGGTGACTGCTAGTCGGAGGGCGTCGGGGGGGGGGAAGCAGTGCTTGTAGCGGTAAAGGATACCTAGCCGAGCATTTGCAGCTAAGGCTAGAGTATCAGTGTGGTCGTGGAATGTGAGGGCTGAGTCAAAGGAGACCCGAGGTACTTGTACAAGCGGACTTGATGGAGAGGATGCTTGGAACCAGGGAGGATGTGGAGTGGGAAATTGCTGGCTTTGTTTTGGGGATGGGAAAAGAGCATAGTTTTTTTTTTAGATTGATTACAGGCCTATGCTCTTTGAACCAGGTTTCAGCATCATTAAAGGATAGTTGCAAGGTGTCTTGTAGGGAGATGGGGTTTCGGTGGGTGGCGAAGATGACGGCATCATCTGCGTACAACAGGATATTACCAGAGCATGCTTTGGGCAGGGTGTTGAGGTAGAGCGAGAAGAGAAGAGGACCAAGGATGGAGCCTTGGGGGACACCTGAGCAGATAGGACATGTATTGGAGAGGGTCCCATTGATTTTAACACGCTGAGAGCGGGCAGACAGGTAGCTGGAGCACCAGGAGACTGGTCCAGTGACAAAGCCGGTGCGACTAAGGGCATCCAGCAGTAGGGGGTAGGAGACAGTGTCGAATGCCTTTGAGAGGTCAATAAACACTGCCCCGGCTAGCGAGCCAGAGTCCAGGGAGGAATGAAGAAAATTTGAAAACTCTATGAGGGCAGCGCTGGTACTGTGACCTGCACGGAAACCATGCTGTTCTGGGCAGAGGATGTTGTGTTTGGTCAGGTAATCCATAATTTGAGTAACCACCAGTTTTTCTAGGGCTTTTAAGAGGGGGTGGGAGAATGGAGATGGGCCGGTATTTCCCGGCTGTGGACCTGTCACCTCCTTTGTGTATGGGCGTAACTGTGGCAGTTTTCCAGGCTGAAGGGAATTGCCCCAGGCAGAGAGATTTATCGAGCAAGCTAGTTAGCGGGGCAAGGACCTGATCCAGAACCCGACGGAGGATACTGGGGTCCAGGGAGTCGCTGCCAGTACTATTGCTCTTTAGAGCTTTAATCAGGTGTGGCCTGACTTCCTGGGCAGTTACCCTGCGTAAGTGGAAACTAGGATATTGAATGACTGGGGCAGGTAGGGAGGAAGGAGGGTCAAAGAAATCTCTAGGGAGGACCGAACTAAGGTCCGTGAAGGATGAGTTGAGGAAGAGATCGACGCGTCTCAAAAGGTACACACCTCATGTGGCAGTTTAGGGAGTTGTTGCCCCCTCCAGGAATGTCTGAATTTTCCCTGTCCGCTGTGCTACCTCCTGTTCTTTACATAATGAGGTGTAAAATTATGCAAATGCCTGTGCAATTTTTCCTGGATTTGTTTCATTGTGCCCCTGTTTTGTTTTTGTCAGCATTTTGGTAACCGTTCTTTCTGTCGCCTCTTTTTTTAATTGGAATACTACTAGGACTGTCACTCTCCCTTCCACTTCACAATATCTCTGAGCCGTATATCTTAATTGCCCCTCGATTTTCCTGGTTTTCAGTTCTGGAAGCTCTTTTCTAATTTTTGTGATTTCTTGCAGAGTTTTTTTGCGCAGATATTTTTTATGGACCCGCTCTAGTTCTTTTAATTTTCTTCTAAGGTCTGTTGTTTCCCTAGTCTTTGTTCCATGCATATAGAGGACCAATTAATTATCTGTCCATGCAGGACTACCTTCATGATGTCCCATAGATCCGGCTCTTCCACTTCTCTGCCCTCATTCATTTGTCTATACATTTTAATATGTTCTATCAATTTTTGCTTAAACAGTTTATCATTCAGTAGAAAGATTAAATCTACGGGTTGTTTTCTTTTGTGATTGGCTCAACTGTATTTCTAAAGTGATCGTGGCATGGTCTAATGTAACGATTTGATGTATTCTACTCTGGGTCACTCTGTACATTTCAGTTTTAGGCACAAAGAACATGTCGATACGTGAGTATTCTTGTTGTGGGTATGAGAGAAAGGTAAAGTCTTTTTCTCCCTTGTGTTGTTCCCTCCATTCATCCACTAGCCCTTGTTCTGTCCATAAGTCCCTCAATGTCTTACTTGCTACTTCGTTTGTGTTCTTATAACCTGATGACCTATTGCACTGTGGGTCCATCACACAGTTAAGATCTCCCACCCCCACTATAATGCCACCTTCCGACAAGCCCACCATCTCATGAAACATTTCTTTAATGAATGGCGCTGCACCTGTCTTTGGGGTGTATACATTCACAAAGTACACAGTGATTCCCTGCATGTGACCTGACACCAATACCCATCTTCCCTTACTGTACCTTTTCATGTCTTTGTTCTCAAATCCTAGCCCTTTTCTTATCAGAATTGCTGTCCCATTCTTTTTAGCAGTACTGTGAGAAGAGGCTACCACTTGGCTACCCAGCTTCTCCTGTTTCTGATGTTTACTGTTTGATAGGTGTGATTCTTGCCTCTCTCCTATCCTCCCACACCTCGGTGAACACCCGCACTGCCAACCAACAGGTGTGGTCCATCCCGAGGGTTAGAGCCTCCTTAGCCCAAAGGTCATTCCCACACAGGGCCCCTGTCTGGTACAACGAACTCCCCTCCGAAGTCTCCTCCATCTCCAAATTAGGACCTTTCAAGTCAGCACTCAAAGGGCACATTCTCGCTTCACGGCACTGCCAATGTACCAGCTAGTGCCGGGTCATCTATCTATCATCTTACGGGACCACCCCGCCACTGAGCTCCTACCGATAGGGCTACCAGACGTTACCAATTAACAATGCCTCCTTTGGCTGCACTCACAAGATATCTAATTCTCTACTTCGCTGTAAATATCAAACCTATTACTCCCTTCCTCTATCAGCAAACTTATTGTTCTCTTGAAAACTGTAAAATACAGCTCTCCGTAACACGCTCAATGCAATGTATAGCTGATCTTGATTCTGCAATATTGTATAACTGAAAAAAACTAACCTTTAGCTGCCATTCTATGTCTATATGTATTAAGTGTTTGTGTTTGTTTTTCTGACGTAGAGCCTTTGTGAACCAGTCCCTGACTCAAAGGTTGTAATCCTAAAGTCTGTTAAATAAATAAATAACTCTTGTACAAATGCTATATCATGCTTTAGTTTTTTAAAATCTGCCAGTACCTTAGCCCTCTTAACCACTGAGTTTATTCCCTTTACATTCAGGGATGTAATATTTAGTATACCCATTCTGAGCTGCGTCTATCAAACTTTACTGATGCTCATTCTTCATTTCGACTTTCTTTTCTACTGTGGTGCAATTGTATCTCTCTCCTCTTCCTGCTCAGTTTGCCTGTTTTACCCAATGTAACATAAAACTCACAATTTATTAATACTGAACTATGTACCACAACATGTAAACCTTTAGATAACATTAGATCACGTGCCGTGTGACTTCAAGGTTACTGCAAGTGTGTTTTGGCTGGTTTTTACTGTTTTTTGAGAACCGGTCTCTTTCCCTTCAGAGCGCCAGGTGTCCCGGACCTGAATGATCCCTCACGTTGGTTCTGTGAGGGTTGACTCTCCTGCTGGAGAAGCAAGTCAAACCACTTCTCACAAGCTTTCGGACAGCCAAGACATAGACCGCCCGTCCCCACTCCCTTTTATCTTTATCTCTCTTGGTATGGGGTGTGGGCCCCTTCCTCATTCATTAACCCCCTGGTTTGTTTTCAACTGTCCACCTGTAAGGCAATTCCCTTAGGGTGTGTGTTAAACAGCTCCCTCCTAGCCTTGAATGCTAGCCGTGAGGGATCTTCCTTAGTCACGCCCCCCTGCATCTCAACCAACTCCTCATTTTAGGGGGGGAGGGTCCTCTCCTCCTCTACAGGTCTTATCTAGTTGCCCCTATTCTCCGTGAAAATGTCCACCTAAATTGGCTCAAGTAGATCCCTGATTGTTCCTGCCCCCTCCCCCACATTTCTCACAACTTTTCCCTGCTGGAGCTCCACTCCAGTTCCCTTTCCCTTGACCCTCTGTGTATATTATCCCACTCCCTCCAACTTTCTCTCAGTTTTCTTCCTCGGTGATCTATTCTCTTCCTGTTGGTAATGTCTTGGTTTCTAGCAACTCTTCTTTGTTGCACTGTCTTGTCTGATTCTGCCTGGGTTCGCCCACCCGCATGTTCCCGACTTCAATTACAATCGCTCCACGGACCACCCCTTGCGAGCATTCCTGCCTAGCAAAGGCTCCGTTACCCCAAGCCTCCTCCAGTCCTAACCTTCCATGGCACATTCATTGTTCCTGACTATTCGACCCTGACATAAGGAGTGAAAAATGTCGACATCCCTCCATGGGCCTAACCACTTCTTAACTTACATCATTTATTATCCCACTGGTCCTCAGGATGGGAGGCTGTATTGCACTCACTTTACTCCATGGAGTCATTGCCCCCACAATAGGGATCCCTACATGGACATCTGCTCCCCCACAACAGAGAATGTCCATTCCTTCTTGGCATTTAATCCATTTTGGTGGGTGGTGGTGGGGGGCCGGTGCGGTATAATTATCACAGGCTCACACAGCAAATCAAATCTACCCCCAGGATTCCTTGAGGTCAAAGTGATGGGCCATTACCCGGATAGATCCTTCATACCAGGCAAGATCCCAGGAGTCTGCCTCCTTGATTTCCTCTTTTCCCTCCCCCATTTTTGTGGAAAAAAAAAATAAGTCAATGCTGGTGTGGCCCACTGAGTGACTGGCCCCTCTGTGCGCTCTTGTGTGACAGTTGCCATATGGATTCTTATCTAACCACAGGCCATCTGCTGTCCTGTCAGTGCACTCCCCTTTGTGGCCAAATCGATCTGTAGTCCCTGGCACAGTGACATGAATCCCTGGTATCCCACCCTCACGAGGCATCTATATTTTACTGCTCGAGGGTGGTGTACCATTTATTTTAGGTGCGTCTAATCTTCGGGAAGCCGTCAGTGCTGCATGGGATTTTTGGTTTTCTTGGGGGGTACAGAGAAAATGGGCCGTGAACCAGCTTTCTTAATTTCCTAACTCTTCCCCCTTCCTCCTTTGTTGCCAGCTCCCTAGCACCCTCCCAGCCTTCTTTGTTAGAGCATTTTATTAGTTTATTAGTTCATGGATAGCTGCTAGCCCCTTGAACCAGTGGACAGGGCCTAGCTTCGTTTTTGTTTTTTTTGTGCATTTCATGTCGATTACCCATTCTGCGGCTGGCCCTGCATCGCCCCTCCCCCATTTCCCCTTTGCTTTCTTTGGTAAATTTCCCACTTGTGACAGCACTTTTCTTTACTATTAAGTGGCATGGTGAAACATATGTTGCCCTGAGCTCCTTAGTCTAATTACCTCACCCTTTACCTACCCGATCCCCTCAGACAGCCTCCATCTCTCACCATCCCTCGTATGTTAAATAAGCATTTAGAGAATACCTTCATTGGAATTAGTTCCGCAATGCAACCACCTCAGCGTAACCTCTTGTTGCCATTGTGGGCAAAGTCCAAAAGTCTTTTGTTGGCCTTTCCCAACAAGTGAAAATGTTCCAATAATCAGCCATTTTTCTTTCCTGGTCCCTCCGATTTCCCTCTGCCATTCCTCTTTGAGCATTCCTGGATCACCACTGTTACATCATTCTCCAACTGTCTGGGCATCTTGATGTCCAGCCGCTGTCTTTTTCTGCTACCACCCACCAGCTGCTATGTGGATTTCTTTAGCTCTTCTTCCAGCTCCTCCATACGGATGTCTGGCAGCTCTGCTCCCCAGTCCTTCAGCAGCTTAGCTGCAGCTGCCACCGATTCAAAAACCTGTGGTCCCATTTCCATGAAAATTCTCAGTTGGGCAGGATACAGCACATGTGCTTTCAACCCTTTTTTTTCTTTTATTTGTTTAGTAATCCACCTCACCCTTTGCCTTTTAGCCTGCAGGATCATGGAAAAGTCTTGTTCAAAGTAAATCTGCTCTTCGTCGAACATTATTTTTTGTTGCCCCCAAGTCATGGCCAGTGTTGTCTCTTTAGATTGGTACTGGAGCATTTTAACAACAATTGATTTGGGCCAGGCTACTGCCTCCGTGGGTTTCGGGCCCAATGAGCAATGTGCCCTCTCTATCGTGATGGGCAAATCCTGAGGCACATTCAGTACCATTGCCAGTATAAACTGTATGAATTCCAGCATTGATTTATAGTTGTCCTCGGCACCTCCCTCACCACGTGGATACGAAAGTTGTTGTGGCAAGCCCTATTTTCGGCATCCTCCATACTGGCCTGTGTTTCACAGTCTCTGTTCATTAAGTAGAGGAGCATCCTCCCATGGGTACCCAGGATGTCTGTGAGTTCCGCAACTTTTGTTTGTGTTGTATTAATTTTCTTGTCCAGTGTACACAGATGTGCCTTTAGATTAATTTTTTTTTTTTTAATTTATTTGTTTAACCAGGTATAGCACACTAAGCTGAAAGCTTTTTTACAGGAGCGACCTGGGAGCACAAGGAGGTTAAGTGACTTGCTCAGGGTCACACAGTATGCAAGTAGAAGCTGTGGGATTCAAACCCAGGTCTGGTCTGCTGGATGTCACCAGATTTGCAGCTCAGAGCCTTAGACCACTGCGCTATACTGCCTCCATTAGCCAGATTAGATTAGCCAGTGCTGTTTCGATTGTGGTTACAATGTGAATGACTTTAATGGTTGTTGCATCTGTATGTGATTGTAGTTCTCCATTGTTGTCCAGATCACCGTCGTGATCCATTGAGGAAACTGAGGTCGGGGACTGAGCATGGAACATCCTGGGCCTTGTTGCCCTTGTGGCTATTTTTTCATCATTCATTAATTGCTTTCATTTACCGTCTGGAGTCCCCGGGCCTCCTTTGTTTTGATGACCTGCCATGGCTCCTTGTTTTGAGTTGCTTTTGGATTGCTGAGGTATGGTAAAGTCTGTTTAGATCTCTTTTTTGATGAGAGTGGTAACGAAGCTGTCAGTCTGCTATACACGACAGCTCATGACATCGCCAGAAGTCAGTTGTCTTACTTTTTATATGAATTTAAACAATCACCTTAGAGAGTGAATTCAATGGGGAAGGTGGGAAGGTTTGGGGAGGGAGTGTAGTTTCCTCTAGGTAATCAACATTTGTAGGTACTGAGAACCAAGTAAGGGCTGGCAGGTATGGAGGGGACATGGGTCTGAGAATAGTATGTGTGTGTGTATGTGTTGGGGGGTGGTGGTGTGATGGAGTGAAAGAACTGTATCATCATGTCAAACTTTTATCCCTAGGAACAAGGCTGAAAATGAATAAAATTGCCTAGCCTTCCTGTCCTGGTCAACAAAAAATAAAAATATAAACGTAAAAATAAAATTATGACACTTAAAGGCCCCTCGAGGTGCTTTTCTAGGATTACCATGCTCAAGAGTTTGAACAAGGTGATCCATGTGAGGCTGTCCCTCCTAAGCTATGATTTCCTGGACTCATCCCCCTCTGTCGCTCTCTCGTCTTTCATAACCTTCCCCCTCCTCACTTTTTGGTTCCCTGTATAATAGCATGACTCCTGAAGCTATCAGCACCATTGATTGCCTCACCTTTGGCCAAACTTTTCACTCTGTCTCTCTCTCTTGGCGTTGTCCCTGATCTCTGGAAGATTGCCCGAGTTATGCCCATCCTGAAAAAAGGTGACCCAAAGGATATTAACAACTACAGGCCCATAACCATTCTCTCTGTGCTAAGCAAGCTACTAGAGAAGCTTGTTGCAACCCAAACAATTGCCTATCTCACAAAGAACAACCTTCTCTCAGACACTCAGCATGGTTTCAGAAAAGGGCATAGTACCTCAACTGCCCTTCTCAAATTCACTACTGATGCCCTCTGGAACATGGACAAAGGCCTACTCACTGGAGCAGTATTGAGTGACCTTACCAAGGCTTTCAATCTCGTTGATCATCCCCTGCTTCTCTCAACCCTGCATAGACTTAACTTCTCATCTTCAGTAGTTGTCTGGTTTAACAGCTACTTATTAAACAGATTACAACTTGTTAAATTCAACTCCACTCTCTTGGATGTGACCAGTACTGACATCGGAGTACCCCAAGGTCCATCCTGGGACCCCTTCTCTTCTCGCTTTACATTAACAACATAGATTCTACCATACTCACCCGCTCAGCTATCCTATACGCTGATGATCTCATCCTCTACTCCAGCACCAACAAAGTCAACATCATCAACGAAAACCTCTCCTCGGATTTCAGGAATGTGCAAACATGGCTAAATGCTAATAAGCTCATCCTCAACACTAAAAGGACCCAAGCCATGCTACTTTGCACTGCCCCCAAACTCAAGACCTGTAAGGAACCCCTCCTAGTCCATGACTCTAGGGGGTCTCTCATCGACTGTGTCACATCCTTCAAATACCTGGGAGTCCTCCTTGATAAATCCTTTGATTTCAGTCTGCACATACAGTCAACATGCAAAGCTACAAATGCCAAACTTGGAATCGCCTACAAGATAAGTCACCTGCTAACACCATTTGCTAAACTGGCTATTTCCAAGGGTATTCTGCTTCCAGCGCTGACATATGGTGTCTCTACTTTTGTTAATGCCCAAAAGACTGCTCTCCATAAATGGGATGTCGCATATAACAACATATGTCGGTATGCCTCCTCTTCACATCACCTCAAGCAGCACTGCACACTGTATAATGAACTGGGCTGGCTCTCCCCTTCTACCTACTGACTTTACTCCATAGGGATCCTCACAGACTCTGTAATCTGTAACCAAACACTCTCCTCCCTTGCAGCTCTACTTGTTCCACTGACACCTGCCCACGGACTATGCTCGGTAAATAAATTTCTACTTACCGTACCCAGGTGTCTTACTTCTAAAGGCTCTGGAGCTTTTCACTGCACCATCCCCGGCCACCTGGAACTCCCTACCTCCCTCCTGCCCTAAGACAGGCAAACTCCCACCCAATATTCAAAAAAGAACTATATTGCCACCTATCCCAGGACCCTTGCATATACTTTGATCCTACTTGAGGCCTCACAGCTAGCCACCCTACCTCTCGCCCAGGACACTGCTGCACTTCTGAACAAGCTTTGCCTTAATTTGTCTTAATATCTGCCACTTAGCCCAGTCTCAGTTGTTATTTGCTTGTACTACTGTCACCTTGTGTCATCTCTGCCTAACCATATGTATACTCTCAAGTGCTGTCTGAACTGATCTGTATTCTTACCTACATGTACTATATACTATGTAACTATATACTATGTAATTGTATAATCTCATCTCTTTTATGTATGTATTCTCCCGGGTCGTGCCTGAGAATAGTCAACTTTTGGCTAATGCACCTAACCCTGTTAACAAAAACTAAATAAATAAATGAAGATCTTAATATATTCCCTGTGTTAGATCTTTTTTTCGTAGCCAGGTTGATGGGGTCTCTTGGCAAACTGATCTCTTATATAGCAGTCCCCTTCTCCAGCTCCAGCATCTTGGGCTCCAGTTCCAAGACTCAGTTGGTGAGGTCCCACTTGATTCTGATGGCCTGATTGGCCAGCAGCATCCCTGAAGCCCCAGTTACCTGCAGGTGCCCATTGTTGCGGGACTTCAAGAAGGATGGCCCAGTGACTGCCAGGCTGGTGCCCTGGAATCCACGACCCATGGGACAGTACTAATCACACAGCTTAAGCCAAGGGTGGTGGGGCAGGAAACCTGACCTCAAGGTTGGGGGGGAGCAGTCATGCCTCTGCATCCCTGTGGGAACCAGGCAAGGGGGCAGGTTGCATATCCTATGTCAAGCAGGGAGGGGGATGGCTGACACACTTCGAGAGGAGATGGAAGTGACTGTTTTGGATTAGACATCTACCCTCCACACTGGGTGAACTGTGACAGGATGTGGTCTATCCCAGTGGCTGAGACAGTCTCTGCCACTGTGCTGAACATACTTTGCAGCTGGGAAAAGTTCTGGGACACCTGGTCTACCTGCCGGCTGAGGAGAGGACATCAGCACAGGTGTCTGTAGGAGGGGAAGGAGCTCTTTCATTTTCCCAGTGCCCACCCCCACAGAGTTCTCTTACCTCACTAGCATGTCCTTCTCTCTTTTTTTTAATAATTTTTATTGAAGAAAGACAGTTGCACATTCTTACATTACATCTTATTCCATTTCAATACTTATACATTGATATATATATAATTTATTCTTTTGCCATTATACATTTGTAGCATGAATACTCTTTTCTTACTCCCATTTGACTTCCAGTTGTTTCTATTTTTAACATTTCATGTACTTCTTTTAATTTATTTTCCCCATCATTTGTGAATCTTGGGTCCAGAATAGATTTTAATAATGACTTTTTATTACTGTTTCTACAAAAGGATTCCAAATCTTGTCAAACATATCCTCTTTTTGTCTGGATAAATAATGAATTCTTTGTATTTTGTATAGCTCTAGCATTAAATTTGTCCATCTGTTTGTTTTCGGGGGAATCTTTGTCCATCCACTGCACTAGAATGCATTTTTCTTGGCACTAGTAATGCCATGGCTATCAATTTTTTCTGTTCATATCTAGTATGTACCGCTGCCTGATTTCCCCCCAAAAGAACTGTGAAGGCATTCAGTTGCATACTAGTCTTTGTAGTGCTTTCCAAAGTGTAAGTTATATTGTTCCAAAATTTCGTGATTTTTTTACATTAAAAATGTGTATTAACGATCCTGGATTTTCCTGACATCTTGGACATTTCTCATCTAGTCGATGATCTATTTTATTAAGTCTGGCTGGAGTGAAATAGGTTCTGTGAAGTATATTGAATTGAATCTGCTGCATTTTTGAAGAATAGAATTGTGATGTTGGCTATTTTATGATTTCACCCTGTGCACAATCTAGTATTTCATATCCTAGATGTCGTTCCCGTTTTATTTTTAACTAGTTTAGAGCATTCAGATTAGAGTTTTGCAGATTTGCATATATAGCTGAAATTATTTTATTTTAGAATTAGACAATAATGTCACTATCGGAGATTCTTCTGGTGTAAGACCTTTTTTGTAGAATTAAATCTCTTGGCTGTAAATATCTATAGAATTTTTTTTGGGCAAGTGGTATTTTTATGGAATTTGCTGAAAGGACATCAATGTGTTTTTGTGATACACATCAGTCATTGTTTTTTTCTGTCTTTTTGACAACTTTTAAAACCCTTGTCTATATGTAGTATATTAAAGTTTTTATTTCCATATTTTGATGTGTATGGAGATTTTGGATTTGCTCATTTTATTAATTTGTGCTTTTCTTTTCAGATTGTACAAGAGGTTTGAGTGGAAATTACTATCTTTGTCCTCAGGCTATTATACAAAAAAAATAATAGTAATAGGCTGCTGATGTTCTGACAGTTGTGCATTTCGTGCACCAGACATTTATTGATTGTATTATTGTTGTTAAACCAATCGTGTATTTGTGCTAATTGGGCTGCCAGGTAGTTCCAGCAGAAATTTGGGAGGGCAAATCCTCCTTGGTCTTTTGAGAGCCATAGTTTTTTTGTGCCAGTCTTGGTTTTTTTATCTTTCCATATAAATTTTGTTACTAATTTCTCCATCTGTTTGAAACGTTTATTGGGAATTGTTATAGGTGAAGTCTGATACAGATGTACTGTAATATCCTGGGATGCATATTCATTTTATTTACATTACATCTTTCTATCAGTGTTAGTGGCAATCCTTTCCATTTTTATGTTTGCTTGCACGCATGTGCAAGAAACATAATGCCATCATACGAGTTTTCCAGAGGTGTGTCAGCCTCTTCCAATTCAGTCAGTGTATTTGCAGGCGCGGTCGCAGAGTGCCAATCACTGCTCCAGTTGTCTATGACAGCTGAAAAATGCAGTGGCATACAGTTGAAAGGGAGAACTTCGCTTGAGCAAGCAGAGCTCTCCCCCACACACACGCAGCCGCACGCACGCACACTGTGTGCTCATTCGCCTCCCACACTGCACGGCCACTGGGGTGCCCAACCTCGCTGGCTCCACGCCCCAAAGCATCCAGGTGCCACGCTGGGAGTTCACCCAGCGGCAAAGATGTGACGGCCGATGGGGTGCCCAATCTCCTGTCGGCTCCACTGTATCTCCCCGGAGTACAGGGTGCCACGCCAGAGGCCCACCTAGCGTGCAACAGATGTCATGGCCGATGGGGTGCCCAACTCTGTCGGCTCCATGCACGTCCCCCAGCCATCTCTGCTATGCTGGGAGCCCACCCAGCATGGCAATGTCCCGTGTCATCTTTTTTAAAAAACCCAGTAAGAAAAACGGTCCCACCAGTCTCCCGCCCTCCCCACAACCCGCGACCACCCACCGCGCACCCTGCCTCCCCACACCCCTCACCCCATACTACTCTCTGAGTCTGGCGACAATCATCAGTGGACCAGGGAACACGCCTGCACTCTTCAAAGCCGACCGCGAACTGAGGAAATGCCGGTAAGCTGTATAATGGGATAGGTAGGGTTTTTTCAACTTTATTGCACATCTCAGGCATTTTTTGGAATTTTTGCACCAAATTTTCAACATGAAGTTTTTGGGACCCCTCCTCATGAATTCTTGCACTGTCATGGCGTTACTCGGGCCCAAAGGGTGATTTCGCAGCTACTGTGTGAAATCACCTTTCCGGAATAATTAATGAAATGACACTGCAGTGTTCATAAGGTGGGCTCAAAAAGCCTATTTTGAAAATTTGCGGAAAAATCTTAAAATGACTGTTTTACGAGCGCATGCTATGCAGTTCCTACGCACACCGTAAGTTTATGAATTTCAATATTTTCACCCAGATTTTCAACATTGCCATTTTACCACACCTCCTTATGAGCAGTATAGCTGTCATTTTTCACATCTCACCCAAAATGTGTTTCCACCCATGTAGTGCACAATGGCGCAGTCGATGTGCGAAATCAATGTATGGGACACATTAAGAAAATCACAGTGATACTGTTCATGAGCAGAGGTCTTAAAATGGCTATTTTGAAAATTTGGTGAAAAAATTCCTTAAAGTGACTGTTTTACGAGTGTGCATTTCAGAGTTCCTATGCACGCTCGTCAGTTCACAAATTTTCAATATTTTCACTCCAGATTTTCAACATTGCCATTTTACCACACCTCCTTATGAGCAGTACAGTTGTCATTTTTCACATCTCGCCCACAACGTTTTCGCTTCATGTAGCGTATTAATGGCGCAGTTGGTGTGCAAAATCAATGTATGGGACATGTTAAGAAAATCACAGTGACACTGGTCATGAGCAGAGGTGTTAAAATGGCTATGTTGAAAATCTGGTGAAAAATTACCCAAAATGACTGTTTTAGGAGCAGCTATGCAGTTCCTATGCACGCTGCAAGTTTACGAATTTGTAATATTTGCACACCAGATTTTCAACAGTGCCATTTCAGCACTTCCTTATGAGCAGTGCAGCTACCATTTTCACATCTCACCTAAAATGTGTTTCCGCATTACAGCATACAATGGTACAGTCGGTTTATGAAAACAATGTTTGGGACAGATTAAGAAAATCACAGTGACACTGGTCATGAGCAGATGTCTTAAAATAGCTATGTTGAAAATTTGGTGACAAAACTCCATAAAATGATTGTGTTACGAGTGAGCATTGCGCAGTTTCCACGCACCCTCGTAGATTCATGAATTTGTAATATTTTCAGTCCAGATATTCACCAGTGGCATTTTTCCACACCTCCTTATGAACAGTACAGGTGTCATTTTCCACAACATGGCCGAAATGTGTTTTCACACTTTCAGTGCAGAGATCCGTGGTCGCTGTGGAAAATCATTGTTTGGGACAGATGAAAATCACACTGACACTGTTCATGATCGGAGGTCCCAAAATGCCTGTGTTAACAATCTACTGTAAAAAAATCCCCAAACTAGTTACATTACAGGTGTGCATTGCACAGTTTCTACGCATGCTCATGACTTCATCATTTTTCTTAAGATTTTCACAGTAGATTTTCAACATTGCCATTTTTTACACCTCCCCATGAACAGTACCGCTGTCATTTTTCACATCCTGTTTTTGCACCTGTGGTGCCAAATGACATATTCGCTGTGCAAAAGCAGTTTTTGGCTAACAAACTGATATTGCCACTGTTCATGAGGTGGGGGTCACAAAAAAACAATGTTGAAAATTTGGAGTGAAAATACCAACGAATGCCTGAGGAGTTAGGGCTTCCGACCATAACGCCCCACCCTGTAGAGTATGACAGGCATCAGGGGTGTGACTTGGGATTCTTGCTTGTCATGCTCATGCCATTCCACCCCCACCCACACCCTGCAGCCAGTGAGAGGCATCAAGGTGTGCCTCAGACTCTTTGGGCCCAAACTTCACTCCATTCTCCTATACCGCACCCATCTCACCATATTTCCTGATGGAATGGGGTGTTCATAAGGGCCAAAGACCCCAAGGCACACCGTGACACTTGTCAGTGTCTGCAGGGCAGGGTGTGGTGAAATGGCATGGTCATTATGCCTGATGACCCAAAGGCACACCCCAATGCTTGCCACTCTCTGCAGGGTTGTGGTGGGGTTGGCTTCAGTTCAGTACTTCACTGCCATTCCTATTATGCAGCTCTGTAACTTCTACACTACCAATGCCAGTGCCAGCAAGCAAACATTCAGCATTGACAAATGCTTGTTAATATTCCCACTACAGATTTTCAACATTGCCAGTTCTTCACACCTCCCTATGAATGGTACAGCTGTCACTCTTCACATCCTGCCCGATCTGTGTTTTTGTACATGTCACGCAGAATGGCACTGTCACTGTTGGAACTCAATGTTCAGGACAGATTGACAAAACTATACTGGCACTGTTCATGAGAAGAGGTCCCAAATGCTTTCATGAGGTGGGGTCACAAAAAGGCCATGTTGAAAATTTGTAGTGCAAATACCAGCAAATGCACGAGGCATTGGGGTTTCTAACTATAACGTCCTACCCTGTACAGACTGGTAGGCATTGGGGTGTGCCTTTGGATTGCCGACTGTACTGCTCATGTCATCCCGCCCCCACCTCCCAGCCACTGACAGGCATCAAGGTGTGCTTTAGACTCTTCGGCCCCAGACTTCATCCCATTCTCCTATGCTGCACCCATTTCAACATATGTCCTTATGGAATGGGGTGACTGTAAAGCCAAACACCCTAAGGCACACCTCGACATGTGTCAGTGTCTGCAGAATAGGGTGAGGCGACACAGCATGAATGTCATGGGCCATGACCCAAACACTTACCCCAATGCCTGTTCATCTCTACAGGATGGAGGTGGGGTTGGCGTGAAGTTCAGTACTTCATTGCCATTCATACTCTGCATCTGTCTAACTCCTGCATTTCCAATGCTAAAACCAGCAAGCAAACATTCGGCATTGACAAATGCTTGTTCTAAATCTTGTTCTATTTTGAGTACTGTTCTATCATTTTTTTCATATAAATCCTTAATTTCCCTTATTGTCATAACCCCTAAATATTTAAATTGTTTAACTACTTTGTTTTGTAAGGCTGTTGGTAGTATAGATTTTTTTTTTCAATTATCTGATAACATTACCTCTGTTTTTTCTTTGTATTTACTTTATATCCTGATGCTTCCCCGAAGTTTTGGATGACAGCTAAGCATTGTGGCATAGAGTCTTATGGGCTTGTAGGGTACAGTAGGGTATCACCTGCATATAAACTAATATGATGTTCTGTTGATCCGATCTTTATGCCAGTGAGTTTTTATATCTGATCTGAAAGCTATGGCTAAAAGTTCAATGATAAGTGCAAATATTAAGGGTGAGAGCGGGCACCCTAGTCTGGTTCCTCTTGATAGGCAAAAGCTTTTTGATAAATTTATGTTTGTTTGTACCAATGCCTTTGGGTTATTATACATTGTTTTTATTGCTTTTTGAAATTTGGCTCTGAATCCAAATGTATCCAAGGCTGCAAATATGAAGTCGCATTCAACCCTGTCAAACAGCATGCCCGTCTCTAAAGACCACTCATTAACTGATCCAATATGAACTCTACTGTCTTCCACAGCAGTGCCATCCCTGGGTGTTTTGGAGGGTCCACCATCACCAAACTCAGCCGCAGGTCTCTTACTGGGATCCTGGGATGCAGAAGCAACTCCTGTTACCACATGCATGGAAGAATCTGGAACTAGGATCACAAGGGAGATGCAGATTGGGGGAACAAAATATTGGATGCCTGCAGGGTGCCCAGCCATGAAGAAATGGCATGTGATGTCACTTCTGGTCAAAAAGGAACTCCCTTCTGGTGCCCCAGGTTGGCTTTCCTTAAGATGCTGCTGGCTACAGAAAATTAGGGGAGCAAGGCAAACACACCATCAGGGCCAGAGGCTCTTGATCATGGGTGGGGGGGCAGAAGCCTGTTAGCATTTGACTAATCATGCTCTGAGTTGGGCAGAGCAAAGAACTTGGTCAGTTGAGCTGGTTTGGTCTGAGTGCAAGTGCCTACAGACCCCCACTCACCTCTCCAGTAGCCACATGGTGTGGCACCTCCTGCTACCTGCAGAGTCTCCAAAACATCTGGACCCAATCTGCTGATAGAGCACCACAGTCAGTCCTTGCCCCTGGCAGCTGACAGGGGCCCAGATCTTGAGAATCATGTTTTCTAGAGACACACTCCATACAGAAGGGGGGGGCGGTGCAGGAAGGAGGGCTGACAGAGGAGAAGAAATGCAGAAGTGAGAGCAGGTGGGAGCTGGTGAGTTAGGGCAGTGAGCAGTAAGGTCACAGACAGGCTTGGAGCACTAGTTGGCATGTAGAGGGACTTTGTGGGCAGTCAGACTAGCCGCAGCAGGAGGAGATCCAGGCAAGAGTGTGTAGAGGTGGGACAGTGAAGACAAATGGGCATGCTGAAAAAACGCTGCGCAGCAGAGCGAACCAGCCACATGGTAAGCAATCTGAGAAATCAGGCATTGGCAGAAGAAATCATACCAAAAAAAGTCTTCAGCTGGTGGTCGGGGTGAAGGCTGAAAAACTGGGATCCAGGAGGCATAGGGTAAAATACTCCCATGCCCTCACCTTTTAGGTGGCCCATTCGCTCCCTGTCAAAACCCTGTACCAACTGTCACAGCCACCCGGGGTATTGTCCAGAAGTACCCCTCCTCAACCACCATCAGCAGCTAACACCTATGCCACCTTGGTGCTAGGTGCGGCTGACCAAGGAGAGCTGAGTAATCCCAGAGAGGCAGAGGGGAGCCAGGGGACCTGTGCCAACATCTTTCTTCCCCTCAGTTTGGGGGCAGGTGTAGAAACACAAATACAGTTAGCAACAACACAAATACAACTACCACAGGCAAATCTATAAATATTATAGACACAAACGCAAATACAGATATTGGAGATACAATTACAAATATGACCCACATGAATACAAATACACATATCAGAGAAATAAATACAAATTTCACAATCAGAAATGCAAATACAGATACAAGATACACAAACCCATAAAAACATATCAGAGAAAAAAAAAACACAAACAAAAGAGACACATATATGAATATCAGATCCGCAAATGCAAACATCAGAGACACAAATACTAAACACATATCAGAAACATACAAAATTTTATTTTACAATTTTTGGCCAGGAAAGACACATTAAGTTGAGGGTTGTTACCAGGTCCATCCTGGGAGCAGAAGGAAATTAAGTGACTTGCTTGTGGTCACACAGCATGCAAGTGATGGCTGTGGGATTCAAGCCTTGTTCTTCAGGTTTGCAGCTCAGTGCTCTTAACCACTACACTATACTGCCTCTCAGTATCAACATATCAAATATCAGAGCCACAAATACAAATATCAGAGACACAGAGACAAATATCGAAGACACAGATACAAATATCGAAGACACAGATACAAATAACGAAGACACATATACAAATACCGGAGACACAGATGCAAATATCGGAGAGACAGATATAAATATCGGAGCCACAGATACAAATATTGGAGACACAGATATAAATATCGGAGACACAAATACAAATACCGGAGGCATAAATACAAATATCAGAAACACAGATACAAATATCAGAGACACAGAAACAAATATCAGAGGCACAGATACAAATATCAGAAACACAGATACAAATATCAAAGATACAGATACAAATATCGGAGACACAGATACAAATATCAGAAATACAAATACAAATATCAGAGACACATACAAATATCAGAGACACAGATACAAATATCAGAGACACAAACACAAATATCAAAGACACAGATACAAATATCTGAGAGACAAATACAAATATCTGAGACACTAAATCAAATATCTGAGACATACGAACATAAAAAATTTGCCAACAGATAAAGGCCTAGTGGTCTATCAAGTCTGCTTGAATGTGCAGCTAGCACCCTTTATTCTGCAGCTGCCACTCCCTTCCACCCTCTACTTTCCTTGACCCTCCCCCTTGCCCTGTCCCAACCCCTTTTGAAGCAGCGCACTGTTCTACAAGATACCACTTCTGCCGGTAATGCATTTCACCCAGCTACCGGCCTATCTGTAAAAAAGTGTCTCCTCATCTGCCTCCTGAACTTTTCTCTCCAGTTTCATATCATGGCCCTGGGTGTTCCTTCCCTGCCTTACTTTGTACAGCCCCTCTGTACCTGTCTTGTTTATTCCTTTCATGTACTTGAAGGTTTCAATCATATCCCTCGTCCCACAAATATGGGAGACACAAATACAAATATCTGAGCCATACAAACATATGAAATTTGCCAGCAGATAAAGGTCTAGAGGTCTATCAAGTCTGTTTGAATGTGCAGCTAGCACCACTTATTCTGCAGCTACCCTTCCCTTGACCCTCCCCTTACCCTGTCCCAACCCCTTTTGAAGCAGCCCACTGTTCTACTGGATACCACATCCACCGGTAACACATTCCACCCAGTCACCACCCTCTCTGTAAAAAAGTGTCTCCTGATCTGCCTCCTGAACCTTCCGCCCTCCAGTCTCAAATCAAATCAAATCAAACTTTATTTCTGTAGTGCCTTTCAAAAACCAAGGCGATATACATAAAACCAAATACAGATATAACATGAAAACAGGAAGCTAAACTACATTAATCATTAGGGAAGGCTAAATCAAATAAGTATGTTTTTAACTCATTCTTAAATCTATCAGTGGTCAGGCATTCTCTTAACCGACGAGGTAGAGAATTCCACAGGGTTGAATCTAAAAAAACAAAGGCACAGGCACCTGATGATTTTAATTGTACCCTGGGAATCTCTAGCAATCCCTCATCAGTGGATCGGAGAGGATGGGAGGGGCAGTAGGGTATCAAGAGGTCTTGCAGGTAACCGAGTCCTTGATCATGTAGGGCTTTGAAGGTTAACAAACCAACCTTAAAGGTGATCCGCCACTGAATAAGCAGCCAGTGCAGTTCGTGGAGAACAGAAGTAATATGACTGGACCTAGAAGTCCCAGTCAAAAGCCTGGCTGCCGCATTCTACACTAGCTGCAAGTGGCGGATATCAACCCCTGGAAGCCCTAGGTAGAGAGAATTGCTGTAATCAAGGCGGGTAGTGATGAAGGCATGGACCAATGTTGGAAGATCATATGGAAGAACCAAGTGTTTCACCCGGGCGATATTTCTCAGATGATAAAAAGGGAATTTGACAACAGCCAACACCTGAGACTGTAGTGTCAGGCCGTTGTCAAAAATAATGCAGAGGTTACGCACTTGGTCAGATGCAGCGAGCTGTATGCCATCAAGCAAAACTCCTGATGCCTGATCAGCTGGCATACTCGCCCCTGGACGACCAGGGTCCACAACCAGCACTCCAGTTTTATCCGGATTCAGTCTCAACCAACTAGTACTCATCCAGGTTCTGATCTCGGTAAGGCAGTTGTTTAGCACGGAGAGTGCAGCATCCTGTCCGGGCACAAAAGACATTATACAGTTGAGTATCATCTGCATAGCAGTGAAAACTCAAACTGTATCGCCTGATGATATCTCCCAATGATAGCATACACACTGCAAACAGCATGGGGGCCAAAATGGAGCCCTGTGGCACCCCGCAAGACAGGGAGGAAGTGCCAGAGGAGTAAATTCCGGTGGTAACTGACTCTCTGAAGCCTGTCTGTGACAAAAGAGTGGAACCATTTGAGGACTGTACCAGACAGACCACAAAGCAGCAGCAGGCACTCCAACAGCACACCATGGTCTACAGTGTCAAATGCTGTGGAGAGATCAAGAAGGACCAGAATGGTACACGCCTTTCAATCTCTAGCCATCAGGAGGTCATTCAATACTCGGACCAGTGCAGTCTCCATGCTATGCTTCTTCCTAAATCCAGACTGGACAGTATCATAGATCTTGTGAGTTGTAAGATGATCATCCAATTGCAGCGCAACCACCTTTTCAATAACCTTACCA
This sequence comes from Neoceratodus forsteri, assembly GCA_016271365.2. Taxonomy (NCBI): domain Eukaryota; kingdom Metazoa; phylum Chordata; order Ceratodontiformes; family Ceratodontidae; genus Neoceratodus; species Neoceratodus forsteri. Next base: position 664,107,810 of record CM028138.1, read on the forward strand.
GCAAATGGCAGGTTAGCAATAGGTCAGTAGTTAGCTGGGCAGTCCGGGTCCAAGGAGGGTTTCTTAAGGAATGGTCGAATGACAACCTCCGTTAGGGGTTCTGGAAAGACCCCATCCTCCAAGGACCTCCAGACAATTTCAGCAAGGATCGGGCAGATAGCATCAACACATCCCAATAAGAGGGGTGTCGGGCCCGGATCCAGACTACAACTGGTTGAGCGCATTGTCTGGATGATCGACATAATATCCATGAATTCTGGCTGGCTGAAATCTGACCAGAGAGACCGAGTGCGCACCACATCCTGCTGATCACCACAACTCCTCAAAGGAGAGACTATGCCGATGCTAGACCTTATGCTGGCAACCTTATCTGTGAAGAATCAAGCAAACTCCTTGCATTTCAGCTGAGAAAAAGCTTCTCTGGGCTGAAGACAGATTGGATTGCACAATCTGTCGACGGTCCAGAAAAGCTGAGCTGGTCGATTCTGCACAGTAGAAATCTCCCTGGACAGGAATTCTGCCTTCTTACGGGTGATTTCTAGCTGATAGCCATCATAATATGCCATCAGCTTAAGCCTGTCAGCATCAAGGACAGACTTTTGCCAAGTTCTCTCCATCCTTCGACCAACTTGCCTCAGCTCCTTCAAGGAACCATCAAACCAAGGGTTCCTTGGGCGAAGAGTGAGGGGTTGAACATGAACAGGAGCAATCTTGTCCAGGGCATCTCCCACAGCCTTATTATAGGCTAATACAAGATCGGCTGGACTCATGCATTCACCCGACAAACCCGATAGGTCCAGTGCCGCTGATAGGTCATTAGGGGTAACTCCCCTCAAAGGGCGGTACTGGACCATCTCCATAGGGGCAGACCTATTGGGGGGGGGGACCCTGAAGCTGAACCTTATGGTGTGATGGTCAGACGAGGTGACTGGTTCCACCCCCAGATCAGCTATCTCCATGCCCAAAAGAAAAATCAGGTCCAACGAGTGACCCCCTACATGGGTTGAGGAGGTAACTGCCTGTGTAAATCCCAGTGTTATCATAAGCTGGAGGAGATTTTGACCAAAATGCAAGAGTTCATCGTGGACCCAGGCATTGAAGTCCCCCAGAATTATCCATCTGGGGAACTCCAACACCATGTCGACGATGAAATCCGCTATCTCCTGCAGGAATAATCCACCATCACCTGGTGGATGGTAGATGAGGAGTATCCCGCAGCCTACACCCTCACCCAGGATATTCTCAAAGGATCTGGTACTTCCTGATGGCACATCCATAAGGCCCAGCTCAGATTTAAATATAATGGCCACACCCCCGCCCCACGATCCAACCTTGGGTGGTGTATCACTGAGAACCCGGCCGGAACTGCAGAAGCCAATACAGGGACTGCATTTTCATCCAGCCAGGTCTCAGTGATGCAAGCCAGATCAGTGGTTGCAACAAGATCAGCTATAATAACTGTCTTGTTCTTAATCGATCTGGCATTGCACAACACCACCCAAGTAGGATGAGTTGTCAGGGAAGACCTTGGCACCTCCCCGCAAACATTGGAGCCCTTGGGTATGGAGACAAGGCAGGGAGGGCCTCTATCCTGACTCTATTTCGCCCCAGGATGCCTCTTGGACCTCACGACTCCTATCTGCCCTCCCCTTTCCCCTTCCCCACCATGCCCAGTTCTCCCCTTTCTTATATGCCTTCTAACTATCCCCAAAGCACGGCACCTAAAATAGGTGTCAGATGTTAATGGGGGACAGTCAAAAGGATGTAATTCCCTGAGTCTGGTGGGAGAGTACTGCCTGACCATTGCTAAGCGTCCCTGACACATTATACTTCAAATAAAAACAAATATTAAAAACAATAACCCACCCCAAACAATAAAACATAAAAAATAATCTTAATCACAAACCCCTAATCTTAATAACAAATCTCCTGTACCCTAACCTACAAAAAACAGAATAATAAAGTCGCAATCCAAAATATAACCCCCAAAATAACAATATAAAACAATTTAGTAGCTACCACACTGAGTTAAAGCATTCATTAATGTCCAATAAAATTCACTATCCACTATATACCCACCCAAATTAAATAATAAAACACAACTAAAAAATAAACCCTTCTTAAACTACAGAGATAGTACAATCCAACACTTGGCTCTTGGAAAACTCCAAAAGAAAATAATAAAAGAAAATAATAACGGAAAGCAATAAAGAATCTCCTGCCACCCCTCTCTCTGGGTATGCAGGATATAATGTTTTGAAGTCCCCCCAGGCCCTCTCACAGCCTGGGAGTAATGGAAATAAGGACGCTCACTGTCTGAAGTTGAAAACCCAATAGTCTGCTCACATTAAATCAAAGACAGTTAAAAGTCAAAAGTTATCTTTCAATAAACAAACAGAAATAAAGGTTGGACACCTGGGTCCTCTCACCACCAGGAATATCAAAATAAGGACACTCTCACTGTCCAGGATAGAAGAGATCAAAGTCTGGCCATAATTCTGGAGCAAAGTAAGAAGATTAGTAGTAAATATATCCAATAAAGTGCAGGCACTTCAAACGAAAAATCCAAACTCGGCTGAAGCAAACGAAAAACACTGTGTACAGGTGACTTTTTCCCAGTAAAGATCCAGGGTCAGCAGAAAGTACAAGCGGGCCCGCAAAGCTCCATCCACAGAGATGCCACCAGAAATATTCACTGCCTACAGCTTTGATTCCCGGGCAGTGACCGCTCAGCAGCCAAACCCCTCCCAAGGAACCTGGGAGAACCACAAGCTCGTTAACTGGCTCCCCGGCTGATCCAAAGCCTGGTCCCCTGTGACGCAGCAAATCCAGCCACAACTCTCTGGACGATGTCGGGCCCACCTACAGCACCAGCAACTGACCCCCACTGAAGTCTGATTCGGAGTCTGCAGCACAGAAAACCGCTCCAATGCAAAGCTGGGTCACGCAAGCAATCCAGGCAGTAAAAAGCGCAAGCAGCCCAAGACCCGAAAGGATCCTCCCACGAGCAGACTCTGACACAAGATCACAGCACAGCCTCCTCCCAACAAATCTCACTCCTTCTCCTCAGCCTAGAATGTCTCAGCTGAACAGTCAGAAAGAAACGGTGAGTCCGTTTCTTCGTCAACATATGTTGCATAGGTTTAGCGGGACAGACTAAGCAGCACGAATCCCTTTTCTGGGCAGTAGCAGGGCTATTCAAATATCCTTAATGTGTACTACAAACAGGTCTAATATTCCCGATAATGCACAAAAACTAGCTCCCTCACTACAAAGCCCTGACTAACTAATAAAACGAACAGGGAAAGTGAGAAAACGGCAAAATGTATTTATTTTTATTTATTTATTTAAATTTTGGTAACCGAGTAGGCCCGCTGAGACCAATAATAGTCCCTTTTTCAGGGGTGACCCGGGGTTAATTACAACAATGGTACAACAGGACAATAATGTTACATTAAGTTCAACAACATACAGTAGTGACAAAATAAATAAATACGCAAGATAAAAAAAGCTCAGTTACAAAGTACAGCTTGCAGCACACCAGCTCAGTGGCCATTTTTTTTTTCATATCATGGCACCAGGTGTCCCTCCCTTCCCTTACTTTGAACAGCCCCTCTGCACCCATCTTGTTTATTCCTTTCATGTACTTGAAAGTTTCAATCATATCACCCATCACTCCTCTCCTCCAGTGAGTACATGTTCAGTTCCCTTAGCCTCCTCTCATATGGTAAGTCCCCCGTCCCCTGGATCATCTTTTTCACTCTGCACTGCACCCCCTCCAGTCACTTAAAGTCCATCTTCAGATACGGGTGCCAGTACTGCATGCAGTACTCCAGGTCCGGTCTAACTAATGATCTTTACAGTGGCAGAATCACCCTTCCCTCTTCGAGGACATACCCTTGCAATGCGACCTGGCATTTTGTTGGCCTTTGCAGCTGCCTTCCTACATTGTGCTGAGTTGTTCAATGACCCCATAATGAGAACCCCCAGATACTTCTCCTCCTCTGTCTTGGCTAGCTACACTCTCCTCAGCTGATAACTCCTTGTTGTGTTTTTCACCCCAAAATGCAGCACCTTGCACTTTTTGGCACTGAACCCCAGTTTTCAGGTGTTTGACCAGGTGTCCAGCTTTGCCAGATATTCCTGCAACCCCTACCATCCCCATGGTCATCCACCACTGCTCCCGTCTTGGTGTTGTCAGCAAACAGACTGGTCTTGCTCTTGGTGCTCAATGATATGTCTGCAAGGAATATCTGAAACAACACTTGTCCCAACACCTAGCCCTGCAGAATGCCCCTTGTCACTACCCTTGGAGATGAGAGCTCCCCACCCACCACCACCCTCTGTTGCCTTCCCTGAAGCCAGTTCCCTAGCAATCTCACCAGTTTTGCACCCGATCCTGTGCCTTCTAACTTACTTCCCAGCCTCCCATGCTGCACAGAGTTGAATGTCTTACTGAAGTCCAGGTACAGTACATCCACTGCATAGCCCCCATCCAATCACCTAGTTACCCCAGTCATAGAACTCCACCAGGGTGGTGTGGCAGGATCTGCCACTTACAAAGTCATGCTGTCTTCTGTCCTGTAGCCCTTTGGCCTCCAGGAGGAACTCTAGTCTCTCCTTCAGGATAGATTCTATCAGCTTACAAGACAAAGATACAAATATCGGAGACACAAATACAAATATCTGAGACACAGATACAAATATTGGAGACACAAATACAAACATCAGAGACACAGCTACAAATATCGGAGACACAAATAGAAATATCGGAGGCACAGACACAAATATCTGAGACATAGCTAGAAATATCAGAGACACAAATACAAATATTTGCGACACAGATACAAATACTGGAGACACAAATATAAATATCTGAGACACAGATGCAAATATTGGAGACATAAATACAAATATCTGAGACACAGATACAAATATTGGTGACACAAATACAAATATCGGAGACAGAAATACAAATATGTGAGACACAGATACAAATATCAGAGACACAAATACAAATATCTGAGACACAGATACAAATATCGGAGACACAAATACAAATATTTGAGACACAGTTACAAATATTGGAGACACAAATACAAATATCGGAGACACAAATACAAATATGTGAGACACATACAAATATCAGAGACACAAATACAAATATCTGAGACACAGATACAAATATCGGAGACACAAATACAAATATTTGAGACACAAATTCAAATATCGGAGACACAAATACAAATATGTGAGACACATACAAATATCGAGACACAAATACAAATATGTGAGACACATACAAATATCGGAGACACAAATACAAATATTTGAGACAGATACAAATATTGCAGACACAAATACAAATATCAGAGTCACATGTAACCCCCCTACAAATAGGGATTCCTATAATGTCTTTCTGGGCTATGTAATGCCCACTGTCAGGATGGTGTCCTGTGTCCAGTAGTTCTAACTGTCTGCATGAGAGTGCTCCAGTAAGCCTCCATGCCTGTCTCTTTAAGAGTGCACCTATGCTGTATTAGAAAATTAGTCTGGGCTGGGTTTGAGTGATTTAAGGCTTATGATCCACCAGACATTTTGTATTTCTACTGCATTCTACAGTCGCTATTTGCGCAGAGGGAACTCATTCTACAGTCGCTATTTGAGCAGAGGGAACTCTATTAGGGAAAGTGATTATTTACTGTTTATCTGCTATAATGCTAAAGATAGAGGAGTTTGTCTAAGTTGCTTTGAATTGCAGTCTGAACTTTTGAATAGGAGCCACCATTTTGGTTCTGGACTTCCAGTGTTGGACGAATCGAGCCTCAGGGGACCTAAAATGGAGACTGTCCCCAGAGATCTTGTGGGAATGAAATTCTGTAGGAATTGTAGTTTTGAGGGTTTGGCATCTAAATGGATCTGGAGGGGGAGCCCTTTCTGTGACAGACAGTTCTCTCAGCCAACCAAACCCTTTGGATTACTGGGAAACCCCCACAACTGCCTGAAGAGACAGTCAGTCATGAGTTAGAGTTTGGAGAGTGAACAGTTCAAGCCTTCGAGCAGCTGCTCCTGGTAGGAGTGTAGGCGAATTGGTAGGAAGGCTCTACTGACCTGCCTGTCTTATCTCCAGCTTTGGAGTTTATTATTGTGTGTGAGATCAGACTTTTCCAACTGTTGATTGAGACCTGCCTCAGAAGAGAGAGAAGTGTATTATTGCTACTTGCGAGTGGACCGAAGACTTGCTCCAGAAGCGATTGTCCTGCCTGATGACTGATGTGAGCCTCAGATTGAAAGGTTTGCACAGAGAAGCTGCAGTTTGCAAATGGATTTTATCTAAACTGTGGCCAAATATTTTAGGTGTTAGAGATGTGCTGAATGTGTTTCATGGGTCACAATTTGGTTCCTCTTGGTGAGTTCTGTTCCAGCACTTCATCACAGACTTCACCTGAACTGTCTGCTCTGTCTGGGCCCTGTCATCTTGGCCTAGGCTACTGCTCCCAACTCAGAGAGCATTCCCGGAGAAAGACCCTCTTTGGGATTCGGCCCCCTGCTCAACACCACCGAACAGGTTGCGACCACCAGGAGGTGAGTCGCGTAGGCCCTGCTTCCCCTCGCAATCCAGTACAACACCATGAGTTCTTCATCTTGCCTGTACTGCATCTTGGTCTGGGTAGTGTGAGTACAAAACAGGGCAGCTCCCTGCAACAAAGCTGCAACCATTTGTGTTTGTCATCTGATTTTCTTGTTCTGGGTTTATTGCAATGGACTGAGCCATCCAGGTCTGGATTACAAATATTTGGGTTGAGTGCATGTTAATTGTTTTCCTTCCTAAGGGTCCCAACAACAGCTGCAATGCCAGCCTACTTCGGGCAATGCTTCAGGCTAGCCTGTTTAACATACTGGGTACCCAGGGTTGTGGGACTGTGTCAGAGGGACTCACAGTGCATGCTTAATCAACCTGAATTTAATCAGAACTGCAAATCACTTGCTAGATTTATGGCCCACCCTTGTTCACTTCCCCTGAATAAACCAGATTGTGGGTTTTCATGTTTAACCTGGCTAGTGTGTACCGTCTTGGTGGGGATACAGCACTGCTATTGCATTGTTACATCACTGTCTTATTTTCCAGGGGGTCTCCAGGGCAGTTGCAGAAGATCCAGCCTTGGTTGTAAGTGCAAGGAGTGTGAGCATATCATTAATGTCATACGGTAAATATGAATGTTCTGTTGCTGAACTGTTTAGGCCACTAGAAGGGTTGGTGGGTGGTTATAGCATCCCAGAGGGCTATACCAACAGCAGCTATGCTACACCAAAACCATTCCTCTGGGTGGAGGCACCCGTTCATCTAGCTCAGGCCCCTCAACCTGTGCCTAGTCACGCAGGCAGGGTAGTAGCCCATAGGATAGTACCACCTAGGGGTTACATCTTGGAGGCACCACTGGGATTTGTGGCCTCTGGTGGTCAGAAGTGGGAACTGTGGCCCAGTGTAAAATTGAGACAAAAACTGAAATGGAGGAGCTTACTACACCCAAGTGGAAAATTGCTCCCCACAAGCTGGTCATGCACTGCATGATAGGGTGGAGTGAGGCTAAGGGGGTAGATCCCAGAGACGCCATATTGCTACTTGATATCCCTCTGGGGACCACTAATGACACGATTGAAGAAACTGTGTGGAAGGTCAAATGTCTGGGGAAAGTTGAAGTATGGGGACGGGACTCAGATCTGTTTGATCAAATCTTGGTGGCCCTCCTCTCTTGTAGCCTCTCTATAGACCCCGAAAAGGTATCCCCTGTTATCATGCCTGAAGGGTCCCAGAAGGAGTAGAGAGTTATTCATTTGCATAGTGACCCATCTTCCCCTTGGGGTCCCCGAGGGTGGAAGGGTTCAAGGACAAACTGCTAAGGCTGTTGGCTACTGAAGGCCAGACAGCCAACGAATTGTTAAAGATTTTGGACATTTCAGAAGAGACCACTCCCCCACAGTCTCCTCTGGCCTCTCCTTCTATTCCCAGAACATTCCCAGTTGTGGCCTCCCCATTGTGGTACCTTCTGTACACCTGGACTCCTATCGCAGGCTCAGACTATTCTCTGGTGCAGTTCCTGTGCAGTGGGGGAGGATGACTTTGAGACATGGATGGACTATGCTACTTCACTGGTCCAAGAGTGGCAATGTTCAGGGGGGAGAAGAGAAAGAGATTTATAGAAAGTCTAAGGCATCCTGCATGAAAGCAATCTGATTTCTTTGATCCACCAACCTAGAAGACACTGCAGCTGAGTACCTCCCTACCTCAGAAGGGGTGTTTGGCAGCACAGAATCTGGGGAAGACTTAATGTGGAAGTTCAAGTCTGCTAAATGATGGATAAATGAAAAGTTGTCTGCTTTTGTCACCTGAATTGAATGGGCCTTGCAGAGGGCCCATATGAAAGGGGAAGTCCCAGGTGGTGAACTGAACAGAGTCAGGCTGGAGCACATCCTCAGATCTGCCCAGCATTCTAGTGTGCTCATGCTGAAATTGAAGCTTCAGGACAGGAAAACTAACCCTCCCGAATATTGCTGGCTAATGAAGGAGATACGAGAAGCTGAGGATGATGAGGATGGATGGGAGCCCTATGCTGGGGCTGCCTGCACCAGCCAAGTCTCAGATCCATCCAAAGAAAGGGAGGAGTCTTCAGAAATCCAGCAGGTTAAAGAACTGCTCAAAGAGATAAAGGAAATGCGAGCCAGTCAACAAGCCGCAGCTGAAGTGGCCAGAAGCTCCCACCCTTACCTGTTTTGCCAACTGAGACTAGAAGTGAAGTTCCCCTGGGGGTGTGGGGGCTCATGCCATCATTCCTGAACCCTGGATTGAGTCCACATTAATGGAAGAAATGAGAGAGCTGAGAGCCTTAGTGGGAGACCTCATACCTGCCACCCGTACTTCTGCCCACTGGGGAGGTGGCAAGGACAGAGAACCTGAGTCAAAGTCAAAGGAAGGCAGTGAACTCATTCCAACCGGCACAAAGTTTGTGGAGAACCTAGCCACTACAGTGATTCCAGGGAACAGGTGTTGGGGCTAGTCTAGCTGAAGGGAGGGTGGTCGGGTGGGTTGCTTTGCTTGGACACCTCCCTCCTCAGCCCACTGGATGCCCCTCCCTCCTGGGCCCACAGACATCTCATTCCCTGGCCCCTGGACACTCCTCTCCCTCCTGTGCTACACCCACATGCACCGCACTCCTTGGACCTCCTGGACACCTCCTCCCTCCTGGCCCCCTGGATGCCCACCATACAACATTCCACGTTTCCACTCATGGAGCTCCTGCAGCTTCACATCCTGAATCCACCACCAATCACAGAATTCTAGCTACCAAGCCCCCCCCAGCACTGGCCACTGGCTCCTGAGGCCCACATTACCTTAGCAGCATGCTCCCTGCCCCCCACCATGGTGGCAGGCTGGTTCAGGGGTTGAAGGAGTTCCAGCAGCAGGGAGAGTGGTGAGCTGGGGAGGGTTGGCTGATCCAGGTGCTGGAAGTGTGGTCCAGCTGCATGTAGGGTGGTCAGCTGAGAGGAAGACTGGTCTAGGTGCAGTGAGGGTGGTTGGCTGATGAAGAAAGGCTGGTCTGGGGACTGAAAGGGTTGTCCTGGTGCAGGAAAGGTAGTCAGCTAGGGAGGAGATGCGGTTTAGGTGCTAGAAGGGGTGGTCCAATGCCATGGAGAGTGATCAGCTGGGATGATGGAAGCTTGTCTAGGTGGAGGGAGGGTGGGTGGTCTCTTGGGGAGTAGAGCTGATCCGGTGTCTGAAATGGTGTCCAGGTGCCATTAGGGTGGTTGGATGAGGTCAAGAAACCGTTCCTGGTGAGAGGTGTGTTCTAGGTGCAGTAAGATTGGTCAGTTTGGAGGAAGGCTAGCTGGGGATGTGGTCCAGCAACAGGGAGAGTGATGAGATGAGAAAGACTGTCCAAGGGCTAAAAGAGGGATCCAGCTGTAGGAAGGGTGTTCAGCTGGGGGCTGGATGGTGAGCAGCTGTTAGTTGGAGGCAGGTCTGGGTGATGGAAGTGTGTTCCAGGTGCAGGGAGGGTGTTCAGCTTGTCTGAGGCCTGGAGGAATGGTCCACCTGGGTATAGGGTGACTGGCTGGGGGCGAGCTAGTCCATGTGAAGGGACAGTGGTTGGCTAGAGAGTACAGGCTGGTACATGGGCTTGCAGGGTAGTCCAGATGCACGGAGTGTGGTAGACAGGGAGGAAAGGCTGGTCTGAGGATGTAATGGTTGTCTGCCGGTGAAGAGAGGCTGGTCTGGGGGCTGTAAGGGTGGTCTAGGTGCAGAGAGGGTGTTTGAAGGAGGAGGAGCTGCTGGCCCAGGTGCTGGAAGGATGGTCCACTGGCAATGAGGGTGATTGGCCCTATGTTAATCCTAGAATAACATATTTGCAGAGCCTAATCATATGACTCAGGAGGTGAAGCTGGAGCAGTTCCGTGAGTGGGGGCATAGAATGTTGTATGGTGGTTGTCACGTGGCTTGGAGGGAGGTATACAGGGGACCCGGGGATGTTCAGTTTAGTTTATTGATCAACGTTTTACATGTCATTACAACTGCACCATTAAAACAACAATATCTTCGGAAAACATTTGCAAAATTAATAAGATAAGCTCCAAACATTACAAATACCTATAAAAACTGACGCTTTAAAATATCATACATTTAATCAACCATTATTGCATCCATTGTTGCACTTAATCTTTCTAGAACCAAAGTAACTTGCTTTTATCAAAGATGTTATTTTTGGTTATCTACATCAAGTTTTAAAGTAATTATAAGCTTACAGAAGGAAATTACATTTTCTAAGACCAGAGGGGACCTAGATCTTAATAAACAAACAACTTGATATCTGGGTTCCATATCCAGACCTGCTCAGTTATATAAATAATACACCAACCATTACCGCTGTGAAAATAAATATGTGACTTAAAAACTGATTTCAGTCCTGCAGCAAACATTTTTCTGAGGTTAAATGTCCAATGACTATTTTGTCCCTCATGTTTCCTTTGCAGTATTACTAGCTAGGGTCCAACAGTAGTGCTAGCTCATGTTATTTCAGTGTGCAGGGTTCCACTTATTCCTTGGCATCTGAAATAATACACAGAACAATAAAGCACAATCAGCCTGTTTTATATATGAGTGTAACCCCCCCGACAAATGGGGGTTCCTGAAAGTCTTCCTTGGGTGTGCCTAAATGCCCACTGCCAGGCTGGTGTCCTGCGTCTTAACTGTTTAAAAGCAATTGCATGTGAGTGCCTTTATAGCCCCTGTGTCCTGTCTCTTTAAGAGCTGCCTCTTTTGCAGTGTATAATTAGTCTGTGTGATGGCCAAGTGTGTCTAGGCTCCAGTCCCGCCTGGGCTGCAGTGCTTTTGCTTCTTTCTGCCATCGCTAATTGCACAGAGGGAGCTTTATTGGAACCTGTAACTGTTTGCTGATTGTCTGCTGTAATAGCAATAGTACTATAGTTTGTCAAACCTGCCTTCTTTGCAGCATGGACTTTCTGTATCGCATCACCATTTTAGTTTTGGACTGCCAGTCAGCACCCATCAGTAACTTTGGGGACTCTAAAACAGGGCCTGTCACAGGGGGCTTGTGGGAGTGAATTTCTGTAGGAATTGTAGTTTTGGGATTTTGGTGCCTAAATGCTCCTGGAGGGGAAGCCTTTAATGTGACAGTCAGATGAATCAACGAATCGAACCTCTTGGATCTTTGGGAAAGTCCCGAGCTGCCTGCAGCAGTGAGGAAGAAGTGAGTTGGAACTGGAAGAGTGAGCAGCTCCAGCTCGATGAGCTGCTGCCCTGCGGGATAGCATGGGGACTTGGCGGGAAGGCCGAGTCTGGCCTGCCTGCCTTCAGCTCTCCCACATGGAGAGATTAGAGAAGCTTTATTTCAGACCACATCTCTCAGCCATTTCGTTGCACCCTGATTAATGGGCACGGTGAGCAGTCAGTCTGAGACTGGAGTTGAGACAGTGAACAGCTCGAGAGATTCGAGCAGCTGCTCCTGCACAGTAGCGCGGGAAACTAGTGGAAAGGCTAAGTTTGGCCTGTCTGCCTGCTGTCCCTCGAAAGGGTTCTTTAGAGAGTGCTTAAATAACTGGACTGTATCTGAACGAATTGTGACAAAAGCCACCGAATTGTGACTGTACAATTACCTGAAGAAGACCGAAGATTTGCTCTACATGATCGGCCTGTCAGCACATCCATTCACCACAGAACTCCCGGTTTTGCTCAGAGACACTGATATTACTGCCAAACTGCTTTCCTCTTTGTGGTATGGTGATTGCTTTACTATAAATGTGATGTATGCTGTTAGTGGGTTGCGATTTGGTTATCCACTGTTCAATTGTGCCACACTTGCTGGAAGCTGCATTCAGCCTTTCTGGACTGATATCTGAACTATCTCACCCAGCCTGGGCCCTGCCACACTGGCCCAGCCAGCTACTTCAGGCACAGAAAACACCATTGATGAGAGACTCGCTCGAGGATCAGCCTCTTGTTCAACATTTTGAACAGGAATGACACCTCAGTGATTCGTGTGGGCCCTTCTTCTCCTGGCATACCAGTTGTCAACCTACAGTTTCCATTTTGTCCCTCCTGTGTCTTGTATTGGGTAGCATGAGTAACAATCAGGGTAGCTCCCCGCAACAACAGCTAAATCTCAAGTGCTGTCATCTGATTGCATTGTTGTCTTCCTTTCATGAACTGAGCCTCCTGGCTCTGAATTACAAATTGTGCATGCCTTTTCTTTTCATCACAGGGCTCTGACCAGCTGCAACGCTGGCCTACCCCAGGCAATATTCCAGGCTAGCTCACCTTACTTCCAGCTGGATACTCAGAGCGTGTGACTGTGCAGGGAATAAAAAGTGCATGCATAATTGCCTGACTAGATCAGTTATAGAATCAATCAACCTGATTACGCCCCTCCCTTGTTCGAGTCCCCTGAATAAATCAGATCCAACTCTTTTTGCATTTAATCTGTCTGTGGTTCCAGTTTGTACCAAAAGCACTGTACTGTTGTTATTTGGTGTGCCTAACTTTGTTTTACAGGGGGTCTCCAGGATCAAACTGGTGGAACCAGCCTTGGTGGTAAGTGCAAACAGTGTGGGGATTTGTATGCTGAATAGGGGCTACTGTGAAAGTGTTTGTTGCATATTGTCTAGGCCACTAGAGGGGAAAGAAGGCGGGTACAGTGTCCCGGAGGGCCGTACCCAGTTTAGCCTTGTTACTATAGAAACATAGAATTTGATGGCAGATAAGGACCACTTGGCCCACCCAGTCTGCCCATTTCCCTACCTGATGGATAAGCTGCAGACCCTAGTTAACCAGCAGCCTACTTCTTCCTACCCCCACCCCCTAGAATTGCCTTATGACTGTCCCATGCATGCTTGAATTCCACCACTGTTTGTGACTCCACAACCTCCTCTGGAAGGCCATTCCATACATCCACCACCTCTCTGTGAAAAAATACTTCCTTAATTACCTCTGAGCTGCCCCCTTCTATCTTCAAATTGTGCCCCTTGTTCTTGCACACCTCTTTTGAAAGATGCTACCTCTTGGACTTTGTTGATTCCTTGAGGTACTTGAAAGTTTCTATCATGTCCCCCTCTCCTCCTTTCTTCGAGGCTATACATATTAAGCTCCTTAAGTCTCTCTTCATATGTCTTCCGTGCAGACCCTGCACCATTTTAGTTGCCCTCCTGGACAGCTTCCATCCTGTCTATGTCTTTGTGGAGATTGGGTCTCCAGAACTGCATGCAGTACTCCAGATGGGGTCTCACTAGCTGTCTGTACAGAGGGATAATAACTTCCTGTTTTCTACTGGTGATGCCTCCCATGCATCCCAGTATCCCCCAGCCCTCCTTGCTGCCCTCTCACATTGCTTGCTCACCTTTAGGTCATCTGATATGACTACCCCAGGTCCCTTTCCATTTTTGTTGTTAGTATCTCACCCCCCATTGTGTACTCTTCCCTGGGTTTTGTTTCCCAGGTGCATTACCTTGCACTTCTTAGCATTGAATCTAAGCTGCCATACATCTGACCATTCCTCTAACCTTGCCAAGTCCCTTCTCATCCTTTCCACCCCACCCTGTGCATCAACTCTGTTGCAGATCTTTGTGTCATCTGCAAAGAGACATACTTTTCCTTCCAGTCCCTCTGCAATGTCGCTTATAAAGACATTGAAGAGGACCGGTCCTAACACTGAACCCTGCGGTACCCCACTAGTAACCACCTTTCTTCAGAGTGGACTCCATTTACTATTATTCTCTGTGTCCTATTCTCCAGTCAATTCTTTACCCAGGCTGTCATCTTGGGACCCACTCCCAGACTGGCTAACTTTTATATTAATCTTTTGTGTGGGACTGTGTCAAATGCCTTGCTAAAGTCTAGGTAGGCCATGTCCACAGCCCCCTAACAACCCAGTCCTCTGGGTGGAGGCACCCGTTTCAGTACCCAGGCCTCTTAACCAGCAACTAGCCAAGCAGGCAGGGGTAGTAGCCCTTGGGATAGCACCACCTTGGGGTTACATGAGCACTTGGCACTTTGTTACATATTTACTGAGGAAAGTTTGCCTTAAGGTAGCAGAACAACGAAAATGGGCTAAAATCTGACCCCATCTTTTTTCATCCTAATCGATGCCAGATGTCTTCCAGTTTATTTTAGTGGTAACATAGTTCTGCCAATATTTTTCATAACCATAGCAGAAAATTAGCTTTTTGGAATAAAATTTTTTTTGTGTGTTCTCTCTTTTTCACCTCCTCGTGGCACCCCTGCCGGCCACCCCTTTGGAGCACCAATGCCCCACACCTTCACTCGACCCCGCAACGCATAGAAACATAGAATTTGATGGCAGATAAGGACCACTTGGCCCACCTAGTCTGCCCATTTTTCTACCTAACAGATAAGCTGCAGATCCTAGTTAACCAACAGCTTACTTCCTCCTACCCCCCCCACTAGGACTGCCTTATGTCTGTCCCATGCATTCTTGAAGTCCCTCCACTGTTCTTAACTCCACAACCTCCTCAGAGAGGCTGTTCCATGCATCCACAACTCTCTACGTGAAAAAAACACCATACTCCTGACCCTGCCTTGCAGCCCAACCTTCAGGTAACCTGACCTAACCTTGTGTCGGGAGGGTCCCTCTCCTCCGAGGGGGATGTGCCTTCAGGCAAACTATGTATCCCTGGTAAGCTGCCTCAGGGTCAGTCCGGGCTAGTCCAGGGCTTTGTGGTGGTGCAGACCAGGCGCTCATCATCTGGTTGGCAAGGAGCCAGTTTTCCACATTTTCCTTGTCCTGCCCCCATGTTGTAGCCGTAAACAAATGGCATCTTGAGATGGGTATGTGCAGGAGAGTGTGCCATGGCATCATGACATGCTCTCCAAGCTCGTCCACCAATCACCTTGCAGGAGTCACAGCTCATCCCGGGGCGTCAATGGGCATCTGTGAAACCTCCCTGCTGGTCTCCACTCCTGGTACCCAGGCTCGGGGCGTGAACCTGGTCGCAGTGTGCTGAGTGAACCCCTTCACTCAGGGCCACAGAGCCGGCTATGGAATAACTTTTTTTGTTGCACTGCTGCTTTAAGTACACTGTCTCTTTAAGATGAATGACTACTTAAAATAACATATAATTACAGAGACTATCCCCATGACTAAGCACTGAGTTGTGAAACCAGTCAGCGTCTCCATTCTAATGGCTTGGTTACCTTTTAACCTACACTGCTGAGCTGGTATGTTCTGTTTAATTGTAATGGAATAAAGCTTTTTTTGCCTCGGGTTGGAGTGGTGCTGGTATTGCTTTTTTTTTTATACTTTATTTTTCCATTTTGCAATGAAGCTTACAATAGAAAGTATTCCTTGATTCCAGGTATAGGATTAGGTACGGGAAATATAATGATAGGTAGGTCACAGCCCATCATTCAGAGTTACAACATTGAGGGGAGTAAATGTATCTATTATTTTATACGTCAATTGATCAAAATAGGCTACATGCAGCAAGACCATGGGCTTCCCTATCGAAAATGGTGTAAATCCAGAGAGCCCCATCTTTTCAGAGAGGCCTTCGTCAAATCACCTGGCCCAGGAGTCCCTGAGAATAAAACAGTAGATCCCTTTTATGTAATTAGTAAAGATGCCCCTCAACACGCTCACAGACATTTCCCTTAAAGATAATAAAACTTAAACTATATTTTGTAATTAGAAAACAGCAAATGCCCTCAGCATTCCTTAGTAAATTTAAACATTTAAACTTTCAATCTCTCCCCAAGTCTACCAGGAGGAGATAGCTCTGCCCCCAGTGAAACTACACTGTATGTTCCTATAACATATTTACTTGTAAAGAACAAGTGTATTCAATCTGGCATGAGAAAATTACTTATAAATTGAAAACAAACTCAACGAGATATAACAGTTGTAAAAACTTCTCAGCGTAAAAGCAAAATGTCCAGTTCTTTTAACCCAGGAGCAGTACTGTACTAACCGGCAGCAGCGACTCTAGCCACAAATGGTTACCGGGGCACAGCTGGGGCACAACAGATGGCAGCCAGGGCACTGATACATTGTTACTATGGGGGAAGCTCTGCAGCATATGGGGCACCAACTGGGGCACAGCATTTTTTTACCGGGGCATGTGCCCTGGTGGGCCCTGGTGTAGAGCCGCCACTGCTAACCAGCCCTCTAAGTTGAGCCTAAGAGTCTCGGTAAACAGGATTCACCATCCTCTTCTTCTGAGTCCGAGTGACCAGACTTGACAAAATCTTCCCGGATTAGGTCCAGCCTTTGGCCTACATCTGCTGGGTCATTAAAGAGGAAAGTTTTCCTGGCGTAAATGATTTTCAGCCTTGCCGGCATTTGTAGTGCGTGATTGATTCCAAGTTCTCTCAGGCCCGCTCGAACCGTATCAAATCCGCGCCACCTCATTCGTGTCGAGTAGCTCAGATCAGGGAAGCAATGTACCAGTGACCCGTCTGGAAGGGTAAGAGCACCTGAAGATTTGGCTTTTTGTAATATCATGTCCCTCATATGTATTCCAGTGGTGACTGCCAAAACAGTTCTGGAAGTTCAGGGTTAATGGGTTTCCTTCTAGGGGTAATGCGATATGCCTGGACAATCTGGTCATCTGTGTGTAGTTTTAAAATATCCTGAAGAAACTGATGTAAATATTCCACCAAACTGGTTTCTTCGACTTCTTCGGGTATGCCCAAAAGTCGGAGATTGCTAGAACGTGCTCCATTCTCAAGATATTCAAGCCTGGTGCATAAGATCTTATTTTCCTTCAGTAGTCCATCGGTTACAGTAGCTGTTTTTGAAACTGATGAGCTCAGAGCAGAATAATTCATTTCTAAGGTAGTTATTTTCATTGCTACAGTCGTCAACCTATTATTGAATGTGTCTAATTTGCTGTCCATTTGCTGCACGACCTGTAGTATGGAGTTTATTTTGGCTGCAAGATCCCCTGACTTCTTGATAGTCTGCCCACCAGTCAGAACTCCACTGGAAGAAGGTGCAGAGCCTTTCCCTCGGCCCAGATCTTTATTTGTTTCGTTTTGTGTTCTTCCCGTTGTTGAATCAGCATGAATTTGCTTTGTAGAGGACTGTAGCACTTCTTCACACTGGATTGAGGATTGTTTTAAGTTTTCAGATTTCCAAATTAAAGTTTTTAGACCTTTAATACTGTCTAAGTCTGGAGCTGCATGAAAGGCGTCTACCCCTGTCGGCTGCTAGCCACGCTCCCTGCTTGTATTGCTTTTGAGTGGGAGTATATCAGTGACCCTGCTGAACCAGTTCCTCCACAACTAGTCAGCCCGGCACCTCCAGTCTCCTCCTTCCTCGGGGACGTCCAGGAGCCAGGAAGCAAGATGTCTGTGTGGGCCCGGAGGGAGGGTCGGGAAGAGGTTGTGAAGATGGGAGTCCAGTTGGAGGCGATTCAGACGAGGACCAGGATTTACCTGTTACCTGTTACGTGTAGGGTGGGAAAAACAGCAGGATCCAGGAGAAGAAGGCCAAGTAAAAAGGGCTGGAAGTATGCGGGTGGGGGTGCTCTTACTACATCATGATGAAAAAATACCTCACTGGGAGCACCGCAATAGTGTTCCACCTGTCCGGGGCTGACCAGAACAGTCCTGTACTTAGGCTTACTTCTTAATGACAAACAGGTAAACTGGTAGATGCCCCGGTCATATCTCTACACAATCCTCAATTATGAGGGAAATCCCTTCTAATATGCCTCAAAACTGCACTGGCCTCATCCGTTACACATGGAGAAGGTGCTGCCAGACAAAAAAGGATTGTAAATTTAGACTTTAAAGCTGAAATGTATACTATTCTAAGATCCTAAATTGAAAATAAACTTTTTATAGATATGTAGTGCCATAAGCAGCAGCCTCCAGCTGCCCTATGAAAAAGAGGCTTGCCAGAGAACCCAGGCAGGACATGATAGGGTACTTGGGGACCCCATTAGGGCTCATTTAGTTAGCTCATGGACAGAAATGTGTATAGGAGGTCCCAGGGTGCAGTCTGAAGTGTCATTAGGGAGAAAATATGTTTATTTAAGGCATCCTGCCTTCATCACTTGCTAATTACTAGCCCCTACCAGCAACCCCTGTGCCAAAATCCCCCCACTACTGATGAATATAAAGGAGCCTGGTCTACAGAAATATTCTCCAAGTGACCATGTTATTATTTAGTAGTTCTTGAAAATGAAACTTAAACTAAGTGCGCCATCAAAGATGTGTGGATGTCAATGACCCCATTTCTGGGTTTTGACTTTCACGGTATGGCGGATCGCTTTACGTGCTTGCGCTCAGCGGCCCTAATGGGCACTGCCATTCTAGTCCCCCCCCCCAAGTTCTGTGGACACCAACTGCATGCCTGCTGCTGCCCTGGAAGTACAGCCTGGTGCAACTCCAGGGCCTCAGAAAAAAAAAAAAACTAGACTGTCAACATGTCATTGCGGATCACATACAACAGGTAACCATATTGTGGATGTCAACTTAGCAGATTCTCACTATTCAGAGCAGCTTCTGACAGCTATGGTGGCACTTTTCACTGTTACTGAAGTTTACAAAATGCTCTGATTTGTTATTTTCGCACAACAACTGATGATACAGTATTATCATTTCTTTTTTATGCTCCCACCTGGCCCCCTTCAGTCAAGCCCCCCAGCCCTGTCACCTGGTGTCCACTGGACTCACCTTTCACACTAGCGAGGTACCAGCTAGCTGGGTGCGGAGCATGCGAGGGGCCACCTTCATCCTGCTGGCCGACATTTTCTCTTCCTTTTTGGTGCCCACCCCCAAGCGTGGTGTTGTGCAATGACGCCAATGGCCAAGCTGCACATGCTTCTGTAAGTGGCATGCTGGGCATCTGCCCCACAACCATCGCCCACTGTGCAAGCCCCCAGTCACTGCTAGGGGTCAGGCAGGCAGCGGACTCTGTCCTCACCCCTCCCCAGAAGAGGAAAGCTGTCCTTCAGAGGCTCAGTCCTCTCCCTCCACAGCTGACCCCCAGTGGTCTGCTTGCACTGCGAACATGGGTTGCTGGCGTGGCAGGAGGTAAAGCATGATGCCTCAGCTCACCATACCACTGGGGCCAATGATGATACAGTATTAGTCATTGCTAATGTACTAGTGTTCCGATGTTATGTTCATTCATGTTTTTTACAGTTTTCATTCATGATTTCTAGTTACTTGCTATTCTGCTCCCGATTGACATTTAAGCAGTGACAAATCGTTTTAGTATCTGTGTAATTTTACTATCTTTCACACAGGTATGTAAATATGTTGGACATTCTAGACATAAGATGTGCTCCTTTATTATGCGCTGCATTTATTTAAAGGGAAAATGTCCGTGGAAATACAGATGACGTGCAGCAAGGTAAGACTGCAAATACATAAATATGAAACAAATAAAGGGAAACATCCATGTGACTATGCCCCATACCTCAGCACGTCCTGATTAGCATTTTCACCCCGTGTTGCAAAAAGTCTTGTACCTGCATGTGAAGTGAGTCCGTCTGATCTGGCTGATCTGCCATCCCTCCCGCCGGCATTGAATGTACTGTACAAGTCACATTAAACTGTTCCATCAACTCACCGGTGTAGCATTTTTTTTGTGATTCTACTGCAGTGGCAGCTTGTATTGTTGAAGCTTTTAATTCTTTTCCAACCATTCTTCATTGCCTATTCAAGTCACTTGAACCTGTTTAGTGACATGGCAGTAGCTGTTTTGCAGGGTTTATGCAATGCATTTTCATGGCATCGTTTATAAATATCACAGCATTCCTTAAGAGTTGTTTAGTCTGCCTTCTGAAATGAAACTCATAAGCCCTCAGCTGAAAATAAAGTTTATAGTTCTAACAGCTAGTTGCAAACCAATAGTAAACCTTTAATAATTCATTGAATTAAACACTGCACAGATTAGGAAACTCATTGAACAATGCTACACCAGTGAGTTGAGGGAGCAGTTTAATGTGACTTGCACTGTAGCACTGAGACTTCTAAGTGGCAGACCAGAGCTGTTAAGAGCTACGCACATAGGCTTACATTATATACACACTCATGGCTGCTCTCCAGCTCTGACATCAGCCGCGGGCAACTGTGGGATGTTCAAAATGCCGACAGGAGGGATGGCAAAGACAACCAGATTAAACAGAACTGCTTCACAAGCAGGTACAGGACTTTTCGTAACATGGGGCAAAAATGCTAATGGGAGGGGGGGCACACTGAGGTGTGGGGCATAGTCATATGGATGTTTCCCTTTAATTGTCTCAGATTTATGTAGTTGCAATCTTGTCTGGCTACGCACCATCTGTATTCCCATGGACATACCATGAGGTTCATACAGTCACTGTTCGGACTGTTTTTCAGAAACTGTCAGTCAATATGTAAAAGTACTACTTAGAAAAAGCACTTTCCCCCTTGTTGTTTTAAAGAAGTGGTGGCACAAAAAAAGTCCCCCCTCCAAGCTACTGTCAGATACAAATAATAAAAAATATCAACAAACTTGTCCCTTCCTCAGTACCTTCTGTGCTTCGCTCCTTGATATTTACTTTTATTTATTTATTTAAGTTCTCAGATAAACCATTTGAGCTCAGAACTCTACATAAGTTCCACATCGGGACATTTCAGACAAACAGGTGAGAGAATTATACAAAACATAGAAACACAGAATTTGACAGCAGATAAGGACCGCTTGGCCCACCCAGTCTGTCCATTTCCCTACCTAATGGATAAGCTGCGGATCCTAGTTAACCAGCAGCCTACTTCTTCCTACCCCCACCCCCTAGAATGGCCTTATGACTGTCCCATACATGCTTGAATTCCTCCACTGTTTTTGACTCCACAACCTCCTTCGGAAGGCTGGTCCATGCATCCACAACCCTCTCTGTGAAAAAATACTTCCTTAAATTACCTCTGAGCCCCCCAATCTTCAAATTGTGTCCCCTTGTTCTTGCACACCTCCTTTTTTGAAAGATGCTACCCTCTTGGACTTTGTTGATTCCCTTGAGGTACTTGAAAGTTTCTATCATGTCCCCCCTCTCCCTCCTTTCCTCGAGGGTATACATATTTAGCTCCTTAAGTCTCTCTTCATATGTCTTCCGGTGCAGACCCTGCACCATTTTAGTTGCCCTCCTCTAGACAGCTTCCATCCTGTCTATGTCTTTTTGGAGATTGGGTCTCAGAACTGCATGCAGTACTCCAGATGGGGTCTCACCAACTGTCTGTACAGAGGATATTAACTTCTGTTTCTACTGGTGATGCTCTCCCTATGCATCCCAGTATCCCCCCAGCCCTCTTTGCTGCCCTCTCACATTGCTTGCCCACCTTTAGGTCATCTGATATGACTACCCCCAGGTCCCTTTCCATTTTTGTTGTTGTTAGTATCTCACCCCCCATTGTGTACTCTTCCCCTGGGTTTTTGTTTCCCAGGTGCATTACCTTGCACTTCTTAGCATTGAATCTAAGCTGCCATACATTTGACCATTCCTCTAACCTTGCCAAGTCCCTTCTCATCCTTTCCACCCCACCTTGTGCATCAACTCTGTTGCAGATCTTTGTGTCATCTACAAAGAGACATACTTTTCCTTCCAGTCCCTCTGCAATGTCGCTTATAAAGACATTGAAGAGGACCAGTCCTAATACTGAACTCTGCGGTACGCCACTAGTAACCCCCCTTTCTTCAGAGTGGACTCCATTTACTATTACTCTCTGTGTCCTATTCTCCAGCCAATTCTTTACCCAAAGCTGTCATCTTGGGACCCACTCCCACCTGGCTAACTTGTATTAATCTTTTGTGGGACTGTGTCAAATGCCTTGCTAAAGTCTAGGTAGGCCATGTCCACAGCCCCTCCTCGATCTACTACTTTGGTCACCCAGTCAAAGAAATCTATCAGATTTGTCTGGCATGACCTTCCCACTGTGAATCCATGCTGCCTTGGGTCCTGTGCCCCTCTGGCCTCTAGATGCTCAACAATTTTTTCTTCTGAAGTGATTCCATCATTTTCCCCACCACTGAGGATAAACTAACAGGTCTGTAGTTTCCTGCTTCTGCCTTGCTCCCACTTTTGTGAAGGGGAATCACATCTGCCCTCCTCCAGTCCTCGGGTACCACCCAATCCTCCCATGATTTGTTAAAGAGGGTAGTCAGTGGTGTCACTAGTTCTACCCTTAGTTCTTTTAGAATTCCGGGATAAATCCCATCAGGCCCCATTGCTTTGTCCACCTTCAGTTTTAAGAGTTCTTTCAGACACCTTTCTTCAAACGGCTTGGTATCAACTTCTGTATCCAGAGTGTTTCTACTGTTTGTTTTAGGTACCTCCCCACTTCCTTTGTAAATACTGAGCAAAATATTTGTTTAGTATCTCACTGTTTCACAGTCACCCTCTGCCCTCCCACCTCCTCTCTATTAAGCCTCACTAACCCTCCCTTGGTCTTCCTTCGCCCCTGATGTTCCTAAAAGGTTTTATCCCCCTTCTTAACTGAGTTGGCTATCTTTTCCTCGGTTTGGGCCTTTGCTGTTCTGACTGCCTTCTCAGCTTCCTTTTGCTTTAACTGATACAGTTCTCTGTCCTGCTCCTTCTGTGATTCCTTGTACTTCCTGAATGCTTTCTTTTTCTCTTGAACTTTCACTGCCACTTCCTTTGAGAACCATAGTGGTTTCTTACATCATTTTGTTTTGTTTATTTGCTTCACACAAAGGCTTGTTACTTCTGTGATGGCAGTTTTTATTATTCCCCATTGTTCTTCCACCCCTCCTTCCTGCCCATTTGCTAGTGCATTCCTTAGGCACTCACCCATTTTGGCAAAGTCAGCCTTCCTAAAGTCCAGTACTTTTGCCTTTGTATGGCTTGACTCTATTGCTGTGTTTATTGTGAACCATACTGTTCGATGGTCGCTAGTTCCCAGATGGCTACCCACTTCTACATCTGTGATCCTCTCTCTCATCTCCATTTGAGAGAATCAGGTCTAAGATTGCTCCCTCTCAAGTGGGCTCCAATACTAGTTGTCTAAGGCATGCCCCCTGTAGGGCATCTAGAATAACCCCACTCTTCGAAGTGGCTGCTGCAACTGCACTCCAGTTAACATCTGGCATATTCAGATCACACATCAGCAATATCTCCCCTTTTTCTGCCATTCTAAGTATACTTTCTATCATTTCCTTGTCCATTTCCTCCCCGAGAAGGGGGTCTGTATACAACCCCTGTGCGGATTGTGGTGCCATTGCCGGTCTCCAAATTTACCCATAGTGCTTCTTCTCCTCCTCCCTGTTTTCCCTTTTGTTCTGTTGCTTTGATTCCTTCCCTTATGTAAAGAGCTACTCCTCCTCCTTCTCTTTTACCCTCCCTGTCCCTCCTGTAGATAATGTATCCTGGTATGTTTATGTCCCAGTCATGATTTTGTGTGTACCATGTGTCTGTGACTGCCACGATATCCAGATGTTCCTCCTCCATCAAGGCCACTAATTCAGGAAGCTTGTTACTCAGACTATGGGCATTGGTACTCATTGCTCTCCATTTTTTGATGGCTTTACCTTCTTTTGCAGCATCCCCCACTGACCTTTCTACCTCGGTCTTTTTCTCATTTAGTACCCTGTTTTGTAGGGAGAGGCTGGGATTTTCCTGCTGCTTATCAGTGCTCCCCTTGACTAGTTTAAAAGCTTGCCAATGAAGCATTTAAACCGATTGCTCAAAAGACTTGTTCCCTTCCTGGACAGATGCAGACCATCCTGCCAGCATAGGCTGGTGTCCCTCCAGGTGGAACCCCAGTCCTCAATGAAGCCAAACCCCTGTGCTCCACACCATTTTTTCAACCATTCATTACAAGTAAGAAGGCAAATAACAGGATTGGAATAAAACATTTAGGTACAAGTGGTGATTACAGAAAGAATTGCAAGATACAGCAATAACTAGCTCTGGATTATTTACTAAATACAGTATGATACGCAAGTAGGAACAGACAAAATACTGTGCCGAACAGGGAACCTGTTGGCTGTCAAGGTGTTTGAGCAAAACTAAGAGCAGAAGAAAAAGGGAGGGGGGGGGGCCCAAGTGCAGTGTGCATAAGAGAGAGAGAGAAGGATCAGTTCAGCCAGAGGAAGACAGAGGAGATGCCTTAGTTTGAGCTAGCGATGGCAGGTGCATTGACAATCACGTATTATAAGGTTCTTTAGGTTCCTTTTGAAGGACCACAGTGTGGGTAGGCGAACAATGTTCTCCTGGAAGGAGTTGAACCTCAACGGGGCCTGGTAAACAAATGACCTTTGACCTTGAGATGTACGACATTTCGAGGTTAGGAAGGAGTGCTGTTCTGAATTTCAGGTGTGCCATGGATTTATGCTGGGAACCAGGAGTATTCGGACCCCCATCGGTAGCTGACCAAGGCAGATATTTTTGGCCAAGAGGCAGGACTGATATATTAAGTGACAATTGAGCATTAGCCAGTGTGCCTTAGTGTAGAGATCACAGGTGTAAGTTAGTCGGTGTGCTCCTAAGGTGAGCCTGCAGGCTTTGTTAAGGGCCATTTTTATACGCCGGAGGGCAGTTTCTGTGGCAGAACCATATATTGGCAGTCCGTAGTCCACAAGGGAACCCACAGAACTGTGCTGTGCTGTTTTGATATGTCTAGAATGTCTATTTCCTACCCAAACATGGCAGGCACTGTTTTTTCTTAATGAAAAAAAAATAATTAAAACATTTATATAATACTCAAATTTTGATGGAAGTTAAAACTCTCCTTCCACTCCTACCCCAACCAAGTGTCTCAGCATGCACCGTACCACCCATGTACCTCCCCTTCCTACCTACCCTGACAGGGTGTCAGCACATACCTAGGACCACACATGTACAGTACCTCCACCAGCCCCACGAACCACGGGAGTGTGTCTCTACGTACTGTACCCATAACCACCCATGCACTGTACCTACCCTGGCACCACACATGTACCTCCCCCAATCCACCCAACATCCAGGTGCACATCCTATCTTTCTCTCGTCATGTGTTTTTCATGAATGTGTAGTGCCATGTACCTGATCCACTCAACCACCACCCACCCCTGCACCACCCATGTGTACACATGATCCTTTTAGACACATGTTTCCATGCCTGTCTTCCCCCGCAGCCCCTGCACCTCCCTCTCACCACCTACCATGGCACAGCATCTCCACATCACCTGGGCTGCATGTATCTCCTGATACCTCGGACCACCCATGTAACTGCCACCCCCTTACCCCACTTGCTCTGGCCTGCCACCACTCATCTGCCTCCCCCTTCTCACCTACCATGGCATGGCTAATATGTACCTCCCCAATCCAACCTACAATGGCCCAGTGTCTCCGCATGCACACACCTCTATACCACACTGGCATGGTGTCTCCACATACCCAAGACCACCCATACCACTCCCCACTCCCCAACCCCTAGGAAGCCATAAAACAAATTTTTCTCTTAAGTTATTTATTCAAAAAGTGGTGGGTGAATGAGCTTTGCAGACCCTATGATCCTGCTGAAATAATACCACTGTGGAGAGGGGGCTGTCTAGTCACCAGTTCAACTAAGTAGGGGCTTGTACCCATACTTCCCACACGGGCCTGCACCCCTTCTTCCCACACTGGGGCCAGTATCTCCCACACTGTGGAAACAAAACCTGCCAGCTTGCAGTAGTATGGTTTACCTCATTGCTAAAGGGCACCATACTGTACTGGAAATTGATTGTGCTAGGGCAAGGGGTCAGAGTTACCTCAGAGCCATCATTCATGACTGGGAGGCATTTTCCAGTGCGGTGAGGACAATGCATGAGGTACAGCACAGTGCCAGCAAACCACTTGGAACAGCACACTGATGGCAGACCACGTGACACACTGCGCTGTCTGCAGTGCATGTGGTACATCGAGTTGTCTGCATTGCACGTGGCACACTGCAGCATCTGCAGTGCATGGGACACTCTGCGCTGTGCCACATGGACTGCTGAAACTGCGTTGTACCATGTGTACTGCTGACACTGTGCTGTGCCAGGTGTACCGCTGACACTGCACTGTGCCCAGAGTACCACTGACACAGTACCAAGCCACATGCATTGTTGACACTGTGCTGTGCTATATGCATTGCTGACATTGTGCTGTACCACGGGCACCACCGACACTGCACTGTGCCAGGTGCACCACTGACATGGCACTGTGCCACATGCATTGTTAGCACTGTGCTGTGCTACATGCACTGCTGGCATTGTGCTGTACCATGGGCACCGCTGACACGGCACTGTGCCAGGTGTACCGCTGACACAACACTGTGCCACATGCATTGTTAGCACTGTGCTGTGCTACATGCACTGCTGACATTGTGCTGTACCATGGGCACCGCTGACATGGCACTGTGCCAGGTGCACCACTGACACGGCACTGTGCCACATGCATTGTTAGCACTGTGCTATGCCACATGCACTGCAGACACTGCATGGTACCACGTGCAGAACTGACACTTCTCTGCACTACCAAAAACATGCTGTGCCA
Organism: Neoceratodus forsteri; assembly: GCA_016271365.2. Classification (NCBI taxonomy): domain Eukaryota; kingdom Metazoa; phylum Chordata; order Ceratodontiformes; family Ceratodontidae; genus Neoceratodus; species Neoceratodus forsteri. The sequence goes on from CM028138.1 coordinate 664,134,825, forward strand.
AGTGCAGTGCCAACACCACACTGTGCCACATTCAGTGCCAACTGTGTTTCTAGATAAACTATGCATTATACTTAATTGTTATGTAATAACTGGGAACTGTTTTTTCCATAGGAAAAGCTGGTGATTTGCTGTTATAACCTGGGGGTTGTAACAGTGAACACGTGCCAGCTTTCCCTTTGGAAAGTGACTGCTTGTTCTCATTGTGTTGCATGGCTATCCCCACAACAGTCACATGTGGCTGGCATAAAAATACAAGAACAAAAACCAAACAGTGCCCAGCAATTACATAAAGGCTTAGCCCTTGGGGTTTATGTAGCATTACACACTGAGGACATGCATACAGTTCTCATTATGAACTCCTCACCATGCATTATTCTATACATGCCATCCATTCCAGACTGTGTGACCACAGAAATAGGTCAAGGAAGGACAGTGGACATGGCCTATCTGGACCTTAGCAAGGCCTTCAACACTGTTCTACACAGGAGGTTGATTTGGAAGTTGACCACCCTAAGAGTGGGATCCAAAGTGGTAAATTGGGTTACAAATTAGTTAATGGCTAGGAGACAGAGGGTGGTGGTTAATGACACTCTCTCTAAATATGGGAAAGTGACCAATGGAGTACCACAGGGCTTGGTACTGGGACAAATCCTCTTCTGTATCTTCATAGGGGACATCAAAGAAGAAATGGAGGGGAAAGGAAACAAAGGCTGGGGTGGAGTTTGGGGACCGAGAGCAAGTGTGTGTGTGTGTGTGTGGGGGGGAGACAGATGGGAAAATGGAGCCAAGGAGAAAGAACTTGCACATAGTTGCCACACTCTTATGATCCCAAACGCGGCAGTTCTATTAACAATATGCACTCCTTTTATTAGGCCTATGATGATGCACCTTGCACCTACTCCTATCACAGCAGGTCTCGCCACTTACACTTTAGTCTGAGACTGTACTGTGTCTCCATGTTTGATGATTTGTCCCTCATTATAAGAGTCAGTGTCCCTCACTGTCCTAATTTTAACCATCCATGTGCCACATTTACGTGACAGAAGATAGAGAGGTATGGTACAGTCCTTTTGAAACTTGGTGCTTTGAATGCAAAAGGGTGCTGGTCATGTGACAGCTGGACACTGTGGACATGTAAGGGCATTCTGTGAATATTGGACTGCGCCAATGTTCGGATCCCCAACTCTCCATTTGTACTGCGTCCCCACCCCACCAGTTTTCCTGGACACAAACCCTAATTGCACATGTATACTGGGTTTGTGACAGGAAATCTGAGCAAAGCCTGGTTTGCGTGCCCAAACCAGGATTTGTCCCTATGCAAACGTTTGAATATTGGTCCCCAAGTTTTAGTCCAGGAGAACCTCCCTATAGTCAAAACAGGTGGTGGATTACTGTATATATTTAATCCACTTCAGTATCTGAATTTTTTATTATGGAATGTTGCTTTTTCTTAGCAGCATCTTGCATTAATTTATAAACATGTGCATTAACAGTATTAATTTACTTTTTACGCTAGGGCTGTGTGGGCTTCTTAGTGTCTATGGATTCACCCAAGCTTAGTGTTATTTTTTCCAGTATCATCAGTTCTATGATATAACTTGAAAGTAACATCCATTAAACACCAGCACCAATTTTAGAAAACAAAGCTTTCTCCTTATTGCCTAAAAATAGCATGTTTCCTAATTCTTTACAAACAACAGCTGCCTCTGTGTTACAAACAAGTATAACTGGATAAGCAGAACTAATGGGGCCAGGCAGTGGTGAATGTGAACAAGAACACACAGAAACTCAGTTCCTGTACCTTTTTATGGCTGTGGGCGGAGCCTACAGCCATCTTGCTGTCTGTAGCTGGAAAAATGGAATATTGTGGAGCACATATTTTGGAGTTTTCAATGTATCCTTCCACATCTAGAAACATAGAAACATAGACTTTGATGGCAGATAAGGACCACTAGGTCCATCTAGTCTGCCCATTTCCCTACCTACAGGATAGGCCGCAGATCCTAGTTAACCAACAGCCTATTTCTTCCTACCCCCCCCCCAAGAATTGCCTTATGTCTGTCCCATGCATTCTTGAAATCTCCCACATTTTAGACCCCAACCTCCTCAGGAAGGCTGTTCCATGCATCCACTACCCTCTCTGTGAAATAATACTTCCTCACATTGCCCCTGAACCGCCTCCTTCTATCTTTAAATATGTGTCCCTTGTTCTTGTAAGTCTTTTTCTGAAAGATGCTACCCTCTTGGACTTTGTTGATTCCACTGAGGTACTTAAAGTTTCTATCATGTCCCCTCTCCTTCTTTCCTCAAGGGTATACATATTAAGCTCCTTTAGTCTCTCCTCATACGGCTCTCTTGTAGACCCTGCACCATTTTAGTTGCCCTCCTCTGACTACCTCTATCCTGTCTATGTCCTTGAGATGAGGTCTCCAGAACTGGACACAGTACTCCAGATGGGGTCTCACCAACTGTCTGTACAGAGGGATAACAACTTCCTGTTTTCTGCTGCTGATGCCTCTCCCTATACATTCCAGTATACCCCCAGCCCTCCCTACTGCCTTCTCACATTGATTGCTAATCTTAAGGTCATCTGATATGATTACCCCCAGGTCCCTTTCCTTTTTATGTTTGCTTGCACGCAGGTGTAAGAAACATAGTGCCTTCATCGGAGATTTCGGAGGTGTGTCATCTCCTCCTCAATTCAGGCACTGTGCTGGCAGGCGCGCCTGTAGAGCTAATGCATTTTGGAGCTGTCTATGACACGCCCAAATGCAGTGGCATACAGTTGAAAGGGGAGCTACGCTTGAGTGAGCAGCGATCAGAAGCTGCTCACGCAGCTTCCCCCAGCCGCAGGCGCGTGCCCCTCGCGACGCAGAGTAGCCGACGGGTGCCCAATCCCCGTCGGGCTGAATTGCGTGCTGTCCTCCCTCCTCCAATAGTTGATGCCACGCTGGAGACCACCCAGCGTGGCAATCCATCATGTTGCTGACGGGGTGCCCAATCCCCGTCGGCTGAATGTGCCCCTCCCCAAAGTCCTTGTGCCACGCTGAGGCCCACCCAGCGTGGCAAGCGATCCCGCATTTTTTTTTTTTGCCGACGGGTGCCCAATCCCCATCGGCTGAACTCCCAAAGTCCTGGTGCCATGCTGGGAGCCCACCCCAGCATGGCAAGCGTCCCACGATGTCTTTTTTTGTTTTAACCTGTAAACAAAAAACGTCCCACGGCCTCCGAACTCCCTCCCACAACCCGCACCCACCCACTGCGCACCCAGCCTCCCCACACCCCCTCACCCCATACTTACTCCGACTCCGCGCGACGATCTTCGTGGACCGGGAACACGCCTGCACTCTTCAAAGCCGACCGCTCAACTGAGGAAATGCCGTAAGCTGTATAATGGGCTAGATAGGAGGGTTCAACTTTATGCATATCTCAGGCATATTTGAAGTTTTCACCAAATTTTCAACATGGGTTTTGGGACCCTTTCATGAATGATGTCACTGTCATGGCGCTATTCAGCTTGAAGGGTGATTGCGCAGTGACTGTGCAGTGACTGTGAAACACCCTTGGGACTGATACCACCATGACAGTGACATCATTCATGGAGGGGGCCCAAAACCTCCATGTTGAAAATTGGTGCAAAATTCCAAAAATTAACTGTTTAACGAGCGTGCATTGCGCAGTTCCTACGCAGGCTCGTAAGTTCGCGAAATTTCAATATTTTCACTCCAGATTTTCAACATTGCCATTTCACCACACTGTCTTATGAGTAGTACAGCTGTCATTTTCACATCTCACCCAAAATGTGTTTCCACCTTGTAGCGCTAGAATGGCACAGCCGTTCAGAGAAATCAATGTACGGGACAAATTAAGAAAATCACAGTGACACCGTTCATGAGCAGAGGTCTTGAAATGGCTATGTTGAAAATTTGGTGAAAAATTCTAAAATGACTGTTTTACGGCGTGCTTGCGCAGTTCTCACGCACGCTCATAGGTTCTGTATTTCCAATATTTCCACTCCAGATTTTCAACATTGCCATTTTTCCACACCTTCTGATGAGTAGTACAGCTGTCATTTTCACATCTCACCCAAAACGTGTTCCCCCATGTGCCAGCGCACAATGGCGCGTTGCGCAGCACCGAGTGTATGGGACACATTAAGAAATCACAGTGTCACTGTTCATGAGCAGAGATCTTAAATGACAATGTTGAAATTTGGTGACAGAATTCCTAAAATGACTGTTTTACGAGTGTCGTTGCACAGTTCCCACCATGCTCGTGGGTTTGCTAATTTCAATATTTCCACTCCAGATTTCCAACATTGCCATTTTCCACACCTCCTTATATAGCTGTCATTTTTCACATCCTGCCCAAACGTGTTTCACCACATGTAGCCGCATAATGGCGCAGTCGTGTGCAAACTCAATGTATGGGACACATTAACAAAACCACAGTGACACTGTTCATGAGCAGAGGTCTTAAAATGGCTATGTTGAAAACTTGGTGAAAAATGCCTAAAATGACTTTACAAGCGTCTGTTGCACAGTTCCTATGCATGCTCGTAAGTTTGCAAATTTAATATTTTCACTCTAGATTTTCAACATGTCCATTTATTAAACTTCTTATGAACAGTCCAGCTGCAGTTTTCATATGTCACCCAAAATGTGTTATGCAGATGTAGCACACAATGGTGCTGTTGGTGTGCAAAGCAATGTTTAGGACAGATTAAGAAAATCACAGTTACACTGTTCATGAGACAGAGGTCTTAAAATGGCTATGTTGAAAATTTGGTGACAAAGTCCATAAAATGACTGTGTTACTTGAGTGAGCATTGTGCAGTTTCCACGCATCCTCGTTAGTTCATGACTTAGTAATATTTTCAGTCCAGATTTTCACTAGTGGCATTTTTTAACGCTTCCTTATGAACAGTACAGCTGCCATTTTTCACAACATGGCGAAGTGTGTTTCACACTTTCAGTGCAGAGATGCGTGGTCGCTGTGGAAAATCATTGTTCCGGCACAGATAAAGAAAATCACAGTGACACTGTTCATGATCGGAGGCACCAAAATGCCTGAGTTGACAATCTGCTATAAAATATCCCCAACCTACTTATATAACGGGTGTGCGTACAGTTTCTATGTACGCTCGTGACTTCACCATTTTTTTAAATATTTTTACTACACATTTGCAACATAGCCATTTTTACACCTCCCCATGAAAGAGTACAGCTGTCATTTTTTACAGCCTGTTCGGAATATTTTTGCACCTGTGGTGCTAAATCCCGTAGTCACTGTGCATAAGCAGCTTTCGGCTACCAAACTGATATTCCCCCTGTTCATGAGGTGGGGTCACAAAACAAACATGTTGAAAATTTGGAGTTAAAATACCAACGAATGCCTGAGGTATTAGGCTTTTCAACTAAATCGCCCAACCCTATAGAGAATGACAGGAATCAGGGGTGTGACTTGGGATTCTTTCCTGTGATGCTCATACCATTCCACACCCTGCAGTCACTGAGAGGCATCAAGGTATGCCTTGGACTCTTCGGCCCCAGACTTCACCCCATTCTCCTATATCACACCCATCTCACCGTATTTCCTAATGAAATGGGGTGCGCATAAGAGCCAAAGACCCCAAGGAACACGTCACACTTGTCAGTCTCTGCAGAGTAGGGTGTGGTGAAATGGCGTGGCCGTTATGCCTGACGACCCAAATGCACACCCCGATGCCTGTCACTCTCTGCAGGGTGGTGGTGGGGTTGGCTTCAGTTCAATACTTCACTGCCATTCCTATTACGCAGCTCTGTAACTTCTACACTACCACTGCCAATGCCAGTAAGCAAACATTCGGCATTGACAAATGCTTGTTTGTTGTTGTTACTATCTCCCCACCCATTGTGTATTCTTCCCCTGGGTTCTTGTTTCCCAGGTGCATTATTTTGCACTTCTTTGCATTGAATCCTAGCTGCCATACTTCTGACCGTTCCTCCAACCTTGCCAAGTCCCTTTTCATCCTTTCCACGCCTCTGTGTATCAACCCTGTTGCAGATCTTTGTGTCATCTGCAAAGGATACTTTTCCTTCCAGTCCCTCTGCAATGTCACTGATGAAGACATTAAAAGGACTGGACCCAATACTGAACCCTGCAGGTACCCACTAGTAACCCTCTTTCTTCAGAGTGGACTCCATTTACAATTACCTTCTGTGTCCTGTTGTGCAGCCAATGTTTTACCTAAGCTACCACCTGGGACCCACTCCCAGGCTGGTTAATTTGACTATTAATCTTTTGCGTGGGACTGTGTCAGATGCCTTGCTAAAGTCTAGGTAGGCCATGTCCACAGCCCCTCCCTGGTCTACTACTTTGGTCACCCAGTCAAAGAAATCTATTAGATTCGCCTGACATGTCCTTTCCGCTGTGAACCCATGCTGCCTTGGGTCCTGTGCTCCACTGGCCTCTAGGTACTCAACTATTCTTTCCTTCAGAAGTGACTCCATCACTTTCCCTACCACAGAGGTCAGACTGACAGGTCTGTAGTTTCCTGCCTCTGTTTTGGTCCCACTTTGTGAAGGGGATCACATCCGCCTTCCTCCAGTGCTCGGGTACACACCATCCTCCCATGATTTATTAAAAGAGTAGCCAGTGGTTTCACTAGTTCCTCCCTTAATTCTTTTAGAATTCTGGGGTGAATTCCATCAGGACCCATTGCTTTGTCCACCTTCAGTTTTGGAGTTCTTGCAGAACCCTTTCTTCTGTGAAGGACTGGGATCGAACCCCCTATCAAGAGTGCTTCTGTTATTATTGGATTAGGCACTTCCCCCTCCTCTTTTGTGAATATTGAGCAGAAATATCGTTCAGTATCCCTGCTTTTCACTGTCCCCTCTGCCCACCACCGTTCATTCTATTCAGCCTCACTATCCCCTTTGTCTTTCTACGCCGCTGATGTACCTATAAAAGGTTTTATCCCCTTCTTAACTGAGTTAGCATCTTTCCTCAGTTTGGGCCTTTGCTATTCTGACTTCCTCCCTGCTTCCTTCTGCCTTAACTGGTACAGCTCTCTGTCCTGCTCCTTCTGTGTTTCCTTATACTTCCGGAATGCTATCTTTTCTTCCTGACTTTCACAGCCACCTCTTTTGAGAACCATAGTGGCTTTTTCTTTCATTTTGATTTGTTTATTTGCTTCACACAAAGGCTTGTTGCCTCTGTGATGGCATTTGATGATTCCCCATTGTTGCTCCACACCTCCTTCTAGCCTGTTTGCTAGTGCTTTTCTGAGGCACTCTCCCATCTTGCCAAAGTCAGCCTTCCTAAAGCCCAGTACCCTCACTTTTGTATGGCTTAACTCTGTGGCTGAGTTTAATGTGAACCACACTGTTTGATGGTCACTTGTCCCCAGATGGCAACCCACTTCTAGATCAGAGATCCTCTCACTGCCCCCATTTGAGAGTATGAGGTCTAAGATTGCTCCCTCACAAGTGGGTTCTGAAACTAGCTGTCTAATGCCTGCCCCCTGTAGAGCATCAAGAATGGCCCTGCTCTTGGATGTGGCTGCAGCAAATGTGCTCCAGTTAACATCTGTCATATTCAGGTCTCCCATCAACAGTATCTCCCTTTCTCTGCCATCCTAAGAATGCCTTCTATCATATCCTTGTCCATTCCCTCCCCCTGACATGGGGGTCTGTACACAACCCCTGTGCGGATTGTGGTCTCCTTTCCAGTCTCCAAGGTGACCCACAGTGCCTCCTCTCCTCCCTGTTTACTCTTTTGTTCAGTTGCCTTTATCCCTTCCTTTACATAGAGAGCTACTCCTCCCCCTCTTCTCCCCTGCCTGTCTCTCCTGTAGGTTATGTACCCTGGTATGTTAACATCCCAGTCATGGTTCTCTGTGTACCATGTGCCTGTGACTGCTACGATATCCAGGCATCCCTCTTCCATCAAGGCCACCAGCTCAGGGAGCTTGTTGCCCAGACTACGGGCATTGGAACTCAGTACCCTCCACTTCCTGATGGCCTTACTCCCTTTTGCCCCATCCCTGTCCTTCTTGCCTTGTCTTTCTCCATTTACCCCTGCCCTTCTCCCTATCGACACCTCTATGTTGGTGTTTGCCGTGACTTATTACCATGATTATTTGGGGGCTAGGATTTCCCTCCTTTCCAGTGCCTCCCTTGGCTAGTTTAAAGCTTGCCAATGAAGCATTTAAACCTATCACCTAGGATCCTGGTTCCTCCTGGACAGATGCAGCCCATCATGCCAATATAGGCTTGAATCACTCCAGGTGGACCCCCAGTCCCCAAAGAAGCCAAATCCCTGAGCTCCACACCAGTTTTTCAACCACTGATTGAATCCCATGGTGTGGAACACCCTAGCCTCTCCTATGCCATAGATGGGCAGCACCTCCGAGAAGGTTACCGTGCGTGCTACTTGACTAAGGCCCCTCCCCAATTCCATAAACTCTTCCTGCACTTCTCTAATCCCTCTCTTAGCCAGGTCATTTGTCCCTAGGTGGACAATGACATCCAGCTCCCTCCCCTGTGCAGCTGCTCTGGCAATCCTGAGGATTCGATCCCTGTCCCTCCAAGCCATGGCGCCAGGCAGGCACCTCACCTCCCTCTCCCCTTCCTCCCCCAGTTCTACCTTCCTAACAATGGAGTCCCCCACCAGGAGTTGTTTCCTTCCCTTGCAGGGTCCCCTGCCACCCTCCTGTGAGTTTCCTTTGTGGAGGTTCCCAGCATCCTCCTTGGTCTCCACGGCGGGTGCCTCCATAGAGGAACCACACTTTGCCAGAATGGCATAGGAATTGTGGAGAGGTACAACTGGAGGGATGCCTCTGTTCCACCACCTCCACCTCCCTGAGCCCACTGTGGTCCAACTCCTCTTTTTGGCAACCTCTGAGGCACGGCAACGGCAGAGGCACTGGTGGTCCCTGGATGGAAGAGGAGGTCCCACAAATCCTGGCCAACTCAGCCTGTAGATGAGCAACCTCCTCCCTCAACCCAGAGAGGTGCCTGCAGATGGGACAACACCGCATCCTCCAGAACGTCTCCCGGAAGACTGCTGCTCCACAGCCACTTCACTGCACCACTCCAATCATGTCTTATTTCTGGCCCCTTAACTGTTTGCAATCCTTACTCTTTCCTCTGTTTTTTTTTCTCTCTCTCCTTGCCCACTGAAATAAAATACTTCATTCTTTCTGTTAAGAATGTTGGAGACATAACTCCAAGTTGCTTATCAGATGCCATTAGGAAAGTAAAACAGCTTGTTAAATATTGGTTGCCTTTTAAACTGGAGATTTGTTTACCCCCTTCGAAATGCAACAACTTGCACATTTAAATACTTGGCATTTAAACATTTTTCTTGCCACACGCTTGGTTGGGCAAGTATTGTCTTTCAAGAAAGATTCATACCTCATAAATGTCACCATTTCCCAGCAAATCTAAAAAGATATACAGTTTTTTAACCTCTAATGACACTATCTGATAAGTACTGTCTCAGACATATGTCAGGTCTTCTGTTAACTATCCAGGTGAAATATATAGCAATCAGCAGGCATTTTTTACTATACTTTTTGAGGAAAAAATGTATTGAGCTACAACAAATTCACAACACACACACACACACACACACTGTACACATCACCCTCATGACCACAATATTCAAAATAAATTCTACAGTCTAATATGTTATAAAACAGTAAAGGAATTGTTTGTTTATGTCAGTAAGCACAGTGAAGGTCAGTTACAGTAGATTTCCTTTAAATATTTCTTATCCTATATTTTGTATCCTGGATAGCACAGGGGAGATGCTACATCTCATTCTCACAGGGATCTTCATTTTACACATTCTTGCACTGTACTTACTCAGGATGTCCCAGATTAGGTGCAGTATCGTGATTCCAGTGGGGTCATGATTTTATCATTTTTATAATGTATTTATTCATTGTAGCCTGGTCCAGATGTAAAATATTGTTTTCAGTGTGTTCTGATTTTACGTAATGCATCACAATATTGTGTAGATGTAGAACCCCACTGAAAATGAGATGCCATTTCTTCTGTGAATTATCCAGGCTAAATATATAGCAATCAGCAGGCTTATTCTAGGAAAACACACTGTAAAAATGTGTAAAAGGAAGACCAAATTGAAACTGCCTCTCAACAGATCTGCATTGTGCAAATTTATTAGAGACAATGGGTAACAGCACCCCAAAAGCCCTCCACAGCCATTTCAGCTTTGACCAGACCTTGTTTGCAGCAGGAACAGAGTTCCTGTACATGTTCCCATTGACACTGGAACTGAACTTCTTAAACAAGCAGCACAATGATAGTTTCTGTGCCTGTAACCTTAAATCAGGGTTTCTATAACAACATTTGACTTGCACAACAATGCTAGTTTCCTAGAAATACTTCATTATCTCTAACTGAATCTACTAGTGTATAAACAGACAGATATGTCTTGACACGGCTATCCTTCAGGGTGAGAATCTTCATTCTGTATTTCATATTTGCCAGTGCCTGAGTTCCTGTACTTCTTGTCTACCACTTACACCACTGGGGCCACGTAGCAAACAAACAGGAAAACAGGAAACAAACATTTTTGTGTGGTAACAACAGTATGGTGGGAAGGTGGGCACCATCATTTTCATGATCAAGAGGAAAGCAAAAGCAGCACTGACAAAAACTAATGCCAGCTAGTGACAATCCCTCAGAGATGATGCAACTTGCTATTCACATCACAGCAGTACACGCTGCATGCATCCAAATGAAGCATTGCAGATCTAGTCTCTTCTTCTCCATCTCTGCATCTTGACAAAAAATTGGAAGACATTAGAATTACAGTGCACCTTAGAGCTGACCTGGTGTGAGTATGTTAAACATGATGCCATGGCACACAGACTTTGACGGCAGATAAGGACCACTTGGCCCACCTAGTCTGCCTAGTGTTGTTATGGCGTAGAACACTATCAGTAGTGCACGTGGCACAAGGGGGTGTCCAGCAGTGCATGTGGCAGCATAACACATGGCAATTCGCTGTGGTTGCACTGCGCTGTGCACCTACAGCAGTGTCACTGCACTGTGCCACGTTCTGCCAATACCATGCTGTGCCATGTGCATTGCTGACACTTTGATGTGCCACAAGCAGTGCCATCACTTCCATATGCCACATGCACTGCTGAAGACTGACTGTGCAATATGCAGTGCAGACACTGTGCTGGGTCTCGTGCAATGCCAATGTTGTACTAGGCCACGTGCAGTGCTGATACATACTGTGCCATGTGTGATTCTGGCGCTGCACTGTAAAGGTGTCTTTAGTGCATGTGGCACACTGTGATGCCTTCAGTGCACATTGCCATGGGGATGCCACTGGGCTGTAGTGATAGTGCACGTGACACAGTGCAATGACAGCAGCGCACATGGCACAATGCAATGATGGCAGAGCACGTGGCACAGCTCAGTAATGTTGGTGCACATGGCCACCCCACCTACAATGGCCCACTGTCTCCACACCCACACCCCATACTGGCATGGTGTCTTCAATTCCTGAGACCACACATGCCACCACTCACTATCCCCACCTACCCCTTCATGGTATCTTCACAAACCCAGAACCATCTATTTATCCTCCATCTCCACTCCCATATACATAGGAGCATCATGTACCCCTCCTCTGGCATATCTAGGACTGAATATTTAACTCCCCCACGTCACCTACCATGGCACGGTGTGTCCAAATACCCAGGACCGCACTTGCACTGCTGATAACACACTGTGTCACATGCTGCACAGACATTGCATTGTGCCATGTGAGATGCAGACCCTGCACTGTGCTACATACACTGCTAACACTGCACTATGTGATGTCATCAGTGAGCTGTCCATGTGCACTGCTGGCACTTCACTGTGCCACGTGCACTGCCAACACAACACTGCCATGTGGCATACTGACACTGTGCTGTGCCATGGTGATGTGGACACCACACATTGCTGCATGCAGTGCAGACACTGCAGTAGGTCACGGGTGACGCCGATATTGTGCTGTGCCATGCAGGGCTCCAGATAAGATTTTTTCTGAGTGAGTACTGTACTTCTCACTTTTGAACAGAAGAGCGTAAAACCAAGTTTTGATGTATACAAATAAAAAATATGAGTAAGAAGTACAAATTAAAATGCTATGAAAAATTAATTTGTGCCGTCTTTTATTTATTATTTTATTCTTTGCAGCATACTGCCATGTTAAATTAATGATGCACACAGCCGAGCACTCCACAATTGCAGTTTGCCAGCCAGTGCAGTGGTACAGCTCTGCTTGACGCCAATGTCCCAGGTTTGAAAACAAGCCTATAATGTTGGAGGCCGGCTGGGAACAGGATTGAGTGCCCTAGGACTACTCTTCTTCTCTGGGGGAAGCATCCAACGTTTGACCAACCTCTGGTGGAGACTGGGGGTTTGACAGCTGGTTCTTGAGATCTTCAGAAGGCGTGCCAGACATCCGGTACTCTACGCACCACTATGTCATTGCAGGCCACACCTCCCTGGGAGACAGCATATACAAAAAAATCATCAGCCAAGCAGGAGGGCATTCACCCTCCACCAGACCTCACACAGCAAACTGAGGCACTTCTCTCCAGATCACAAATCAGTCTCCATTTGGGGAGAGAGCAGGGTCTGCAGTAGCACAGTAGGTAGGGATTTTAGAGTAGACTCGGTGGGCCAAAAGGTCCTTTTCTGCCAACAACTTCTATGTTTGTATGAGAGGCCCCTCCTTAATGTCCCTGCTCAGGGGGTTAAGCTGAGGTGCACTCTGGTGGGGTGGGCAAGTCCCTGAAGATGGAGGCTGGTTGGTGGGATCAGACAGATGGTGATTGGCCAACAGCTCATTAGGTTTTACATAATATTTTGGTTATATTGTTTATCTCCTCAGTGGGATATTAGGGGGGGCTTCTCAGCCCTGTCCCTCTCCCTACAGAGCAGCGCCTGCCTCCCCTGGGGTCTGCCTCATAGAGTGGCACCTCCATGGATCTCCCATGGCAGAGTCAAAGGAAGAAGGACCACTTCCCACCCCCCAACCTGAGACAATGGTGGTCAGAGTTGAAGTGTGGGTCTGCAGACAAATGTACAGGGCTTCACTGAAATGCCAGCTCCCATTTTTGACTTTTTCCCCCATCCCTACTGTAACAGACATGGAGGCATGCAAGCATCACCAGCCCACAGTACCTTTCTCCTGTCGTCCTAGCCTGCAGCATCACTAGGCTACAGTACCTCTCTTCTGTGCTGCCCTAGCCTGCACTAACACCAGCCCACAGTACCTCTCTTCTGCGGCACTCTAGCCTGCACTATCACCAGGCCACAGTACCTCTCTTCTGTGGCACTCTAGCCTGCACTATCACCAGTCCACAGTACCTCTCTTCTGTGGCACTCTAGCCTGCACTATCACCAGGCCACAGTACCTCTCTTCTGTGGCACTCTAGCTTGCACTATCACCAGTCCAGAGTACCTCTCTTTTGTGGCACTCTAGGCTGCACTATCACCAGCCCACAGTACCTCTAATCTGTGCTGCCCTAGCCTGCACTATCACCAGGTCTCCACCTGGTGGCAATCAGAGGTCGGGCACACAAGCCTCCCTCCCTCCCTGGGAAAGGAGAGCAATCCTATGGATGCTCGATCCTGTTCCCCCCCCCCCGGCAATCAGAGTCCACTTCCAAACTTGGGTCACTGGCATGGAGTGAGGTGTGGCATCCAGTGCCTTAACCCTCAGCACCATGGGTCCAGCCCCTTTGTATCATTTTTTTTTAAATATATAAGCATTTTTGTTTATACTTTATTTATTCTCCTCAGGGCCGGGTATCTCTCAGAGGTGCTCACTCGACTTACGCCTCTACTACCCGTTGAGACCCCTCCTCCGGGACCCCACCAGGACTTTCCAGCACCTGGATCACCCCCCCGGGGAAGGCTCCGCCCACCTACCTGGCAGCCTATCTGAGATTAGCGGGTCCATCCTGGTAGAGGCCCTGGAGGAGGAGGAGGAGGAGTGGTCTGGCGCTGGGAATGTGGGCTTAGTCACTGGAGCCCTCATCGCCTCCCTGTCCCTTCAAGTATTTTAGTCTTTATGGTTCCCCTCTGGAGTGCGGACATCCCGTGACATCCTGGCACAGATGTGCTGATGTCCATCGATGCTCCACCCCCAAGTCGTGGCACTGCAAGTTCCTTGCGTTGCCCCTGATCTCCATCAGGGGCCACCAAAGAGTGTCACGAAGCCCGGATTCCACCCCGGGAAGGGAGAGCAGTCCTCTGGATGCTCAATCCCTTCCCGCCTCTGCCAACCCCCAATGACCTGAGTCCATTCCCAAACTTGAGTCACCGTCGTGGTGCAAGGTGTTGCGTCCAGTGCCTCAAACCTCAGTGCCACCAGGCCAGCTATATGTAAGCATCTTGATGGCAATTAATTTGCATTGTCCTGTTAAATGTCATAGCATTAGACACTATAAATGAGGGTTTTGCATTCTTGACATCATGCCCAGAGAAAATGCATAGAGCATCTGTGAAATGTCAGCTGTGGGAGTGTGTGATACCGTACATTGAATTCAGTAAATTTAATTAAAGTCCCATGGTGTTTGACTTCTAGAACGCTTGATCCTTCTCCTTCCAGTGGCCTGTGACAGCCCAGGGAGGTTATGTAATGTCCCCCAAGTAGCAGCATTTTAGTGCCAGGGGCCCCTACAGAAAAAAGGCTTACCATGGATCCCAGGGATGGGTTGGAAAGGGCATGAAGGGGTGCTTGGGGACCCCTTAGGGGTCATTTAGTTAGCCCCGTGGAAAGAAGGAAAGAAATGTGTAGAGGAGCTCCAAGGTGCAGTGAGAAGGGTTATTAGGGAAAATACACAGGTTTATTTCTGGAATTACATAGATACATAGACACTGTCAGCAGATTAGGGCCTGTGGCCCACCCAGTCTGCCCATTTAAGCTTGTAAGTTCACGTTATGTTTTTCTAGAAGTCTGTTGCCCCTTACCCCTGACCTCCAGAATTCCCTTATGTCTATCTCATGCATTTTTAAATTGTGTGATTGTTTCAGCCCCCACCACTTCCTGTGGCAGGGTATTCCACTTATCTACCACCCTTTCTGTGAAGAAATTCTTCCTCACGTTTCCTCTGAATAGCTCTTCCTCTAACTTCATCCCATGCCCTCTAGTCCTAGAACATCTTTTTCACTGGAAAATAGTGTATTCCTGCACTCTGTTCCTCCCTGTAAGGTACTTGTATGACTCCATCATATCCTCTCTCTCCCTCCTCTCCTCCAGGGAGTACATATTCAAGTCCTTTAGCCTGTTCTCATATGACTTGTGATGCAATCCCTGTACCATCTTTGTTGCCCTCTTCTGAACCTTCTCTACCCTGTCTATGTCCTTACTTAGGTAAGGTCTCCAGAACTGTACACTGTACTCCAGATAGGGCCTAACTAGTGTCTTGTATAGTGGAATTATGACCTCCTGCTGGTGAGGCCCCTGCCTATACATCACAGCATCCTATTTGCTTTATCTGCTGCTTTGTTGCACTGTTTCCCTACCTTGAGGTCATCGGAGATGATAACCCCAAGGTCCCTTTCCTGCTTGGTGCATTCTGTACCCTTATCCCCCAACTGATATGTTGTTCCAGGGTTTTTGTGCCCCATATGCATTATTTTACACTTCTTTGCATTGAATTTTAACTTCCAAAACCCTTGACCATTCTTCAAGCTTCTGCAGGTCCCTCCTCATTCTGTCTACACCGTCTGGTGAGTCCACTCTGTTACAGAGTTTTGTGTCATCAGTGAACAGGGAAATTCTGCCTTCTAGGTCATGCACAATGTCACGGATGAAGATGTTGAATGGGACCGGTCCCAGCACTGGTCCCTGTGGTACCCCACTGGTCAATCTTCCCTCTGTGGAGTGACAGCCATTTACTACCACCCTCTGTGTCCTGCTGCCTAACCAATTACCTACCCAACGCACTATTGTCCTGCCCACTCCTATATTCTCCAGTTATAGCCTTCTATGTGGCACAGTGTCAAAGGCTCTTGCTGAAGTCCAGATAGGCCACGTCCACTACCCTCCCCTGATCCACCTCCCTTGTCACCCAGTCGAACAATTCAATGAGGCTGGTCTGGCATGACCTCCCCCCAGTGAAACCATGCTGCCTTGGGTCCTGTAGTCCGTTGGCAACCAGATGTTCCACCAATCTCTCCTTCAGTAGTGCTTTCATGATCTTTCCGACTACCGAGGTCATGTTGACTGATCTGTAGTTCCCTGCTTCCTCTTTGTTCCCGCTTTTGTAGAAGGGGGCTACCTCTGCTGTCCTCCAGTCTTTGGGTACCTCCCCTGTTTCCAGTGATTGGCTAAACAGGATTGCCAGAGATTTAGCCACCACCTCTCTTAGTTCCTTTAGGACCCTGGGGTGCACCCCATCTGGCCCCATTGCTTTATCGACTCTTATTCCTTCCATACCACCCACACCAGTTGTTGCCTAACCAGTATACCTTAGTAGTCCCCACCAGCAGCCCTGTGCCAATACCCCTGTATGCAGTACAGAAACTACCAGCACAGCCACTTTCTCCAGGAAGCCTCCCTGCACCAGTAGCCACACAACAAATCAGGTGCAGAACAGAGTCCCTCCCCTGCAACCACCATTTCCCTTGCAGAGCCCGAGCCGGGGCTGAAATTGAAACATTTGTGTACCCTCCAAGTGTACATCGGTCCACAAAACTACGGACAATGAATAAAAAGGAGTTCAGTCAACATAAAAATCCTCAAGGTGAGCTTTGTTTTAGTTAAAATGATAAAAAAATTTAACTTTAACTAGTCGCGACACCCAAAACGCATGGATGTCAACCAGACCGCTTCCGTGTTTCGACATCCACAATACATCGACACGCTTCAGGTACTCACATGCAGCATCTCACGGAGGTATCTCAACTGGAGTAATTTCAAATAAATAACTTAAAAAAAATAGGTTTATTCTCGGAACAACCACTGTTATCTTCTGACCATTTCCCCAAAAATTTTTTATGATATTTTATAATGCTCAAAATTATATATTGAATGCTGTAACATTTGAACTACTTTTTTAATTTTTTTCTTTGGTAACCGGGCAAGGGGATATATCATGAAATACTGAAACTCATTTCCCGGTTCCAATGTAGCATATGACCTAAACATTGTTGACGAACAATGAAATTTTGCCCAGGGAGTTAATTCCACCCCCGCCCCCAATGTGGAGGACTTTGCCTCCTGCACCCCCTTAATTTATATATAACTAACTCCACTGCGGGCAAAATTTCATGGACAGACAACCATGTTTCTGGTCACTGAAATTCGGGGAATCGAGTTTCAGTATTTCATAATACTACTGGGTAAGGCCCACTCGGCACAGATGCCTGTTGTCAGAGTCGACCCAGGAGCACTGGGGAGGTTAACTGACTTGCTCAGAGTCACACAGTATACAAGTGGAGGTTGTGGGAATCAAACCTAGGTGTGTCTATTGGATTTACCAAGCTCATTAACAGCTCGCTACTCTAACCTCTAGGCTATACTGACAACCCCAACTATTAGGTATACAAACCTAAGTTTGTGTTTTTTTAAGCTGGCCTGTCAGTCTAGCAGAGTCCACTTCCACACTTGGGTCACGTGGAGCAAGGTGTAGTATCCAGAGCCTCAACCCTCAGCGACACCACTACAGCCCCTCTGTATGATTTAAAAAAATGATTTGCATTTGCCTTTTAAATGCCTTAAAAGTCTTAGAATTAGGCACTATTAATAGAGGGGTTTGCCTTCACGACATTACAGCTTGAGAAAACACATACAGTATCCACAAAATGTTGGCTATGGGAGCGTGTGATGCTGTACTTGAATTCAATATATTTAATTACTGTCCAGCAACACATCAGCAATACAGCAGTGGTGTCCTTTTGTGTTTGATAAACATTGATTGGGGGGGACCACTAAGCACCAGGGATAATATACATGGTATGGGGACAGTGACTGGGAGGGCACTAGGCACCAGGGATACTGTACATGGCATGGGGCGGTGATCACGGGTGGGGGGAACATTAAGCACCAGGGATACTGTACGTGGCATGGAGACAGCGATGGGGGGCCAATAGGCACCAGGGATATTGTACATGGCACGGAGACAGTGATGGGGGGGACCACTAGGCACCAGAGATACTGTACGTGGCATGGGGACAGCGATCGGGGGAACACTAGGCACCAGGGATTCTGTCCATGGCACAGGGACAGCAATCAGGGGGGCCACTAGGCACCAGGGATACTGTACATGGCATGGGGACAGCGATCGGGGGAACACTAGGCACCAGGGATTCTGTCCATGGCACAGGGACAGCAATCAGGGAGCACTAAACTCAGGATACTGTACATGGCATGGGGACAGCGATCGGGGAACACTAGGCACCAGGGATTCTGTCCATGGCACAGGGACAGCGATCGGGGGGCCACTAGGCACCAGGGATACTGTACATAGCACGGGGACAGCGATGGGGGAAGGCATTAGGCACCAGGATACTGTACATGGCACAGGACAACGATCAGAGGGGTCGACTACTAGGCACCAGGGATACTGTACATGGCACAGGTACAGTGATCAGAGGGGGGAAGCACAAGGCAACAGGGATACTGTACATGGCACTGGACAGCGATCAGAGAGGGGAGACTACTAGGCACCAGGGATACTGTATATGGCACAGAGGAGGCGATCGGGGGGGCAACCACTAGGCATTAGGGATACTGTACATGGTAAGGGGACAGCAATGGGGGGCCACTAGGCACCAGGATACTGTACATGGCAAGGGGACAGCAATCAGAGAGGGGGAACCACTAGACAGCAGGGATTCTGTCTATGGCACAGAGACAGCAATTGGAGGGACCACTAGGCACCAGGGATACTGTACATGGCACGGGTACAGCGACCAGAGGGGGGGAAGCACTAGGCACCAGGGGTACTGTATATGGCATGGGTACAGTGACCAGAGGGGGGGAAGCACTAGGCACCAGGGATACTGTACATGGCATGGGTACAGCGACCAGAGGGGGGAAGCACTAGGCACCAGGGATACTGTATATGGCACGGGTACAGCGACCAGAGGGGGGAAGCACTAGGCACCAGGGATACTATACATGGCACCGGACAGCGATCAGAGAGGGGAGACTACTAAGCACCAGGGGTACTGTATATGGCACAGGTACAGCGACCAGAAGGGGGAAGCACTATACACCAGGGATATTGTACATGGCACAGGGACAGCAATCAGAGTTGGGGACCACTAGGCACCAGGGATACTGTATATGGCATGGGGACAGCGATTGGGGGGGCACTAGGCACCAGGGATAACAGTATACTGTATATATTTATCTCACTGAAGTATTTGAAAATTTATTTTAATATTTTTTTTTTAATTTATTTATTTCAATCTAGGATTACAATACCTTTGAGCCGAGGCTCTTTTACAAAGGTTCCACGTCAGCGTGTGCAACAGCCATCATTTTTAGTTACAAACATAACGTCACTGACTTACAGACATGTAATAACCGGTACAAAGACTTGAGCTATGAGCAAGACAAGGGAGGAGGGGTCGGATGGGAGAAGTGAGGGTAGGAGATAGAGGGGTAGGAGGTGCAGGGGTAAGGGGAGTATGGGAGGTGGGTGGGGGCAGGGGCAGGAGTGGAGATATGGGGGGGAGGTGGGCGAGGGTGGGAGACAGTGCAGCCAGGGGGCCTTGTCGAGGGAATATGCCAGTTAAGGTGTTAGGGGTGCAAAGACTGATTGTAAGTGCTG
This sequence comes from Neoceratodus forsteri, assembly GCA_016271365.2. Classification (NCBI taxonomy): domain Eukaryota; kingdom Metazoa; phylum Chordata; order Ceratodontiformes; family Ceratodontidae; genus Neoceratodus; species Neoceratodus forsteri. Next base: position 664,154,635 of record CM028138.1, read on the forward strand.
GGTGCTGGGGCATGTGCAGCTGGAATGGTGGAAATGTCAAGATATAGAATTTTGCTTCTACTTAGAAGCATTTTGCATCAGCTTAGAAACACATGCATTTACAGTATAATTTACTTTTTACGCTAGGGCTGTGTGGGCTCCTAGTATCAGTATATTCACCCTAGCTTAGTATTATTTTTTCCCCATATCATAAATCCTATGATATAACTTGAAATTACCATTCATTGAACACAGAAAACAATTTTAGAAAACAAAGCCTTCTCCATATTACCTTAAATAGTATGTTTCCTAATTATTTACAAACAACAGCCATCTCTGTGTTCAAATGATTATAACTGGACTCGCAGAACCAGTGGGGTCACATAGCAAGAAAATGGGCAACATCATTGTCATGATCAAGACAGCAGGAAAACTAGAACTGACAAAAGCTACTGTCAGCTAGTGACAATCCCTCAGAAGCTAGTCACAGTATGGCAGAACACTATACATGCATCCAGATGGATTACTGCAATTCTGGTCTCTACTTCTGTTTCTGTGCATCTTCTCACAAAAATGGAAGACACTATAATTGCAGCGCTCCTCAGTGTTGACCTAGTGTGAGTATGGCAAACATGGTCCTATGGCACAGTGTTGTCATGGCATGGTACACTGCCAGCATAGCCCATGGCATGAGGCAGTGCTTGCAGTGCACGTGGCACACAATGGTGTCAAGCAGTGCATGTGGCAGAACTATGCATGGCACTTCACTGTGGTTACACTGTGCTGTGCATCTACACTGCACTGTGCCACATGCTCTGCCAATACCATGCTGTGTCACATGCACTGCTGTCACTTCACTGTGCCACATGCACTGCTGAAGACATGCTGTGCAACATGCAATGCAGACACTGTGCTGGGCCACGTGCAATGCCAACATACTAGACCATGTGCAGTGCTGATACCATGCTGTGCCACGTGGAATGCTGACACTGCACTATGTGGTGTCTGCAGTGCACGTGGCACACTGTGGTGTATTCTGTGCACATGGCCACAAGGATGCCACTGGGCACTAGTGATGGCAATGCAGGTGATCCAGTGCAATTACAGCAGTGCATGTGGCATAACACAATGATGGCAGAGCACGTGGCACAACACAGTAATGTTGGTGCACATGGCACACTGCAGGAGGTACATGTAGCACAGTGTAATGATAGGCATACATGTGAAACAGATCGATGATGGCAATGCACGTGACATGTCACAGTCACGGCAGTGCACGTAGTGCAGCTCAGTGACAACAAACTGTGGTACAGAGCAGTGACAGCCCACCATGTGGCACACTGCTGTGTCTGCTGTGCACATGCAGGGCAGACACCGCATTGTGCCATATACAATGCTGAGACAACATTGTGCTGCATGCAGTGATGGCACTTTGTGGTGCCACATGCACTGCTAACACTGCATAGTGCCACATGTTCTGTAGATAACACAATGTCCCACGTACAGTGCTGCAACTCACTTTGCCACTTGCTATGCAGACACAACTCACAGGGAATTATGTCATGGGGCCACCTATTTACCCTCCATCCCCACTCCCACATGCATGGGAGCACTTTGTAACCCCTCCATCCTCCTGCATATTCTGGACTTAATATTTACCTCCCTCCACCTCACCTGCCATGGTATGGTGTGTCCACATACCCAGGACCACTCTTGAACCTCCACCATCTCATCTACCACAGAACAGTGTCTCCACATACCCTAACCCCCCACACATACCTCAACACCACTTAAGTACCTCCCTCCCCACCTGCCACCCATGTACACACATGTTCCTTCTACAGTCTTGTGTTCCCGTGCAAATAAATTTAATAATAAATTGGGTGACCGGTCAACAGTAAAATGTTCTAGGGCAGCAAAAAAGGGACGTAGAGCCAATGTCTTTGACATGCCCTTATCAAATCAGTACACTTTATTAAGTACTATTGATGAAAACGAGGCTAGTATCGATCAACATATTGTTGAAACCATCTCTTGTGCAACACTCAACTTACAATGTAGTAATGCTAAGCCAGCTACACCCACTAATTTGTCATTGCCTCATTCACCATGTGAACCTAATCTGATGGACTTTGAGCATGAAACAATTGTTAAACCACTGTTTGTTTTAGGTGATTCTATAGTTAAAAACTTAGATAGGCTAATATGCAACCCTGATAAGGCATCTAGAACATTACCCTCCTTCAGTGGAGCAAAAATAGGTGATATTACATTAATGCTTGATAATATTCTGACAAAATCTGAAAATCCTTCAGTTATTATACATGCTGGGGCAAATAATGTCTTAAGAGAACCTCTAATTAAAATCAAACAAGACATTGTTGCAATGACTAATAAACTGACTGAATTAAATTGCAAATTCACCTTCTCTGAAATACTACCAATCCCCAAAGCTTCTGAGTTTAATTTAAATAAAATTAAGGCATTAAATAATTGGTTGAGAAAATGGTACCTAAAACAACAGATAGGATGTTTAACTCACTGGGAGGATTTCTTTCTAAAAGAAGAACTATTTTCATGGGATGGGCTTCATTTAAGCAGGAGGGGAAATGCTCTGTTACTGTAGGTAAACATATACTGGCATACATTCAAAATACTTTAAATCATAGGGGGGAGATTTCCACTAACGTGGATTCTCTAAATGATAGACTGGAATCAAACAAAAAAACAGTGGGTAGTGTATCAACTACTAACTGCACCAGCTCTATACCACTTAACAGTACTAATTTTCTAAATTGTAAACAACATTTGGAAAATAAATTAAATATTTTACTTTTAAATGCAGGAAGTCTTTTGAACAAAATAGACGAGTTATCATATTTTTTGAAATCTAACAATATCGATATATGTGGGGTGACTGAATCTTGGTTTAAAAATGATGATTGGGCTACTGAAATATCAGGTTATACAAAATTTGAAAACAATTGCTGGAATTCTAGAGCAGGAGGAATTGTACTGTATGTAAAAAATAAGTTTAAAAGCTATTTGGCAAAAACGATTTTCATAATGATAATACAAGTGAACTAATTTGGATTAAAATTAAGCTTACATTGGATCATACCATTACCATAGGACTAGGATATAGAGCTCCAAATTTGAATAAAGAAGAAAATGATCTTTTCATGACTAATATCGAAGACAACCTAGCTGACAAAGATTGTATACTTATGGGTGACTTTAATCTCCCTACTAGAAATTGGAGTAATTGTAAGGGTAGCTCTGCCCTTGATTTCTCTTTTTTAGATCTTATGACTATAAGTAACATGGAACAATTCGTTAAATTTCCTACTAGAGAGAAAAACATACTGAATCTAGTTCTTTCAAATATTGAAAATGTAATTTCACAAGTAAATATTACACATCCATTAGCAAACAGTGATCATAATATAGTCCTTATTATAATGAACCTTTCATATTTTTCAGAAACAATTGGTTGTACAGTATTAAGAAACTTTAAAAATGCAAATTATCCTAAAATAAAAGAACATTTAAGAAATTGGAATTGGGCTACTGGCCTTACAGGCAGTGATTTAAAGGCAACATGGAATAAAATTGACAATGAACTTCAAGTTTGTATTAATTCTTGGGTTCCAATTAGGAAAAAAATATAACAAGAAAAGAAGATTTCCTCTGTGGTGGAATGATAACATAAAGAAAATCTTAGCAAAAAAAACAGAAGCTGTATAAGAAATATAGAAAAAATATGTCAACATTTAATTGGAGCCTATACAAAAAGACAGCGAATAAAAGTAAGAAAATGATAATTAAGCAGAAAAGGAGCCTAGAGGAAATCTTGGCTAGAACTGTAAAAGACAACAAAAAATCTTTTTTTAATTATATTGGCTCATTAAAATAAAATAGTCCCACTATAGGACCATTACATACCCCAGATTGTATTCTGACTGATGAAGTAGAAATTGCATCTAATTTGAATAATTATTTTATAAATGTATTCAAACCTAAACACATAGATTATTTACCTAACAAAACTATAGAAATTTCCTATACCCCTATATCTGAACAAGAAGTAATGGAAGGGATAAATGTATTAAAGAATAGTGGTCACCTGGCCCGGACGGTATTCCTTCGATATTTATAATAAATCTGAAAGAACTATTGATTGGCCCCTTAACAATAATATTCAATCAATCATTAAGCACGGGAAACACTGTCCCAATATGGAACAAAGCCATAATTATTCCATTACATAAAGGTGGTAGTAAACTCCTACAACAAAATTACAGACCTATAAGTTTAACTGCTGTATTTTGTAAGCTACTTGAAATGATATTAAAAAATAGAATAACAGAACATTTAGAAGATATAGATTATGTGGACATTTACCAGCGTGGTTTTGTAAAAAGCATATCATGTCAAACAAATCTTTTACATTTCCTTGACCCTGTTAGTGAAGCACTAGATAAGGGTCTATCCGTGGACATAATTTTTCTAGATTTCTCTAAGGCATTTGATTCTGTATCCCATCAAATACTTATTGTTGAACTTGAGAAGTTGAAAATTCACCCAGCGATTATAAATTGGATATATGCATGGCTAACCAATCGGACACAACAGGTGTCTGTAAAGGGCCATCTGTCAGCATGGGGTCAAGTAACCAGTGGTGTACCCCAGGGCTCTGTGCTGGGTCCAACTCTTTTTAATATTCTGATTTCTTCCATGAGTCCTTTAACAAATTCATGTTGGCTTGTTAAATTTGCTGATGACTGTAAAGTAGGTAGCATAATTAGTGATGTAAAATATGCTCTGGATCTACAAAACAACTTATCACACCTTGTTGATTGGTCTAAAAGGAAGGGACTTTTGTTTAATGAATCTAAATGCAAAGTTATGCATTTAGGCAAAAATAATCCTTGCTTTACATATACAATGAACAATATAGATTTAGAGATTACAGATCATGAAAAAGATTTAGCAGTAACTCTTTCCAAATATTTTACTTTTAATATGCATACAATTAACACTGTTATAAAAGGGAATAGAATATTAAATTGTATTCTAAGAAACATTAAAAGTAGAGACAAAAATGTCTTGATCCCCTTGTACTCTGGTCTCGTGAGACCACACTTGGAATATTGTTCTTCAGTAGCTGCACCATATTTAATAAAAAATAAGAAGCTAGTAGAAAATGTTCAACGTAGAACTACAAAAAAAATATTCGCATTAAAAGAACTCGACTATGAAACTAGATTAAAAACAGTGAGTCTTTATTCTATGGACTATAGAAGATTGCGAGGTGATTTATGTCCGACATACAAAGCTATACAAAATGATGCAATACTAGAAACAACAGGTCTACTTAAAAATTTGTCGATTGTTAATATTAGAACACATTCACTAAAATTAAAAGGTACTCACAACAACACTTCAAAAAGGAATAACTGGTATACACAAAGGGTGAGAAATATTTGGAATAAACTTCCAGTGAATGTAGTATTAAGTACCACTATGGAATCATTTAAAACCAAATTGGATTTATATATGGGTGATGCTAAGTTTAAATTCCACCTTTGACCTTCTGTTGGTGAGTTCATAAAAGGTAGTAATACCTACTGAAGTCGTACAAATCCTATGAACCTATGATATCGTGTCATGATGTCTCCACATACATGTGACCAGTGACGGCATTGCACATGGCACAGTGCAGTTACAGCAACGTGCGTGGCATGCCGTAGTGATGGCCGAACTGATGGTACAGCTCAGTAGTGAAAAACCATGTGGTACAGAACAATGATAGCAGACCATGTGGCACACTGGGGTGTAGCGGGGGGAGCGTGGGTGTTCCAGATGCAGTGATGGTGGTTGGCTGGGGAGGGCTGGGGGCTGGAGGGTTGGCCAACTGGATACATAGTGGTTAGCTGGGTTTGGGGGAGGTAATCCATGTGAAGGGACAGTGGTTGGCTGGAGAGGAAAGGCTGGTCCAGGGGCTTGAAGGGTGGTCCAGTTGCAGGGAGTATAGTAGATGGGGATGGAAGGCTGACCCGGAGGATGTAAGGGTTGTCCTGCTCCAGGCAGGGAGGTTTACTGGCAATGACTGGTTGAGGAGCAGAAAGGATGTTCTTCTGGGGAAGAGAGTTTGGTCTGGGGGCTGGAAGGGTGGTCCAGGCTCAGGGAAGGTGGTTGAATGGGGAGGAGATGCTGGTTCAGGTGCTGGAAGGGTTGTCCAGTGACAAAGAGGGTTATCAACTGTGGAGATGAGGGAGGGTGGTCATATGACCCTCCCGAACCACACCCTTGCTTATACATTGTATCACCTGTTACCTGTAGCTACCCCCTGTTCTATCATTCCTTCCCCTCGTCTCTGTAGCTCAGCTTTCCCTCACCCCATCCTTGCAGCCCCCCCAGCCCCTTTGCTGGGTTCTCAACATCTTGAAGGAGTCCCTGTGGACTTGGTTCTCCTTTCCACGCCTCCTCCTACTCTTTTTGTAGCTCACCTTTCCCTCACCCCATCCTTGCAGCCTCCCCAGCCCCCTTACAGGGTTCTCAGCATCTTGAAGAGGTCCCTGTGGGCTCAGCTCTCCCTTCCTCTTCTCCTCCTCTCCTTCTTCCCTGCTCTTCACCCCTGTCTCTTGTATGCAATCGTTCCCCTCACCCCTTCCTTTGCAGCCTCCCTTCTTGCCCCAATGCAGGATTCTCTGCATCCTCATGGGGTCCTTGTTGGTCTTGGCCCTCCTTATCCCCCTCCCCACCTCACTTTGCCTCCCTTTCTTTCTGCACTTGGTACTGTCCTGCCAAACTCCTCTCTCACCCTGGCACGCCTGCTACTTTCACCTTTTCCTCTCCTTGCCTTGCCTGCACCCTTGCAGGGTTCTCAGCATCCTGGAGAGGCTTCACCCAGGGCTTGGCATTCCCCCTCCCCATGCTCTCCCTCCTCCCCACCCCCTAAATCCCATAAAAGTCACTTATTCAAATCTTGCCTAACCGACCTCTCCATTTGGCCATTTACAAATCTGACCATACCTATGCAGTTATAAACACTTTTTGCACCCCCGTACCTATCCCCTCCACCTACATTTTCTCAATTCCTCCTATACCAAAACTGCCCCCATTACCAGCTACTTATTTTATGTATGGGTTACTGCCTGTGTTGCTCCCTTGTTTCCCCACCCTTGTCACTAAATTGCCAACTGTTATTGCTAAATGTTTTTCCTTGCGTATGTAACTTTTGTCTTAAGCACTGTAAATGTATTACTGTTTCATTCTGTATGTAAATGTATTACTGTTTCATTCTCTATGTACCCCTTCCCCTCAGGTTGCACCGGGAGATGAGAAACGTGTTGCTCAGTGTGCCTTCCTGGTGAAACATCCAATAAAAAAATTAATAAAATAATATGGGGGTCATAGGCTGGTCTGGGGACTGGACAGGTGGCCCAAGTGCAGGGAGGGTGGTTGGCCAGTATTGCAGCTGCCCCCCCACCCCCAAACCACATCCTGGTGAAACAATGAATATCCTGGTGGCTATTAGCAACCTCCGCCCCCCCGATCAGACATTCCATGCCCGGTCACATCTTTGCTGGTGTTCAGTGGCACCTCACATCCCCCCCGAACACCCGTCCTGTTACATGTAAGAGAGGCCCTGGTGTCCAGTGGCACCCCACATCCGCCAGTCACCCAGGCCATGAAGTGGAGTGTAGTACCTTGTTTCCAGTGGCATATCACCCATCCAAGCAGTTAACACCTCCTCCCAGGTTTTGACATCCACAATATGGTGGCATGCTTTATGTACTTGTGCTCGGCAGTTCCTAATAGGTACTGTGATTCTAGTCTTTCTTTTCTAGTTCTGTGGCCTAACTGCTTGTCACAGAACTAGAAAAAAAGAATAGAATGGCCCTGTCTATCAGAGCTGCCAAGTGCCAGTACGTGAAGGGATCTGCCATCATGTAGATGTCAAAACCCAAAAGCACACTCATTGACATCGGCAAGATTTTCAAGCAGTGCTTTGTTTAAGTTTAATATCGTAAAGGAGAACTGTGCTGAACCTATTATCCATTTTTCCCAGAAGAAGCATTTCTATGTATTGCACCCCATTCCATTATTGTTCAGTCTTTATTAGCCTTTTAGTAAACTCAGTGGGTGTTTCTGATTCATACACTGGTGGTAGTGGCATTTTAGAATGGTATGATATGGTTTATGCCCCCTCTTGGACCACACAGTTCTAAAGTAGAAAACAAATGCATTGTGAAAACAATGTAAGTTCCTTAACAGGGACACAAAGTACACCATCCAGTTCTAAAATGGTACTGTCCATCACCGTGTAAAGTACAAACACTGACTGCATCTACCAAAAGGCCAGTAAAGACGGAACAAAAACAGAATGTAAACCAGTATTAGATACATAGCTTCTTTCCAAAACACAGGCTGATAGATTCAGGGCTGTTCTCCTTTAACATACAAAGCTATAACCATGTTTATATGGGGTTTTCTTGTGTAGCCCAGACTCTGGCACAGAATAATGCTGACAGTGTGCACTGTCATTATGTTACCATGACCACATATATTTGTTTTAACTGCCGCAACTGTACTCAGTGGACTAATTGCCATCTCTATCTATGGAAATAAACACGGGTACAAACATTCTTGGAGTTCATCCAAGGTAATTTCAAGTTTTCATGTGATAGTTAAATGTTATATTTCATTGAGAAGTCAGTTAGGCAGTGTTCTGGCTAAGAATATATGGCAGTGTAGCCTGAAGGTTTGAGTAACGAGCTGTAAATGAGCTTGGTACATCCAGCAGACCTTGGCTTGATTCACACAACCTCCACTTGCATACTCTGACTCTGAGCAAGTCACTGAACCTCCCTAGTGCTCCCAGGTCACCTCTGAGAAAAGGCATTTGTGCCTAGTGGGACTTATCCAGTTACCAAAGAATAAAAAAAAAAGTTTTGTGAACTTGGGCAGGTGGTGTTACCCATGCATGCAAAAAGCTGACAATTAGACCCCAGGGCGCAGGGTGTCAATACACACCAGGGACAATGCCATGGTTATGGGGATGGGTGATCACTGGTTGGGGGTGACCACTAGAGACCAGGTATATCCGTAGTAATATGGCAGCAGACGACTGGACGGTGGGGGGGTGGGGTAATCAATATTAATAACGCTGTGGTGCCAGCATCCATACCTCCTATGGACATCACTGCATGTCCACGCTAACCATTGGAGGGGGGAGCAACTTCGACAGAACAAGGAAAAATACCTCGACTCCAGGATAGATGAGGTCCACCCAGCACCACACCCACCACCAGATCATGCCCTCCTGGGTCCCGAGGCCTGCCACAGCTTCACTCTGCCCCCTCAAGTAATTAAAATTCCTGTACAGGAGCACCAGGGAGCTGAAGGTGACCCCGCTTCAGGGGGTGCACGCCGAAGGATTGCCTGGGGGGAGTCAGGGGAGTATGTGTGTGTCGCAGGTGGATAGGCAGGGCAGGGGTTCCCATGGTAGAGAAGGATCTCAGGCTTGGTGGGAATAGCTGGGGGACTGAAGTAGTTCCTGGAACAAGCGACTGGAGGGAAAAAGAATAATAAGTAAGTAAATAAATAAATAAATAAATAATGCTGTGGTGCCAATTGCCACAGTGTGCAGTGGCACCACTCGCCCTCTGATGCCCCAGCCCGACATAGTCCCTTGTGTGTACTGTGACCACTCTTCTGTTAGACACGCTTCCCAGTGTCATCCTGTCTCCCTGGTGGCTAATAGCCCCCTCCCCACACACCCAGCACCAAGCACATCATCCAGCCCAGGGGGCATCAGAGGACAGGGGTGCCAGTACACACTAGAGACAATGTCATGGTTACAGGGCTGGGTGATCGCTGGTCATGGGGGCCACTAGACACCAGGGACTTCTGCAGTAATATGCCAGCGGGTGCTCAGAGGGTGGGGAGGGTACCAGTGGCCACCAAGGCAATCAGTATTAATAATGAGAAATGTATATAATTATGAATGATTTCTACTTATCTTTTTAGTTTGAGTTCAATGTATGTTGTCACAAACAGTGTGTGGACTATAACAACAGAAACAGCTGCTATATTACTACAGATGTACCTGGTCTCTAGTGGTCACCCCGGCCAGCGATCACCCATCCCTGTAGCCATGACATTGTCCCTGGTGCATACTGGCACCTCCGCACCCTCCAATGCCCCTGCCCAACATGCTTAGTTAGCCCATGGTGTCTATGGGAGAGGTCGTGGATGATGTGCTCGGTGCAGAGAGGTGGCTGCTAGCCACCGGGGAGACTGAGTGGCACTGGGAGGGGTGTCTAGCAGGACAGGGGTCACAGTAGACAAAAGGAATTAACTCAGCATGTTGGACTGTGGCATCAGAGGGTGGCTTGTGCCACTAGTCAGCACAGCAATCAGTATTTTCTTTTTCGAACTTTGTGTATGCCCTCTACTGGTCATCTTGGCCTCTCTCCGGTGTGGTCACTCAGGATGTCATCTTCTCCTGCACTCCTGGGGTCCTCTGACCGACTCTTTGCCTAGGCCCATCTCCCCCCAACTCCTCTGGTCACTCCACCCCCCCTGGCTCAGAGCTCCCCGGGGTGGGATCACCGTCTCCTTCTGGTATTCTATCTATAATCTAGTAGAGCGACCAGGGAGAGGAGGTAGAGCCAATTGTCAGCTGGCAGGACCCGGAACTGTGCATGAGGGACGTCCCACTAGACCCACCTTTGCCTATCAGACGACTGTTTTGTTTTCTGCTTTTCGTGTCCCTCCATAGACTCAGCAGTGCAATGCACAGCAGCATGAGCCATGCGCTCTCCTGCGCATGTTCACAGGAGTGCCGTCGCAGCCAGTCCCCATTCTGGAGAACCCAACTGTTGCTACACCCCCAGTCTCCACCGGTGGTCACCAGACAGCAGGTTCTTCTACCCCCTCTCAGAGAAGGGGAGCCATCCTCCGGACGCTCAGTCCTTTCCTCCCCTGCTGACCCCTGATGACATGAGTCCATTCCCAAACCCGGGTCGTCTGCGTGGCGTGAGATGTGGCGTCCAGTGCCTCAACTCTCAGCACCACTGGGCTGGATGCAACAATATATTTGTTTTTTTTTGTTTTTTTAATCTTTGGTAACAGGGTAAGGCCCACTAGGCACAAGTGCCTGTTTTCAGGGGCGACCTGGGAGCACTGGGGAGGTTAAGTGACTTGCTCAGAGTCACACAGTATGCATGTGGAGGTTGTGGGAATCAATCCCAGACATACTGGATGTACCAAGCTCATTACTCTAACCTCTAGGCTATACTGCCAGCCCCCAAATGGTGGCAGGCTATAGGAGGGTGGGGGATGACTCTAGACACCAGGAAAATAGCCGACATGGCAGCTCAGGACAATAGAGGGTGGCAAAGGGTGCCAGTGGACAACAATGAACTCTAAATGATTATAGCAATGGTCAATTGAAGTGTGTGGAGTGCTACCGGACATGGACACTAGGGCATCCATAGAGTCAATGGGCCAGGGTTGGGGGGCTAGGCAGTTGCCCGTGCTAGCTTTTCAGTATTTCACCCTGTGGTTTAATTGCCAGCCTTTTGCATGCATGAGTAAACACCATCTGCACAAGTTCACAAAACTTTCATTTTTGAAACATATCTTATTTATTTTATTTATTTCAGATTTGGATTAATACTTAGCAAGACAATATCCAACTGACTTCTCAATTAAATACAGTATATACAACTGTTTATAAAATGGGTAGGGAATTTGCAGCAATATTATTGGATGAATAGCATCACATGACCGTGCAGTATATCAAACACGACCTTTTCACTAATTTTACAACCCTCTAGAACAATTTTGACATTTATAAAGATAGATAAACCACTCTGAGGTGTGCGATTAGCACTCTGATACATACTGCGCCTTAGGTGGTTGATGCACTGGCCTCTTGACCTCGTGTGTAACTAGCAGCACACCAATGCGTATGATACTGAGCTGTCAAATTACAGAGTGGAGTTTATCTATTACATATATTAAATTAAATGAATTAAATATATGTAATTAATATAGTTAGGGTTGCCCAGTCACTTCTATGTTAAACCCAAATACTTGCACTTTAATAACTTTGCCACCGTACAACGTATTTGCTTGAAATTATGCATGCGTGGTGTGGTACCATAGTTCTTTGGTTCTGGCAAATTGAGTTAAGGTCGGATGAGCGGTTGTGAAGCTGCAGAGTGCCAAGAAATGCACTAAAATTAGTTTTTTGCATGTTTCTTTGCTCAGGGCTACAGCCCACACAATCTGTCCATCTGGTCTGAAATCTTCAGGGAAGATACAGTCTGGGTCACTGATGTGCCTTTTGAAGATTTGGTGAAAAAATACTAAACAGTTCAAAAGTTATTCAATTTGTAAAGTTTTAACACTGAAGTCAATGGGGAAAATATATGTGCCTCTCGAAACTGTTGCAAAACCACTTTTTACTGTTGTGCTGCCATCATCTTATTTTAGTTAGTGATGAAGAAAAATGTCTATGGTTCAAATTCTAGTGCCCCTAGGTAAACACTGACAGTTGTGTTTACCTAAACGGGGCCTGAGGAACGCAATGGTGCCATCAGTTTTTTTTTCTTGGACCCCTAGAAATACGCTTTTTAAATTCATGTACCCTGTAGTGTTGCAAATCACGACAGTGCATTTGCGACACTTTGGTAAATGTACCATCACAATTTGCGACATTACTGCACCAAAAATGACCATTTCTTTGCCACCTCACTGCACGTAAACAGTTAGGGCTTTTTGGCTGAACTTTGTAGAGTGGCAAGCCCTGGTCTCACAGATGTGTCTTTTGATGGTTTGGTAAAGAAACCTTAAAAAGTTACAAAGTTACAGTGCTCTGTAGTTGAGGAATTTCCCATAGCATAACATCGTGGTGCCTGTGGCACCTTTCCGTGCCTGTATCTTGAAAACGGTGCAAGATATGGATTTTTCATTCTCCACAGCTTAGTCCACTTTAGGTGGACCTTGCATGGAAGTTTCAAAGTTACAGATTACACCTGCAGTGGAATTTTTTTCATAGTTGCTATGGTTACTGAGATATTGCCAAATAAGTGTTACAAGGGTTCCTTTTCAGTACTGTGGGGCTGCTGTATGGCTGCTTGCTTATGTGTAAGTGCGAGCGCAGGGCCCAGAGGGCTCACGCTCCCACAACCACATATCAGTTACCAGTTACATTACACTTTCTGAAAAAGAAGGGGAATCCATTACAAAAAACTTCATTAGTGCATCAGTTAGGGTTGATAGCACAATGACCAAAGTATGGAAATGTGATGTTAAGCTTACCCCCCTACCACCCCACCCCTCTACCCTATACACACCATCAGATGTCGGCATGTGCCATGGGGTCTTCAGGCCTAACTCTCATCCCATTCTCCTATACTGTAGCATGTCAGCTTGTTTGCACATGGAATGGAGTGAGAGTTGGGCCTGATGGCCCAATGGCACACCCTGATGTCTGTTGGTGTGTGGAGGGTGGTGGTGGGGTGGTAGGGGGATAACCCTAACATCACATTTTCATACTTTGGTTGCTGTGCTATCAACCCTAACTGATGCATTAATGAATTTTTTGCAGTAAATATATATGTTATAGGTCAGTATAGTTAGGGTTGCACGGCCACTTCTATGTTAACTCCCACATTTTGCACTTTAATAATGTTGCAACTGTTTATCCAATGTGGCTGCAATCTGGCATGCACAGAGTCCTACCATAGATTTCTAGATCTGGAAATTTGTGTTCCAGTTGGGTTTGTGGTTGCGAAACTGTGGAGCATTGAAAAGTGTGGAAAATCCTCAACTTTTGTGAATTTTTTGCTTATCTTTACAACCTGAACTGTTTGTCCATCTGGTCCAAAATATTCAGGGTATATGGGGATTGGGTCAGGGAAGTGCCTTTTGAAGGTTTGGTGAAAACATATTAATCCATTCAAAAGTTCTTTAAGTTTAAAGTTTCCCATTATATCCTATGGGAAAAAATATATATTCCACACGACGGTAACAGATTTGTTCGTGACAGCATGTCTTATTGTTGCACATACCCTCTGTACAGGTATGTTGCTGCCATCTTGTTTTCAGTTAGTGGTGGAGAAAAAATGTTATAGTTTAAAAACAACTGCCCCGAGGTATATGCCAACTTTTGTGTGTTTACCTGAACTAGGTCCTAGGAACAGCATCCATACATCTGAATTAAAAAAAAAACACTCAGAAATATGTTTATTTTGATGTACCCATTTCTACTGTTACAATTTGTGACAGTACAAGCTCCAAACTTTCACAAATTTGCAAAAGTGTTGCACCATACTTTTGCAATTTGCTACAGCACAATCCCCAGTCATATCATAGTTTCGTTGCCACCTCATTGCCACTACATGGTTTGGACTTTTGGGCTGAAATTTGCTTGGTAGCAAGCCCTTGCACCACAGATGTGTCTTTTGGTGGTTTGGTGAAAAAATGTAAATTGATTCCATAGTTACAGTACTCCAAAGTTGTAAATTTTTCCTGTAGGATAACATTGTGGCGGCTGCACCATCTTTCAGCATGTATATCTTGAAAATGGTTTGAGGTATGGATTTATCACTAAGTGCAGCATACTAAGCTACTGTGGCGGTGATTAGACAGAAATACAACTGTGAAATAATTTTTCACACAGTTGTTATGGTTACTGAGATATTGCCAAATATGCATTACAAGGGTTACTTGGAATGCCTCTAGGCCTGTGCTATATGTCTGTACTTATGGAGACGTGGGAGCGCAGGACCCAGAGGACCTACACTGCCACCTATGCATACTATTTATGCTAAACTGGTAGCACTGGGCCCTCCTATGCTATGCCTATGCACTCATGGGTGGGTAGGAGCCTGCGCTTCCACCTATAGATGCGATTATGAAAAACTAAAAGCACAGGGCACTCCTGCGCTATATCGCTACGCTTACTGTATGGGTGGGTGGGAGTGCAGGATCCAGAGGGCCTGCACTCCCAAATATGCATCCCATTATGCAAAACTGGGAGCACAGGCCCTCCTGCATTATACATCTACACTTATGGGTGAGTGGGAGAGCAGGGCCCAGAGGGCCCACGTCTCAATTATGGATACCATATGAGTAACATTTCACTTTCTCAAAAAGATGGGAATTTCATTGCAAAAACCTCTGTTAATGCATCAGTTATGGTTGATTCCACACCAACAAAAGTCTGGAAATTCGATGTTAGGGTTACCAACCCTACCCTCCCACACCCCCCAACATCCACATACCAATAGGCGCTGGGGTGTGCCTTGGGGTTGTCGGGCCTAACTCTCACCCCATTTTCCTACATTGCACCATCTCAGCTTGTTTACACATGGAATGAGGTGAGAGTTAGGCTCGACGACCCCAAGGCACATCCCAGCGCCAATTGGTCTGTGAATTTCCAGACTTTTGCTGGTGTGGAATCAACCCTAACTGATGCATTAACAGAGTTTTTTGCAATATATATATATATATATTCGCTCCATTCTCATACACTGTATCCATTTTAGCTTATTTACTCGTGGAATGGGGTGAGCATTAAGGTTAACAACCCCAAGGCACACCACATGCCTATTGCTGCCTGCAGGGTGGGAGTGGCGTGTTAGGGTCGGAAGCCCTAAGGCTACATTTCCCTTCTTTTGTTTCTTTAACCATTAGTGCATTAACAAAGTTTTTGCAAAGACTATATATATATATATATATATATATATGTATACACACACACACTCACACACACATTATACTAAGTCCTCCCTGGCCAGACTAGATACCCTCTTCAACTCCTTTTGCCATTTTACACTTGATTCACCCCTCTGCACTCATCATTGTGATCTCTACCATGCCCTATCCTTCCTTTCCCTGACAAACCGATGTCTCTCTCACTGCACAAAATTCACCTCCAAGCACTGGCTGGGTGAACTTCACTCCTATCTCTCCCCTGCCTTTACAACCATGCTCCCCTCCTTCCCACTCATTAAGATCTACTGACTCACAAACCCTAGTGGTCCCATGCCACTCCACCCTTATTGGCCAATTGGGTTATTCTTATCACTTCCCAAAATATGGAATTCACTTCCCTCTCAAATTTGCCACTCATCCTCTTGCTACTCCATTAACTCTGCCCTCAAGAACTTCCTTGCCCCTTCCTGTGCCTGTCATGACCCTCCTTAATCCCCCACCATCTCCCTTAAGCCCATATTACCATATGCCTACACCCCACCACTCCTATGTCCCTCTGACTGTGCTCCTCCTAGTCCCCTACTCTCTCTCCTCCTAAAGTGTTCCTCCCCTTCTTTCTCTACCCTTAATCTATCTCCCTCCTGTGAGTTTGATCTCTGCCTTGTGCAGGCAGGATCCCAAGCACGTGCTGGGCAACAACTTTACCCCCTTTCCCCTATTTCTCCTTTTACTGCACCCCCTAAGTCACTGCTAGATCACTGCCTTGTGCAGGCAGAGTCACCCAGCACACTGGTGGGGTACTACCCCCCTTACTATAGTTGACCTCTGCTACCCCTCCAACATTCCTCCCCCAACACCCCCCTCTCTCGCATCACTTTATATAAAGAATTCTCATCACCTATAACCTATGTCCTACCAGTAGGGCTGTCCACTGCCCTGCCAGATAGGGATAACAGGACACTCCCTCCTCCCCTCCTTGGATACCCCCTATCACAAACTTGCTCAGCTGGTCAGTCCTCTACTTCCAAAGTGCCAACCTCTGAGCGTATGATTTATGTACAGTGAACAGAACAAGGTGACCCTCTTGTCTGTTTTGTGGGTTCAAGTCACCTTAGTCTCAAGCCCTGGAGGGATTCAAACTGATAACCTCTTGTTAGCATACCCAATTAACAGGCTCAGATAATTCTGTCTTTGGGGGGCCAGATATCTTTGCCTACGGGCACCCAACCAGGTCTTTCAAATGAACCCTTAGAACTCTATGCAAGACTTTAGAGAACTCTATCCATTTCCCAGTTTGTAATACAATAAGCTCATATACAGTGTTACTTATAACCACTCTAAGCTCTACTTAAATAAAAAGAAATGTCAAGGCACTCCAAGCAGTTCCATTTAAACATATCTCTTTACTTTAAAATATCAAAACAGAACAATAAATACAGAACAAATATATATCCCAACACATACAGCCTTAAAACAAACAGGTAAAAATACAGTTCCTACAATTAATAACTTCAGACTAATCTTGTCTAAGGTCCTTACTTTAGTGCTTTGATGGTCTCTCTCTCCTCTTAGTCAGAAAAATTGTCTTGTGTGTATCTGTCCAGGTTCTCTCAGCAATTAAACACAGTTCTGAGCCGGCCTTCTCATGAGGTCACTAACTCTGCCTTGGTGTACAACATCTATATTTTATCTCACAGGATGTCCAAATAAAATATTTAAAAAAACATAATAGGTGACCTCACTGCCTTTCCTCCCTCAGGTTAACCAAACCAAACCAGTTTGTGCTCTGCTACACATACATCTCAAAAGTTTATTTGATCTAAGTCACTGTATTCAAGCAAAAGTGTATTTGCCTCTTTAATCCCATCTGGACTTTGGAATCTACACCTCAAAGGTTTCTCTGATGTAATTCAAGGGTTCCCCGGGAAAGTATATTGGACCTTCCAAATTCATCTGGGTCCTCTCTTCAATGTCCATTCTGGCTTCTCTCTGACACCCCTTCCTCTCAAGTTCTTCCTGACAACTATTGTAAGTAGAAGGATTTCCCCCCGAGGGAATTATAAATGGCTAATCTTATTTCCTGGGATGAAAGCAAATCGACAAGGTAATTGCACCCCAGATATATGCAGTTTAGCTATGTCCTGTCCTTTGAACTTATCCCTTGGGGCCTTGATGTGTCAGTTCCAGTAAGACAGTAGCTTCCTCGAACTGACCTTCCCATCACATATTTTATATGTAATAAAAAATTTGATACAGCACTCAGATCTGGCTGTCTATGTCACACCCCCCACCTACAATACATTTCTCTCATCACTCTGCCACACTCTAACTCTCCTCTCCTTCTACCCCTCCCCCCTTCCGGTTGGCATAGCCTGACACTGACCTACCCCTTCACTCAGTTAAGCACATATAATCTATCCCTATACCTCTTTTATATGCACTTTAGTCCACCCTGCCATCTCTGCTTGCCTCAAAAATCATGTTTTGCCTGCATCTCTCCATAAATTTCCTTTCCCTTCTTCCATTCTGCCCTCCACAATTTTTCATTCCCTTCTTCCATTCTTTCTCTCTTTACTTCTATCACTGTAAATCTTGGATATCTATGTTACACTAATGGCTACCAATTACTATTGTGTCACCTTACCGTCTAGTGCTACATACTGTTGCCAAGTTATTATATGTGTTCCAGTGTTACCAACTGTCACCAACTGTTGCCAATTTGCTGTATGTGTCTTCATATCTACTATAGTTAACTGTTACATTGTTAGCCAATGTGATCCACCTGTAATCCCTCCTGCTCTCATTGTATGCAAGTAAGCAAACTGTATTCCAACATTGTATCATTTCTCAGTATTCTATCCCATTGTTCCCTACCCCCAGGTCACACCGGGAGACAAGCAACTTGTTGCTTAGCGTGCCTTCCTGGTGAAACATTTCAATAAATAAATAATTAAAACTGGTGCGGTATCAGTGCTTAGCAGGGATAGGCAGTTGGTGATTAACTAATTAAATGGGTTTTCACCTGCTCACTCTTCTGATTAACTGGCTTTAGCTGAGATGGAAGTGTTGCAGTCATTTGGAACTCTTGCAGCAGCATAAGCCATAGCCAGCTGTGAGGAGGGAGTTTAGAATCTTGAGATGAGTGTCAGTGTAGAGTTGCAGTTTGAAGTGAGAGGAGTAAGAACTGCTCGGCTGAGGGCTCTGAGTTGAGAGCCCTGTTTTCTCACCCTAGTCCTGAAATTCTAGTTTGCCAAGTGAAGTGGTGGAAACTATTGTCTACAGCAGGATCTCCTGATTTTTATCCCAGGAGGGGTGACAAGGACTGCTAGTGGATGGATCCAAGGGGCAATCCCCTTTTTGATCCAGGATGTTTTGAAGCTGCCTGTGATGTCTAACAGTAAGCAGGATCTGACTTTTTGCTGCAGAAAGCAAGTACCTGTGCTGTTGTTTCTCTGGCTAAAAGGAAAATGTACAACCTTTCTGTGAAATTCAGAAGTGTGAGACTGTTCCCATTTAAAGTTGGCTGAAGTGTGTGATTTCCAGAAGTATGACTATATCACAATGTTTGGGACTTTAGTTTTTCCACAACCAGTGAAGTGATTTAAATGCTGGATGCCAAAGTTTCATTCCATTAAGCAGTTGTTGCCTGTAAACACCATTTCTCCTTCAGCTGATAATTTATAAATAGTATTATAACATGGGACATCACCTTGAGCCAGTGGGGTTGCTCAAACACCATCAGCTGAGCATGCATTAAATCCCTCTACATGCACGCTCGCTGTGATGCTCCCTAACCTTATATCCTGAGGCCAATCTGTACTTGTTATAGGAAGCATAGTTAGCTTCTGCAACACAGCCATCTTCTGAAGTGCTTTAGCAAGAGAGTATCTTCCCACCCAGCCCACACATGTGCCATACTTCTGTATGAACTGTCATGTAGCAGGGATAGAGATCCCAGTTTGGGCTCTTGTCTGCCTGTTGTGAGTGTAACAGCAGTTGTGGACAGCTCTGAGGAAGTCATGCATCCTACTGTGATGGCATCAAGAGGTACAGGTTAGTGTCAAGGGTCAGGGCAGCAGCAGCAGACAAGAAAGCCAGGAACAGCAGCATTGTCTGTAAGTCACCTCCCCACCCATTTATGCAGCATCGGGAGGTGTGACTGGTCTACAGAGGCAAGAGGGAAACAGGCAGCAGAGCATGCTTTTCTGTCTGCAGCTGTGTTAGTGATTGCCGCTTTTCCCCAGTTCTCTGTGGGATCTGCCAAGAAAAGAACTCTGAGTGCAGCATTAACATTCACCTGCTTCCCCTTGTGAGTATTGCAACACCCCTGAGCAGCCGTCCTGAGCGGTACTGAGTATCAGCGACAGACAGAGACCGTGATGGCAATGAAATGTGTCTGGTGTAGTTGCTGTTCTGTATCAGTGAGAGTCCGTAGTAGTGCAGTCAGCATGTCCAACATGGAATCAGATGTAATATGTGCTGCAGCATTCAGGTGGTTGTGCGGTCAAGAGAGAGAGAGAGAGTGGCAGAGTGGGAGTTGCTGGCAATGTGCTGGTGAATTGGCTTTCTTCCAGTGATGAGTGAATGTAGGGGACAAGAGACTGCTTCGCTACTGTGATTGCACCACAGTTTCCATTTCTTTCAGAATATGTGTGTGTGTGTGTGCGTGTGTGTGTGTGGGGGGGGCTTGTCATGCAGATGTGTGCGGTGCAGGGACAGAGAGAGACGGAGCCGTGAGTGAAATGTCACTACAGTCAGCAGTTCACTGGCACAATAGGGAGCAGTAGTATGCATAAGAAATATGACACATCACATCTGTAGTGTATGTGTGACATTTCTATGTGCATAACATGCATGCTCTGTGCGTTCGTACTGTGGGACTATTTTACCAGGCGGCAGGATACAGTGCCTTTTTATGGTTGTGGGCAGAGCCTACAGCCATTTTGCTATCTGTAGTTTGAAAATAGAGTTTCTTAGAACACATTTTTTGGACTTTTCAACGTATCCTTCCCCATCTACAAATCACTGTGGCAACTAAAATAAAATAATCCCTTCTTTCTGTTTAGAATGGTGGAGACATAACTCCAAGCTGCTTATCAGATGGCGATTAGGAAACTGAAACAGCTTGTTAAATATTGGTTGCCTATTAAACTGGAGATTTGTTTACCCCCTTTGAAATGCAACAGCTTGGGCGTTTAAATGCCTAACATTTAAACATTATTTGCTACTAACTTCATTAGGGGATGAATAGCTTTCAAGAGGTTCATACCTCATAAATGATACCCTTTCCCAGAAAAGTTTGTAAGGATTTACACTGTTTTTTTAAGCTCTCAAGACCTATCTGATAAAATGCAAGGTCTTCAGTGAACTACCTGGACTAAATATATAAATTTATTTTGGACAGAAAGGACTATGACCTGCTTCCTAAACAACAGATAAGAACTACTGAGATCTTTTATAGTAAGTGTGTGTTTGTGTGTGTGTGTGTGTGCTTGGGGGAGGGGTTGAGAAACAGTCAAACAGAAGCAAATGAGTCGATACCTTTTATTGGACCAACATAGAGGTAACAAAAAGAACTTATACCTTCTCAGCTCCAGGGTGACTTCTGAAGTAAAACTATGATGGGTTTTGCTCAGGGGTCTTCTCACTACCGAGCCATGGCTGTGGTTTTATGTAGTTATGTCAAAAAATAGAGTTTTAAAATGTTAAATTCTTTGATCATGGCTCATTAACTATCTTTGATCGCAAGCATGCAAGATTTTAGATGCGAGATTCTTTGATTGCGAGCTTAGTTTGCAAGGGAGGAATGAGATGGACAGATTTAAAAATCAAATATCTCAGCTCAGGGGTGACTTATGAAGTAAAACTAGCATGGGTTTGCTCAGGGGGCTTCGTTCTATCGAGTCATGCCTGTGGTTTCATGTAGTTCTGTGAAACAATTGAGTTTTAACATTTTTTATTCTTTGATCGTGAGCCTGCAAATTATTTGGTAGTGAACCTGCAAATTCTTTGATTGGGAGATTCTTTGATCACAATCTTCATTCGTGAGGGAGGGACAAGATGGCCAGATTTTTAGGTTGGAAAAAATAAAATATCTCAGGACAGAGGTGACTTGTGAAGTCAGACTAGGATGGGTTTTGCTAATGTGGCTTCTTTCTATCGAGGCATGCCTGTGATTTAATGTAGTTGTGGCAAAAAATAGAATTTTAAACTTTTAAACTCTTTGATCATGACCGCAAACGATCTTTGATCGCAAGCCTGCAAATTCTTTGATCGTGATCTTCATTCGTGAGGGAGGGATGAGATGGCCAGATTTGGAGGGACCAGATAGCCCAAATGTCATGACCAGATGTCCCCTCATGATCAAAGACTATCTTTGATCGTGAATTTGTGAGCAATTCTCGTGATAAAAGAATTTTTAAAGGTGCAAAAACTTTAAAATTAAATATCTTGGAAATAGTTTGGTACTGGATCCTGAGTGCAGAAGCACAGCTCAGAGAAAGCCATGTACATCAATGGTATACCTCCCTGATACTAGCTGTACAGAAGTTAGGACACTGAGAAGATGCACAGTGTGAGCCAGGCAATGCCCGCAGCGCTCCAGATCAGGTACTGGATCCTGAGTGCAGAGGCACAGATGAACTAAAGCTGTGGTTATCAATGATATACCTCCCTGATATCAGCTGTGCACAAGTGAGGACACTGAGGAGTTGCACGGCCTCAGCCAGGCAATGCCCCCATGCCCCAGACGATGTACTGGATCCTGAGTGCAGAGCCACAGCCTACTAAAGCCATGAACATCAATAGTATAGCTCCCTGATACCAGCTGCATACAAATTAGGACACTGAGGAGCTGTACGGTCTCAGCCTGGCAATGCCCTCACCTCTCCCCAGACGACATACTGGATCCTGAGTGCAGAGCCACAGCCTACTAAAGCCATGAACATCAATGGTATAGCTCACTGATACCAGCTGCAGACAACTTTGGACACTGAGGAGTTGTACGGTCTCAGCCTGGCAATGCCCCCACCTCCCCCCAAACCAAGTACTGGATCCTGAGTGCAGAGTAACAGCCCAACTAAAGCTGTGGACATCCATAGTCTACCTCCCTGGTACCAGCTGCACACATGTTAGGACACTGAGAGTTGCATGTCCTCAGCCAGGCAATGCTCCCAACCCCACCCTGCTCCCAGACCAGGTACTGGATCCTGAGTGCAGAGATACAGCTCAACTAAAGCCATGTACATCAACAGTATACCTCCCTGATACTAGCACCCCAGATCAGGTACTGGATCCTGAGTGTAGAGGCACAGATGAACTAAAGCCATGGTTATCAGTGGTATCCCTCTGTGATACCAGATGCACACAAGTTAGGACACTGAGGAGTTGCACAGCCGCAGCCAGGCAATGCCCCCAGACGATGTATTGGATCCTGAGTGCAAAGCCACAGCCTAACTAAATCCATGGACTTCAATGGTATAGCTCCCTTATACCAGCTGCAGACAACTTAGGACACTAAGGAGTTGTATGGTCTCAGTCTGGCAATGCCACCACCTCACCCCAGACCAGATACTGGATCCTGAGTGCAGAGGAACAGCCCAACTAAAGCTGTGGACATCAGTGGTACCTCAATGATACCGGCTACACACGTGTTAAGACACTGAGGAGTCACATGGCCTCAGCCAGGCAATGCCCCCACCCTGCTAGAGCAGGCACTGGATCCTGAGTGCACAGCCACAGCCCAACTAAAGCCATGTACATGAACAGTATACCTCCCTGATACCAGCTGCCCACAAGTTAGGACACTGAGGAGTTGCACGGTCTCAGCCAGGCAATGCCTCCACCACCCAGACCAGGTACTGGATCCTGAGTGTAGAGCTACAGCCTAACTAAAGCCATGGACATCATCGGTATACCTCCCTGATATCAGCTGCACACATGTTAGGATACTGAGGAGCTGCACGGCCTTAGCCAGGCAATGTCCCCACCCCCCCAGAGCAGGTACTGGATCCTGAGTGGAGAGCCATAGCCAAACTAAAGCCACGGACAAGATTGATATACCTCCCTGATACCATCTGCACACAAGTTAGGACACTGAGGAGTAGCACAGCCTCAGCCAGGCAATACCCCCACCCTGTCAGACCAGGTACTGGATTCTGAGTGCAGAGCGACAGCCCAACTAAAGTCATGGACATCAACAGTATATCTCTGTGATACCAAATGCACAAAAGTTAGGATACTGAGGAGTTGCACGGCCTCAGCTAGGCAATGTCTCTGCCTCCCCAGATCAGGTACTGGATCCTGAGTGCAGAGCAACAGCCAAACTAAAGCCATGGACATCAATGGTATACCTCCCTGATATCAGCTGCATAAATGTTAGGACACTGAGGAGGTGCACGGCCTCAGCCAGGCAATGCCTCCACCCCCTTCCCTCCAGACCAGGTACTAGATCCTGAGTGCAGAGGCACAGCTCAACTAAAGCCATGTACATCAATGGTATACCTCCTTGATAGTAGATGCACAAACGTTAGGACACTGAGGGGTTGCACGGCGTCAGCCAGGCAATGGACCCACCCCCCCCAGACGAGGTACTGGATCCTAAGTGGAGAGCCACAGCCCAACTTAAGCCATGGACATCAATGGTATACCTCCCTGATACCAGCTGTACACATATTAGGACACTGAGGAGGTGCACGGCCTCAGCGAGGCAATGCCCTCATCTCCCAAGAACAGGTATTGGACCTTGAGTGTACAGCCAAATGGTAACTAAAGGCAGAAATATTGACATTAAACCTCTCTGATACTAGGTGGACACAAGTTATGAGACTGAGTATTTGTATGGAATCTGTGCCCCCCACCTGCCAACACTAGGTACAGGATGCTGAGTGCAGAGGCAGTCTGCAAGCAAGGCTGCAAACAAGAATGGTGTACCTTTTTTGTAGCAGGTGAAAGTACAGTTACATGGGAACTTACCATAACAGAAGATCTTCGAGAGAGGTTCCTTCAGTAGGTCATCACATGTAGGACTGGAGTCACCTGGCATTGGGCCGCATGGCAGACTTTTCTAGCAATATCTGATGGGGGCCCCCCACCCGACATCACGTGACCGACATCAGCATGACAGTATATAGTGGGCGGTTTCCATGCCGCCCTCCAGTTCTCCCACCAGAGCCAGGAAGAAATCTGACAGCAGGAGCAAACAGGATTTGGAGTCCCTGTAAAAACAGAAAATGAGGGGAAGGAGGGAAGGAAAAATATGACCTACTGAAGGAACATGTCTCGAAGATTTACTGTTATGGTAAGTTCCTATGAAACTGTATTATCTTAATTCAAGAGGGTTCCTTCAGTAGGTCATCACATATAGGATAGAGTCCCAAGCAGTCCCTCCAAGGAGAGACCAAGAGAAACCAGGGCAGAGGAAAACTAACTCCAATGGAAAAAACTGAAATCCAGAATGGACCCAGTCTAGGACAGAAGGCCCTGCAGGATGGTTAGGCCAAAGCCAGCCCTCCGTCTAGAAGCAATGTCCAGACTGTAATGTTTGGTAAAGGTATGGACAGAACTCCAAGTAGCGGCAGCACAAATGTCAGCCACAGAAACCTTCCGTAGGAAGGCTGCGGAGGCAGCCATACCCGTAGTAGAATGACCTCTGATAGAACACGGCAGAGGCTTTTCATACTTCTGGTAACAGAATCAATTGCAGTTGCCTAACCACTTGGACTGACCCAGCTTAGAAACCGGTTTGCCCCTCGATCTCGGGGCAAAGGAAACAAACAACTGGTCGCAAGAGCGGAACTCTTTGGTCCGGTGGGTGTAACACCGGAGAATCAGATGGATGTCCATTGTATAAAGGAGTGCCTCACCTCTGTTAGAGGAGGATGGATAATACACTGGAAGCTCCACTGATTAATTCAGCCTAGTTTCTGACCCCACCTTGGGAAGAAACTTTGGATGTGTTCAGAGGACTGCCCAGTCCCTATGGAAAATCAGAAAGGGCTTCTTTCAGACTAGAGCGTGATGCTCCGAAATCCTTTGGGCTGACGTGATAGCCACCAGAAAAAGTGCCTTCCAAGACAGGAAGCGTAAATCACAGCTCATAGCTGGCTCAAAAGGAGGAAGGGTGAGCTTTTCCAGGACAAAATTCCAGTGCCAAGGTGGAGTTGGACTGCGGATGGGGGGTTTCAGGTGGAGAATCCCTTTCAGAATGGTTTTTGAGACCTCCAGCTGAGACACAGGTTTACCATCCACTAGCTTGTGGTATGCTGAGATAGCTGAGATATGGACCTTCAAAAAAGAGTAGGACAGCCCAGAGTCTGATAAGTGAAGGAGGTATTCCATGACCTGTGGGGCCAAGCAAGAGAAGGGGTTCCAATCCTTAGCGGTCGCCCAAATGGAGAACCGCTTCCACTTCATGGCATATGAGGAATGGGTAGAGGGCTTTTTAGCCTCAATGAGGACTTGAGCAACCCTGGAGGAAACCCCGAAGCAAGAGATCGCTATGTCTGTAAGAGCCATGCATGAAGGTGCAGGGTCCTGAGCCCCGGGTGCAACAATCAACCTTGATCCTGAATCAGGAGGTCGTGAGTCACTGGAAGTGGAACCAGTGGCTCCCTGGAAAGCTGCTGCAGCAGCGGGAACCAGATTTGTCTCGGCCAGAGAGCAGCGATGAGTATCATCCTTACCTTCTCTGTTTAAAGCTTGAGAAGAACCCTCTGCAGAATGGGAAATGGAGGGAATGCGTACACAAGTTTCCCTGTCCAGGATAGAGACAATGCGTTGTTCCAGAAAGCACCATGTTCTGGAACGAGCGAGCAAAACCTGGGAAGCTTTGCGTTGGATTCGGAGGCAAAGAGGTCGCTTTCCGGATGACCCCAATGTTGGAAGATGGATTCTGCCACTTCCTGAAGCAGTTCCCACTCGTGAGCTAGGGTCCAAGATCTGCTGAGACTGTCCACCAGGATGTTTAAGATGCTTGGAACGTGCACAGCCACGAGAACCACATGGTGTAGGACTGCCCAGTTCCACACCCATGTCACCTCCCTACACAGGAGGTATGGCTGGGTTCCTCCTTGTTTGTTCATATACCAAACTACTGACATGTTGTCCATTTGGATTAGCAGTGATCCCTTTTGAAGCAGGTCTGAAATGCCTGTAAGGCATACAGGACTGCCCTCAACTCCAGAACACTGATGTGCAAATGAGTCTCCACACTGGACCACATTCCCTGGGCCTGGTGCTCCCTGAGATGAGCTCCCCACCCCATATTCAAGGCATCCGTGGTGAGAGTAGCTAGTGGTGCAGATCTCTGAAAGGGAAGTCCCACAGAAAGACTGTGAAACTCTCTCCACCACTGCAATTCTCTCTGAACCACAGAGGAGACCAGAACTGGATGATCCAGGTTGTTCAGGAGCTGATTCCACTGCACTTGCAATGACCACTGAGTGACCCTCATGTGAAGTCTTGCTAGGGGAACAGTTGTGATAGCAGCTGCCATTAGGCCCAGAAGACATAGGACCTCCTGAGCTGGGATGGTTCTGCGAGAAGCCACTTTGGAGGCTTGGCAGATAAGGGTCTCCACCCTGTTTGGATGCAGGCAGGCTCTGCACTGGGCCATATCCAGGACTGCCCCAATGAACTGAAGTCTTTGGGCAGGGATAAGGGATGACTTGGGAACACTGACTATGATTCCCAGTCTGTTGAAAAGGTCCAGGGTAAAGGTAAGAGCTACCAACAGAGCATCTCTGGCCAAAGCTGAAATCAACCAATCATCCAGGTAAGGGAAAACTGCAATACCCCTGTGGCGTAAGAATGCCGCAACCAGTGCCAGGCACTTGGTAAAAACCTGTGGTGCCAAAGACAGACCAAAAGGTAGCGCTCAGAACTGGAAGTGTTCCCCTTGGAAGTGAAAACCCAGGAATCAGCGGTGGCTGGGGAAGATAGGGATGTGCAGGTAGGCATCCTGCATATCCAGGGCATAGAGCCAGTGGTTCTTCATGAGGAGAGGGAGAAGGCTCTGGGGTGTCAGCATTCAAACTTTTTGTGCTTGACAAACTGGTTCAGTTGACTTAGGTCGAGTATGGGTCTGAAGTCCCCTGTCTTTTTTGGAACCAGGAAAAAATAGAAGTAGAACCCCTTTTTTCCTTTGCCCGAAGGGGTCTGGCTCTATTGCTTCTTTGAGCAAGAGCAAATTTACCTCCTTGTGAACTAGGAGGGCCTGGTCCTGAGAATAGGAGGACTTCCTGGGTGGAGTCTCCAGAGGAATTTCCAGAAATTCTATGATGTGTCCGACAGACACTAGTTGCAGGACCCATTCATCAGAGGTGATCACTCTTCACTCCTGCTTATGGAGGGTGAAACCCCCCCACCTGCTCCCCGTCGTGAGACTGAGGAGGTAGTGGGGCCAGGGAGTCAAGAAGTGGCAGGACGTTCAGGGGGATGGCCTTCTGAACATCTCTGATTTTTGGAGGCAGGAGGGGTGGCTGTACCCATGGCCTTACGCTTCCCTTGGTGGCGCGCCTGAGAGTTCTTCCTCTGCCTCCAGGTCCTTCTCCTTAAGGGCTGCTGCTGCTGTTTTTGGGAGCCCGATTGGTACATTGACCTCACAGACTGAAGGGCAAGGTCTTTGTCCTGTAGGTCTGTGATAATGTCTTTGGTGTCTCCACCAAAAAGTACAGATCCCCTA
Organism: Neoceratodus forsteri; assembly: GCA_016271365.2. NCBI lineage: Eukaryota > Metazoa > Chordata > Ceratodontiformes > Ceratodontidae > Neoceratodus > Neoceratodus forsteri. The sequence goes on from CM028138.1 coordinate 664,183,037, forward strand.
AAAGGGGCATCCTGAATCACCAACTGGACTTCATTGGTGAATCCAGAAAGGTGAAGCCAGGAATGCTGTCTAAGGGTAACGGCCTTTGCTGAGGTGTGAGCCACCGAGTCGACAGAATCATAGGTGGTGCGCAAGGCATGCCTACAGGAAACTTTGGAGAGGTGGAGATCCTTGGCAAGTTCCTCCTTCAAAGGCCAGGGGTCCATCGATTGGACTCATGCTTCGAGCCTGGCTCAGGTAACCTTCTGGTGGGACACCATGTGGTCCACGTAATTGAGGGACCGAAGGGCGCATGTGGCCAATGAGTATATCTTCATTCCAAACTGGCCCATCTGCCTCAACTCTTTGTCAGGAGAAGAGATGCTCATGTGTTTTGGATTTGAGGAGCAATCATGAGCTGCAGAGACGACCACAAAGTCAGCCTTGGGATAAACCTTCAAGAACGGGGCATCTTTCAGTGGCCAGTAAAGCCTGTCCACACATTTGGGGACAGGCGGGAGGGTATGAGGCATCTGACAAATGGTAGTGGTGAGGTGCCATCCAGGAAAGAATGGGGACCAGATATAGATATTCTAGGTTGAGATGCTCCACCAGTCTCTGTCTCATGGGGTCCTGTTCCTCCGACTCCCAGTCGAAGTAATCCTTCATGGACCTCAACAAATCTGAAAAGGCAGGGTCCTCTGGTGGGAACTTTGGGGACTCCTTGCCTTTCATGTACTTGGGGCCCTTCGGGACCTCCTCAGAAGAATCATCCACCCCCTCTGAACTATCATATTCCACCTCCTTGACAGGACAACATCTGGTATCCTGGAGGGTAACGTCCTGCCAAGTCTTCCCCAAGATATGGATGGTGGTAATGGAAGAGCTGCTCGGGGAAGGAGACCTGGGAGACCGCGGTTGTGGAAGCCTAGTCTCTGGTCCGAGACCAACTCTGACCATACCCCCTGACACCAAGACTGGATTAAAGCCTTGAAATACAGGGTGACCGGAGGATGAGGGGGTGGTGGTGGAGTAGGCAGAGGCTGAGGGGGAGGAGGAGGAGGAAGAGGAGGAGTAGGAACCGGTGGAGGATTATAACCCTGGAATCCCTGAAAGTGCAAGTAGGGACTGGATCCAGGATAGAACTGCCCCAAATTACTCCAGTCTGGAGTGGGGCCCCCCAAGTAGTAGCACCCAGGATACCCTTGCGGGTAATGCGGGACAGTTCTGCTTTTGGTATAGATCCTTATTGTCAGATCTGGCATTGGGGGTACCCATGTCAGACCCGCAGTTGTGTAAATAGGCACAGGGTCCAGCATCAGGACAGCCTACAGCAGGGGAACCAACGTTGGGACTGGCACCACCCGATATGGTGCCAGAAGGGGGTCCAACATCGGAGGGGCCAATGTCGGGTCCAGACGAAGGGGCTCTGGAGGCGGGACATGATCCAGCATTGGGGCCAGAGGCAGAGGCCGGACAACTGTTCCCTAATGCTTGAACTGTCGTCTGGACAACCAGCGTCAGAGACGCCGAGGGCCCAGCAGAAGGTGGAATAGGGGCCTCTATAGTAAGGCCAGAAGGCCAAAGAGGAGCCTCCTTCACCTTGATTCTGAGAGGGGACAGCAGAGCAGACCCTGTGTTATCAACTGAGTCAAGGGGTTCTCCGTTGTCCTTGCTGGAGGTATCCGCTGGAGAATTAGAGGGTACAGGGGCGGGAGAGGGGCTTTCTCTCTCTGGTCCCACTGGACATCGGGTGAGGCGCCGTCAAGCCCCAAAGGGGGAACCATACCTGTGCAGTCATCAGGGACGGCCGACTTATCGGGTGGAGTTGGGTGAGTACCCACTGCCTGGGTAGTCATCTTACCAGCCACTGCGTGGTCCTCAGAGGAGCCGGGGGCTGACTTATTGGCCAAGGTGGTGCGGTCGCTGGAGGAGACGACGTCTGACTGACCCACCATAGATTTACCAGACTTACCGTCCTTACTGGGCGGCAGCTGAGCCTTGCTCGTCGAGGGCCTAGCATCGTCCGTGGAACACTCCCACTCCCTGGATTTCTCCTGATGTTTTTTACAAGAAGAAGCATTTTCAGATGAAGAATGTCTAAGCCGATCCATTTTCTTCTCGAGGGAAGCCAGGCGGGCTTTCAGCAGATAGGCCTCCAAAGCCTGCTGTCTCCACTTTTTTGAGCATTATTGAAGGTCTGGCACTCAGGGCAGGAGGAGACTGGATGGTCCGGGCCTAAACAAAGGATGCACTTGAGGTGACCGTCTTTATGTGGGATCTGCATGCCACAGGATGAGCACTTCTTCTTTGGAGAAGACATCAATAATAAACACGAAATTAGAGGGAAAGTTAGCGAGGGAAAATATGATGCAAGACACTTTCTCGACGATCATTATCTAGAAGTCTGCTATGCAACTGACATGAGGCGACGGTGGGAAAGAACTGGAGGGCGGGCATGGGGACCGCCCATGATATACGGCCACGCTGATGTTGGTCAAGTGACGTCGGGTTGGCGGTCCCCCATCAGGTATTGCTAGAAAAGTCTGCCATGCGGCCTGACGCCAGGTGGCGCCAGTCCTATATGTGATGACCTACTGAAAGAACCCTCTCGAAGTAAGATAATTTATTGTATTTATAAGAAGGAGTCAAATGTGTGATTGTAAAAGAAAAATGTTTTACTTAGAAAATATACAGTTATATTTTACAAAAATATTTTTTCCAAAATTATTTAATAAAAACCTGTAAAATAAATAAAAATGTTGATTCACACAGAGTGGGGGAGATGAAAGGGATAATAAATATTATACAAATAAATAAATGTGTTTCTTCACACAGGTGGGGGATGTGAGTGACAATAAAAGTAACATTATTTGGTGAAAAACTAAAAATAATGGCCAGGAGTGATAGAGAAGTGCTGTCCGTTCAGGCTGTTGTACCTTGGGAGTAGGAGATGAGGAGGAAGAGGAAGACTGTGCAGGAGGTGGTGGAACTTGGTGCCCTTCATCGGTAGCTGGTGGTGGTGTTGTGGGAGGGACACCTTCGAGGGGCTCTTGCTGCTGAGGAGCTGTGGAGGGCGGGTCATCTTGAAGATGCTGCAGGTCCTCGCATCAAAGGTGGTGGATTGCCTCTGTGGCCTCCTGCTGGTTCTCAGCCAGGCACACCATGAAGCCGTGGGTGGTCTTGAGATGCAACAGAGGTCTCCTCCATTTCTCGCAGTGATCTGATGGCTTGGGTGAGGCCCATGTTGCTGTTCTCAAGACCACGGGTGGCAATTAAGGCTGCATGCCCTACGCCCACGTTGCTGCAGCAAATCAATCATTTCTGCATTTTGATCAATTTTACTTGGTCTAATTTTGCTGCAGTACATGGGCGTGCTGGGCAGCAGCCCTGTTGCCACCCTCCATTGCCTCGAGCAGCCAGATGAGATTGCCCTTGATCTGATGTAGAACAGCCAGAGACTCTGTGGAGAAAAAAATGAGAACAAGAGACGTATAAGTAAACTGAACTGTTCTGTACTCTTACGTTAATGTACTGTACAAAAGTATATTTTTAATTAATGCATAGAGCCACTGTATTTACATTTATGCTAGATTAGTACAGCAGTCTTGATTTCATTAAACTGTAAATAATAACTGGTGACCCCTGTTATCAACCCGTTTTTGAGTACTGTAAAAAGTTGTATCAACCTGCAGGTTGATACGATAAAAATCGTATCAACCTGTGGGTTGATACGACTTTTACAGTCTCAGACCAATCAAACAAACTGAGGCAGGAGGAGACAGTTCTCCAACCGTAAACTCACACTCACAGCATTAACCCCATTTTAAAAGAAATTAAACAGAGCTCAACGCGTAATCCTAAATAAAAAGTGAACATGAAAAAGTTACACAATGGAGAACCATTTAGTTACCACCTGCAGCAGTGACAGAAAAATTAAGTATTTACTAGCTCGAAAAATACTCTACTAAAAACATACTTTCCCCACTATCCCTTACTGGTTCCCTAGGCTGCATGAACTTGCACTTTGGACTGGAATGACCGCGACCCATCGAGATGACACAACAGACACTGAAGCTGAAGGATTTGTTCTAAAGCGCTTATTTAAATAAATTGAAAGAATGTTTTTTTTTCTGAAGTGGTGTTCGATTTTTTCCAGTGCTACGAAAGTGATCCACTTTACTCGACTTGAACCCATGTCCATAAGGTACCATAGTTAAAAGGCAGTTTAGTGTAAGATGAACATGTGAGCAAAACGTGAAATAAAAGGATGTTCTGTCCTCTTGATGTTCTGTAATTTAACAAAAATGTTAAAATCTGTTGAATAAAAGCATAGTATTATTTATTTGCTAAATTTTGGTGACCAGGTATGCCCACTGAGCCCCGAAGGTTTGTTTTTCAGGGGCAACCAATGCTTGTGAAACATTTTTGCACCAGTTATTATAAATAATCAAACATTTGTAGGGGGTTGATATGCAGTATTTTTAAACACACCCTCAGTGCGTGATATTAGTAGAGAGCCCACGCTCTGAGGTTTCTCTAATATCACACACCTTGGGTGTGTAAAAAAATGCATATCAACCCCCTACATATGCATTATTCTCTATTTAAAGTGCATTGCTGCTAGAATCAATTTGATTATAAGGGGATACATGATAATTACTTATGTGACACGTGATATATCACCACGAGTGGCAAGTGAGGTCAGGGGTTATCACGAGTGGCGTGGACACAACTGATTGAACTTTGAGCTCACTTGCCAAGAGTTGTGATATTTGGCTATCATATAAGTAACTATTGTTTTGCTACTCTACTTCAGATGTTGATTACCATGCAGGATATCATATAAGCACATTTTTGTGCTTTTTCCATGCATTGCCACGGAGGAGGTGGAATTGTGTGGGTAGGTAACTATAGCATGTGTGCTCTACAAAGACATGCAGGTGATGATAATGGCAAACTACAAGCAAAAGCAAGTGTTCATAGTCAAAAAAATGCAAGGTTCCTTACTGTAATCACATTATTTTTTCAGATTGTTTCACGTTTGTGGATAAAGGACAAAAATAACATGTTACTGAAATGGATGAACAATTCTTATAATAACCATAATAATAATAATAATCTTTATAGTGCACCTTTCAAAAATCAAGGCACAGTACATTTAAAATAACATCACAATAAAATATCATAAAATCACTAAAATCAATGACATCAATCCATGTCTGCACCATCCCCATATGCCTTCTTCCATAGGAAAGACTTCAAAGCTTGTTTAAAAACCCCCACAGTCATGCACTCTCTGATCCAATGGGGTAGAGAATTCCAGAGGGTCGGCACCATGAACATAAAAGCTTGGGCGCCGGAAGATTTTAAAGCAACCCTCAGAATCTCTAGCAACCCGTCGTTGGCTGAGCGGAGCGGTCGATCAGGGCAATAAGTAACCAGAAGCTCTTTCAGGTAGTCAGCGCCCAAACCATGTAAGGCTTTGTATGTCAGTAGACCGACTTTTAAGTGCATATATTCAGGTATCATGTGATAGTGTTTGGGATGGGAGGTGTAACTTCTCATATCAAGTCCTATACATTATAAATGACAATGCCTGTTGTACAGGCGATAAGCATGGTGTTGTCTCTCGTAGTTGCTAGGGCAATGGTAAACCTCTTGAGCTGCGCTCTTGAGGTTTACTGATGCCCTAGCAATCACTAAAGGTGATTGCACCATGGTTAATTGGTTATCATCTGTAGATCAGGCATTATCCTCTACGTGTGAGTGACCGTGTGCAGAATGAGTGGTGATATAATCACTATTGGAATAACTTCAAGATATCTACATAGTGATGACATCATCACCCATTTATCTCCATAGTGACTTCATCACTAAGCACCACCATGTGCGCCGCATGTTCAGTAGCACTGCCTCTCTGTTTCGTTTTCACCATCTCAAAGTGCTGTTTATAAAGAAAGGTATCAGTTCCAGAGACTCAGAAACTGCAAAGCTTAACCAACTCTCTCCCATACCAGAAACACCTTCTAGATGCAGTGTCAGTGGCTCAATAGGTAGCACACTCGCCTCTGAGGCCGGGAGATCAGAGGGCTGTGGGTTCAGTTCCCACATCTGGCACTTGGGTTAATATCCCAGTGCTGACGCTGCAGTGCAGCATGAGAGGGGTGCTGCACTTCTGAGGCGCTGTCTTTCGGATGAGATGTTAAACCAAGGTCCCATCTGCCTGGATTGGTGGTAGTTCAGGTGGATGTTAAAGATCCCATGGCACTTATCGAAAAGAGTAGGGGAATTTCCCCAGTGTCCTGGCCAAATTTCCCTCATTCACTTAAAATACCACCAACAGCTTAATCTGGTTCAAGGTCAGTTGGCATTCATCTGTATCCCCCTCCCCCGGGTCGTGCCTGAAAATAGGCAGGATTTGTCTAGTGCACTTACCCAGTCAACAAAAACTAAAAAATAAACAAATAAGTTGGTTGACATGCAGGCGTAGCATGCATATCCCTTGTATGTACAGAGAAAGAGCGCTTTGACTTAGAATTTTTCATTTTAGAAAATGAACAGTACTATTGCACAATGGTGCTATCTGCCACAATTACTATGCGTAATACCTGCGGAAAAAAAATAGTTCAAGAAAATAGAACAAATTAAATAGCTGCAATTAGATGTGTGACTGTTGAAAGCAGGCGCTCACATTAGGATGTCTAATTACCGGGAAGAAACAAATGTTATTGTGAAACAACTGGTTATAGATATGTAGCCCTGGAACACCAGTTCTGATGTTTATACTCCGTAGCATACCATTATGCCAAGTGGGTGATTCAAGAAGTGCAATACGGCTGGCATCATAGCATTAACTGGGTATCTGTCGCTGTTACAAGATTGTATCTGTGGTTAGTATTTTAATCTGTGATGTGTGACCTCTGTTCTTAGGTGGAATGTGTTAGGTCAAGTGCTTCATACAGTGAAGAAGCAATGATATCTGAAGGTGTGAGAGATGGTGGAGTACATTGTCCTAATTTTAAAATAGCATTGAAGCGTTTGTGAATGGGGATTTTGCTTGACGGTTGTTTGCTACAGAACATACAAGGAATGGGTAAATGTCTAAGTAAGCAGAATGTGTTGGTCTGGATTCTTTCCATAGGTCACAGCTTCTTGTGCCCTGTTGTTTAAGTGTTAAACAGAGGAATACTCTTTCTAATGGGTATGTTAATTAAGCAATAACGCACAAGAAACAATACAGTCTGAGTCATTGTATGTTTACCCATTCCTTGTATGGTCTGCAACAAACCACACTGAAGCAGTATTTGCTAGTCACAAATGATTCAATGCTATTTTCAGATTGGCACAATATACTCCAGTGCCTCTCATATCATCAGATATCAGGGGATTCACCACGGCCGCAGTGGTTTGCCTACAAGGTGCAGCTGAGTGGGTAAATCCTTGCTAGCCATGGTAAATCCCCTGATAACTCACATGTTCTGGGTGGCTTATTGCGATTATACCATGGTTAATTTTACTATAATAAAATACAAATAATAAAGAAATTGCTCTGTTTTTTTTTTTGTATTTATTTGTAAGCTACAGATGTAATAGATGATATACTCATCAACAGCCATTGGTTATCAAAGGATTTACAATACTGGGAAACTGCCAGTCTGATTATTTCATTGGCTATTCAATTATGTCTATGGTATAATTGAAGTTACTTACGTTCCTCAGTTAGAGGCCCAGACAGACCTGCAGCAGCAGTTGTTGGAGGACCCGCTGCTGGAGCTGTTGGTGTTTCCTCCACAGAGGGGTCAATTGTTACTATCTTGACCTCCTCTGTGGGTTGTTCTGCTCCAGCAGCTCCCTCCATTGATAGTTCGTCCTCTGTGAAAAACAGAAAAAGGGAAAACATCATTTGTCTGTAGATGTTGTTATGTGTATGTGTACCTCTGTGATATGAGTTATAATGAATTTAAAAGACTGAGGAGTTGCATGGCATCAGTCAGGCAATGGCCCTAGCTGCCCAGATCAAGTAGTGAATGTGAGTGGAGAGCCACATCTCAGCTGAATGTCCCCACCTCCCTAGAGCAGGTACTGGATTTGGAGTGCACAGCCACAGCTTGACTAAAGCCATTGACATCAATGGTATAGCTCCCTGACACCAGGTGCACACAGCTTAATCAGGTTCAAGGTCAGTTGGCATTCATCTGTATCCCCCTTCCCCAGGTCGTGCCTGAAAATAGGCAGGATTTGTCTAGTGTACTTACCCGGTCAACAAAAACTAAATAAATAAATAAAATAAAAACAAATAAACTTAGGACACTGAGGAGTTGCACAGACTCAGCCAGGCAATGCCCCACCCCTGCAGACCAGGTACTTAATCATGAATGCAGAGCCACAGCCCAATTAAAGCCATGCACATCAATGGCATACCTCCCTGATACCAGCTGCACACAAGGTAGGACACTGAGGAGTTGCACGGTCTCAGCCAGGCACTGCCCCCACCCACCCAGACCAGGTAGTGGATAGTATGTGCAGAGCCACAACCCAACTACAGTGATAGACATCAATGGTACACCTCCCTGATACCAGCTGCACACAAGGTAGGACACTGAGGAGTTGCACGGCGTCAGCCAGGCACTGCCCCCACCCCCATTCCGCTCCCAGACCCGGTACTGGATGCTGAGTGCTGAGACGCAGATCAAGTAAAGCCGTGGAGATGGGTGGTGTTCCTCCCTGATACCAGCTGCACTCATGTTAGGACACTGAGACGTTACACGGGCTAGGGCAGGTAATTTCCCCACCCCCCCCAGAACAGGTACTGTATCCTGTGTGCACAGACACAGCCTAACTAAAGCCATGCACATCAATGGTACACCTCCCTGATACCAGCTGCACTCATGTTAGGACACTGAGACGTTGCACAGGCTAGAGCAGGTAATGTCCCCCGAGAACAGGTACTGTATCCTGTGTGCACAGACACAGCCTAACTAAAGCCATGCACATCAATGGTACACCTCCCTGATACCAGCTGCACTCATGTTAGGACACTGAGACGTTGCACGGGCTAGGGCAGGGAATGTCCCCACCTCCCCCAGAACAGGTACTGTATCCTGTGTGCACAGACACAGCCTAACTAAAGATGTGGACATAAATGGTATACCTGCCTGATATCAGCTGCACACAAGTTAGGACACTGAGACGTTGCACGGGCTAGGGCAGGTAATGCCCCCCCCCAGAACAAATACTGTATCCTGTGTGCACAGACACAGCCTAACTAAAGATGTGGACATAAATGGTATACCTCCCTGATATCAGCTGCACACAAGTTAGGACACTGAGACGTTGCATGGCGCCAGGCAGGTAATGTCCCCCCCCCCAGAACAGGTACTGTATCCTGTGTGCACAGCCACAGCCTAACTAAAGATGTGGACATAAATGGCATACCTCCCTGATACCAGCTGCACACATGTTAGGACACTGAGACGTTGCACGGGCTAGGGCAGGTAATGTCCCCCCCCCAGACCAGGTACTGTATCCTGTGTGCACAGACATAGCCTAACTGAAAACATGGACATCAACGGTATACCTCCCTGATACCAGCTGCACACATGTTAGGACACTGAGACGTTGCACGGGCTAGGGCAGGTAATGTCCCCCCCCCTCAGAACAGGTACTGTATCCTGTGTGCAGAGCCACAGCCTAACTAAAGATGTGGACATAAATGGTATACCTCCCTGATACCAGCTGAACACAAGTTAGGACACAGAGGAGTTGTACGGTCTCAGCCAGGCAATACCCCCACCCCCCCAGACCAGGTACTGGATCCTGAGTGCACAGTCAGAGCCCAAGTAAAGCCATGCACATCAATGGTACACCTCCCTGATACCAGCTGAACACAAGGTAGGACATTGAGGAGTTGCACAGCCTTAGACAGGCAATACCCCCACTCCTGCAGACCAGGTAGTGGACCCTGAGTGCAGAGGTACAGCCCAACTGAAGTCATAGACATCAATGGTACACCTCCCTTATACCTGCTGCACACAAGTTAGGATAGGGAAGAGTTTCACAGGCTCATCCAGGGAATGTCCCCACCTCCCTAGACCAGGTACTGGATCTTGACTGCATAGCCGCAGCCTAACTAAAGCCATGGACATCAACGGTATACCTCCCTACATAGAAACATAGAAGTTGACGGCAGATAAGGACTGCAAGGCCCATCCCGTCTGCCCATTTCTTTTTCTACCTTATAAATGTGCTGTCAGCCTTTGCTCTGTCAGTGGCCTATCTATTCATACTCATCTGTATTGCTCCCTTATGCCTATCCCATGCCTGTTTGAAGCCCTGCACTGTATTCATAGTCGCCACTTCTTGTGGTAAGCCATTCCATGCATCCACCACCCTTTCTGTGAAAAATAATTTCCTCACATTTCTCTAATCGGCCCCACCTCTAATCTCATGCTGTGTCCTCTTGTCCTGCTATTTTCTTATATTTAAACATGTTAGACTCTTTCACCTTGTTAATGCCCTTAAAGTGTTTGAATGCCTCGATCATATCACCTCTCTCCTCCTTTGCTCAAGGGTATACATATTGAGCTCTGTTAATCTGTCCTCATATGTCTTCTGATGCAGTCACTGCACCATTTTGGTTGCCCTTCTCTGGACTGCCTCAATTTGGTTAATGTCCTTGTGAAGGTGTGGCCCAATACTGCACTCAATACTCCAGATGGGGCCTAACTAGTGTCTTGTAAGAGGGATTATTACCTCCCTCTTATGACTTGTGATACCCCTACTAATACACCCTAACACCCCCCAGCCTTACCTACTGCTTTAGAGGTCTGCTTGGATGATTTCAGGTCATCAGTGATGATGATGCCCAAGTCTCTTTCTTCCTTTGTGACTGATACCAGGTGCACACAACTTAGGACACTGAGGAGTTACATGTCGTCAGGCAGGCAACCCCCCCAGAACAGGTATTGCATCCTGAGTGCACAGCCACAACCTAACTGAAGACATGGACATCAACGGTATACCTCCCTGATACCAGCTGCACACAAGGTAGGACACTGAGGAGTTGCACAACCTCAGCCAGGCAATGCTCCCCACCCCCCCAGGCCAGGTAGTGGATAGTACATGCAGAGCCACAGCCCAACTAAAGCTATAGACATTATTGGTATACCTCTCTGATCCCAGTTGCACACAAGTTAGGACACTGAGGAGTTGCATGGCCTCAGCCAGGGAATGCCCCCACCTCCCATAGACCAGGTACTGGATGCTGAGTGCAGAGTCACAGATCAAATAAAGCCATGGAGATGGACAGTATACCTCTCTGATACCAGCTGCACACATGTTAGGACACTGAGGAGTTGCATGGCCTCAGCCAGGGAATGCCCCCACCTCCAAAAGACCAGGTACTGGATGCTGAGTGCAGAGCCTCAGACCAAGTAAAGCCACAGATATGGATGATATACCTCTCTGATACCAGCTGCACACAAGGAAGGACACTGAGGAGTTGTATGGCCTCAGGCAGGCATTGCCCTCACCTGCCCAGACCAGGTACTGGATCCTGAGTGCACAGCCACAGTCTAACAAAAGCCAAGGACATCAACAGTATACCTCCCTGATACCAGGTGCACACAACTTAGGACACTGTGGAGTTGCATGGCCTCAGCCAGGCAACGCCCCCACCTGCCCAGACAAGGTACTGGATGCTGAGTGCAGAGCCACAGCTGAACTAAAGCCACAGACATCAATGGTATACCTCCATGATACCAGTTGCACTCATGTTAGGACATTGAGGAGTTGCATGGCATCAGGCAAGCAATGCCCTCAACCCCCCCAGAACAGGTACTGGATCCTGGGTGCACAGCCACAGCCTAACTAAAAACATGGACATCAATGGTATACCTCCCTGATACCAGCTGCACACAAGGTAGGACACTGAGGAGTTGCACAGTGTCAGCCAGGCAGTGCACCCACCACCCCATACCAGGTAGTGGACCCTGAGTGCAGCGGTACAGTCCAACTAAAGCCGTGGATATCAATGGTATACCTCCCTGATACCAGCTGCACACAAGTTAGGACACTGCAGAGCTGCACAGCCTTATCCAGGGAATGTTCCCACCTCCCTAGACCAGGTACTGGATCTTGAGTGCAGAGCCACAGCCGAACTAAAGCCATGGACATCAGTGGTATCCCTCCGTAATACCAGCTGCACACATGTTAGGACACTGAGGAGTTGCATGGATTCTGCCAGGCAATGCCCCCAACCCCCAAGACTAGGCTCTAGATCGTGAGTGCAGAGCCACAGCCCAACTAAAACCATGGATATCAATGGTATACCTCCCTGATACCGGCTGCACAGAAGTTAGGACACTGACGAGTTACATGGCCTCAGTCAAGCAATGCCCCCACCTCCCCAGACCAGGTACTGGATCCTGAGTGCAGAGCCACAGCCTAACTAAAGCCATGCACATCAATGGTATACCTCCCTGATACCAGCTGAACATGAAGTTAGGACAGTGAGTAGTTGGACGAGCTTTGAGGACAATGCCCCCCCCCAGACTAGGTATAACATCCTGAGTACAGAGCCACATCCCAAATAAAGTTGTAAACATTTACATTATATCTGTCTGATACCAGGTGAGACAAGCTAGGACACTGAGTAGCTGCATGGCCTCTGCCAGGTAATGCCGCCAGCAGGCAAGAGCAGGTATTGGACCTTGAGTGCAAAGACAGATATCTACTCTATGATTGTGATTTACCACCAGAGTCGAACACTAGCAGCTGCTTGACTGGAGAACCTCGGTCCTCACCTCCTGGGACTGGTACAAGCTGCACGTACTGGGAGGAAGCAGGGATGGTGGCTGAGGGAGAAAGAAACAAATACTGAATGCTTTTTATATATGTGTGTATACTGTGCGATTTCGCTTTAGTAGTACTCAAAGGTGTGTTTGCATTATTATTGAAATATTCTGTTACACTGTATTAGCATGTGTTACACGTCGATGTAACACAGTAATAACTAACACACAGTTTTACATATGGTACCATATATCATTGATTGCTTTTAGACTGTTAGCTTATAGTCTAGGAATAGTATGTTTTATGTCATCTGTCATCTTAGCTGAGGGGGACAGTTAGAAGTAACATAAAAAGGAAAAGGCAGGCACACTGGGTAAAGTTTAGATATATCCATAACTGAGATAAGGCCATTCAGATGGTGAAGCATGGTGGGATAACACCGTGTGTGAGGTACCGTGGCGCCACGTAGAACATGTGTAAGATATTTTATTGCACCATGACACATGTACTATGGTTCCGTATTGGTTTTATAGAATTATACATTTAATAATACAATAGGTAACACAAAATCTGGCTCTTGATTCATTACTGAATAGGATTAACAATGTGTTAATCCTGCTAGCATCCAACAGGAAAAAGTCCCAGCTGCACCCCCCTTGCCCTATACCTTATCAGAATCCCTCCGACACGCAACGTCAGAGTCCTCTGCTGCAATCTTGCATACCGTCGCTGCTGACTGCGGTAAATTTAAAAAACAAAAGACATGGAATGTTCCTTCGAACTGATAGGTCAGACTGATCTTGACGCAATTTTTTGTAATGTTCTGGATACCTTTCCAGCAAAAACAATGTCTCACAACTCTGCTTAGCACTTACCTCACACCACAGTTTGAACATTCGACCAGCCAGCCTCTGCGAGTGTTTCAGAACCGACATCAATATCTAGAGTTGTGACAAACATTCTTTTGTTTCACACCAAGAAATCACTATATCAATCCCTTTCTGCTAACAATTAATAACACCTCGAATGCCAATATTTAATTTTAAAAAATCCTAATTGTATAACAGCTATATCCCACTCTGATTGGCTAAGTGGTACTTTTCAGGTGCTGTAAATTCTAACATTACCAACGGAAAAAGGTGCCAGTCAGCCACCTTTGTAAAGCAAATTTGACACCAAACATTAGTGGCCAGATATCGCCCTGTTGAGTACCTGCTAAGCAGGCACAAATCTGTGGTATTGGAAATTCATGCTTGTTCCACTCTTAGCCCTCTTACTGGTAGCAGCCTTCACTAGGTGAACTGAAACATGCGGCTGTGGCTGCTCGGAACCCTTGGGAACACCGCATTTTTTTTTTTTACCGCAGCTCAACTGAAACATTGCCCTGGTCTATAACTCCTTGTGCTTATAGTTCTTGAAATGATCACATCTCTAAGCCGTCTGCTATTTGTCAATACTGTGTACTGCTACAGTATTGCTCTGCAGATATTATTATACTACTATACTTAATACGTAAGAAATAAATATTTTCATATTGTAAATTTTAAATGTGACTTACCTTAACCCAGGTGTGTGCTAGACTGAGGTTTGTGCCTCTCATGACAGACCTTGGGTTGGCATGGCGGCGCACAGCCTGAACCAGGACCAGCACTGCCTTATCACTCCAGGATTTGGGCATGTCGTAATTCTGTGAAAAAGGCATTTTTTTTGTTTAGAATCATGGAACAGAAGATTTATTGTACTTTAATTGTTTGAGCAGGACTCACAAAGGATAGGTACCCAGTGCATCTGAGATGCATTGGCACATTCCTGGCATGTGTTGAAAGCACTTTAGGTAGGTCTGCAATGCGGCAGCGCAAACTAGATGTGCCAGTGCATTGCAGGCGCACCGCTCAGTCCCACTAATGATATGCGGTGCATCTGGAGTGGCAGTGCTGAGGGAGCGCCTATGTGCATCTGGTGCAGTCCCATTCACAGCCCACGTCAAAGGTGCGTCACCAGGGCTAGTCGGGGGGTGTGCCTCCAAAAGATAAGCGTAGTGCCACTAGACTTATCTAGCTGGCCACCCACAGGCAAGCTGCCATAGTGCGGAAAGCAGGACAAGAGCTTCAGCCCCCAAAATATTCAACACATCACTGTTTGAGTACACTTGTCCCCCGTCTCCACCTGTGGCAACACCGCCTGAAAAAATTAGTATGCTAAATAGACAATTGTAACGCTCCTCACATTATTATTGTGTTTAGCATCCTTGCATTCTGAGCTGTAGACAATTAAAACAAAAATGATTATTTGACTACTTACTTTTTTGTTGTTTGAAAATGAACGGAAGTACTTTTTTATGTTGATTGCAAGAAACATGTTGCGTCAGCTTTCTCCACAAGCAGGTTGTGGAGGTGTGGCACTGCTGTGCCCAATGCCCCCACAGCTTGCAAAGGCTTGTCCCCCATCCCCCAATGCTGTGGCACGCCGCTGCTGACACCAGTCTGCCAGCCAGCGTGCCACAACTTTCAAAAAATCAGTCAGCTGCAATCAGGGGCCGCCCTCGTCATTGCAGCCGCCAGCCAATCCGCTGCAATGAGGGAGCAACCTGTCATTGCAGGGCGATGTAAATCTCCTGATATTGTTTAGAACATGGCGGCGGCTTGCCACCGTATTCACAAACAATACTCCATAATTCCCCGTGTTTATTTGCTGACAGGGGAGCCCACCCCGCCCGGCATACTGTAAATCCCCCTGTTTTATTGTCTCGCTGAAAGTGTTTCAATCCCCGCCAGCAGAAACAAATCCCACCCTTTTGTTGTTTGCTGATGGGGCGCCCAATCCCCGTCAGCAGAAACAAATCCCACCCTTTTGTTGTTTGCTGATGGGGTGCCCAATCCCCGTCGGCAGAAATGAATCCCCCCTTTTTGTTGTTTGCCGACGGGGGTGCCCAATCCACCATCGGCTACAGCAGCCCCCCCCAAGCAAGACTCCAGTGGCACGAAATGCCCCTGGAAAGTTAAAAACGGTCCCACAAAATTTTTTTGTTTTTTTTTGTTTTACCTGAAAAAAAGGAAACTGTCCCTTGTAGTCTCCAGGGCCCCCCTCCCACAACCCACACCCACCCACTGCGCATCCTGCCTCCCCACACCCCCCTACCCCATACTTACCTCCGGAGCTCGGCGCGATGATCCTCTGTGGAACGGGAACACGTCTGCACTCTTCAAAGCCGACCGGGAACTGAGGAAATGCCGGTAAGCTGTATAATGGGATAGATAGGTTTTTTTCAACTTTAGTGCATATCTCGGGCATTTTTGGGAATTTTTTCATCAAATTTTCAACATGGGTTTTTTGGGACCCCTCTTCATGAATTCTTAAACTGTCATGGTGTTACTCAGCCCCAAAAGGTGATTTCACAGTTACTGTGCCAGTGTTCATGAGGTGGGCTCTCAAAAAGCCTGTGTTGCAAATTTGGTGGAAAAAATCCAAAAAATGACTGTTTTACGAATGTGCGTTGCGCAGTTGCTGCGTCTGCTCATAACTTCACAAATTTACAACATTTTCATGCCAGATTTTCAACACTGGCATTTTGTCACACCTCCTTGTGAGCAGTACAGCTGTCATTGTTGACATCCTGGCCGAAATGTGTTTTTGCACTTCCAGCGCAGAATAGCACAGTCACTACAGGAAATCAGTGTTCAGGGCAGATTATGAACATGACAGTGACACTGTTCATGAGTAAAGGTCGTAAAATGCCTATGTTTAAAATTTGGTAACGATACTCCATAAAATGACTGTGTTACGAGCATGCATTGCGCAGTTGGCACGCATGCTCGTAGCTTAGCGAATTCATAATATTTTCACTCCAGATTTTCAACATTGTCATTTTCCCAGACCTACTTATGAACAGTGCAGTTGTCATGTTTCCCATCCTGGCCAAAATGTGTTTTCATACTTCTGGCACAGAATAGAGTGGTCGCTGTGGGAAATCACTATTCGGGACAGATTAAGAAAATGACAATGGTACTGTTCATGAGCAAAAGTCCTAAAATGCCTATGTTGAAAATTTGGTGATGATAACCCATCAATTGACTGTGTTACAAGTGTGCATTGTGCACTTTCCACGCACCCTTGTAACTTCGCAGATTTGTAATATTGTCATGCCAGATTTTCAACAGTGCCATTTTTCCACACCTCTTTATAAGCAGTATAGCTGTCATTTTTCACATCCTGACCGAAATGTGTTTTCACAGTTCCAGCGCAGAATAACATGGTCACTGTGGGAAGTCAGTGTTTGGGACAGATTAAGAAAATGACAGTGGCACTGTTCATGAGCAGAGGTCCAAAAATCCCTATGTTGAAAATTTGGTGACGAAACTCCATAATGTGACTGTGTTACAAGCATGTGTTGAACTGTTTCCACGCACCCTTGTTACTTCACAAATTTGTAATACTGTCATGCCACATTTTCAACAGTTCCATTTTTTCACAACTCCCTATGAACACTACACCTGTCATTTTTCACATCCTGGCTAAAATATGTTTTTGAACTCCTGCCGGACAATAGCACGGTCACTCTGGGAAATCAGTGTTTGGGACAGATTAAGATTGACTGAGTGACAGGGGGGTGACTGAGCTCAACTGAGCTCTGTCGGGACTGCTGCAGATTTGTTTGTGGACAGACAAAGGCCCCAACACAAGAGCCCTGTACAAAAGGGCAGCCTGCAGCACTGGGAGAAACAGAACGAGTGAGGGAGGGGGAGTGAGTGAACTCACTGAAGCACTGTCAGGTCTGCTGCAGATTTCTTTGTGGGTAGAAAAAGGTGTCAATACAGGCAGGGGCCCAGTTCAAAAGGCCAGCCTGCAGTGGTGGGAGAAACAGTATGAGTGAGTGAGACAAGGGGACTTAGTGAGCTCAACGAAGCTCTATCAGGACTGCTGGGATTTCTTTGTGGGCAGAAAAAGGCGCTAACGCAGACTACAAAAGGGCAACTTGCAGCGCCAGGACAAACAGAATGAGCGATGAGAGAGGGAGACTAAGTAACCTCAACGGAGCTCTGTCGGGACAGCTGTGGATTTCTTTGTGGACAGACAAAGGTGCCAATGCAGCCAGGAGCCCCATACAAAAGCGCAGTCTGCAGCACCAAGAGAAACAGAATGAGCAAGTGACAGAACGGTAGTGAGCAACCTCAACGGAGCTCTAGTGTGACTGCTGCAGATTTCTTTATGGGCAGAAAATGCGGCAATGCAGGCAGGATCCCAATGCAAAAGGCCAGCTTGCACCGCTGGCAGAAACGGAATATGAGAATGACAGAGGGGGAGTGAGCGAGCTCAGTGGAGCTGTGTCGGGACTGCTTCAGATTTCTTTCTGGCCAGAAAAAGCCACCAGTGCAGGCAGAAGCCCAGTACAAAAGGGCAGCCTGCAGTGCCAGGAGACACAGAACGAGCAAGTGAGGGCGGGGGACTCAGTGAGCTCAATGGGGCTCTGTTTGGACTGCTGCAGATTTGTTTGTGGGCAGAAAAAGGCAGCAATGCATGCAGAGGCCCAGTACAAAAGGGCAGCCTGCAGTGGCAGGAAAACCAGAATGAGTGAGTGAGCTTAACAGAGCTGCATTGTAACTGCTACAAATTTCTTTGTGGGCATAAGAAGGCAGCAACGCAGGCAGGAGCCCAGTAGAAAAGGGCAGTCTGCAGCGCCGGCAGAACAGAATGAGTGAGTGAGAGAAGGGCAGTGAGTGAGTTTAATGCAGCTTTGTCAGGACTGCTGCAGATTTCTCTGTGGGCAGAAACAGGCACCAACAGAGGCAGGAGCCCAGTACAAAAGGGCAGCCTGCAGTGCCAGGAGAACCAGACTGAGTGAGTGAGACAGGGGGAGTGAGCGACCTCAATGGAGCTCTGTTGGGACAGCTGTGGATTTCTTTGTGGGTAGAAAAAGCCACCAACACAGGCTGGAACCCAGTACAAAAGGGCAGCCTGCAGCGCCAGGAGAAACAGAATGAGCGAGTGAGAGAGAGGGAGTGAGCCACCTCAATGGATCCCTGTCGGGACAGCTGCGGATTTCTTCCTCAGCAGAACAAGGTGCCAATACAAGCAGCAGCCCAGTACAAAACAGCAGCCTGCAGCACTGGGACAAACAGACTGAGCCAGTGACAGAGGGCCACTGAATGAGCTCAACAGACCAACGCAATCAACATTCGGCATTGACAAATGCTTGTTGTTGTTATGTGATCTGTAGAACAAAATGGACACTGACTATGAGAAAAAGCTGAGCTGTTGTATTATTGTGTTAAAAAGACAGCTATTTTGTCAGATTTTGTGTCTTATTTACATGTATACCACTTTTACAATAAGTACCACTAATATGGAACTACGAAGTACGTGGTAACCATGGTTGTTGTGGTTGTGTATTGCTAATCCTTTAAGGATTGGATGAATATGTGGGAGGGTACAGCATTAAGATGGGGGTGCACACAAGTTAGGACACTGAGGAGCTGGACAGCCTCAGGCAGGTAATGCCCACACCTTGCCACAGACAAGGTACTGTATCCTGAGTTGAAAGCCACAGCCCAACTAAAGCATGGGTATAAATGGTTTACCTCCCTGGTGACAGTAGGTGACACAGGTTAGGACACTGAGGAGTTGCAGGGTCTCAGTCAGGCAATACCCTCCCCCCCCCAGAGCAGGTGGTGGTCCTGAGTGCAGAGTCATAGCTCAACTAAAGCCATGGACATTAATGGTATACCTCTTTGATACTAGTTGCACACAAGGCAGGACACTGAGGAGCTGCACGGCCTGAGCTAGGCAATGCCCCCAACCCCCAAGACCAGGTAGTGGATCCTGAGTGCAGAGGCACAGCGCAACTAAAACTGTGGACATCAACAGTATACCTCCCTGATGCCAGGTGCACTCAGGTTAGGACACTGACAAGTTGCACAGCCTCATCCAGGGAATGTCTTCACCTGCCTAGACCAGGTACTGGATCCTGAGTGCACAGCCACAGCCCAACTAAAGCCATGAACATCAAGAGTATGCCTCTCTGACACCACCTGCACACATGTTAGGACACTGAGGAGTTGCACGGACTCAGCCAGGCAATGCCACTCCCCCCCCCCACAGATCAGGTACTGGATTCTGAGTGCAGAGCCACAGCCAAACTAAAGCCATGGATATGAACGGTATACCTTCATGATACCAGCTGCACACATGTTAGGACACTGAGGTCTTGCATGGCCTCAGCCAGGCAATGCCCCCACCCCCCCAGATCAGTACTGCATCTTGAATACAGAGTCAGAGCCCAACTAAAGCTATGGACATCAATGGTATACCTTCCTGATACCAGCTGCACACAAGTTAGGACACTGACGAATTGCATGCCCTCAGCCAGGCGGTGCCCCCACCCTCCCCTGACCAGGTACTTGATCCTGAGTGCACAGCCACAGCCTAACTAAAGCCATGGACATCAATGGTACACCTCCCTGATAACAAGTGCACACAAGTTAGAACACTGAGGAGTTGCAAAACCTCAGTGAGGCAATGCTTCCTCCTCCCCAGACCAGGTACTGGATCCTTAGAGCAGATCTGCAGCCTAACTAAACCCATGGACATCAATGGTATACCTCCCTGATACTAGGTGCACACAAGGTATCTGTATGTAGTGTGTATTTTGTTCTATTTTCTGACCAGTTTGATTGGCTCTTAAAAGAACCATTTTTTCCACAGTCTATAGTATGTACTTGAGAGATATAGTTAAGAGGTACACAATTACAGAAGTGCAAGGATGCCATTTTGAAGGTCCCCAACAAAAATGTTGTTACCTGTGCTTTAGAGGTGCACACCATCTTTTAGATACAGCCAATGTTTGCGATATGTAATTTGGGGGTGACGTATGGTGTACATTCCCATAGCATGGAGGAATCCAGATATTTGCATGTTCGCCTTTCTATGTGACCTTTCAAGTGCAGGACAGTAATCCTCACCTTTCCAGATCATTCGCTGTGCAATGTCTGAATACAGAATTTTACAAGCAGGTAACATAGAGAATAGTGGATGCGCAACCATGCACAGCCAACGTGTTGTGCCACAGAGGGGTTCTGATGACATCAGACCTCGAGAGCGAAGCTCGAGAGGTCTTATGTCATCAGAACCCCGAGGTGACATAACATGCTGGTTGGGCATAAGGTTGCCCATACACTGTTTTTATAGTGTATGGTTTTTTAAAAGTAGGTGTAGGTTAGACATTTTTATATTAAAAGATTTACTTTCATATTCTTCTTTTCATTCCTTGTTGGGGGGGTTGCTAGGCTAACTGAATGGTTGTCAGAATCCAGATGTCCGTTTTGTGTAGCACATTCACCTGTTGGTTGTTTTTCTGTGTGTGGATGGGATTTTAGAAAAAAAATGGCATCCGTTTTCTCGCTAAGCGAGAAAAGATTTTCTCTGAAGTATTCGCTTTTAAATGGTAAGTTTAAAATATCTGGTTGATACTGTTTTTTTCTTTTAGTAAATTATATCTGGTTGATTATGCGTTCTTATTTTACTTGGCTAACCCTGTGTCTATTGATGGATTGTCGGGTTCCAGAGATCTTGCTGCCTCTGGCTTCAGTGTATCTGGTTGATCCTGGGGTTATTGTACTGATTAGTGCTGTGTGGTTCTGGAGCGTCGGTAGTGACTGTGAGCCTCTAGAGGCTGTCAAAATGTTGTTGTACCACAGTGTGGTATTATCACATTTCATGACCTTTGACCTGTAGTACAACAACATTTTGAAAGGGATGGATTGCCATACACAATCACTGCACACTACACACTATATACTGGTGAGATGCAACAAGTCAGACTGTGCAGCTTCTATTAAATCAGTTGCCCTTTTGTTCCCCAAATCATTACCTCCGAGATGGATAAGGAGCATGTCTGGTTCTGGGTGTGTTTCCAGCAAGTGGTACATGGTTGGCATCAGCTGCTCCCACCTCATGCCACCCCTCCCAAACCAAGACACTGAGCAGTGAGGTAACTGCACGTCATTGTCAAAATGACTAGCTCTACTGAAAACTGCTGCCCTTCTGACCAAGCTTGACCCCACAATCCATTCACTGACTCTGGACCTTTCTGCCATGCTGAGTATAAACCTCTAATGACTCAGATGAAGAAATATCAGAAATGTGTGTGTCTCTCTCTGTGAGCACTACCAATGCTAATCAGCAGAATGACTAGTGAGTTGCATGTCTAAAATAAACGCAGTGAGAAACAATCACAACTAAAATTTGATTTAAGATTGGCTAAAACAGGCAAAACGTAATTGTTTTGTCTGTAAAGCATGTTTCCCAGTGGTATTTTGTTTATTAAACATTATTTTTGTTTTGGTGGGAGAATACTGTCTGTCCATTGGTCACACTAAGTAACTTGACAAGAATAACCAATTTTATTGCATACAGTTAGTAGTCATTTTGGTCATTGAAGCTGGAAAAGTTTTTTGTTAACAAGCTTTACATAGTAAGGAGAAAATCTAAGTGGTAGTTCATATTGTATGTAGAATGAAGCAAAGAGGTTAAACAAAAGTAGGTTCTGTGGTGTTATGCTTCCAGATTACAATTTACCTAATGGAACAGTGGATAGCAGACAGATCATGCAGTAGATCTGGGGTGGGATATTCAAAGCGGTTGCACAAGGCGCAAGTGAGATGCGCAAGTGCAACAGCAGATATGCGCCAAAGAGCGATATTCAGCGGGTGACAATGCACAGTGCAAATCGCAGTGCGCCATTGTGCAACCCTAATGAATGCAAGCGCAAGTGCAGGGGGCGTAGCCATGAATAAACAGCGCAGTGCGATATTCAACAGCAGGCCGATGGCGCAAGCACGGAGCAACAGGGACATGTGTGGAGCAAAGTTGAGCCTATAAAAGGATGGAGCAAGCAGGGGGCGGTGGCTTGCACCCAGGGGAGCAGGGGTGAGAGAGGGAGAGAGAGAGAGAGACAGAGACAGTGTGAGACAGTGACAGGGTGAGGGCCATTGGCCAGGCAGGACAGCAGCAGGGGTGCAGGACAGTCACAGAGGCAGGAGGTGCAACAGGCAGTGGGACAGAATGAGTGACTCAGACTGAGCCTGTGGGCAGGCAGACCGTGCGTGTGGGTCCCCAACACAGAAGTGCGCCCAGTGCAGGGGCCCAAGCAGCAGCATAAAGCCGGGGAAGCCCAGTGAGACAGCTGCGGGGGGGGGGTTGGACAAGCTGGGCCATGGCCAGTGCAATATTCCAGATGGAGGTGGTAATGAGGGGTGTGAGGAGGCAGGCAGCTGAGCGGCGTGGCCATGGAAGGGCCCGGTGGCAGTATGCCTGGAACAGGTGGTACTGTGCCCAAACCACCTTCGAACAGTACAGCAGCATTGAGATTGTGGGCTGGTACCACCTGAACCAGGCGATTCTGTGGCAGCTTTGTGAGCTGTGCAGTGACGAGATGCAGGCACCCACAAGACGGAGCCACACCCTGTCAGTGGAGACCAAGGTCACGGCTGTGGTGTGCCTGCTTGCCACGGGCACCTTCCAGAGACCAACAGGGGACACTACAGGCATAACCCAGTTGGCTGCGTCACGGCTCCTCACACAATTCTTCAACACACTGCTGCCACATGCTGCAGAATTCATCCACTTCCCCAGCACACAGAGCATACAGCTACCATGCAAGAGTTCCACAGGGTTGCACGTATGCCTGGCATGCTAGGGGCCATTGACTGCACCCACATAGGCATCCGCACACCACTGGGGCTGGAGGGGGTGGCCTACATCAACAGGAAGGGCTACCCCAGTGTCAACTGTCAGGGTGTGTATGATGCCAAGGGGTGCATAATCAATGTCTGTGCCACACACCCTGGGGGAGTACACAATGCCTTTATCTGGCACCAGTCTGCACTGTGCCACAGGTTTGAGAGTGGGGACATCCCCACTGGCCACCTAGTAGGTGAGTATGCAGCAGGAAAGGGCAGCCCTGCACAACAGGGCAGGGCGTGGGGGGGAGAGGCTATGCATGGGTGTAGAGGGTTCGGCTGTGTAGGGGGGGCAGACACACTGACCAAAGCTAACCCAACATGTTCCCCCACAGGTGACAGCGGATACCCACTCAGGCACTGGCTGCTCACCCCATACCGGCGCCCGTCGACCCCAGCGCAGGAGAGATACAACAAGGCACTCGCCAGCACATCATTGAGCATGTGTTTGGACTGCTGAAGGCACATTTCCATTGCCTGCACAGGTCTGGTGGTGCCCTACAGTACAGCCACTCAAAGGCCTGTGGCCTATTCCTGGCCTGCTGTGTGCTACACAACATGGCCACAGACCATGGGATAGCTGTCGAGGTCGAAGAGGGAAACAGCAGTGGGGACAATGTGGGGAAGCCAGGGCAAACGGTGGTGGGCATCCCCCGGAAAACGGGAACCCCAGCTATGCAGGATGGCCCAGCGGCACAGGGACACCATTGCAGAGGAGCATTATGGTGCATGCAGGTAGGTGAACAGGTCCACACACATGTCCCAGGGACCAGGGCAAGGTAAACAGGCATGGCTGGCAGGGCCCCACAACAGACATGGCCAGAGGGGGGCGTCGACGGACATGGGACAGGTCACCGTGGAATCACCCCTGACAGAACAGTGGACCCCACCCACACAGCCCCACACACCCACACCCACCCAGGCACAGTCACACGGGCACACACACACACGCACACACCGTGGCCGCCAACAGGCATGTATCAGATGCTGAACACCAGTGCACTGTGGTGGCTGATGCTGTGATGGCATCATCATGCACATGCCACTGTGGCCAGCGGCCAGAAGGGTGTGCACAAGGTGGGCATGACGTGTAGCCTCGGATGTCATGGCCCAGGTACGTACACGCACATAACATACCACTGTGCATACAGGGCTGCGGCAGGCAGCGGACAGGGAGGGCGGCGGATCATGTCTGCTGCGCAGGTACACGGCCACCACGGACACATGGACAGCCCCGCCTAGACCACCCAGCAGATGCAGGCTGTGCAGCAGCCACAGGGGGTGTCAAAGACATACCCCCAGGCGTGTTGCCTCAAGAACATGACTGGGTCCTCGCAGACGTCTGCAGACCCCCAAACAGGCCAGCTTCAGGCATGCCCAGGATACCCACAGCTGATCCCAACGACGACATTGCTGGGGTCGCACGACGCCAGGACCGAGGGGTGGAGAATGCACTCCGTGGTGATTTCCGTGGACGGCCCTGCACCAGGGTGGCCAGTGGTGCCAGGCCGGCCATGACTACAGCGGTGAGCCGAACCAGGCCTGTGGTCATGTCCTCCCACATGTGTGTGGCCTCAGCCAGGAGCTGCTGAAAGTCCCGGTCACACCTCCCTGTGGACAAGCACAGCTCAGTGCGGAGTGCACACACCCCTGCCATGACCTGCATCTGTTGCTCCACAGATGCCCTGAGCAGACAGGTGTGCTTGTCAAGCGGGTCAGTGCCCTGGGGGGCTTGGGCATAGTGCCAACCCACGGGGGTTGTGTGGCTCTGCGGCACAGCCCCCCAGCACAGGTGGGAGCTGCAGCAGAGCCCTCATGGGCCTGTGCTGTCTGTGGTGCACTGGCGGCGGACACTGCACTTGGTCCACCCTCAGCACCATCCTGCTGCTGCTGCTGCCCCTCCAGCCGCTATGCATGTGACATCACTGGGGAGGCTGCACACCCATTGCCAGACGGGCTTGACTGTGCCACAGGTACGGTGGCCACTGCAACACCGGGCGGTGCAGCTGGAGGGCCTGCCAGTGCCACCCATGCATCATTGGCACCGCCATGTCCAATGCATGGTAGGGGTGCCTCCCTCTGTACAGTATCACCACTGTCTTGGGTAGTGGTCATGTCATCATCGGACGTGGACCCCGCCCTGATAACTGTCTTAGCATACTGGACACCATGGCTGGCATCCCGCTGAAACACTGCCTGGGTCTCGTCTGCGCCCACAGCCCAGGCATCTGTGTGGACACTGTGGTGGGTCCAGTGGGGGTCCGGGCCACGGACCACAGTGGAGGTGGATGGGTGCTCCTCCAGGTCCTCGACATCACCCAGGGTGGGCACTGCCGCCTCTGCATCAGCATGCAGGTGCTCTAGATCTGTAAGGGAACATATTCATGTCAGTGCCGCCACCACGCACCCCTGCCCCAATGCACCCCTTACCCACATCCCCATGCACCGCTATACCTACCATGCAGTGTAGGGCCACCCCCCATCTGGAATCCATGGCTGGGAATGCCCTCAATGGCGCTGCGCCACATAGCCGCTGCCACAAGCTCCTCCTGCAGTGTCAGCGGTGGCACCTCAGTCTGTCCACCACCCATGGCGGCACATGCTGTCTGGATGGCTGCCACCTTCTCCTTGATCCCCCTGTGATCCGTGCCCACCTTCTTTTTGCATTCCTGCACCGACCTCTGATGGATGCCCTGCAGGTTCACGACCCTGGCTACACCCACCCATGCTCCCAGCCCTGGCTTGCTGGGTGCCTGTGGAGCCACTCAGGAGGGGTTCCTGGTCCAGGCAGGCATCACATAGGGCATCGTACTCCACCCTTGAGAAATTGGGCCTGCGCTTCCGTGCAGGCCCCTGCTCCTCAACTTCCTCTTGCTCCGACATGCTGTTCCTGTGGGTGGGGACATGTGGTTATTGCTGGTTGCCACACACAAGGCCCCCTCACCACAGTCCCGACATGCCCAGTGCCTGGCATCCTACCTGTGAAGGATGCAATACCAGTCTGGTGCCTGTGCTGCCACATGGTGCCTTTATAGCGCATCACATGCAAATGAGGGAATGCGTAACTGTAATGAGATGCAAATGCCTCTGATGCGCCGCGGATATGCTGATCTGCTAATCTGCATATACCTGCTGAATATCGTGGAAATGCACATTGTGCAGTAAAGTTGCCCATGCGCATGTCATGGCGCATCTGTGTGATCTGCGCAGTCTGCATGGTACAGCGCATGTGCGCACTGATGATACGTACGGCGGTGGCACTTCCTATGCACAGTGCGCTACAGGCGGCACAGTGCTCTGCCGCTATTGGGCAAGTGGTGCACATGCGGCGTACACCCATTGGCACCCATGCGCTATTGGCACATGGCCCATGGGGCACACTGGACCCAATCACGCACCATGCTATCCATGCCCTATCACGCTGACGTGCATGGTGCATGTGCCACCCTTTGACCCCTGCATGTGCCCCTTGACCCCAGGGTGCCTGTGGCACATGCCAGCATTGCCCCAGCCATATTGTGCATACCCTGCTGATGCACGATCGGGGATGGCAGCGCTTCGCCAGGTGTGTCGCGCATCCATCGCACGTGCGTCTCGTGCGCTCACCGGCACCATTATGCTTCTGCGGTTCTGGATACAGCCATGCCTTGCAGGAGCATACCTACAGCACCAAATTGGACCCAGGTGGAATTGGTCAACCTGGTGGCATTGGTGGAGCCACATATTGGTGCCCTCTATGGGCAGGTACCCCTGGACAAGCCACGCACTGAGGTGTGGCAGGGGGTGGCAGAGGCACTCGAGGAGGCCACAGGATCACGCCGCAGCAGGGAGCAGTGCCGCCACAGGTACGAGGACCTGCGGAGGAGGGACCCAGACCATCTCCGGACACTGTAGGCACGTGTTTGGAGGGGCACTGTGTCGCAGCTGGGTGAGTGCACATATCCCCGTCCATGTCATGTAGGTGTTGTGTGGGTTGCCAGCGGGTGTCATGGCGTGCTGCTGTTGGTGGGGGTCAGTGGCTAGGAACACCACCGGTCATGGCAGTGCACCATGGGTGTGCTGTGCCACGGCATTGCCACTGCGCTGGGTCATGGGATATACTGTGCTGGGGGGGCCATGTGTTGTTGCCTAGTGCTGATGTCTGTCTCTCACTGTCTCCTTACTAGGCCCTGAAGATCGGCGCAGAGCCCAGATGGCTGGTGCCGCTGCCAGATGGCAGCAGTCCAGTGGTGTTGCACAGCAGAGGGATGTTGCCCAGCTGGGAGGTGCAGGTGGCCAGGTGCCAGTCGGGCCACAGCTTGCAGGTAGGCACTTTGGTGGTGTATGCTGTTGTGTGGGGTAGGGGTGGTCCACAGCTCCCCGTGCACATGGCCAGTAGATGCCGTGCTTCACCAGCATCAACCATTACACCATGCTGCGCCCTGGGCATGTGTGTGTGTCCTCTGCGGGTTGGCTGTGGGTGCATCCAGGTCCCAGCCAGGCCACTGACAGCATCACTCAATGGCCATTCGCTTGGCTGGTGGTGGCGTGCAGTGCTGTGCGTGGCTGTGGATGGTCAGGATGGTGGCTTCTGTGGGCATGCATGCTGTCATCGGCTGTGTGCCCCCTACAGGATGCATGCCACCACTGTCCACTGCACACGGTGGGTGGGATACAGTCATGTGGGCGTGCACTCATCCTTGTCCCCACCTTTGTCCTAGGTATCCATCTGGTGGATGCGCATACCAGGCTGCTGGAGCGGATCTTGAGGGTCACCATGGCCACACTTGTGGTGACCCGCATCATATGGCGGGCCCTGTTCCAGCCACAGAGGAGAAAGTGGCAGAGGCGCCGGTAGTCGTGGACCTCCTGAGGGGCTCATTGGCCTGCATCACCCTCCCTTCCACTGACACCTTTCCCATTCCTCCATTGTACACAGCCTACCATGTCCCCTGTCTCCCCACCCCCTTCCCCAGCCTATGTTCCAGATTGTGGCCTCCCCGTTCCCTGCCCCCTATCCTTGTTCACCTGTAAATAGTTTGTTGTTGTAGTTGGTTGTTGCTTTTAATACATTTCTATTTTGGTAGCCATCCAAGTCTGTGTCTGCTTTGCAGCTGGCTTTGGTGCCATGCTGCAGTGGTGTGCATGGTGGCTGTGTGGTACGTTTGCGGTTGCCTGGGGTTTCTGTCAGGTGGTCTGCACACAGTGGCTTGTGTGTGTGTGTGTGTGTGCCCTATGGCGTGCGTTTGTTCCCTGCTGGGCTGTGTGTCCGGTGTGTTGTGTGCTGTCGGCTTGTGTGACGTCTGCTTTGGTCCAGGTGCCATGTCTCATGCTGTCCAGTGGGTGTTGCCCATGGCTGCCTGCCAGTGGCCATGGGTGTCATGCCACCTCCATGCACTGCAGTGGATTGCGTGGTCAGGGCGTGTGGCCGTGCACATGCCTTGCCCCCCTCTGGTCATCCCCTTCCCTGTGGTGGCAGTGTGTCATGCTCTTGTGTCCTGCTCCACACTGTGCCGGGTGCCCTGTCCTATGGCCCATGCACCTCTGTTCCTTGCCCTGCCCATGCTGTGCTCCTACGCTTCCTGCCTTGCTTCATTGCGCAACCATGATTGCGTGATGGTGCCTGCTGACTTGCTCCCTGGCGCAGCCTTTGTTGCGCTATGGCGCATCCCTTTGATATTCAGCCGTCTTGCGCTGTCACTTGCCTTTGATGCTCAGCCTTTGAATATCGCATTGGTTGCGCACCTGCTCAGTGTACCTGCGCTGCGCCGCCCTTGTGCCTGCTTCTGGCGCATTTCTGAATATCCCACCTCTGGTGTTTGTGCAAGAAGACAAAAATGTTGCCAGATCTGTTGTATTCGTGGAAACTATTTGCAAAAAAACGTTAGTAGGGTGTTATGTGTTTGGTGAGATGCTTATTTCCTAATACATATTTCTCCTGAGCAGTGTGGATATATAAGGAACAGAAACTGCCATACAGATTCTCAATGACAGTTTAAATAAATCTTGTTGTTCTAAGAGATAGGGACATACTGTCAATATACTGCATATATCATTCAAAAGTGTATACAATCCAGTTTTCAGAAATGGTAATTGTTTTCAGCATGTTTTTAGATAATTAGGTAATTTTTAGATAGTAGATTAATCTTTACTCACTTTTCTGTCCTGAAGCGAGTTCTGCTGGTTTAAGAGTCTCAAAATGGCTGCTCAGTTGTTATTATATGATTCTGTTGGTTGAGAGAAGTCACATGGTGAGGTCTGCCACTTCTTCTTTTGCGAGGATGAGACTTGCATTGATCGTGAGGATCGTTCGTGAGCCTGTAAATTCTTTGATCGTCAGAATAACGTGAAATTTTGATTGTGGAACATGTGTAGTTTAAAAAAATAATTTTTTCTTAACAGTTTTAAACAGAGTATGTAGCTATCTATATGTGTTTTTAATGCTTATGAGATCTGGATTTTACAGTGAAACTTATTTTTTAAAGTTTTCTTGCATTTTATCGTATTTTGCAATCTTTGATCGCGGGCGTGCAAATGTATTGATCGCGACTTGCTTTGATCGCAAACATCATTTGCGAGTTTACAAAATCTTTGATCGCGAGATTAATGCGACATTTAACATGTAGAAGTTGTTCACCTTCAAAAAAAATGTTTTTTTTTAATTTTTTATTTTTCCATGTAGTTTGTGGCTGAATGTTGTTTTATTGGCTATCACATGCGGATTGGGCAAAAATATTGTTGCTTGCATATGTTTTTTAGTTTTTTCTTGTTTTTTTCGATCTTTGATTGTGAACCTGCAATTTCTTTGATTGTGACTTGCATTGATTGCGAGGATCGTTCACGAGGTAGCAGATTCTTTGATTGCGAGAATAACGCGAGATTTTGAATGCAGAACTTGTTTACTTTTTGAAAAATAGATATTTGAGAGAGTTTTTCATAGATTTTGTGTAAAGATGTACTTTTATTTGATATGTCAAGTGTATAGTCTACAAATATATGTCTTTTTACATGTGGTTTTGGATTTCCTTGTTTTTTTGATCTTTGGTTATGAAGATGGAATTTTTCTGATTGTGTGTGACAGTCATTGCAAGGATCATTCACAACATAAAAATGTATTGTTATTGGGAGAATGCGGTGAGACTTTCACTGTAGAAGTTGTTTAGTTTCTGGAAAATAACTTTATGGCGGACAGTCTTGTATATGGTGCATAGTTAACATCTGATGGCTGAGGCTGTGCAACTCCTCAGTGTCCTAACATGTGTGCAGCTGATATCAGGGAGGTATGCCGTTGATGTCCATGGCTTTACTTGGGCTGTGGCTGTGCACTCAGGATACAGTACCTGGTTTGGGGGTTGGGGGGTACTGCCTGGGCGAGGCCGTGTATCTGATGTCGTAACTAAGGTGCAGTTGGTTTCATGGAGGTATACCATTGATGTTCATGGCTTTAGTTGGGCTGTGACTCTGCATTCAGGATGCAGTACCTGGTCTGGGGGGCATTGCCTGGCTGAGGCCTTGCAACTCCTCTGTGTCCCTAACATGTGTGCAGCTGGTATCAGGGAGGTATACTGTTGATGTCCACTGCTTTATTTGGGCTATGGCTCTGTACTCAGGATCCAGTACCTGGTCTTGGGGGGCATTGCCTGGCTGAGGCCGTGAAACTCCTCAGTGTTCTAACTTGTGTGTAGCTGGTATCAGAGAGGTATACCTTTGATGTCCATGGCTTTAGTTGGGCTGTAGCTCTGCACTGAGGATCTAGTACCTGGTCTGGGGGCATTGCCTGGCTGATGCCATGCAACTCCTCAGCATCCTAACATGTGTGCAGCTGGTATGAGGGAGGTATACCATTGATGTCCATGGCTTTACTTGGGCTGTGGCAACAAACTGGTCCTTGATAGGTCACTAGAAAGTTGGGTTTCCTACAACAAACTGGTCCTTTATAGGTCACTAGACAGTTGGCTTTACAACAACAAACTGGTCCTTGATAGGTCACTAGAAAGCTAACTTTCCAACAACAAACTAGTCCTCAATAGGTCACTAGAAAGCTTGCTTTCCAACAAAAAAGTGGGCCTCAATTATAAATAAAAGACCATGCTTTTCTCTAGCTTTCCACAGAACAGTAAAATTCCACCCTTTGTCATCTGAAATGGCCAAGGGCAAAACCTTGGACAGGTGGAGACCTTCAAATACCTTGGAGTAATTCTGGATGGCACCTTATTTTTGCCCCTCATGTTGGCAATTTGGGGGCAATAGTTAATAGAAGACTGGGTGCCCTGTACCATAACTGGAACAGTCTTACTGGGGATGCTATACACCGTAATATGGCCAGCTCCATTCTATAACTTAAAGATTAGACCTCCCTGTCTATGCAGCTGCCTGTCACATGGTGCTACACAGAATAAAGTTGATCAGTAATAAGGTGTGTCATTTTGTACTTGGTGCAGATAACCACACTCACAGTCATACTCTTTATGCACTCACTAACTGGCTGCCTTTACCCAGCAGAATAAAGCTTCAGACAGGTTTGCTAGCCAAAAAGACACTCCTGTGCCTAACACCTCCTCCTTTAACAAACTGCTTTTGCACCATCTCCAACTGATACAACACCAGAAACATGGCCAGGAATGCACTTAAGCCTCCTTTCTGGCATACTCAGCTGGGCAAGCAGTCATTTGCTGTCAGGTCTGCTACCTGGTTAAACAAACTGCCTGATACACTGCTGAATCTCCCCCTGTTTAATCAGTTGAAGACATTTTTGTGGTTTACCTTTGCAATCTTATGCAACTGTAACCTTTAAACCATTGTATTTGGTTTCTCTCGGAGTATAACCTGTAACTCTTTACACAACAATCTGTGTGTATTCATTTTTTTTTCAAAACTGTATGTAAGTGTTCTGTCTTAAGTGCTTTGAGCCTGACTTGATTGCTTTTCCACTGGAACTGCTTACTGTACTTGTAACTTTTTTCTGATTATGTATTTGATGTGGAACCTTTATGAATGAGTGCTTGTGCTGAAAGGTAATCTCTGAAGTTTTCAATAAGTAACAGTAAATTAATAAAATACAAACATCAAAGACAGAAATACAAATATTAAACAAATACAAATATAAGAGACACAAATACTAATGTCAGAGACAGAAATACAAATATCACAGACACAAAACAGATAAGAGACAGAAATATAAATATCAGAGGCAGAAATACAAATAAAGAGAAAAAAAGAAATTCACCTATCAGATACACCAATGAGCATACCTGTACAAACTGGGGATGTCAGAGAGAGCCGGGGGGAAGGCAGGGGCAGTGGTATCTGGGGAAAAAAAAAAAAGGTGGAAATGGAGTCATGGAGGACTGGGGGGGAGGTGATACAGTGGGAACAGGTGCAGGGGAGTGGGGACAAAGGACACTATTGGGAACCAGGGGTAAATGCAGTGGGCAGGCAGAACCAGGCAATAACAGTGGGAACCAGGAAAGGGAAGTCATGGGAGGGGGAACAGGGGGAGAGGGAAAAGGGAGTACAAAAGGAATAATTAAAAACAAATACAGTACCAGAGACAAGCAGAATGGACTTCCGTTTTGAGACTTGTGAAGGATGTCAACTCAGACAGGGATATACTGCCCTAGTGCTGTACCACAGTAGCAGCTCTGGGTTTGAGCTGAAGTTCTTTTGACCTGCTGACCCTGCAAACCCCTGAAATGCTATCAGCAATGGAGAAGACCTTATTTGACTGTAGCACTGTTTTTGCATTTAATGCCCATTTTGCCCAGTATGACTCAAATTGAAAATGTATGCAAAAATGGTTCCATATTTCCCTCTCTCCTCATTAACTGCCATTAATCACATTTATTGCATTTGCTTACAGGCTAGAGATTAATGACAGTGGAATCAAGAGATACACCTGTTCATTCACTGGGCCAGGAAAAGTTTAGACAGGTGTGTCACAAGCCATGTACAGGCATGGAAGCTTTGCAGACTTATCCTCACCCTGACCTGGAGGAACCACCCTTAGAAACATAGAATTTGATGGCAGATAAGGACCGCTTGGCCCACCTAGTCTGCCCATTTCCCTACCTAACAGATAAGCTGCAGATCCTAGTTAACCAACAGCTTACTTCCTCCTACCCCCCCCACTAGGACTGCCTTATGTCTGTCCCATGCATTCTTGAATTCCCCCACTGTTCTTGACTCCAGGACATCCTCAGGGAGGCTGTTCCATGCATCCACAACCCTCTCTGTGAAAAAATACTTCCTCACATTACCTCTGAGCCATCTCCTCCTCTATCTTCAAATTGTGCCCCCTTGTTCTTGCACATCTCTTTTTCTGAAAGATGCTACCCTCTTGGACTTTGTTGATTCCCTTGAGGTACTTGAAAGTTTCTATCATGTCTCCTCTCTCCCTTCTTTCCTCAAGGGTATACATATTAAGCTCCTTTACTCTTTCTTCGGATGTCTTCTGGTGCAGACCCTGCACCATTTTGGTTGCCCTCCTCTGGACAGCCTCCACTCTGTCTATGTCTTTGCAGAGATGGGGTCTCCAGAACTGCACACAGTACTCCAGATGGGGTCTCACCAACTGTCTGTACAGAGGGATAACAACTTCCTGTTTTCTACTATTGATGCCTCTTCCTATGCATCCCAGTATCCCCCCAGCCTTTCTTACTACCTTCTCAAATTGATTGCTCACCTTTAGGTCAACTGATATAATTACCCCCAGGTCCCTTTCCATTTTTACTGTTGTCAGTATCTCACCCCCCATTGTGTACTCTTCCCCTGGGTTTTTGTTTCCCATGTGCATTACCTTGCTCTTCTTTGCATTGAATCTGAGCTGCCATACATTTGACCATTCCTCCAACCTTGCAAAGTCCCTTCTCATCCTTTCTACTCCATCTTGTTTATCAACCCTGTTGCTGATCTTTGTGTCATCTGCAAAGAGACATACGTTTCCTTCCAGTTCCTCTGCAATGTCACTTATAAAGACATTAAAAAGGACCGGTCCCAGAACTGAACCCTGCGTTACCCCTCTAGTAACCCTCCTTTCTTCACTGTGTACTCCATTTACTACTACCCTTTGCATCCTGTTGTCTAGCCAATTTTTTATCCAGGCTACCACCTTGGGACCCACTCCAAGGCTGGCTAACTTGTGTATTAATCTTTTGTGTGGGACTGTATCAAATGCCTTGCTAAAATCTAGGTAGGTCATGTCCACAGGCACTCCCTGGTCTACTACTTTGGTTACCCAGTCAAAGAAATCTAATAGATTCATCTGACATGACCTTCCCATCATGAATCCATGCTGCCTTGGGTCCTGAGCCCCACTGGCCTCTAGGTACTCAACAATTCTTTCCTTCAGAAGTGAGTCCATAATTTTCCCTACCACTGAGGCCAAACTAACTGGTCTGTAGTTTCCTGCCTCTGTCCTGCTCCCACTGTTGTGAAGAGGAATCACATCTGCCCTTCTCCAGTCCTCAGGTACCACCCCATCCTCCCATGATTTGTTAAAGAGAGTAGTCAACGGTGTCACTAGTTCTACCCTTAGTTCTTTTAGAATTCTTGGGTGAATCCCATCAGGCCCCATTGCTTTGTCCACCTTCAATTTCATTAGTTCTTTCAGAACCCTTACTTCTGTAAATGGACTGGTATCGACCCCCGTCTTCAGAGTGTTTCTCTTGTTTGGTTTAGGTACCTCCCCCTCCTCTTCCTTTGTGAATACTGATCAGAAATATTCATTCAGTATCCCTGCTTTTTCACTGTCACCCTCTACCCACATTCCTCCCCTTTATTAAGCCTCAGTATCCCTCCTTTGATCTTTCTTCACTCCCTAATGTACCTATGAAAGGTCTTATCCCCCTTCTTAACAGAATTGGCTATCCTTTCCTTGGTTTGGGCCTTTGCTATTCTGACTGCCTTCCCAGCCTCTTTCTGCTTTAACTGATAAAGTTCTCTGTCCTGCTTCTTCTGTGTTTCCTTATATTTCCTGAATGCTATCCTTTTCTCCTTAACCTTCACTGCCACCTCTTTTGAGAACCATAGCATTTTTTCCTTTGTTGTGTTTTGTTGATTTGCTTTACACAAAGGCTTGTTGCCTCTGTGATGGCTGTTTTGATTACTCCCCATTGTTCCTCCACCCCTCCTTCTTGCCTGTTTGCTAGTGATTTCCTGAGGCAATCTCTCATTTTCCCAAAGTCATCCCTCCTAAAGTCCAGTACTCTTGCTTTTGTATGGCTTGATTGTATGGTTGTGTTTATCGTGAACCACACTGTTTGGTGGTCGCTTGTTCCCAGATGGCTACCCACTTCTAAATCAGAGATTCTTTCTCCATCCCCATTTGAGAGTACCAGGTCTAAGATTGCTCCCTCCTGAGTGGGTTCCAATACTAGCTGTCTGAGGCATGCCCCCTGTAGGGCATCAAGAATTACCCTGCTTTTGGATGTGCCTGTAGCAAAGGTGCTCCAGTTAACATCTGGCATATTCAGGTCCCCCATCAACAATATCTCCTCTTTTTCTGCCATTCTAAGGAAGCCTTCAATCATTTCCTTGTCCATTCCCTTCCCCTGAGATGGGGGTCTGTATACAACCCCCATGCGGATTGTGGTGCCATTTCCTGTCTCCAGGGTGACCCAGAGTGCCTCATCTGCTCCCTGTTTACTCTTTAGTTCTGATAAGTTCTGATATAGTTCAGTCCCTGATATCCTTCTCCTGGGATATCAGGGACTGAAGCCCTCTATTCATCCACAGGGACAGGTACAGGTACAGTGTGGGCAGTACACACTGCTGGCTTCCTCACACAGTGCTACACCACTGTACCCCAACCCTGACCTGGAGGGACCACTTTTCCCCGGGGTGAGAGAGAGACTAAAGCCCTCTGTTTATTCACAGGGACAGGTACTTTGCGAGCAGTGCACAGTGTAGGCTTTACCAAACACTGATCACTAATGTACCCCAACCCTGACATAGAGGGATCACCTTTCTCCTGTGGTGAGTCAGACTGAAGCCCTCTGTTTATCTACAGGGACAGGTACAGTATGGGCAGAGCACAGTGCAGGCTTCTCCACACCCTGCACCACTAGTGTACCCCAACCATGACCTGAAGGGACCACCTTTCTCTTGGGGTGAGAGAGACTAAAGCCCTCTGTTTATCCACAGGGATAAGGACAGTGTGGGCAGTGCACAGCGCAGGTTTCCCCACACACTGCTCCACCAATTTTACCCAACCTTGATCTGGAGGGACCATCCTTCTCCTGTGGTGAGAGTGACTGAAGCCCTCTGTTTATCCACAGGGACAGGTACAGTGTAGGCAGTACACAGTGCAGGCTTCCCCACACACTGCTCCATCAATGTACCCCAACCTGACCTGGAAGGACCTCCTTTCTCCTGAGGTGACAGACTGAAGCCCTCTGTTTATCAACAGGGACAGGTGCACCATGGGCAGTCCACAGTACATGCATCTTTTTCAAAATTTCCTTCACCACCAACTGTGTGACCTTGGTCAATGTACTTGATTAGAGTAAAAGGGACAGTGAGCCAGGAGATCCCAGGTTCAAACCCAGCTCAGTCACTGGCTCACTGTGTGGCCTTGGGCAAGTTCTCTGGGTAAAGTAAAAAAGGTCTCTGAGCCAAGAGATCCCAAGTTTGAATCCCAGCTCACTTAGTGGTTCACTCTGTGACCTCAGGCAAGTCACTTCATTAGAGGAAAAGGGACTGTGAAACCAGAGATCACAGGTTCAAATCCCAGCTCAGTCACAGGTTCACTGTGTGACCTGGACAAGCCACTTGGTACAGCAAAATGGGTTACACTGTATTTTAAATGTCCTTAACTACACTGAAACTACTGTATAACCACAATGTAACTACTACCTAACTTCTGTGTAGTTATATGTAACCACAGTGTAGTAGATAACTAGTTTCACATTTGCTGTTTAGTGTAGTTACACAATTTGCATGAACTGGTAATTGCTGCAATTACTGTTGCAACAGCTGTTACATGTGTAGTTACACTTCCAGCATAAATCAATTTGTGCCAAAAGAGAGACAGTTGTGGCTGCATGTGTAACTACCACATCATGCAATTTGTATAACTACACACCAGGAAGGGTCCCTACCTGTGTATCCTTCACCACCCACCAACACTGCACATAGCAGATCGGTGGTAAAGCACATGGTACGTAGCCATGCCCCACGCCAGCCACCCACCTGGGCCATAGCAGGCCAGGAGTGTGGGTACAGAAGAGGTGTGGGTCAATGAAACAGAAGCAGCACATTTCGTAGTAACTACAACATTGTTACAAGCCAATAAGTAATTATGTAAATTATTTTTACTTTATAAGTAACCAATGTAGTTGTATAGCAATTAAGAATATTAGATTGCATGTTTATTAAGCAGTAAGTGCATGAGGGCCAGATTTCTGAAGGAAAGCATACATCAGAGCTACAGCATTGACATTCAATGTAAGTGTATAGTAGTTACACCCTTCTTCGAATGCTTTAAGTGTCAGTTTCTGAGTACTTACTTTGCAAATACATGTTAGTCATTAACTGTGGAACCAGTGGCACAGAAGCAGCACATTCCTTAGTAACTAAAACACTGTAACACCCTTCTTCTTACACTTTATTTTAAGTGTCTGTTTCTGCGTACTTACTTTGTAAGCACGTTAGTTAGTGATTAACTGTGGAAACACTGCCACAGAAGCAGCACATTCCATAGTAACTACAGCACTGTTATACCCTTTTTCCTACACAGTATTTTAAGTGTCTATTTCTGCATACTTACTTTGTAAGTACATGTTAGTTAGTCATTAACTGTGGAAACGATGCCACAGAAGTAGCACATTCCATAGGAACTATAGTACCGCACTGTTACACACTTCTTCTTCCACTTCATTTTAAGTGTCAGTTTATGAGTACTTACTCTGCAAATACATGCTAGTTAGTCATTAACTGTGGAAGCAATGCCACAGAAGCAGCACTTTCCATAGTAACTATAGTACAACACTGTTACACCCTTCTTCTTACACTTTATTTTAAGTGTCTGTTTCTGCATACTTACTTTGTAAGTACATGTTAGTTAGTCATTAACTGTGGAAGCAATGTCACAGAAGCAGCACATTCCATAGTAACTATAGTACAGCACTGTTACACCCTTCTTACACTTTATTTTAAGTGTCTGTTTCTGCATACTTACTTTGTAAGTACATGCTAATTAGGCATTAACTGTGGAAACGATGCCACAGAAGCAGCATATTCCATAGTAACTATAGTACAGCACTGTTACACCCTTCTTCTTACACTTTATTTTAAGCATCTGTTTCTGCATACTTACTTTGTAAGTACATGCTAGTTAGTCATTAACTGCAGAAGCAATGTCACAGAAGCAGCACATTCTATAGTAACAATAGTACAGCACTGTTACACCCTTCTTCCACTGTATTTTAAGTGTCTCTTTCTGCATACTTACTTTGTAAGTACATGTTAGTTAATCATTTACTGTGGAAACAATGCCACAGAAGCAGTACATTCTATAGTTACTATAATACAGCACTGTTACACCCATTTTACACTTTATTTTAATTGTCTGTTTCTGCATACTTACTTTGTAAGTACACGTTAGTTAGGCATTAACTGTGGAAACAATGTCACAGAAGCAGCACATTCCATAGTAACTATAGTACATCACTGATACACTCATCTTACACTTTAAGTGTCTGTTTCTGCATACTTACTTTGTAAGTACATGTTAGTTAATCATTAACTGTGGAAACAATGCCACAGAAGCAGCACATTCCATAGTAACTACAGTACCATTACACCCTTCTCACACTTTATTTTAATTGTCTGTTTCTGCATACTTACTTTGTAAGTACATGTTAGTTAATCATTAACTGTGGAAATAATGCCACAGAAGCAGCACATTCCATAGTAATTATAGTACAGCACTGTTACACCCTTCTTCTTATACTTTATTTTAAGCGTCTGTTTCTGCATACTTACTTTGTAAGTACATGTTAGTTAGGCATTAACTGTGTAAACAATGTCACAGAAGCAGCACATTCCATGGTAACTATAGTACAGCACTGATACACTCATCTTACAATTTAAGTGTCTGTTTCTGCATACTTACTTTGTAAGTACATGTTAGTTAATCATTAACTGTGGAAACAATGCCACAGAAGCGGCACATTCCATAGTAACTACAGCACAATTACACCCTTCTTACACTTTATTTTAATTGTCTGTTTCTGCATACTTACTTTGTAAGTACATGTTAGTTAGGCATTAACTGTGGAAACAATGCCACAGAAGAAGTACATTCCATAGTAACTACAGCACTGTTACACCCTTCTTACACTTTATTTTAATTGTCTGTTTCTGCATACTTACTTTGTAAGTACATATTAGTTAATCATTAACTGTGGAAACAATGCCACAGAAGCAGCACATTCCATAGTAACTACAGTACAAATACACCCTTCTTGCACTTTATTTTAATTGTCTATTTCTGCATACTTACTTTGTAAGTACACGTTCGTTAGTCATTAACTGTGGAAACAATGCTACAGAAGCAGCACATTCCATAGTAATTACAGTACAGCACTAATACACTCATCTTCCACTTTAAGTGTCTGTTTCTGTATACTTACTTTGTAAGTACATGTTAGTTAATCATTTACTGTGGAAACAATGCCACAGAAGCAGTACATTCCATAGTAACTGCAGCACCATTATACCCTGCTTACACTTTATTTTAAGCATCTATTTCTGCATACTTACTTTGTAAGTACATGTTAGTTAGGCATTAACTGTGGAAACAATGTCACAGAAGCAGCACATTCCATAGTAATTATAGTACAGCACTGTTACACCCTTCTTCTTACACTTTATTTTAATTGTCTGTTTCTGTACACTTACTTTGTAAGTACATGCTAGTTAGGCATTAACTGTGGAAACAATGCCATAGATGCAGTACATTCCATAGTAACTACAACACTGTTACACCCGTCTTCTTACACTTTATTTTAAGTGTCTGTTTCTGCATACTTACTTTGTAAGTACATGTTAGTCATTAACTGTGGAAACAATGCCACAGAAGCAGCACATTCCATAGGAACCACAGCACTGTTACACCCTTCTTCCACTTTATTTTAAGTGTCGCTTTCTGCCTACTTACTTTGTAAGTGCATGTTAATCATTAACTGTGGAAACAATGCCACAGAAGCAGCATATTCCATAATAATTACAGCACTGTTACATCCTTCTTACAGTTTTAAGTATCTGTTTCTATGTACTTACTTTGTAAGTACATGTTAGTTAATCAATAACTGTGGAAACGATGCTACGGAAGCAGTACATTCCATAGTAAATATAGTACAGCACTGTTACACCCTTCTTCCACTTTATTTTAAGTGTCTCTTTCTGCATACTTACTTTGTAAGTACATGTTATTCATTAACTGTGGAAATAATGCCACAGAAGCAGCACATTCCATAGTAACTACAGCACTGTTACATCCTTCTTACAGTTTATGCATCTGTTTCTACATACTTACTTTGCAAGTACATGTTAGTTAATCATTTACTGTGGAAATTATGCCACAGAAGCAGTACATTATATAGTAACTATAGTACAGCACTGTTACACCCATTT
This sequence comes from Neoceratodus forsteri, assembly GCA_016271365.2. NCBI lineage: Eukaryota > Metazoa > Chordata > Ceratodontiformes > Ceratodontidae > Neoceratodus > Neoceratodus forsteri. The sequence goes on from CM028138.1 coordinate 664,224,157, forward strand.
TACACTTTATTTTAATTGTCTGTTTCTGCATACTTACTTTGTAAGTACATGTTAGTTAGGCATTAACTGTGGAAACAATGTCACAGAAGCAGCACATTCCATAGTAACTATAGTACAGCACTGTTACGCCCTTCTTCTTGCACTTTATTTTAAGCGTCTGTTTCTGCATACTTACTTTGTAAGTACATGTTAGTTAGGCATTAACTGTGGAAACAATGTCACAGAAGCAGCACATTCCATAGTAACTATAGTACAGCACTGTTTCACCCTTCTTACACATTATTTTAATTGTCTGTTTCTGCATACTTACTTTGTAAGTACATGTTAGTTAGACATTAACTGAGGAAACAATGCCATAGAAGCAGCACATTCCTTAGTAACTACAGCACTGTTACACCCTTCTTCTTACACTTTATTTTAATTGTCTGTTTCTGCATACTACTTTGTAGTATGTAGTTAGGCAAGAAATGTGAAACAATGTCACAGAAGCAGCATCCATAGTAACTACAGAAAGCACTGATACACCCATCCCACACTTTAAGTGTCTGTCGCATACTTACTTGTAAGTACATATTATTAATCATTAACTGTGAAACAATGCCACAGAGCAACACATTCCATAGTAACTACAACACCTTCACCTTCTTACACTTTATTTTAATTGTCTGTTTCTGCATACTTACTTTATAAGTCATGTTAGTTAGGCATTAAGTGCAAACAATGTCACAAGCACATTCCATAACAACTATAGTACAACACTGTTACAACTTTCACAATTTATTTTAATTGTGTTTCTGTGATTCCCCAAGTCCTAAACCGCCCTGCTTACAATAACCCAAAGAAAGGTACAGAAATAGAATATTAATATATTGAGTACAGTTACAACTAAGTGCAAGAATACAGTTGAAAAAATACGTAGCAACTAAAGAGTGTCATATACATGATGTACAGTCAGTCAGCATTACTGTTCAGCACTGTACAACAGGACAGTTTATTCATAGGTCTAAAGAGCTCTTCTGCGGCCGTGTCCTGAGAGTTAGATTCACAGGGTTCGGGGCAATCCGTCCAGGACAAGTCCTACCCCCAAAAAAGAGTGGGGGAAGAGGAACATTATAAGAAGGAGTAGGAGTCCTGTGGTCCTCCTCTCACCCCACCTAGGGAGATCCCCACAAGACCAGATCACATCCAGAGGAACTCTCCAGGCTTGGGGGAAGGACCTACAGGGAGCCCCTAAGGCCAGGCAAGAAGCCTACTTGCCCTTCCTTCAGGGGGCCTCTGTCACTTAGAAGTAACAGAGGACCTGAGGCACCAGCAGAACCAGCCTACAACTGGCCTCAGGGGTGGTAGGGCATGAGGGGTATGTTCAGACTAGCTCAGAAGGAAGCTGCCAGTGATGAATGGTAAGATAGATGAAGATCGGGCACATTACAGGGTGTTATTTTTATATCGTTCTGATGTGTCTCACCATCATCACTGTCTGGGTGAGTACCAGTCGCCTTGGGGGGTCCAGCACTTTACTGAGGGACGGAGTCTCTGTCTCGTGGGGAGGACCACAAGAGGAGACCCGTTATAGGACAGTTAGGTCTGCAACTGGTCAGGCGAGGGGTCTCTGTTGCCTGGGAGACAGAAGTCACCTCTGTAGTTCTCACCTTGCCACGTGGGAGAAAAGGTGGGTCCCTCAGAGAGTAGAGGCAGCACCTTACACTGTCCCAAGGGTGACAACATTGATAGATGAAGCCACGCTGTCGTCCTAATACAGATCACTGTCACCGCCAACCTCGAAGCTATCTCACTGGAGTAATATAAGGCACCCTGCTCGGTGCCTCAGGAGTCCATGCACCGCGCAGAGGGCAGTGGTCTGGCTGGTCAACTCAGAGCAGGTACGCTGCACCTGACCTAGTATTGTCCAGATGCCTGTTGTAGGCAGTGTGGTGTGCCTGATGAGCAGCAAAGCTGAGCATAATACGATCTGAAGAGAACGCTGGCTGTCTCCACTGGTCAGACTCTGCAGAGTCCAAATCCAGGGGCCGGTTGCACACCGGGTGTCTATGCCCAGAAGGGGTATCCAGTACCCTCACTCCCGAAGTGGGATGAGGCAAGGTCCTTGGAAACCCCTGGTGTGTGCAGTACCTGTGCTGGCAGTCCATAGCGGCTGGAGTTGGGACAGATAGGCACTGCCAGGTGTGGGACGATGCTTCCTGGAAGGGAATTGGCCAGGAAAGGATGACCAGGTGGTCCGCACCAAATTTGCTAAGGAAGACATGCGTCATCCACTCAGTATTGCATCTTGTGATGTGGGATAGATGCAGATTGCTGACCAGTCTCGATAGCAAGCACTGATACTCTATCTGATCAACGTCTGAGGACAGATGGACAGAGATATCCTCTTCCTTGAAGGAGGAAGATGAGGAGGCTGATGAATCTGAAGATTCAAAAGCAGAAAAGGGGCAAAATTCAGCAGAAGGGCAGACAGCAAGGAGAACCAGGGATAAATGACAACCAAGGAAGGGGCTGGAGTAGAACAGTGAAGCAGTCTAGGGAGGTCAAATCATGGAAAGCCATGTGTGCAAATGCCAGGAGCCTTAGCAACAAGATGGAAGATCTGGAGGCTGTCATGGTACAGCCAGTGACCTGACATTGTGGTAACACTGAAACCTGGTGTAATGATAACTAAGGACTGGGAGATGGCCATACCCACACAAATATATTCATAGAAGAGACAGAGTATAGGAAGGGAGAGGAGTGGCACTGTATGTGAAAATGACATAAGGCCACACAGATCCAGGAGGAACAAAATGGGAGAGATACTGTGGGTTGTTGAAAGGAAAATGGGGCCAGTTATCCGAGACAGGTGTGGTCTATAGACCACCAGCCCAGGAGGAAGAAACAGATAGGGAGTTGATGCTAGCCATCCAAAGATGGCAGACAAGGGTGAGGTAGTACTGGTTGGAGACTCTATCATACCAGACGTGACTGAGCATCCCAGCAGCAGCATCAACTAGGAGCAGATTTATCCTTGACTCCTTCATGGTGCCTTCCCAGCAACTGGTCATGGAACCAACTCGGCAGAAGGCAATACTGGACCTTGTGCTCACAAACAGGTGATGTGATGGGGTAACAGTGGGGAGCACCTGGGTAACAGTGACCACCAGTCATTGTGGTTTCAAATCACAGAAAGAGCAGGAACCAAACCACAAAACACGTGATCCTGGATTTTAGGGCGGCAGACTTTGGGAAATGGGGAGATGTTGAAAGAGGCATTAAGGGAATGGGACAGGAATCAGGGATTGAGGAACAGTGGGGTGTTTAAAATGGGGATTATAAGAACAACAGAATTACATTAAGCAGGTTCAAGAGGAAAGAGGAGACCATTATGGTTTTCCAAAGAGGTAGCAAAGAAAGTGAAAGCCAAAAAGATTGCATTCAGGCGATACAAAAGACACAGGCAGAAGGGGATAGGGAGAAGTACCAGAGAAACAAAGGAGGCAGGGAAGTCAGTAAGGAAGCCAAAGCTCAGACAGAAGAACACATTGCAAAATCAGTGGTTAAAGGGGACAAAACCTTTACAGGTACATAAGTGAAAAAGAAGGACAAAGGAGGGATAGTGAGATCAAGGGGAGGATGGAGCCATGGAGGATGACAACAGTAAAGCTGATATATTGAACAGGTATTTCTGCTCAGTCTTACTATGAAGAGGGGGTACTGGTCCGAAGGGAGTATAAGGTGAGAATGGCAGAAATGGACACAAGTTCCTTTACACAAGAAAGGGTCCTGAAGAAACTGGCAGTACAGAGCTGATAAAGCATTGGGGCAATGATGGGTGCACCCCAGGTCCTTCAAGAACTAAGAGGTGGTGGCTGAACTCTGGCTATCCTGTTCAGCCAATCACTGGAAACAGGGAGGTACCCAAAGACTGAGGACAGCAGATGTAGTCCCCTTTTAAAAAGTGGGAACAAAGAGGAAGCAGGGAACCACAGACCAGTCAGCCTCACCGGTAGTGGGAAAGATCATGGAAGCACCATTGAAGGAGAGATTGGTGAACATCTAGTTGCTTCAATGGACTACAGGACCCGGCAGCATGGTTTCACTCAGGGGAGGTCAGTGTCAGACCAACCTCATTGAATTTTGACTGGGTGACTAGGGAGGTGGATCAGGGGAGGCAGGACATGGCCCATCTGGACTCAGCAAGGCCTTGACACTGTGCCATAGAAGACTATTACACAAACTGGGGAATATGGGTGGGCAGGACAGTAGTGTGGTGGGTAACTGGCTGGGTGGCAGGACACAGAGGGTGGTGGTAAATGGCTGTCACCCACAGAGGGAAGAGTGACCAGTGGGGTACCACAGGATCAGTGCTGGGACTGTCCTATTCAACATCACTATCAGTGACATTGCACAGATATAGAAGGCAGAATTTCACTGTTCATGATGACAAAAGCCTGTAACAGAGTAGACACACCAGAGGGTGTAGATCAGAATGAGAAGGGACCTGCAGAAACTTGAAGAATGGTCAAGGGTTTTGCAGTTGAAATTCAATGCAAAGAAGTGCAAGATAATGGCTATGGGGGCACAAAAACCCTGGCACAATATATCAGTTGGGGGTGAGGATATAGCATGCACCAAGCAGGAAAGGGATCTTGGGTCAGTCATCTCTGATGACCTCAAGGTAGGGAAACAGGACAAGGCATCAGGTAAAGCAAATAGGATGCTGATGTATAGGCAGGGCATACCAGCAGGAAAGGGAGGTCATAATTCCGCCAGTACAAGACACTACAGGAGGCCCCAATGGAGCACAGTGTACAGTTCTGAGACCACCCACGTAAGGACATAGACAGGGTAGAGAAGGTTCAGAGGAGGGCAAGCAAAGATGGTGCATGGGCTGTAATCACAAGTCCTATGAAGACAGGTTGAAGGAACTGAACATGTACTCCTGGAGGAGAGGAGGGAGAGGGGATATGATAGAGACATGCAAGTATCTCTTGGGAGGAACAGGGTGGGAATACACTATTTTTAAGTGAAAAGATGTTTCTAGACTAGAGGGTATGGATGAAGTTGAGGGAGGATCTATTCAGAGGAAATATGAGAAAGAATTTCTTCACAGAATGGGTGGTGGATGGGTGAACACCCTGCCAGAGGAATTGGTAATGCTGAAACAATCACGGATTTAAGAATGCATGGGATAGACATAAAGGACCCTAGAGGTCAGGGTAAGGAAATAATTTAGGAAAACAAATTGAACTTATACAAGCTGAAATGGCAGGACTAGGTGGGCCATAGGCCCTTATCTGCCGACACTGTCTATGTATCTATGTATCTATGTATCTATGTATCTATGAAGAGTCCAAGTCTGGCTTTTGTGGGAGAGACAGGTGAAAGTCCTGCTCATTCATAGCCCTGAGATACCTGAGGAAGGTGGCAGCAGTGGCTTTGAATTGCTCCCAGGTCAAAGGCCCTGCAGGACCCATGGATCCTGGGAATGGGGGGGTTGCTGCAGAAGCAATGGGGATATACACTTCACCTTATCTGAGTGATCTCTGCCAGGGCTAGAGGACCTCACTTGTGATCTTGGACCTCCTTGGGATCCACTGGTCTGTGCAGTTACTGACCGCTCAGCCAGCTCAAAGCAGTCAAGACTGAGCCCTGAATGAGAAACTCCCCTATGAGGAGATCGAGGCTGCATAGAACATCAAGGGCGGACCTCAACCCACCAAATAAGGCCTCACTCGAAGGGGACAAGGGAGAGAACAAAGGCTCAGCACTGTGACACATCCCTGAACCCCCAAGGGTCCCTGGGGAAGGTTGCTGCCCCATGTCTTGCACCCTCAACCCCATCAATTCTGAGGGTGACCTCTTCCTCACTCCCAAAGCTAGGGACTGTTCCAATCCCGCAGGCCTCCTGAGGGAGGCCGTTGAAGGGTGAGTCACTGTTCTGGCCTGGGGAAGGGAAACAGTACCGGGATCTACAGCTCTCTGGGCCACCGAGACCCAAACCAGCATCCCCTCAGATTGAAGGTCACTATTGGCAGGCACTCTCCTGACGTCACCACTGGCATGGGATCCAGCAACGATCATAATCTCCAGTGCCAAGGGAAGGGATGTCTTTGAGGGCACAGAGTTACTGGCCACTGGAGAACCCTCCAACTCTGAGGAGTTGGGCAGCCAGTCCAGATCAGTCTCCCAAGTGTCTGACTCTGGAGAGGAGATCCAGAAGACTTCCACGCGAGCAGCTCCAGAGGTTTTTCCACCCGCTGTGCCACTTGCAGTGCAGCAGGAGGGCCTAGTATTGCTCATGGTGCTGATCACCAGTGCCACAAACAGCCCTGGGATATAGGACAGCACTGGTGGGCAGCAGTGAGGAGCCATCTGTGCTGGACCCAGCAGGCGTGGGCCATGACATCGGGGGAGTCTGCACCTCTGAGGAGTTGACTGCCTGTGTGTCGCTTCCTAGCTCGGCCCAAGATGCCTGGACCACCCTCCAGCACTGCAGAAGAGACCTCCCGGTAAGGCTGGAAGAAGAGAGACCCCATCCGTCAGGGGTCTGTATGGAATAGGAAGGGTAGAGAGCTCTACGCTTGGAGTCACTCATACAACACTGCATTCCGAAAGTCAATGGATCGTGGCTGAATTTCCACGTGCAGTGCTCCGAGGTCCATGGAGAAGCTGCCGTCAACTATCAATATCATGAGATGGACCCAGGCTGGTAAGGAATTGGTCATGCTGGTCCGTGATGGATATCTGTCAGGCATGAACATCAGCTATTCGTGGAGGCTCAGCCCACCTTGAAGAGCACTTTTCCCGGATGAACCCAACATGACTCTGATAACTAAAGTAATAATAAGAAACAGACTCAGCACTGCTTCAAGAAAGAAAAGGAAAGGTCTTACCGATTCCTGCAGAAAAACAGCCAAGTTATAGCGATGGCGAACTGGAATGGAGCAAAAATGGTGCTAACAATGACGTTGAAACAACTAACTAGGCTGCAATGTCGAGATGAAATTTCTTCAGCAGGTGCAAGGTACTTGCACTCGATGGCAGGAGAAGCAGAACTGGGGTGGAGGAGGAGTTGTGCACTGCTGCTGGCTAACCTGTGAGCGCCGCCACGTAATGCATCAGCCTGAAGGGCGGCACCGCCTCTGACGCTGGCTCCCCCCCTACAAGAAAAACCTCAAAATGGGTGCTGTGCCTCTGGCTATCACCCAGACAGTGATAAATGGTGAAGAAGAAGAATCAGCATTTATATAGCGCTTTTCATATACAGTATCCCAAAGCACTTTACAAGCAATGCTAGACTGGTAGAGAAGTGACTGAATGTGTGGTGGCGGCCATATCGCACATCACCCACACACAGCCTGGATAATTGCATGAACCAGTTTATGGGAAAGGGAATGTTGGTCAGGACACCGGGAATGTTCCCTGCTCTTTGCGAAGAGTGCCCTGGGTTCTTTTACTTCCACCTGGACACCCACCAGGACAACACCATAGAAACATAGACTTTGATGGCAGATTAGGACCACTTGGCCCACCCAGTCTGCCCATTTCCCTTCCTATTGGATAAGCAGCAGATTCTAGTTAACTAACAGCCTACTTCCTGCAACCCCCCACTACAATTGCCTTATGTCTGTACCATGCATGTTTGAATTCCCCCACTGTTTTAGACCCAACAACCTCCCCAGGAAGGCCGTTCCATGCATCCACCACTCTCTCTGTGAAAAAAAATGTCCTCATATTACCCTAGGCCTTCCCCCTCTGTCAAATTGCCTTTTCTTACACATCTCTTTTCCTGAAAGATTTCCCTCCTGGACTTTGTTGATTCCCTTGAGGTACTTGAAAGTTTCTTATCATGTCCCCTGTCCACTCCTTTCATCAAGGGTATACATATTAGCTGTCTCAGTCTCTCTTCATATGGTTTCTGATGTGCAGACCCTGCACCATTTTAGTTGCCCTCCTCTGGACTGCTTCCATCCTGTCTATGTCCTTGCGTAGATGGGGTCTCCAAAACTGCACACAGTATTCCAGATGGAGTCTAACCAACTGTCTGTACAGAGGGATAACCACTTCCCTTTTTCTACTTGTCATGCCCCTTCCTGTGCATCCCAGTATCCCCCGGCTCTCCTTACTGACTTCTCACATTGCTTACCCACCTTTAAGTCATCTGATATGACTACCCCCAAGTCCCTTTCCATTTTTGTTGTTGTTAGTACCTCCCCTGCTATTGTGTACTCTTCTCCTGGGGTTTTTGTTTCCCAGGGCATTACTTTGCACTTCTTTACATTGAATCTAAGTTGCCATATGTCTGACCATTCCTCCAACCTTGCCAAGTCCCTTCTCATCCTTTCTACCCCCACTTGTGTATCAACTCTGTTACAGATCTTTGTGTCATCTGCAAAGAGGCATACCTTTCCCTCTAGACCTCTGCAATGTCACCTATAAAGATGTTAAAGAGGACTGGACCCGTACTGAGCCCTGAGGTACTCCACTGTAACCCCCCATTCTTCAGAATGTGTTCCATTCACTATTACCTTCTGTGTCCTGTTGTGCAGCCAGTTTGCTACCCAGGCTACCACCCTGGAACCCACTCCCAGGCTGGCTAACTTGATTATAAGTTCTTTTGTGGACTGTGTCAAATGCCTTGCTAAGTCTAGGTAGGCCATATCCACAGCCCCTCCCTGGTCTATTACTTTGGTCACCCAGTCAAAGAAATCAATTAGATTCATCTGACATGACCTTCCTGCTGCAAATCCATGCTGCTTTGGGTCCTGTGCCCGCTGACCTCTAGGTACTCAACAATTTTTCTTTCAGAAGTGATTCCATCATTTTCCTACCACTGAGGTCAAACTAACAGGTCTGTAGTTTCCTGCTTCTGCCTTGCTCCACTTTTTGTGAAGGGAATCACCAGCTGCCCTCCTCCAGTCCTCAGGTACCACCTCATCCTCCCATGATTTGTTAAAAGTGTGGTCAGTGGTGTCACTGGGTCCTCCCTTAGTTCTTTTAGGTTCTGGGGTGAATCCTGTCAGGCCCCATTGCTTTGTCCACCTTGAGTTTTAGGAGTTCTTTCAGGACTCTTTCTTCTATAAATGGACTGGTGTCAACCCCTACCCAGAGTGCTTCTATTGTCTGGTTTAGGTAACTCCTCCTCATCTTCTTTTGTGAATACTGAACAAAAGTATTAATTCAGTATCTCTGCCTTTCCACTGTCTCCCTCTGCCCACCTCCCCTCTCCTTTATTAATCTTCATTATTCCTCCCTTAACCTTTCTATGCTCCCTAATGTACCTATAAAAGGTTTTATTCCCCTTCTTAACTGAGTTGGCTATTTATTCCTCAGTTTGGGCCTTTGCTATTCTGACTGCCTCCCCCACTTCTTTCTGCCTTAACTGATACAGTTCTCTGTCGTGCTCCTTCTGTGATTCCTTATACTTTTTGAATGCAGCCTTTTTCCCCTTAACCTTCCCTGCCTCCTCTTTTGAGAACCATAGTGTTTTTTTACTCCGCTTTGTTTTCTTTAGTTGTTTCTCACAAAGGCTTGTTGCCTCTATGATAGCAGTTTTGATTTTTCTCCATTGTTCTTCCACCCCTCCATTTTGGCCATTTGCTAGTGCATTCCTCAGGTATTCACCCATTTTGCCAAAGTCAGCCCTTCTAAAGTCCAGTATCCTTGTTTTTGTATGGCTTGTCTCCATGGGTGTGCTTATTGTAAAGCACACTGTGCAGTGGTCACTTGTTTATTTTATTTTATTTTGCTTTTGGTAACCGGGTAAGTGCACTAGGCAGACAATGCCTATTTTCAGGCATGACCCGGGAGAAAACAGTTTACAAAGAATTTACATGTGACGCAGCACATGAAGGCAGTACAAATCAGTGTAGGAAACAACGTATAGGTCTTAGATATAAACATATTGACATAATGAATAGTGAAAGGTGGAAGTACTGTGAAATCAAATTATAGACAGTAGGGGTAATTATAAGAAAGTTCGAAGTAGACGGGTAGTGAGATGCAGCACACAAGTGCTAAGGCAGTGGAGAGGGAGAGCAAAGTAGGGAGAGAGGAGAGGGATGGGTGGGAGAGTAGGCAAGCTTGGAGTAGGAGAGGAGGGAAATATAGAGCGGTAGTCTAGATGGAGATGAGGAGAGCAGGGAGGGATGAAGGTTCAAGGTGGGTTAAAACAGGTGCAGGGGTGTAGGTGTGAAAGGTATTCACAGTGTAGTTTCTTAAAGGCAGCATGGGTGTTAGTTTGGCCGGATAGAAAAGGGTATAGAATTCCAGTATTTAGGGCTGTGTAAGCAAGCTTACGGCGTGCTTCATGTTTGTTCTGCATCTTGGAACGTGCAGAAGGGCTTTATCATTGGATCGTAGTACATAAGTGAGAGGTTGTAATTCCAAAGCAGAGGAGAGGGATAGGGGGAGGCCTGTTCTGGTGACAAAGTCAATTAATGATCCCAAGGACTGGAGACGATAGGCATAGGGGCTAAGCCAATTTAGGTCCAAATAGAGTTGGCAGTGGTGCTTGAAACGCAGTGCAGCAGAGGCATAGCGACAGATGCTGTTGTAAGTGGTGTCCCATTTATGGAGGGAGGACTTAGATGCGGATTGGTAGATTGACGAGCCATATGCTAGAGCCACTATAAGGAAACCTTGAGCCACCACTAGTCTGGCTTGAGGGGTGAGGGCATAGCTGGAGCGATAGGCACTTCCTATCTTGGCATTTACGGACTTACAGATAGTTGAGATATGAAGGTCAAGGTCAAGAGATTCATCGAGGGTGACACCTAGATATTTAAAGGATTTGACAGAGGGTAGAGGGGAGCTGTCCCCACATGAGATGATAAGGGGGTTTAGATTTGATTTGAGTCTAGCCTGCGAGCCAAACAACATTGACTAGGATTTGCTAGAGTTAAGGACTAGTTTATTATCAGTGAGCCAGGTCTGGATACTCGCGAAATCCAAGGCAAGGGGATGGTTTAGGGAAGTCGAAGTTTTTGCACTGTGGTAGATGACCAGATCGCCAGCGAGAGCAGAGATGAGCAGTTCAGTGCAGTTAAAGGAATGTCATCAATGAAGATAGTAAAAGTAGAGGACCAAGAATGGAGCCTGAGTACTCCATGTGGATCGGTGCATGATCTGAGATTGCTGAATTAAATACCACAGCTTGTTGTCTGTCAGTCAGGTAGCTTTTGAACCAGGTAATGGTATCTGAGGAGAAACTAAATGACCGAAGTTTTGCAGGAAGAAGTGTGTGGTTGACCAGGTCAAAAGCTTTAGTTAGGTCGATGAAAATTGCGCCTGTCAGAAGGCCTAGGTCCATGGTGGAATAAATGTCACTAGTCAGCTTCAGCAGGGCAGAGGTGGTACTGTGACCTTTACGGAAACCGTATTGAGAGTTAGAAAGGAGGTTATATTTTTGGAGGTATTCGATTGTTTGGGTGGCTACTAATTTTTCCAAGATTTTGCTTAATACAGAGAGTATAGCAATGGGACGATAGTTCCTAATTTCCTTTGGGTCTCCTTTTTTTGGAATAGGAGTGATTTTAGCAATTTTCCATATATTTGGGACTATACCACAGCATAGCAACATATTGAAGATTTTGGTTAGTGGGGAGGTTATGAAGGGGGCCTCAGCTTTCAGAAGCCTGGGTTCAAGACCGTCTGCTCCAGAGCTAGTATTTTCTTTGATGGAAAGAAGTAAAAGTTCTACTTCTCTTTTTTGAATGATCCGAAACCTAAAAGGGGGGTTCGGAGGTGGAAGTGTGGTGTCGCATTGGGGCAGAGCAGTGTGGCCAGTTGGGAAAGAGGTTAGGTAGCTTGATAAATCCGAAAAATGGTGATTAAAGGTATTGGCTATGGTTAGCGGGTTGTTGCAATGAATGTCATTTAACAGCATGTCATTTGTATGGGCCTTTTGATTAGAACCCAGGAGGGTTTTTATGGTGGTCCAGAATTTCTTGGAGTCACCAGAGGCTCTTATTAGTAGGTTCCTGCAGAAAGCGCTTTTGGATAAATGGATGTCCCTTTTGCAAGTGTTTCTCAGTGAGCGGTAATGGCAGTATTCCCAGATGTCTACTGACTTCTAAATTTGTGATCCTCTCTCCATTTGAGAGTACCAGGTCTAGTATTGCTCCCTCCCGAGTGGGTTCCAACACTAGCTGTCTAAGGCCTGCCCCCTGCAGGGCATCGAGAATGACCCTGCTCTTGGATGTGGCTGCAGTACATGTCATCCAGTTAACATCTGGCATATTCAGGTCCCCCATCAACAGTATCTCCCCTTTTTCAGCCATTTTGAGAATGTCCTCTATCATTTTCTTGTCCGTTTCCTTCCTTTGAGACGGGAGTCTGTATACAACCCCTGTGCAGACTGTGATGCCATTCCCTGTCTCCAAGGTGACCCAGAGTGCCTCTTGTCCTCCCCCTTAACTTTTTAGTTCTGTAGCTTTGATCCCTTCCCTTATGTATAGAGCTATTCCATCTCCTCTTTTACCCTCCCTGTCCCTTCTGTAGACTGTGTACCCCGGTATGTTGACATCCCAGTCATGGTTCTCAGTGTACCATGTTTCTGTGACTGCCACAATATCCAATTGTTCATCTTCCATCAGGGCTACTAGCTCAGAAAGCTTGTTTCCCAGACTACGGGCATTGGTACTCATTGCCCTCCATTTAATGTTGGCTTTATCCTTGCTTTATCCTTTTTTCCCCATCCCTGCTCTTATTGCTCTTGTCTATTTTTCGATTTACCCCTGTCCTGCCCTCTGTTGATCTCTGTACCTCAGTGTTTACCTTACTACCTGCCATGTTTTGTGGGGAGAGGCTTGAAATGTCCTGCCTCTTATCAGCACCCCCGCTAGTTTAAAAGCTTGCCAAGGAAGCATTTAAACCTGTCACTTAGGAGCTTGGTTCCCTTCGTGGACAGATGCAGACCATCAAGCCAGTATAGACCTTCATCTCTCCAGGTGTACCCCCAGTCCCCAATGAAGCCAAAGCCCTGTGCTCTGCACCAGTTTTGCAACCATTCATTAAACTGCATGGTGTGCAGTACCCTAGCCTCACCCTTGCCATGGACTGGCAGCACCTCTCTGTGAAGGCAACCGTGCTTGCTACCTGTCTGAGGCCCCTCCCCAACTCCACAAATTCATCCTGCACTGCACTGATTCCATGCCTAGTTAGGTCATTTGTCCCAAGGTGGACAATGATATCTAGTTCCCTCTCCTGTGATGCTGCTTCTGCAGTCCTGAGGATTCGCTTCTTGTCCCTCCAAGCAGGCACCTTACTTCCCCCCCCCTCTTCCTTCCCCAGTTCTACCCCCCTAACAATTGAGTCCCCTATCAGGAGCTGTTTCTTTCCCCTGTGGTGTCCCTTGTCACCCTTTTGTGGGTCTCCCTTGTGGATGTTCTCAGCATTCTTCTTGGTCTCCACTGAGGGTGCCATCATAGAGGAACCTTGCTCTGCCCGACTGGCGTATGATTTGTGTAGAGGTGTGGATAGGCAGAAGGGACCTCGGTTTAACATCTCATCCGAAGGACAGCACACCCCAGCAGTACAGCACCCCCCAATACCGCACTCGGATGCCAGCGATTTTTAGGTGCAAGTACAATCCTGGAGTGGGATGAGAACTCATGACCTTCTGGTCCAGAGGCAGATGTGCTACCAACTGAGCCACGCTGACATCTGAAGATTCACACAGGGAAGATCAATAATACTGTGCTGTAGTTACACAATTTGCATGACGTGGTAGTTACTGCAATTACTGTTGCCTCCCTTCTGCCTCAAATTAATTATTTCTGGCAAATGTAACTATGTATGTCACACTTTGCAACATATGTTACATGCGTAGTTACACTTCCAGCATAAATCCATTTTTCTGCTGCATTTTGCAACAGTTGTTACATGTGTAGTTACACTTCCAGCATAAATCAATTTTTGCCAAAAGAGAAACAGTTGTGGTTGCATGTGTAACTATCACTTCATGCAAATTGTATAGTCAAATATGAAAGTAATTAACAACTACATAGTATTTACAGTGCAATACCAGTGTAGTTACTTCACAGAAATGTGTGTCTAACTACATAATATGTAAATATGAAACTAGTTACCAACTATATTGTAGTTACATGTAACTACACAGTGCTTCCGAAGCAGTTACACTGTAGGTATGCAGTAATTACAGAGTAGTTAAGGACACTTAAAATAAAATGTTACCGCAAAATGGACTGCGAGCTAGAAGAACCCAGTGCGTGACCTTGGGCAAGTCACTTGACCTTCCATTGTTATATTTCTCCCCAGATGTTTGTTTTATTTATTTAAACTGGCACGACCATGGGCCAAAGATCTGTTTTCAAGGGCAACCAGTGTACACAGAAAACATATAAGTAAAAAAACATTAAAGTACAAAAATACACAGATGTATGCCTAAGTTGAAGCTAGACTTTCAGTCCCTCCCGCTGAATATTTGACACTGCATCTCATCTCTCTCCCTCCTCGTGGAACTTGATGTTATTTCCTTTGATCATTGATACTAAGCTGCTGGTGTGCATGTAGGCATCATGGAACCTAATTTCCCTGCCGGAATTTGCATCTTACTGATGTCCACATAAGCAGCAGAAATATTGGGCCGAGGTGTTATTTTAAGGACAGGTGTGCATAAGAAGGCAGAAACAGAATGGAATGAGATAAAGGCTGGAGCTAGTCATAGTATCCAGAAAGCCAGCAGCTCTGCCGGAGATCTGCCAACCATACACGGCTCCCCTATCCCCCCCAAAATGGCAATAGTCCTTTTGGCTTGCTTGACATTGGTGTCTTTTCTCGGCTACCCAGGAAACATTTTCATCCTGGCCAGAAACCTTTACGTCTTAAAGAAAAATGGAAGCCTCCTGCCCAATGACGTAATCGTGATAAGCCTGGCCTTCTCCAACATCTTTTTTCAGTCTGTGCTCTACACAACTGGCCTATTTCTGCTGTTAGGTATGTCTTGCTACCTCGGACTGCCTGTATTTTTCATTGGCATGTTCAGCTGTTCCTGCAGCTCATGGTTCTTGACTTGGCTCTGTGTCTTCTACTACGTCAAGATCGTCATCAGCACTGGGGGGGTTCTTCCTCTGAATTAAGCAGCAGACCTCCGGCATGGTACTCTACCTGCTCATTGGCACCGTGGTAGGATGTGGCATCATCAGTGGCATCCCCTTCTATGATAAGGTCTGGGCGAGATTCTCGAATGGTTCGGATGTTGCAGGAAACTGCACGATAAGTAGAGACGCATTTTCATTGAAACCCTTTTACTTAGTGTTTTACTAGCTCCTTGGATGTGTCCTGCCCTTGCAGGCATGGTGATGAGCAGCTGTCTGATCACTGTTTCCCTCTGCCAACATACCAGGAGGATGAACTCCAGCTCAGCTGGCTTCAATACCACCTGCTCTGCTGTTCATGTCCGCATGGCCAAAATTATCACCTGCCTCATCCTTAGCTACGTCTTCTTTGTCTTCACTGTGTTTTGCATCTTGTCCCTGAGTGAGCCAGGACACCTCAGCCTCTTCCTCATTTTCATCTTCTTCTGTCTCATCTATGAGACGCTGTGCTCTGGCCTACTTATATATGGCAGTGCAAAGCTGAGGGAGTGTGCCAAACTCCACTGCTGTGTGCATGGCATGGAAGAACCTTGAAAGTCCTTGCCAGGTAGAGTAATAACTGGTCTCCTTATATAGAAACATAGAATCTGTCAGTAGATAAGGACCTGATGGCCCAACTAGTCTGCCCTATTTTCCCTACTTATAGTCTCACTGCCGAGAACCTACTTGGTCGCCGGTCTCCCCCCACCCCCACTGATAAGATCCCTCTGTGTCTGTCCCATGTGTTCTTGAACCCTGTCACTGTTTCTGCCACACCACCTCCACTGGTAAGTTGTTCCATGTGTCCGCCACTCTCTCAGTGAAGAAGTGCTTCCTCACATTTCCTCTAAGCCTCCCCCCTTCTAACTTCATAGCATGACCACTTGTCCTTGAGTATCTTTTTCAGTGGAAAATACTTCCCTCCTGTACCTTGTTTTTGCCTGTGAGGTATTTAAATGCCTATCATATCCCCCCTTTCCCTCCTTTCCTCCAGGGAGTACAGGTTAAGTTCCTTGCAGCATTACCCCATAGGGCTTTTTTTGTATGTTATTTTCTCAGGAGCTCCCCCCCCCACTCACCCGTCCTCGCCGCCATCTCCGACATGAGACCCCTCCTCCCTTCAGCACCCCGCAACTTACCCTTCACGGCAGGGTGGTGGGGAGCGACTCAACCCACCAGAACGGGTCCATGCCAGGGAGGCATCCTCCGGGAATGGCGACGGGGAACGACGTCATGCTGCCAGGCTCCATTTTTTCAGAATTTTTCTCCCGGCAGGCATGGCTGCAATGATGCCAGCGACTGAGTGCGCGAACGCTCCCGTGCGTGCACCAGTCAAGCATCCGCCACGTCCAGCCTCCCCCCTTGTCTCTGCGACTGCGTGCTGTTGATCCCCAGCCTCCGCTAGGGGTCAGGCAAGCACTGGCCGCCTGAATCCTCGACCGGAGATGGAGAGCAGTCCTCCGGACGCCGATCCATCTCTCCTCGCTGACTCTCGACAACCCGCGCTTCATTCCCGACGGGAAACAGCCGGGCGTGGTGCGAGGTGTAGCGACCAGCCACCAACCTCAGCACCACCAGGCCGCCATAGGGCTTTTGATGCAGGCCATGCACCATTTTGGTTGCCCTCCTTTGTACTGCCTCCACCCTCTCTATGTCTTTATGGAGGTGGGGCCTCCAGAACTATACACAGTACTCGAGGAGTGGCCTAACTAGTGATCTGTATAAGGGTATTATTACCTCCCTCCTTCTGCTGGTGATTCCCCTTCCTGTACAACTCAGCATCCTTCCAACTTTCCGCACTGTTTTGTCACTTGCTTCCCTACCTTCAGGTCATCAGAAATGATCACCCCCAGGTCCCTTTCCTGATTTGTAACTGTAATACCTCTCCTTCCAGTTGATATGTTGCCCCTGGGATCCTATGCACCAAGTGCATTATTTTGCACTTCTTTGCATTAAAACCCAGCGTCCAAGCCCCTGACCATTCTTTCAACTTTTCTAGATCACTTTCCACTCCTCCCAGTAGGTCTACTGTGTTGCAGTTTTGTGTCATCTGCGAACAGGTATACTTTCCCTTCCAGCCCTTCTGCAATGTCACTGATGAAGACATTGAAGAGGACCGGCCCTAGTACTGATCCTGGTGGTACTCCACTGGTCACTTTGCCTACTACAGTGTGACTGCCATTTACCACACCACCCTCTGACTCCTATTGCCCAGTCAATTTTCCACCCATTTTACTACCTTAGGACCTACTCCTAGGCTTCCCAGCTTGTTTAACTGCCTTTTATGTGGAGCAGTGTTGAAGGGCTTGCTGAAATCCAGAGAGGCCACATCCACCACTTCCCTTTGATCCACTTCCCTGGTCACTCAATTAAAGAACTCGATCAGGTTTGTTTGGTAGGACCCCTACCTTCGCCCCTCCCATGAACCCATGCTGCCTCTGGTATTGCAGGTTGTTGGTGACTAGGTATTCCCCAATTCTTTCCCTTAACAGTGTCTTCATTATCGTGCCTACCCCCCCCCCATGAACCCATGCTGCCTCTGCTCTTGCAGGTTATTGGTAACTAGGTATTCCCCAATTCTTTCCCTTAATAGTGTCTCCATTACCGTGCCTACCCCCCCCCCCACCATGAACCCATGCTGCCTCTGGTCCTGCAGGTTATTGGTATCTAGGTATTCCCCAATTCTTTCCCTTAATAGTGTCTTCATTATCGTGCCTACCCCGCCCCCCATGAACCCATGCTGCCTCTGGTTTTGCAGGTTATTGGTAATTAGGTATTCCCAATTCTTTCCCTTAACAGTGTCTTCATTATCGTGCCTACCCCTGCCCCCCCATGAACCCATGCTGCCTCTGGTCCTGCAGGTTATTGGTAACTAGGTATTCCTCAATTCTTTCCCTTAATAATGTCTCCATTACCTTGCCTACCACCAACATCAGGCTATCTGGCTTATAATTTCTTGCCTCCTCCCTATTTCCACTTTTGTGGAGTGGGACTACATCTGCCCTCCTCCAGTCCACCCAGTACCTCCCCTGTTTTTAATGACATGTTGAAAAGAGCTGTCAGAGGTGCACCTAGCTCCTTGTTCAGTTCCCTCAGTATCGGGGGGGGGGGACACCCCATCTGGCCCCATTGCTTTGTCTACATTTATCTTTGATAGTTCCCTAAGCACTCTTTCTTCTGTAAATGGTTTTGTATCCACTTCTTTTCCCTTTATACCCTTGCCCTCTACACTTGGCCTGTTTCCTTTGCCTTCCTCTGTAAATACTGAAAATAAATAATCGTTTAATAAATCCACTTTTTGGTGATCCTCTTCCAGACTGCACCCTTTTTCCCCTTTCAGTCTTACTATCCCCTTTTTGTTCTTCTTTTTTCACCTATGTATCTAAACAATGTTTTAGCTCCCTTTGTCACTGATTTGGCAGTCCTTTCCTCTGTCTTCAGTGGCGGCTCTACACCAGAGAACACCAGGGCATGTGCCCTGGTAAACAAATGGTGTGCCTTGGTTGGTGACCTATATGATGCAGAGCGTCCCCCATAGTACCAATATATCAGTGCCCTGGCTGTTGTCGGTTGCACCCCAGCTGTGCCCTGGTAACCAATAGTGGCTAGAGCCACTACTGTCTGTCTGTGTCTTTGTGTTTCTATCTGCCTTCCTCTGCCTCCCTTTGTTTCTCTTGGTAACCGTCCTATCCCCCTTCTGTGTTGTTTTCTATGTTCTTAATGCCTACCTTCTCTGCTACATCCTTAGAGAACCACAGCGGTCTTCTTTTTCTCTTGCCCTTGCTCACCTGCCTTACACAGAGGTTTGTAGCTTGACTAATTCCTTTTTTTTTTTAGCCCATCTTTCCTCGACCCCCAGTTTTCCTATCCCTGCCAGGGCTTCCCTGAGGCATTCCCCATTTTCTTACAATCTGCTTTCCTGAAGTCCTGGCCCCTTGCCCTTGTGTGGTTTGATTCTGACACAGTCCTTAACTCAAACCACACTGTACGGTGGTCACTGTTTCCCGGGTGGTCCTCCACTCTGATGTCAGTCACACTATCCTTGTTTGACAGTACTAAGTCCAGAAGTGTCCCCTAGTGAGTGGTTTCCAGCACTAATTGCCTGAGGAACTCCCCTTGCATGGAGCCCAGGATGTACCTACTCTTGGTTGTAGCTGCAGCGGGGTGATGCCAATCCATGTCCAGTAGATTGAAGTCTCCCACTGTCAGTACCTCCCCTTGCATGTAGTCCAGGATGTACCTGCTCCAGGTTTTAACTGCAGCGGGGTGATGCCAATCCACGTCCAGTAAATTGGAGTCTCCCACTATCAGTACCTTCCCCTTGTGAGCCATCTTCCAGTAGAGTGAAGTCTCCCATTATCAGTACCTCCTGCTTGTTAGCCATCTTCCAGATTGGTTCCACCATTTCAGTATCAACCTCTTCCCTTTGTGTTGGAGATCTGTAGATTACTCCTATTCTAATAGCGGACCTTTTCCTTCTTTCCAGAGTGACCCACAGTATCTCCTCCCCTCCATGCTTCCCTTGTATTTACGTGGTTTTTATGCTATCCCTTACATATAGAGCCACTCCTCTCCCCTTCTACCTACTCTGTCCCTTCTGAACAGTGTACATCCTGGAATGGCTACTTCCCAGTCCTGGTTTGTACTGAACCAGGCCTCTGTAATGGTGACCAGGTACAGGTCCACTTCTGCCATGGTGGCCTCCAGGTCTGCAACCTTGTTGTTCAGATTTCTCGCATTTGCACAGATGGCTTTCCTGGCTATGTTGCCACCCTCTATCCCTTTTTCCCTTTGTCCTCCCTTTTCCTGTCCACTATGTTTTTTAGGTTTATTCTTGCCTTGTATCCGCTGACCTTCACTGTTGTTTGCCCCGTGTCAGGTATTCTCTCCCTCCTTGCATTCTTTGTTTGTCTCTTGAGCTTGTGGGGGAGGGCAGTGTTTGTTCTTCTGCCTCCTTCCACCTCCCCTCCTTGGCTAGTTTAAATGCTTCCCAATGAAGCATTTAAACCACTCACTGAGGAACACAGTTCCCCCTCTGGCTGGATGCAGGCCATCACTTTTGTACAGGCCCTCATCCCTCCAGGTGGGCCCCAGTCCCCAATGAAGTCAGACCCCTGATCACAACGCCATTCCTTCAGCCATGCGTTGAAGTCCCTGATACAGCATTCCCCTAGCTGCCCCCTGCCAAGGACAGGCAGCACCTCTGAGAAGGCCACAGAGTGTGCTACCTGCCCAAGACCCCTCCCCAACTCCCTAAACTCCTCCTGCACTGCCTCTAACCCTGCATTGCCCCTTGCCAGGTCATTTGTCCCCAGATGGACAATGACATCTAACTCCCCCTTCCTTCCTTTCTATTGCCCTGGCAATCCTCAGGATCTGCTCTCCATCCCTCTGAGCTGCGTCTCTGGGTAGGCACTTTACCTCCCTCTCCCCCTCACTTCCTGACCCCAAATCTTTCCCTTTGTCTATGGTGTCCCCCACCAGGATTTGCTTCCTCCTTCTCTGGGGTCTGCTGCCATCCATCCTTGGGACTTCCTTGTGGAGGACCTGCTCAACCTCCCTGGTAACTACATTGGGTGCAACTATGGGCCATCCCCGCTCCTTCAAGACTGCGTACAATTTATGTAGTTGCACCTGCTGAGGGATGTGCCTCTGTCCCACCTCCTTCATGCTGTCTGAGCACACCGTTGTCCATCCGCTTCTCCTGCCTGGCAACCTCTTAGGAAGCCCTGTGTCCATATGGACTTCTGTCCCTAGAGAGGGATAGGCATGTAGAGATATAGAGCAATGCTGGTCGCCCAGTAATGAAACACAGTTGGAAGCAGGAGATTCCTAGTGAACAACAGTGCAAAACAGAACAGAGCAGCTAGCCATTCTGGTCTTTAACAATATTGGCAGCAGTAAACAGCAAATAACAGAAAGAACATATTAAGTGCAGCAAAGAGTACAATTGTATACAGAGGTCCCAATGGACAGGTCAAGTGCATTACATTAGGATAACACCTTCAATTCATGGTGATGGTACCATTTAGCCTGAAAGGAAGGGGTGGATAGGGAGTAACAGCAGAGGTGGAAAGGTAGCAATGCTGGGAGGGGAGCTGATGGATAGGAATCAAGGCTATAGATATAATGATAGTAGCAGATTGATAGGAACCTAAAGTCATAGTTATATTGGTAGTTACAAATAACCCGAAGGAATGGCCAGGTAGGGATCTCAGCAGGGAAAGAAAGTAGTGGGGCTGGAAGGGAGCTGTAATTAGAATAGTTATTTATATATTGATAGAGGCTAGGGAGCAGGTCAGGAATACCAGGTAGGTTAATTGCAGGTACAATTCACAGAGAGGAAATTATGTAGGACTGAAGTTATAGAGGAGGGGGAGAAGGAATGGTGAATCTGGTGAGGAAGTGAATTCCACAGTTTTGGGAAGTGATATGAGAAAGCAGCCAGGCCTACAGTGGTAGACTGGCAAAGGACAACCAAGTAACGGGAGTTGTAAGATCTAAGTGAGTGGGCAGAGGGAGGGAGGACTGATAGAGAGGAAGTGAGATAGGATGGGAGCAATCCAGACCAGAATTTAGAGACAAATTTAGCACTGTGATGGAGGCGTCTATTTTCTAGTGAGGAAAATGCCAGGGAGTGGTACAGTTGACAGTAGTGGGTGAGGCGAGGAGAGTCCAGAGCAAAGCGACAGAAGGAGTTGAAGAGGATATCCAATCTGGCTAAGAAGGTCTTGGGAGTGGCACTGTAGACTACACAGTAGTCAAAAATAGGAAGGATCATCTTCTGGACAAGTCCACGCCTAGCAGGGAGAGGGAGGCAGTTCCGGTTCCTGTATAGAGCGCCGAGCTTGGGGCACAGCTTTTTCAGGATGACGTCCACATGACCAGAGAAGGTGAGCTGTTGGTCAAGCCAAACACACTGATATCTGAATGTGGAGATGTCCTCAAGGACTGTCCCATTAAGGATATGGAATGAGGGCATGGAGGGGAGCCTAGAGAGTCTCTGCCTAGTGCCGAAAGTCATGGAGGCTGTCTTCTTAGTATTTAGAAAAGGCTGATGAGAGCAAAACCAGTGCTAAACACTGTTAAAATCCTGCTGAAGTCTGTTTGCAACATCAGTGGGGGACTGTCCGGAGGTGTAGAGGAATGTGTTATCTGCGTACATTATATACTGAGATTGATGTACAGACAGACGGTAGGTCATTAAGAAATACAGAGAAAAATATAGGGCCCAACATGGACCCTTGAGGGACACCAGTGTTGATAGGGAGGGAGGGAGGGAGATGTGGAGTCAGTGATTCTGACTGACTGACTGGGTCTGACCTACAAGGTAGAATCTGAACCAGTCAGTGGCTGAGTCAGTCAGACCTGCTGGGAATGGGAGTTTATTAGTAGGGAGTGGGAAAGTGTGTCAAAAGCCTTGGCTAGGTCGACAAAAATGGCAGACATGATTTGACCACTGTCCATCCCTGAGAGGATGGAACCAGTAAGCCTAATCAGGGATATTGTGGTGGAGTGGTTTTTCTGAAAACCAGATTGGAAGGGAGTGAAAAAGTTGGAGTTAGAGAGATAAGAGGAGAGCTGGGCAAGAACCAAGTGTTCTTGCAGTTTGGCAAGGGTGGGAAGGAGGGATATGGGATGGTAGTTCCCTGGTGAGGAAGGATCACTGCCCTTAGGTAAGGTCAGAACAATGGCATGCTTCCAAACAGGTGGGATGGCTGTCATTTTGAACGAGAGGTTGAAGAGGTCAGACAGTGGGGCAGCGATAGCCGTAGCTGAGAGATATAGCAGCTTGGGGTCCAAGTCATCAGGCGAACTGCCTTCTGATGGATTTAAGGCATTCAAGGCATCCAAGATGTCACAAGGAGTAGTTTTAGTAAAAGAGAAACAAGTAGACTGGGGCAGTATGCTTGGTGAGGTGACGGGGCACCTGACCTAGCAGAGGATAGGAGAGCAGAGGCACAAGAGGTAAAGTATGAATTAAATTCAGTAGCAACACTGAGGTGATCATTAATAAAGGTGTTGTTTATATTTGGGAGGGGGAGGGAGGAGTGGAAGGGGGGGGCAGAAGAATGAGTGGATGACTTTCCAGAATTTAGAGGGATTGTTTATATTGGATTGAAAGGTTGAGCTAAAGTAGTCTGCCTTAACCAAATGAGTGGCTTTTGTGCACTTGTTGCCAAGAGAACGATATGCATCATAGTCTTTAGGGAGTTTGAGGCTTTATGTAGCTTCCAAGCTTGGTCACGCACTCTTTGTTCAGGTGAAATCCATGGAAGGTGGCTCCCACAGACTCTGATGCATCGAAGTAGGGTGTGCTGATTCCAAATGTTGAGAAATTTACCATTGAAATATTCTGCTGCTTCGATGAGGCTATAGGGACCCAGTTTGTATGAGCTAGTCATGGAGGAGGGGAGTGAGGTTCGGAGATTTATACGATCAAGTCATTAAGATTTTATGAGGGGGCCTTGATTCTGTGACTCTTACGTACCAGAAAGGTCATAAGGTGGTCGCTTAGGGCATCTGATAATACACCAGCTTTAATTACCCTATGTGGGTGTGAGGTGAGGGCCCAGTCCATTATGGAGTGGTTCCTTGTTTTATAGTTCATCCGAGTTGGCTCAGGGATGAGCTGTGATAAGTTATGGGCATCAATTTCATTTTGTACTTTGTTCATGGTGGGGGATAACCAGTTTAAGTTGAAGTCACCCATAATATAAACTTCTCTCGAGGAAGTTTGGGATACCATGGAACTGATGAGGTCTGTAACAACAGAGGAGTGGAGGCCTGGGTGACAATAGGTACCTGCCACAAATATAAGGATGGAGAAAGGGAGAGATAGCTGTAAGATAAGCACCTCATATGTTTTCGGGACAGAGGAAGAAAGGATGGTGGCAAACTGGATAGATGAGAAGACACACTCCTCCACCTCTCCCTGACTGGTCTTGTCGAGATATAGTATAGCCCGGGATGGTGAGAGAAGGGTCACCTATTTTATTGTTAAGCCAGGTTTCAGACAGGATGATTATATCAGGACCAAGCGAAGCAACCAGAGGCTGGAGTAGATCGACTTTAGGGAGAAGGCTGCATATATTTAGGTGAAGAATTTTCAGACCACGGGGAAGGGCAGTGAAGCTTGATGGGGAAGTTCCTTGAGCAGTAGATGGGTGTGCCAAGGCACTTGGAGGGGAAGGTCCAGGGTTGGGATTTATGTCTCTGGAAGATAGGAGCAGGAGTGCAATGATAATGTGGTGAAGTTTTCCACTCTTATACCAAGGTACAGAGCAGGCTCGACTGGAGATAAGGGGGGTGTGGAGAGAAGGAAGAGCGATGGAGATGCTCTCTACCTGCCATCTCAAGGATCCAGCGTCTGTGCCCAAGTCACCAGGTGTTGGGCCTCTCATGGGCGGTGGTCATCTGTGCCAGCCTGGGGAGTGTCTCCCTGTTTCTGTGCCTCTGTCCATCTCCCCTTTGAGGCCTGGAGGAGCGGCATGCAGTGACATCAATGGTGGTGCTGCGCACGTTCTCGTACATGATGTGCCAGACATCTGCCACTTCTCTGTTGCTCAGCACAGTTGTCTCCCAGCCTCTGAAAGGGGGCAGTGTCACACCAATTACCATGCCACTCCCTGCCCAGAAGAGGAGAGCAGTCCCATGGACACTCGATGCTCCTCCCCCAAGCTGACCCGCCATTGACTCAAGCTTGTTTTTGATCTCAAATTATTAGTGCCATAGGCAGTAGTGTTACTGCTGTGTCAGAGGTCTGGACATGAATTATTTTTAAAGCCATGGAATAGTCAGCAGTGGTCTATATAAATCATGGAATGAAATTCTGCACTTTACAGAAAGCATGGTTTCAAGTCCCACAACCTACAGAATAATGTTCAACAGATTACTCAGTCTTATTCCATGGTTTACATAGAAATACTTTTCAGAATTCTCCAGATTTAAAAAACGATTCCAGACAAGCATTTTGAAAGAGAAATTGCCATTCTGCACAAATTTCTCCAGCCCAATTCTGCTCTCCATGTTGCTTTCCGTGTCATTTGCAGATCAGTTGATCCTGATGCTATTCAGGAGCTGAGGTCATCATAACCCTCTGCTTGTGACATCATTGTCAGTGCCATGCAACGTGGCTCAGCCAATCATGCCGGTCCTTCACTCCCAGCCATGTTACAAACTTCATTATGAAATTGGCATACAATATTCAGAAACCTGATTGGCTGAGGAGCTCATGTCCCAGTGCTAATATCCTAACAGAACAGCACTGTGTCTGCACTGACCTGTTCACATCGAGCAGGCACAGCTGTGCCAGCACACTTCAATTCACTTGTGCAGTACTGAACAAGCATTTGTCAATGCCGAATGTTGCTTGCTTATATGTGCTGTTTAGGCATTTGGAAGTGAAAGTACTGTGCCTAAGAACTAAGAACCCCCCCCCCAGACATCCATTGTATTATTACAGCAATCATAACAGCATAGCTCAGTTAGATAAATAAACAGAACAACTAAATCTGTATTATTACAGCAATCTTAAAACTTTACAATCATTGCTTTGTCTCCACTCCAGAGACCCTGCTGTAATATAGGACCACAGAGGACCCTGGGTGGGAGGGTGTGCAACTCTAAAGTGCCGGCAGAGCTCCATTGAGCTTGCTCACTCCCCTTCTCTCACTTGCTCGTTCTATTTCTCCCAGAGCTGCAGGCTGCCCTTTTGTACTGGGCTCCTGCTTGCATTGGCACCTTTTTCTGCCCACAAAGAAATCTGCAGCAGTCCTGACAGAGCTCCGTTGACCTCACTCACTCCCCCTCTGTCACTCGATCATTCTGTTTCTCCCAGTGCTTCAGGCTGCCCTTTTGACCTGGGCTCCTGCCTGTGTTGTCACCGTTTGCTATCCACAAAGATGTTCACAGCTGTCCCAACAGAGCTCTGTTGAGGTCACTCACACACTCACTCACTCACTCACTCACTCATTCTGTTTCTCCTGGTGCTGCAGGCTGCCCTTTTGTGCTGGGCTCCTGCCTCCATTGGCGCCTTTTTCTGTCCACAAAGAAATCTGCAGCAGTCCCGACAGAGCTCCGATGAGCTCGCTTACTCCCCTTCTCAGTCACTCGTTCCACTTCTCCTGGCACTGCAGGCTGCCCTTTTGTACTGGGCTCCAGCCTGCGTTGCCACCTTTTTCTGCCCACAAAGAAATCCCCTTCTCTCACTTGCTCGTTCTATTTCTCCTAGAGCTGCAGGCTACCCCTTTGTACTGGCCCTGCTTGCGCTTGGCACCTTCCTTTTCTGCCCACAAAGAAACTGCAGTCCCCATACAGAGCTCTGCTGAGCTTCATCACCTCTTCTCTCACCTCGCTCATTCCATTTCTCCTGGTGCTGCAGGCTGCCCTTTTGTACTGGGCTCCTGCCTGCATTGGCACCCTTTTCTGCCCACAAAAAAATCCTCAGCAGTCCTGATAGAGCTCCATTGAGCTCGATTACTCCCCCCCTCCCACTGGCTCATTCTGTTTCTCCCGCCACTGCAGGCTGCCCTTTTGTACTGGGCTCCTGCCTGCATTGATGCCTTTTTCTGACCACAAAGAAATCTGCAGCAGTCCTGACAGAGCTCAGTTGAGCTCGGTCACTCCCCCTCTCTCACTCAATCTTAATCTGTGCCAAACACTGATTTCTCAAAGTGACTGTGCTATTCTGCACTGGAAGCGAGAAAATTTATTTTGACCAGGATGTGAAAAATGATGGCTGCACTGTTCATCAGGGGTGTGAAAAAATGGCAGTGTTGAAAATCTGGCGTGAAAATATTACTAATTTGCGAGGTTACAAGGGTGCATGAAAACTGCGCAACGCACGCTCGTAACACAATCATTTTATGGACTTTCATCACATTTTCAACATAGGCATTTTAGGACCTTTGATCATGAACAGTGTCACTGTGATTTTCTTAATGTGTCCCGAACACTGATTTCCCACAGCGACTGCGCTATTTTTTTTTTTCAGTTTTTGTTGACCGGGTAAGTGCACTAGACAAATCCTGCCTATTTTCAGGCATGACCCGGGGGGAAGGGATACAGATGAATGCCAACTGACTTTGAACCAGATTAAGCTGTTGGTGGTATTTTTAGTGAATAAGGGAAATTTGGCCAGGACACCGAGGAAATTCCCCTACTGCATTGCTGGCAGTAGGGGGCTAGCGGTGATGGCAAGTTTGATCAGTTGAGGTCAGACTTGGGCAAGGATGGAAGCAGCAGAGGAGGATGGACGGAGAGTTTTTCCGTTGGAGGAATGGATGGAAAAGCAAGAACGGGTGCAGTCTGCACTGATTTCTTTACAAGAAAACAATGAAGTTTTCACATCTATGGATGATTTATCTGGTGAAGGTGTTTTGATAAGTCCAGAAAGTAATGAGAAGATTCCACCGCTTAAAATAACATTACAAGAGAAACTTAACGCTTTACAACTAGAACAGGCAAGAGTCCTGGAGGAGATTTCGGCACTGGAAGCAGAGAAATTGGTAGTTATTCACAGTTACACTGAGTGTGTTACGGAGATACTGGAATTTCTAGCATTGTGCACCGAAGAGAGCGGTGAGTGTGATTTGCCGAACGTTGTGAGACAAGTGGCAGTGGATACCTTGAATGAGGAGGTGGAACAGAAGGGTGAAGAGCAGCAAAAATCGAAACAGCACTGTTTTTCTACTTTGGAGCGAACTGCGATGGCTGGAAGCGTCGCATCGGTTACCAAGGCAGCTGAGGGTAACCCGGATGCGCACTGAAATGAATCAGGAAGTGCTGAGTCCTCGGGCCTCACTGTAGCACTCTCAAAAGAAGCTGGTTTCATTTTCTGTGGAGCGGAACAACTTTTTCTCGATAAGCAGCCATGTATTTATCAAACGGACCCACACCTGGGGAAGGGGTCTTGGAGTTTTCCTTTTCTAAACGTTTTTCACCTGGACAAGAGAAAATCGGTGACGAAGAGAAAGAAAAATGAGCGGCTGTGTTTTTTGCAAAGCAGAATCTAGGGGTACCTGTTGGGAACCGAACGAATGAGGCTTCACAGGTAAAACAGACTAAAATTACTATGGGATTGATCTCTTTACAGCAGGCCCCAATGACAGAAAACTGGTCCCCAGAGAAAGCTTTACAAGAGGCTGGTTGGACACTAAATAAAGGGTCATGGCACCCAACACCAGACTGGGATCCAAAACTTAACTTTTCACAAAATGAACCTGGGTGGAAACCAAAAGTGCCTTCAGTAGTTGTTGTGTCTGAAGGGGGGGGGGCCTGCTATAGTGGCCTCTTCAGCAGGAACTGTGACTCAGCTTAACCCAGTTCCAGTCCTGCCCCCTTTGGTAGGTGAGGAGCAGCTAGGGGTAAACAGGGAGCAAACTCAAAATGTGGAGAAGCCTCTCATGTCTGATTTATTTTCTAAAACTAAAAAAGAGGCAGCTCCTCGCAGAATTGCTGTTCGCATCAGGTATAATTTTGTGGATTACAGGGAAAAAATATATTTCAGGCACATAGGATTATTAGAGATTGGATTGAATATATTAATATACAAAAACTGTCTGGCTGTAGTGTGTCTGTCGAGCAAAAAAAGGCCTTTGATAGACTATATCATCCATTTTTATTTTTGGTGTTGAATCATTATGGAGTACCGATACATTTTGTAAATTGAATTAAAGCAGTATATGAAAACAATATCACTCATCCCCTAATTCAAACAGGAATAGGAGACGGGTTTCATGTTCCAACTGGGGTGCGTCAGGGCTGTCCACTCAGCCCATTACTGTATGTTTACACAATTGATGTTTTAATTCAGTATTTGTCACAAAAAAACATTATGGGGAAGGATTAAGCCCCCCGTTACAGGAAGAACGGGTTCAGGCTTATGCAGATGATTTATGTTTGTTCTTTATTCATTATCATCAAGTATTTTTAGATTTTATGGATGTATATTCAAGGATTTCTAATTCACAACTCAATACTTTTAACAGTCAGGGATTATTTATTGAAGTGCATCTTCCGGATACCTTTAAATGTGCAGGGCCTGAATATCTCTTCTGAACCAATTAAGATTTTAGATTTATGGTATGGAGCCCAGAATTTACCTAGTCTGAATTGGGAGAAGGACTGCACACTACTGAAAGTAAAATTAATATTTGGAAACGTTGGAAGTTGGCCAAAATTAAGCGGGTAAAAGTTCTCAAACAATTCATTATACCAAAGTTACTATATATTGCTCACATATTTCTGATTCCTATAAAATTAGAAACTAGATTATATAGTTTGTTTTTCCAAATGGTGTGGGGAAATAGACTTAATCCCATTAAATGTCAATACACATATTTACCAGAAAAAAATGGGGTTTTGGAATGATAGATCCAGTCCCCCCCCCCAACATTATTCTAGACAGTGTCAGTGGCTCGTAGGTAGCAACTTTCCTCTGAGGCCGGGAGATCAGAGGGCTGTGGGTTCAAGTTCCCACATCTGGCACCTGGGATATTATCCCAATACTGACACTGTAGTGCAGCAAGAGAGGGGTGCCACACTTCGAGGTGCTGTCTTTCGGATGAGACGTTAAACTGAGGTCCCATCTGCCTGGATTGGTGGTAGTTCAGGTGGATGTTAAAGATCCCATTGCACTTATCGAAAAAAAAAGAGTAGGGGAATGTCCCTGGTGTCCTGGCCAAATTTCCCTCATTCACTAAAAAAATACCACCAACAGCTTAATCTGGTTCAGGTTTCAGTTGCTTACCATCTGTATCTCCTCCCCCCGGTTGCCCCTGAAAAAGGGACTTCTAGGCCCAGTGGGCTTACTGGGTCAACAAAATTCAACAGCTACATTGCATCAAATCTAAGGGGTGGATGGGATTCGTCACCCCTGAATGAAGGTCAATTAATATAAAATGTGTTATATAGGTACTTTTCAGCATGGCTGATAGATTCCCCCAAAACCTATTCCCCTTTATTTATCCCTAGTTTTTTTTTTTACCAATTGCCAAAAAATTATTTAAATGGAAGTTATCTGTGCAAACAGTGAGGGAAAGTACAGGAAACAATTATACAATAAGGTAATGCAGCATCTGTACCCAAATGAACCTGCCTTCAAGAATTGTCCGACAGGAGATACCAAACTGGTGCTCCAGAGGTTAAATAATTCAAGACTACCAAATTATATGTGGGACCTTATATGGCTGTCAGTATACGGCAGGATTGAGGTAAGAGGCAATGCAAAATATAAGGCTCGATCAGAAAGAAATTGTCCTTATTTACTTTGTATTAATAAAGAGGAAACAGTGGAACATTTTTTTCTTTGATTGTACTTATGCCAAGTCTCTTTGGAAATTTCTAGCAGTGCGGTGAAAACTGAGGTAGTTATGCAATTTAGATTATGATATTTTGGTTTTGGGTAAATTCACTCAGTTAAAGACAAAGTATCATATTGGAACTTTACATATATTGTGTAGTGCATTAATATATTATCTATGGCAGGCTCGATGTCAATGGGTATTATATCAGAAACAAATGCCTTATGAGATAGTAAGCTTTTTGGTATAGGTGCCTAGAGAGAGTATATCTTACGGATATAGGATTTGCATCCACCAAGCAGGTACAAAATTGGTGGCAAGGATTGACTTACTTTATTAAATACAAATAAGTTAGGAGATACAGGATATGACCTAATGTAACTACAGGGTATAGGATATACAGAAGGGAAATGGGATGATTAGAAAGTGACTTAAGAAAGACATGTGTATATATGATTTAAGTGTGAGTTAACACTGATTGTTTTCTTTTGGTTTCAGCTATGTCACGTTAAACTGTTAGTGTATAATTTGTTTTTGATTATTTTTTGGATTTGTATATTCTTTAGTGTGATTTAACACTGTTTTATGAATTTTGTTTTTGATGTTATTATAATAGAAAATTCCCCTACTCTTTTCAATAAGTGCCATGGGATCTTTAACATCCACCTGAACTACCACCAATCCAGGCAGATGGGACCTCGGTTTAACATCTCATCTGAAAGACGGCACCTCAGAAGTGCAGCACCCCTCTCATGCTGCACTGCAGTGTCAGTACTGGGACATTAACCCAAGTGCCAGATGTGGGAACTGAAACCACAGCCCTCTGATCTCCCAGCCTCAGAGGCGAGTGTGTTACCTACTGATTTTTTACAGCAGATTGTCAACTCAGGCATTTTGGTGCTCCGATCATGAACAGTGTCACTGTGATTTTCTTTATCTGTGCCGAACAATGATTTCCCACAGCGACCACGCATCTCTGCGCTGAAAGTGTGAAAACATACTTCAGCCATGTTGTGAAAAATGACAGCTGTACTGTTCATAAGGAAGTGTGGAAAAATGCCACTGGTGAAAATCTGGACTGAAAATATTACAAAGTCATGAACTAACGAGGATGCGTGGAAACTGCGCAATGCTCACTCGTAACACGGTCATTTTATGGATTTTTGTCACCAAATGTTCAACATAGCCATTTTAAGACCTCTGCTCATGAACAGTGTAACTGTGATTTTCTTAATCTGTCCTAAACATTGCTTTCGCACACCAACAGCACCATTGTGCGCTACATGTGCAAAAACACATTTTGGGTGACATATGAAAAATTGCAGTTGTACTGTCCATAAGGAAGTGTTAATAAAATGGCAATGTTGAAAATCTGGAGTGAAAATATTAAATTTGCAAACTTACGAGCATGCATAGGAACTGTGCAACGCACGCTCGCAAAACAGTCATTTTTTGGAATTTTTTCACCAAATTTTCAACATAGCCATTTTAACACCTCACCTTATGAACGGTGTCACTGTGATTTTCTTAATTTGTCCCATACATTGATTTCGCACACCGACTGCGCCATTGTGCGCTACATGGGTAGAAACACATTTTGTGTGAGATGTGAAAAATGACAACTATACTACTCATGAGAAGGTGTGGTAAAATGGCAATGTTGAAAATCTGGAGTGAAAATATTGAAAATTCGTGAACCATTTAGCCGCATGTGAACTGTTCAACCAACAGAAACAGTAATTCTTGGAATTTTTTCACCAAATTTTCAACATAGCCATTTTAAGACCTTGTTCATGAACAGTTTCACTGTGATTTTCTTAATTTATCCCGTACATTGATTTCACGACACCAACTGCGCCATTGTGCCTACTTTACGGAAACACGCTTTGGGTGAGATGTGAAAATGTGACAGCTATACTACTCATAAGAAGGTGTGGCAAAATGGCAATGTTGGAAATCTGGAGTGAAAATATTGAAAATTCGTGAACTTACGAGCGTGCATAGGAACTGTACAACGCACGCTCGTAAAACAGTCATTTTTTGGAATTTTTTCACCAAATTTTCAACATAGCCATTTTAACACCTCACCTCATTAACAGTGTCACTGTGATTTTCTTAATTTGTCCCGTACATTGATCTCACCCACCGACTGCGCCATTGTGCGCTACATGGGTGGAAACACATTTTGGGTGAGATGTGAAAAATGACAGCTGTACTGCTCATAAGAAGGTGTGGTAAAATGGCAATGTTGAAAATCTGGAGTGAAAATATTGAAAATTCACTAACTCACGAGCTGCGTTGAAACTGCGCAATGCACGCTCGTAAAACAGTCATTTTTAGGAATTTTTTCACCAAATTTTCAACATAGCCATTTTAAGACCTCTGCTCATGAACAGTGTCACTGTGATTTTTGTAATTTGTCCTGAACATTGATTTCACACACTGACTGTGCCATTGTGCGCTACATGGGCGGAAACATATTTTGGGTGAGATGTGAAAAATGACAGCTGTACTGCTCATAAGAAGGTGTGGTAAAATGGCAATGATGAAAATCTGGAGTGAAAATATTGAAAATTCGTGAACTTATGAGCCTTCGTGAGGAACTCGCGCAATGCACGCTCATAAAACAGTCATTTTTGAATTTGGCTCCAAATTTTAATGAGGTTTTGGGACCCTTCTCATGAATGATGTCACTGTCATGGCATTATTCAGGCCTGGAGGATTTTGCAGTCACTGCGAAATCACCTTCGGCCCCAATAACGCCATGACAGTGACATCATTCATGAGAAGGGGTTCCAAAAACCCCATGTTGAAAATTTGACGCAAAAATTCCAAAAAATGCCTGAGATATGCAACAAAGTTGAAAACCCCCTATCTACATAGAAACAGAATTTGACGGCAGATAAGGACCGCTTGGCCCACCCAGTCTGCCCATTTCCCTGCCTACTGGATAAGCTGCAGATCCTAGTTAACCAGCAGCCTACTTCTTCCTACCCCCACCCCCTAGAATTGACTTATGACTGTCCCATGCATGCTTGAATTCCACCACTGTTTTTGACTCCACGACCTCCTCCAGAAGGCCGTTGCATGCATCCACAACCTCTCTGTGAAAAAATACTTCCTTAAATTACCTCTGAGCCACCCCCATCTTCAAATTGTGCCCCTTGTTCTTGCACACCTCTTTTTGAAAGATGCTACCCTCTTGGACTTTGTTGATTCCTTGAGGTACTTGAAAGTTTCTATCATGTCCCCTCCCTCCTTTCCTCAAGGCTATACATATTAAGCTCCTTAATTCTCTCTTCATATGTCTTCTGGTGCAGAACCTGCACCATTTTAGTTGCCCTCCTGGACAGCTTCCATCCTGTCTATGTCTTTGTGAAGACTGGGTCTCCAGAACTGCGCAGTACTCAGATGGGGTCTGACCAGCTGTCTGTACAGAGGGATAATAACTTCCTGTCTTCTACTGGTGATGCTCTCCCTATGCATCCCAGTATCCCCCCAGCCCTCCTTGCTGCCCTCTCACATTGCTTGCCCACCTTTAGGTCATCTGATATGACTACCCCAGGTCCCTTTCCATTTTGTTGTTGTTAATATCTCACCCCCATTGGTACTCTTCCCTGGATTTTGTTTCCAGGTGCATTACCTGCACTTCTTAGCATTGAATCTAAGCTGCCATACATTTGACCATTCCTCTAACCTTGCCAAGTCCCTTCTCATCCTTTCCACCCCACCTTGTGCATCAACTCTGTTGCAGATCTTTGTGTCATCTGCAAAGAGACATACTTTTCCTTCCAGTCCCTCTGCAATGTCGCTTATAAAGACATTGAGGAGGACCGGTCCTAATACTGAACCATGCAGTACCCCACTAGTAACCCCCCTTTCTTCAGAGTGGACTCCATTTACTATTACTCTCTTTGTCCTATTCTCCAGCCAATTTTTTACCTAGGCTGTCATCTTGGGACCCACTCCCAGGCTAGCTAACCTGTATATTAATCTTTTGTGTGGGACTGTGTCAAATGCCTTGCTAAAGTCTAGGTAGGCCACGTCCACAGCCCCTCCCTGATCTACTACTTCGGTCACCCAGTCAAAGAAATCTATCAGATTTGTCTGGCATGACCTTCCTGCTGTGAATCCATGCTGCCTTGGGTCCTGTGCCCTCTGGCCTCTAGATACTGACAATTCTTTCCTTCAGAAGTGATTCCATCATTTTCCCTACCACTGAGGTTAAACTAACAGGTCTGTAGTTTCCTGCTTCTGCCTTGCTCCCATTTTTGTGAAGGGGAATCACAACTGCCCTCCTCCAGTCCTCAGGTACCACCCCATCCTCCCATGATTTGTTAAACAGGGTAGTCAGTGGTGTCGCTAATTCTACCCTTAGTTCTTTTATAATTCTGGGATGAATCCCATCAGGCCCCATTGCTTTGTCCACCTTCAGTTTTAAGAGTTCTTTCAGAACCCTTTCTTCTGTAAATGGGCTGGTATCAACTTCTGTATCCAGAGTATCTAGCCCATTATACAGCTTACCGGCATTTCCTCAGTTCACGGTCGGCTTTGAAGAGTGCAGACGTGTTCCCGGTCCACCAAAGATCGTCATGCTGAGGTCCGGAGGTAAGTATGGGGTGAAGGGGGTGTGGGGAGGCAGGGTGCGCAGTGGGTGGGTGCGGGGTTGTGGAGGGGGCCAGGGAGACTATGGGACTGTTTTTCTTTACAGGTGTTCTTTTTGTTTCCAATGATGGTGCGGGACGTTTGCCATGCTGGGGTGGGCTCCCAGCATGGCACAAGGATGGTTGGGGGGGCGTTCAGCCGATGGGGGATTGGGCACCCCGTCACCCAAAGCATTGATTGCCACGCTGGGGTGGGCTCCTAGCATGGCACCCAGTACTCGGGGGGGTGAGGACAGTGGAGCCGATGGGGGATTGGGCACCCCCCGTTGGCTATATCATGAGTTGCCACGCTGCGGTGGGCACCCAGCATGGCATTTGGAAGGCTTTGGGGGGGCCAGGGGAGCACAGCACAGCCGAGGGATTGGGCACCCCATCGTGATACATGTGTGCATGCATGCATGCTGGGGGCGCGGATGCCATGCAAGGCAGTCTGTATGGGGAGCTGCATGAGCAAGTGGATATCGCTGCTCACTGAAGCGTAGTCCCCTTTGAACTGTATGCCACTGCATTTTGAGCTTCTCATAGACAGCTCCAGCATGCATTGGCTTACAGGGGCTGCACCTGCCAACACACTGACTGAATTGGAAGAGGGGGTGACACACCTCCAAAATCTCGGATGATGGCACTATGTGTCTTGCACATGCGTGCAAGCAAACATAACAAACATAATAAATGTATCTTAATTTTTGAAGACCAGGTTTTTTCCTTGTGCTTGCATATGTGACGTATGAATGAGGGATCCACTCACTGTAGATCAAGGGAGGATGTGAAATGGCGCAGATACGTGGGGGGTGAACAAAGTGGTAGACAGTAAGCTCTACCAGAGCTTCAGGTTGATGTAGCACAGCTGGACTAAGGCAAGGGAGGATGTGAAATGGTACAGGTACATGGGGGGTGAACAAAGTGGTAGACAGTAAGCCCTACCAGAGATTCAGGCTGATGTAGCACAGCGATACATGGGGGGGTGAACAAAGTGGTAGACAGTAAGCCCTACCAGAGCTTCAGGCTGATGTAGCACAGCTGGACTAAGGTAAGGAAGGATGTGAAATGGTACAGGTACATGGGGGGGTGAACAAAGTGGTAGACAGTAAGCCCTATCAGAGATTCAGGCTGATGTAGCACAGTGATACATTGGGGGGTGAACAAAGTGGTAGACAGTAAGCCCTACCAGAGCTTCAGGCTGATGTAGCACAGCTGGACTAAGGTAAGGGAGGATGTGAAATGGTACAGGTACATGGGGGGGTGAACAAAGTGGTAGACAGTAAGCCCTACCTGAGCTTCAGGCTGATATTGCACAGCTGGACTAAGGCACAAGAACCCACGGCATGTTCTTATAGTCCCCATTTATATGTCCATTTATGTTCTTACAGCGCTGATTGCCTAACTGAGCCAAGATGTAAAACAGATACTAAAATGTTAGGTTTATTTCAGGTGACCAGGATCGTAGTGGGGAGAGGGGGCAAGTGAAACAATGTCCTGAGAATGTGCTTAAACTTATTAACCGTTGCTGTGTCATGAAGTGATACACCGGTCCAGAATCCCTATACGTTCAAATTCTGTTTGCAGCCTAAAGGTGCTTAGGTGGATTGGCATTTACATTACTCAGTGGCAAATCTTTTTCATACTTTTTGTGATCATCGGTTAAGATATAACCACTAACTGATGAGACACTTGGGGGCATGAAACTGTGCTACCAGCTAAGTTGCATTTGCAAAGCCCTGAATATTTATCTGTTGGTAATGAAATGAAAACTGTCAGCTGATAACATTTAGCCACTGTCCATTGCACAGAATAGACATCTCACTGATAGATCTGTAGCAAAGGGACACGCACTTGCCAATAACACCACTACAGCTCCAGACACTGAAGAAAGAAGTTCATGCATTTTCATGACTGTTAACTTTTTCAGCATTTTAAAACAGTTACTTAGCCTCTGCACTAAGATGTTACACATCGCTGAACTGAATTGTGACACCAGAATCCCTGCGACCAACATTTGTCAGCAAAAGTGAATTTAAAAAATCAATAGATGTATAAAATGGTAAGTAACATGAGTCAATAACAACATATCTGCATGTAATACTTGGCTTAAAATTTGAGCACCACCATGTTCCGCACCACAGCGTTAAACAGGGATGACATTTATAATTCAGCTAATGTCAAGCAGTTTTCGAGCCATAAAAAGAATTACTGTATCAGTATGATGGCAGCAACGGGATCAGGAAATTATGAAATAAAATGCAACAGCACCCCCATCGGCCATATGTTGTGCGGGTGGAGGGAGTGCATGAGCACCTGGGGTGGGCTGTTAGGCAGCTTCAGATTCGCTGGAGAAAAGGGCGGATTCGATTCTGAGCTACGGTTGAATTTGTGTTTTCTTTTTCTATACCTAGTTTTCGCAATTTTGTTAGGGCACATGTTCAACCCTAAGGTGTTTAGGGTCACAAGGTGATGTGACTTCATTGAGCATCTGACGTGAGAAAGAGCTGTGTGATTCTAAATGCCAGCTCATGGCAATTCAGAGAAAAAAAAAATTTGAAGCTGCATTACCAGACTAAGTGTGCAGTTTAGTGAATTACCACACAGGGGTGTGTATATGACAGCACTAAAAGGCGCATTAAAGTGCTTCAGTCATGAAAACCTCCCCCACTGGCTGCTGCTGAAATGCATAGCAGTATGTTTTCCTTTGTGCATTCTGGCTGTTCTTTGCTTCAGCTGCAGGTAGTACAGTATGCTCAAGTTCGTTTGTATAGGTTTTAGCAGCGGGGAGTTTACATTGTCAGAGTCTAGTAAGAGAAAACGCTTGGAATTACACATGCAACAAAGTCTGAGTTTTCACATCAAATGCA
Source organism: Neoceratodus forsteri (assembly GCA_016271365.2). Classification (NCBI taxonomy): domain Eukaryota; kingdom Metazoa; phylum Chordata; order Ceratodontiformes; family Ceratodontidae; genus Neoceratodus; species Neoceratodus forsteri. The sequence goes on from CM028138.1 coordinate 664,262,064, forward strand.
GAGGTATTTTTTTTCTGGAAGATTAGAACCCATGGAGTCCATGAAGGTGTACTTTGGAGAGCTGGCATGTGTAAGGACTGTTAGGCACCCACACATTTTGGTGGTCCTGCTGTGGCAGGGAAGAGTTTATTAAAGTAATGATGTGTGGCTTGTCTCTCTAAGCTAGACAAGACTACACCATCCTATCAAGTAACCAACACAGTTGATCTGTGTGTGTGTGGGGGGGGGAGCTGCTCACTGAAGCGTAGCTCCCTCTTTCAACTGTATTTTCAACTGCTGTCATAGACAGCTCTAGCGGTGACTGGAGAACTGTGACCATGCCTGCAAACACACTGACTGAATTGGAAGATGCTGACACACCTCTGAAAAACTCAGATGATGGTACTATGTTTCTTGCACATACGTGCAAGCAAACATAAAAATGGGTATGTTGAAAGTTTGGAGTCAAAATATTAAAAATTAGTAAACTTATGAGTGAATGTTGAAATATTGCAATGTTCAGTCACAACCTGGGTGTTTTACCATATTTGTACACCAAATTTCCAGCATAGCCTTCTTATTACCCCACCTCATGAACCCATAGGTAAAAATGTCAAATGCCTGCCAGAACATCATTCTGTGCCACTGAAACATCATTTTGCGCCACAGGTGCTAAAACACATTTTGGTCAGGATTTGAAAAATGGTACTATAATGCTTGTGAGGTGGTATGAAAAAATGGCTATGTTGAAAATGTGAGGTCATAATATTTAAAATTATAAAAGTTACGAGCGAGCATAGAAAAATTTCATCAGAGATAATTTTACATTTTTACATAAGCTTGACCCTAAATTAACATTTTCAGGACCCTACCCTTTAACAAGGGCAGTAAAATGTCCAAATCCTGCATGAAAGGTGATTTAACCAAGTGACTGCAAAATCACTTTTCAGGCCTGATTTGCATAATTCTACCACCACTGGTCATGAGGTGGGGTCCCAAAAAGGGTATGTTGGAAATTTGGGGGCAAAATATGCATAAATGACAAAGTTATGTATCAAAGTTCAAAACCCAATTGAAATATACTGAACCGCACTCACTTTACTTTCTCATACTGTAATCACTGGTTCCAGCAGTAAGATGTGTTTTTGATCAGATGGAGAGTGGATCTTCTTCCTGGGACATTTTTAGGTGAATGAGCATGTGTGAGCAGTATGGAGGGGTGTAGGGTGGTGGATGCTTAATTGGAGGTCGGGGTATGGTGGCATGTATGTGTCGATGACAGATCAGTGAGGGATCATTTTCTCTTTTGCATGTGTTTGAAAAAAAATGCATTGAGAGATGGTTTTCTTTATTTCACGGGGCTTGGGCACTGCACTGTCGGGCTCATATTTAGTGGCACCAGGTGTGAGCACCTTGGTGCCACCACCTATGTAATGGGCTTGTGACTTGAGGGGGTCAAGAAAAGTGACACAGAGGGTAGGCAACCTGTCCATTTATACATATATATATATATATATATATATATATATATACACACAAAGATTGTGAAGAGCAAGTAGGTCATCTGGAGGGGAGGGGTAGAAAGAAGCAGCACCAGGAGAGGGCATCCTGGTCTGCGGAATGGATTAAATAGCTAGATAGATAGATAGATAGATAGATAGATGGTGGACAAAACAATGGGATCTGATGGGATTCACCTCAGAATTCTAAAAGAACTAAGGGGAAAACTAGTGACACCACTGTCTACCCATTTTAACAAATCATGGGAGGATGGTGTGGTACCTGAGGACTTGAGGAGGGCAGATGTGATTCCCTTTCACAAAAGTGGGAACAAAACAGAGGCAGGAAACTATAGACCTGTTAGTTTGACCTCAATGGTAGGGAAAATGATGGAATCGCTTCTGAAAGAAAGAATGGTTGAGTACCTAGAAGCCAGTGGGGCATAGAACCCTATGCAGCATGGATTCACAGCAGGAAGGTCATGTCAGGTGAATCTAATAGGTTTCTTTGACTGGGTGACCAAAGTAGTAGACCAAGGAGGGGCTGTGGACATGGCCTACCTAGACTTTAGCAAGGCATTTGACACAGTCCCACACAAATGATTAATAAACAAATTAGCTAGCATGGGAGTGGGTCCCAGGGTGGTAGCCTGGGTAAAAAAAATTGTCTGGAAAACAGGACACAGAGGGTAATAGTAAATGGAGTCCACTATGAAGAAAGGGGGGTTACTAGTGGGGTACCGCAGGGTTTAGTACTTGGCCTGGTCCTTTTTAATGTCTTAATAAGTGACATTGCAGAGGGACTGGAAGGAAAACTATGCCTTTTGCAGACAACACAAAGATCTGCAACAGGGTTGATACACAAGGGGGGGTGGAAAGGATGAGAAGGGACTTGGCAGGGTTGGAGGAATGATCAAAATTATGGTAGCTTGGATTCAGTGCAAAGAAGTGCAAAGTAATGCACCTGGGAAACAAACACCCAGGGGAAGAGTACACAATGTGGGGGGGGGGGTACTAGCAACAACAAAAAAGGAAAAGGACCTGGTGGTAGTCATATCACATGACCTAAAGGTAAGTAAGCAAGCATTGTGAGAAGACAGTAAGGAGGGCTGGAGGGATACTGGGATGTATAGGGGAAAGGCATCAGGAAGTTGTTATCCCTCTATACAGACAGTTGGTGAGACCCCATCTGGAGTACTGCGTGCAGTTTTGGAGACTCCATCTCCGCAAGGACATAGACAGGATGGAGGCAGTCCAGGGAAGGGCAACTAAAATGGTGCAGTGTCTACACCAGAAGCCATACGTAGAGAGACTAAAGGAGCTTAATGTGTATACCCTTGAGGAAAGGAGAGAGAGAAGGGGGACATGATAGAAACTTTCAAGTACCTCAAGAGAATCAACAAAGTTCAAGAGGATAGCATCTTTCAGAAAAAGAGATGTGCAAGAACAAGGGGGCACAATTTGAAGATAGAGGAAGGATGGCTCTGGGGCAATGTGAGGAAGTATTTTTTCATGGAGAGGGTGGTGGACGCATGGAATGGCCTTCCTGAGGAGGTTGTGGGGTCAAAAACAGTGGGAGAATTCAAGAATTCATGGGGCAGACATAAGGCAATTATAGTGGGGGGGTAGGAAGACGTAGGCTGTTGGTTAACCAGGATCTGCAGCTTATCTAATAGGTAGGGAAATGGGCAGACTGGGTGGGCCAAGTGGTCCTTATCTGCTGTCAAAGTGTACGTTCTGATGGATAGATAGAGAGATAGAAAGATAGATAGACAGACAGATAAATGATATGCAGACATAGATAGGCAGGGAGAACAGGGCAGGGATTGGTGGCTCACTGCTGTTACTGCAGCTATGGATACAGAAGTCAACAAAATCCCACTGTTCTCATACAGAGAATGTGGGTGAATGATTCCTCTCACTAAGCTGGGCAACCCTGATTTTAGGGTGCACAGAAAAGGTATTTCTGGCAACTTTAAAAAACAAACAAACACCAGAATCTAGCTAAATGGGTCCCGTTTAGCTAGGTTCAGGTGTTTTTTTTTTAAAGAGGTCATTTTATGTATTTTCAGTGTTTGCAAGTTTAAAAACCTAAAAAGAAAATAGTAGCCATCTCGACTGGTTATTTTCACACGCTAAGTATTTTTTCCCACGACACGTAACTCAGGGAAAAAGGCACTCATGATGTTTTTTTACCTTCCAATATGTTTTTTTTTTCCACCAGTCAAACTTGCACATTAACTCAAAAATTGTTAAACTGTTCTAACTCTAACAAGCATTTGTCAATGCTGAACGTTCACTTGCAGGTATTTGCAGTGGTGTTTGGCATGTATGGTGCTTTACCCTAATGACCTGTGCGATTGCTGGTATTTGCACAATAAATTTTCAGCATGACCTTTTTGTTACCCCCATTGTGCGCTACATAGGCAGAAACACGTTTTGGGCAGGATGTGAAAAATGACAGCTGTACTGCTCATAAGGAAGTGCGGTAAAATGGCAATGTTGAAAATCTGGAGTGGAAATATTGAAAATTCGCAAACCCACGAGCGTGCGTGGGAAATGTGCAATGCACGCTTGTAAAACAGTCGTTGTTAGGAATTTGTTCACCAAATTGTCAACATTGGCATTTTAAAACCTCTGCTAATGAACAATGTCACTGTAATTGTCTTACTGTGTACCATACATTGATTTTGCACACCGACTGTGCCATTGTGCACTACATGGGCGGAAACACGTTTTGGGCAGGATGTGAAAAATGACAGCTGTACTGCTCATAAGGAGGTGTGGTAAAATGGGAATGTTGAAAATCTGGAGTGAAAATATTGAAAATTCGCAAACTTACGAGCGTGCGTAGGAACTGCACAACGCACGCTCATAAAACAGTTATTTTTAGGAATTTGTTCACCAAATTTTCAACATAGCCATTTTAAGATCTCTGCTCATGAACAGTGACACTGATTTTCTTAATGTCCCATACATTGATTTCACACAACGACTGTGCCATTGTCGCTATGATGGGCGGAAACACATTTGGGCAAGATGTGAAAATGACAGCTGTCCTGTGATAAGAGGTGTGGTAAATGGCAATGTTGAAAATGTGGAGTGACAATATTGAAAATTTCAAACTTACGAAGGCATAGTAGCCGCGCAATGAACACTCGAAACAGTCATTTTAGGAATTTTGTCACCAAATTTTCAACACAGCAATTTTAAGACCTCTGCTCATGAACAGTGTCACTGTGGTTTTCTTAATGTGTCCCATACATTGAGTTCGCAAGACACGACTGCGCCATTGTGCGCTACATGGGCGGAAACATGTTTTGGGCAGGATGTGAAAATGACAGCTGTACTGCTCATGAGTAGGTGTGGAAAATGGCAATGTTGAAAATCTGGAGTGAAAATATTGAAAATTGCAAACTTACAAGCATGCGTAGAACTGCGCAACGAGACCTCGTGAAACAGTCATTTTAGGAATTTTTCACCAAATTTTCAACATAGCCATTTTAAGACCTCTGCTCATGAACAGTGTCACTGTGATTTTCTTAATGTGTCCCATACATTGATTTTGCACACCGACTGTGCCATTGTGCGCTACATGGGCGGAAACATGTTTTGGGTGAGATGTGAAAAATGACAGCTGTACTACTCATAAGGAGGTGTGGTAAAATGGCAATGTTGAAAATCTGGAGTGAAAATATTGAAAATTCGCGAACTTACGAGCCTGTGTAGGAACTCGCAATGCACGCTAAAAAACAGTCATTTGAATTTACCAATTCAACAGGGGTTTGGGACCCTCTGAACTGTCATGGCATTATTCAGACCCAGCGGTTGATTTTCGCGCAGTGACTGCGAAATCACCCTTCGGCCGAATAACGCCATGACAGTGACATCATTCATGAGAAGGGGTCCCAAAAACCCCATGTTGAAAATTTGGTGCAAAAATTCCAAAAAATGCCTGAGATATGCAACAAAGTTGAAACCCCTATCTAGCCCATTATACAGCTTACCGGTATTTCCTCAGTTTGCGGTCGGCTTTGAAGAGTGCAGACGTGTTCCTGGTCCACTGAAGATTGTCGCCAAGCTCCGGAGGTAAGTATGTGAGGGGGTGGGGAGGCTGGGTGCACAGTGGTGGGTGCAGGTTGTGGGAGGGGGATTGGGAGACTACGTGATCGTTTTTCTTTACAGGTTAAAAAAAAGACTAGCGTGCCATATGCTGGGTGGGCCTCAGCGTGGCAGAAGATGGCTGGGGCCGAGGAGCCGACGAGGGATTGGGCACCCCGCTGGCAAAGAAAATTGACGCTTGCCATGCTGGGGTGGCCCCAGCATGGCAGAAGGATGGCTTGGGGGCCATGGAGCTAACGGGATTGACACCCCATAGGCAAACAACATTTGCCATGCTAGGGTGGGCTCCCAGAGTGGCACCAAAGCTTTGGGGGCAGCGTGATGCGGGGAGGGCGGACGCCAGGTGGGGCGGTGACGCTGGTGTTTCAGTATGATGGTTTTGAAGTGAAGACCACCACTGTCATACAGAGCTCCCGCACCCATTGGTGCAGGACCACCACGCCTGCTCAACGGAGCACTGGATTGCAAGGGAGAAGCACAACTTCAAAGTGTGCTACTCTCCCAAAACGTTCCTTGCGCTTCGCACTAGCGAACGTAAAAATGGTATAATATTTTTTCACCAAACTTTTGAAAGACACACCCTTGGCACAGACCCCTTCAAACCTGAACATTTCATGAAAATAAATCCACACCATCTAGGCTGTAGGCGAGAGCAAAAAATACACAATGTTAGGTATAGGTTTTTTTTTTTGTCTCCATATCTCGAAAACCACACACGATGCCATCATGAACCTTTTCACATTTGAGACTGACAGCCTGACCATGCATGCCACATTTTGGGTTATTTCATCAAACAAAGCCAAAGGCATTAAGGTACAAAAATTGGGTTTTAACATTGAACCCCCTTTTAAACCCTAATTATAGGGGCCCTATCATGCCCCTATAATAAATTAATTGCAAAAAACTGTGCTGATGCAGACATTAAGGTTGAAGAATACAAAATGCACAAAGTAGGGAAATTAAACACATTAGGGTTTTTGGTCTTCAGAATATTGGTGAATCGGTGGTGGGAACTTCTTTGGGGTTGTCAGCCCTCATGCTCACCACCTCCTCCCAAGCCCGTAGCCTCCTGTCCAAAGCACAAGGTACAGCTCCAAGCCAGTGCCTCATAGTGATACACTCTTCAAAGGTGGAGAAGTATGTCTCACCACATGTTTCCCACAGCATCTTTCATGGCTTTCTTCACGCGGGGCCCTGCATAAAGAAAAACAAATATGTCTGATCTTGTTTATTCAGGAGATGGGGTGGGCATGAGGGTTGACAACCCCAAGGAAGACCCCATCACTGATTCGCCAATATTCCAGAGATCCAAAACTCTAAATGTTTTTCATTTCCGTACATCATGCGCTATGTGTTCTTCAAGCCTTATGTCTGCATTAATGTTGTTTTTTTGCAATTAATTTCCCTTCTTTTTCTGATAGTGGAATCCTATCCTCATTCTTGAGACCTGCACGAAATGAAACAAACAGAGTACTGGAGTTATTTCTAGCCCTGCTTCACCTAACTAACCAATCAACGAACCAACCAAGTGAAAGACAATGTCTTAATACTTGTAGTTACACCGGTGCATTGCATGATGGTACGGTGTAACGATGGAATTACAGGTATTATAACTACTAGCTGAGATACAGTACTGCTACTGATAAGGATTCCTTACTTGGGCCCCGTGGATTGTGGGATTCTGGAGGGAACATCTAGTTGTACCGGTAACATGAAAATAGCAACGTGGTCACAAAGGATTTGCAGCTGTTTATTAACTAACTGGGACAAACAAGGTACACTAAGCATAATACAATACTTTTCTAATACATGTGATCAGTATCCTCCAACGTCAGTGATGATATCCATTGGATCTGTTGACATGAAGAGGAAAATGGGTTGTTATTATAATCAATAAAGGTACTGACCGGCTGTGTAGAGTGGAAAGGGTTTGTATGTTAATTTGGGGGTTTAAAGTGGGTTGACTGGTAGGGTACATCCTGGTACCATGGCAGTGAGCCAGGTTTATGAATAGACTTGGATCATTCGTGGAGGCCAGCACTGGGGATGCGGAGAGGATTCAGCATCGCTGCACCCACTCTCCTCTCACGGGGGTTGGGGATCAAGTTGCCTTGCTCATCGATCATTGTTAGGGCAGGATGGAGCCACCACCTTTTGCATGCCCTGCAACACTGACAGAGCAATGGACTGCCAAAGTGGGTGGCAAAGGGGGGGGGCAGACATCCATCCCTCTCCTATCCCTTTTATGGGGGAATCTGTGGGGGGGTGGGTACCAAAGGTACACGGTAAGTTCCTGAGATTGAGAGTGACAGGATTGGGTTGCTGACAGCATTAGGGAGCCTGTTGTTGGTTCAGAGCCTGCAGCCCCCCAACCTTCATCCCACCTGGCACACTTTGCCACATTTCTCTTGCCACCCTACTTTTCCAGACATAGTTCATGGGCCCATCAGGCCTCGACACGCACATCAACCCCTTTTGAGGGAAGGCTCCCTGACCCACCAGAACACAGCTCTGTCTCTCCCCAGGGTGGGGCCAGTGTCACACACCCCAATGCCTTTCTCCCAGACTTGGCCATTTAGCCAGCTCACTGAGCTCTCACCGAATGCAGATCACTGGCACAAGAAGGCAACGTGGCCCCCACCGGACCAATGGCCATCTCTTCCCTGCAAAAAAAGTTACTTCATAATTTTTTTTGTAAGTTTTGACCCCCCAAATTACATCATAGGGTTTTTATGACCCCCCTTTCTGAACATGGCAGGTGTCATTCATAAATATTGGACAAAATGCCATTTTGCACCATTGGTGCAAAATCACATTTTGGCCAAGTTTCAAAAATGGCGGGTATCAGGTTCATGAGGTGGTGTGAAAAAAGGTTATGTTGAACACTTGGGGTTGAAGTATTGAAAATTATTAAAGTTATGAGCAAGCATTGAAAAATGTCAATGTACCTTCATAACTTTGTTGTTTTTTAATATTTTGACCCCAAATTTTCAACATAGTCTTCTTAGGTTCTATGTCATAACAGCAAAAATAAAACAGTACCAGATATGACAATGAGTGCACTTTGTCAAAAACTGATACAGCGACTCTGCACTACACTGAAACCATGATCAGTGATGGTCCCAACACTCTCACCAGGACCAATATCTGCTATATTTTTGTGCAAGGGGCTATGCCCCATGCACCCCCATGCAGGGTGCTTTGCCCCCTGCAACTCCCTTAATTATAATCAACTCTGAGGGGGAGCCTGACACTGGGGTAAGGTGACAACTCAGGAGGGGGCTATTCATTGGAGGGGATTCAAGTCATCAGAAAGGAGGAATGGGGGACCGTGGAACACAAATCCAGGGATTGAGGAATAGGAGCAAAAAAAAAATGTTAAGTGCCAACCACACAATCAAAATTTTACATGCACCCCTAGCCAGCCCAGAAACCAGGACTTCCTACACCGTAGCCATACACTACCTCTACCACACCAGATGGCCAACTGGGATCTACTTGCCAAACTGCCTACCATATCCTCATTTACATTAGCCCCCTCCTATCATCGCTCTGTCTTCCCATCACAGTTATTGTTTCCCTAAACTCGCTCTTTCAACATTCTATATCCTTCCATACTCACACTTTACACAGGCGGTCAAATTGAGTTCGCTCAAATTGAGTCACCCAGTTTGACTCGCTTATATCACGGGATGCCGTCTTCTTAGGACCCCACCTCATGAACCCGGTAGATGAATATTTTACAGTCCTGGTGAAAACATCATTCTACGTCACAGGTATGAAAACGTATTTTTGACAGTGATTTGAAAAACGACAGCTGTCACGTTCATGAGGTGGTGTGAGAAAACTACTATGCTGAAAATTTGGGATCAAAAGATTGCAAATTACCAAAGTTATGAGCGAACATTTAAAATTTCAATGTACTCTCATGTCTTTGTTGTTTTTCAATACTTTTACCCAAAATTTTCAACCTAGTCTTCTTATGATTCCATCTCATGAACCCGGTAGGAGAAAATGATCAAATCCTGCCCAAAAGGTGATTTCATGGAGTGATTGTGAAATCACCTTTCGGGCCAGATTTAAAAAATTTTGCCTAACTTGTTCATGAGGTGGGGTCCCAAGAACGTCATGTTGGGGAGCGCGCACACAGCGTCAGTGAGAATGACTGCTTAGTTTGACAGCTGTTGCTTCACCTGATTTTATTTTTTTTAATTGCATTTTTATAATTTTGCTGTCCTTTTTTTATTTCCTTCGTTAGATTATCGTGTGCTGAAATGAATTTTACTAAAATGTCTGGGTTTTACAACTATTTTTACTCCTTTTCTCATAAAACAAAATTCGACCATTGTACTTTAAGATGGCTCCAATGAACACAAATCTGGGGATGGTCCAAAGATGCAACAGCAGGGAACAACAGTTTCCATTAATGCCTCAACCAGTAAGTCAGACTTGCAGCAAATTTAGGAAATGCTAGTCTACATACAAATTGGCATTGCAGAAATTAAAAACCCCATGGGACAACTCGGTAAGGACTCAGAGAAAACCAATATAAGGGTGGAAACCACAGAGACAAAGGCTGAACAGTTAGAAAACAAAGTACAATTCTTAGAGGAAAAACACTGAACAACAGATTGAGCAAATTCACTTCCTCCTTAACAAATTAGGTGACCTTGAGAACAGTGCGTGAAGAAATAATGTTCGGCTCGTGGGGGTCCTTGAGGGATTGGAAGGGGGTAATATGACTGAATTTCTACAATATTTAATTCCAGAGCTCCTGAATTACCAGTGGCCATGGCTTCTCTAAATAGAGATAGCCCGCCATACCTTAACCCCTAAACCTCCGCTATGTGTCAAGCTAAGGGAATAATTGCTAATTTTCTTCAGTAGTCAACACTTATGCTCCACTTTTGTGGCTCACTTTACATTGAGCTCTAGTTAATGCAGGTGTGAAGGGGTGGAAGCACTGAGGGTTTCTAGCAAAGAAAATATGTCAACTGGAATGTGGAGAGAGTGTATATATGTCAAGACTTATCTGGAGAGGTGGTTGAGAAAAGAAGAGCTTTTGAGGAAGTAAACCAGGAATTACGTAAAAAAAAAGGATTTGCCCATACTATTTTAAATGCCCTGCCATACTGGTTGTACTGGATAGTAATAATTGCCCCTCACACTGTGATTCTGTTGATAAGGTTTGGGATATTGTTGGCAAACTCTCTAACAAAGTAAATGCTCAAACTGCCATTGCTGATTCAAATCAGACCCACAGTTCTGAGCCAGCACGAGCTGAAAGTGTCACCCGCAGCCTCCTCAAGCCACTCTGAGAATGCCCCTTAGTGTGCTGCAAGTTCTGCTGTGCTGATGCAAACACAAAACCCTCCTGCTGCCAAACCCCTAATTTCTACCCCCTTCCCATATTTCTCACTGGTTACAAATAAAATGTAACCTAAAACTGCTATGTATCCCAGCATCAGTATAGCAAGCATTTGTCAATGCTGAATGTTTGCTTGCTGGCATTGGCACTGGTAGTGTAGGAGTTACAGAGCTGCATAATAGGAATGGCAGTAAAGTATTGAACTGAAGCCACCCCACCCCACCCTGCAGATACTGATAGGCATTGGGGTGTGCCTTTTGGGTGTCAGGCACAACGGCTATGGCAGATTATCACCTCTGCAGACAATAATTTTAATAGAAAATACGGTGTGCCTTGGGTCTTTGCCCTTATGTTGACCCCATTCTATTAGGAAATATGGTGAGATGGGCAGTATAGGAGAATGGGGTGAACTTTGAGGTCAAGAGTCCAAGGCACAACTCATGCTCTCACTAGCTGCAGGGTGTGGGTGGGGTGGAATGGTATGAGCATTACAGGCGATAATCCCAAGTCACACCCCTGAGGCCTGTCAGTCTCTACAGGGAACGCCAGAGACGCTCATTGGTATTTTCGCCCAAATTTTCAACTTTGTTTTTTGTGACCCCACCTTATGAACAGTGGCAATATCGGTTCGTTAGCTGAAAGCTGATTTTGCACAGTGACTACACCATTTACGCCACAGTTGTGAAAACACATTTCGAACAGGATGTGAAAATGACAGCTGTATTGTTCATGGGAGTGTAAAAATGGCAATATTGAAAATCTGGAGTTAAAATATCAGAAAACTGGTGAAGTCATGAGTGAGCATAGAAACTGCACAAGCACAATTCGTAATGTAATTAGTTTGGGGATTTTTACAGCAGATTGTTAACACAGGCATTTTGAGCCTCCACCATGAACAGTGTCATGGTTTTTTTTAATCTGTCCCAAACAGTGATTTCCCACAGTGACCACGCATTTCTTCGCTGGAAGTGCGAAACACATTTTGGCCATGGTGTGAAAATGACAGCTGTACTGTTCATAAGGGAATGTGGAAAATGCCAGTGGTGGAAATCTGACTGAAAATATTACAAATTCATGAACTTATGAGATTGCGTGGAAACTGGCGAATGCTCGCCGTAATACAGTCATTTTATGAACTTTTGTCACCAAATTTTTAACATAGCCATTTTAAGACCTCTGCTCATGAACAGTGTCACTGTGATTTTCTTAATCTGTCCCAAACATTGATTTCGCACACCAACTGCGCCATTGTGCGCTACATGCACGGAAACACATTTTGGGCCAGATATGAAAAATGACAACTAAAATAGTCTCTGTTCATTTGTGTGCTGTGGAGGAGCTGCCAACCATTGAATTATGTAGAGCAGACACTTGGTGAAAAGGTATGAGGGAATTATTGTGAAACTATTTACAGGATATTTAAAAAAATCCCCATTTTAAAACAGCAATTAAAAGCAGGTGAATTCAGGTAGCTGCTGTACTGTTGCTGTCTTTTGACATGACAACAATGCCTTCACATGAGCGCGCTGATTTCATTTTTATATCCTGCATTATCCTAAGTTATTTAAGTAATATTTTTTTCAAATTCAGTGGCATAGTTGAAACCATTGTCACACAGGCTAGAACATCCCTTGTAAGTTTACTCATGTAAGCTTCAGAAGAAGACCTTGTTGGGCCAAACACTTAGACACTTTGTTCTTTTTGTAACATCCATGTATACTGGTTCAGTAAAAGGCAACAAACCATTTGCTTCAGTATAATTTTTTTGAATGCACTGCATTAAAATAAGAATTATATTGTAAGACCCTGGCAGACTACATACAGCAGGGCTCAGATTCTATAGGGAGTCATTTACAGGAAATTGTTCCCATTGACTTGCATTGGTTACAGGGCATCAGACATAAGCACTTTTACTCAGGATTTCATGACAAGTTGAATTCTTTTGGGAACAATTGTAGTGACTGAAGTGAAATATAGGTTCACTAGAGAGAGTGAGTGTGTGCGTGTGTGTGTGTCTGTGGAGAGAGAGAGAGAGAGAGAAAGAGAAGGGAAAAAAAGGGGGGTGTGAGAGAGAGAGAGAGAGAGACATCTCCTTAAAGCTATGTATCTCCCCCACCCACATTATGGTGATGTGGGGTGGGTTAGGGTGTATTGTTTGTATGAAGAGGAGGAGAGAAATTACATTTTTATCTCTTTTTCAGATTCCTTAGACACTTGTGGTACATCAAGTCAGGGCCGCAATAATGGGGGAGGGTTAAGTGGGAAAGTTGTCCGAGGCCCCGAGCTCAGGAGGGGCCCTCCTGAGGAGCTGGCATTACCTCTGTCATTAGCTGGTTTGGGAAACAGGGGCCCATTCCAAGTGAATTGTCCGGGGCCCCAGGATTCATAGCTGCAGCCCTGCATCAAGTTGTTACATTCTCAATGTATATTGACATCAGTACATATCAGGTGATGTGGTCTTAATTCCTTGAGGTTCCTCGACTAGAGTTTTTTGTTTGACACTAATATAATCAATTTATATTTAAATTATCATTTATATAGTTCTGAGGTTTTTGAAATTTCTTGGGCCTTATATCTAGCTGGAGAGTACAACTGGGTGATAGGTCCAGCTAGGTTTTACATATCACACAGTGTGCACTTATGTCTTTAAGACAACTTTACAGGTAAATTATTGTCTATAATGCAGACATTGAAACTTCATGAGCCCTATAACAATCTTAGTTTGTCTTTAATCTGGGTGGGGGTTGCCTTTCAGTAATCACATCCTTATACTAACTGTGACACTCATAGCTTGATTTAGGAGTTATCTGCTTCAGCAGTTCTATGTTAGGTCAATTAAATTTATATGCAGTAGGATTCTTTGTATGTGTGTTCCACCAAGCACGTTTAACCCAAGGTTGCTTCTGGCTGAAGGCAGTATAGTACTGTTAAACTTCTCTGACATTATCTTCTGTTTTTTTTTTTTTTTTTTTAAATGAGTATTTTAAACCAATGGGGATTTTTTTCTGTTTTTCTCCGCATTATCTAGCTGTTATAAGTATTGTATTTTCTAAACAACTGCCATGAGCTTCTGAAGAAGGACTGGCTGGTCCGAAAGCTAGAGCACTTTGTTCTTGTTGTTACAACTTAACCTTGTTTCTCCACTTCCCTTTCAGCTCTAGTTGTCCCCCCCCCCACACTGGATTCTACCCTCACATCTTGGTATATCCAATGCTGCACTTTTCACCCTCTTGCCACCCTTCCTACATTCCTTCTCTCCCCCCCCACCCTCTTCCCTCTGCCTATGACTCTGGCACTTCTTATCTGTTGTCTGTTTTCTCTGACAAATGCCTCTGGCTGCCTTGTTACAATGCTACCCTTGAACTATATTTAACTGTATTAATCTGTACTCTGTTTGCAATGTCCACATTGTTGTAATGCCTGTCTTGATGTTCCCCATAATTTGTATTTCTCTGATGTGGAACCTTTGTAAAAGAGCCATGGCTCAAAGGTATTTGTAATCCTAGACTTGATAAATAAAATAAATAAATAAAATAAAATAAAATAAACATCTATGTTGGTCCATTAAAAGGTAAATAATCATTTGCTTCAGAGGCATCAGAGCAATTCTGCTTCATGTGAAATAATGAAATGTACGGGGGGGGCAGGAAAATTTGCACTAGAGTTACAGGCAAATGCAAAATCAATGTGATAGCACTGCTACTGTGTCCTCTAAAGTCCATCATTTGTTTTTTGGTTTTATGTTCACTTGCGCATGCGCAAGGAACGTCTTGGGAGAATGGGACACTTTGGAGGTGTGCCTGCCATGTGCAATCCCCTGCTCTGTTGAGCAGGCATGGTGGTCCTGCACCAATCGCTGTGGTGCTGTGTATGACAGCGGTGGTCTTCTTTTCAAAGAAAACCACCGCTGTGTGCTTGCAGCGTGTCATGTCCCCCAAATCTTTGCAGCCATGCTGGGAGCCCACCCCAGCATGGCAAACGTCCTGCATCATCTGCCGATGGGGGTGCCCAATCCCCCGTCAGCTCCACCCCCCAAACAGCTTTCTCTGCTGCCACGCTGGGAGCCCACCCCAGCATGGCAAACATCCAGCATTGTCTGCCGACGGGGGTGCCCAATCCCCATCAGCTCCACAGGCCCCCCAGCCATCCTTCTGCCATGCTGGGAGCCCACCCCAGCATGGCAAATGTCCCGCGTCGTCAATTATAGAAAAAAGGAAACCTGTAAATTAAAAACAGTCCCACACAGTCTCTCCGCCCTCCTCCCACAACTCGCACCCACCCACTGCGCACCCTGCCTCCCCACACACCCCTTCCCCCATACTTACCTCCAGAGCTTGGCTCGATGATCATCACTTGACCGGGAACACATCTGCACTCTTCAAAGCCGACCGCGAACTGAGGAATTGCCGGTAAGCTGTATAATGGGCTAGATGGTTTTTTTTTTCAACTTTGTTGCATATCTTAGCCATTTTTTAGAATGTTTGCACCAAATTTTCAACATGGGGTTTTTGGGACCCCTTCTCATGAATTCTGTCGCTGTCATGGTGTTATTCGGGCCCGAAGGGTGATTTAGCAGTCACTGCGTGAAATCACCTTTTGGGCCCAATTAACAAAACAACAGTGCCAGCGTTCATAAGGTGGGCTCTCAAAAAGCCTATTTTGAAAATTTGGTGGAAAAATTCCTAAAAATGACTGTTTTACGAGCATGCATTGCGCAGTTCTACGCACATTCGTAAGTTCGTGGAATTTTCATTATTTTTCATTTAGATTTTCACATTGCTATTTTTTACCACACCTCCTTATGAGCAGTACAGCTGTAATTTTTCACATCCTGCCCAAAATGTGTTATCAGCTTCATGTAGCGCGACAATGGTGCAGTCGGTGAGGAACTCAATGTATGGGACACATTAAGAAAATCACAGTGACACTGTTCATGAGCAGAGGTCTTAAAATGGCTATGTTGAAAATTTGGTGAAACAATTCCTAAAAATGACTGTTTTATGAGTGTGCATTGCACAGTTCCTACGCACGCTCATAAGTTCGCGAATTTTCAATATTTGCACTCCAATGACTTCCAAATACCTAAACAGCACATAGAAACAAGCAACATTTGGCATTGACAAATGCTTGTACTTTTGTCACTGATTTTAAGCCAAGTCCAGTGCCAAATACCACTGCAAATACCTGCAAGCTAACGCTCAGCATTGACAAATGCTTGTTTTCATAGTGTAATAGACCAACAACATGCCTTTCCCTGATTTGAAAGGAAGTGTGAATTATTACATCTGAATGTGCTAGTGTGAACTAGCCTCATGCTTGCCCAAGAGAAGTGGAGGTGGAGGTTGAAACAAAGAGAGTGGATGAGGCAATGTGCAGTGTATCTGGCACAACTTCTGAAATCCATGTAACTCTTCTCAATTCAGTAAGCACCATTGACTTTGTTTGAGAGTTGTGAGGGGATGATGGGAATGCAGACATGGCTGACATACAGCATCTTGTTTCTGCAGTCACATAAAATGCCAGCTCATGGCAATTCAGAGAAAAACATATTTTAAAGCTGCATTACCAGACTAAGTGTGCAGTTTAGTGAATTACCACACAGGGGTGTATCTATGA
Source organism: Neoceratodus forsteri (assembly GCA_016271365.2). Taxonomy (NCBI): domain Eukaryota; kingdom Metazoa; phylum Chordata; order Ceratodontiformes; family Ceratodontidae; genus Neoceratodus; species Neoceratodus forsteri. The sequence goes on from CM028138.1 coordinate 664,278,648, forward strand.
CAGCACTAAAAGGTGCATTAAAGTGCTTCAGTCATGAAAACCTCCTCCACTGGCTGCTGCTGAAATGCATAGCAGTATGTTCTCCTTTGTGCATTCTGGCTGTTCTTTGCTTCAGCAGCAGGTAGTACAGTACGATCAAGTTCATTTGCATAGGTTTTGGCAGTGGGGAGTTCACATTGACAGAGTCTAGTAAGAGAAAATGCTTGGAATTACACATACAATGAAGCCTGAGATTTCACATCAAATGCTGAGGTATTTTTCTTCTGGAGGATTAGAACCCATGGAGACCATGAAGGTGTGCTTTGGAGAGCTGGCATGTGTAAGGACTGTTAGGCTCCCACACATTTTGGTGGTCCTGCTGTGGCAGGGAACAGTTTATTAAAGTAATGATGTGTGGCTTGTCTCTCTAAGCTAGACAAGACTACAGCAATCTATCAGGTAACCAACACAGTTGATCTGTGTGTGTGTGGGGGGGGGGGAGGAGCTGCTCACTGAAGTGTAGCTCCTTCTTTCAACTGTATGCCACTGCATTTTCAACTGCTATCATAGACAGCTCCAGCAGTGATTGGAGAACTGTGACCACACTTGGAAACACACTGACTGAATTGGAAGATGCTGACACACCTCTGAAAAACTCAGATGATGGCACTATGTTTCTTGCACATGCATGCAAGCAAACATAAAAAGCAAGCCTACTGCCAGAACCTACTTGTCGCATAGTCAGATGCAGCCTGGAGTTATTCCTGAGAAGGGTGACAAGAGTCAAAATAGAGAAAGCCTTTTTGTAGACAATGGTTCTGCCAGAACATCTTCTGAAAATTGTTGTTTTATTTATTTTGAAATAAAATAGTTCCTCCGCTTGGATTAGGATGATTTTTTTTTGTAGAGGATCTTTTGAGCTAGGTGAGCCTCTGTAGTTGTGAGTTTTCTTTTTTTTTCTTTCCAGGATGTTACCATGGTTACGTAGGTGGCCATCGTCTGTAGTATGGACGGAATTTTCAGAGGGGACAATTAACCAGTAAAAATATGTAAGTAACAGTTTGAGGACTTCTGTGTTGTGCAGCCCCAACCGTGCGGTGTGTGAGCCCTTGTTAGAGCAAGCAGAGCAGCTTCCGAGCGGAGGAGACGGCAACACCAAGATGATAATGCAGGTATTGTACTGTACACGGCTTGTCAGAGGATCGGGCAGTAATAAAAACAAATAAAAAGAAACTTTTGTTTGGGCCGACCGGGTGCGACACGGTTAGTGAGAACAAGAGAAATGCTGGTATATTGCCCAAGCGCCCAGCTATGGCTTCGCGAACTACTGAGGGGAGTGACAGGTTGGGCGTGTACCACAGACGTTTACTTGGCTTGCGCCAACTACTGCATCGGGCGGCTTGTGCAGGAGTGGGAGCCGTGACTGCCTGTTTCTGATTACCATAATATGCTGTGTTTGAAAAGATTTTTTCTGTAGGAAACTGTTTAGTTTCAAATCTGATGGTTTGGTTCCCGTGACACTCCCAACAGTTTCGGGAGTTTTGTGGGGTACGGGTGCAGTGTCTCTCACTAAGCGAGAAAAACAAATGCCGGCAGTTTCCAATTCATTTGGGTTTCTTGGCCAATAAGCAAGTAGGATGGGCACAGGGATATGCTGTTCAGGAGGTGAAGGACACTTGGGCTGGAACTTTTTCTTTCCCAGTCATCTATTGTCAGATAGATCAGGGCTCTGGGAAGGGTACTGGCCAATCAAAAGCCAGGATCTTAGCTGCCCATTTTCTAATTTAAAGTAATCTCCTGCTCTGAGTTATTTTAAATAATGTTTTTTTGAAGTAATCTTATTTGCCTAGCTTAAATGTCAGAGGTCCATTTAGATAAACCTAAAAAACGCACAGGACCCACAGGTTTTAAATGTTGTGACTCTTGTGAGCAACTTATAGCAAAAGCAGATAGGCACGCTCTGTATTTCTTGTTTGGGTATTAAGCCACATATTTGCCACTTGTGATATTTGTAAGACCTTTTGCCCAAAAACATTAAAAAAAAAGGTCTAAAATTTTGGAAAAGATGGCTTCTGCTTCTGGGGATAATTCTGCTTCTTTCTCCACCCACAAAAAGGATGGAGGTAAAACCAAGGATCCTGACAGGAGTTCAGATAAATCTGAACAAGGTAAAACAAAAAGGGCTGTGGAAACAGGCACTGAACCTGTTCCATTAAAGAAAAGTGTAGAGAAAAACATGTTGCTGTGACTCTGGCCGAGAAGGCTAAGAAGCTCCCAGCAGACAAGCATATTATGTTCTCGGCTGAGGACATTGTTAAGGCATTACAAGTGTTACAAGCCCTACAGGGTGCAATCCCGGTTCCTACACCGACTGCCCAGGTTCCTCCTACAGCCCCAGCAAGGCAAGAAGTACTGGAAGTGTTTGGGGGGGGGGAGGAGGAGGATGATGACTTTGAAGGGGAACCTATAGATCCAGAGGTTTCTCCTGATCAAAAGTTTGGATCTCCTCCCAGGGGTCCTGAGGAATACTCCTCCCACTATGCTTTTGTTAAGAACATGGTGGAAACCCTGAACCTTTCTCTTCAAGAAACAGAGGAGGATATGGAGGAAGCAGACTTTCTAGAAATAATGGGGTTAACCCCCACAAAACATCTACTTCTGCCCACGCATAAATCTTTAAAGAAGGCTGCAGTGCAGATTTTTAAAACTCCAACCTCTATCCCTGATGTGGATAAGAAAGCTGATAAGAAATACCAGCTGGACAGAACTACAGCTGATTTTCTATTTATGCATCCTGATCCTGAGGGAGTAGTCCAAGCTGCTGCCTGTGACGAGGCCAGGATCCCATTGGCTACCCATCCACCAGACAAAGATTCAAGAAAAATGGATGCTATGGGAAAGAAAGGGTGCAACCTCCTTGCTTTTTGCGTAGAAGAGTTTTATATTTTTCGTTTCTGTGTGTTTTATTTTATTTTTTATTCTTATTTTATTTTATAAGTTTTTGACCATGTATGGGTCTTGATTTGATTTTATGATTTTATTCTATTCTATTTTTATCTAAGATAGGTTGTTTTGCCATCAATAATGTGTTTGATGGGGTTTAAGATGGTCAGGCGCTATTCTCCCGCTCTGCTCCGGGACCTTCGTCCCTTTCATTGTCCTCGATCACCCGATATTGCCTTCAACAACTGCCGGAGAGCTGGGATAGTGAGAAGGCATTTAGGGAATCGATGGACTGGGCAGAGTGGGAGAATGGTGACGAGTGGGCAGATAGGGATAGTTGGGACAAGGAGACGCCCTGGGGTGAAATGGAGTCAGGAGAGGGGCCCTCCTTGCCTGATTTCCATACCCAAGGGCTCCACAGACTGTGGGCAGGTACTGCGATCCTCTCCGAAAACTCATCCAACTCGAACGGTGATATGTAATGCCAGGTCGATTAGGAACAAGACTGCTATCATTGCAGATCTTGTTGCAACATCTGACCTGGCATGTATTACCGAGACTTGGCTGGACGAAAATGCAGGTCCTATCTTAGACTCTGCAGCTCCAGCTGGGTTCTCGGTAATGCACCGTCCGAGATTGGATCGTAGGGGCGGGGGAGTGGCCATCTTTTTTAGACCAGAGCTGAGTCTTGTGGAGGTGCCAGTGGGGAACACCAGATCTTTTGAGTGTATCCTGGCAGCAGGTGCAGAGCTCAGGATTCTCCTCATTTACCGTCCACCCGGTGATGGTGGTGAATTCCTGAAGGAGTTCGCGGACTTCATCGACATGGCACTGGAGTCACCTAGATGGTTAATTCTGGGTGATTTTAATGCCTGGGTCGACGATGAACTCTCGCACTTTGGAAAGAACCTCCTCCAACTTATGTCTATGTTGGGCCTGTCGCAGGTAGTTACCTCTGCTACCCATATAGGTGGACACTCATTGGACCTGGTGTTCCTACTGATTCGGATGTCTTGCATTTGGAGGTGGAACCAAATGCATGGACAGACCATCACACCATAAGATTCAGTTTTGGGCTCCCTAATAGGCCTATCCCTACGGAGATGGTTCAGTATCGCCCTTTAAGGGAGTAAATCAGAAAGCCTAATGAGTACTGGACCTATTAGGTATTTCAGATGAGAGCATGGATCCAGGGGACATGGTTGTTGCCTATAACAAGGCGGTGTGACCGGGGCCTTGGATCGAATTGCTCCTGTTTGGTTCGCCCACTCACTCAGCGCCCAAAGACTCCCTGGTTTGATGAGTCTTTGAAGGAGCTGAGGAGAGTGGGGCGAAGGCTAGAGAGAGCATGGTGGAAATCCTGCCTGGATGCCGACAAACTTAGATTGATGGATCATTATGTTATCTATCAATCAGCAATATCCCGTAAGAAGTCAGAATTCCTGTCCAGGGAGATTGCTGCTGCAAGAAATCGACCAGCTGAACTCTTTCGGACTGTTGACAGATTGTGCAATCCACTCTGTCTACAGTCCGGAAGAGATTTTTCACAAATAAAGTGTGATGAGCTTGCTCGATTGTTTGCTGATAAGATTGCCGGCATTAGGGCGGATCTCAGCTGTGTTCAATCTATAAGGGCTTGCAGTGATCGGCGAGGGGAAGCAAACACCTGTGTCACCTGGTCTGACTTTGGTAGGCTGGAATTCATGGACATTATGAGGATTGTCCAGACTGTACGTCCAACTAGCTGTAGTTTGGATCCGGGCCCTACGCCACTTTTATTAGGTTGCGAGATATTATCTGCCCGATCATTGCTGAAATCGCCTGAAGTCCTTGAAGCAGGGATCTTTCCTGAACCCCTAAAGGAGGCGGTCGTTCGACCACCCTAAAAAATCTTCACTGAATCCGGACTGCCCAGCTAACTACAGACCTATCTCTAACCTCCCATTCTTGGGTAAGGTTATTGAAAAGGTAGTTGCACTGCAACTGGATGACCATCTACAAATCATAATGTCTATGATACTCTTCAATCAGGATTCAGGAAAAGACATAGTACTGAGACTGCTCTTGTCCGGGTTCTAAATGATCTTCTGATAGCGAGGGATCAAAAGGCTTGTACTATTCTAGTTCTTCTTGATCTCTCCGTGGCCTTCGACACTGTGGACCATGGTGTGCTTTTGGAACGCCTGCGGCTCCATTGTGGACTGTCTGGTACGGTCCTAAAATGGTTTCAATCTTTTCTCACAGGGCGGAGACATAGGGTCATCACTGGAATTTATTCCTCTGATGCCGTCTCCCTGCCTTGTGGGGTCCCGCAGGGTTCCATTTTGGCACCCATGTTGTTCGCTGTCTATATGCTGCCATTAGGAGACATTATTAGGCATTATGGCTTGGGTTTTCACTGCTATGCAGATGACACCCAGCTATATTTGTCCTTTAGTCCCGGGCAAGTAGATGCGGTCTCTAGACTTAACAACTGTCTATCAGAGATCAGTGATTGGATGAGTGCCAGCTGGCTAAGGTTAAACCCGGATAAGACTGAGGTGTTGGTGGTGGACCCAGGTCGTCGAGAGGCGGGCTGTAGGGCTGGTCTTCCTTCGGGCATATGGATCGATGGAGCCCAGCTCTCGACCTCAGACCGGGTGCGTAACCTGGGTGTTATCATTGACGATAGTTTGACGCTAAAATTTCAGGTGTCATCTGCCGTCAAATCCTCTTTTCACCATCCGAGGAATATCGCTTGGGTGAAACACCTTGTTCCTCCGGCTGACCTCCCGACATTAGTCCACGCCTTTGTTACTTCTCGCCTTCATTACTGCAATGCCCTGTACCTAGGGTTGCGGGGTTGATATCCACGCTTGCAGCTGGTGCAGAACGCTGCAGCCAGGCTTTGATGGGGACATCAATTAGGAATCATATTACTTCTGAGGCGAAACTGCACTGGCTGCCGGTTCAGTGGCAGATCACCTTTAAGGTCGGTTTACTGACCTATAAAGCCCTACACGAACAGGGACCGCAATATCTGCAAGATCTACTTGTTCCCTACTGTCCCTCCCGCTCACTCAGATCCACCGACGAGGGATTGCTAGAGGTTCCCAGGGTTCGTTTAAAAACATCTGGGGCACGAGCATTTTCTTATGCTGCCCTGACCCTGTGGAATTCTCTACCTCGTCGGATACGAAGCTGCCTGACCGTCGAAAGCTTTAAATCAGAGTTAAAAACATATTTATTCCAAAAGGCCTATGGGGAGTAGTTATTGCACTGACATGAAATTGGAACTGTATTTTATTGTTGTTTATTATGTTATATGTATGTAATATGTATTTAATTACTGTACAGCGCTTTGACTTTGAAAAGCACTTAAAAAATAAATTTTTACTTACTTACTTACTTTACTGCTCTGGGTCCCTATACGCCTGCACTGGTCCAAGCCGCATAAGCCTCAGAAGTGTAATTCTATTGACTATGAAGTACAGCAACTGTCTCTTAAACTCCTCCTCTTAATATCAGGAAGTGTCCACTCAAATTCTGGCCCTGTCTCCTACAGTACAATAAAGCCTGCCAAAATGGAGGGGGGGGGCTCAAAATTGCTACTTTAAACATCTGCAGTCTCCTTCCAAAACTGGCCTCCCTTCAAATCTTTGCCAGCCAGCACAACCCGGATATCCTTGCCATTGTCGAAACTTGGCTGACACCTAATACTCCGGATCATGCCATCTCTATATAAGGCTACAAGATATTCAGGCTGGATAGGACTCGAAAGGGGTGGTGGGTGTGCAATCTACATAAAGGACTACCTCACCTGTCTCCTGGTTCTTACCCCACCACAGAAACCTCAGTGCAACTCCTCCCTATCAAGATACTACTTGGTGCCCAAAACAAAGTCCTCACGAATTGCTGCTGTCTATATCCCACCAAAAGATCCTGATTCCGCCTACAGGCTGTCCTCGAGTTCGTAAGTACACAACCTTCTGACATCGAACTCCTTCTCCTTGGGGGCTTTAATATAAATTGGCTTGCTCCTGATGCAGGGTCAAACAAAGATGCTATCCTAGCAGCAAATTTAACACAAGTGGTAAACTCCCCTACCAGGAAAACTACAAATCAGGGACCAGCACCCTCATTGACTGGATCCTTACCAGCCACCCTACCCGAGATAACCAATGTAGTGTTCTCCTGACTCGCTCAGTGATCACTCTCCAATAATATGTACCTGGACAAATAAGTTTCGTAAGCCGCCTCCAAAAACCATCTATAGCAGAGTCCTACCTTATGGCAACCTTATTCATCTCAAGACCTGTCTTAGGCAGGTAGACTGGTCCTTGATTTACAAAACTCAAGATGTTGACCTAGCCCTTGATTACTTTATTACTACTTTCAACACTGCCTGTGACACCTATGCACCAGTAAAAAAGCGCAAAATCAAAGCACTCACAAATCCCTGGCTCACGGCGAAGCTATTGGCACAACTCAAAAGTAGGGATCACCTCTGGGTCACTGCAAGAGCTACTGGCACTCTGTCAGACATTCAAAAGTATAAACAGGCTCACAACCACTGTACTAAACAGATCTGCTTGATGAAGAGCTCCTACTTCAAGAATGCCCTCTCCAACTCCTGGGGCGAAGGGAAATCCTTCTGGGACAACATAAAGAATATCATGGGTCAGCAGTCCAAATCCTCTCCTACAATAATGAATGTGGATGGAACCACTGCATTAGACCCAGAGATCATTGCAAACACCCTAAATGATACCTTCACGGACCTTAGTGGTGTCCTCTCATCTGATTTCTTCGCTGATGCTGACCCTCCAATTTCTACTTCTTCTACTGCCTCTCCAACCAAACCACCTTCCATTTCAAACTAGTAAAGGCACATGAAGTCTATAAATATGTAAAGAAGGCCATTTCTAAGTCCCGAGCAAGCAGCGACACTATTGACCTTAAACTTCTGTCCTCACTCTGGAGGAAGTACTGCTCCCCTCACAAAATTTTCAATCTCTCTCTGCTACAGCCAATTCCTAGAAATGGAAAGCTGCAGTTGTCACTCTGGTGCACAAAAGTGGTGATAAGTCACTGCCTGGTAACTATCGCCCGATATCAATACTACCACCTCTCTCTAAGGCCCTTGAACGGCTTAGTGGCGGACCAACTTTCAGACCACCTGAAAAGCACAACATCCTATGCACTCAGCAGCATGGATTTAGGAAAGGGCACAGCACATTGACTGCCCTACTTGAATTCTCAGGAGCAATCCACAATGCCATGGACAAAGGAAACCTAACTGAAGCAGTCTACATTGACTTAACCAAGGCATTTGATACAGTTCACCATGGCCTACTTATCAAACAACTACTATCCCTAGGGCTCTCGCAGGGTCCTGGTGACTGGGTTAAAAATTTCCTTGCTCAGCGCTCTCAATCTGTAAAAGTAGCTGGAGTTGTCTCAGACTCAAAACGGGATTGCTCAGGAGTTCTCCAGGGATCCATCCTGGGCCCCCTCCTTTTCAGCCTTTTCCTAAACTCCCTCTCCAAATCCTGCCCTGAACAAATAATCCTCTATGCTGACGATGCCGTGATTCTTGCCACTCATAAAGATCCAAACCTCTTATGCCTCAACCTTCAGCAAGCTTTTTCCAAAGTTGAGATGTGGTTCCTTGAAAATAAGCTGGTTCTAAACCACAAAAAACTAAATCCATGCTCTTCTCTAACCCGCAAAACAAGAAACAGCAAGTCCCACTCACCATTAATACATACCTAGGAAATACCCTTGAACAAGTGCCAATTTTCAAATATCTTGGAATCAACTTTGATCAAGGCCTCACCTTTGCAACTCACATTGATAGTACAGCAAAAACTATTAATCAGCGAATTGGGATTCTGTATCGGAACCGACAGCTTCTTACCCATTCTGCACTGAGGATTGCCATCCAATCCTCTATCTTCTCAGTCGTTGATTATGGCTTAGTTATATATGGATCTGCCACTACTACAGCACTTAGTCGCATTACAACATCCCTAAATAAGGCCTGTCGGTTGCTCACTGGTGCACACCGACGTACCCACACATGTGAACTCTATGCTGACTCAGGTTGGCAACTCTCAAACCGGATAAAGTACCTTACCTGCCTGATGGCAAAAAATCCACTCTGGGCCTCACTCCACCCTGTATCCAAGACCTGTTATGCCCAAGCGCTAGCACCCGTTTTACCAGAAGATCAGAACACCAGCCTCTCCAAGTCCCCAAATGCCGGACTTCTCAGGGACAAAGATCATTTGCCTATCGTGCCCCCAGCTGGCTAAATGCCCTCAGCACTCATATTACTGCCTCCACCTCTCTAGGTATTTTCAAATCAAGGCTTTTCTCTCACCTTGCCACCTCCAGCTCCTGTGACTGCCCTGATTAAACCTCCTACTTTCTCACTACCCACCCTGTCCCGTTATTTGACAAAGACATGTTTGGGAAACCTTTCTCCTGCTATTGTCTGCTCCCACACCTTTCACTTACCCTCTCTGTTCTGGACTTTTTCCTATTTGTTTCTCCTAATCTGGCATGACCTCTTTCTTGTAATAATAATGTGATTATTGATATCTCATGTCCTTTTGCACAAATGATTTGATATGTATTTGTATATGTTTTCTTGCTCTTGACACAACACAAATTGTTATGTTATCTATGTAACCTTTTGTACTGTACCTAATTGATGTGGAACCTTTGTAAAAGAGCCTCTGGCTCAAAGGTAGTAATTCCTAGAACAATAAACTAAACTAAACATGGCTGCCTCTTTATTAGTTCGGCAGGCCAGTTACATGGCATATTCAGTGCAGTACCAAAAAGCTCTATGGAGCACTGTTCTAGCTTTGGCTGATAGGGTCTCAGATGAAGTGGCTGTAGACTTACAGGATACAGCAAGGGCTGCACTTGATGCTACCAGGTGCCAATTTCATATGGCAGTGGATGCCAATTATACTGCATCCAGGTTAATGGCTTTGTCTGTTTCACTCAGAAGGTTTGCATGGCTTACAGCCACCAATTTAACCTTAGACACCCAGGCCAAAGCAATGGATTTCCCCCTGGAGAACGACTCCTTGTCTGGGGATAAAACTGAGGCATACATGAAGAAGGTGGAGGAATATAAATCCACCTATTGGAGCAACTCCAAGGATAGGCTCTTCACCTCTTATAGATCCCAGAGTAGGGGAGGTAGGGGTAGGAGTTTTTACCTCAGTCCTTTCTTTCAGGCACAAGCCTCCCAGCCTCAGCAGCAGGCTAGAGGCTATTTTAGAGGAAGGGGCAGGAGAGCCACAAGAAGAGTGACTCCTGCACCACAGGATCAGGCACAGCCCGCACAGAATCTCTGATGGGCTAGTGCAGGTCGCATCCCCTATTACAGGTCCACCAGTAGGTGGCAGACTGGCTCATTACCTTCACGCTTGGCAGTCTATCACTACAGACAAGTGGGCGCTGGAGGTAGTGAGCCAGGGCTTGGCACTCAGTTTCAAATCATTTCCAAAGCTGAGAACAAGAACCTTTGCTCTGGCAACAGCTGCACACAGGATTTTGTTGGAAGCAGAGGTAAAGCATCTGCTAGCAATCAAAGCAGTAGAGGTAGTGCCTCTAATAAGCAGGGGAAAAGGTTTTTATTCCAGGTACTTCCTCATAAGGAAGAACAATGGGGATTGGTGGCCTATTTTGGATCTCAGACTTCTGAACAAGCACATTTTGAAACCAAAGTTCAAAACGGTCACTCTTGCCATAATCACTCCTTCATTGCAAAAGGGAGACTGGATAGACTCCCCAGATTTAAGGGATGCTTATTTCCATATTCCCACCAGACCTTCTCACAGAAAATTCTTGAGATTCAGGCTGGCTTCAGACCATTATCAGTTTGCAGCTCTCCCTTTTGGGCTAACTTTGGCAACAATGGTTTTTACAAAGTGCCTATCAGTGGTGGTAAAGTTTTTGAGAAAACAAGGTGTAACAGTCTTCCCCTACCTGGACAACTGGTTAGTAGTAGGCCAGTCTCTGCAGCATGCAGCATAGTCACTGGCACTCACAAAATCCACACTAGAGTCCCTGGGATTTCTGATAAATGAAGAAAAATCTCAACAGGTACCACTCCAGGTGCTGGGAGTTTATTGGAGCAGAACTAAATACCAGACAGGGCAGAGCCCTCCTGCCACAGGACAGGGCGACAAGCATTCTGCAGATTGCAAAATCCTTTGTGTCTGGGAGACCCAAACCAGCCAGAGAATTTCTCAGGCTGCTGGGCCACATGGCATCTGCCACTGCAGTGGTAATGGGCTCCAGGTTTCAAATGAGAGATATTCAGTTCCATCTCCGACAGTACTAGTCTTAAAGGACGGAGCCTATGTCCAAACGGGTTCCAGTCACAGAAAGTTTAGTCCAGGCCTTACAATGGTGGAGGGATGAGCACAAACTAGGGGTGGGTATGCCTTTTATAAGGGAACAACCTTCAGTAATTCTCACAACAGATGCCTCTCTTCTTGGCCGGGGGGGGCACATATGTTAGAGCACACAGCAAGTGGCACATGGTCCTCCCAAGAGTCTCTGTTGCACATAAATCTCTTGGAGCTCAGGGCTGTTTACCTGGCTTTGAAAACATTCATTCCTTACCTGCAAAACAAGGTGGTGCAAGTCAGTACAGACAACACCACAACCATGTATTACATCAACAAGCAAGATAGTACCAGGTCACATCTGCTGTGCACAGAGGCAATGGGACTGTGGTCCCTGGTATACTCCATGGGAGTATCCCTGTCAGTTATACACCTTCCAGGGAAGGACAATGTATTAACAGACTCTCTAAGCAGGATAAGTCAGGACCACTACAAGTGGTGCCTGAATACTCAAGTACTCAGTACAATTTTCAGAAAATGGGGCACTCCCGAGGTGGGTCTCCTTGCCTCCCCAGAAAACTACCGGCTTCCAATGTACTGTTGCAGGCCTCCTCTAAGGGGCACAATCCCCCTGGATGCCTTGACCCTGGATTGGACAGGGAAATTTCTGTTTGCATTCCTTCCTTTTCCTATGATATTCAGGACCCTACTGAAATTGAGGTCCCAACCAGCAAAAATTATACTTGTGGCTCCGGATTGGGTGAGACAGCACTGGTACACTCTGCTGCTGTCTCTGTCAGTGGTTTCCCCAATCCATCTGCCCAGGAGGCACAACCTGTTAACCTCCTCTCAGGGCAAGATCCTGTACCCCAATCTCAAATCACTGAGGCTCAAGGCATGGCTCTTGAGGACTTAGAGTTTGCTAACTTTAGTCTATCAGTACAGGTACTGACAGTGCTTGGGGTTCCAGTAAGCCTTCTACTAGGAAGACATATGCCTCTAAGTGGAAAAGATTTACAAAATGGTATACAGGTAGAGGTCTGAGCCCTTCCCGGGCTGATTTGGCTATTCTTCTAGATTACCTTACCTTACACATTTACATTCCTTAGATTTGAAGCCTTCCACCCTCAAGGTTCACTTAGCTTCAGTCTCTGCTTACCTGTCAGTTGGTAAGGAGAGATCTATGGCTTCTCATCCAGTATTTAGAAAATATTTTAAAGGCCTTAATCTTCTGCACCCTCCCCTAAGGGAACCAGTTCTGGCCTGGAATCTAAATATTTGCATTGCTAAACTCATGGATGCACCATTCGAACCTATGGCAACCGTAGAATTGAAGTATGTCACTTGGAAAACTGTTTTCCTGGTTGCCATTACTTCAGCCAGAAGGATCAGTGAATTACAAGCCCTATGCACAGATGTGGACTACATCTCATTCCACAGGGACAAGGTGGTCCTTAGGACTAATAGGAAATTCCTTCCCAAGGTGGTATCTGATTTTCACCTGAATTAGTCTATCACTCTGCCTGTCTTCTTTACAGACAACTCCAGTTCTCCAGAAAGGAGACTTCACTGCCTTGATGTCAAAAGGGCATTTAGCCATTACATTGACAGAACCAAGTCTTACAGGACAAGTCGATCACAGCTCTTTCTCACATATGGTGAAGTTGGTAAGGGCAGAGGTGCAACAAAATGTACAATTGCTTACTGGATAGTGGCATGTATACAGTTTTGTTACTGTAAGTTGGGTAAACAGGTATCTCTGGGCCTGACAGCACACTCCACCAGGGGCACAGCTGCTTCACTGGCAGCTTCAAGAGAAATTCTGCTACTGGAAATCTGTAAAGCAGCTACATGGAAAACAGTACACACCTTCACAAAGCATTACAGCCTGGACTTGCAATCCAGAGGTGATGCTAGGTTTGGTACAGCAGTACTGCAGAGCCTGTTTCCAAAATAGGTTCTCTGCCCAACCTCCAAAGGTACTGCTTGGTAGTCTGCATTAAGTTTAATCATAATGAGTGATTCCTGGGGTTAGAAGAAAAAAATTACTCACCATAGTAATCTTGTTTCTTCAAAGGGATCACTCATTATGATTAAAACCCTCCCTACCTCCCCTACTAGAACCTATAGAAGTTGCTCTGCATCCCTGCATTAGGGTTGTTTCTTTTCTCCTATATAGGTTAAGATAGAGACTTACTTTGTTTAGCCAGTTGGTGTCCAGGTGGTCTCAAGTTTCTTAGGTTTGTTGGCTAGGGATGTTTTGACCTGAAAAGGGCAAAAAATATTTTTTAAGGTTGTTCATTTTTAGCTAGTGGGTCTTTTTACCCAGTTAGACTCCATAAGAATCTGAAGCACTCAGAGTGCAGCAGTTGCTAAGCCAGCAGTTTGAAAGTGGCATGAGCCAAATGAGAGTTCCATAATTTACATAAAATTACATCTCTCCGGGCAGTTCAACACAGGAGGCTGACTGCATTAAGTTTAACCATAATGAGTGATCCCTTTGAAGAAACAAGATTACTATGGTGAGTATTTTTTTCCTATTGACACAGTGTTTAATGCTGTTGTCCATTTACTACGTTTCTGTTTGCTTTTTAAAATAGTTTTAAGAGTTGCATGTTGTGATTGGCCTAAATTTGATTCTGGCATGGAAAATGATTTCCAATTTCCTGTTCATCAGTAGCCTTGGCCTATAGGGGCTGGATAAGTCCTGATTTATCTCTGATGCATTCCTATGGCAAGCCATTAGGGACATAATTCAGAATCTCTGGCTGTATAGTAAAACACATACACCATATCGTGAAATATATGCATTATATAGTGAAATGCATACATAATGTAGTGAACCCACATACAGTACACTATCTACTGAAATATATACATCATATGGTGAAATACATGTACTGTATACTGAAATGTATATATCATCTAGTGAAACACATACATTATATAGTGAAACGCTTACATAATTACCGGCTCTGCCTTTTTTCCATAGGGAAACCGTGACATAATTTGCCATTATAAAGGAGCATTTATAACGGCAAACACGTGCACGATTTCCCTTCCTCTGCGCATGCTCACGTAGCAGCACGACCAGCTAAGAGCACTCATCGTTTCCGTGTTACCGAAACAGATCCGCCAGAACAACTCAGCGGTAAGTCCTCTTCTTTTCTTCCCCCTTATACTCTGCACAGAAAGACCTGAAGAAATGGGGAAAAAAAAAATTTTAAATACAAAAATCTCGGCACTGGAGTAAAAGGACCGACCTTTGCATACACTGGCAGGATACACAGAGCTCTTTATTTTATATAATTGCTGAGGCAAAAAAGGTAAACCCAGCAATTATATAAATAAAAAATGGGTCGGGGTATACCCTCATTGTGGGATGCTTGTGGGGTAGCATCCCCACAACTCGGGTGTGTGTGTAAAATCTTGTTACACACCCCGACCCATACTTTATTCTATATATTATATAGTGAAATACATAAACTGTCTACTGAAATACACATACTGAGTACTGAAAATCCACATACACACTATACTGAAACAAATGTACAGTGGTAGCCACAGACATTGCCAGCTATTTTGAGGTATTTCGTGAAATTTCTGAAGAGTTTCTCTCTGCTGCCCCTACTGTGGCAAATGCAGAAAGCAAGAGATATTTCTGGAAACATCACAGACATTTCCAGAAATTGCTGGCAGTGTCTGTGGCTGCTACTGTACTATGTACTGAAACATATATACTACCCATTTAGATACATACACTCCAGACTGAAAAATCCACATAAACTACCTACCGAAACAAATACTCTATACATTGTAACACACGCACTATATATTGAAAACATTTGCATACACCATATACTGAAACAAACACACTGCATATTGAAATACATACACTATCTATTGAAATATATACACTACACATTGAAACATCCACATACACTGTCTACTGAAACAAATACACTATATATTGAAATATCTACACTTTATATTGAAATACATACACTATTGAAATAAATACAATATGCATTGAAAAATCTGCATACACTATATACTGAAACAAATACACTATATAGTAAAACACTTACCCTATCTATTGAAAAAATGTGCATACTGTATATACTGGAAGAAATACATTATGTATTGAAATACATACACAGTATATTTAAAACATCCACATACTTTGTATACTGAAACAAATACACTACATGGTGAAACACATACTCTGTGTATTGAAATACATACACTGTAGACTGAAAAATCCACATACACTGTATACTGAAATAATTAAACTATATACTGAAATGAACTCCATTCTGAAATTACCCCTCCCCCTTGAATGGCCTGCCCCTGCACTCCTTTCCTGTTGCATTCAAGGAGCTGCTGGCTTGACGAGAGGATGTCTAAAGCTACAGAGTAGAAGGTAAACAAAACAGGACTATCTCTTATTCTACTTCTTTATGGGGTTTTCCATCTTGTTTAACCTGCACACCTTTAATCAAATTTCAGAACACTGTGATGTGACAAGAAACTTTTAGAACTAATTTAAAATGCTGTAGTTTATTCTTTTAAATAAGTGCTGCCCTCATGTACTCCTAGAAACATAGAAACATAGATAAGGACCGCTTGGCCCACCTAGTCTGCCCATTTTCCTACCTAACAGATAAGCTGCAGATCCTAGTTAACCAACAGCTTACTTCCTCTTACCCGCCCCAGGACTGTCTTATGCCTGTCCCATGCATTCTTGAAGTTCCCCACTGTTCTTGACTCCACGACCTCTTCAGGGAGGCTGTTCCATGCATCCACAACCCTCTCAGTGAAAAAATACTTCCTCACATTACCCCTGAGCCGTCCTCCCTCTATCTTCAAATTGTGCCCCCTTGTTCTTGCACATCTCTTTTTCTGGAAGATGCTACCCTCTTGGACTTTGTTAATTCCCTTGAGGTACTTGAAAGTTTCTATCATGTCCCCTCTCTCCCTTCTTTCCTCAAGAGTATACATATTAAGCTCCTTTAGTCTTTCTTCGTATGTCTTCTGGTGCAGACCCTGCACCATTTTGGTTGCCCTCTTCTGGACAGCCTCCACTTTGTCTATGTCTTTGTGGAGATGGGGTCTCCAGAACTGCACACAGTACTCAAGATGGGGTCTCACCAACTGTCTGTACAGAGGAATAACAACTTCCTGTTTTCTACTATTGATGCCTCCTCCTATGCATCCCAGTATCCCCCCTGCCTTCCTTACTGCCTTCTCACATTGCTTGCCCACCTTTAGGTCATCTGATATAATTACCCCCAGGTCCCTTTCTATTTTTACTGTTGTCAGTATCTCACCTCCCATTGTGTACGCTTCCCCTGGATTTTTGTTTCCCATGTACATTACCTTGCACTTCTTTGCATTGAATCTGAGCTGCCATACATTTGACCATCCCTCCAACCTTGCCAAGTCCCTTCTCATCCTTTCCACTCCATCTTGTGTTGGTGAACACCACTCTGTTGCTGATCTTTGTGTCATCTGCAAAGAGACATACTTTTCCTTCCAGTTCCTCTGCAATGTCACTTATAAAGACATTAAAAAGGACCGGTCCCAGTACTGAACCCTGCGGTACCCCGCTAGTAACCCTCCTTTCTTCACTGTGTACTCCATTTACTACTACCCTTTGCATCCTGTTGTCTAGCCAATTTTTTATCCAGGCTACCACCTTGGGACCCATTCCAAGGCTGGCTATCTTGTGTATTAATCTTTTGTGTGGAACTGTATCAAATGCCTTGCTAAAATCTAGGTAGGCCATGTCCACGGCCCCTCCCTGGTCTACTACTTTGTTCACCCAGTCAAAGAAATCTATTAGATTCATCTGACATGACCTTCCCATCACGAATCCATGCTGCCTTGGGTCCTGTGCCCCACTGGCCTCTAGGTACTCAACAATTCTTTCCTTCAGAAATTATTCCATCATTTTCCCTACCACTGAGGTCAAACTAACTGGTCTATAGTTTTCTGCCTCTGTCCTGCTCCCACTTTTGTGAAGAGGAATCACATCTGCCCTCCGCCAGTCCTCGGGTACCACCCCATCCTCCCATGATTTGTTAAAGAGAGTAGTCAGCGAAGTCACTAGGTCTACGCTTAGTTCTTTTAGAATTCTTGGGTGAATCCCATCTGGCCCCATTGCTTTGTCCACCTTCAATTTTATTAGTTCTTTCAGAACCCTTTCTTCTGTAAATGGACTGGTATCGTCCCCCATCTTCAGAGGGTTTCTCTTATTTGGTTTAGGTAACTCCCCCTCCTCTTCCTTTGTGAATACTCCTGGTTAAAATAACTAAATAAAAAAAATAATTTACTGTTAAAACATATTTGTATGGGAAGCTAATACTTAGGATATTCCTAACATATCACTCACATGCCATATAAACATAGGGGACTGCATGCATTTTTCTAAGTTAAAGTTTTGATCAGATTTACGTGTAATTAATTACTGTGTTAGTCCAGAAACTTATCTGAGCTGAATGCTTGGGAAGGGTTCTATGTGATAACAGTGACTGCTTAAAGACGAGCTGCGTTATCGCGACTTCAGAGTGACAAACATTTTTGGTGCTCTGACATCCTCGGTGCATGGAACAATAGCGCTAGGGACTTACAATTTTATGCTTTCTGTGGGGGTCTGCACCCCCCCACGCCCCCACCCACATGGGCTGCTTTGCCCCTCACACCCTCTTACTAAAGGATTCTCAACTCCAGGGGGGTGCATGTCGGGGGGGGCAAAGCATGAAAAATAAAGTTTTGGACTGGGCACAATAAAATTGCACCAGCGCCCAGACCCGAAGCCAGTACCTCACCCACCCCAACCGCAGGCCAACCCCTGACAACACGGTGCAACTCGGCAACAAACCACAGCACCACACCCTACATCCCCTCCACCCCCTTCGAGCCCATGTTCGCCGTGCTCGCTCCCTCCCTGCACATGTGTGTACATATAGTGACATCCTGTCACCGGATTCGCTCACCCCCACATCCGGTCGCCCTACCCTCCCCATCGCCATTCAGGCTTTCACCCACACAGCATTGCCATTTCGGACGTCGCCCTTGTACATGTGCCCACATCACAGGCTACCCTTGGGAAGCACTGCAGAAACTGTGAAAGTGTAAGCCAAACTTTTTCCTAGTTTGTACTCTACTGAGTTAGTTTTGATTTAGTTTTTGTTTTTATTTGAATGTTTTGTTTAATAAAGGTTCCTGTTAAGAAAAAATATATATATTTTTTGCAGCAATCGCTCAGAACCCAATTCTCATCAGGAGCACAGCTGGCATATGCATAATTTTCACATTTCTGCTCTAAATAACTTCACTGTGATGCCTGACTGGTGGCTCTCACAGCTCCTAACCTCCCCATTACATATCTGCAGAGCACTGCAAGGTGGATAGAACTCTGCCAGGCACTTATTTATTTTTTATTTATTTAGTCAATCTCGGATTACAATACCTTTGAGTGCAAGCTGCCCATTTACAAAGGTTCCACGTCAGTGGAGAGAGGTGAACAAAAATACAGAGGCAGCAATACAAAGACTAGGTTTAAAAAACAGTAAAGTACATACTTTAATTATCTAGAATTAGTAACTTTAGAAGTGGAGAAGAAAGGAGCAGAGGAGGGTAATAAGAGAGAAGAAGAGGGGTAAGCATCCAGAAGGCATTGTAAGTAAGAGAAGAAAGATTGGCAGGGTGCGGGTAGTAGGTAGATAGGAGGGGAGGAGGTGGTGGGGGTGGGAGAGTCTGGTGTGGGTAGGAGGATATACCAAGGGTTGGAACGGTAAAGCTTTGGGTCGAAAAGAGGATACTGGAGTGCACACAGGTGGCAGTATCAATTAGGTGAAGCAGTCGCAGGAACTATATGTTGTAAGATGTTGACAGAGCCCGTGCTTGAAAGGACCTAATCTTTATATGGATAAGATTTCATTGGAAAGTGCACTGAACCTGAGTGGGGCTCTGTAAGCAAATAATGGCTGCCCTTGAGATGTCCTGCACCTAGGAATCTTCAGAGATTGATGGGCTGAGCTCACAAAGCTGCTGGAGTGAGGGCTATGAAGGTTCAGAAGTTCCAGGGGGCCAAAAGCCAAGAAGTGCTTTTTTAGCTAACAGGTATGTTTGGTACTGTATCCTTCCACTTAGTGGAAGCCACCCAGACTGGGTGTATAGGTCACTTGGTCTCCACTAATAAACCTGTCCTGGTCTAGCTGCATAGTGCATAGTTACGCTGTTCATATGGTGTGACTGTGTTACTGAGTTTGAGATTCCCAAACTGTGTTTTATTTCTTTTTCCATGGAGATGTTTATCTTCTACGTCACCCACTGACCCCCTTGTGCACTGACCTGTCCATCCCCATCACCCAAAATCACCAGGACTTACCTGCTGTGAGATCTTCAATGGCCTCCCCACCACCTCCGTGGTGGGGCCAGGAGGGAGAGGGCCATTCACAAGGAGACACATATTCAGACAGGAACAGAGCCTGGTTAGTAATGCAAATCCTGTGGCAGATTGCTGGATTTTTCTGTCATTGGAGGTTTTCTACCTTTGGCTTATTCCCAGGGCAGTCAAGCTTGCAATGATGCCAATCCAATTAAAGGCAAGTACTGCTTTCTGCCTGCCTGAGCCCTGCCCCCTATGCCACTCTGATGCCCTGCCAGCCTTCCTCACTTGGGTGACTGTTACAGAGCAGGGTGGTCAGACTGCCCCTCCCTGAGAGGAGAGCAGTCCCCGAGATGCTCAATCATCTCTCCCGCCAGCTAACCCGTTTGACCCAGGCCCTCCCCCCAAACCGGGCCACTGGCATGGGAGGCAGTACAGCTACCACCAAGCTGCAAAGCCAGCCCACCAGACTGTATTTTTTATAAGTAAATAAAAACAGCACTCTGATAAAAGAAGAAGAAATTGTATTTTAGCTACAGTTGTTAAAAATATTTTAAGACACATCACAATGTTTTGAAATTGGATAAAAAATTTCCAAGGAAAATAACATAAAAAATACATAAAGATATAGAGTAAGATAATCCATTTTTGTTTAATTTCTGCACCTTAAGAGGCATCGGCAGAGGATTTTTTAGTCAATTAGGGCCTCGTTTTCAGAAGGGTAGTGGAGTGCTAAACATCTAAGCACCATGCCATGTGGGAGAACAGCATGGTTGAACAGGTGCCATATATTTAGCAGCCCCTGATGCTAACCTGATCATGTGTAAATGTACTACTACAGTCTTACAAATGAGGGATCCCCTCCTGTACACAGAGCACAGTGCTATATAAAAGGTTTTTTAAAATGCTTAACAACTGAAATTGCAATACTGTTTACTGCTTTCAAAAATCCTGCCCTCATTTGAGCATGCAGTAGTGCATATTGTCCCCCTACCCCTGGTCACCATTCTGATGCTCCCAAGTAATATACCAAAATGATCCTTGGCATCTAAAGACATGGCACACTGTTAATCTGGGACATTGATGTACCGGATTATGCTCTGTTCAGGAGGGATGGGGTAAAAAAGGAGGGAGTGTGGCCCTGTACGTCAGAGAAGGTATAAAGGTGACAGATGTGCAGGGTAGACAGGGGGAGGCTGAGGCACTCCGGGTCACCCTGGAACATGGCAAAGGCTCAGCAATATGCACAGGGATGATCTACAGGCGTTCAGCACAGGGGGATGAAGTGGACAGGGAGCTTGTGGATGGAATACACAATATGGCAACAAAAGGTGAAGTCCTGCTGCTGGGGGATTTCAGTAATGCAGACATGGATTGGTCCTTCCAAGAAGCTGCTTCAGCCAGAAGCAGAAGCATCCTGGATTCCCTACAGGGGGCAGGTCTCAGGCAGCTTGTGCTTGATCCAGAGAAAAGGCAGTTCTTGACCTGATACTGACCAATGGGGACAGAACACGGATGTCTGTGTGGAGGGGCAACTGGGATCCAGTGACCACCACACAGTGTGGTTTAGCATGGGACCCGGGACCCAGTCCAGTCACATGAGGGCAAACATTCTGGATTTCAAGAAGGCAGACTTCACTGACATGGGGAGATACATCAGAATAGCCTTCTTCGGAAGCTTGTAAAAGGGTGGTATTCAGGAGGTATGAAGAAACACAGAAGAATGAGGATAGAGAGGTGTATCAGGTAAAACAGAGGGAAGCATGTAAGGTAATGAGGGGATCAAAGGTTCAGACAGAAGAAAGCATAGCCAAGGGTATCAAAAGAAGACCAGACTTTCTTCAGGTACATAAGCAAGGAGAGGAAGGCAAGGGGAGGGATTCTGAGGATAAGGAAGATGACAAAGGGATACTACACAGAAGGGGATCAGAAAAAGCAGCCAAATCCTGGACAGGTACTTCTACTTTTTTCATAGTAGAGAGAGATGGGGACAGACCACCAAGGAGCAGCATGAACACTGGTGGGGGAAGTGGAAACAAGTCCACTTTCAAAGGAAAGAGTATTATTGAAGGGACTTCAAATTTGAGGGTGGACAAGGCCATAGGACCGGATGGATACACCCACGGGTATTAAGGGAACTAGGCAGGGAGGTGCTAGCTGCACTACTTATGGCCTTATTCAACAACTCACTGGAAACAGGAGTGGTCCCTGAGGACTAGAGGAGAGCAGACATAGTCCTATTTTGTAACAGCTTCAGCAGGGAGGAGGCTACCAATATAGTCTGGTCTGTCTTACTTGAGTCATGGGGAAATTAATGAAATCCATACTAAAAGAGACACCATTAGAGTATCTTGAATCCAGTGGGCTGCAAGACCACAGACAGGCAGCACAGATTCACAGGGGGAAGGTCATGCCAAATGAATCTGGTAGATTTCTTTGACTGGATAGCCATGGAAATAGGTAAGGGGAGAGCAGTGGGCATGATTGATCTGGAATTTAGCTAGGCCTTCAACATTGTGCCACACAGGAGGCTGATAAAGAAATTGAATGGCCTGGGGTGGGATCCAAAATGGTTAATTGGGTTCAATGTGCCTGTGCAACTGGTTTTCGTGCTTGTGTAACATAGATAATCTTTGGCTGTTTGCCTCTCTATCCATGGAATATACCACCCTGTACGGGTATGAAGGGAAGGAACCCTAGAGGAGGGTTCCTCTCCTTGATGTGCCATGGGAGTGATTCCCCTGGCTAAAGATACCTTAGGAAAAAGCCCATGGGAAAAAGAGGCATGCCACTGAGGGTGGGGGGTTGGATGGAGGGGCAAGGAAAAAATGATTGTCTGTGGAGTGAAGAGAGCAGCCCTTAAGTATGCTGAATTGGGGTGTGTCCTGTTGCACCGCCCCCTTGAACTACAGGCTGTAGCCTTCCAATTAGTACAGTAGCTAGTTAATGGATAAGAGACAGAGGGTGGTTGTTAACGGCACTCAGTCTAATGATGGGAGAGTGACTAGTTGGGTACCACAGGGCTCAGTAGTGGGACCATTCTTTCTGAACATAAGGGACACTGCAAAAAACTGAAGGGAAGGTATGCCTTTTTGCAGATGATATCAACATTTGCAATAGGTGGACACCCGGGAGTGGTGGAGAGAATGATCAGGGATCTTGTGAATTTTGAGGAGTAGTAAAAAGCATGGCAGTTGGGTTCAATGCCAAAAAGTGCAAAATCATGCACCTGGGGCATAGGCGCCCAAGAGCTAAGTATGGGGGGTAGTTATTGATAGTCAATAAACAGGAAAGGGATCTTGGGGTTATTATGGCTGAGGATCTCAAGGTGGCACTGTGACAAGGCAGCGGGTAGGGCTAGGTGGATGCTGGGGTGTGTAGTGAGGGTATCTCCATCAGGATGATGGAGGTGGTGTTGCCAGACTCCATCTGGAGTATGATGTAGTTTTGGAGAACAAACCTCAGAAATAACATAGACAGGGTGGAGGAAGTCCACAGGAAGGCAACTAAACAGTGCAGGGTTTACATGAGAAGCCCTAAGAGGAGAGACAGAGGGATCACAGCATGTACACCCTAGAAGAGAGGAAAGAGAGAAGTGACATGATCCAGGCCTACAAGTATCTCACAGGAGTGAACTGGGTCCAGGGGAGTCTCTTTCAAATGTGAACTAGCACCAGGACCAGGGGGAATGCAATGAAGCTGGGGGGGTTGGGGTCAAGAGAGATGTGAGAAAATATTGGTAGATGCCTGGAACAGAATGCCAGCTGAAGTGGTAGAGGCTAAAACAGTAGGGGGCTTCAAGCATGTGTGGCATAGACATAGCGGTATATTAGAGAAGAGGTGGTGAGGTAGGAGGGTCGATGAAGACCAGACAGCGTGTAAGGAGGAAGATAAGGCAGAAAACATCTAAGCAGACTAGGTAGGCCAAGCGGTCCTCTTCTGAAGACAAATTCAGTGTTTCTATGTTTATGATCACACACCTACCACAGAAACAGCTGGTCAGGTGTTGGGAGTGTAGGAACGCATAGCCCATAACACCTGGTTTGGGGAACCAGTAACTAGTGTTGCACTAATGGATAGGTACAGTACATCTTCCAAACCTCCCAACATGCCTATGTGCAAGGTGCTGTCAGCTGCTTTACATAGGTGCACAAGGATGGATTAGGGCCACTTACAAATGGGCTAGTGACTTGGTAACCAAGCAGTCATATGGCCCTTTGCAGTACTATCCTGCTTTAGAGGTGCATTTGAGATTAGCAAGTTGATAACCTGTCTAACACTCACAAAAAAGCTTGCATATTCTGCCATAGGGCTTTTTAAAACCATTGTAACTCTGTTAAATGGTTTCAAAGGTTTACTTCTATGTTTAGTTCTATGTATATTCATTCTTTAGGATGTCTTACTTGATGTCATGCTAGTATGCTCTGTGCTATCATGTCTGTAGTTGATAAAGTTTAATTGCTGTACGCTGCAATACAATAATGTACCTTCTACTGCTTCACGTTGATGAATTTCATTGTACACTCCCATTCCCCTTTCCCCCAGGATGCACCGTGAGATGGGCAACTTGTTTTTCAGTGTGCCTTTCCTGGGGAACCATTTCAATAAATAAATTTCCAGACTGTAGCATGGTAAAAACCATGCTATAATCCACGTCCTAAAACTGCTTAAACCCTGCTCAGAGGTAGGCAGGAGCACAGTTTTAGACCAACACTGTTGCCTTAACCCATGCTGACATCAGTGTGGAAGTGATTTGTGTTGAATCATGGGTTAAGACAACCATAATGAACAAAATCTGTGTTTTTTGGCTTGTGACCCCTCTTTGGCGCCATCCTAGAGAGGGCCACTACCCCTGCCATGCAGGTCTGACCACGGTTAAGGGGCCTGGGTTCCCACACTTGATATTACTGGGGGTCCTTTCCCAAGATCCCAAGAGGAGGCAGTATAGCACAGTGGTCTAAGGCTCTGAGCTGCAAATCTGATAACATCCAGCAGACCAGACCTGGGTTTGAATCCCACAGCTTCCACTTGCATACTGTGTGACCCTAAGCAAGTCATTTAACCTCCTTGTGCTCCCAGGTCGATCCTGTAAAAAAGCTTTCAGCTTAGTGTGCTATACCTGGTTAAACAACTAAAGAAAAAAAAAAGATCACAAAGAAAATGGCGGTGCCACCCAGAGTACATTTAAGTGGGTCTGATGTCTATCAGTACAACCCCTTCCCCCATGTTGTCATACCAACCCACCTCCCCAACAGTTGCCCCATTCATGGACTTATCAGAATCGAGCATCCCCACATTCCACATTGTCCATCATTCATTTCTAGTAATAACATGCTTACTAAACTCAGGCTTTTGAGTCAGACCTTTTTAAAACAGTAACAACATAATTTATTTACACAGGGAGAGTTAGGATGGGGAAGAATGGAACAGAGGTTAATCAACATTTTAAATCTGCATTTTAAAGATTTAACATTTTCCCAAACAGCATTCCTCTTCTGATTTTAACCCAAATCATCTTTTGATAATGCAACCACTAAATTACCTGACTATCTAACTGCTGCAGGTATTACCAAACCCAAACCTACTTGTACCAGTTCAGAATGATGCCCTGAATTTTGTCCCTGGGTACCTAAATGCCAAGCCACAGGCCTGAGGTGCAACTGGTTGGCTGGCGCTGGCATGCCCACCTGAACCAAGCAACCCCCCACATGTTCCTCTTGATTGCTTTAAATCTTGAACTGGCTTTCAGCACCAGTGGACTTGAACACAGATAACTATATATATATATATATATATATATTCCCCAGGTGCAGGGCAATTCCTGCCCTCACTCATGCCTCTGCTGTATTAGTCCTAGGATGGCACACATGACTGGAGTCATGGGGTAGATGGATCAGCAGATGCAGAACCGAGCCTGATGGGCGTAGAAGCTGCAGCTTGGATCTTCAGCATGATCAAAGGTCTTGCAGCCCGCCCCCGGCCCACAGAGGCCCACTAAAGGGCATCGTACAAGGCCCACCAGCCACAAAGGACCCAGACACAGGAGCATCCCCATGGCTTGGCTCCCCCACAGGTCAGAGCACCCCAGCACCCAGGCACAAACCCACAGTTCCTTGCTGCCAGCATCCTCACTTAATTGGGATCAGAGAGTCCCCCACCTGGCACTGGGTTTAGGATGGATTCTTCAGATCATTTCCATTCTTTCCTCAATTACCTGTTGTGGTATGTAGTCAAGCAGCCTCGGCTGCCTTCCCGAATATCAGGCTCTGGTGGGGACTGTGTAGAGTCTGAAATTCCAGGGGTTTACCACAACAGTCTCCCATCTTGCTGCATCTCAGGAGCAGACAGCAGGCACCCACCCAGACAGCACCCGCTCATCCCCCTACCCCCACAGACTTTCAACCCCAACGCAGCAGCCACTCTTGTACTCTGGCTCACACATAAGTTCAGCAACTCTTTTTCAGAAATACAACAAAAAAGTCCCTTTTCTCACCATGCAGATGCTAGTTGACTCCAGACAGAAAAGGCTGTCTCTTCAGCTTCTTAAAACCTGGGTTCCAATACAGTTTTCATATCCATTTTCTACAATCCAGTTTTCTCTGCCAAAAAAACAGTCCTTTAGCCTTGTCTTTTCCTTTTCCTGTAGACACCTTGTCTTTGCCAGGGTCAGACAGAACCTTTTACACATTTTCTTGCTTCTCTCATCAAAAATCCTTGATCATACATGTCTCACCGATGTGGCACAGATGAAACTGAAGAGGCTCTCTCCCCATCCTCTTGACACAAATCCGTCCATTTTCATAATCATTTTTCTCAATCCATTTAACCTTTACTCCGAACACTTTCACTACTGTGGTACAATTTCTTTGTGCAGCAACAGAATACTGCAGTTCTCCCTCTCTGCAGAGCTGCCCACAAAATCCTTTCTTTTCTCTCTAGATGGGGAAAGGCACAATCAGCTCTGGGGGACAGACTGCTGGCAGCCCCCCCCTCACAGCCCTGCAGCCCCACCTTCTCCCTAGGGGCTGGTGATCCCCTTCCTGTGGAGCGGCTCCCACCGAACTGAATTCAGAAACCAAAATGCTTTCCCCTTGGGAGCTTTCTGGTAGCTTCCCATTGGCAGGAACCACTGTCCTCAACCAAAATTAACATGTACGAGATTCCCTCCACACCTCACTGGTTGCTGAAAAAGGCATACAGATTGTCCCCAGTATTTTTCCCCAAAAGTCTTCACTGAAGTTCTACTCTGTAGCAGCCTCTTCCCTCTGATGGCCCAATACAAAATTTAGCATTTTTCGTTATTTTCCAGCCAGTTGCTAACACTGAAGCTTGTTTTCCCCAGCACCAGACAGGCTGAGAAATACGTGTAGTATAACAGCAGCAGGAATGAGGGATAAATGTTATAACGCTACTGTGCCTGGATTAGGTGAGTGGGAGACCACTAGACTACCAAAGAATAATTTTTTTTATTGTGTCCAGGACTGACAGTGTGTGTGTGTGTAGAGGAGGTTGCTAGCAGGCTGCATGTATACAGTTTAAACACAATTCCCAGAATCATTAACTAGCACTAACCAGGCAGTGTGTTAGCAATTCCAAAAAGCATTTGATATACCTGTACACCTTATATGCATTAGAGTAACCCCCAGTTGTATGGGCACCTGGTTGCAATTAGTAATCCTGTGCAAAAAAAATAGTGCCACGCTAACAGGTTAGCACTGCACAGAAGAATGCTTTTTAAAATAGTACCGGCCATGCTTATCACAGCGCAGTGCTAATCCTGTTACAGTGGTACATGGGCCCCCATTTCAGAGCCAGTCATTAGTGTTGAGTACTCCTAAGTGCTGCACCGGAGATAGCGCACAGCCACAGAAGGTGGTGGTAAATGGCACTCACTCCAATGAGGAAAGAGTGACCAGTAGGGTGCCAGAGGGCTCAGTAATGGGACAAGTCCTCTTCAGTGTCTTTGTAAGTGGCATTACAAAAGAGCTGGAAGGGAAGATGTGCCTTTTTGCAGATGACACCACCATCTGTAATAGTGTTGATAGGTGCAGATAGAGAGAATGAGTAGGGACCTTAGAAAACTCGGAGGGTGGTATGGAATATGGCAGCTTGGGTTCAAAGCCAAAAAGTGCAAAATCAAGCATCTAGGGCACAGAAACCTAGATGCTGAGTATAAAGTGTAGGGGGAGGTACTGATGGTCACTAAGGAAACCCTTTATATAGCACTGTGCTCTGTATGCAGGAGAGGATTACTCATTTGCATGGCCGTAGTAGTACAAATGCACATGATCAGGTTAGCATCAGGGGATGCTGAATAAGACACCCATCAAACAATGCTGTTCCCACACAGTGTAATGTTTAGCTCTGCATGCTAACCTTCTGAAAATGGGTCCCTAATTGATTAAAAATCCTGGCCGATGCCTCTTAAGATGCAGAAGGTAAACATAAAAGGGTTATCTTATCTATCTCTTTATGTATTGTGTTATTGTATTTTGCTTGCAAAAATTTTATCCGATTTCAAAACATTGTGATGTGACTTAAAATGTTTATAACAAACTAGTTAAAATACATTTTTTTCCTTTTTTATTTAAATGCTGTCTTTATTTAATTATAAAAACACAGTCTGGTGGGCTGGCCTAGCAGCTTGGTGGTGATTGCACTGCCTCCCATGCCAGTGGCCCAGTTTTGGGGGTGAATCTGGGTTGCGCAGAGGTTACAGTAGCTGGGGGGAGATACGATTGAGCATCTCGGGGAATGCTCTCCTCTCAGCGAGGGGAAGTCTGACCACCCCGCTCTTCAACATCCACCGAGCTAAGGAGGGCTGGCAGGGCAGTGGAGTTACATAAGTGGGAGGGCTCAGGCAGGCACAAAGCAAGCATGTGTTTTTATATGCAATTGCATCATTGCATGCTTGACTGCCCAGGGGATGAAACCAAAGGTAGAAATTCCCCAGTGACAGAATGATACGATAACCTGCCACAGCTTCTGGACTACTAACCAGGCTCTGCTCCTGTCTGAATATGTGTCTCCTTGTCAATGGCCCTCCCTCTCCTGGTCCCAGAATGGGGGATATCTGTGTGTGTGTGTGGGGATCTTAGAGCAGGTAAGTACCAGAGATAGTGGGTGACTGGGCTGGAGATGTCAGTGGGCAAGGGGGTCGCAGGGTAACAAGTAGATGAAAATCTCCATGGAAAACAAAAAAGAAATAAAACCCAGTTTGAGAAGCTCAATCCGAGGACTGGAGGAGGACAGATGTGATTCCCCTTCACAAAAGTGGGAGCAAGGCAGAAGCAGGAAACTACAGACCTGTTAGTTTAACCTCAGTGGTAGGGAAAATGATGGAATCACTTCTGAAGGAAAGAATTGTTAAATATCTAGAGGCCAGAGGGGCACAGGACCCAAGGCAGCATGGATTCACAGTGGGAAGGTCATGCCAGACAAATCTGATAAATTTCTTTGACTGGGTGACCAAAGTAGTGGATCAGGGAGGGCTGTGGACATGGCCTACCTAGACTTTAGCAAGGCATTTGACACAGTCCCACACAAAAGATTAATATACAAGTTAGCCAGCCTGGGAGGGGTCCCAAGATGACAGCCTGGGTAAAGAATTGGCTGGAGAATAGGACACAGAGAGTAATAGTAAATGGAGTCCACTCTGAAAAAAGGGGGGTTAGTAGTGGGGTACCTCAGGGTTCAGTATTAGGACTGGTCCTCTTCAATGTCTTTATAAGTGACATTGCAGAGGGACTGGAAGGAAAAGTATGTCTCTTTGCAGATGACACAGAGCTCTGCAACAGAGTTGATGCACAAGTTGGGGTGGAAAGGATGAGAAGGGACTTGGCAAGGTTAGAGGAATGGTCAAATGTATGGCAGCTTAGATTCAATGCTAAGAACTGCAAGGTAATGCACCTGGGAAACAAAAACCCAGGGGAAGAGTACACAATGGGGGGTGAGATACTAACAACAACAAAAATGGAAAGGGACCTGGGGGTAGTCATATCAGATGACCTAAAGGTGGGCAAGCAATGTGAGAGGGCAGCAAGGAGGGCTGGGGGGATACTGGGATGCATAGGGAGAGGCATCACCAGTAGAAAACAGGAAGTTATTATCCCTCTGTACAGACAGCTAGTGAGACCCCATCTGGAGTATTGCGTGCAGTTCTGGAGACCCAATCTCTGCAAAGACATAGACAGGATGGAAGCTGTCCAGAGGAGGGCAACTAAAATGGTGCAGGGTCTGCACCGGAAGACATATGAAGAGAGACTTAAGGAGCTTAATATGTATAGCCTTGAGGAAAGGAGGGAGAGGGGGGACATGGTAGAAACTTTCAAGTACCTCAAGGGAATCAACAAAGTCCAAGAGGGTAGCATCTTTCAAAAAAAGAGGTGTGCAAGAACAAGGGGGCACAATTTGAAGATAGAAGGGGGCAGCTCAGAGGTAATTTAAGGAAGTATTTTTTCACAGAGAAGGTGGTGGATGTATGGAACGGCCTTCCAGCAGAGGTTGTGGAGTCACAAACAGTGGTGGAATTCAAGCATGCATGGGACAGTCATAAGGCAATTCTAGGGGGTTGGGGTAGGAAGAAGTAGGCTGCTGGTTAACTAGGATCTGCAGCTTATCCATCAGGTAGGGAAATGGGCAGACTGAGTGGGCCAAGTGGTCCTTATCTGCCATCAAATTCTATGTTTCTATATAACCCCAAAACAGACTGTGAATGCCTTCAGTGAGGCATCACAGTAAAGTTATTTAGTATGGAAACATGTAAATTATATGCATATGCCAACTAAGCTCCTGATGAGAATTGGGTACTGAGAGATTGCAGCAAAAATATATATTTTGGTTTCTCAATCAAGATAACTTTAATTAAACAAAACATTAAAATAAAAACAAAAACAAAATCAGAACATAGTCCATAGAGTACAAACCAGCAAAGCTTTTGGCTTACACTATCACAGTTTCCTTGCAGTACTTCCCAAACATTCAGCTCAGATAAGTTGCGATACTAACACAGTAATTAATTACACATAAATCTGATCAGAAATGTAACTTGGAAAAACACATGCAGCCCCCTATGTTTATGTTACGACTATCCTAAGTATCAGCTTCCCATACAAATGTGTTTTAACAGTAAATGAGTGCAGCACTTATTTAAAAGAATAAACTACAGCATTTTAAATTAGTTCTAAAAATTTCTCGTCACATCACAATGTTCTGAAATTTGATTAAAGGTGCGCAAGCAAAACAAGAAATGGAAAAGTGTAGCACACTTGCCTCTGAAGCCGGGAGATCAAAAGGCTGTGGGTTCTATTCCCACATCAGGCACTTGGGTTAAACCCCAATACTGACACTGTAGTGCAGCATGAGGGGGATGCTGCACTCCTGAGGTGCCATCTTTCAGATGAGATGTGAAACTGAGGTCCCATCTGCCTGTTCTAGTAGTAGTTCAGATGGGTGTTGAAGATCTCATGTCACTTCTCGAAAAGAGTAGGAGAATTTTTATTAAGAAAACTGGATTTCATTACATGCCAATAACAAACAGACTGTTTTGTAACGTTACATAATCAAAATACATTTTGACATAAACACCATAATTATGAAAGAAAGGCAGTCTTATTGAACTTAATTATGTAACAATATGTTAACACCAATGACTACAATGTATCCATAACTGAGATACTTTTGACATAGAAAACTAGGACATATCACTGCATTAATTGTTGCAATAATCTCTTTATATTAGTTAAGACCTCAGACTGGAGCCGGCCCGGTGGTGCTAAGGGTTGAGGCACTGGACACCACACCTCGCGCCACGCCGGTGACCCAGGTTCAGGAACAAGCCAGGGTAATCAGAGGCTGGGGGGGGGGAGGGAGAGGATGTGAGAAGCTGCCGGCAGGCAGCGCTCTACCTCAGGAGAAGGTATGCAGCTCTCTTCGAGCTTGGCTGCCCTCTGGTGGAGGCCGGCGGGATGGTACCATGAGAGAGCTCAGACATAGATCAATGGGGAGGGCTGAGGGGACTTGGTCCGGAGCTGCGGTGCACATGTGCACCTCCACGCACATGCGCCACCGCCTCGGAGGGTCCTGGGGTAGTTCACGGGTGAAAACGGAAGAAACTGTGGAGGCCGACATGGCTGATGCCCCTGGACCAACTCTGGAGATCTGCTGGGGTACGTATGGTGCTAGAAGCCCCCAAAAGACCCTGAGTTCGGTAGGCTCGGTGGACACAGAGGTTGACCCAGGAGGGATCAAAATAATTGACAAAAAAAAAAAAGACCTCAGACTGGTATAGCCATTTCTGCTGCAGTACCCACATACATCTGGCCTGCCAAATACGGTATCGGACAATTGCCAAAACAACATATAGTGTGTCAGCATGATACTTTCCTAATAACCCTGAGCTGGTACTACACAGTATTTCTGGATAATCTACCTGTAACAAATAAGGTTCTACTCACTCTTTTGCTAATAATCCTCAAAGCACCTGTACCTACCTGCACTCCAGAAATAAATGCTGCTGTTTCTATAATTTGTTGACAGGACTCCCTAGGACAGTATCTCTCGGTCAGCTGATTATGTTTATTGTTCTCTTTTACGCTGAGCCTACCATAATTTCCCAACCATAAACAGTCCCAAATGCTTGGTAGAATCCTAGGATTAATGAGCAGTTTTAAAACCTGCGTTTTCTGTAGATCAGTGCACTGTGGAAATTCTACTGGATCCTGCCCCTTAGCCAGTACAATACTTTTGTAAATAGTTTTCCTATCTGAGGTAAGACTATTCTGAGGAGTCAAACCCCATTTTAGGGCCCATTTTATGCTTTCTGTGCCATGTGCTAGTAATGGGATCATGTTCCTCAATAATCTGGGTTTATGCTGTTGCCATGGAGAAAGATTTGGAGAAATCCAAATCTCTCACCATGGCTTCCAGACTCTTCCTCCCCAGTCTTAAACTTTGTCCAAACCTATAACTATAAAAGTACTATAAAAAAAGCCACTGACTTGACCATCTTAACTCCTCCTTCCTCAATAGGTCTATATGTGAACATTCTTTTAACAGGGTTTAACCGGGATGCCCAAAAACCTTGAAAAAATACACGATATAGTCGAGTTATAATCCCTTGCGGAGGGGGATAAATATAACTTATATATAAAAAAATAGGGAGCAACAGCATTTTAATTAGCCATACTCTCTTCTGCTTCCTAATAGATTTATTCCACCAACCAGCAATAACCCTATCAACCCGGGATAAGAACAGTTCCCAGTTAAGCACTTGGGAATTCTGATGGCCAAAAGTAACCCCTAATATTTTTCTAGGATCCCTAGTAATATGAAGACCCCCTATTGTCTCAGATGCTGGGATAGGGGGTTGGCCAACTCTTATCTATGTTAATCTTGGATCCTGACAGTGCTGAGTAAGTTTGAATAATATCCAGCAACGCATTCTCATTTGTACTACTACTAAGGGTGAGTACCATGTCATCGGCATAGGCTAGGACTTTCACTGTTGGGGTAAATGGAGTTATCTCAAGTCCAACTATTCCCTGATCTTGCATGCACAGCCTATTAAACATATCAGTGCTGAAAGCATACATGAGAGGGCTCAGAGGGCAGCCTTGACGTACCCCCTTCTGAAACCCAATCCTCTCTCCATACTACTCATTCACATTTGGTAGAAAACACACATTTTTGTACATTAGTTTAATCCATGTCAAAAATCTACCCGGTATCCTCTTAACAATCAACAGCTGATAACCTAGCAGTCCAATTCTGTTGCCATATATACCATATTTTGGAGTCTGCTAAAAGAGATTCATTCAGCCTCCATTTATTCTTCTGGCACCTAGGTGTGTCTTGCCATGTAATTTGTGTGCACACAGCCACGTGATCTTAAAACTAATAAGCTTGTGTTCTGCTATTTAGCACCTGCAGTACTTTAGACACAAATATGAAATCTATCCGTGTCTTAATTTTCCCTCTAAAATAAATAAAACCTCCAGTCAGGTGAAGACACCTATAGGAGTCTTTTAAAGCCGCATTTGTAAGATTGTGTTGTAAAGCAGCAGAATCACAGAATAGTTTAGTAGTTTGTAACCCTCTATCTGTCTGATGTAAGCTACAATTAAAATCCCCAACCCAGAGAACTAACCGGGAGGTATGCAGAAATGGTTGAATATCCCTAAAGAGTGCTGCTCTAAGTGCTTTGGTCTGTGGGGCATAAGTGGCTACTAGTCGTAACCTATCCCTATAGTATGAAATGTCTAAAAGTAGGGCCCGATCTGGACAGATTTCCACTACCCTTGTGACCTGCAGCATAGAATTGGCCAGAAGTACTCCCACTCCATCGCACTTATCCACTCCAGTGGACCAAAAAGAAGGACCCAAAGACCAAGCCTAGGAGTCTCGTTAAAGCTCCCAATTTGTTTTAAGCCTGGTATCTAGCACACAGGTGATATCACTAGCCATCTCCTGTAGAGCTAACATTGTTCCAGCCAATTTATTGTCTCCCTTTATGCTATTAACATTAATTTAAGTAAGAGATGGCTGTTCTACTGAATGGTTGGGGTGTCTCATTTTTTGTTTATTTTCATGGGGTCTTTATTTTCTGCCTCTGTCTAGTCCACTTTGCTATTGAATCTCTCATCCCCCGTGTCAGTGTTTGAAATGATTGAGAAAGTCTCCCTCCGAATCTCCATCCTTAGAAGGAAGGGCAGAAAACTTACTCCCTGTCTTCCAAGAGCTAGGGGAGAATGCCATTTCTGATCCCCTAACTTTCCTGGAGACCGCCTTCCCTAGTCTAATTTTTTTTTTTTGTAACAATGTTTAGAAAGCCATATCAACTGGAGTGTGGGAGCAGGCATGTCCACCACAGGCCTCACTTCAGCTCCTGTAATGGGGGAAAGAGGGGGCCTGATCAGGCACGTTGTCCAGAGTAGGGGTGGTATCTGGTACAGGAGTTAAATTCACCAGGTTATCATATCTCTGTAGCTCAGGAGGTGCATTCTGTCTTAGGGTATCTAGCCCTATTCTTATATTCTGCTCTGCAATTCTTTAGGCCTGCTGTTGTTGTGCCATCTTGCTTAGCCCCTCTTGTGAGGGACAATCATCTTGGTTATACAAGGCCCGGGGCAGTGGCCATACGCATGTCCTGCTTGTTCACACAGATTACATTTGAACAAATTTAAACATTTACCTGAAGAATGCCCAAAGTCGAGACAATGACTACATTTAACTGAGTCAACATGCAGAACTTAAATGAGTTCTGGCCACCACACTTAAGCAAGACCTAGGTTGGCCTACATAAAGTATTGAACCCTGATGTTTACCCAGGTAAAATGTGCTTGGGAGATGTGCTGGGTGAGTTAGTAGTAATTAATTTCACTGTAACCCTCCATCCTCCAACCCAAATCTGCTCACTATCTAAAGTGGGGCTAGACTTATTTAGAACCTTACACCATTGCTGCAGCCAGAACAGAGTATCCTCAATATTCACCCTTCATTCTTAAACATAATGGTAATGTTTTTAACTGCTTGTTTTGTCAGTGGAGTGGCATGGAAGGGGACTCATAAGGGAATGTTTTTTAACGTGTTATGCTCTATCCCAAATCTATCCAAGCCAGACACATTTTTAAAACCAATATCATAGTTGGAATTACCCAAATGAATGAGGGCAAATATCTCTGAAGAAAAAGATTTTAGGGAGCCTTTCAACAACTTCTTGGCTATAAACACTCTTTCAGGGGGTCTATTAATCCACCTTTATATAAAAGACAGACTGCATTCTGATGAGGAGCTGGTTGTCCTCTGTTCTGAAACAAATCTGATAGCTTTAAAGCAGCCTCCGACCCCCTCCATCAGCCAAGGAATATGATGGCGGGTGGAATCTGACAGGGCCCTCTTGATTACTGTTCTCATTATGCAAGGAATTATTAACATAACCATTATTATCATGAACTTCAGCATTAATAGAAGAAATATTACCCCGGGGTATGTTGGAGTTCATATCGTCTGCAGGGGTGGTGGCCACATTTGTAGAGATTGCAGACATCATTTTGACGTACGTAGGATCATTCTTATCTGGTATCCTCTGTCCATCTGGAGATTGTTCCCATCCTGCATTTTCTAATGCATGACTAGGAGACCAGTTTGGTCCCCCCATATCTGTATTACTCATAGACAGGGCCTTCGTCAGGTTGGTTTTAACAGTAGCACTTTGTTTTTGTGCACACTCTTTATCCTGAATACTTTTGCTCCATCCAGGTTTGGAGCAGTCCCTAGGAAATGAAAAGTCCGATTCTTGCTGAGGAATTCCACCCCCCAGCCTAAGCAGTGTCCATAGCAACCAGCCAAGAACAACGCCCCAGACCAAGTCTCTTAGTTTCTATTTTTTTCTCCTTTAAAGTGTGTGTTGCAGGCTTTAAGCACACGACAGGATCGCCGTCTGAACTGCCAGTCTGATTTTCATGTGCTTCGTGTTCTGCCGCTAGTGCAGCAGGGCTGGGTCCCTCACTGGGCGCTTCAGCCATGGACACCACGTCAACACCCTGCTGACTCATCACCAATTTGACAGCAGCTCTATTCTCTTTGACAGAAGCCGCACTCCTACTATCAGCTTCCAAGGTTGCATCAAGACTCTGCAGTTTTTTTAGTAATGCTTTCTTTTGATCTACTATATTCTTGTGCTGCTCTTTTGTAAGTTTCACCATATCCGCCAGTAAATTCATATCTTGTTCCTCTTGTTCACTATTTTCCTTCAGAAGTTGCTCAGACTCTGTCTCTAACAAGTTTACAACAGCAGGGACTGCATCAATGGCCTCTTGCAGGTCAGTGTCAGAAAAGAAGGCCTGCTCTCCTGTGCTGTCAGCATCCATCTCCTCCAGAGGTTCGTCTAGACTGGCCATCCTGAGACAGACGGCCAAGGGTTACCCCTACTGGAAAAGTAAGGGAATTTCCCCGGTGGCCTGGCCAAATTCCCCCCATTCACTGAAAATGCCACCAACAGCTTAATCTGGTTCAAGGTCAGTTGGCATTCATCTGTATCCCCCTTCCCCGGGTCATGCCTGAAAATAGGCAGGATTTGTCTAGTGCACTTACCCGATCAACAAAAACTAAATAAAGATAAAAATTAAAAAAAAATCATAAAGAAGTAGAATAAGAGATAGTCCTGTTTTGTTTACCTTCTGCTCTGCAGCTTTAGACATCCTCTCGTCAAGCCAGCAGCTCCCTGAATGCAACAGGAAATGAATGCAGATGCAGGCCATTCAAGAGGGAGGGGTAATTTCAGAATGTAGTCCATTTCAGTATATAATTTAATTGTTTCAGTGTATCGTGCAAGTGGATTTTTCAGTCTATAGCATACGTATTTCAATACATAGTGTATATGTTTCACCATGTAGTGTATTTGTTTCAGTATATAATGTGGATTTTTTAAATATACTGAATATGTATTTCAATATGTAATATATTTCTTTCAGTATTTAGAGTATGCAAAATTGTTCAATAGATAGGGTGTTTTAATATATAGTGTATTTGTTTCAGTATATAGTGTATACAGATTTTTCAATGCATAGTGTATACAGATTTTTCAATGCATAGTGTATTTATTTCAATAGATAATGTACAGTATATATTTCAATATGTAGAGTGTTTGTTTCAGTATATAGTGTATGCAGATGTTTTCAATATATAGTGTGAGTATTACATTGTATAGAGTATTTGTTTCAGTAGGTAGTTTATGTGGATTTTTCAGTCTGTAGTGTATGTATCTCAATACGTAGTGTATATGTTTCAGTACATAGTACATTTGGTTCCATGTATAGTATATGTGGATTTTCAGTACTCAGTATCTATATTTCAGTGTATGTATTTCACTATATAATGTAAGCATTTCACTATATAATATATGTGTTTCACTATATGATATATGCATTTCAGTATACAGTATACGTATTTTGCTATATGATGTATATATTTCAGTAGATTGTGTATGTGGTTCACTACGTTGTGTATGCATTTCACTATATAATGTATATATTTCACTATATGATGTATGTATTTCACTTTATAGAGTATGTGTTTTACTATACAGCCAGAGATTCTGAATTGTGTCCCTAACAGCTTGCCATACATTCCCACCATGACATGCCAAACTGGCTGAAAATAGGGACTTCGATGCTGTGTCTTAGCACTGCATGTTTTGCTGTTAATAGCTTGATATTTCTACATTCAACATAGATACTGAGACTGGGGAATTCTATAATTTCCCGGTCTGCTTAACACTATTAATCCGCTAGTGAATCAGCAAACTGACATTACAAGAATGACCCATAATAATAATGGAGACTAGAGGAGTTTTCTGCATGGTTCTGGGTACACTCGGTTTATATTAACAAATCCACTGCTTCAGTTTCACAGCATGGACCAGTCTAATAAGCTGTTATATGGCATTAAGTACTTTAATGCATTCTCCCGAGGTTAATATGTCACTGGACAGGAGCTGACTGTGGGCTTTGTCTGCAGGAGCTGAGAGGGAGAACAGTTACCAGCTACTTAAAGCAAGGAGTCAATGTAATTGAGTACACTGAATTCAATTCATAATTCAGGGGCCTGTGGAAGTAGATAGAAGTAAGTATTTTGGTTCACTGTTTTGAAGTTGTTCCTTACTTATTGAAACTTTTATTTGCTAGGGAGGTAATCTAACTGGGAGAATATTTGCAGTCATTTGTAACTAGAGCTGTTATTCAAACTTTGCGAAATAGGGGTCTGATAAGGGGAGGAGCTGAAGGAGGCTTGAGGGGACAGGGAATTAAACACAGGAGTTGACTTTGGGCTTTGTCTGCAGGACCTGAGAGGGAGAACAGCTACCAGCTGCCTTAAAGCAAGGAGTTGATTTAATTGAGTTCATTGAATTCAGTCCATAATTCAGGGGCCTGTGGAAGTAGGTAGAATAAAATGTTTTGGATCACTGTTTTTAAAGTTGTACTTTACTTAGTCGAACTTTTATTTGCCAGGGAAGTAATCTAACTGGGAGAATATTTGCAGTCATTTGTGACGAGAGCTGTTACTTTTTTTTAAAATTAAATCAGCTTTATTGAGTTTCAGAAATTACACAAACCAAGTTACATAAGATAACATGACAGAAAAATACACATACATGTGTACCCCCCTTCATCGACCCCCTCCCCCTTTGGCATCAGAGTGCTATTATCATGAAAAGAGTGCAGGGCCCATTCAGGCCATATTATTAGGATTAATTTGCCTGCATAAAGGGTGTGCAATTTCTCTCAGTTTCTCTTATACCTGAGAAGGTGATTATGCAGACTGGCAACCATAGGTTCCATTCGCAGATTGAGTAGTACTTTTTGTAATCACTCCATGTAGGCTATCTTCTCTGTATCTTGCCAATGGGGCAACACTAATTTTTTTTGGCACGTAGAGCCGACGCACCATCGGTGCCACCCTCAAGGCCAACGCATTGTGTGGCGCTCGCAGGTTGCTGTTAGGTGCTGTCGACTCCGCCTGCCTGCCAGTTCTGAGTCGCCGGAGAGGTAAGAGGAAGGGAGTGGAGGGTGGGACAAGGAAGTCCAAGGTATAGAAAAAGGAAAAGATATATGAACTAAAAGGAGAAATAACGACTGAGAGGACAGAAGTGAGAGAAGACAGAAACTAAGGGGATTGGGAGGGGCCCCAATCTCTGGAAATAGAAGAGGGAGGTAGGGTGGGATAGAGAATTTAGGAGGAGAGGGGGGACTTAAACACATCCCAGACCCTGGTACATCTCCAGATTACATAGGAACTGCAAGGAGTAGCCAAAGGCTTCTTGCCAGAATTCAAGGCACAGAATGGCTGGCAAAAAACTCCAGATAAGCAGAATCGACTATTCTGGGAGAAGGACAGGGTACAGAGAATCAACACCCTCTCAAGGAAAGATTATTGGTGAAAAAAAGGAAAAAGGATTGTTGTAATAAAAGATAGCCCAAGGACAAGGAGAAGTAAGTTGGACGGGAACAAGGAGGAGGAGGAGAGAATGGAGGGCAACTGCCAACTCCCACCCCACAGGGGTGGAGCTAATGCACTGGAGAAGGAGTGCACCCCCCATGCTGACCACTCTCCCTAGAACATTATCCCTCTATGTGCCCCTGTTTTATCCTACTCCTGACAAGAAAGGAGGGTGGGAAAGGGGTGGGCACAGAGAGGGAGGGGGACCCAGAGACTGAGGCCCCAGGGGGATGGAGGGTGGGATTGTGATGAATGGTGAAGATACACGGAAAGATCATAATTACGGTAGGTACGTAATTTTCATATCTTATCTGTGTCAATCATCACCATTCATCACTGTTGGGTGAGTGCCTTTTATAACTGAGTTCCCCGGCTCCCCCCAGTTTAGCCTCCACCACGCTCCCTACCCCAGTCGAGCCTTTTTCTCTGCCCTCCTCCCCTCTTCCGTCACGCCTCCTACCTCCTCCCCTTTCCTCTTGCCTCCTTCCATGCCCACGTGTAGGTCCCCCTTACCTTTGGGCCTTTCTGGTATGATCCTCCCCCCTCAAAGGACGCCCCTCCCTCATCTCAGTCTCTTCTCCTTTCTCACCAAGTTAACTCGCAGCCTCCACACCTTCCCTCTACTGGATCCCTCCCTCCCTTTCTTTGACACTTGATTTGCCCCCTTCCCTGCTAGCGTACTTATTTGAATTACCAATCCCCATTATCGTCCGATTCACCGTATCCGTCTCCCCTCCACCCTCCTTTTCCTCCTCTACCCCCTCACCATGTCCTCTTCAACCAACTTACTCAATGGCTCAAATTTATTATAGCACTCAAAGCCAGCCTCCTTTTTTTGTCCTGATTTCCCTCTATCCACTCCTCCAGAAGGCCCACTGTCAGTCCCAACCCACCTGTTCTCCCCCGCCTCCTATGATTTATCCTGTTTCCTCTACTGGTTACC
Source organism: Neoceratodus forsteri (assembly GCA_016271365.2). Classification (NCBI taxonomy): domain Eukaryota; kingdom Metazoa; phylum Chordata; order Ceratodontiformes; family Ceratodontidae; genus Neoceratodus; species Neoceratodus forsteri. Next base: position 664,319,257 of record CM028138.1, read on the forward strand.
TCCCAGGTACCTGCCCCTTTGCTACTAGCCCATGCCCCATAGGTTCTCCACTCCTGCCTGATGAAACGGATCCAGGTCACACTCTATCACTGCCCTCCTGCTCCCCACAGGCCCTTCCGGACATGTTTATTCCCCCCCCAATAACTCCAGTTTCATCCATACCTTGTCAAGCTCCCCCCATATCTGCAATAACTGCCTACAGACTGGGCAACCTCCCTCCCTCCAGGCCCAGTTTAGGACCATTGCTGCCCCTCACCCAGTGCACCCTACAATCCTGCCAAATATGCCTGCCCAGGTGGTTAGAGGCCACCCCCAGAGGCCCTGTCTGAACATTCTTTGACCAAGTCCCTACCACCAGGTAGACCTACCCACAAGCCTCTACAGCCAGCCATACAGGGCGATGTAGCCCGAAAAATTAAATGTAACTCGTGAAATTAAAAACACAGCTCTTGGATCAAGCTACTAAGCAGAATAAAAGAGCATGAACAGAGTTACAGCACCTAACAGTTCCAAGAATAGTCAGTCATGACTGGACAAAACCCCAGTATAACCACCCAACCAATCAGTGACCTACCTCCACTTGGCCCCTCTTCCTCTGAGCATTTAATAGAGCTCAGGGCTGGGGCAGGTGGGTGTCAAACTAGAGTCCCAAGAGCGGCTGAACTTGTCCCTTAAAAGGCCCAGCCACGAGTCCCGAAAATGGCACCCTGGCTTTCTATTGGGCACTCCCATTCAGATCACTGAACTCCTCCTAGCCACCGATGTGGCCATCCCCGGCTCCAAATTGGCTCCTGATACAGTTCCTGCAACAGCTCTTTCACCACTGTTATGGCCTGCACCATCCCTTAGGACCTCCAGACCCCCAAGAAGCAGCCCACCGATGCAGCTTGCGCAGTCCCCCTGCTCCTCTGTGAGTAAGTCCCAAGTATCCCAAGAGTGACCAGGCTTGTCCCTTAAAAGGCCCAGCCATGAGTCCTGAAAATGGCACACTGGCTTTCTATTGGGCTCTCCGACCCAGATCACTGAACTTATAGCCACTAATGTGGTGGCACCCAGATCCAAATTTGCTCCTGATACAGCTCCTGCAATAGCTCTTTCACCACCGATGTGGCCTGAGCCATCCCACAGGACCTCTGGACCCCGAGAAGCAGCCTGCTGATATGGTCTGCGCAGTTCCCCTGCTCCTCTGCGAGTAAGTCCCAAGTGTCCCAAGAACGGCTGAGCTTGTCCCTTAAAAGGCCCAACCACGAGTCCTGAAAATGGTGCCCTGGTTTCCTGTTGGGTGCTCTGAATCAGATCACTGAACTCCTAGCCACCAATGTGGCCTGCGCAATCGCCCTGCTCCTCTGCAAGTAAGTTCCAAGTATGTAATATAATAATCTTGTCCACCAGGAGACAAATGGTGAAAAATAATCAAATCCACAGGAAATGGTGAACTACTGGGGAGCAGTAAACTGTTTTTACTGTAGATCAAAGACTCAAGGTGTGTTAAATTCCTGAAGGTGATGAACATTGACCTGGGGCATATGCAGGAAGTAAAAACCCTTTGTTAATGTCTTCCCTTTGTTTAAATGGTTGTGAATAGTTCTCAAAGGCAAGCACAGATCCCTTTAGGAACAGGGCAGACAGAAATGTGGATTCAGTGCAGCACTCCACAGCTCAGAGCTTGTAGAATTTATTTATTATTTTATTTGAGTTTTGGTAACTGGGTAAGTCCACTGAGACAATTACAGTCCCTTTTTCAGGGTCAACCCGGGGTTGAGAAACAACCATGAAGTTACAAGTGAAATCAGCAATGCAGTTCTCGTGTTACAAAGTTGGCATTAGGCAGAGTACATGTTGAGACAAAATAATGCAAGTACATAAACAATCGATTACAGACTTTCTTTTGGTGAGTGATGCAAGCCTAGATAGAGGAGGAGGAGGCTATATACAGGGCAGTTATAGTACAACACTTCATATTAAACAGTAGCAACATAACATGGGAATGGCTAGTATCAGAGCTTCTACACGTACTACTCTCATATTATGCTAGGAGGAGCAGTAATGGAGTGAGAGGAAGGATAAGGCACGAGAAGGCAGCTGTGTGTAAGGTGGAGGAGTTTCTGGGCAGGCACCCTTCTTTGCTGGACTTAACTTTGATTGTGATGGCTTCCAAAAAAAGTTGATTTATAATGAGAATGCCAATACCCGCAGGTGATGTTTTCCAGTTTCTTAGTCCAGGAAACTTTCATAGATATCATATCCAAGAATGGTCTAGTTCCTCCAAGCAGAAACACATGAAAATCCACAAAACTAAACTACTGACAGAGACAAACACAAACACCCAGCCACACAGCCCAACATGTAGGACATAGTTCTCTACTGGATATTAGTCAGGGGTTACAAATTCTGTGTGCTAACGTTTTATATTATATAGATCTTCAGACTCTTCCCAGTGGTGATCCCAGGTCCTTGTACATTATAAAGTCTTCCCTATGGAATCAAGTCTGGTCTATGTCGGGAGACCCATGATCACCATTTGTTCCAGAAGGATATACAACTCTGAACTCCTAAATTAATACGAGCCATCAGGAGCTCCATTTTATATATTTGGTATGTAATGTCTTCCCGTTCATGAATGGTTGGTGGGTCTCTTTGGAACCAATTCCTCGTCACAGCCTTGTCTGCTGCAAGGAGCAATATAGCCAGCAAAACCCTGGAGGTGCCCCTCTTAATCCCAATAGTGAAATCAAAAATAAGTGCACATTCAGGAGTCAAAGTCACAGTTTCTGGAAACAGCTTCATCAAAGCTCCCCCACCTCCTCCCAGAATATCCCCAAGGTAGTACAGCTCCAAAAGACATGGGTATGATTAGCAGTAGGTTCCCTACATCCTCTTCAGCATTCTGATCCAATCCAAGCATCAAACTTTCCCACTATCTGGGGTGTTTTGAAAAATCTTACCAGACACTTCCATCTAAACTCTCTCTATATCAAGGACCTAGTGGTCCCATGGATAGTTGACTATATCAGCTACCATCTCTCTTCTTCTGTGTTAATGCCCAACTCTTCCTCCCACCTCTGCTGTGAGTGTAGGGTAACATCTTTCTGGTCTTTATTTAGGGCCGGGTAGATCCTGGAAATTACATGTTCAGGGAAAGCTGTCTCTATTGCTTTCCTTATAATTCCCATCAGTGGGTGTACCCTCCCCCCCCGGATCCCAAGTAAGTCCTAGTAATTTTCTACAATAATTTCTTATCTGGAGAAATCTATAAAAATCTTGTTTCCTCAAGTTATATTTTTTTCCAGTGACTGGAATTGACAAAAGGTTCCTTGTTCATATAGTTGGTAAAATCTGGTAAGTCCGAGGCATTGCCACCTTTTAAAGATGTACTCTAGTCAGGCTGGGTCAAAACTGGAGTCTTCGGTGATATTTTTGTAGAAGGTTTACTGTCAGGTCTTAATGTTTTTAATTATTGTTCTCCAGATTAACAAGATCTGTATGGTTTGTTTAAATTTGATCTGTCTTTCTAATATTGATTTTGATAAAGGTGATCCAAACAGGAATTTCTCATTCTCTACTATCTGGTTCCCTTGTTCTGTTTCTTTCCAATAGTGCAGTGGTTTAAGGCTCTGTACTGCAAATCTGGAGACCTGGGTTTGAATCCCACAGCCCCCACTTGCATACTGTGTGACACTGAGCAAGTCACTTAACTTCCCTGTGCTCCCAGGTTGCACCTGTAAACAGGCTTTCAGCTTAGTGTGTCTCACCTGGTTAAACAATTGGAAAAAAAAATGTGGGTCTGCCCCTCCATCTAACCAATGTAGTATATGAGATATTACTGCCGCCTGTGCGTATTCTGTAAGATTTGTTAGGGCTAGCCCTCCCTTGCCCTTTGGTAGTTGTAAGATCTTATATTTTATCCTTGGCTTTTTTCCTTGCCATATAAAGTTAGAAATCATAGAGTTCCATTTTGTAAAGTCCTTCTTTGATGGGAAGACAGGGAGAGTTTAGAAAAGGTAAAGAAACCTTGCGAGAATGTTCATTCTTATAACATCAATTCTTTGATTCAGAGAAAGGGTAGAGGGTTCCACCTCTGAAAATCCTCTCTGATGGAATAAACTAGTGGGGTATAGTTAGTGTCATATATACTTTGGGTTTCATTTGTAAGATTTATCCATAAGTATCTGCGTTTATTACTTTTCCATCATAAAGGAAATCGGGTTTGGATCTCTGCACTAGGTTGATAGTTGAAGGTCAGTACTTCCGTCTTGCTTGTGTTTAGTTTGTATCCTGAAAGAGATTCGAGATCTTTTAGGAGGGAAAACAAATTTGGCAAGGAAGTTTCTGGGTTCGTTAAATAGAGTAAAAGGTCTTTGGCGAAAGAAGCCATTTTATGAACTGTGTCTAGGAAACGTGCTCCTGTAATTTGTGGGTTTTGCTGAATGGCTTGAGCCAAAGGTTCTACGTATAGTGCAAAGAGGGAAGGGGACAGGGGGCAGCCCTGATGGGTACCTCTGTTTAGGGGAAAATGGGTAGAATGTGAGCCATTCACTTTTATCATGGCCTGTGGGGATGTGTATAGGCACTGAATAATGTTTAAAAATGGGGTAGAGAAATTAAATTTCTCTATGGTGTATCTCAGGAATCTCCACAAGACTCTATCAAATACCGTCTGGACATCCATGCTCAGAAGGATAGATGGGATTTGCTCCATTTGCACTACTTCCATAAGGAACACCGTTCATTTAATATTGTCGGCTGTTTGGTGTTTTATCATAAAGCGTGTTTGATCTTTGTTAATAATATGTGTCAATAGTTTCTCTAATCGTTTAGCCAGGATTGCTGTAAAGTATTTATAATCCTGATTAAGGACTGACAGTGATAGAATTCACAATTTAATGGATCCTTGTCCGGTTTGAGTATTGTGGATATATTAGCATATTGCCAGCTGTTCGGGGGGGTTGGGGTCCTCCTGTATTGCATTAAACAATTTTGTTAATGATTGGAGCAATGATTTCGGAAATGTTTTATAAAATTCGACGGTATATCCATCTGGGCCAGGGCTTTTGTTTGGTTTAGAATTGTGAAGGGTTAGATCTATTTCTTGAGAGGCAATTGGTCTAGTTCACCAACTACGTTGTTCCTCTGTGATTTGAGGTAACTGTATGATTGTAAAAAAATCCCAGGAATCTCTCCTCATCCAGTTCCTGAGGTTGATTATATAGTGTTAGATAAAATTCCCCAAATCCCTCTAGTATATTTTTAGTTTTGCTCAGAATTTCGGGTTGTGTGGGGTGTTTAATTTTAGTTATTGTGGAGGATGCCTGTAATCTTCTTAATAAATATGCCAGAACCTTAGCTGCCCTACTACCGCCCTCGTAGTTTCTTTGTTTTACAGAAATCACAACTCGTTCTGTCTTTCGGTTCAGTATTTCTTGCAACTGGGTCTTTATTTATCTGTATAGTCATAGTACTACTTCCCCCTGTCAGTAGTTGTTGTAATCTCTCCAGTTCTTTTTTCTAATTCTTGCTGCTTCCTATTTCTCTGTTTCTTTTGGTGGGTTGCTTATGCAAAAATCTCCCCTCGTAGAACTGACTTTAAGGTGTCCCATAGTGTCCCTTCAGGAACTCCTGCAATGTTGTTCTCTTGTAAAAGTCGAGGAATCCATTGCCGGACTTTTTCCTCTAAACTGTTTATCTTTAACGAGCATATTATTAAACCTCTACTGTCTCAGTGTGTAACTTCCTGTCCTGATTCTAGTTTCAAAGTAATTATGGCATGGTGCAACAAGTGGATTGGTGAAATGGCTACATTATGTGTTGTGTCTAAGGATTCTGCAGCTACCAGGAAGTAATCAATACATGAATATGTATTGTGGACACTCGAATAATACGTATAGCTACAAGATGTTGGATAACAATGTCGCCAAGTATCTATTAGGGCTAAATCTTTTATTAGTCTCCTGCCATGTTTTTGCCCTCTCATATCCCTGGGTGGGCTAAGGTTAGAACTATCCTTTCAGGGATTCATAAGGAGATTTAAATCTCTCCCCAGTACCAGTGACCATGTTTAAGTGCCATTATTTTATCAAAGAGGGCCTGATATACTGTGTTCTCTGATCCTGGAGGAACATACACACTCCCAGCTGTGTACGTTTGACCCTCCCACGCCCCCCTAATCCAGGCCAACCTATCTTCTCCGTCCTGGTAAGATTCCTGAAGTTGGAATGTTGAGGACCTTGGAATGAGGATTGCTGAACCCCTCCTTCTTCCCTTAGCATGTGCACTAGCTACTATATTAGATATCCCATACTTAAGAAGTTTCTGATGCTTGGTATTGGATAAATGTGTCTCTTGGAGGAGAATTAACTGGGGGTGCATTTTTTTAAGGTGGGAAATTATTTTTGTCCATTTTATGGGACTGCTCAAGCCATTCACATTCTCGGATGCCACCCTGAACAGCTTCTTATTTGTGGACATTTACATAAACACAATAGTATTTTTTCCCTCCCATTCTTTAATGGAAGCACCAAGTTATGTCGGCAACGACAATGCCGACCTCCCACACAGTGATGGCACAATACTGATGCAGGTATTATGCCGCCTGTTCTGTGGGTGTTTTCTGTGGGGGGCTGCGCCCCCGCACCCCTCATGCGGGGGACTCTGCCCCCTACAGCCACCGGACTTTAAGATTCCAACTCAGGTTGGAGTTGGTTCGGGAAGGGGCAGAACATTGGGCAAGGAACACGAAAAGGACCATTACCGCAATGTCCTCATAATGGTCTTTGTCCTGTTTCTACATCAGTGTCGCTGTAAAGGCACACTGTTCTTTAATCTTTACTAAAATGTGTTCCTTATTCACTACTTTCTCCCTGACTACCCCTGATTTGTCTTTCTCCATATTGCCTTGTTTTCGTGTCTTGTCCTACTTTTTAATCTCCGCGCCATCCCAGTATCTCTCTTTTTTGTTACCCCCCCAAATAATGTCCCCCAACCCTCTCCAATAACTATATACAAGCTGACTTCCAGAGTCAGAGTTACCCCTGACTTTGACAGAATATTTTGTTGAATGCGGGTTTCTTGCCTTACTCTGTAGGCCTGTCCTGGGGATTGCATATATCCCCCATAATGAAACTGAAATTGGAATTGAACCCTACCCCAGATTTCTATCTGGTGGTCTCGCCCACTAAAAAGAAAACTTAAATAAAAACCAAGAACGCAAAATGTCTCCAAACTGAGGTAGTTGGTACAAGTACATATCTCTGGTTCTTTCATACCTCTATTTCCTGTATCCCCCCCCACCCAAGTTGTAGTTCAAAGGAACTATGCATGGCTAAAACATTCAGTCATTATTTTTCGCAGCTGTTCAATCAGAAGCCAGATCCCCCTTCTGATTATGTGCATTTAGTCTTAGTAATTGACTTTGCTGCAAATTCAAAGTCAAATCATCCTCTTTCAATCTGGATCTAGTCAAGAATGCCTCTTCTATTTATAGTTCCCCTGGCTCTCAGCCACAGGGAGTGCATGCCTCCTGGTGGGTATTGCCAATGTCCACTGCCCGCCCCAACCACTGGGGTGTGGATATGTGCCTTTTCAGCATGATCCTTGAGGGTAACAAGTCCCCCTCCCACCCACACAACTCAGGTAGGGTGATCTGGACCTGGTCCAGGGGCCCCCCAGGAGTCCACATCAAGGCCATGAGTGATCCTTCCATATTTAGACCTCTGTACTATTACCAGCCAAAAGTGTCACATTATTAGCTAGTGAACTTAGCGACCTAGCATAACGCCATGGGTGTGGCCACCCTCTCAGACTCCTGGTATTGTTTTGGTCTACTTCTTACGTAGGGAATGAAGGCCAGCTTCCCAGCCCCCCCCTCCTCTCACTCTAGTCCTTTCCTGGTGTCTGTTTCAAGGTCACATAAGCACTGCTCCCATGGCTGGTCTGACTCCTAGATCCGTTGTGGTGCCAGTCGGTGGCAACCACACAATGGAGGCCCCATTCCAGCTAGCCCGGCTCATCCAGGATCTGCTTATTAGATACAGCTATCTGTGAACTTCCCTACAGGGTATGCACTCCCAAAGCTTGGCCCAGATCCCCCCCTTCCCTGAGTTACACTGCTATGTGAGTGGGAGACCCATCCCCTCTCATACTGTTTTCCCTCCTCACCAGGGCACAGCACTCAAACCCATAGACCTACTCACCAGAAATAAACAGTCATTTGGTGTTAGTGGCAAATTGACACAGGAGCTTCTAGATCTCATCAAGAACTGCTTGTTGGGAGTCTCTCCCTGGGCGCTTTTCCCTAGTCAGTCCCAGTTCAATATTGGTCGACCTGCACGAGAATTTAGATGGTAATTCAAAGCCTCTCTGGCTCAGATCTTTCATCGCGGTCGTCACTGAATCATAGGTGGCTTGGCCATTGGGGTATTGTATCATTAGTCTCAAGGGGTTGGGTGTGCGGAATTTCTAGTTAAGATGCCTGAGGATTGGAAATAGGGGTACATATTCTCGTCTTCTTTGCATAGTAGCCATTGCATAGTCATTATCAAAGAAGAGTCTTTGCTTGCCAAGAAATACTTTCCCCATTGACCATGCCTTCTGGAGTAATATTTCTTTCGTGTGGTAACTCTTGAACTGAATTATTATAGAGCAGGGACATGCCTCCTGCCCAATAGCTTGGGGCCGAGCACGAGGTGAGCCTGCTCTATCTTTATGGGAAAATCTGATTTCAAATCTAGCATTTCTCTCAGAGTGTTTTCTATATACCCCCTCATGTCTCTCCACTCTCTGTTCTCAGGAATTCCATGAACCCATATGTTCTGGCATCTCTGTCTGTTCTCCACAAATCTTATTGTCATTCCCCAAGAGCTTTGGTGATACCAAGAAGTTGAGTTACTGTAGACTGAATCTACGACGTCTCTGAGGCCTGTTCTGAGTTAGCCTGCTCCAGCAATATTATTTGGAATTGTAAGGTCAGCATATCAGCCCAGAGGAGGTCATGGCCAGATCGAAATTCTTGAAAGTCTTTTATAATATCTTGCAGGTCAGTTATTATTCTGTCCAGCTTATCATTCAAAATTATATCTTCCACTATACAAGACACTAGTGAGGCCCCACCTGGAGTACAGTGTACAGTTCTGGAGACCTTACCTACGTAAGGGCATAGACAGGTTAGAGAAGGTTCAGAGGAGGGCAACAAAGATGGTGCATGGATTGCATCACAACTCCTATGAGGACAGGTTGAAGGAACTGAACATATACTCCCTGGAGGAGAATAGGGAGAGAGGGGATATGATAGAGACATACAAGTATCTTACAGGGAGAAACAGGGTGCAGGAATACACTATTTTTAAGCGAAAAAGATGTTCCAGGACTAGAGGGCATGGGATGAAGTTGGATGGAGGACGATTCAGAGGAAACATGAGGAAGAATTTCTTCACAGAACGGGTGGTGGACAAGTGGAACACCTTGCCAGAGGAAGTGGTGGGGGCGGAAACAATCACGGGATTTAAGAATGCATGGGATAGACATAAAGGAATTCTGGAGGTCAGAGGTAAGGGGCAACAGACTTCTAGGAAAACATAAACTGAACTTACAAGCTCAAATGGGCAGACTAGGTGGGCCATAGGCCCTTATCTGCTGACACTGTCTATGTATCTATGTATCTTTGTTTTTTGTTTTTTTTGAGAGCTGATTTCTTGCCCAAGGATACTGCCATGGCCTGGGACAGCTCAGAGGTCTCTGAATCTGATTTTTCTCATTCTGATTTCTCTTCTTTGATCGGTAGCCCTGCAAATCTGTTTGTAGTTCCCTTGTGAGTATTTGAAGCTATCTGTATAACTTTCTCCATCGACTGCCTGTTTTAATAGGTTTTGTGGCTATTTTTGGCCAGTTTGGGAGGGAGTGGAAACAGAGATCTGATTTTAGGCTGCCATTAGCTCCAGAGCTGTGTCGGAAGTTGTGTCAGCACAAGAAAGTTTAAAGTTTTTCCATTCACACAATAAATGTTGTAAAATACAGGGCTCACTCTGTTACACTCTGGAATAAAACTACATTTTACAACTTTATTCCAGGAGAGGCTGTTATCACTGGTGTGTTTCATTCATGGAAGCAAATGGACATAGTTGGGATACTGGACCTACCTGTCACAAATGCACTCAGCAGGTCAGACCCTCTGCTCCCACAGTGCCAACCTCCGAGCGCAGTAATGTAACAGGTAACAGACAGGGTAACCCTCCTGTCTGCATTTGGGTCCGAATCACCTTTAGTCTCAAGTTCTGGGGTTATTCAAATTGTGAACCTTATGCTAGCGTACCCAAATGTACAGGTTCAGATAATATTCTCTTTGGGGGAGTGGGATGCAATATATCTTTTGCTTAAGGCCACCAAACCAGGTATCCAAAATGAACCCTTTAAAGCTCTATAAAAGACTTTAGGTATATTCTTACCTCTTCCCAGTTTAGTAACACCATCAAGCCTCTAAACTGTTTTTGTCAGTCTTAATCCTCTATACATCACATGTTAAAAAAGGACTTGCAGACACCCAGGTAGTCTTTCAAATAATATTTTTATTAAAAATTGATAAAAATATGAAAAATTTAACACAGAACAATATATCAAACAGCATACAATCACTTAAAAGAAAAGCAAAGAAAACTACAAACTCCTAACAACATACAATTAGACTTTTTCTATCTAATGTATTACCTCTATAGTGCTTATAGTTAGATCAGAGACCTATGTCTCTCCTTTAGAGTCCCAAAATGGTATGTCACAAAGATCACACACAAGTCTTAGTTTAAATGGTGTCTCGCCACACCCCTTCTGTGAGTCATCTAGCTCCTCCTTTTAGAATATAAAAAATTACAAACAGTATGTCCTATCAGGAGGCATGTTAAATAAGGTGACATCAGCAAAAACTCCACTTCCTAAATATGACTCCTTAATTAAACATGTTCTCTTTGATCTGGTGTAGTTCCTATTCCCAAGGCATACCAAAGGGTTTTACAACTTTAGCACCAGGTTGGTAAAAATGTTCTTCCTATAGGCATCATAAAACTTTACAAGCCCTATATCCTGGCAGCTGGGTCAGTTCTAACTAAGACTGAAAAACATGAGACCCTTAATTAAGTCTCTCTGGTCTTTTAATTACCTCCTGGTTTCAGGTTAATATATCCTGTAGCTTCTCTGAAACCTGGGGGGGGGGCAACCATAAACAGAGGCTATCTTATATGAGACAATCACATACAATATGTTTATATTACAAATAGTATACAACAATCATAACCAGCTGGCCAAGCGTCACAATCCTCCCCACCTAGATGGAATTTTGGGGCTCTATCCCCTGCATGGGATGAGCTCCCTAAGTCAGTTCACTTCTCATACAGATGCAACAGGCCATCAGTGTTCTGATTGGTTGCTCCAGCCCTATGCAAGATTGTCATGCCATACCCTTGCAAGGCAAGACTCCATCTTAATAGTCTACCATTAGTTTTTTCCATTTGGGTCAGCCAAACCAGGGGTCTGTGGTCCATTTGTACCTTAAAATGCTGTCCATATAAGTATGGTTCTAATTTCTTTAGGGCCCACACTATGGCAAGACAATCTTTTTCCACAGTGGAGTAAGCCTGCTCCCTAGGAAGTAACTTTTTACTCAGGTACACTACAGGGTGATCTTTCCCTTGGTTGGTTGTCTGACTCAGTACTGCCCCAATACCCACGTCTGAGGCATCAGTCTGGACTATAAAGGGTCTGCTATAGTCAGAACTTGTCAACACAGGAGCACTGCACAGTGCCTCCTTCAGTCTGGTAAAGGCTTTTTCACAGGCTGGTTCCCAGGTAATTTTCTTGGGCATCTTTTTCTTTACCAGGTCAGACAGGGGAGCAGCCAGGGCACTATAATTGGGTACAAATGTCTTATAGTACCCTACTGTCCCTAGAAAACTCCTGACCTGCTTCTGCATTGCTGGTCAGGGCCATGCATTGATCACCTCTATTTTTACTTGGTTAAGATGGAGCTGTCCCCAGGCTACAACACGTCTGAGGTATGCCACTTCAACCATGGCTACCTTGCACTTTTCAGCTTCAGCTTTGACAGTGAGCCTGGCCCTCTGTATCCTGCCCAACACTTCCCTAAGGTGGGACAGGTGTTCCTCCCAGCTGGCACTAAAGATGGCAATGTCATCCAGGTATGCCACAGCGTACTCCTCAGCACCATTTAACACCTGGTTCACCAACCTTTGGAAAGTGGACAGGGCATTCTTCATTCCAAAAGGCATTACTTTAAACTCAAATAAGCCTATCAGAGTGATGAAGGCTGACCTCGCCCTAGCTCTGTCAGTTAACTCTACCAGCCAATACCCCTTTGTCAAGTCAATAGTCATAAGGTATGTTACCCCTCTCAACTTGTCCAGGAGTTTGTCCGTCCGGGGCATCGGGTGGGCATCTGACTTTGTGACTGCATTCAGTCCACAATAGTCCACACAGAAACATGCAGAGCCAACTGGCTTGGGTAAAAGGACTACAGGTGAGGCCCAGGGGCTGTGAAATCTCTGGATTATCCCTAAATCCAGCATTTCCTCCACCTCCCTCCTAATGTCCTTTTGGATAGCCTCTGACACCTGATATGTTGTCCACCATATGTGTCCCTGTCTCCACAACATGCATTGCTAAGGGGGTTAGTCCAGGCTTGCTGCTAAACAGTGGGGTAAAGTCTGCTAAAACCTCCTTTACTTCCTAGGTCTTGTCCGGGGCGAGCTGGGGTGACAATTTAACTGCCTCCACAGAGGACTCTCACTTGCTTTCTTCCAGCAAGACCAGAAGGGGGTCTCCTTCATCCATCCCCCCCGGACTACATACTGCAAACACTAAGTCAGCCCTATTAGCATATGGCTTCATCATGTTGACATGGTATATTCTTTCTGTATGTCTTCTGTCAGGTAACTCTATGATATAGTTCACGTCATTTACCTTTCTAACTACTTTGTACGGTCCTGCCCACTCAATCTGCAGCTTGTCTTTCTGGACTGGAATAAGGACCATGACTTCCTGACCCATCATGTATGAGTGAGCTCTGACTCTGTGGTCATACCACACTTTTTATTTCTGTTGGGCAGCTGCTAGGTTGCTCTGGGCTGTCCCCATAAGCTCCTTCAGCCTTTCCCTAAACCTAAGGATGAAATCCACTATGGGAGTTCCCTGGGTGGCATGCTTGCCTTCCCAGTCCTCCCAGATCAAGTCTAGGGGCCCACGTACCCAGCATGCATATAAGAGCTCGAAGGGGGAAAACCCTGTCAACTCTTGGGGCACCTTTCTGTATGCAAACAGGAAGGGAAGGTATTTCTCCCAGTCCCTCCCATGCTGTTCAGCAAACACTTGGAGCATGGACTTTAGGATACCATTAAATCTTTCCACAAGCCCATTGGCTTGTGGACAATAAGGAGTTGTACACCTCTGCACCACCCCACACTTCTCCCACAAACATTTCATCAAGTCCTAAATGAAGAAACCCCTTCAATCGGTGATAACCTCCTGCAGAAACCCAACTTGGGAGAAAATCCCAAGTAAGGCATCTACCACTTTGTCTGTCCTCAGTGAGGATAGGGTGACTGCTTCTGGATACCGGGTGACATAATCCACCACAGTCAGGATGAACCTCTTCCTGGAGGAGCTGGGGGTATTTAAAGGCCCAACACTATCCATTCCCACCCTCTGGAATGGTACCTCCACTATGGACAATGGAATTAGGGTGGCTTGGGTTATCTTGCCTGCCTTCCCTATTTCTTGGCATAGGTGACAAGACCTGCAATACTCCTTCACCTGCTGGGTGAAGGGCCAATAGAAATTCTGGGCCAACCGCTGCATAGTGCGCATGATTCCCAGAAGACCAGACATGGGAATATGGTGTGCAATTTTGAGCAACTGCTCATGATACCCTTGGGGAATGACAAGCTGCCTGTCTATCACCCCTCCCTCTGTCTTCACAGCCTGAGTATATATCAGTCCATTTTCCCAATAAACCTTATGTTTACCATCACCTCCCTGTGCTCCATCAGAGTCTGCCCAAGCTCTCAGCTTCTCTAGACTAGGGTCACATTTTTTGAGCAGCTGCAAACTCCTTACACTTTCCCAAGGCATGGGACAGGTCCCCTTCAGTCTCTAAACTAGGGTCCCTAGCACTAGCATCAGGGCACTCAGGATCACTGTCCTCCCTAACCCTCTGACAGTGGGTCACCCCATCTTCTTTGGCGTAACCTTCTGTATCTGTGTTGTTAACTGCTACTGGGGAAAATTCTACCCCCTTTTCATTAGTCTCCATATCAGGAGACACAGGCTGGGAAACCAGCCTTCCAGTGTTTTCTACAATGGCTTCTATGGGGTCTAGGGAACAAACATTTTCCCTTGCCACATGGCTATGGGTAAAGGCACACATCATCTTCTGTTTGAGATTCTTGCCAAGGATGACATCAACTTCTAAGGTTTTGGCTACAGCCACCTGTTGCACAGTTCCCCCTGTTTCACCCCAGTCTTGGAGAACACTAGCCAGTGGCAATGGTTTCTCCTCACCAGTGAACCCTTGGGCAATTACAAATTTATTGGGTATAAGCTGACCAGGCTCTACCAGATCCCCTTTTACCAATGTCAGGGATGCCCCTGTGTCCCTTAACCCTTATGTCTGTACACCATTCACCGTGACTGGGTGCATGTGTTCCCTCATGTTCACAGGCATGCTTCCAGGGACACATACACAACCCATTTCTTTCCTAGCCCCATGTTGTGTATTGCTCGTCCTTTTGGGACACTGTCTGGAAATATGCCCAGTTTCTTTACAAACACAACATTCATTTCTTTTCTCAGATAAATCTTTCCTTTGAAACCTGGGCTAACTGGTTTTGGTAGAAGCAGTGAGGGTTTTAGCTGCCCTGAAGGTGCCCTTTTCCTTTCTGCACTGCCACGCCTACCCCATTTGCTCTCAGAGCAGGTTTGCTCTTGGCATAGCAGTCCGAGAGTTCAGCAGCCTCTTGTATTGTTTTGGGATCTCGGTCCTCCAGCCAGGTTTTCAGCTCTGCTGGGCTTGTCCCAAAAAACTAATCTAACAAAATAGCATTTTCAATTTTATCTACAGAGTTTGCTTCAATTCCTTCCCACCAATGTTTTAAACACTGACGTTATTTCATGGCTAGCTCCTCATAGCTCATGTCAGGGCATCTACTGAGCTTACGGAATTTAGCTCTGTATGCTTCAGCAGTTAAATCAAACTTTTTTAAAAGTGCAGCTTTAAGTTTGCTGTAATAATTACTGTCCTCATTGTCCATTTGACCCGATGCATCCTGAGTTTTCCCAGTAAGTAGCAGGGATAGCTGGAAGCGCCAGGACCCTCTTAAGAATATTTGCCTGAATACAATTTTTTTAAAAGGAATTTAAAAAGGCATCCATATCCTACCCGTCTTTAAATCTAGCTATCAATTTGGAATTCGATTTGTAACCCAGTCCTGTAGTTCCAGTTAAACCTAAGTCACTTACCTACTCTGGTGCTTGTGGTTTGAGTCGTAGCTTCTCCAGTTCATGTCACCTCTGGTGCTCATGCTCTTCCCGGTCAACCTCCTGCTGTTCCCGGTCAGCCTCTCGCTGTTCTCACTTCCGCTTCTCCTCTGTGGCTCACTGGCACTCATGCTCTTCACGGTCAGTTTCTCGCTGTTCTTGCTCTGTGTCTCTCTGGAACTCCAGCTCCATTCTGTACAACTCAATCTTCAGCCTGATTACTTTTGGCTCCAGAATGCTGGTGACCTTCCCCTGCTGCTGTGGCCCTGGGTTTGCACTGGCACTGCTGTCCTCCTCACTTGATCTGGACACTGCACTGGCCCCTCCATGCCCAAGGTTTGGTTCTTTACAGTTATAGTTTGTGACTCAACACTCTAGACATAAGTGGCCATCAGAGCATCCATGAGGTTCTGCTTGATGGCTCTCCCCTCATGCAGGACTCATCTATCCTTGCACAACTGCTTCAGGTAGTCTGCAGTGTGCTCACTGTAGTTGGAAGCCATTTTCTTCCCTAACTACTGCTACTCTAACTTGCACTTTGAACAATAAATAAAGCAGGTAGGAACTTGATTATAAGCAAAATGATGTAGTTCTGTTTCCTTTTAAAAAAATAAATCACTGCCTTATTTTGCAAGTGAGCTGCACAGTATTAAGCTGACACACTGAACAGTTAAAGCTTGTGTTACCAAATTTATATGCACCGCTGCCAACCAAATCTGTCATGAATGCACTCAGCAGGTCAGACCCTCTGCTCCCACAGTGCCAACCACTGAGCGCAGTAACGTGAACAGGTAACAGACAGGGTAACCCTCCTGTCTGCTTCTGGGTCCAAATCACCTTTAGTCTCAAGTTCTGGGGGGATTCAGACTGTGAACCTTATGCTAGCATATCCAAATATACAGGCTCAGATTATATTCTCTTTGGTGGGATGCAATATACGGTATCTTTCACCTATGGGCACCTAACCAGGTATCCAAAATGAACCCTTTAAAACTCTATAAAAGACCTTACCTTTTCCCAGTTTAGTAACACCATAAAGCTTCTAAACAGTTTTTGTCAGTCTTAACGATCTATACATCACATGCAAAAAAGAACTTGCAGACACCTAGGTAGTCTTTGAAATAATATATTTACTAAAAATAGATAAAAATATGAAAAATGTAACAGAACAGTATACCAAAGAACTTGCACTCACTTAAAAGAAAAACAAAGAAAACTACAGACAAACTCCTACCGACATACAGTTAGATTTTTTCTATCTAATGTATTACCTCTATAGTGCTTATAGTTAGATCAGAGACCTGTGTCTCTCTTTTAGAGTCCCAAAATGGTATGTCACAAAGATCAGATACAAGTCTTAGTTTAAACTATGTCTCTCCACACCCCTTCTGTGAGTCATCTAGCTCCTCCTTTTAGAATATAAAAAAATTACAAACAGAATGTCCTATCAAGGGGTATATTAAATAAGGTGACATCCGCAAAATCTCCACTTCCAAAATATGACTCCTTAATTAAACATTTTCTCTTTGATCAGATGTACTTCCTATTCCCAAGGCATATCAAAGGGTTTTACAACTTTAGCACCAGGTTGGTAAAAAATGTTCTTCCTATAGGTATCATAAAACTTTACGAGCCCTATATCCTGGCAGCTGGGTCAGTTCTAATTAAGACAGAAAAACAGGAGACCCTTATTTAAGTCTCTCTGGTCTTTTAATTACCTCCTGGTTTCAGGTATATCCTGTAGCATCTCTGAAACCAGGAGGAGGTCACCCATAAGCAGAGGCTGCCTTATGGGAGACAATCACATACTATATTTTTATGTTTCAAATATCATACAACAATCATAACCAGCTGGCCAAGTGCCACAATACTTCAGAAAGCCAGAATATAATAAAAAACTCAAATGGGGGACACTGAAGTTGGCAGAGTGGGTAGGGAAAGGTTGCTGGCTTTGCTCAGTTTAGAAGACACCTCAGAAGTCTCTAAAACTTCCCAATCCACTGCACCAGTGGTCCCCCATTTCCCTATCAGGCAGCAGCCAATCTGGGCTAATAGCGATACACCTGTTTAGGCTCTGTTGATGGACTCCTCTCTTAAGCTCTTTTCCCACATACTGCTCACATATATAACAATAAAATAAATGTATGAAATTGCCCAACTCTGACTCAATACAACTGAAGGGCTGTGCTTCATGTCGTTCTTAATTGGATAGGGTCAAAAACAGATTAGGGAAATGATTCAGTCTCAACTTTACTTGTTTTTTTCTTCTTTCTCTTTTAAGATTGTCCAGTGTCCTGATTTTTGCCATTTGATTTCATGGCCGGTGATCATTGGAACAAGAAAGATAACAGCCACTCCAGGAATAACGTTGTAAAATGTAGTTGCCATTCCCGAATTTCATGGAATGCACACTGCATTTTACAACATTCATTGTGTGAATGGAAACTTTAATCATTCTTGCTTTGGGTTCCCTGACCACGGACTGAGCGAGCGGCAACCAACAGTATAAAATAACTGTCCAATTTAAGTTTACTGTACACAGTAACAAAAACATATAATTTGAACAGACTTACCACTCAAAAAATGTACTTATTTTCCGTGGCTTCATTTGCGGTGCTCCACCTGATGACCCTGCTTTCCTGGTAGCTGTTGTGACTGAAATTTTACTGCAACTGTCAAATTTCAAAATGGATACTTGGAGCATGCCAGAATTCAAACAGTATTAGGGAATATGTCAGAATACTGTGTGACTTTACCCCTGCTTGTAACTTTCTCCAGGGTATGTGGCATCAAACATCATACTTGCCAGTAATGTAATTATTGTAAATTTTTTCAGGTTTTGTAGAAGTATGTCAGTCAATAGTAGTAGCATGTTAGTCATTAGGCGTGTTTAGTAAAGCTTGTAGAACTGAAACAAATGTGTGGTGTCACTTGTTACGTTCACCACGATATGTGGTGTCAAACATCACAATTGTCAGTAATGTAATACACTTCTTGTAAATATTTTTTTTAATAGGTTTTGTAGTAGTATGTTAGCCTTTGGTATGTTTAGTGCAGTTTTATAACTGAAATATGTGTGTGGTGTCACTTGTTACATTTATCACAGTATGTGGTGTCAAACATCAGAACTGCCAGTTATCTAATGTAATTCTTGTAAATGTATGTTTTTCAGGTTTGCAGTATATGCTAGTCATTATACATGTTTAGTAATGTTTTTATAACTAAAACAAATGTCTTCTGCCACTTAATTACATTCACCATGGTATGTGGTGTCACTCATTACACTCACCACATTACAGTTTTTTTAATCTCAGGTAACTGGGAGACTTTTATCTCACAATATGTTTCTTTTTATGTTGTCTTGCACATGCACAAGCAACATATTGGGGTAGCTTGGAATAGCAGGGTTTGGAGGTGCAGTTGTGTTGTGGCCAGTGGCGCCACTGCTTTTTTGGGCTGGGCTCTATGGCATGAATTAGATTGCATGCTGTCTCTGACAGCAGTGCAAAAGCATGCCACCAACTTGAAATGATTTCACCACTGCAATGAGGGAGCTCCCCATCATTGCCGGGCATGCCTTCCCTGGTGTAACATTTCAATAAAACATGGTGGCGGCTGCGCCATCCACCTCTCACACTTCCCCACAAGCTGAAGTCAGAGGTGCCCAATCCCCCTGTGTCAGCATGCATTTTTCCCAGTTAAATTTGCTGATGGGGGAGCCCAATCCCCATCAGCATAATGGCCCCCTAATAATTTAATTTCTGTGCCGAGGGGGTGCCCAATCCCCCTTGGCATCATATGCCACCCCCCCAACAGAGACACGTTTTTGTACCGATGGGGGGGTCAACCTCTGTCAGCTTCAGTCCCCCTCTCCAAAAATACAGGTGGCACACTGGGAGCCCACCCCAGTGTGCCAAACAGTCCTGCAAAAAAAGAAAACTGACCCACGTTGTGTTTATGTGTTTGTTTGTTTTTTCCCTGAAAAATGAGGAAATGGTCCCTCGACATGTCCAGTGCCCCTCCCCCAACCCCACATCCCCCTCACCCCGTACTTTCCTTTGAAGCCTGGCGTGATGATCTTTGGTGGACCGGTAACATGTCTGCATTCTTCAAAGCCGACCGCAAACTGAAGAAATGCTGGTAAGTTGTAAAACGGCATAAATGTGTTTTTTTCAACTTTGGTGCATATTTTAGCTATTTTTGTAAATTTTGGCACCAAATTTTCAAAATGGGGTTCTTGGGACCGCACCTCATGAATTCAGTCACTGTCATCCTGTTATTTGCTCCCAAAAGGTGATTTTACCCGTCACTGCATGGACTCACCTTTCAGGACTAATTAATTAAATTATAATGTCACTGTTCATGAGGTGGGCTCCCAAAAAGCCTATGTTGCAAATTTGGTGAAAAAAATTCCAAAAAATGGCCGTGTTACGAGCGTGCATTGCGTAGTTTCCATGCACGCTTGTAACTTCGAGAAGTTTTAATATTTTTACTCCATATTTTCAACATTGACATTTTTACACACCTCCCTATGAACAGTATAGCTATCATTTTCCACATCCTGCCCAAAATGTGTTTTTGCACATCCAGCGCACAATGGTGCAGTTGCTGTAGGAAAACAATGTTCAGGACACAGTAAGAAAATCACAGTAACACTGTTCATGAGCAGAGGTCCCAAAATGCCTATGCTTAAAATTTGGTGACAAAATTCCTAAAATGACTGCGTTACGAGCATGTGTTGCGCAGTTTCCATGCATGTTCATAACTTCTAGAATTTGCAATATTTTCACTCCAAATTTTCAACATTGCCATTTTTGCACATCTTCTTATTTAGTTTTTTGTTGACCAGGTAAGTGCACTAGACATATCCTGCCTATTTTCAGGCACAACCAGGGGGAGGGGGATTCAGATGAATGCCAATGGACGTTGAACCAGATTAAGCTGTTGGTGGTATTTTTTGTGAATGAGGGAAATTTGGCCAAGACACTGGGGAAATTCTCCTACTCTTTTTGATAAGTGCCATGTGATCTTTAACATCCGCGTGAACTACCACCAATCCAGGCAGATGGGACCTCGGTTTAACGTCTCATCCAAAAGATGGCACCTCAGAAGTGCAGCACCCCTCTCATGCTGCACTACAGTGTCAGTACAGGGATATTAATCCAAGTGCCAGATGTGGGAACTGAACCCACAGCCCTCTGGTCTCCCGGCTTCAGAGATGAGTGTGCTACCTACTGAGCCACTGACACTGACTTATGAACAGTACAGCTGTCATTTTTCACATCCTGCCCAAAATGAGGTTTCACATATCTGAGGCACAATGGCACAGTCACTGTGGGAAATGAACATTTGGGACAAATTAAGAAAATCATAGTGCCACTGCTCATAAGCCAAGGTCCCAAAATGCCTATGTTAATAATTTGGTGAAAGAATAAAAAAAAAGACTGCGTTATGAGCGTGTGTTGCACAGTTTTCACGCACCCTCGTAACTTCGATAATTTTGAATATTTTCACTCCAGATTTTCAACTCTGCTATTTCTTCACACCTCCTTATGAATGATGCAGCTGTCATTTTAATGTGGTGCAAAATGATGCAGTCACTGTAGGAAATCAACGTTCGGGACAGATTAATAAAATCACAGTGACACTGATCATGAGCAGCGATCCCAAATGCTTTCATGAAGTGGGGTCACAAAAAGGCCATGTTGAAAATTTGGAGCGCAAATACCAACAAACTCCTGGGGCATTAGGGTATCTAACCATAACGTCCCACCCTGTACAGACTAACAGGCATCAGGGGTGTAACTTTGAATTGTCGGTTATAATGCTCACACCATTGCACCCCCACCCTGCAGCCACTGACAGGCGTCAAGGTGTGCCTTGGACTCTTTGGCCCCAAAGTTCACCCCATTCTCCTATACTGCACCCATCTCAATGTACTTCCTTATGAAATGAGATGAACATAAGGCCAGAGGACCCCAAGGCACAACATGACATTTATCAGAATCTGTAGGGTAGGGTGAGGTGAAATGGCATGAGCATTATGGCCAACAACCCAAAGGCACACCCCAATGCCTGTCACTCTCTGCAGGGTGTGGTGGGGTTGACATCGGTTCTGTACTTCACTGCCATTCCTATTATGCATCTGTCTAACTCCTGCACTACCAATGACAATGCCAGCAAGATGACATTCGACATTGACAAATGCTTGTTTCATAGTTGGTCACAGTATCTTAAAATGCACCAAAAAATTAATTTAGAAGTAATTTGAAACTCTGACTGTCATGTCACATTTGGTAACCCCTTTTCATGAACAGACCCCACTACTAAATTAAACTTCCCCACATCCCACAACACTAGTTACATTAAATAAGTCAACACAGACACACCACTATTCACACCATTTACTTACACAAGCATTAACAAAAGCTACACAGTCATTCACCCCTCGTACTCCAAAAATTAAAATAAATAAATAAGAAATAACATAACACAGGCTCCAGATGGTCAATAGCAAGGCTTCATTACAAATCGTTTCTATATCTGAGTGATTGATTTACATATGTTCCAGCATCTAGGACAGGCTCAAACAGTCTGGAGATGTCACTAAAAAGCTTATAATAAAACAGTTCCAAAGTCCTGCAACAAGATAAAAGCTGTTTCACCCTCTATCAGAGGGAGATCAGCAATTGATTCACAGAAACTGAATCGTCCAAGGTGGCCAAGTCCATGACACCTGTTCCTTACCCTACCTCACCAGCAGCTAGGGAGAAGCGATGATGATGATAACGTTTTTATTTTTATCCAGGAACAGAATTTTGGGGGAAAAATCCATGTTTACAAATAATGCCCTGTACAGAAACATTTACATACCATCGCACAATAATAAACATATAGTTACACCATTTTCTCAGTACATAAAATATTAAATTTAAGTACAATTAGAACATAGGGATATGTTAACAATTACATAGGGAATAACATATACATAGTTTACCTATAAATCTCAGCAATTATTGGGATGGTTAGACAAATACATGGGGGCATAACATGTACATCCTTTACCTTTAAGTTTCACCATATCCACTTCAAATGCAAGTGAAGAAGTTATGTCCAGATGTAACTCCTGGAAGGTTCACGGTCTCTCAAAGGTCCTCCGGAGAATGCAAAAATACTTATGGGTAAAGACACCCAACAGGGGCCAGGCCAGTTGGAGTACACTGGCCGATGGGGACCCCAGCATGAGCCAGCTGCCCCATGGTTGTACACCACTGACATCAAATTGACCCTGCAGGGCCGCCAATCAGAAAGCTCTCCTGGTCTGACCTTACCCTTTCAGGCAAAACTCAACCTGAATACCCCAAACGCACTAGTTTCAGTCAAAGTCTGCTTCATGGAAGTCAACAAGACTGCAGATTGCAGAAATTAGAGCAGCTAGGGCAAGATGTTTGAGTTCCCAGGTGATGATGATTAACATGTGAAGTTGTTCTTAATGTCTAATACTGAGAAGAACTTTTTAGAAACACTGGAAAAAAATACACAATCATAAATTTACTACTACAGCTCCCTTCTCATAAATCCCTTGCTGGACAGAATGCTTTCTTTTTCTACTTTATTAGTATCTGGAACTCTCTTCCCCTAACAATTTTCTCTGCCTCCTCCAAACGATCTCTTTCCTCTCTATTCCAAACCCACACCACTCCCTACTGTAGCTGCCCATAGCCCAATGTCCTGCCACCCCTTCTCTCTTTCCCTACACTCTTCCTGTTCCCCAAGCTCCTACACCTCTCTGCACCTCCTGTGTCCCTCTTCTAATGTATTTCAACCTCTACACTCATCCTCTCCCTGTTTAAATTCTCCCCATCTACCCCAATATTCCTCCCTCCCTCCCTTCAACCTGTCCCTCACTGTCTCCCCCTCCTCACTCCCCTCCACTACTACCTCTACCCCATTCCCATTTTCCTGCATCCATGTCCTCCTTCACATCTACTTTCTCCACTCTCCTCACCTCCCCTTATCCTATCCCCATCAGTCTGTCCCCCTTCCATTTCCTCTGTACTTGCTGTTCCCAACCCTAATCCATCTTCCTCTTTACTTCTCTCCCTCCTCCTGTCTCCTCTCTGTGACCCCCTCCTATTTAATTGACCTCTTTCTGACCTTCTGTTCCTGACATCACAGCCTGAGACTGCCTGGTACCTCACATTTCTGATGTAATCAATTTGTATTGTTATTAATTATGACAATATGTTACTGTGTATTACTGTACGCTGCTGTGTCTTATTGTATTATCATATTTCTGCACTTTTTACTTGTTATTATGTAGTTATCCCCTTTCCCCTTTCCCCTTCCCCTTCTCCCAGGACACATCTGGAAAAAAAAGTTTTATGGCTCAGTATGCCTTTCCTGGTCAGTCTCCTTTAAATAAATAAATAAATAAATAAACAAACCAATCAATAAATCAACAGCAGATTTGCAGTAAAAAATGAAGGTTAAAAAGTGGGCAGACAGGATTGGCCCAGAGGCTCTTGTGTGCCATAAGATACCACGTTTCTAAGTTTCTATTTAAAAGAGCTTTTCACGGGCTTTCAAATGTGGGCTGCCATTCACCGACCTTTCAGCATTAGTTAAGGTGACATGAACGTTGGAATCCAATCCAATGCAAAGATTTGCATGTGTATGTCACTTGTCAGAAACAGACATGCAGGTGTTTTTCCACATTAAGCAGACAGGGTTTAATTACTGCAGTTTAAAAGGCTGGGTTACTAGAACGTGACAAGAATACACTAGTTTCTACTGACTGCATCGCAACAACTCTGGTAAGCACATGAAGATGTTTCAAGATGATAGTGCTGACGTCTTGGCATTTGAAATGCTGACATCTAGTCTTGGCCTTGTGGGAAACATCTTTATTATTGCCGCAAACCTGCATGACTTCAGGAATACCCGAGGTCTTCCGCCCAACGACTTGATTATGATGAGCCTGGCTGTTTCTAACATCCTTCTCGTGTGCATACTGAATGTGTTTTCTGTGTATATCCTGCTTGATATTGTAAATCACCTTGATACATGGTTTTATATTCTTGAATTGATCAGCTTAGCCCTGAGTTCCTGGTTCTTGACCTGGCTCTGTATGTTTTACTTTGTGAAGATCGTCAACACCACCCAGAGGTTCTTCAACCAGATGAAGCAGCGGTTCTCTGACACTGTTCCCTACCTGATTCTCGGCACCCTAGTGGGCAGTAGTATCCTCAGCGGTATCACTATTATGTTTGGTACAGAACGAGTCTATCCAGCCAACATAACTTTCATAGACAGCAACTGTACATCAGCTGGGGCCTCAAATAAATTCAAAGCTTTCTATTATGTGTATATATCCCTCGCCTGCATCCTGCCCTTCATCATCATGGCAGCCAGCAGCTCCCTCATCATCATCACCCTCTGCAGACACAGCAGGAGGATGGAGACCAGCCCAAGTAGTTTTGCCAGTCTTCATTCCAAAGTTCACGTCCGTGTTGCCAAGATGATCATTGCCCTCATCTTGATCTATGTCTTGTATGTACTGGCCTTGCTTTATATAGCGATCAATTTGAATGAAGTTAACCACCTTACATTATGTGCTAGGCTCCTTCTTTGAACTGTATCCTGTGATTGGACCATGTCTACTTATTTATGGAAACACAAAGCTAAGGAAGATATGTGCACATCTCTGCTGCTGCACGAGTGGCACGGAGGCTGCTTAACCACAGGTATAACTCTTGTCTTTGATTGCACTACCTAAAAATATTAAATGCCTGGAATACAGTACAGCCCTGATCATCCAAACTGCCTGGAGGATATGAAAATAGTTTGGATAATCAGGGTTTCTGATTACTGAGAGTTCAATGTTAAACATAGGAGTGCTCAATGAAATCACAGCAAAAAAAAAATTAAAAAAGGAAAACTGTATTTGCAGAACTAGCAACATGGGATATAGTTAAAGCATGGACCTAGTACAAATATGCTTGATCTGTGTCTCCAAGATGGCTGTTGGTGTTTATTGCCTCTTCTCTTAGGAATGCATTACCATACAGTGTTATGTGTCTACCAAACATTAAACCATTTTTTGAAGTTTTTTTTAATGATGCAGTGCACCTGCACATTTTTAACTTAAATTGGTGGTATACTGTTTTGTATAATATACAGTATGTTATGAAACATTTTATACTACTTGTATTTCTTATATGTTTGTATTCATAGTTATTGTTGACCCTGGGGTCACTTCTAAAGAAGTAACACAAGTTCTGGTGTGTTTACCTAGTTATTAAAATAAATTAAATTAAATGACATCACATGAGGTGAAGGCAGGAGTGATGTAATAGGGGCATGGATCATGATCAAAAATAATCAGGCATATTTTTATTTGGACCATGCCATATTTAACTTATAAAATGGCACAGTCTTCTGTGCTAAAACTGTTGGGTGAGCTGCTGTTTCAATGAAGTTACAGTTTGAGTTCTATGAAAAGAACGTTCTGAGAGCAATCAAGCTTTGGAATAAAATAATGTAAGTTGTATGTTCTGAAGGAGCAAGAGTACACCGATTACATTTTCTTTATCGTCCATGTAGAGTAAGACTATCATGCTATTCTACTGGAGGTCCCTGGAGATCCCTGACACGAAAAAATAATTTTGATATTGTGACTTTTTATGTGCATTGCCATTAAAGATTAGATTGATTGACAGACAGACAGACAGACAGACAGATACTGAAGATATATACTGTAGATAGATACTATTGATAGTTACTGTAGATAGATATATACTGTTGATAGATACTGTAGATATATACTGCAGATAGATACTGTAGATATATACTGTAGATAGATACTATTGATAGATACTGTAGATACATATATATACTGTTGATAGATACTGTAGATATATACTGAAGATATGTATTGTAGATAGATACTATTGATAGAAATTGTAGATAGATATATACTGTTGATAGATATATATATACTGTAGATATATACTGCAGATATATACTGTAGATAGATACTACAGATAAATACTGTAGCTAGATAATGCAGATAGCTAGATACTGCAGATAGATAGACACTGAAGATGCATACTGTAGATCGATACTATTGATAGATACTGTAGATAGACATATACTGTTGACACAGATACTGTAGATGTATACTGCAGATAGATACTGCAGATAGATATATACTGTAGATAGCTATATACTGCAGATAGATAGATAGATAGATATATACTATAGATAGTGTAGATACTGCAGATAGAAACTGCAGATAGCTAGATACTGCAGATAGATATATAGATACTATAGATAGATAGTGTAGATAGATACTGCAGATAGCTAGATACTGCAGATAGATAGATACTGTAGATAGATATTGTAGATAGATACTGTAGATAGATACTATAGCCAGATACTGTCAATTGATAGATGCTGGAGCCTCATACTATAGATATATACTGTAGATAGATATTATAGACAGATCCTGTCAATTGATAGATACTGTAGATAGACAGATACTATAGATAGATACTGTAGGTAGATATATACTGTAGATAGATACTGTTGACAGATAGATACTGTATATACTGTAGATACTGTAGATAGATACTACAGATAGATACTGTAGCTAGATACTGTAGATAGATACTGTAGCTAGATAGATAATGAAGCTAGATAGATGCTGTAGATAGATACTGTATATAGATATTGCAGATAAGATCAGTAAGCTGCCGACCGCGGCAACAGGCGGATCACCTTCAGCTCCTATCTGGAGCGTTTCAACACTCGGAAGCTGCTGCTCAGACGGGCTCGCCCCCAAACAGCTCAGTAAGCTGCCGACCACAGCAACAGGCGGATCACCTTCGGCTCCTAACTGGAGCGTTTCAACACTCGCGGAGCTGCTGCTCAGATGGGCTCGCCCCCAAAACAGCTCAGTAAGCTGCCGACCGCGGCAACAGGCAGATTACCTTCGGCTCATATCTGGAGCGTTTCAACACTCGGGAGCTGCTGCTCAGATGGGCTCGGCCCCCCCCAAACAGCTCAGTAAGCTGCCGACCGTGGCAACAGGCGGATCACCTTCGGCTCCTATCTGGAGCGTTTCAACACTCGGGAGCTGCTGCTCAGACGGGCTCGCCCCCCCCAAACAGCTCAGTAAGCTGCCGACCGCGGCAACAGGCGGATCACCATCGGCTCCTATCTGGAGCGTTTCAACACTCGGGAGCTGCTGCTCAGGTAAAGCCATCTCCTGGAAGTGTCTCTTGCCATCAGGATTCCGACGGACTCTTGGCTTCTCTGCTCCCCAGCCGCTGATTGTTTCCCGCGGACTCGGCTGTTAGGGTGCTACCTGAGGGGGTGGTTGGTCTAGAGTTGGGCAGTAAAAGTTGTTTATTTTACCTGTCCTGTCTGTAGTGAGAGCTAACGTGTAAGTGTATGTACTGCTTAGTGCCTTATTATTAGTTGTAGTAGACTACTGCAGTAATGCTGAACAGGTTGCACGCCTTGTTGTTTGTTAGCCCAAATGTTATTTAGCAGTGCATAGTGCCTTTTCCTAAGCTCAGAAAATCAGTTTAGAATTTAAAAAGTACATTCTGGGATGCCACGTTTGTTAGGGCTTGTTACTGCTGCGCATGTATCACCTGAGCTACCACCCTAAATCTCCCGCTGCATACTAATTTATTTTCTCCTACCTCTTTACAGACGGGCTCACCCCCCCCAAACAGCTCAGTAAGCTGCCGACCGCGGCAACAGGCGGATCTCCTTCAGCTCCTATCTGGAGCGTTTCAACACTCGGGAGCTGCTGCTCAGGTAAAGCCATCTCCTGGAAGTGTCTCTTGCCATCAGGATTCTGACGGACACGTGGCTTCTCTGCTCCCCAGCCGCTGATTGTTTCCAGCGACTCGGCTGTTGGGGTGCTAGCCGACAACGCTTCATGTCGTCTGCCCCACCCGCCCCAACCACCCACCCACCCAGGGACGGCTGTGTGTTTCTTGGCTCGGGCTGTGGGCGTCACTTCCTGTGACATCACGTCCTGTGTGCCTGCACCTAAGTCCCCACTTTCCCATTTGCAGGTTATAACTGCTGGCCACCAGTGGGCACTGTTACCCAACGCCCAATTCCTGCTTTGCTTCCATTGGCTCTAATCCCTATCTCAGGGTCTCCCACTCTACCGCTACAGCTCTACCTCATTCTTTCCTCCTAAAACTCTCTCCCCTTGCCATCCATGTCCATCACTCTCCGTCTCGCTCCCCTTCCTATTCTTCTCCTCCTTTTAATATTCTTTACCTCCCCCAGAGGCTCTAGATGCCCGATGGCGGGCTGTTCTTATGCTCCCATTTATCTGCCTGCAATCCACCCCTCTTCTCCCCCTGCCCCTCCTCCCCCCTCCGCTTTCACTCACACACCCTGCAACACTACCTATCACAGTTTGTATGGACATCCTCTCACTCCCCCCCGGCCCCTCGTACATCCTATCATGCTTGCTTTCCACGTCTGTGCCACCCTCTCTATCCCCTGTACCACTACACCCCACCATCCCCCCAACCCCAACCGTCGGAAACTCTCTTTCTGCCACTTACTCCCAAGAGCAGCTCTCCTCCTCCTGCTCCTGTCTGGCAACATCCATCCCAATCTGGGGCCTGGCCACACTGGCCCCCCCTTGAAATCCGCTGGACTCCGTATCGCATCTATGAACATTTGTAGTCTCCTTAAAAAACTGGATGCACTGCAATGCTGGGTGATGGATCACAAACCAGATGTGGTTGCTTTGGTTGAAACCTGGCTGTGTGACTCGACCTCTAACTCCCAGGTCTCTCTCCCTGGCTACACCCTCCACCAGCTGGACAGGTCCGGTAGGAGAGGTGGGGGATGTGCCTTCTATGTAAAGGACCCACTCACTGGACTAGCCCTTCCTCCCCCTGACCTTGACCATAATGCCCAGGCCCTTACACTAAAGCTATCCCCTGACCCCGCTAGGAGTCCTATCTTTCTGACTACAGCCTACATACCTCCAAAGAACCAATCACAGGTGCTGGGCCCACTAATTGACTATCTCAGCTCCTTACCCAACCCCTCTGACCAAATCCTGGTGTGTGACTTAAACATTAATTGGCTCTTCCCCTCATCCTCTTCCTCCCGTGAGGCTTTTGCTGCTATTGACCTAAGCCAACTAGTCTCCCAGCCCACAAGAATTAACCCCAGAAGGGGCTCTGGCACACTCCTAGATGTAGTCCTCACTAACAGACCAAGCCGCATCCACAATATCCAAATACTCCCTGACTGCCTTTGTGACCATTCCCCTGTTCTCTTTAACTGGGCTTCCTCTCTGCCCAAGCCCACAGTTCTACCCACCTTTCGGAGGCGACTTAGACCTTATGGGCTGAAAGACCTAAAGCATTACCTCACACATACAGACTGGTCTCCATTGCTAAACACACCAAACGTTGACACGGTGTTGGCCTTCTTTGTCAACACCTTCAACTCTGCCTGTGACATCTTCACACCTATGACTGCCCGTAGGTCCAGAGTAAGACATGCCCCGTGGGTCACCCCTGCCCTGCGACTCCTTTTTAAGCAGCGGGACAACCTGTGGCACCTTGCTGTTGCCACTGGCCGCCTTGCTGATAGACAGACTTATGCTGCAGCTCGGAACAGGTGCACCTGGGCCATCCGCAAAGCAAAGGCTGAGTACTACCAAGCCTCCCTTACCTCCTCCTGGGGGAACCCCAGGTCCTTCTGGGACAACGTCAAGTAACTGAATGGTCATTCTCGGTCCCCCCCTCCTGCACTTCTCAACATCAATGGTTCTGTCTACTCTGATCCTGCCCTCATTGCCACTCATCTCAATAACTCCTTTACTGATCTTAGCCCAGTGCTCCCGGGCAATTTCTTCAGTCCCCCACCCCCCAGGTCCGCACCCTCCATCACTCACCCCTTGTTCCACCTGCGCTGTGTCACTACTCAAGAGGTCAGGCCATGCCTGCTTAAAGCCTTAAAGGGTAACACCATCTGGAACGACTCCCTTGACCCCTGTCTCCTACGTCAGGTCCTGGACCAGGTCATCTCGCCTATCACCTGCATCTTTAACAAATCCCTCTGCCTTGGACAATTCCTCACTGTCTGGAGGGTCCCACAGTTACCCTATTCACAAAGGTGGTGACAGAACTCTTCCAGGTAACTACCGGCCTATCTCAATCCTACCCCCAAGGCCTTGGAAAATTATAGCCACTCAAATCTCTGGCTACCTCTCTAAGTACAATGTTCTCTGCCCGAACAACATGGGTTCAAGCTGGCCATAGTACCAATACAGCTCTCCTGGAGTTAGCCAACTTCCTCCACAGCATTGGGCGCTGGCTCCATGGCTGGTGCAGTCTTCATTGACCTGTCTAAAGCCTTTGATACTGTATCGCATCCTCTCCTGTTAACCACCCTTGACCACCTAGGCTTTGCAACTGGTCCAATCGCCTGGTGCGCCAGTTATCTCTCAGCTCGCTCTCAATGTGTGAAAGTTAGTGGAACTCTCTCTAGCACCTGCCCGATCCGCTCTGGAGTCCCCCAGGGCTCTATCCTTGGACCCCTTCTCTTCTCCCTCTTCCTCAACTCGCTACCCAGCAGATGTGCAGGTAAAATCCTGCTCTATGCTGACGATGCAGTCCTCATCACTTCTGACAGTAACCCCTTGTCACTTCAGAATTCTCTCCAGCTTGCCTATGATTCTGCTGAAACCTGGTTCACTGAGTACCGACTCATAATCAACCTAAAGAAAACCAAATCCATGCTCTTCTGCCACCCCCAAAATAAATCCAGCAATTTTCCCCTCGCTATTCACTCCTCCCTCAATATCCCCATCGAACGTGTACAGTCCTATAAATATCTTGGCTTAATCTTTGACCCAGCCCTCTCCTTCCATGGCCACATCTCCGTCTTGAACACCACCGCCAACACACGGCTGGGCATTCTCTACCGGCACAAAAAATGTCTCCCCCCTGACGTCCTCCACTTGGCTGTCACCTCCTCTGTCATATCTCTTATCGACTATGGCCTTCCGGTCTATGGGGCTGCCGATCTGACGGCTCTGTGCAGGGTTCGCTTTATACTTAACAAAGCCTGCAGACTTATAACCGGTGCCCCTAGACTTACCCACACCTGTCAGCTGTACTCCTTGGCTACCCTGCTCAGCCTGGACGAATGGCTCATGTATCAAACTTGCCAACTCACCTATAAAGCCCTCCATGGCCTATCCCCCCTGGCTTATCTGACTCAATATGCTGGGCCAATCCCACTGTGAACACCCGCAGCTCATCCAAATCGACACTGATCATTCCAAGTGCCAGGACCTCGCAAGGCCAAAGGGCATTCCCTTACACAGCGCCCTCCTGGTTTAACTCACTCCCTGCTGTTATCGCCGAATCTCCATCGTTCGCTTGCTTTAAACACAGTCTTAGAGATCACCTGCTAGTCTCACACGGATACTGCTGCCACTAACTAAAAAAAAAAAATTTTTCCCCCATCCGACAACGCTCGCCGAGCCGCACCCCCCACCCTCCTCCACCTGGCTCTCCCTTTCCGTCTGCTCCCTAGTCCCCACTCCCTTCTTACCCCCCATTCTCCTTTACATCTCTCCTCACTAACCCTCATCCTGTCTATTTACTCTACACTTGCATTGGAACCAACTGTGCCTGCTATGTTACTTGCTTGAACTTGTATTATCTGTTGTCTTCTGTGCCACTGTGTGTCCTTCATGTGACGAGGTACCTTTGTAAATGAGCCTCTGGCTCAAAGGTTGTTAAACTGATGTTCAAATAAATAAATAGATAGATACTCTCAATAGATAGATACTTTAGATAGATACTGCTGATAGAGACTGTTGATAATATCTGTAGATAGATACTGTAGATAGATACTGTCAATAGATACTGTAGGTAGATTCTGTAAAAACAGATATTATACTGTAGATAGGTACTGTTAATAGATACTGTAGATAAATACTGTTGATTGATAGATACTGTAGACAGATACTGTAGATAGATATTGCAGATAGATACTGTAGCTAAATAGATAGCTACTGTAGATAGATACTGCAGATAGACAGATACTGTAGATAGATACTGTTGATAGATACTGTCGATAGATACTGTAAATAGATGCTATAAATAGATACTGTAGACAGATAGATAGATGAGATATTGCAGATAAACAGGTAAATAGATACCTTGTGTGTGTGTGTGTGTATATATATATATATATATATATATATATATATATATATATATATATATGTATGTATACATTCTGTGCTACCATAGTTAGGGCTGAGTAGCACTTTTAAGGTTAAAGGGTAACAGTTTGCACCTTAATAACTTTGGCACCATTCAACAGATTTGTCTGAAATTTGGTATGCATGATTGGGCATGGTAGATCTTGGGATCTGCCAACATTTGTACCGGTCGGGTATATGGATGCTTAGTTAATAAGCGACAATAAAATGTGCAATTATGGTTTTTTGCAAATTCTTTGCTCTTGTCTACAGATTGCATGGTTTGTGCGACTGGTCTAAAAACTTCAAGGAGCGTGTGTCCGGGGTTCCCGATGTGCCTTTTGAAGATTTCATGAAACAATATTGAACGGTTCAAAAGTTATTCAAAAAACAAGTTCCCATTATAAGTCAATGGGAAAAGTTAACAAAACGTTCGACACTTTCGCAAATGCACTTTTTAGTGTCGCAAATGGCCCTAGTAGTGTCACAAATCCGCCATTTTGTTTTCAGTTGGTGATCAGAAAAATGCTTGGCATTTAAATTTGGAACCCTCTAGGGACACAATTAATTTTGTGTTCACCTAGTCAGACCCCGAGGATGCTAGCCATGTCTTTATTTTGGGGTTAAACACCCCAGAAGTATGTTTTTCAAATTTCTGGAAACAATAGTGCCGCAAAGTAGTGTCATACGCATGACACTTTTGCAAATTTTTATGAAAAGGTTGCAAATTGTGACACTACTTTTTAGGCTATGGCCAAAATGACAGGAATTCTTTGCCACCCTGCTGCAAACGAACAGTTTGGTCTTTTGAGCTGAAATTTGGAGGAAAGGCAGACAACATCTCACAGATGTGCCTTATGGTAGTTTGGTGAAAAAATATTGCACGCCTGCCAAGTTACGATACTCTGAAGTTGACATTTTTTTCCCATCAACTAACATGGTGGCGTCCACCACGCCTTTCAGGGTCGTATCTCAGAAATGGTGCAAGATATGGAATTTTCGTTGTGACAATGCATAGCCATTAGAAAAATGCAGGCAGGAAAATCATGAATCATGGGAAATTGTTTTTTTCTTCATTGTACGGTTCCTGAGATATAAGCAATTTAGTCTTCTAACAGCTCATTTTCTGCTCTGAGGCCCATTATTATGCATACCTTCTTTGTACACGGTGTGTTTCTCTATGCAGCTGTTGGGCAAAAGCAGGGTGTATGCTTACGTTATTGTTACACTTAGCGTTATCACTTGTGTTTCCATTCCTGTTTGCGTTACTGTTCCTGTGTACGCCGCCGTGTGCATTACACTTTGCATTCTCATTTGCGTTTGTGCTTGCGTTCGCTTTTCCATTTCTGTTTCCTTTGACATTCTTTCTGCTGTTAACTCGCGTTATGGTTTGTGTTTCTGTACATGCTTGCGTTCCCGTTTCTGTTTCCTTTGATGTTATTCTTGATGTTAACTTTACCACTTGCGTTTACAGATGTGGTACCGTGCCCGTGCGTGTTACGGTTTGCGTTTCCATATGTGCTTCTGTTCCCGTTTCTGTTTCCTTTGGAATTATTCTTCATGTTAACTTTACCATTTGCATTTACGATTGTGGTACCGTGCCTATGCGCAGTACGGTTTGCGTTTATCTGCACACTTGCGTTCACATTTCTGTTCCCTTTGGTGTTCTTTTTGCTGTAAAACTTAACATTTGCATTTCTAATACCGGTGCCATCACTGTGTGCATTAGCAGTTGTGTTTCTGCAGGTGCTTGCATCTCCTTTTCTCTCACTGTTTGTTTCAGCATCACTTTGCGCTTGCATTAAACGTTTGCTTTACCATTTACGTTTGCGTTACCATGTGTGTAACTCTTGGTGCTTGCGTTTGCATTGCTGTTCCTATTACTA
The DNA here is from genome assembly GCA_016271365.2 of Neoceratodus forsteri. Lineage (NCBI taxonomy): Eukaryota > Metazoa > Chordata > Ceratodontiformes > Ceratodontidae > Neoceratodus > Neoceratodus forsteri. Next base: position 664,353,949 of record CM028138.1, read on the forward strand.
TGTGACAAGCCATCATGTGGTGGGAGTGTGGTGCCCTAAGGGTCCCGCGCTCCTGCCACTGCATTACTTTCACTATTTCTCATCATCATTCTCAAAAAGAAGGGAAACTAAGCAAAAAAATCCATTTAATGCATCAGTTAGGGTTATTCCACAGTGACAAAAGTGGGGGAATTTTATGTTAGTGTTAGAGTTGAAACCCCCCTTGGACCCCTCCAGCCCACCCCCCCAACCAGCATTGGGGTGCGCATTGGTCCTAACTCTCACCCCATCCCATGTGTGAACAAGCTGAGGTGGTGAAGTATAGGAGAATGGGGTGAGAGTTAGGACAGATGACCCCAACACACACCCCGATGCTGGTTGGGGGGTGGGGGTGCAGGGGGGATTTTCAACCCTAACATCAAATTTTCTCGCTTCTGTCACTGTGGAACAACCCTAACTGATGCATTAAACAGAGTTTTTTGCCATGAATCTCCCTTCTTTTTGAGAATGAGGACTCTAAATAGTGAATGGAATGTGGTGGAGGGATCCCCGCTCCCACCACATGATTTTTTCTGACATAATAATGGTTACGGTAATGCAAATGCAAACCAAAATGGATTTTTTTGTTATGAATATGAATATATATATATATTTTATGGTGGCACGGTAATGCCACCATAGTTAGGGTTGAGTACCCCATTTAAGGTTAAAGTGTGAAATTTTGCACCTTAATAATTTTGCCACCATAAGATGGATTTGCTTGAAATGTGGCAGGCACGGAGCAGTAGCATAAATCTTAGGATCTGCCAAGTTTTATAATAGTCGGATATATGGTTGCGGAGTTATACAGCGACATTCCATAGCACATTTATGCTTTTTTGTGCGTTCTTTGCTCGAGCCTACAGGTCGCATGGTTTGTGTGACCTGTCCAAAAACTTCAGGAAACCTGCAGTCTCCAATGTGCCTTTTGAAGATTTCGTGAAAAAATATTGAGCGGTTCAAAAGTTATTCAAAAAACAAGTTTACCATTATAGTCAATGGGAAAAGTTAATGAAAAGTTTGACAGTGTCGCAAATACAGTTTTTAGTGTTGCAAATGACCCCTGTAGTGTCGTGAGTCAGCCATTTTTTTTCAGTTATTGATCACAGAAATGCTTGGCATTTAAAATTGAGACCCTCTAGGGCAGGGGTTCTCAAATGGTGAGGCCAGCCTCCCTGGGGAGGCCCCAACCTATTCCAAGGGAGGCTCAAGCAAGTCTTGAAAAAGTATTATATTTCAATTTTGAACTTTATAGATTTTGTGTGAAGGGATAAGGCAACTGAAAAAGGATAATAATAGGTGAATTTATGTATTTATTCACAAGTCTGTGACCAGGAAGGTACTGTACACTGAGCCATGGCTTATTTCATGTGTACCCAGGGAAGGGTAGTGAGAGGACACAGTACAAAATGTAACTGCCAAACACTCAAGCAATACAATGAATAAAAGTACAAACAAATTCGAACAGTAAACTAACAATACGAGGAACAACTGATCATTAGACTGGCAGCAGAACTGTTCAAATACAAGAGTTAACCATACAGGTACTAGGAATAAGAGCAGGAGGAGCAAAATGATCCCTGAGAAGTTGTTTAAGAGCAGGGAGAGGGGAGAGGCAGAGGTCAGCAGGAAGGTTATTCCAGTTAGAGGGAAACAGAAGAAGCAGTCTGACCCATGAAGGTATGGCAGTAAGGGTTAACAATGGTTCGAGAGTCAAAATATTGGAGCAAGTAGGTTATCCTGTTTGGTGGGGGGTTACGATAAGCAATAACATGACAGCCAGCTATGCAAGAGGTTTCAATTTATTCCTGATGTACTGTGACAAGTAGGCTATTTTTTTATGGGGAGGCCCAAAAATATTTCAGTATTTTGGGGGAGGCTCAAGATCTTTTCCATGGCTTAGGGGAGGCTCACTATGACAAAGTTTGAGAACTCTTGCTCTAGGGACACAATTTTTTTGTGTTTACCTAGTAGAGCCCTGAGGATGCTAGCCATGTCTTTTTTTGGGGTGAAACACCCCAGAAATATGTTTTGAAATTTTTGGGAAAAGTAGTGTCACAAAATAGTGTCGAACTTGCAACACTTTCATGATTTTTTTTGTGAAAGTGTCATGTTTTGTGACACTACTTTGTGACAGTATGGCCAAAATAAGAGGAATTCTTTGCCACCCTGCTGCAAAACACTGGTTTTCTCTATTGGACTGCAATTTGGAGGGAAGAAAGTCAACATCCCACAGATGTGCATTTTGGTGGTTTGGTGACAAAATACTGCAGGGATGCAAAGTTACAGTACTCTGAAATGGACACTTTTCCCCATAGACTAACATTATGGCATCCACCACACCTTTCAGGGCCCGTATCTCGGAAACGGTTCGAGATACAAACTTTTCATCTGAAAAATGTTTAGCCCCCCAAGGGCTAAGTACAAAACTAGCCAGGAAAGTAATAAATATTATGACATTTAAATTTTTTTTCTACATCGTACGGTTCCCAAGATATAAGCAATTTAGTATTCCAAGTGCTCATTTTCTGCTCCAAGGCCCATTATTATGCATACATTCTTTGTACTCTGTGTTTCTCTGTGGAGCTGTTGGGGAAAACCAGGGTGTGCGCTTCTGTTACTGTTACAGTTAACAATTCCATTTGCATTTCCGTACCCATTTGCATTAGTGTTCCCGTGTACACCACTGTGTGCATTACCCTTTGCGTCTTTGTTTGCGCTTGCATTTGCATTACTGTTACCATTTGCGTTTCCACTACTGCGTCTGTTTGCATTTCGATTTGCTTCACTGTGTGCATTTCCATTTGCATTTGCTGCCACCCTTCCATTAGCATCTGCGTTTATCTTTCGTTTGGCGTCACTGTTGCTGTTACCACTACCATTTGCATTTCCAAGTGCGTTACCATGACCATGCACATTACGTTTTGCATTTCTGTACACGCCTGTGTTTGTGTTTCCTTTGGCATTATTAACATAGAAACATAAAATCTGATGGCAGATAAGGACCGCTTGGCCCACCTAGTCTGCCCATTTCCCTACCTAATGGATAAGCTACAGATCCTAGTTAACCAACAACCTACTTTCTCCTACCCCCACCCCCTAGAATTGCCTTATGACTGTCCCATGCATTCTTGAATTCACCCACTGTTTTTGACTCTATGACCTCCTCAGGAAGGCTGTTTCATGTATCCTCAACCCTCTCTGTGAAGAAATACTTCCTCACATTACCTATGAGCCATCCCCCTTTCTTTCTTCAAATTGTTTTTGCACATCTCTTTTTCTGAAAGATGCTACCCTCTTGGACTTTGTTGATTCCTTTGAGGTATTTGAAAGTTTCTATCATGTCCCTCCTTTCCTCGAGGCTATACATCTTTAGTTCCTTTAGTCTTTCTTCATAAGTCTTCTGATGCAGACCCTGCATCATTTTGGTTGCCCTCCTCTGGACAGCCTCCACCCTGTCTATGCCTTTGTGGAGATGGGGTCTCCAGAACTTTACACACTACTCCAGATGTAATCTTACAAACTGTCTGTACAGAGGGCCAACAACTTCCTGTTTTCTACTGGTGATGCCTCTCCCTATGCATCCCAGTATCCCCCCAGCCCTCCTTACTGCCTTCTCACATTGCTGGCCCACCTTTAGGTCATCTGATATGACTATCCCCAGGTCCCTTTCCATTTTTGTTGTTGTCAGTATCTCACCCCCATTGTGTACTCTTCCCCTGGGTTTTTGTTTCCCAGGTGCATTACTTTGCACTTCTTTGCATTGAATCTAAGCTGCCATACATTTAACCATTCATCCAACCTTGCCAAGTCCCTTCTTGTCTTTTCCACCCCACCTTGTGTATCAACCCTATTGCATATCTCTGTGTCATCTGCAAAGAGACATACTTTCCCTTCCAGTCCCTCTGCAATGCCACTTATAAAGACATTAAAAAGGACTGGCCCCAGTACTGAACCCTGCGGTACCCCACTAGTAACCCTCCTTTCTTCACTGTGGACTCCATTTACTATTACGCACTGTGTCCTGTTGTCCAACCAGTGTTTCACCCAGGCTACCACCCTGGGACCCACTCCCAGGCTGGTTAATTTGTTTATTAATCTTTTGTGCGGGAATGTGTCAAATGCCTTGCTAAAGTCTAGGTAGACCATGTCCACAGCCCCTCCCTGGTCTACTGCTTTGGTCACCCAGTCAAATTAATCAATTAGGTTTTGTCTGACATGACCTTCCCGCTGTGAACCCATGCTGCCTTGGGTCCTGTGGCCCATTGGCCTCTAGGTATTCAACATTTCTTTCCTTCAGAAGTGATTCCATCATTTTCCCTACCACTGCAGTCAAACTGACCGGTCTGTAGTTTCCTGCCTCTGTCTTGCTCCCACTTTTATGAAAGGCAATCACATCCACCCTCCTCCAGTCTTCAGGTCCCACACCATCCTCCCATGATTTATTAAAAAGGGTAGTCAGTGGTGTTACTATTTCTTCCCTTAGTTCTTTCAGAATTCTGGGGTGAATTCCATCAGGCCCCATTGCTTTATCCACCTTCAGTTTTAAGAGTTCTTTCAGAACCCTTTCTTCTGTGAAAGGACTAATATCAACCCCCTATCCAGAGTGCTTCTATTGACTGGATTAGGTATTTCCCTCTGCTTTTCCATTGTGAATACTGAGCAGAAGTATGCGTTCAGTATCTCTGCTTTTTCACTGTCACTCTCTGCCCAACCACTTTCCTCTTTGTTCAGCCTCAGTATCTCTGTCTTAGTCTTTCTCTGCTTCCTAATGTACCTATAAAAGGTTTTATCCCCCTTCTTAACTGAGTTGGCTATCTTTTCCTCAGTTTGGGCCTTTGCTATTCTGACTGCCTAACCCGCTCCTGTTTTCTGTTTGTGGCTGTTACCATTAGCGTTTGCATTTCCAATTGCTGTACTGTGACTGTGCGTGTTACCATTTGCGTTTCCGTACGTGCTTGCGTTTCTGTTTCCGTTTGTGTTACTGTTCACTGTGTCATCATCATTGCTGTTACTGTAACTGTTTGCATTTCCAGTTGCGTTACAGTTAAAGTTTGCATCTTTGCCAATGTTTACGTTTCTGTTGCCCTTAGCATTTGCATTTTTGGTTGTGTTTCCATTGTCGATTGCGTTACTGTTTCCTTCCGCGGTGCCGTTGCCTTAACCGTTTGCTTTTCTGTTTGCCTTCCTGTTACCATTTGCATTTCTTTTACCGTTTGCATTTCCGTTGGCGTTACCATTTACGTTACTGTTTTTGTTAACGTTTGCATTTCTGTTGCTGTTACCATTTGTGTTACCGTTTGCGTTACCATTTCTATTTTCATTAATGTTTGTACTTGCATTTCTCTTACCGTTTGCATTACCATTTATGTCTGCATCACCATGTGCATTACCATTTGTGCTTGCATTTGCATTACAGTTACCGTTACTATGTGTCAAAAAATCACATGGTGGGAGCGCGGGGTCTGAAGGGCCTGCGCTTCCATGACCACATTCCATTCACTATTTATAGTCCTCATTCTCAAAAGAAGGAAAATTCTTGGCAAAAATACTCCATTTAATGCATCAGTTAGGGTTGTTTCACAGTGACAAAAGTAAGGAAATTCGATGTTAGGGTTGCCACCCCCTTGCACCCCACAAACACCCCACCCCCACCAACAGGCATCAGGCTCTTCGTTGGGGTCATTGGTCCTAACTCTCACCCCATTCTCCTATACTGCACCACCTCAGCTTGTTTACACATGGGATGGAGTGAGAGTTAGGACAGATGACTCCATCACAGATGCTGATACCCGGTGCAAGGGGGGGGGCAACCCTAATGTCAACCCCTGTCACTTTTGTCACTGTGGAATAACCCTAACTAATGCATTACACAGAGTTTTTGGCAAAATATATATATATTCTTTTTAAAAGACTTTGTTAATGCACTAGCTAGAGTTAAACCGAAAAAGTAGGGAAATGTGGTGCTAGGGTTCCAACTTTAACACCCACCCCCACCTCCAGGCAGCAACAGGAAAAAACTTTATGGTTTCACCTCTTCTGCATCTTTGCAAATCAGTCAACGGGTGTGCCTTGGGGTTGTCAGCCCTAACACTCACCCCATTTGATCAGTAAAGAAGCTGAGATGTGTAGAGCATATGAGAATGGGGTGAGCGTTAGGGTTGACAACCCCAAGGTACACAGTGCCTGATTTGCAAAGACACAGGAAAGGTGAAACCATAATGTTTTTTTCTGTTGCTCCCTGGAGGGTGGGGGTGTTAGGGTTGGAAAGCCCTAGTACTTCAGGGTGTCACAAAGCTGGAGTTCAGTAAGCTACAGATCTTATACAATAAGGTGGTCCACTTTGCCTCCTTATCCCGCTCTAGGAGCCACCATTGCAAGTCATTATCATGACTCAGTTGGCCATCTTTCGAAGCTCACCTGAGGTACCCGGTAATCTGCCTGGCAATGATGCTAATTAGCCCCATGCCCCCCAGAATCTCGAGGGACTCCTAACTGTAAAGAGAAATCTGTGTAACTTCCAGACCTCAGGTCAAACTCTTCTAGAGGTCCCTAAGGTCAGGACCAAGGCAGGATATATGCCCTTTATTCATACTGCCCCCTCCCTTTGGAACAACCTCCCATCAGTGGTGCGTGAAACCCCATCTGTAATGTGTTTCCGTACGAGACTCAGGACTCATATGCTGGCAATGAGTAAATGCCAATGCTATGGTACCTAACACTCCTACCATGCCCCCTGGTCTGTGCACTTACTACATGTACATCTCCTACACCTGTACTGGCAGCACTAACTCCTCAGCGAACTCCCCCCCCCACTGAACTTCCAAGGAGGGTTCTTAGAGACATAGTCTTATGTAGTACTGAAATAATGTAATGTAACTGATAGAAAAGATTGCACTGCTTTATATACATGTAAGATTGTCGCATGCCAACAACTTATATATGTGCTATTGCTTTCTAAGTTTATGTACTGTTATTCCTGGGTCACCTCTGAAAAAGGGACCTCTGAGGCCCAGTGGGCCTACCTGGTCATCAAAATTCAATAAATAAATAATGAATCAACCAATGTGAAGAACTAATGGGGCTATCTAGTGGACTGCAAAAACACAGGGCCCTGTGCTCCTTGTGCTTTCATGTGGCCATAGATATAAATACAGATACACAGGGCAAAGAGTGCATCTGTCAGCTGGTGCACAGGGCCCTCTGCCACCCAGGGTACAAAAGACCTGGGCCCTATGCCAAGAGGACAGTTCTCTTCACTATATGGTACCACGGCTCATGCGGACAACCCTGCACCTTTCATTCCCTGACTGGGGAAGGGGGTTGCTGCATAACAGCAGCATCCCCCCACCCTTACCCCATCCAGCTGGGTCACTGAGCTCACCCCTGAACTTGGCCCACCAGCACAGGATCACAAAGCAGACCCACTGGGGTCAAGAGTGGCACTACACACAAAATTTGTTAACAATGATAAATATTGTTTTCAGTTTTGACCCCAAACATTCAGGGTACTCATTTTAGGATTTGCCTTATAAACACAATGTGTACCATTTTTAGTATATTGGATGAAATGTCATTTTGCACCAGAAGTGCAAAAATACTCCTCAGCCAGGATTTTAAAAATGACTCATGTCACATTTATGAGGTGGTGTGTGGTAAAATGGCTAAGCTGAACCTTTGGTCTCAAAATAGCGAAAATTACTGAAGTTACAAGTGAACGTTGAAATACTGCAATGTTCACACTCTACAACCTAACCATCTTACCATATTTGTACAACAAATTGTCAGCATAGCCTGCTTATTACCCCACCTCATGAACTCGGTAGTAAAAAATCTTTATTTATTTGAGCTTTGGTAATTGGGTAAGTCCACTGAGACAGCTGCAGCCCATTTTCAGCAGTGACCCGGAAGTGCAGTATGTATACAGAACAGTGCTTTAACATAGCAATGACAGTTACAATGGGAAACTTGATATACAGCGTTCAAGGATCCACAGGATTATTATAGAGACAGGTACAACCACAGGTTTATGAAATAACAAGCAGGTAGGTTACACAGTAGTGTGAAAAGCATGTGACACATTCAAGAGAGTGCACTACAATATGTAATTGTTAACTAATGATATCAGACACAAGAGGGCTAACCAACAGCAGTTATGTTTAAAGGTGAGGCACAGAGGCAACATAAGAAGCCAGGGTTAAGGGAAGAACAAGGATGAGAAACAGACAGAGGTGTAGGGGTTGGGGTTTAATATCACCAGTAGCAGGAGCAAGGTGCAGAGGCAGAGAGAAAAGAAAGCAAGTTGGATTGGAACTCAGAGAGGGTCTAGCATGACAGAATGGAGGAGGGAGGGAGGGAGAGGAAGGGAGTTCCAGTCAGACACAGCTGCTTAGGTGAATGATTTATGGGCCACAGCTAACTGCAGTTTGGGCATTATGAGAAGGGTGAGGGATTCAGTAGTAAAAACTTATTTATTTATTTGAGTTTTGGTAACTGGGTAAGTCCACTGAGTCCAGGTGATCATAGCAGGGGGGTTGGGGGACTTATTCCTCCAGATGCGAGAGAGAGTGAGGGAAGCTCTCAGGTCCCTTAAGACAGAGGAAGCACTGGGGCTGGATAAATTACATCCCAGAGTGCTAAAGGTACTGGTGGATGTCCTGGCAAAACCCCTGGTGGAACCTTTCAGCATCTCTCTGAGGATAGGGTGGGTGCCCCAGGACTGGAAGGTGGCGCATATATTGCCTATCCACAAGGGGGGATCAAGGGAGGTGGCAGGGAACTACAGGCCCATCAACCTGACATTGGTGGTGCGAAGGTGATGGAGGGCATTGTCAAGGAAAGGCTGTGGAGGACCTGGAAAAGTTGGGGTGCCTGGATGATAGAAAGCATGGATTCATCCCAGGGAAATCATGTCAGACAAACCTTGTGGAGTTCTGTGACTGGGTAATGAGTGCCTTGGACCTGGGTAGACCGGTGGACGTCCTCTTTCATGACTTCAGCAAGGCGTTTGACTCTGTTCCCACAGGGGCCTGTTGGATAAGCTGGGAGAAGTGGGGGAAGGAAACCAGATGATCAGATGGATAGGCAGTTGGCTCCAGGACCAGACCTAGACGGTCGTGATTGGTGGGATAGTCTCATCCCTAAGGAGGGTCATTAGTGGGGTCCTGCAGGGATCGGTCCTTGGGCCCCTACTGTTCAATGCCTATGTCTCTGACATAAGGATGGGTATCGGGACTGAGATGAGTCTCTTTGCAGATGACTCAAAACTGGGGGTGGTGGTGAACGGTGAGGAGGGGAGGATGGCCCTACAGGGGACCTGGAGGCTCTGGAAAGGTGGTCTAGAAAGTGGAAGATGAGGTTCAATGCAGGGAAATGCAAGGTACTGCACCTGGAAGCCAGAAACCTGGGCCAAGTGTACACCCTGGGGGTGGGAATGCTATAAGTCTGAATGACTGAGAAGGACCATGGGGTGATGGTGGATGTCAAGATGAACAACTCGGAGACTTGTAGGAGGGCAGCGGCTAAGGCAAACAGGATGCTGGGATGCATCACTAGGGGGATCACCTCCAGAAGTAGGGAAGTGATACTCCCTTTGTATAACTGCTTGGTGAGGCCACACCTCGAGTACTGCATGCAGTTTTGGAGGTCACACTTAAAGAGGGACATTGAACTCCTGAAGATGGTCCAGAGGAGGGCAACCAAAATGATTTGGGGCTTGGGGGACAGGACCTATGGGGAGAAGCTTGAAGAGCTAAATATGTACACACTGGAAGAGAGAAGGGTCCAGGGGGGGCATGATAGAGATATTCAGGTACATGAAGGGGGTAAATAGTGGAGGAGCAGTCAGGGTGCTTTGAAGGAAGGAGGGTTGGGCAACTAGAGGGCATGGGTGGAAGCTGGAGGAGGGGAGATTCAGGGGAGGAAGGAGGAGGTGCTACTTCACTGAAAGGGTGGTGGAGTCATGGAATGCGCTGCCCAGGGGGCAGGTGGAGGCAGAGAGGGTGTAGAGATTCAAGAGGGGGTGGGACAGGTACAGGGGAAGGGTTCTGGAAGCAAAATCCAGTGCAGCGAGAATATCCAGGACTGGGAAGGGAGAAGCCAGAGAGGGTGAGGAGGGCAGCAAGGTCAGCTCCCAGGGTGGGGGCTGACCAAACGTGCAGACACGAAAGACTGTTAGGTCCATTCTGCTGGCAGTTTAGTGTATTAGCATGTTAGATGCAGAGTAGAAGAATGGTAACTGATGCTGTCTGAGAGAACTCCCACAGATTTAACCTTAAGAGGGCAATTAGTGAGCACCCAGACAAGCACCATGTGTTTTCCAGACTTTGTATTAATACGCGCGAGGTCATGAATGAGCTGAACCAGGTTAGAATCTGCAAGAGCTGCATGCACCTTGCCAGAGGATGGTTTCAGCCAATCAGCATTAAAGTCACTGCAAAGTATGAGGTCATGATGAGGGGGAGAGACAAGTGGAGGCTGTTTTAGGGGGCAGGTAGGCACAACCAGTGATTAGCTTTTTAACATTGCTAAGAGTCAGGGAGAGGATTAGGGATTCCACAGCAGGAGACCAGGTGTCAGGCTCAAGCAGTCTGATGGCATCCAAGTCAGACCGAGTATAGAGAAGAATGCCTCCTCTCCTTTTACCCAACCTATCCTTCATGAATCAGTAATAGCCAGGTAATGTTACCTCATGCTGCTTGACAGCAGGCTTAAGCCAAGACTCTGAGATGCATAGAATGTTAGGAGTCTTCTGAGTAACCCAGGCTTCTAATTCTGCCATTTTAGGGCAGAGACTCCATACATTCAAACGTGCTGTTTTCAGACCTTTAGGAAGGGACTGAGCACCAATTGTAGGGACAGGAATAGAGGTGGAGCATGAGGGCCTGGGATTAAGCTCAATATCCCCCGCATGAATAAAAAATTTTCAGATCCCTGCTGAAACATCATTCCGCAGCATCAAAACACCATTCAGTGCCACAGGTGTGAGAACACGTTTTGGCCAGGACTTGAAAAATGACAGCTGTTGTGTTCATGAGGTGGTGTAAAAAAAGGCTATGTTGAAAATTTGGGGTCAAAATATTTAAAATTACAAACGTTACAAGTGAGCATAGTAAAATTTCAATGTATGGAGATAACTTTGCCATTTTTACATATTTTGACCCCAAATTTTCAACATAGCCTTCTTATGACCCCATTCACGATCAAGGGCAGTGAAACTTCCCATCCCAAAGGTGATTTTGCCAAGCGACTGCACAGTGACCTTTTGGACTTGTGTTTCATAATTTCACCACCATTGATCATGAGGTGGGGTCCCTAAAAGGCCTTGTTGAAAATTTGGGGTCACAATATGGAAAAATTACACAGTTATTCATCAAAGTTAAGAAACAAATTGAAATACATTGAACCACACTTAGCTTAAGTTCTTATATTGCAGTCGGCAGTTCCAACAGCAAGATGTATTTTGGATTGGAGAGTGGATCTTTGCACTGGGGTGCGTTCAGATGAGTGAGGGTATGTGGGGTGTGTGTGTGTGTGTGTGTGTGAGGGGGTGATGAGTGTACAGTGGAAGTTCAGGGTGGGAGGGTCAGATCAGCGAGGAACCATTTTCTTTTTATAGGTTTAATTACAAAAATCACTGTGTATGGTTTTCTTTACTACGGGAAAGATAATGTGAGGATGAGGATCGGATGGTGGGAGGCACCACTAGACACCAGGGATATATAAGGGGATGGTGATTGGAGGGTAGGTGTACCACTAGATACCAGGGAAACCTTATAAAAGTAAGGGGATGGTGATTGGAGGGTTGGAGGATGCCACTAGACACCAGGACAACACATTACATACAGAACAGGACAGTAATAGGGGGCACCACTAGACACCAGGGCAACACATTACATACATAACAGGACAGTAGGAGGGGGCCCCACTGGACACCAGGGCAACACATTATATACCTAACAGAACAGTAGTAGGGGGCCCCACTGGACACCAGGGTAACACATTACATACATAACTGGACAGTAATAGGGCACACCACTAGATACCAGGACAACACATTACATACATAAGAGGACAGTAATAGGGGACACCACAAGACACCAGGGCAACACATTACATACATATCAGGACAGTAATAGGGGACACCACTAGGCACCAGGGCAACATATTACATACGTAAGAGGACAGTAATAGGGGGCACCACTAGACACCAGGACAACACATTACATACATAACAGGACATTAATAGGGGGCACCACTGGACACCAGGATAACACATTACTTACATAACAGGACAGTAATAGGGGGCACCACTAGACACCAGGGCAACACAATACATACATAACAGGACAGTAATAGGGGGCACCACTGGACACCAGGGCAACATATTACATACATAACAGGACAGCAATGGGGGGCACCACTGGACACCAGGGCAACACATTACACACCTAACAGGACAGTAATATGGGGCACCACTGGACACCAGGGCAACACATCACATACATAACAGGACAGTAATAGGGGGCACCACTGGACACTAGGGCAACACATTACATACATGACATGACAGCAATAGGAGGCACCAATGGTCACCAGGGCAACACATTACACACCTAACAGGACAGTAATAGGGGGCACCAATGGACTCCAGGACAACACATTACATACATAACAGGACAGTAATAGGGGGCACCACTAGACACCAGGACAACACATTACATACCTAACAGGACAGTAATAGAGGGCACCACTGGACACCAGGACAACACATTACATACATTACAGGACAGCAATAGGGGGCAGCACTAGACACCAGGGCAACACATTACATACATAACAGGACAGTAATAGGGGGCACCACTAAACACCAGGGTAACAGATTACATACGTAACAGGACAGTAATAGTGGGCACCACTGGACACCAGGGCAACACATTGCATACATAACAGGACTGTAATAGGGGACACCACTAGACACCAGGGCAACACATAACATACGTAACAGAACAGTAACAGGGGGCACCACTAGACACCAGGGCAACACATTATATACATAACAGCACAGTAACAGGGGGCACCACTAGACACCAGGGCAACACATTATATACATAACAGCACAGTAATAGGGTGCACCACTAGACACCAGGGCAACACATTGCATACATAACAGGACAGTAATAGGGGACACCACTAGACACCAGGGCAACAGATTACATACATAACAGGATAGTAATAGGGGGCACCACTAGACACCAGGGCAACACATAACAAATGTAACAGAACAGTAATAGGGGGCACCACTAGACACCAGGGCAACACATTATATACACAACAGGACAGTAATAGGGGGCACCAATGGACACCAGGGCAACACATTACATACATAACAGGACAGTAATGGGGGCACCACTGGACACCAAGGCAACACATTACATACGTAACAGAACAGTAATAGGGGGCACCACTAGACACCAGCACAACACATTACTTACATAACAGGACAGCTATAGGTGGCACCACTGGACACCAGGGTAACAAATTACATACATAACAGGACAGTAATAGGGGACACCACTGGACACCAGGGCAACACATTACATACATAACAGGACAGTAATAGGGGGCACCACTAGAAACCAGGGTAACACATTACATACAGAACAGGACAGTAACAGGGTGCACCACTGGACACCAGGGCAACACATTACATACATAACAGGACAGTAACAGGGGGCACCATTAGATACCAGGACAGCATATTACATACATAACAGGACAATAATAGGGGGCACCACTAGACACCAGGGCAACACATTACATATATAACAGGACAGTAGTAAGGGACACCACTAGACACCAGGGCAACACATTGTGTACCTAACAGGACAGTAATAGGGGACAGGACTAGACACCAGGACAACACATTACATACATAACAGGACAGTAATAGGGGACACCACTAGACACTAGGGCAACACATTACATACATAACAGGACAGTAATAGTGGGCACCACTGGACACCAGGGTAACACATTGCATACATAACGGGACAGTAATAGGGGGCACCACTGGACACCAGGGCATCAGATTAGATACGTAACTGGACAGTAATAGGGGACTCCACTTGACACCAGGGCAACACATTACATACATAATAGGACAGTAATAGGGGGCACCACTGGACACCAGGGCAACACATTAAATACATAACAGGACAGTAATAGGGGGCACCACTGGACACCAGGACAACACATTACATACATAACAGGACAGTAATAGGGTTCACCACTGGACACCAGGGCAACAAATTACATACATAACAGGACAGTAATAGGGGGCACCACTTGACACCAGGGCAACACATTACAAACATAACAGGACAGTAATAGGGGCACCACTAGACACCAGGGATATATAACGGTAAGGTGATTGGAGGGAAGGGTTACCACTAGATACCAGGGAAACCTTATAAAAGTAAGGGGATGGTGATTGGAAGGTGGGGAGATGCCACTAGACATCGGGACAACACATTACATACAGAACAGGACAGTAACAGGGGGCACCACTAGACACCAGGGCAACATCCTACATACATAACAGGACAGTTGTAGGAGTACCACTAGACACCAGGCAACACATTATATACATAACAGGACAGTAATAGGGGGCACCATTAGACACCAGGGAACACATTACATACATAACAGGACAGTAATAGGGGACACCTCTAGATAACAGGGCAACCCATTACATACTTAATAGAACATTAATAGGGGGCACCACAAGACACCAAGGCAATACATTGCATACATAACAGGACACTAATAGGACACACCAGTAGACACCAGGGCAACACATTACATACAAAACAGGACAGTAATAGTGGGCACCACAAGACACCAGGGCAACACATTGCATACATAACAGGACAGTAATAGGGGACACCACTAGACACCAGGGCAACACATTACATACATAACAGGACAGTAATAGGGGGAACCATTGAACACCAGGGCAACACATTACAAAAATAACAGGACAGTAATAGGGGGCACCGCAAGATACCAGGGCAATGCATTACATACATAACAGGACAGTAATAGGGGACACCACTGGACACCAGGGCAACACATTACATACTTAACAGAACAGTAATAGGAGGCACAACAAGACACCAGGGCAACACATTACATACCTAACAGGACAGTAATAGGGGGCACCACTGGACACCAGGGCAACACATTACTCACATAACAAGCAGCAATAGTGGGCACTACTGGACACCAGGGCAACACATTACACACCAAACAGGACAGTAATAGGGGGCACCACTAGACACCAGGGCAACACATTACATACATAACAGGACAGTACTAGGGGGCACCACTAGACACCAGGGCAACACATTATATACTTAACAGAACAGTAATAGGGGGCACCACTAGACACCAGGACAACACATTACTTACATAACAGGACAGTAATGGGGGCACCACTAGACACCAGGGCAACACAATACATACATAACAGGACAGTAATAGGGGGCACCACTGGACACCAGGATAACACATTACTTACATAACAGGACAGTAATGGGGGCACCACTAGACACCAGGGCAACACAATACATACATAACAGGACAGTAATAGGGGGCACCACTGGACACCAGGGCAACATATTAGATACATAACAGGACAGCAATGGGGGGCACCACTGGACACCAGGGCAACACATTACACACCTAACAGGACAGTAATAAGGGCTACCACTGGACACCAGGGCAACACATCACATACATAACAGGATAGTAATAGGGGGCACCACTGGACAGTAGGGCAACACATTACATACATGTCATGACAGCAATAGGAGGCACCACTGGACACCAGGGCAACACATTACACACCTAACAGGACAGTAATAGGGGCACCAATGGACTCCAGGACAACACATTACATACATAACAGGACAGTAATATGGGGCACCACTAGACACCAAGAGAACACATTACATACCTAACAGGACAGTAATAGAGGGCACCACTGGACACCAGGACAACACATTACATACATTACCATTACAGGACAGAAATAGGGGGCAGCACTAGATACCAGGGCAACACATTACATACGTAACAGGACAGTAATAGGGGGCACCACTAGACACCAGGGTAACAGATTACATATGTAACAGGACAGTAATAGTGGGCACCACTGGACACCAGGGCAACACATTGCATACATAACAGGACAGTAATAGGGGACACCACTAGACACCAGGGCAACACATAACATACTAACAGAACAGTAATAGGGGGCACCACTAGACACCAGGGCAACACATTATATACATAACAGCACAGTAATAGGGTGCACCACTAGACACCAGGGCAACACATTGCATACATAACAGGACAGTAATAGGGGACACCACTAGACACCAGGGCAACAGATTACATACATAACAGGATAGTAATAGGGGGCACCACTAGACACCAGGGCAACACATAACAAACGTAACAGAACAGTAATAGGGTGCACCACTAGACACCAGGGCAACACATTATATACATAACAAGACAGTACTGGGGGCACCAATGGACACCAGGGCAACACATTACATACGTAACAGAACAGTAATAGGGGGCACCACTAGACACCAGCACAACACATTACATACATAACAGGACAGCTATAGGTGGCACCACTGGACACCAGGGTAACAAATTACATACATAACAGGACAGTAATAGGGGACACCACTGGACACCAGGGCAACACATTACATACATAACAGGACAGTAATAGGGGGCACCACTAGAAACCAGGGTAACACATTACATACAGAACAGGACGGTAACAGGGTGCGCCACTGGACACCAGGGCAACACATTACATATATAACAGGACAGTAGTAAGGGACACCACTAGACACCAGGGCAACACATTGTGTACCTAACAGGACAGTAATAGGGAACAGGACTAGACACCAGGACAACACATTACATACATAACAGGACAGTAATAGGGGACACCACTAGACACCAGGGCAACACATTACATACATAACAGGGCAGTAATAGTGGGCACCACTGGACACCAGGGTAACACATTGCATACATAACAGGACAGTAATAGGGGACACCACTGGACACCAGGGCATCAGATTACATACGTAACAGGACAGTAATAGGGGACTCCACTTGACACCAGGGCAACACATTACATACATAATAGCACAGTAGTAGGGGGCACCACTGGACACCAGGGCAACACATTAAATACATAACAGGACAGTAATAGGGGGCATCACTGGACACCCAGGACAACACATTACATACATAACAGGACAGTAATAGGGTTCACCACTGGACACCAGGGCAACAAATTACATACATAACAGGACAGTAATAGGGGGCACCACTCGACACCAGGGCAAGACATTACAAACATAACAGGACAGTAATAGAGGGCACCACTAGACACCAGGGATATATAAGGGTATGGTGATTGGAGGGAAGGGTTACCACTAGATGCCAGGGAAACCTTATAAAAGTAAGGGGATGGTGATTGGAAGGTGGGGGAGATGCCACTAGACATCGGGACAACACATTACATATAGAACAGGACAGTAACAGGGGGCACCACTAGACACCAGGGCAACATCCTACATACATAACAGGACAGTTGTAGGAGCACCACTAGACACCAGGCAACACATTATATACATAACAGGACAGTAATAGGGGGCACCATTAGACACCAGGCAACACATTACATACATAACAGGACAGTAATAGGGGACACCACAAGACACCAGGGCAACACATTACATACATAACAGGACAGTAATAGGGGCACCACTGAGACACCAGGGCAACACATTACATACATAACAGGACAGTAATAGGGGACACCACTAGACACCAGGGCAACACATTACATACATAACAGGACAGTAATAGGGGCACCACTAGACACCAGGACAACACATTACATACATAACAGGACAGTAATAGGGGACACCACTAGACACCAGGGCAACACATTACATACATAACAGGACAGTAATAGTGGGCACCACTGGACACAGGGGAACACATTGCATACATAACAGGACAGTAATAGGGGACACCACTGCACACAGGGCATCCAGATTACATCGTAACAGGACAGTAATAGGGGACTCCACTTGACACCAGGGCAACACATTACATACATAATAGGACAGTAATAGGGGCACCACTGGACACCAGGGCAACACATTAAATACATAACAGGACAGTAATAGGGGGCATCACTGGACACCAGGACAACACATTACATACATAACAGGACAGTAATAGGGTTCACCACTGGACACCAGGGCAACAAATTACATACATAACAGGACAGTAATAGGGGGCACCACTCGACACCAGGGCAAGACATTACAAACATAACAGGACAGTAATAGAGGGCACCACTAGACACCAGGGATATATAGGATATGGTGATTGGAGGGAAGGGTTACCACTAGATGCCAGGGAAACCTTATAAAAGTAAGGGGATGGTGATTGGAAGGTGGGGAGATGCCACTAGACATCGGGACAACACATTACATATAGAACAGGACAGTAACAGGGGGCACCACTAGACACCAGGGCAACATCCTACATACATAACAGGACAGTTGTAGGGGCACCACTAGACACCAGGCAACACATTATATACATAACAGGACAGTAATAAGGCACCATTAGACACAGGCAACACATTACATACATAACAGGACAGTAATAGGGGACACCACAAGACACCAGGGCAACATTACATACATAACAGGACAGTAATAGGGGGCACCATTGAACACCAGGGCAACACATTACATACATAACAGGACAATAATAGGAGGCACCGCAAGACACCAGGGCAATGCATTACATACATAACAGGACAGTAATAGGGGACACCACTAGACACCAGGGCAACACATTACATACATAACAGGACAGTAATAGGGGGCACCACTAGACACCAGGGCAACACATTACATACATAACAGGACAGTAATAGGGGGCACCACTGGACACCAGGGCAACACATTACTTACATAACAAGCAGCAATAGGGGGCACTACTGGACACCAGGGCAACACATTACACACCTAACAGGACAGTAATAGGGGGCACCACTAGACACCAGGGCAACACATTACATACAAAACAGGACAGTACTAGGGGGCACCACTGGACACCAGGGCAACACATTACATATGTAACAGAACAGTAATAGGGGGCACCACTAGACACCAGGACAACACATTACATACATAACAGGACAGTAATTGGGGCACCACTGGACACCATGGCAACACATTACATACGTAACAGAACTGTAATGGGGGCACCACTAGACACCAGGACAACACATTATATACATATCAGGACAGTAATAGGGGGCACCACTGGACACCAGGGCAACACATTACATACATTACAGGACAGTAATAGGGGGCACCACTGGACACCAGGGCAACACATTACATACGTAACAGAACAGTAATAGGGGGCACCACTAGACACCAGGACAACACATTACATACATAACAGGACAGTAATTGGGGCACCACTGGACACCAGGGCAACAAATTACATACATAACTGGACAGTAATAGGGGACACCACTAGATACTAGGACAACACATTGCGTACCTAACAGGACAGTAATAGGGGGCACCACTGGACACCAGGGCAACACATTATATACATAACAGGACAGTAGTAGGGGGCACCACTGGACACCAGGTTAATGGCAGCTCACTGTTTTCACTGCAGCCTGCAGCATGAGGTCCAGCTGTGACTGCAGAAGTCAAGAAAGTCCCGCTGTGCTCATGCAGAGAATGTGAGTGAACAGCTCTTCTCGCTAAGCTTGGCACCCTGGACTTTGGTTGCCCAGAAAACTTATTTCTGCCAACTTTAAAAAGCAAACACCAGAATCTAGCTAAATGGGTCCCATTTAGCTAGGTTCAGGTGTTTTGTTTTTTAAAGACATCATTTTTATATATTGCTCCCAAAAAAGTGTTCACAAGGTAACTGGTGCTCAAACAGATAGCAGATAAGTCCATAAAGACTGGAGCACACACACACACATTTTTCAAGTATCACTTCACTGACCTACGCAGCCAGTACAGTGTTATGCTTGTGCAACTGTGTTAGTTTGGTTTTGGCCGTTCGCACTCTCTATTCCAGAGGAATTACCACCCTGTAGGGGTACGATGGCAAGGAACTCTCGGAGAGGGTTCCACTCCTAGAGGTGCCACAGGATGGTTCCCATGGCTAAAGGTATCTTAGGAATCCCTCATCAAAAAATATAGTATCATCCCTAAAAAAGGAGGCAACACGAAGCATAATGCAAGTAGTAACAGTGACGTAGAAGCAGTAACTGTAACATAGTAGTAGAGAAGCATAGGCAGTTTGATAATGCAATGATATGCTCAGTTGTCATAGTAACAGCCCAGGTTTACGTAGCATGATACTGATGGCTTGCTTTGAGAGAAGGGGATCCCCTAAGGAGAGAGAGAGAGCAGCAGGACATCATCCACCTCCATCCAACAATGGAACCTACCCAGAGAAACTAGGGAAAACAACTATGCTAACTAAGTGCTATGACCTGAGGCAACAGAGGAGAAAAAAAAAACCCTATGAGGAGGAAATCTCTGGGGATCCAAGGCCTAGGTCACCTTCCCTCCAGGCTTGGGAAAATTTATTTAGTGACGGCTCTGCAGCTGCAATTTGTAAAACCCAAATAAAGGGAGTTGGAAAATATTCCAATCTGAAGGGAGGCTCTCACTCAAACCCTCTAGCGGGAACGTCATGGAAGGTTGCGAGAAAACTCTGCAACAATAAGTGCATCCAAGGCTCAAAAAGAGAGCAACAACTGCTGAGGCACTCACCTGGCCTACCCACCCTAAATCAAACCAAGTGAACCAGAGGCAGTCATAGGGAGAATGTATTGAAGGTGCCTTGTTAGGGAAACACTAAAGTCAATGGCCAACCGTTATAGCGGAACACTAGAGCCAAAGGAGATCGTCATAACTACCCTTCACCACTAGTCTTAAATTCTACACCAGGAGCTGCTATTGCATAGCAGGCAGCTAAAGCCAATCCAGGAGTGAGGATATTTCCAGCTATGGGCCAGGTGAGAAGGATCCCACCCCAAGTTGGACACGCTCGATGATGCAGACTAAATGCACAGCGAGACCATCGGCTGCAGAAACCCTGCACCAGATTAGAATGGCTGGCCTGCCCCAGAAATTGACTGAGAGCTGAAGCTGGTGAGCTGAATGAGCACGGCACGCTGAGATTGTAATGAGCATGAAGTGCTGACCTTGCAAGGTCGAATGCAGATCGAGTGCAGCAGAATCCCAGGCTGAAGCTGAAGGGATGGCAGTAGGCATGAAGTAATGGATTGCGTAACAGCTGCGTAAGCAAGAGTAGACCTGCACGTAGGTCAGTAAGCAATAGTCGTGATTGGTAAACCAGGATATCAAACTTGTATAGCAATTAAACAACTGAATTGGGAGCAAGCCAGCCAGACAGTACAAAGACCAAATCGAGGTGACAGACTCTGAGGATTTTTGGTGGCAAAGACAGATTTTTTAATATCAAGCTATATTAACAGCCTCAGCAGGAGCTAGTTGGCTGACCTCAGAGTCATAAGTGCAATAAAACAGGGAGACAATGCTTGAAGGCAGGTGTAGCCAGGCAGTGCAGGGAAGCTGCAAATAAAATGAGAAGCACAGGCATGGTCAGAGTAAACTGTGTCAGGTGAAAAGAATTGAGTATGCAACATGAAGCAGCAATGGCTGAGCTGAAACACACAGACAATGATTTCAGTTGCATTGCAGTAGTTTGAGCGTGGTGAGCACAGTGTAAAAACACAGGCACTGGGTACAATAGTAATTAAAGTAAACAGTCAGCAGCAGTGGCTGCAGTTGTAGGTAACTGAAAGCAGTAGCGAGAGATCTGCGTAGCAGAATGCTAGGAGTTGCTCTATAAGTAATTGAGTTGTGAGTAAGTAAAAGCAAGCAGCATGAGCTCCAGAGTAGAAGTGTGCTAGGAGCTGAAAAACCAAGACCCCCCTCAAAAAAAGGGAAGGCACACACAGCCAAAGGCAAAATACAAACCAGAAGTAGAAAAATAAGCTCAGAGCCCAGCAGGCAGACAGGGGGCAGGCCTCAGCCAGCCAGGGAGGCCCAACCAGCTCAGAGAACAAACCGGCAGAGCCTTCAGCTGCAAAGAAAAAATGCTTCACAGTGACGCTTAGAGGAACTGCTTATATAGCTCAGGAAGTGGAAGTGGCTGGCTGCTTGGCCAATGAACTCCAGGCATAGCCTTACATTTGAAAATACAGTTTATTACATATAAAATGACATGAACACCTCGTTCATGTCATTTTATATGTAATAAAGTGTAGTATTTTTAGCATTATTGGAGAGCCTCAGTGGTACTTGAAAAATATGTGTGTGTGTGTGTGTGTGTGCTCCAGACTTTTTGGACTTGCCTATTATTTTTATGTACTTTAAATGTTTGTAAGTTTAAACAGTCAAAAGAAAATGGCGTCCATATGAAACATAATTTTTTTTCTCATAAAAAAGGATTGTCTCCATAGAAAAAAGGATGCTTTTTTATGTGACTAAATTCTCTTTTCATTTCAAACATCTATCCTAAAGTGCCTACTGAGCATGCTCAGGACCAAAACTTCAAATCATTATAACTCTGGAATGATTATTTAATAAAAAACAAACAGAAAAAGACACTGTTTTGGGCCAAGCGGCCCTTTCTCCTTAGACAATTTCGGACAAAAATTCCTCACCTTCTGGGTGCTAGGGGCTGACAAAAAAACAGCCCCCCCCCCCCGATTTTAATACTGTACATTTAGCACTATCTGGATCTTGAAATCTACACTTCCTAAAATAGTTCTAAGGTTATTGAAGATTTCAATTTTTATATATATAACAATGGGTTTTGTAAAAGATAACATATATAATAATACCATAGTATAGCACAGTGGTTTAAAGCTCTGAGCTGCAAATCTGGAGACCTGGGTTTGAATCCCACAGCCCCCACTTGCATACTGTGTGACCCTGAGCAAGTCATATAACTTCCCTGTGCTCCCAGGTTGCACCTGTAAACAAGCTTTCAACTTAGTGTGTCTCACTTGGTTAAACAATTGGAAAAAAAATATATACCATACTTAATAACTCATGAGTGTGTATAATACTAGTGATAAAGTATGGAACATTACTCAGTATCTACTGACACATACGGTATTGATTAAAGTGCCAACATGTGAGTTTTAAAACTCGAACTGATAATATTAAAGAACTAACTAGCTTTAATGTGAAAAGGATAAGAAAGAAAATAATAAAAAAGGGTAAGCACTATATATTTTGACTCTTGAATATTCTCTGTACATTACAGTTTACAAGAATAGATAAAAAAAGTTTCCCAAATTGACTGAAATGTATCCAGTCTATTTATATTCACATACGAAACTCTTTCATAGCTGACTCTGGTAAACATATCTTGTAACCACTCCTTTACCAATGCAATGTTAGTATCCTTCCAATGTCTTAAAATTAAAATTTTGGCTGTTATGAAGGCTGCTAATAATCATAGTTTTTGAGAGTTTGATAGGTTTGTGAGATCAGAACAAATTCCCAGGGCTGCAAACTTGGCCGAGCATTTTAATTTTCTACCTATTATTTTTTCACAAATAGATGTGATGCTGTCCCCAAAAGGGTGACAGGTGAGGGCAGAACCATAAAATATGAAATAAAGTACCTTTGTCTGCCAAGCATCTCCAGAATTTATCTTCTGTTGATAAGCCTAGCCTGACCACCTTACAAGGTGTGTAGTACCACCTGTGAATTATCTTATAAGAGCCTTCTCTTGGCCTTTTTACATGCCTTTAATGGACTGCTCCAGCGATATTACCTGGGATTGTAAGGTCAGCAGATCTGCCCAGAGGAGGTCATGGCCTGATCGAAATTCTTGAAAGTCTTTTATAATATCTTGCAGGTCAGTTATTATTCTGTCCAGCTTATCATTCAAAATTATATCTTTGTTTTTTGATACTGCCATGGCCTGGGACAGCTCAGAGGTCTCAGAATCTGATTGCTCCCATTCTGATTTCTCCTCTTTGATCGGTAGCCCTGCAAATCTGTTTGTCAATCAATCAATCAATCAAGTCTTTATTTAACCAGGCATTCATCGTTGAGCAGAAGCTCATTTGCAAGATGGACCTGGGTGGAGCATGAACAATTGTATATACAGGTCAACATAGGTATTTACAAGGCAATACAGATAATACTCTTTACAGAGAGGAAGAAAAAGAAGTTCATATGTACATAGAATTATACAGATATTGTACAGATTACACAGTATTTACATACATAGAAGTGTCTACAGGAAGATAAAGCAGGTTATATAAGGTTGCAGGAGGAAGTAACGGAAGAAAAAATAAAAATAAAAATATACACCAGGTAGAGGTGAAGGGAAGGGGGAAGGGAGGGAGGAAGTGGGAGAAAGGCTAGGAGGGCACGGTGCACAGAAAGGAGTTTGTAAAATGGGATGTAAAGAAGGTGGATGGAGAAAAGGAGTATGTGTGAGCCCTGGGATTGAATGCTATAAAGTACTGGGCATGGTAAGATGTCACAACCCAGGGTAGTGAGCTCCTATCCGAGGTTGGGAAAGGAAGAATAAGGGGATGGATGGGCCTAGTGTTGATAAGACAGGGGGATAAGAGAGAGAACAATTAGGCTGGTGAGGAGCAAGCTGGGGGGTCAGTACTTAAAATTGGGTCTAGGCATGGCTATATACCAGAGCAGACACCGGTACTGGGTCTGAGTGGGTGAAGCAGTTACATACAGTACTTCTTTGATTGTATGGAAATAAAGCATCTTGAAGGCATTTATACCAATTAGAGTGCTTAATTTGATTTTTTTTTGTAGATCGTTCCGTAAGGTAGGTAGCACGAAGCTTATGGCTGCCCTGCCGAAGCGGGATTTTGCTTTGGGTACTTTAAGTGTAATAGCTGAGTAACTTCTTAATGTGTATTTCCCAATTATACTCAGGGGAAAACAGCAGGAGATATAGTAAGGCAGATTATTAAAGATGTTTCTATAGGTCCAGAGAGCGGCGTTTCTGTGGCGCCTGAACTTTAGTGATGTCCACCCCACTGCCGCATATAGGATGCAGTGATGCGTGTTGAAGGGGAGTCCCGTTATAAACCTCAGTGCTCGATGGTAGAGTGTGTCCAGTTTAGCCATGTAAGAGTTGGAGCATTGGCTGTAGAGGAAGTCAGCGTAATCAACCAATGATAGGAAAATGGATTGGACCAGTTGTTTCTTGGCATCTCTGGTGAGATATTGGTTGATTCTAAAAAACAGTCCAAGCCTTTGCCGAAGTCGTTTTAGCAAGTCCTCGATATGTTCAATGAAGGAGAGTCTTTGGTCTATCCAAACTCCCAGATACTTGAATTTTGTAACAAATTCTAGTTTTTCACCTAGAACTGTGGTAATTTGGGGAACTGTCCCACTGGACACAGGGTTAGCTGTATGGATAAAACGGGAGAGGACCATCGCTTTAGTTTTTTTGGCATTAAGGAGTAGCTTTCCTTGGAGGAGTTGGCTTTGCAAAAGGTTGAATTCTGACTGTAGGTCATTGCAGGCAGCTTCAGATGTTGGGCGACTCACGTAGAGAACTGTATCATCTGCAAACAAATGGATGTTGGCTTCTTTTATACAGTAGTTGAAGTTATTAATGTAGATTGCCAAAAGTAAGGGCCCTAATATACAACCTTGAAGTACCCCTCTTTGCAGAGTTTTTAAGGGGGACAGGCCTCCTTCGGCTTTAACTTGTCGAAGGCGCCCTGTAAGATAGTCAGTAAACCAACGCAGAGAGGAGGGGTCCACACCTATGGTTTGAAGGGAGGAGAGGAGCAGACTATGGTCGACGGTGTCAAAAGCCTTGCTTAGATCAAGGAAAACAGCACAAATAAAGTTTTTGCTCTCAAGATTATGTTGCCAGTCATTAGTAACTTTGGCGAGGGCTGAGATAGTGCTATGTTTAGCTCTGAATCCAGACTGCATAGGATTTAGCAGTTCCCTAGACTCAAGGTGAGTCCTCAGCTGTGCATTTACAATTTTCTCTAGGAGCTTGGACAGGACTGGAAGGAGGAAAATTGACCTGTAGTTATTGAGATCACCAGGGTCACTTGATTTGAACAGTGGTATGACATGTGCTGTCTTCCATATAGCTGGTAAGGTGCCCTGAGACAGGGATAAGTTAAAAAGGTGGGTGACGGGTATTGCTGGTACATGGTAGGCAATTTTTAGGAAGTAAGGGTCAAGGGTGTCGGCCCCAGCACTTTTTCTAGTATCCAACTGAAGCAAGAGGTCCTCTTCCTCTTTCAGTGGGGCAGGTTGAAGCGAGAAAGGCGGCAAAGCTATCAGAGTTTCAGGCAGTTGGCTGGCAGTCTGGCAGCGAAGTATGTTTGCAGGGGAGTTATCAAATGCCATGCCTGCAGTAGCGAAGTGGTTATTGAATGCGTCAAGTATATCCATCTTTTCGGTTATAGTCAAGTTGCCAGAGGTAATTTTGGTCGGGAGTGAATTTCCTGGGGAGTGGCCTAGCAGATCATTGATTGTGTTTCAGAGCTTGATTGGGGTCTTTGTGACAGAGTCGAGTTCGGATTTGAAGAAGGTGGCCTTCGATTCTCTGATTGTTTTGGTACATAAATTTCGTAGTCTCCTGAACTGGTTCCAGTCCTCTGCAGTGTTCAGTCTGCGCACTTTTTTCCAGAACTTATCTCTTTCTAGAAGCAAGGACTTGATCTGAGGGGTGAACCATTTACAGGTTTTGGTCCTAGTTCAAACTTTAATCAGGGGAGAATACTTATTAAGGGCCCTTGATAGAATGTTGTGGAAGATATTGTAAGCTGACGTAATCGTTTTGGCCAGGTAGAAATCTTGCCACTCAGGGGAGTACTTAAGCTCATTTAGGTAGGCATGTTCATTGAAGTTGCGCCTGGATCTCTTCATAGAGAACTTGCTGATGGGTGCTGGGTTGTTGGTGGATCTTACTCCCGCAATAAAGCAATGGTCGCTGGCATCTGAGAAGAAGACGTCAGCGTGGGAGAAGAGATGAGGTTTGCTCACCATTAGCACATCCAAAAGTGTACTTTATTGGGGTTCTTCACATTTGGGCATGTTGGTTCAGTAATAAGTTGCGTCAGCCCATGTTCATCACAGAAGGATGCAAGGGGGGCAGCTGTGTTAGAGAGCCAGTCATAGTTGAGGTCTCCTAAAATAATAGTTTCTGGCAGCCCCTGTCACAGCTTGTCACTTAGATATGACACAAGCTGTAGGCCAGCAGACGGTAGTCTGTAGCATCCTATTACGCAGAGTGCAGTAGTCTGTGTAATTTCCACTTTGAGAATTAGGCATTCGAATTTGCTGGCAACAGATGCCGAGGATAAGCAGAAGGCAGAAAATTTGTCTTTAATGTAGATAGCTACCCCTCCTCCTCTGGCACGCCTATCAGCTCTGAACAAGGCATAGTTGGGTATGTTTACTTCTCTATCAGTGGTGCTGGGTCTAAGCCAAGTTTGGAAATCACAAGTATGTCAGGAGAGGTATGATTTACCCAGGTTTGTATTAAGGATATCTTTTTAAGGAGGCTACATACATTAATATGCAAGAAGCTTATTCCTTTTAAATTTGCTAGTTCTACTGGCAAAGCAATAGCTTCTGGGGGGCCAGGGTTGAGTTCTACGTTGCCTGAACATAGCAGGAGGATAAGTAGAATTTTTCTAAGAGCGCTAATTATAAGCTTGTAATTCCTACCTTTCTCCCATCTAGTAGATCTGATGTTTTTAGGGACTGGAAAGTAGCCACCATAGAAGAGCTGATCTGTTGAAGCAAGAGCTAGTACCCCTACCACAATAGGCGGGGAGGAGATAGAAGTCTGCATAGTGGGAGGTGGGCCTTGTGGTGTGGGAGTGTTATAAGTACTACTGGTATGTGTGGTCCAAGAGCAGGGTTCCAGGTATTGGTACTTGGAATCACGGAGGCAATTAAAGGATAAGTTGCCATGTGGTATACAGCACAAGGTGCAGTTGTAGACCAAACATCATGGTAGTTCAGGTGTCCAATGCTGGGCAGCTGTTATCAGCAGAAGAAGGGGCAGTATAAGTAGCCATATAGGGCCCAATATGATGGTACCTCAAAAAAGGAGCCACTGAATTAGCCCAGGGGCCAGTGGGGTTGCTGGATTAATGCAGCTTATCAGTAGCTTTCCGATCCAGGTTGACCCAAATATGATAGCATTAAAAATATTTAGTGGTGAAGGCACAGCCAAGGAGAGCCTATGCATTTTAGTAAGGTGAGGCCATGAGAGTTGGATCCCGTAGGCTGGACAGAGAAGAGGGGGATCACAAGCTAAGTCTCTATTGGTGGGGCATTGTGCCAGGGGACGTGGACTAATATTTTGGCAGGAGCTACTGTATTTAATAATCAGCGGAGGTGGGGGAGGGGGGCGGTCAAAAAAGTTGCGGCAGTTGCCGTATCTTGTAGGGCCTTGGGTCCATGTCTGCGGTCTCGAGCGTCAGCTAGAGGGGCGCCTACCGCTCGGTAGCCAGGAATCCCGCTGCTTAGGAGCTGGGAGCCTGGGCGACAGTTCCTCGGCTGATAGAGAGAAGGAGAGTGAGGGTTAATAAAGGGGATTCACATAAAGGGTTAGACAGAATAGCGGGGAGTCCAAAATTTGCAGAACAAAAGGACGTGTATTACTTTGGCACCCAAAAGTGTCTAGGGCCAGTGCACGTATGCAGGGAAAGGGCTGTAGACACTAGATTTCTTTCCCAAACCACAATTCAAGTCCTTTCAATTACAGACTGCGTTAACACTTCGACTTTTTAACATTTGTCCCAAAATAAATATTTTTAGGGTTTAAAATCAAAGAGCAGAAGCTGGCTTCCACCAGGGACCAATCAGAGTGCGGTCTGAGAGGGTGCTCGCAATCCGGTTGGTTGCAGCAGTTGCTGTACCTTGTAGGACCTTGGGTCCATGTCTGCAGTCTCGAGCATCAACTAGAGGGGCGCTGACCACCCAGCAGCTGGGAATCCCGTGGCTTAGGAGCTGGGAACCTGGGTGGCAGTTCCTCGGCTGAGGGAGAGAAGGAAAGTGAGGATTAATAAAGGGTATTCATACAAAGGGTCAGACAGAACAGCGGGGAGTCCAAAATTTTGCAGAACAAAAGGACATGTATGGTACCAGCAATGCCAAAAGAGGTAGTGAGGAGTAGTAGTAGGTGGTTGCACCCCATGGTAGTTTGCTTGGTGTTGCTGGCCTGCTTAACTGCTAACTGGTTTATAGTTGAAAGGGTATATAGTGGATTTAGGGTGAGGTCCCTAACAATAGGGCAGGTAGAGCAGTAATTGAGAGGAGTTAGATGGAGCGGCTGGAGAAAAGGTTGAAAGGAAATGTGTGATCCTGTGGGTGGGACTGCTTTAAAAAGGGGCGGTGAGAAAGTGGGTCAAGTCAGGTATTGAAGACAGGGAGGCCAATAGCATGAAAATGTGCAGCAGTGGAGTAACCAATCTGCTGCTAGGCTGAGGAAGGGGTGGAGTAAGGGTCTATTTTATTCTGTGAGGAGGAGGGGGAGGGGGTGGGCAAAAAATTCAGTCCAGAACAAAGCACAGAAAGAGATTTCCCTGAGATCAGGAAGCACCAGGCATTGGAAAATCAGCCAAGGAGTCAAGCTGCCAATCAGTGCCTGGTTCCTCCACTGGGTATCCAGTCAAAACAGTGGCATTCAAAACCACGAGTTTCGGAGGTCCAGTGCGTACCTGAATCTGTCCAGGGGTAAGTCGGGTGGTCTGTTAGCTGTGGGCTGCTCGGAGAGAGCCAAGGCCAAAGGAGCAGCTTGGGAAGCCCACAGATGGGCTGTCTGTGGAACAAGGAGGGAAACACAGAGGATTAAATACAGCTAGAGTACAATAGCAAGCTCAGTGTGGGGCAGGCAATGGGGAAAGACAAAGCATGAGGTAAAGAGGTGGTAAATGCAGGGCAATTATTTGGAGCTAGAAGAGGAGTTAATGGGGGGGGGGTCTGTGCTTTGGCACGGGACATCTGAGGAGGACAGCTGCAGCGGGGGGTGTAAGGAAAGGGTTTGTATGTAAGGCAGAGAAGAAAGTAAGGTGTTTAGAGAGACAGCATTACAAGTGGGCAGAGAAATTAATAATTGGCAGAGTGACCAGTGTGGGGAAGGGGCAGAGTTTGTCAGTAGGGCAGAAATGGAAAACTGCAGCAGTCTTGCTCAGTAGCTAGGTCAAGCAGTCAAACATCGGCTACTATACAATACAGTTTGTCAAGCACTAAGTAGCACTGAGAGGCTAGACTAGTGGCTTGTAATAGACTAGCTAAGCTGGCAGGTAAAGTAAGACCAACCGATGCATAACATATGTAGATTACAGTAACAAAAATTCAGTCCAGAACAAAGCACAGAAAGAGATTTCCCTGAGATCAGAAAGCACCAGGCGTTGGGAAATCAACCAAGGCGTAAAGCTGCCAATCAGTGCCTGGTTCCTCCACTGGGCATCCATTCAAAACAGTGGCATTCAAAACCACGAGTTTCGGAGGTCCGGTGTGTACCTGAATCTGTCCGGGGGTCAGTCGGGTGGTCTGTTAGCTGTGGCCTGCTCGGAGAGAGCCAAGGCCACAGGAGCAGCTTGAGAAGCCCACAGATGGGCTGTCTGAATCTGTCCGGGGGTTAGTCGGGTGGTCTGTTAGCTGTGGCCTGCTCGGAGAGAGCCAAGGCCACAGGAGCAGCTTGGGAAGCCCACAGATGGGCTATCAGTTTGTAGTTCCCTTTTGAGTATTTGAAGCCATCTGTATAAATTTCTCCATCGACTGCCTGTTTTAATAGGTTTTGTGGCTATTTTTGGCCAGCTTGGGAGGGAGTGGGAACAGAGATCCGATCTTAGACTGCCATTAGCTCCAGAGCTGTGTAGGAAGTTGTGTCAGCGCAAGAAAGTTTAAAGTTTTTCTATTCACACAGTAAATGTTGTAAAATGCAGGGTTCATTCTGTTACACTCTGAAATAAAACTACATTTTACAACTTTATTCCAGGAGAGGCTGTTCTCACTGGTGTGTTTCATTCATGAAGGCAAATGGACATAGTTGGGATGCCGGACCTACCTGTCACAAACGCATTCAGCAGGTCAGACCCTCTGCTCCCACAGTGCCAACCTCCGAGCGCAGTAATGTAACAGGTAACAGGGTAACCCTCCTGTCTACATTTGGGTCCGAATCACCTTTAGTCTCAAATTCTGGGGTTATTCAAATTGTGAACCTTATGCTAGCGTACCCAAATGTACAGGTTCAGATAATATTCTCTTCGGGGGGCGGTGATGCAATATATCTTTCGCCTAAGGGCACCAAACCAGGTATCTGAAATGAACCCTTTAAAACTCTATAAAAGACCTTAGGTATATTCTTACCTTTTCCCAGTTTAGTAACACCATCAAGCCTCTGAACAGTTTTTGTCAGTCTTAACCCTCTATACGTCACATGCTAAAAAAAGGACTTGCAGACACCCAGATAGTCTTTTAAATAATATTTTTATTAAAAAAATGGATAAAAATATGGAAAATGTAACAAAGAACAATATATCAAAGAGCATACAATCACTTAAAAGAAAAGAAAACTACAGACAAACTACTACCAACATACAATTAGACTTTTTCTATCTAATGTATTACCTACATAGTGCTTATAGTTAGATCAGAGACCTATGTCTCTCATTTAAGGCCCAAAATGGTAAGTCACTAAGATCAGACACAAGTCTTAGTTTAAACTGTGTCTCTCCACACCCCTTCTGTGAGTCATCTAGCTCCTCCTTTTAGAATATAAAAAATTACAAACAGGGTGTCCTATCAGGAGGTATATTAAATAAGGTGACATCAGCAAAAACTTCACTTCCTAAATATGACTCCTTAATTAAACATGTTCTCTTTGATCTAGTGTAGTTCCTATTCCCAAAGGCATATCAAAGGGTTTTACAACTTTAGCACCAGGTTGGTAAATAATATTCTTCCTATAGGCATCATAAAACTTTACCAGTCCTATATTCCGGCAGTTGGGTCAGTTCTAATTAAGACAGAAAAACAGGAGACCCTTAATTAAGTCTCTCTGGTCTTTTAATTACCTCCTGGTCTCAGGTTAATATATCCTGTAGCTTCTCTGAAACCTGGGGGGGGACCCATAAACAGAGACTATCTTATGTGAGACAATCACATACTATATTTTTATATTACAAATAGCATACAACAATCATAACCAGCAGGCCAAGCGTCACAATCCTCCACACCTAGACTGAATTTGGGGGCTCTATCCCCTGCATGGGATGAGCTCCCTAAGTCAGTTCACTTCTCAAACAGCCATGACAGGCCATCAGTGTTCTGATTAGTCACTCCAGCCCTATGTAAGACTGTCATGTCATACCCTTGCAAGGCAAGACTCCATATTAATAGCCTACCATTAGCTTTTCCCATTTGGGTCAGCCAAACCAGGGGGCTGTGGTCCGTTTGTACTTCAAAATGCTGTCCATATAAGTATGGCTCTAATTTCTTTAGGGCCCACACTATGGCAAGACAGTATTTTTCCACAGTGGAGTAAGCCTGCTCCCTAGGAAGTAAATTTTACTCAGGTACACTATAGGGTGGTCTTTCCCTTGGTTGGATGTCTGACTCAGTACTGCCCCAATACCCATGTCTGAGGTGTCAGTCTGGACTATAAAGGGTCTGCTATAGTCAGGACTTGTCAATACAGGAGCACTGCACAGTGCCCCCTTCAGTCTGGTAAAGGCTTTTTCACAGGCTGGTTCCCAGGTAATTTTCTTAGGCATCTTTTTCTTTACCAGGTTAGATAGGGGAGCAGCCAGGGCACTGTAATTGGGTACAAATGTCTTATAGTACCCTGCTGTCTCTAGAAATCTCCTGACCTGCTTCTGCATTTCTGGTCCAGGCCATGTCTTGATCACCTCTATTTTTACTTGGTTAGGACGGACCCAACATGTCCGAGGTATGCCACTTCAACCATGGCTACCTTGCACTTCTCAGCTTTGACAGTGAGCCTGGCCCTCTGTATCCTGCTCAGCACTTCCCTAAGGTGGGACAGGTGTTCCTCGCAGCTGGTACTAAAGATGGAATGTCATCCAGGAATGCCACGGCGTAGTCCTCAGCACCATTCAACACCTGGTTCACCAACCTTTGGAAAGTGGCCATGGCATTCTTCATTCCGAAAGGCATTACTTTAAATTCAGATAAGCCTGTCGGAGTGATGAAGGCTGACCTCTCCCTAGCTCTGTCAGTTAACTCTACCTGCCAATACCCCTTTGCCAAGTCAATAGTCATAAGGTATGTTGCCCCTCCCAACTTGTTGAGGAGTTTGTCCATCTGGGGCATCGGGTGGGCATCTGGCTTCATGACTGCATTCAGTCCACGATAGTCCACACAGAAACATGTAGAGCCAACTGGCTTGGGCACAAGGACTACGGTGAGGCCCGGGGCTGTGGAATCTCTGGATTACCCCTAAATCCAGCATTCCCTCCACCTTCCTCCTAATGTCCTTTTGTACAGCCTCTGACACCTGATATGCTGTCCACTGTATGGGCATCTGTATCCATGTCTCCACATCATACGTTGCTATGGAGGTTAGCCCAGGCTTAGTGCTAAACAATGGGGCAAAGTCTGCTAAAACCTCCTTTACTTCCTAGATCTTGTCCGGGGCGAGCTGGGGTGACAATTTAACTGCCTCCACAGAGGACTCCCGCTTGCTTTCTTCCAGCAAGACAAGAAGGGGGTCTCCTTCATCCATCCCCTTCCCCAGACTACATACTGCAAACACTATGTCAGCCCTATTAACATATGGCTTCACCATGTTGACATGGTATATTCTTTCTGTATATCTTCTGTCAGGTAACTCTATGATATAGTTCATGTCATTTAGCTTTCTAACTACTTTGTACGGTCCTGCCCACTATGTCTGCAGCTTGTCATTCAGGACCGGGAATAAGGACCATGACTTCCTGACCCCTCGTGTATGAGCGAGCTGACTCTGCGGTCGTACCACACTTTTTGTTTCTGTTGGGCAGCTGCCAGGTTGCTCTGGGCTGTCCCCATAAGCTCCTTCAGCCTTTCCCTAAACCTAAGTATGTAATCCACTATGGGAGCTACCTGGGTGGCATGCTTGCCTTCCCAGTCCTCCCAGATCAAGTCTAGGGGCCCGTGTACCCAGTGTCCATATAAGAGCTCAAAGGGGGAAAACACTGTCGACTCTTGAGGCACCTCCCTGTATGCAAACAACATGTGGGGGAAGGTATTTCTCCAAGTCCCTCCCATGCTGTTCAGCAAACACTTGGAACATTGACTTTAGGGTACCATTAAATCTTTCCACAAGCCCACTGGCTTGCGGGAGACAAGGTGTTGTGCACCTCTGCACCACCCTACACTTCTCCCACAAACATTTCATCAGGTCCGACATGAAGAAATCCCTTCAATCAGTGATACCCTCCTGCAGAAACCCAACATGGGAGAAAATCCCAAGTAAGGGCATCTTCCACTTTGTCTGCCCACAGTGAGGATAGGGCGACTGCTTCTGGATACCGGGTGACATAATCCACCACAGTCAGGATGAACTTCTTCCCGGAGGAGCTGTGGGTATTTAAAGGCCCCACAATATCCATTCCCACCCTCTGGAATGGCACCTCAACTATGGGCTATGGAATTAGGGTGGCTTGGGTCATCTTACCTGCCTTCCCTATTTCTTGACATAGGTGACAAGACCTGCAATACTCCTTCAACTGCTGGGTGAAGTTGGGCCAATAGAAATTCTGGGCCAACCGCTGCATAGTGCATGTGATTCCCAGATAACTAGACATGGGAATATGGTGTGTAGTCTTGAGCAGCTGCTCATGATACCCCTGGGAAATGACAATCTGCCTGTCTACCACCCCTTCCTCTTTCTTCACAGCTCGAGTATACATCAGTCCATTTTTCCAATAAATCTTATGTTTACCATCACCTCCCTGTGCTGCATCAGAGTCTGCCCAATCCTTCAGCTTCTGTAGACTAGGGGCACTTTTTTTGAGCAGCTGCAAACTCCTTACACATTCCCAAGGCATGGGACAGGTCCCCTTCAGTCTCTAAACTAGGGTTCCTAGCACTAGCATCAGGGCACTCAGGATCACTGCCATCCCTAACCCTCTGACAGTGGGTCACCCCTCCTTCTTTGGAGAAACCTTCTGTAGTTGTGTGGTTAACTGCTACTGGAGAAAATTCTACCCCCTTTTCATTAGTCTCCATATCAGGAGACATAAGCTGGGGAACCAGCCTACCAGTGGTTTCCACAAAGGCTTCTATGGGGTCTAGGGAACTAACATTTTCCCTTGCCACTTGGTTATGGGTAAAGGCACACACCATCTTCTGTTTGAGATTGTTGCCAAGGATGACGTCAGCTGCTAAGGTTTTGGCTACAGCCACCTGTTGCACAGTTCCCCCTGTTTCACCCAGTCTTGGAGAACACTAGTCAGTGGTAATGGTGTCTCCTCACCAATGAACCCTTGGAGAGTTACAAATATATTGGGTATAAGCTGGCCAGGCTCTACCAGATCCCCATTTACCAATGTCAGGGATGCCCCTGTGTCCCTTAACCCTTATGTCTGCACACCATTCACCATGACTGTGTGCATGTGTTCCCTCATGTTCGCAGGCATGCTTCCAGGGACACATAAACAACCCACTTGTTTCCTAGCCCCATTTGTGTATTGCTCGTCCTTTTGGGACACGTTCTGGAAATATGCCCAGTTTCTTTATAAACACAACATTTGTTTCTTTTCTCAGATAAATCTTTTCTTTGAAACCTGGGGTTAACTGATTTCAGTGGAGGCAGCTAGGGTTTTAGCTGCCCTGAAGGTGCACTTTTTCTTTATGCACTGCCACGCCTGCTCCATTTACTCTCACAGCAGGTTTGCTCTTGGCATAGCAGTCTGAGAGTTCAGCAACCTCTTGCATTGTTTTAGGGTCTCGGTCCTCCAGCCAGGTTCTCAGCTTGGCTGGGCTTGTCCCAAAAAACTGTTCTAACAAAATAGCATTTTCAATTTTATCTACAGAGTTTGCTTCAATTCCTTCCCACCAATGTTTTAAACACTGACGTTGTTTTGTGGCTAGCTCCTCGTAGCTCATGTCAGGTCTTCTACTGAGCTTACGGAATTTGGCTCTGTATGCTTCAGCAGTTAAATCAAACTTTTTTAAAAGAGCAGCTATAAGTTTGCTGTAATCATTACTGTCCTTACTGTCCATTTGACCCGATGCATCCCGAGCTTTCCCAATAAGTTGCAGGGATCGCTGGAAGCTCCAGGACCCTCTAGGAATATTTGTCTGAATACAAACTTTTTCAAAGGAATTTAAAAAGACATCCATATCCTCCCCCTCTTTAAATTCAGCTATCAATTTGGAATTCAATTTGTAACCCAGTCCTATAGCTCCAATTAAACCCAAGTGACTTACCTACTCTGGTGCTTGTGGTTGGAGTCATAGCTTCTCCAGTTCATGTCACTTCTGGTGCTCATGCACTTCCCGGCTAGCCTCCTGCTGTTCCCAATCAGTCTCTCACTGTTCTCACTTCCACTTCTCCTCTGTGGCTCACTGGCATTCATGCTCTTCACGGTCAGCTTCTTGCTGTTCTTGCTCTGCATCTCTCTGGAACTCCAGCTCCATTCTGCACAACTCAGTCTGTATCCTGATTGCTTTTGGCTCCAGACTGCTGGTGATCTTCCCTTGCTGCTGTGGCCCTGCGTTTGCACTGGCACTGGTGTCCTCCTCACTTGATCTGGACACTACACTAGCCACTGGCCCCTCCATGCCCAAGGTTTGGTCCTTTACAGTTACAGTTTGTGACTCAACACTCTGGACATCAGTGGCCATCAGAGCATCCTTGAGGTTCTGCTTGATGGCTCTCCCCTCATGAAGGACTCCTCTATCCTTGCACAACTGCTTCAGGTAGTCTGCAATGTGCTCACTGTAGTTGGAAGCCATCTTCTTCCCTAACTACTGCTACTCTAACTTGCACTTTGAAAAATAAATAAAACAGGTAGGAACTTGATTGTAAGCAAAATGATATCGTTCCGTTTCCTTTTTAAAAATAAATCACTGCCTTATTTTGAAAGTGAGCTGTACAGTATTAAGCTGACACACTGAACAGTTAAAGCTTGTGTTACCAAATTTATCGCACTGCTGCCAACCAAATCTGTCAAACGCACTCAGCAGGTCAGGCCCTCTGCTCCCACAGTGCCAACCTCTGAGTGCAGTAATGTGAACAGGTAACAGACAGGGTAACCCTCTTGTCTGCTTTTGGGTCTGAATCACCTTTAGTCTCAAGTTCTGGGGGGATTCAAACTGTGAACCTTATGCTAGCATACCCAAATGTACAGGCTTAGATTATATTCTCTTCAGGGGGATGCAATATATCTTTCGCCTAACGGCACCTAACCAGGTATCCAAAATGAACCCTTTAAAACTCTATAAAAGACCTTGGGTATATTCTTACCTTTTCCCAGTTTACTAACACCACCAAGCTTCTAAATAGTTTTTGTCAGTCTTAACCCTCTATACATCACAAGCAAAAAAGAACTTGCAGACACCCAGGTAGTCTTTCAAATAATATATTTACTAAAAATGGATAAAAAGATGAATAATGTAACAGAACAATATATCAAAGAGCATACAATCACTTAAAAGAAAAGCAAAGAAAACTACAGACAAACTCCTACCAACATACAGTTAGACTTTTTCTATCTAATGTATTACCTCTATAGTGCTTATAGTTAGATCAGAGAGCTGTGTCTCTCTTTTAGAGTCCCAAAATGGTATGTCACAGAGATCAGACACAAGTCTTAGTTTAAACTGTGTCTCTCCACACCCCTTCTGTGAGTCATCTAGCTCCTCTTTTTAGAATATAAAAAAATTACAAACAGGATGTCCTATCGGGAGATATATTAAATAAGGTGACATCAGCAAAAACTCCACTTCCAAAATATGACTCCTTAATTAGACATTTTCTCTTTGATCTGATGTAGTTCCTATTCCCAAGGCATATCAAAGGGTTTTACCACTTTAGCACCAGGTTGGTAAAAAAATGTCCTTCCTATAGGCATCATAAAACTTTACAAACCCTATATCCTGGCTGCTGGGTCAGTTCTAATAAGATAGAAAAACAGGTGACCCTTAATTAAGTCTCTCTGGTCTTTTAATTACCTCCTGGTTTCAAGTGAATATATCCTGTATCATCTCTGAAACCTGGGGGAGGGCACTCATAAGCAGAGGCTGCCTTATGTGAGACAATCACATACTATATTTTTATATTACAAATAGCATACAATAATCATAACCAGCTGGTCAAGCATCACAATACTTCAGAAAGCCAGAATACAATAAAAAACTCAAACAGGGGACACTGATGGTGGCAGAGTGGGTAGGGAAAGGTTGCTGGCTTTGTTCAGTTTAGAAGACATCTCAGAAGTCTCTAATTCTTCCAAATCCACTGTACCAGTGGTCCCCCGATTCCCTATCAGGCAGCAGCCAATCTGGGCTAATAGCAATATGCCTGTTCAGGCTCTGTTGATGGACTTCCCTCTTAAGCTCTCTTTTCCCACATCCTGCTCATGTGTGTGAAAATAAAATAAATGTATGAAATTGCCCAACTCTGACTCAGTACAACTGGAGGGCTGCACTTCATGTTGTTCTTAATTGGATGGGGTCAAAAACAGATTAGGGAAATGATTCAGTCTAGAGTCTAGACTTTACTTGTTTTCTTCTTCTTTCTCTTTTAAGATTGTCCAGTGTCCTGATTTTTGCCATTTGATTTCATGATCGGTGACCATTGGAACAAGAAAGATAATGGCCACTCCAGGAATAAAGTTGTAAAGTGTAGTTGCCATTCCTGAGTTTCATGGAATGAACACTGCATTTTACAACATTCATTGTGTGAATGGAAACTTTAATCCTTCTTGCTTTTGATGCTCTGACCATGGACTGAGGGAGTGGCAACCGGCGGTATAAAATAACACTGTCCAATTTAAGTTTACTGTTCACCGTAACAAAAACATTTCAATTGAGCAGACTTACCACTCAAAAAATGTACTTATTTTCCGCGGCTTCATTTGCGGTGCTCCACCTGATGACCCTGCTTTCCTGGTAGCTGTTCAGACCAAAATTTTACTAGAGGAAAAGAGCTGCCTTTAGGAAATACAAGAAAACAGGGAGGGGGGAGGACAGAGAGGAGTACTTGACAGAATCGAAGGAGGTGACAAGGGCAGTAAGGGGAGCCAAAGAATCTACGGAACTCAGGCTGGCACAAGGCATTAAGAAGGGGGAGAAGGACTTCTTTAAGTACATCAGGGAGAAAAGGAGCTGTAAGGATCACATAGTAAGGATTAGGAAGGAGGGGTTGGGTGGAAGCTTGGGGTACGATAAGGCGGAAGCACTAAATGAGTACTTCTGCTCAGTATTTACTAAAGAGAAGAGGGGGGTGACACCCAAGATGGGTGAGATGGCAGACGCAGGGGGGGAAGTGGTGACAGATGGGGAAATCATGGAGGGCAGAGTTCAAGAGGGTTTGAAGGCACTGAGGGTGGACAAGGCACCAGGCCCGGATGGCATCCACCCCAGGGTACTGAAGGAGCTGGCAGAGGTCCTTGCAGGACCTTTGGCAGACCTATTTAATGCCTCACTACATTCGGGGTGTGTACCTCAGGACTGGAGGATGGCTCATGTGGTGCCCCTCCACAAGAGTGGCCCCAAGGATGAAGCAGGAAACTACAGACCAGTGAGCCTCACATCCATCATGGGTAAGCTAATGGAGACTATCCTGAAGGAGAGGCTGGTGGCCCTCTTAGAGGCCAAAGGACTACAGGACAGCAGACAGCATGGCTTCATATGTGGCCGATCCTGCCAAACCAACCTGGTCGGGTTCTATGACTGGGTAACTAGGCAACTGGACAGGGGACATGCAGTGGATGTCCTGTATCTGGACTTCAGTAAGGCATTCGACTCAGTGCCACATGGAAGGCTGGGAAGGAAGTTAGTAGGCACAGGGGCAGGTGCAATGCTGGTGAGATGGGTAGAAACTGGCTGCAGGAAGGCAACAGAGGGTGGTGGTGGGTGGGAGCTCACACCCAAGGGCAGTGACGAGCGGTGTCCCACAGGGCTCAGTGTTGGGACCAGTGTTGTTTGGGATATTCATTGCAGACATATCATGGGACATCAAGAGCAAGATCAGTCTGTTTGCTGATGATACCAAGGTTGGTGCGGTGGTGGATGACCTAGGGGATGGCAGGGGTTGCAGGATGATCTGGCAAAGCTTGAAACCTGGTCAGACACCTGGCAACTGGGCTTTAATGCCAAAAAGTGCAAGGTGATGCATTTTGGGATGAAGAACCAAGGAGGACTTACCAGCTAGGGGAGTGCAGCTAGCCCAGACAGAGGAGGAGAAGGATCTGGGTGTGCTCATCACAGGGTCAATGAACAACTCGGCACAGTGTAGGAAGGCAGCTGCAAAGGCCAACAAAATGCTGGGTTGTATTGCAAGGGGTATATCCTCGAGGAGGGAGGAGGTGATTCTGCCACTGTATAGGTCATTAGTTAGACCACACCTGGAGTACTGCGTGCAGTTCTGGCGTCCGTATCTGAAGAGGGACATTAAGTTACTGGAGAGAGTGCAGCGCAGGGTGACAAAGATGATCAAGGGTCTGGGGGACTTATCATATGAGAGGAGGTTGAAGGAGTTGAACATGTACTCACTGGAGGAGAGGAGAGACAGGGGGACATGATTGAAACCTTTAAATACATGAAAGGAATAAACAAGACCGGTACAGAGGGGCTGTTCAAAGTAAGGGAGGGGAGGGCCACCAGGGGCCATGATATGAGACTGGAGCGAGGAAGGTTCAGGAGGGAGATGAGGAGACACTTTTTTACAGAGAGGGTGGTGGCTGGGTGGAATGCGTTACCGCAGAAGTGGTATGCAGTAGAACAGTGGACCGCTTCAAACGAGGATGGGACAGGACAAGGGGGAGGGTTAATGAAGGGGAAGGGTGGAAGGGAGGGGCAGCTGCAGAATAAGGGGTGCTAGCTGCACATTCGAGCAGACTTGCTAGACCTCTAGGCCTTTATCTGCTGGCAAATTTCGTATGTTCATATGTTCGTAACTGTCAAATTTCAAAATGGATACTTGGAGCATGCCAGAATTCAAACAGTATTCGGGAATATGTCAGAATACTGTGTGACTCTGCCCCTGCTTGTAACTTTCACCAGGGTATGTGGTGTCACACATTACACTTGCCAGTAACGTAATTATGGTAAATTTTTTTCAGGCTTCGTAGGAGTATGTCAGTCAATAGTAGTAGCATGTTAGTCATTAGGCGTGTTTAGTAAAGCTTGTAGAACTGAAACAAATGTGTGGTGTCACTTGTTACGTTCACCACGGTATGTGGTGTCAAACATCACAATTGTCAGTAATGTAATACACTTCTTGTATATATTTTTTTAATCAGGTTTTGTAGTAGTATGTTAACCTTTGGCACGTTTAGTACAGTTTTATAACTGAAATATGTGTGTGGTGTCACTTGTTACATTTACCACAGTATGTGGTGTCAAACATCAAAACTGCCAGTTATCTAACATAATTCTTGTAAATATATGGTTTTCAGGTTTGCAGTATATGCTAGTCATTACACATGTTTAGTAATGTTTTTATAAATAAACAAATGTCTTCTGCCACTTATTACATTCACCATGGTATGCGGTGTCACTCATTACACTCGACACGTTACAGTTTTTTTAAATCTCAGGTAACTGTGAGACTTTTATCTCACAATATGTTTCTTTTTATGTTGTCTTGCACATGCACAAGCAACATATTGGGGTAGCTTGGAATAGCAGGGTTTGCAGGTGCGGTTGTGTTGTGGCCAATGGCGCCACTGCTTTTTTGGGCTGGGCTTTATGGCACGAATTAGTTGGCATGCTGTCTATGACAGCAGTGCAAAAGCATGCCACCAACTTGAAATGATTTCACCACTGCAATGAGGGAGCTCCCCATCATTGCAGGGCATGCCTTCCCTGGTGTAACATTTCAATAAAACATGGTGGTGGCTGCGCCATCCACCTCTCACACTTCCCAACAAGCTGAAGTCAGGGGTGCCCAATCCCCCTGTGTCAGCATGCCTTTTTCCCAGTTAAATTTGCTGATGGGGGAGCCCAATCCCCATCAGCATAATGACCCCCTAATAATTTAATTTCTGTGCCGAGGGGGTGCCAATCCCCCTTGGCATCATCTACCCAGCAGAGACACGTTTTGTACCGACAGGGGGAGCCAACCCCTGTCAGTTTCAGTCCCCCTCTCCAAAAATACAGGTGGCACACTGGGAGTCCACCCCAGTGTGCCAAACAGTCCAGCAAAAAAAGAAAACTGACCCGTGTTGTGTTTATGTGTTTGTTTTTTCCCTGAAAAACGAGAAAATGGTCCCTCGACGTGTCCGGTGCCCCTCCTCCACCCCCACATCTCCCTCACCCCGTACTTTCCTTTGGAGCCTGGCGTGATGATCTTTGGTGGGCCAGGAACATGACTGCACTCTTCAAAGCCGACCGCGAATTGAAGAAATGCCGGTAAGTTGTAAAAACGGCATAAATGGTTTTTTTCAACTTTGGTGCATATTTTAGCTATTTTTGTAAATTTTGGCACCAGATTTTCAACATGGGGTTCTTGGGACCGCACCTCATGAATTCAGTCACTGTCATCCTGTTATTTGCTCCCGAAAGGTGATTTCACCCGTCACTGAATGGACTCACCTTTCAGGACTGATTAATGAAATGACAATGTCACTGTTCATGAGGTGGGCTCCTAAAAAGCCTATGTTGCAAATTTGGTGAAAAATTCCAAAACATGACCGTGTTACAAGCGTGCATTGCGCAGTTTCCATGCACGCTTGTAACTTCGAGAAGTTTTAATATTTTTACTCCATATTTTCAACATTGACATTTTTACACACCTCCCTATGAACAGTATAGCTATCATTTTCCACATCCTGCCCAAAATGTGTTTTGCACATCCAGCGCACAATGGTGCAGTTGCTGTAGGAAAACAATGTTCAGGACACAGTAAGAAAATCACAGTGACACTGTTCATGAGCAGAGGTCCCAAAATGCCTATGTTTAAAGATTGGTGACAAAATTCCAAAAATGACTGTCTTATGAGCATGTGTTGCGCAGTTTCCACGCATGCTCATAACTTCTAGAATTTGTAATATTTTCACTCCAAATTTTCAACATTGCCATTTTTGCACATCTTCTTATTTTTATTTATTTTTTGTTGACTGTGTAAGTGCACTAGACATAGCCTGCCTATTTTCAGGCACGACCCAGGGAAGGGGATACAGATGAATGCCAATGGACCTTGAACCAGATTAAGCTGTTGGTGGTATTTTTAGTGAATGAGGGAAATTTGGCCAGAACACCGGGGAAATTCTGCTACTCTTTTCGATATGTGCCATGGGATCTTTAACATCCACCTGAACTACCACCAATCCAGTCAGATGGGACCTCATTTTAACATCTCATCCAAAGGACGGCACTTCAGAAGTGCAGCACCCCTCTCATGCTGCACTA
The DNA here is from genome assembly GCA_016271365.2 of Neoceratodus forsteri. Lineage (NCBI taxonomy): Eukaryota > Metazoa > Chordata > Ceratodontiformes > Ceratodontidae > Neoceratodus > Neoceratodus forsteri. Next base: position 664,397,733 of record CM028138.1, read on the forward strand.
CAGTGTCAGTACTGGGATATTAACTCAAGTGCCAGATGTGGGAACTGAACCCACAGCCCTCTGATCTCCCAGCCTCAGAGACGAGTGTGCTACCTACTGAGCCACTGACACTGACTTATGAACAGTACAGCTGTCATTTTTCACATCCTGCCCAAAATGGGGTTTCACAAATCTGATGCACAATGGTGCAGTCACTGTGGGAAATGAACATTTGGGACAGATTAAGAAAATCATAGTGCCACTGCTCATAAGCCGAGGTCCCAAAATGCCTATGTTAATAATTTGGTGAAAGAATAAAAAGATCGTTATGAGCGCAAAGGTACAAGCCATCAAGACTGCATCTCTCGATAATTTTGAATATTTTCACTCCAGATTTTCAACACTGCTATTTCATCACGCCTCCTTATGAATGATGCAGCTGTCATTTTAATGTGGTGCAAAATGGCGCGGTCACTGTGGGAAATCAACGTTCGGGACAGATTAATAAAATCACAGCGACACTGTTCATGAGCAGCGTTCCCAAATGCTTTCATGAAGTGGGGTCACAAAAAGGCCATGTTGAATATTTGGAATGCAAATACCAACAAACTCCAAGGGCATTAGGGTTTCTAACCATAATGTCCCACCCTGTACAGTCTAACAGACATCGGGGTGTAACTTTGAATTGTCGGCTGTAATGCTCACAGCATTGCAACCCCACCCTGCAGCCACTGATAGGCGTCAAGGTGTGCCTTGGACTCTTTGGCCCCAAAGTTCACCCCATTCTCCTATACTGCACCCATCTCAATGTACTTCTGTAAGAAATGGGGTGATTGTAAGGCCCGAGGACCCCAAGGCACAACATGACATTTGTCAGAATCTGCAAGGTAGGGTGAGGTGAAATGGCATGAGCATTATGGCCAACAACCCAAAGGCACACCCCAATGCCTGTCACTCTCTGCAGGGTGTGGTGGGGTTGACATCGGTTCTGTACTTCACTGCCATTCTTATTATGCATCTGTCTAACTCCTGCACTACCAATGACAATGCCAGCAAGATGACATTCGACAATGACAAATGCTTGTTTCATAGTTGGTCACAGTATCTTAAAATACACCAAAAAATTAAATTAGAAGTAATTTGAAACTCTGACTGTCATGTCACATTTTGGTAACCCCTTTTCATGAACAGACCCCACTACTAAATTAAACTTCCCCACACCCCACAACACTAGTCATATTAAATAAGTCAACACAGACACAACACTATTCACACCATTTACTTACACAAACATTAACAAAAGCTACACAGTCATTAACCCCTCGTACTCCAAAAATTAAAATAAATAAGTAATAACATAACACAGGCTCCGGATGGTCTATAGCAAGGCTTCCTTACAAATCGTTTCTATATCTGAGTGATTGATTTACATATGTTCCGGCATATAGGACAGGCGTGAACAGTCTGGAGATGTCACTAAAAAGCTTATAATAAAACAGTTCCAAAGTCCTGCAACAAGATAAAAGCTGTTTCACCCTCTATCAGAGGGAGAACAGCAATTTATTCACAGAAACTGAATCATCCAAGGAGGCCAAGTCCATGACACCTGTTCCGTACCCTCCGTACCCTACCTCACCAGCAGCTAGGGAGAAGCGATGATGATGATAATGTTTTTATTTTTATCCAGGAACAGAATTTTGGGGGAAAAATCCGTGTTTACAAATAATGCCCTTTACAGAAACATTTACATACCATCGCACAATAATAAACATATAGTTACATCATTTTCTCAGTACATAAAATATTAAATTTAAGTACAATTAAAACATAGGGATATGTTAACAATTACATAGGGAATAACATATACATAGTTTACCTATAAATCTCCGCAATTATTGGGATGGTTAGACAAATACATGGGGGAATAACATGTACATCCTTTACCTTTAAGTTTCACCATATCCACTTCAAATGCAAGTGGAGAAGTTATGTCTAGATGTAACTCCAGGAAGGTTCACGGTCTCTCAAAGGGCCTCCGGAGAATGCAAAAATACTTATGGGAAAGATGGGCAAAGACACCCAACAGGGGCCAGGCCAGTTGGAGTACACTGGCCGATGGGGACCCCAGCATGATCCAGCTGCCCCATAGTTGTACACCACTGACATCAAGTTGACCCTGCAGGGCCGCCAATCAGAAAGCTCTCCTGGTCTGACCTTACCCTTTCAAGCAAAACTCAACCTGAATACCCCAAACGCTCTAGTTTCAGTCAAAGTCTGCTTCATGGAAGTCAACAAGACTGCAGATTGCAGAAATTAGAGAAGCTAGGGCAAGAAGTTTGAGCTCCCAGGTGATGATGATTAACATTTGAAGTTGTTCTTAATGTCTAATATTGAGAAGAACTTTTTAGAAACACTGAAAAAAGATACACACTCATAAATTTACTACTACAGCTCCCTTCTCATAAATCCCTTGCTGGACAGAATGCTTTCTTTTTCTACTTTTTTAGTATCTGGAACTCTCTTCCCCTTACAATTTTCTCTGCCTCCTCCAAACGCTCTCTTTCCTCTCTATTCCAAACCCACACCACTCCCTACTGTAGCTGCCCATAGCCCAATGTCCTGCCACCCCTTCTCTCTTTCCCTACACTCTTCCTGTTCCCCAAGCTCTTACACCTCTCTGCACCTCCTATGTCCCTTTTCTAAAGTATTTCAACCTCTACACTCATCCTCTCCCTGTTTAAATTCTCCCCATCTACCCCAATATTCCTCCCTCCCTCCCTTCAACCTGTCCCTCACTGTCTCCCCCTCCTCACTCCCCTCCACTACTACCTCTACCCCATTCCCATTTTCCAGCATCCACGTCCTCCTTCACATCTACTTTCTCCACTCTCCTCACCTCCCTTTATCCTATCCCCATCAGTCTGTCCCCCTTCCATTTCCTCTGTACTTGCTGTTCGCAACCCTAATCCATCTTCCCCTTTACTTCTCTCTCTCCTCCTGTCTCCTCTCTGTGGCCCCCTCCTATTTAATTGACCTCTTCCTGACCTTCTGTTCCTGACATCACAGCCTGGGAATGCCTGGTACCTCACATTTCTGCTGTAATAAATTTGTATTGTTATTAATTATGCCAATATGTTACTGTGTATTACTGTACGCTGCTGTGTCTTATTGTATTATCATATTTCTGCACTTTTTACTTGTTATTATGTATTTATACCCTTTAGCCTTCCCCCAGGACACATCTGGAAAAAAGTTTTATGGCTCAGTATGTCTTTCCTGGTCAGTCTCCTTTAAATAAATAAATCAATCAATAAACAAACCAATCAATAAATCAACAGCAGATTTGCAGTAAAAAATGAAGGTTAAAAAGTGGGCAGACAGGATTGGCCCAGAGGCCCTTGTGCGCCATAAGATACCATGTTTCTAAGTTTCTATTTAAAAGAGCTTTTCACGGGCTTTCAAATGTGGGCTGCCATTCACCGACCTTTCAGCATTAGTTAAGCTGACGTTAACGTTGGAATCCAATCCAATGCAAAGATTTGCATGTGTGTGTGTCACTTGTCAGAAACAGACATGCAGGTGTTTTTCCACATTAAGCAGACATGGTTTAATTACTGCTGTTTAAAAGGCTGGGTTACTAGAACGTGACAAGTGTACACTAGTTTCTACTGACTGCATCGCAACAACTCTGGTAAGCACATGGAGATGTTTCAAGATAAGAGTGCTCACGTCTTGGCATTTGAAATGCTGACATCTAGTCTTGGCCTCGTGGGAAACATCTTTATTATTGCCACAAACCTGCATGACTTCAGGAATACCCGAGGTCTTCCACCCAACTATTTGATTATGATGAGCCTGGCTGTTTCTAACATCTTTCTCATGTGCATACTGAATGTGTTTTCTGTGTATATCCTGCTTGACATTGTAAATCACCTTGATACATGGTTTTACATTCTTGAATTGATCAGCTTAGCCCTGAGTTCCTGGTTCTTGACCTGGCTCTGTATGTTTTACTTTGTGAAGAACGTCAACACCACCCAGAGGTTCTTCAACCAGATCAAGCAGCGGTTCTCTGACACTGTTCCCTACCTGATTCTCGGCACCCTAGTGGGCAGTAGTATCCTCAGTGGGATCACTATTATGTCTGCTACAGAACGAGTCTGTCCAGCCAACATAACTTTCATAGATAGCAACTGTACATCAGCTGGGGCCTCAAATAAATTCAAAGCATTCTATTATGTGTATATATCCCTCGCCTGCATCCTGCCCTTCATCATCATGGCAGCCAGCAGCTCCCTCATCGTCATCACCCTCTGCAGACACAGCAGGAGGATGGAGACCAGCCCAAGTAGTTTTGCCAGTCCTCATTCCAAAGTTCATGTCCATGTTGCCAAGATGATCATTGCCCTCATCTTGATCTATGTCTTGTATGTACTGGCATTGCTTTATACAGCGATCAATTTGAATGTGAAGTTAACCACCTTACATTACGTGCTGGGCTCCTTCTTTGAATTGTATCCTGTGATTGAACCATGTCTACTTATTTATGGAAACACAAAGCTAAGGAAGATATGTGCACGTCTCTGCTGCTGCACGAGTGGCACGGAGGCTGCTTAACCACAGGTATAACTCTTGTCTTTGATTGCACTACCTAAAAACATTAAATGCCTGGAATACAGTACTGCCCTGATTATCCAAACTGCCTGGAGGATATGAAAATAATTTGGATAATCAGGGTTTCTGATTACTGAGAGTTCAATGTTAAACATAGGAGTGCTCAATGAAATCACAGCAAAAAAAAAATGGAAAACTGTATTTGCAGAACTAGCAAGAGGGGATATAGTTAAAGTATGGACCTAATACAAATATGCTTGATCTGTGACTCCAAGATGGCAGTTGGTGTTTATTGCCTCGTCTCTTAGGAATGCATTACCATACAGTGTTATGTGTCTACCAAACATTAAAACCTTTTTTGAAGCTTTTTTTAATGATGCAGTGCATCTGCACATTTTTAACTTAAATTGTTGGTGTACTGTTTTGTATAATATACAGTATGTTATGAAACATTTTATACTACTTGTATTTCTTATATGTTTGTCTTCGGAGTTATTGTTGACCCTGGGGTCACTTCTAAGAAGTAACACAAGTTCTGGTGTGTTTACCCAGTTATTAAAATAAATTAAATTAAATGACATCACATGAGGTGAAGGCAGGAGTGATGTAATAGGGGCATGGATCATGATAACAAATAATCAGGCATATTTTTATTAGGACCGTGCCATATTTAACTTATAAAATGGCACAGGCTTCTATGCTAGAACTGTTGGATGTGCTGCCGTTTCAATGAAGTTACAGTTCGAGTTCTATGAAATGAACGTTCAGAGAGCATTCAAACTTTGGAATAAAATAATGTAAGTTTTATGTTCTGAAGGAGCTAGAGTACACCAATTACATTTTCTTTATCGTCCATATAGAGTAAGACTATCATGCTATTCTACTGGAGGTCCCTGGAGATCCCTGACACGCAAAAATAATTTTGATATTGTGAAATTTTATGTGCATTGCCATTAAAGATTAGATTGATTGACAGACAGACAGGCAGACACTGAAGATACATACTGTAGATAGATACTATTGATACTGTAGATAGATACTGTAGATATATACTGCAGATAGATACTGTAGATTGATACTGTAGAGAGATACTGAAGATATATACTGTAGATAGATACTATTGATAGATACTGTAGATAGATATATACTGTTGATAGATAGATACTGTAGATATATACTGCAGATAGATATTGTTGATATATAGATACTGCAGATAGATACTGTAGATAGATAATGCAGATAGCTAGATACTGCAGATAGATACTGAAGATGCATACTGTAGATCAATACTATTGATAGACTGTAGATGTATACTGCAGATATATACTGTAGATAGATACTGCAGATGGATATATACTGTAGACAGATACTGCAGATAGATACTGTAGATAGATACTGCAAGTAGCTAGATACTGCAGATAGATAGATACTATAGATATATACTATAGATAGATAGTGTAGATAGATACTGCAGATAGATACTGCAGACAGCTAGATACTGCAGATAGATAGATACTGCAGATAGATACTGTAGATAGATATTGTAGATAGATACTGTAGATAGATACTATAGCTAGATACTGTCAATTGATAGATACTGGAGCTTGATACTATAGATATATACTGTAGATAGATATTATAGACAGATCCTGTCAATTGATAGATACTATAGCTAGATAGATACTATAGATAGATACTGTAGATAGGTACTGTAGGTAGATAGATACTGTAGAGAGATACTGTTGATAGATAGATACTGTATATAGATACTGTAGATAGATACTACAGATAGACACTGTAGCTAGATACTGTAGCTAGATAGATACTGTAGATAGATAGATACTGTATATAGATATTGTAGATAGATACCATCAATAGATAGATACTTTAGATAGATACTGCCAATAGAGACTGTCTATAACATCTGTAGATAGATACTGTAGGTAGATACTGTCAATAGATATATACTGTAGATAGACACTGTTAATAGATACTGTAGATAGATACTGTTGATCGATAGATACTGTAGACAGATACTGTAGCTAAATAGATAGCTACTGTAGATAGATACTGCAGATAGACAGATACTGTAGATAGACAGAGAGATAGATAGATACTGTTGATAGATAGCTAGATAGATACTGTCGATAGATACTGTAAATCAATGCTATAGATACTGTAGACAGATAGATAGATGGATAGATAGATAGATAGACAGATAGAGAGATATTGCAGATAGACAGGTAAATAGATACCTTGTGTGTGTGTGTGTGTGTGTGTGTGCGTGTGTGTGTGTATATGTGTATATGTGTATATATATATATATATATATATGTGTGTATATATATGTGTATATATATATATATGTATATATGTATATATATATATATATATGTATATACACATTCCGTGCTACCATAGTTAGGGTTGAGTAGCACTTTTAAGGTTAAAGGGTAACATTTTGCACCTTAATAACTTTGGCACCGTTCAACAGATTTGTCTGAAATTTGGTATGCTTGATTGGGCATGGTAGATCTTGGGATCTGCCAACTTTTATACTGGTCGGGTATACGGATGCGGAGTTAATAAGCGACAACAAAATGTGCAATTACACTTTTTTGCAAATTCTTTGCTCTCATCTACAGGTCACACGGTTTGCACTACTGGTCTGAAAACTTCAAAGAACGTGTGTCCGGGGTTTCTAATGTGCCTTTTGAAGATTTCATGAAAAAATATTGAACGGTTCAAAAGTTATTCAGAAAACAAGTTCCCATTATAAGTCAATGGGAAAAGTTAACAAAAAGTTCGACACTTTTGCAAATGCACTTTTTAGTGTCGCAAATGGCCCTAGTAGTGTCACAAATCCGCCATTTTGTTTTCAGTTGGTGATCAGAAAAATGCTTGGCATTTAAATTTGGGACCCTCTAGGGACACAATTCTTTTTGTGTTCATCTAGTCGGACCCCGAGGATGCTAGCCATGTCTTATTTTGGGGTTAAACACCCCAGAAGTATGTTTTTTAAATTTCTGGAAACAGTAGTGCCGCAAAGTAGTGTCGGACGCATGACACTTTAGCACATTTTTGTGAAAAGGTTGCAAATTGCGACACTACTTTTTGGGCTATGGCCAAAATGACAGGAATTCTTTGCCACCCTGCTGCAAACGAACAGTTTGTTCTTTTGAGCTGAAATTAGGAGGAAAGGCAGCCAACATCTCACAGATGTGCCTTTTGATTGTTTGGTGAAAAAATATTGCATGCCTGCCAAGTTACAATACTCCAAAGTTGACGTTTTTTCCCATCGACTAACATGGTGGTGTCCACCACGCCTTTCGGGGTCGTATCTCAGAAATGGAGCGAGATATGGAATTTTCATTGCGACAATGCATAGCCATTAGAAAAATGTGAGCAGGAAAATCATGACTCATGGGAAATTTTTTTTTCTACATTGTACGGTTCCTGAGATATAAGCAATTTAGTCTTCCAACAGCTCATTTTCTGCTCTGAGGCCCATTATTATGCATACATTCTTTGTACACAGTACGTTTCTCTATGCAGCTGTTGGGCACAAGCAGGGTGTGCGCTTACGTTATTGTTACACTTAGCGTTATCACTTGTTTTTCCGTTCCTGTTTGCATTATTGTTCCTGTGTACGCCGCCGTGTGCATTACGCTTTGCATTCTCATTTGCGTTCGTGCTTGCGCTCGCTTCCATTTCTGTTTCCTTTGACATTCTTTTTCTGCTGTTAACCTCGCTGTTATGGTTTGTGTTTCTGTACATGCCATGCCTCCCTGCTTCTGTTTCTTTGGTGTTATTCTTCATGTTAACTTTACCACTTGCATTTACAGTTGTGGTACGTGCCCGTGCGCGTTATGGTTTGCGTTTCCATACATGCTTCTGTTCCCATTTCCGTTTCTGTTTCCTATGGCATTATTCTTCATGTTAACTTTACCATTTGCATTTACGATTGCAGTACCGTGCCCAAGCGCATTATGGTTTGCATTTCTGTGTGCACTTGCATTTGCGTTTCTGTTTCTGTTCCCTTTGGTGTTCTTTTTGCTGTAACACTAAACATTTGCTTTTCAAATACTGGTGCCATCACTGTGTGTATTACCAGTTGTGTTTCCGTATGCGCTTGCATCTGCATTTCTCTCACTGTTCACTTCAGCGTCACTTTGCGCTTGCGTTTCTTTTAACGTTTGCTTTACCATTTACGTTTGCGTTATCATGTGCGTAACTCTTGGTGCTTGTGTTTGCATTGCTGTTCCTATTACTATGTGACAAGACATCATGTGGTGGGAGTGTGGGACCCAAAGGGCCCCACGCTCCTGCCGCTTCATTTCTTTCACTATTTCTCGTCATCATTCTCAAAAAGAAGGGAAATTAGAGGCAAAAAAATCCATTTAATGCACCAGTTAGGGTTGTTCCACAGTGGCAAAAGTGGGGGAATTTAATGTTAATGTTACGGTTGAAACCTCCCCCCTTTGACCCCTCCAGCCCACCCCCCCAACCGGCATCGGGGTGCACGTTGGAGTCATCGGTCCTAACTCTCACCCCATCCCATGTGTAAACAAGCTGAGGTGGTGAAGTATAGGAGAATGGGGTGAGCATTAGGACAGATGACTCCAACACACACCCGGATGCTGGTTGGGGGTGCAGGGGGAATTTTCAACCCTAACATCGAATTTCCTCACTTTTGTCACTGTGGAACAACCCTAACTGATGCATTAAACATAGTTTTTTGCCATGAATCTCCCTTCTTTTTGAGAATGTGGACTCTAAATAGTGAATGGAATGTGGTGGAGGGAGCGCAGGCCCTTTGGGCCCCCTGCTCCCACCACATGATTTTTTGTGACATAGTAATGGTTACGGTAACGCAAATGCAAACCAAAATGGATTTTTTTTGCCATGAATATGAACATATATATATATATATATATACATATATATATATATATATATATATATTTTTTTATGGTGGCACAGTAGTGCCACCAAAGTTAGAGTTGAGTACCCCATTTAAGGTTAAAGTGTGAAATTTTGCACCTTACTAATATTGCCACCATAAGATGGATTTGCTTGAAATTTGGCAGGCTCAGAGTGGTAGCATAGATCTTAGGATCTGCCAAGTTTTGTAACAGTCAGATGTATGGTTGCAGAGTTATATAGCAACATTCCATAGCACATGTATGCTTTTTTGTGCATTCTTTGCTCGAGCCTATAGGTCGCTTGGTTTGTGTGACCTGTCCAAAAACTTCAGGAAACCTGCAGTCTCCAAAGTGCCTTTTGAAGATTTTGTGAAAAAATATTGAGCGGTTCAAAAGTTATTCAAAAAACAAGTTTCCCATTATAGTCAATGGGAAAAGTTAGCAAAAAGTTTGACAGTGTCGCAAATGCAGTTTTTAGTGTTGCAAATGACCCCTGTAGTGTCGTGAGTCAGCCATTTTTTTCAGTTACTGATCACAGAAATGCTTGACATTTAAAATTGAGACCCTTTAGAGACACAATTCTTTTGTGTTTACCTTGTAGAGCCCTGAGGATGCTAGCCATGTCTTCTTTTTTGGGGTAGAACACCCCAGAAATATGTTTTTGAAATTTTTGGGAAAAGTAGTGTCACAAAGTAGTGTCGAACTTGCGACACTTTCATGATTTTTTTGTGAAAGTGTCGTGTTTTGCTACACCAACACTATGGCCAAAATAACAGGAATTCTTTGCCACCCTGCTGCAAAACACTGGTTTGCTCTATTGGACTGAAATTTGGAGGGAAGAAAATCAACATCCCACAGATGTGCATTTTGGTGGTTTGTTGACAAAATACTGCAGGGATGCAAAGTTACAGTACTCTGAAATGGACACTTTTCTCCATAGACTAACATTGTGGCGTCCACCACGCCTTTCAGGGCCTGTATCTCGGAAATGGTTCGAGATACAAACTTTTCATCTGAAAAATGTTTAGCCCCCAGGGGCTAAGTACAAAAACTAGCCAGAAAGTAATAAATATTATGACATTTTAAATTTTTTCTACATCGTACGGTTCCTAAGATATAAGCAATTTAGTATTCCAAGTGCTCATTTTCTGCTCCGAGGCCCATTATTATGCATACATTCTTTGTACTCACTGTGTTTCTCTATGGAGCTGTTGGGGAAAACCAGGGTGTGCGATTCTGTTACTGTTACAATTAATGATTCCATTTACATTTCCATACCCATTTGCATTAGTGTTCCCGTGTACACCACCGTGTGCATTACCCTTTGTGTTTTCGTTTGAGCTTGCGTTTGCGTTACTGTTACCATTTGCGTTTCCACTACTGATTCTGTTTGCATTTCAAATTGCTTCACTGTGTGCATTTCCATTTGCATTTACTGCCACCCTTCCGTTAGCGTCTGCGTTTATCTTTCGTTTGGCATCATTGTTGCTTTTACCATTACCATTTGCATTTCCAATTGCGTTACCATGACCATGCACGTTACGTTTTGCATTTCCGTACACAGTTGTGTTTGCATTTCCTTTGGCATTATTAACATACAAACATAGAATCTGACGGCAGATAAGGACCACTTGGCCCTCCTAGTCTGCCCAGTTCCCTACCTAACGGATAAGCTGCAGATCCTAGTTAGCCAATAGCCTACTTCCTCCTACCCCCCACTAGAATTGCCTTATGTCTGTCACATGCATTCTTGATTTCACCCACTGTTTTTGACTCTACTACCTCCTCATGAAGGCTATTCCATGTATCCTCAACCCTCTCTGTGAAGAAATACTTCCTCACATTACCTCTGAGCCGTCCCCCCTCTATCTTCAAATTGTGCCCCCTTGTTTTTGCACATCTCTTTTTCTGAAAGATGCTACCCTCTTGGATTTTGTTGATTCCTTTGAGGTATTTGAAAGTTTCTATCATGTCCCTCCTTTCCTCGAGGCTATACAGCTTTAGTTCCTTTAGTCTTTCTTCATATGTCTTCTGATGCAGACCCTGCATCATTTTGGTTGCCCTCCTCTGGACAGCCTCAACCCTGTCTATGCCTTTGTGGAGATGGGGTCTCCAGAACTGTACACAGTACTCCAGATGTGGTCTTACAAACTGTCTGTACAGAGGGTCAACAACTTCCTGTTTTCTACTGGTGATGTCTCTCCCTATGCATCCCGGTATGCCCCTAGCCCTCCTTACTGCCTTCTCACATTGCTGGCCCACCTTTAGGTCATCTGATATGAGTACCCCTAGGTCCCTTTCCATTTTTGTTGTTGTCAGTATCTCACCCCCATTGTGTACTCTTCCCCAGGATTTTTGTTTCCCAGGTGCATACCTTTGCACTTCTTTGCATTGAATCTAAGCTGCCATACATTTGACCATTCCTCCAACCTGCCAAGTCCCTTCTCATCTTTTCCACCCCACCTTGTGTATCAACCCTTTTGCAGATCTCTGTGTCATCTGCAAAGAGACATACTTTCTCTTCCAGTCCCTCTGCAATGCTACTTATAAAGACATTAAAAAGGACTGGCCCCAGTACTGAACCCTGCGGTACCCCACTAGTAACCCTCCTTTCTTCAATGTGGACTCCATTTACTATTACGTGCTGTGTCCTGTTGTCCAACCAGTGTTTCACCCAGGCTACCACCCTGGGACCCACTCCCAGGCTGGTTAATTTGTTTATTAATCTTTTGTGCGGGACTGTGTCAAATGCCTTGCTAAAGTCTAGGTAGGCCATGTCCACAGCCCCTCCCTGGTCTACTGTTTTGGTCACCCAGTCAAATAAATCAATTAGATTTGTCTGATATGACCTTCCCACTGTGAACCCATGCTGCCTTGGGTTCTGTGCCCCACTGGCCTCTAGGTACTCAACAATTCTTTCCTTCAGAAGTGATTCCATCATTTTCCCTACTACTGAGGTCAAACTGACCGGTCTGTAGTTTTCTGCCTCTGTCTTGCTCCCACTTTTGTGAAAAGGAATCACATCCACCCTCCTCCAGTCTTCAGGTCCCACACCATCCTCCCATGATTTATTAAAAAGGGTAGTCAGTGGTGTTACTAGTTCTTCCCTTAGTTCTTTTAGAATCCTGGGGTGAATCCCATCAGACCCCATTGCTTTATCTACCTTCAGGTTTTTTTTATCCCCCTTCTCTCTGCCGTGGTGGAACTTCTTCTGGGAATCCCTAGACTGTACTACCCCTAGTCCCTCCCCGGGTACCTACCGTGGTGTCGCTCAGACCCTACCCCATGCTGCCTCGGCCTACCCCCCTGGGCAGGGAGGAGGGGGGAACCCATTTACCCTCCAGTCCATTAGTGTGTGTCAGGAGGTCCATCTGCAGCATCCAGCAATAGCCTGGTTATGGGTTATCTGGGGCAGTCGGGTCCCATCTACATCCTCCACGCCAGGTACCTTTTTCCATTTTTCTGTCCCCTCCCACAGGACGTGAGCACTCTAGGGAGACCTAGGGGCATCGTACGTCGTGCGCTCGCTTCCGGTTTCCAGCCCACATTCTCCCTCCCTTCTATGCAGTCCCGCTGCACCTCCACCCGTGGTCACCCAGGTGGCGGTAGAGCTGCGGGACAAGCATCCCCTTCCTCCCCAGAGGAGGAGAGCAGCTGCTAGGTGCTCGATCCTCCTCTCCCAGCCGGCTCTCCAGCTACCCGAGTCCATTCCCGAACCCAGGTTGCTGGCGTCGCAAGCGGAAATCCAACCGCTGCGCTGGTGGGCCAGCTTCCACCTTCAGTTTTAAGAGTTCATTCAGAACCCTTTCTTCTGTGAAAGGATTAATATCAACCCCCCTATCCAGAGTGCTTCTATGGACCAGATTAGGTATTTCTCTCTGCTTTTCCATTGTGAATACTGAGCAGAAGTATGCGTTCAGTATCCCTGCTTTTTCACTGTCACTCTCTGCCCAACCACCTTCCTCTTTGTTCAGCCTCAGTATCCCTGCCTTAGTCTTTCTTTGCTCCCTAATGTGCCTATAAAAGGTTTTATCCCCCTTCTTAACTGAGTTGGCTATCTTTTCCTCAGTTTGGGCCTTTGCTATTCTGACTGCCTAACCCACTTCTGTTTTCTGTTTGTGGCTGTTACCATTAGCATTTGCATTTCCAGTTGCTGTACTGTGACTGTGTATGTTACCATTTGCATTTCTCTACGAGCTTGCGTTTCTGTTTCCGTTTGTGTTACTGTTCACTGTGTCATCATCATTGCTGTTACTGTAACTGTTTGCATTTCCAGTTGCGTTACAGTTAATGTTTGCGTCTTTGTCAACGTTTATGTTCCTGTTGCCCTTAGCGTTTGCATTTTTGGTTGCGTTTCCATTGTCGATTGCGTTACTGTTTCCTTCCGAGGTGCCGTTGCCTTAACCGTTTGCTTTTCTGTTTGCCTTTCTGTTAGCATTTGCATTTCTTTTACTGTCTGCATTTCCATTGGTGTTGCCATTTACTTTACTGTTTTCATTAACATTTGCATTTCTGTTGCTACCATTTGCATTACAATTTCAGTTTTCATTAATGTTTGTACTTGTGTTTCTCTTACTGTTTGCATTACCATTTATGTTTGCATCACCATGTGCATTACCATTTGTGCTGGCATTTGCATTACAGTTACCGATACTATGTGTCAAAAAAATCATGTGGTGGGAGCGCGGTGCCTGAAGGACCTGCGCTTCCACCACCACATTCCATTCACTATTTATAGTCCTCATTCTCAAAAGAAGGAAAATTCTTGGTAAAATACTCCATTTAATGCATCAGTTAGGGTTGTTTCACAGTGACAAAAGTGAGAAAATTCGATGTTAGGGTTGCCACCCCCTTGCACCCCACCAACACCCCACCCCCACCAACAGGCATCGGGGTCTGCGTTGGAGTCATTGGTCCTAACTCTCACCCCATTCTCCTATACTGCACCACCTCAGCTTGTTTACACATGGGATGGAGTGAGAGTTAGGACAGATGACTCCATCGCAGATCCTGATACCCGGTGCAAAGGGGGGTGGCAACCCTAACATCGAATTTCCTCACTTTTGTCACTGTGGAACAACCTTAACTGATGCATTAGCAGAGTTTTTGCCATGAATATATATATATATATATACATTCTTTGTAAAAAAAACTTTGTTAATGCGCTAGCTAGAGTTAAACCGAAAAAAATTCGGAAATATGGTGCTAGGGTTTCCAACCTTAACACCCCACCCCCAACCTCCAGGCAGCAACAGGAAAAAACTTTGTGGTTTCACCTCTTCTGCATCTTTGCAAATCAGTCATGGGTGCCTTGGGGTTGTCAGCCCAACACTCACCCCATTTGATCAGTAAAGAAAGCTGAGATGTGTAGAGCATATGAGAATGGGGTGAGCGTTAGCGTTGACAACCCCAAGGTACACACTGCCTGATTTGCAAAGACACAGGAAAGGTGAAACCATAATGTTTTTTTCTGTTGCTCCCTGGATGGTGGGGTGTTAGGGTTGGAAAGCCCCGGTACTTCAGGGTGTCACAAAGCTGGAGTTCAGTAAGCTACAGATCTTATACAATAAGGTGGTCCGCTTTGCCTCCTTATCCCACTCTAGGAGCCACCATTGCGAGTCATTATCATGACTCAGTTGGCCATCTTTCAAAGCTCGCCTTAGGTACCCGGTAATCTGCCTGGCAAAGAAGCTAATTATCCCCACGCCCCCCCCGAGTCTCGAGGGACTCCTAACTGTAAAGAGAAATCTGCGTAACCTCCAGACCTCAGGCCAAACTCTTCTAGAGGTCCCTAAGGTCAGGACCAAGCCAGGTTAAATGTCCTTTACTCATGCTGCCCCCTCCCTTTGGAACAACCTCCCATCGGTGGTGTGAGAAACCCCATCTGTAATGTGTTTCCGTATGAGACTCAGGACTCATATGCTGGCAATGAGTAAATGCCAATGCTACGGTACCTGACACTCCTACCCTGTCCCCTGGTCTGTGCACTTACTACATGTACATCTCCTGCTCCTGTACTGGCAGCACTAACTCCTCTGTGAACTCTCCCTCCAACTGAACTTCCAAGGAGGGTTCTTAGATTCATAGTCTTATATAGCAGTGAAATAATGTAATGTAACTGATAGAAAAGACTGCACTGCTTTATATACATGTAAGATTATCGCATGCCAACAACTTGTATATGTGCTATTGCTTACCAAGTTTGTGTACTGTTATTCCCGGGTCGCCCCTGAAAAAGGGACCTCCGGGGCCCAGTGGGCCTACCTAGTCATCAAAATTCAATAAATAAATAAATAAACACATATTTCTCTACTTTTGTTGGTTTAACCCTAACTAGTGCATTAATGACAGTGTTTTGCAAAGAATGGCCGCTCTTTTTGAGATAGTGGAACCATATCCTCATTCACATAGGTCCTTTTGAGACCTAATACCCTGTGCCAGGGGAACAATCTACTGCCTACAGAAGTGCAGGGCCCTTGTGGGCCCTACACTTCAGTGAAGCAACCGATGTGAAGAATTAATGGGGCTGTCTAGTGGACTGCAAAAAGACAGGGCCCTGTACTCCTTGTGCTTTCACGTGGCCGTAGATATAAACACAGATACACAGGACAAAGAGTGCATCTGTCAGCTGGTGCACAGGGCCCTCTGCCACCCAGGGTACAGAAGACCAGGGCCCCATGCCAACAGGACAGTTCTCTTCACTATATGGTACCAAGGCTCATGCAGACAACCCTGCACCTTTCATTCCCTGACTGGGGAGGGGGGTTGCTGCATAACAGCAGCATCCCCCCACCCTCACCCCATCCAGCTGGGTCACTGAGCTCACCCCTTGAACTTGGCCCACCAGCACAGGATCACAAAGCAGACCCACTGGGGTCAAGAGTGGCACTACACACAAAATTTGTTAACAATGATAAATATTGTTTTCAGTTTTGACCCCAAACATTCAGGGTACTCATTTTAGGATTTGCCTTATAAACACAGTGTGTACCATTTTTAGTATGTTGCATGAAATGTCATTTTGCACCAGAAGTGCAAAAATACTCCTCAGCCAGGGTTTTAAAAATGACTCATGTCACATTTATGAGGTGGTGTGTGGTAAAATGGCTATGCTGAACCTTTGGTCTCAAAATAGTGAAAATTACTGAAGTTACGAGTGAACGTTGAAATACTGCAATGTTCACTCACAACCTGGCCATCTTACCATATTTGTACAACAAATTGTCAGCACAGCCTGCTTATTACCCCACCTCATGAACTTGGTAGTAAAAAATCTTTATTTTTTTGAACTTTGGTAATTGGGTAAGTCCACTGAGACAACAGTAGCCCTTTATCAGCAGCGACCCAGAAGTGCAGTATGTATACAGAACAGTGCTTTAACATAGCAATGACAGTTACAATGGAAAACTTGATATACAGCGTTCAGTGATCCACAGGATTATTATAGAGACAGATACAACCACAGGTTTATGAAATAACAAGCAGGTAGGTTACACAGTAGTGCAACAAGCGCATGACACACTCAAGAGAGTGCACTATAATCTATAATTGTTAACTAATGATATCAGATACAAGAGGGCTAACCAATAGCAGTTATGTTTAAAGGTGAGGCACAGAGGCAATGTAAGAAGCCAGGGTTAAGGGAAGAACGAGGATGAGAAACAGACAGAGTTGTAGGGGTTGGGGTTTAATATCACCAGTAGCAGGAGCAAGGTGCAGAGGCAGAGAGAAAAGAAAGCAAGTTGGATTGGAACTCAGAGAGGGTCTAGCGTGACAGAATGGAGGGCGGGAGGAAGGGAGTTCCAGTCAGACACAGCTGAGTAGGTAAATGATTTATGGCACATGACTAACTGCAATTTGGGCATTATGAGAAGGGTGAGGGATTCAGTAGTAAAAATTTATTTATTTATTTGAGTTTTGGTAACTGGGTAAGTCCACTGAGTCCAGGTGATCGTAGCAGGGAGGTTGGGGGACTTATTCCTCCAGATGCGAGAGAGAGTGAGGGAAGCTCTCAGGTCCCTTAAGACAGAAAAAAGCACTGGGGCTGGATAAATTACATCCCAGAGTGCTGAAGGAACTGGTGGATGTCCTGGCAAACCTTGTGGAACCTTTCAGCATCTCTCTGCAGATAGGGTGGGTGCCCCAGGACTGGAAGGTGGCGCATATATTGCCTATCCAGAAGGGGGGATCAAGGGAGGTGGCGGGGAACTACAGGCCCATCAACCTAACATTGGTGGTGGGAAGGTGATGGAGGGCATTGTCAAGTAAAGGCTGTGGAGGACCTGGAAAAGTTGGGGTGCCTGGACGATAGAAAGCATGGATTCATCCCAGGGAAATCATGTCAGACAAACCTTGTGGAGTTCTGTGACTGGGTGATGAGTGCCTTGGACCTGGGTAGACCGGTGGATGTCCTCTTTCATGACTTCAGCAGGGCGTTTGACTCTGTTCCCACAGGAGCCTGTTGGATAAGCTGGGAGAAGTGGGGGAGGGAAACCAGATGATCAGATGGATAGGCAGTTGGCTCCAGAACCAGACCTAGAGGGTCGTGATTTGTGGGATAGTCTCATCCCTACGGAGGGTCATTAGTGGGGTCCTGCAGGGATCGGTCCTTGGGCCCCTACTGTTCAATGCCTATGTCTCTGACATAAGGATGGGTATCAGGACTGAGATAAGTCTCTTTGCAGATGACTCAAAACTGGGGGCAGTGGTGGACGGTGAGGAGGGGAGGATGGCCCTACAGGGGGACCTGGAGGCTCTGGAAAGGTGGTCTAGAAAGTGGAAGCTGAGGTTCAATGCAGGGAAATGCAAGGTACTGCACCTGGGAGCCAGAAACCCGGGCCAAGTGTACACCCTAGGGGTGGGAATGCTACAAGTCTGAATGACTGAGAGGGACCTGGGGGTGATGGTGGATGTCAAGATGAACAACTCGGAGACTTGTAGGAGGGCAGCGGCTAAGGCAAACAGGATGCTGGGATGCATCACTAGGGGGATCACATCCAGAAGTAGGGAAGTGATACTCCCTCTGTATAACTGCTTGGTGAGGCCACACCTCAAGTACTGCATGCAGTTTTGGAGGTCACAGTTAAAGAGGAACATTGAACTCCTGAAGATGGTCCAGAGGAGGGCAACCAAAATGATTTGGGGCTTGGGGGACAGGACCTATGGTGAGAATCTCGAAGAGCTAAATATGTACACATTGGAAGAGAGAAGGGACCGGGGGGGGGGCATGTTAGAGGTCTTCAGGTACATGAAGGGGGTAAATAGCGGAGGAGCAGTCAGGGTGCTTTGAAGGAAGGAGGGTTGGGCAACTAGAGGGCATGGGTGGAAGCTGGGGGGGGATTCAGGGGAGGAAGGAGGAGGTGCTACTTCACTGAAAGGGTGGTGGAGTCATAGAATGCGCTGCCCATGGGGCAGGTGGAGGCAGAGAGGGTGTAGAAGTTCAAGAGGGGGTGGGACAGGTACAGGGGAAGGGTTCTGGAAGCAAAATCCAGTGCAGCAAGAATATCCAGGACTGGGAAGGGAGAAGCCAGAGAGGGTGAGGGGGGCCGCAAGGTCAGCTTCCAGTGTGAGGGCTGACCAAACGTGCAGACACGAAAGACTGTTAGGTCTATTCTGCTGGCAGTTTAGTATGTTAGCGTGTTAGATGCAGAGTAGGAGAATGGTAACTGATGCTATCTGAGAGAACTCCCGCAGATTTAACCTTAAGAGGGCAATTAGTGAGCACCCAGACAAGCACCATGTGTTTTCCAGACTTTGTATTAATACGCGCAAGGTCATGAATGAGCTGAACCAGGTTAGAATCTGCAAGAGCTGCATGCACCTTGTCAGAGGAGGGTTTCAGCCAATCAGCATTAAAGTCACTGCAAAGTATGAGGTCATGATGAGGGGGAGAGACAAATGGAGGGTGTTTTAGGGGGCAGGTAGGCACAACCAGTGATTAGTTTTTTAACATTGCTAAGAGTCAGGGAGAGGATTAGGGAGTCCCCAGCAGGAGACCAGGTGTCAGGTTCAAGCAGTCTGATGGTATCCAAGTCAGACCGAGTATACAGAAGAATGCCTCCTCCACGCTTACCCAACCTATCCTTCACGAATCAGTAATAGGCAGGTATTTCCACCTCATGTGGCTTGACAGCAGGCTTAAGCCAAGACTCTGAGATGCATAGAATGTTAGGAGTCTTCTGAGTAACCCAGGCTTCTAATTCTGCCATTTTAGGGCAGAGACTCCGTACATTCAAATGTGCTATTTTCAGGCCTTTAGGAAGGGGCTGAGCACCAATTGTAGGGACAGGAATAGAGGTGGAGCATCAGGGCCTGAGATTAAGCTCAATATCCCCCGCATGGACAAAAAATGTTCAGATCCCTGCCGAAACATCATTCCGCAGCATCAAAACACCATTCAGTGCCACAGGTGTGAAAACACATTTTGGCCAGGACTTGAAAAATGACAGTTGTCGTGTTCACGAGGTGGTGTAAAAAAAAGGCTATGTTGAAAATTTGGGGTCAAAATATTTAAAATTACAAACGTTACAAGGGAGCATAGTAAAATTTCAATGTATGCAGATAACTTTGCCATTTTTACATATTTTGACCCCAAATTTTCAACATAGCCTTCTTATGACCCCATTCACGATCAAGGGCAGTGAAACTTCCCATGCGAAAGGTGATTTTGCCAAGCGACTGCACAGTGACCTTTTGGACTTGAGTTTCAGAATTCCATGACTATTGATCATGAGGTGGGGTCCCTAAAAGGCCATGTTGAAAATTTGGGATCAAAATATGAAAAAACAAGCATTTGTCAATGCCAAATGTTGTTGCGTTGGCATTGGCAGTGGGAGTGGTGTAGTTAGAGATGCATAGTGCTGTGATTTTGTGAATGTGTCTCAAAAGGTGATTTTGCACAGCGAGCACGCCATTGTGCACCACAGCTGCGGAAACACATTTTGGGCAGGCTGTGAAAAATGGCAGCTGTACTATTGATAAGGAGATGTGCACAAATGCCAGTGGTGAAAATGTGGCATGAAAATATTGCAGATTGACACAGTTACAAGGGTGCGTGGAAACTGTGCAATGCACGCTTGCAACACAGTCATTGTATGGAGTTTCGGCACCAAATTTTCAACATAGGCATTTTAGGACCTCTGCTCATGAATAGTGTCACCGTCATTTCCTCAAACTGTCCCAAAAATTGATTTCACACAGCGGCCGTGCAATTCTGTGCCGGACGTGCGAAAACACATTTCAGGCAGCGCTGCAGTGTTCATAAGGAGGTATGGAAAATGCCAAGGATGAACAGCTGGAGTGAAAGTATTACAAATTATCAAAGTCATGAGCGTGCAACTGTGCAACGACGCCATAAAACACCATTTTATTGATTCTCGCTCCAAATTTTCAACATAGGCACTTTAGGGCATCTGCTAATGAACAGTGTCACTGTCGCTTTCATCATGTGTCCTCAACACGGATTCTTCCACAGCGACCATGCTATTCTGTGCTGGAACTGAGAAAGCAGATTTTGGTCAGGATGTGAAAATGACAGCTGTACTGTGCATTAGGAGGTGCAGAACAATGGCACTGTAGAAAATGTGGAGGAGAATATTATAAGTTTAGAACGGACGAAAGGCAGCATGCAAACTCCGCAACGCACGCTCGTAACACAGTCATTTTATGGAGTATTGTCACCAAATTTTTAACACAGGCATTTTAGGACCTCTGCTCATGAACAGTATCACTGTCATTTTTGTAATGTGTCCAGACCACTGATTTCGCACAGTGACTGCGCTATTCTGTGCCGGAAGTGCGAAAACACATTTCGGCAAGGATGTGAAAAATAACAGCAGTATGGTTTACAAGAAGGTGTGGTAAAATGCCATGTTGAGAATGTGGTGTGAAAATATTGCAAATGCGCTCACTTACGAGCGTGCGTTGCGCAGTTGCTACGCACACTCGTAAAACAGTCATTTTATGGAGTATTGTCACCAAATTTTCAACACAGGCATTTTAGGACCTCTGCACATGAACAGTGTCACCGTCATTTTCATAATGTGTCCTCGAACACTGATTTCGCGACAGCAACTGCACTATTGTACCGGAAGTGCGAAAACACATTTCGGCAGGATTTCAAAAATGACAGCTGTACAGTTCACAAAAAGGTGTGGTAAAATGCCAATGTTGAGAATCCGCATGAAAATAGTGCGAATGCATTAACTTACGAGCGCGTTTTGCGCCAGTTGCTATGCATGCTCAGATAACAGCTCGTTTTTGGATTTTCCACCAAAGTTAGCATAGGCTTTTTGAGAGCCCCTCTCATGAACAGTGGCACTGTTGTTTTGTTACTCTGTCCCGAAAGGTGATTCCACGCAGTGACTGCGAAGTCACCTTTCGGGACCAAATAATGCCATGACAGTGCAAGAATTCATGTGAAGGGGTCCCAAAAACCCCATGTTGAAAATTTGGGGCCAAAATTCGCAAAAATGCCTGAGATATGCATTAAAGTTGAAAAAACCCTATTTATTCCATTATACAGCTTACCGGCATTTCTTCGGTTCGCGGTCGGCTTTGAAGAGTGCAGACATGTTCCCGGTCCACTGAAGATCATCGCTAGCTGGACTCTGCAAGTAAGATGGGTGGGGGTGAGGGAAGACAGGGTGCACAGTGGGTGGGTGCGGTGGGGAGGGGCATCAAGACTACGAGGAACCATTTTCGTTTTACAGGTTAAAAACAGTAAAAAACATTGTGGTACAGTTTTTGTTTTGCAGGCATTTGGCACGCTGGGGTGGGTCCCCAGCGTGCACCTAACTGTTTGGGGTGTCTGTAGCCGACGGGAACTGAAGGACACCCCATCGGCAAACAACACTGGGGGTTTATGCCGATAGATTGGGCACCCTGCTAAGTACACAAAGAAGGGGTGGGGTGCAGAGACGAGGGGATTGGGCACCCCTCAGCATTAAACAATTGGGATGCTTTATGCCGACGGGAGTGGGCTCCCATCGGCACATTCACAGGGGTCAGGGGCAGCCGACAGAGGATTGGGCAACCTTAAAGTCGGCAGTTCCACGCCAGTGCCCAGCCACGCATATAATGGCAGCGAAAGCACGGCCAGAAAAGGACCGCTGCGTCTGACGAGCTTTGCTCAGATTGCAGCGGACCTTTCCTTAGATGTGCTCACCACATTATGTAAGCATGGTGTGGCGCTGGCATGCAGGCTAATTGGGGAATGCAGGATGCACCTACTGGTGCATGCCCGGCATTCACCCAACAGCGACCGCGCCTCTAAAGCTGTACTGTCCCACGATGTTGGCTGTGCAAGCACGCCAACATAATTACAAAGTTATTCATCAAAGTTCAGAAATACATTGAACCACACTTAGCTTAATTTCTTATATTGCAGTCGGCGGTTCCAACAGCAAGATGTATTTTGGATTGGAGAGTGGATCTTTGCCCTGGGGTGTGTTCAGATGAGTGAGGGTGTGTGGGGTGTGTGTGTGTGTGTCAGAGGGGTGATGAGTGTACAGTGGAAGTTCAGGGTGGAGGGTCAGATCCGTGGGGGACCATTTTCTTTTTATAGGTTTAATTACAAAAATCACTGTGTATGGTTTTCTTTACTACGGGAAAGATAATGTGAGGATGAGGATCGGATGGTGGGGGGTCCCACTAGACACCAGGGATATATAAGGGGATGGCGATTAGAGGGTAGAGGTGCCACTAGACACCAAGAAAACATTATAAAAGTAAGGGGATGGTGATTGGAGGGTGGGGGGTGCCAGCTAGACACCAGGGATATATAAGGGGATGGTGATTAGAGGGTAGGGGTGCCACTAGACACCAAGAAAACACTATAAAAGTAAGGGGATGGTGATTGGAGGGTGGGGGATGCCACTAGACACCAGGGCAACACATTACATACATAACAGGACAGTAATAGGGGCCCCACTGGACACCAGGGCAACACATTGCATACCTAACAGGACAGCAATAGGGGGCCCCACTGGACACCAGGGCAACATATTACATACATAGCAGGACAGTAGTAGGGGCACCACTGGACACCAGGGCAACACATTACATACCTAACAGGACAGCAATAGGGGGCCCCACTGGACACCAGGGCAACATATTACATACATAGCAGGACAGTAGTAGGAGTCCCCACTGGACACCAGGGCAACACATTACATACCTAACAGGACAGTAATAGGGGGCCCCACTAGACACCAGTGCAACACATTACATACCTACAGGATAGAAATAGGTGGCCCCACTAGACACCAGGACAACACATTACATACCTAACAGGACAGTAATAGGAGTCCCCACTAGACACCAGGGCAACACATTACATACCTAACAGGACAGTAATAGGGAGCCCCACTAGACACCAGAGCAACACATTACATACCTAACAGGACAGCAATAGGG
This sequence comes from Neoceratodus forsteri, assembly GCA_016271365.2. Taxonomy (NCBI): domain Eukaryota; kingdom Metazoa; phylum Chordata; order Ceratodontiformes; family Ceratodontidae; genus Neoceratodus; species Neoceratodus forsteri. The sequence continues at coordinate 664,421,666 of CM028138.1, forward strand.
GGCCCCACTGGACACCAGGGCAACACATTACATACCTAACAGGACAGCAGTAGGGGGCCCCAATGGACACCAGTACCACACATTACTTACTTAACAGGACAGTAGTAAGGGGCACCACTAGACACCAGGGCAACACATTACATACATAACAGGACAGTAATAGGGGGCACCACTAGACACCAGGGCAACACATTACATACATAACAGAACAGTAATAGGGGCACCACTGGACACCAGGACAACACATTACATACATAACAGGACAGTAGTAGGGGGCACCACTGGACAGCAGGGCAACACATTACATACATAACAGGACAGTAATAGGGGGCACCACTGGACACCAGGGCAATACATTACATACATAACAGGACAGTAATGGGGGCACCACTAGACACCAGGACAACACATTACATACATAACAGGACAGTAATAGGGGAAACCACTGGACACCAGGGCAACACATTACATACATAACAGGACGGTAATAGGGGGCACCACTAGACACCAGGGCAACACATTACATACATAACAGGACAGTAATAGGGGCACCACTGGACATCAGGGCAACACATTACATACATAACAGGACGGTAATAGGGGGCACCACTGGACACCTGGGCAACACATTACATACCTAACAGGACAGTAATAGGGGCCCCACTGGACACCAGGGCAACACATTGCATACCTAACAGGACAGCAATAGGGGCCCCACTGGACACCAGGGCAACATATTACATACATAACAGGACAGTAGTAGGGGCACCACTGGACACCAGTGAAACACATTACATATCTACAGGATAGAAATAGGTGGCTCCACTAGACACCAGGACAACACATTACATACCTAACAGGACAGTAATAGGAGTCCCCACTAGACACCAGGGCAACACATTACATACCTAACAGGACAGTAATAGGGAGCCCCACTAGACACCAGGGCAACACATTACATACCTAACTGACAGTAATAGAGGACCCCATTAGACACCAGGACAACACATTACATACATAACAGGACAGTAATAGGGGGCCCCACTGGACACCAGAGCAACACATTACATACCTAACAGGACAGCAATAGGGGGCCCCACTGAACACCAGGGCACCATATTACATACCTAACAGGACAGCAGTAGGGGGCCCCAATGGACACCAGTACCACACATTACATACTTAACAGGACAGTAGTAAGGGGCACCACTAGACACCAGGGCAACACATTACATACATAACAGGACAGTAATAGGGGGCACCACTAGACACCAGGGCAACACATTACATACATAACAGGACGGTAATAGGGGGCACCACTGGACACCTGGGCAACACATTACATACATAACAGGACGGTAATAGGGGGCACCACTGGACACCAGGGCAACACATCACATACCTAACAGAACGGTAGTAGGGGGCACCACTAGACACCAGGGCAACACATTACATACATAACAGGACAGTAATAGGGGGCACCACTAGACACCAGGGCAACACATTACATACATAACAGGACAGTAATAGGGGGCACCACAAGACACCAGGGCAACACATTACATACATAACAGGACAGTAATAGGGGGCACCACAAGACACCAGGGCAACACATTACATACATAACAGGACAGTAATAGGGGAAAGCACTAGACACCTGGGCAACACTTTACATACATAACAGGACAGTAGTAGGGGGCATCACTGGACACCAGGACAACACATTACATACATAACAGGACAGTAATAGTGGGCACCACTAGACACCAGGGCAACACATTACATACATAACAGGACAGTAATAGGGGGCACCACAAGACACCAGGGCAACACATTACATACATAACAGGACAGTAATAGGGGGCACCACAAGACACCAGGGCAACACATTACATACATAACAGGACAGTAATAGGGGAAAGCACTAGACACCTGGGCAACACTTTACATACATAACAGGACAGTAGTAGGGGGCATCACTGGACACCAGGACAACACATTACATACATAACAGGACAGTAATAGGGGGCACCACTGGACACCAGGGCAACACATTACATACATAACGGGACAGTAGTAGGAGGCACCACTGGACACCAGGACAACACATTACATACATAACGGGACAGTAATGGGGGCACCACTGGACACCATGGCAACACACTACATACCTAACAGGACAGTAATAGGGGGCACCACTGGACACCAGGGCAGCACATTACATACCTAACAGGACAGTAATGGGGGCACTACTGTACACCAGAGCAACACATTACATACCTAACGGGATCATAATAGGGGGCACCACTGGACACCAGGGCAACACATTACATATCTAACAGGACAGTAATAGGGGGCACCACTGGACACCAGGGCAACACATTACATACCTAACAGGACAGTAATAGGGGGCACCACTGGACACCAGGGCAACACATTACATACCTAACAGGACAGTAATAGGGGGCACCACTGGACACCAGGGCAATATATTACATACCTAACTGGACAGTAATAGGGGGCACCACTGGACACCAGTGCAACACATTACATTCATAACAGGACAGTAATAGGGGACACCACTAGACACCAGGGCAACTCATTACATATATAACAGGACAGTAATAGGAGACACCACTAGATACCAGGACAACACATTACGTAAATAACAGGACAGTAATAGGGGACACCACTAGACACCAGGACAACACATTACATACATAACAGGACAGTAATAGGGGGCACCACTGGACACTAGGGCAACACATTATATACATAACAGAACAGTAGTAGGGGGCACCACTGGACACCAGGTAAATGGTAGCTCACTGGTTTCACTGCAGCCTGCAGCACGAGGTCCAGCTGTGACTGCAGAAGTCAAGAAAGTCCCGCTGTGCTCATACAGAGAATGTGAGTGAACAGCTCTTCTCACTAAGCTGGGCACCCTGGGCTTTGGTTGCCCAGAAAACTTATTTCTGCCAACTTTAAAAAGCAACCGCCAGAATTTAGCTAAACAGGTCCCATTTAGCTAGGTTCAGGTGTTTCATTTTTTAAAGACATCGGGCTGGATTTTCAAAAGGGTTGTGCCATGCACAATAGGGTTGCGCCTGTGCAAGTCTGAAATTGTGCCATTCTGTGATATTCAGCAGGAGGCAGTTGCGCCCCCCAAGTCATGCTGAGCAACAGTACAATACTAATGAAGGCATGCTCAACCAGAGGGGGAGGAACCATGCATAAACTGCACAGCCCGATATTCAGCCCGGCTGTGCAGAGTTGTGCAGGCGCAACCCCCTACCTGTGCCTGCACAACTTTGAGCCAAAAAAAAAGGTTTAAGTTGAGGGTCACCCACAGGTGAGCTGCCACATTGCAGGGTGCAACATAGCAGCTGTCACCTGTGGGTGGCCCTCCACTTGTTCCCTGTGCCCCCCTGCAGCCCGATCGTGGGCAGATCTCACTCCCCCCGACTGGCCCAATCGCGGGCATAACAGTAATGAACCTCCACTGGCTCAATCTCGGGCATAACATTAATTAACCCCTGTTGTGCCCACGATCGGGCCAGTTGGGGGGGTTCATTACTGTTATGCCTGCGATCGGGCCAGTCGGGGGGTTTCATTACTGTTATACCCACGATCGGGCCAGTGGGGGGGTTAATACTGTTATGCCCGCGATCGGGCTGCAGGAGGCGTCGGTCCCCGACAGCTGCTGCCTGGCAGGATGCCAGGTGCCAGTTGTCAGGGATCGGCGCACCTGCATGCTAATGGCGTGCAAATGGGGCCGTAAGTAGATGCAAATGGCACCCCCTGCACCTTGCATAACTTATGGCCTAATTTGCATGTCACCATTTGAATATTGGAAATTTGTGCATGGCGCAATGGAATTTGCACCACCGCATCTGAATGCTCCACTCTGACCACTTGCGGTGGCACAAGTTCCACTGTGCCATGCATAGTGGCTGTGGCTGGGGGCCAATATTCAAAGGAGTTGTCAATAGTGCAACTCTGTTGAATGTCGCCCCGGCCACACCCCTGCGCAACTTTTTTGAGCAGCGCAAGGGCTTGCACCACAGAATGGTGCAGTTTGAATATTCAGCCCATCATTTTTATATATTGCTCCCAAAAAAGTGTGCACAAGGTATCTGGTGCTCAAACAGATAGCAGACAAGTCCAAAAAGACTGGAGCACACACACACATTTTTCAAGTATCACTTCACTGACCTATGCAGCCAGTAGAGAGTTATGCTTGTGCAACTGTGTTAGTTTGGTTTTGGCCATTCACACTCTGTATTCCAGAGGAATTACCACTCTGTAGGGGTACGATGGCAAGGAACTCTCGGAGAGGGTTCCACCCCCAGAGGTGCCATGGGACAGTTCCCATGGCTAAAGGTACCTTAAGAATCCCCCTAAGAAGAGAGTGCTGCTGCTGGAGCAAAGAAAAAATGCTTCACAGTGAGGCTTAGAGAAACTGCTTATATAGCTCAGGAGGTGGGAGTGGCTGGCTACTTGGCCACTGAACTCCAGGCATAGCCTTACATTTCACTGACCTACACAGCCAGTATAGTGTTATGCTTGTGCAACTGTGTTAGTTTGGTTTTGGTCCTTTGCACTCTCTATTCCAGAGGAATTACCACCCTGTAGGGGTACGACAGCAAGTAACTCTCGGAGAGGGTTCCACCCCTAGAGGTGCCACAGGATAGTTCCCGTGGCTAAAGGTGCATTAGGAATCCCTCTCCAAAAATGTAGTATCATCCCCAAAAAGGAGGCAACACGAAGCATAATGCAAGCAGTAACAGTGACGTAGAAGCAGTAACTGTAACATAGTAGTAGAGAAGCATAGGCAGTTTGATAATGTAATGATATGCTCAGTGTCGTAGTAACAGCCCAGGTCTGCACAGCATGATACTGATGGCTTGCTTTGAGAGAAGGGGATCCCCTAAGGAGAGAGGGAGCAGCAGGACATCCTCCACCTCCATCCAACAACGGAACCTACCCAGAGAAACTAGGGAAAACAACTATGCTAACTAAGTGCTATGACCTGAGGCAACGGGGAGAGAAAAAAATCCTATGAGGAGGAAATCTCTGGGGATCCAAGGCCTAGGTCGCCTTTCCTCCACGCTTGGGAAAATTTATTTAGTGACTGCTCTGCAGCTGCAATTTGGAAAACTCAATTAAAGGGAGGTGGAAAATATTCCAATTTGGAGGGAGGCTTTCACTCAAACCCTGTAGCGGGAATGTCATGGAAGGTTGCAAGAAAACTCTGCAAAAATATGTGCATCCAAAGCGCAAGAAGAGAGCAACAACTGCTGAGTCACTCACCTTGCCTATCCACCCTAAATCAAACCAGGTGAACCAGAGGCAGTCATAGGGAGAATACAGTGAAGGTGCCTTGCTACGGAAACCACTAAAGTCAATGTCCAACTGTGATAGTGGAACACTAGAGCCAAAGCAGATTGTCGTAACCACCCTTCACCACTAGTCTTAAATTCTACACCAGGAGCTGCTGTCGCATAGCGGCACCTAAAGCCAAGCCCGGGGTCAGGAGATTCCCAACTATGGGCCAGGTGAGAAGGATCCCGTCCCAAGTTGGACACGCTTGATGATGCGGACTAAATGCAGAGTGAGACCGTCAGCTGCAGAAACCCTGCGCCAGATTAGAATGGCTGGCCTGCCCCAGAAATTGACTGACAGCTGAAGCTGGTGAGCTGAATGAGCACGGCATGCTAAGATTGTAATGAGCATGGAGTGCTGATACCTTGCAAGGTCGAATGCAGATCGAGTGCAGCAGAATCCTGGCTGAAGCTGAAGGGATGGCAGGTAGGCATGAAGTAATGGATTGCGTAACAGCTGCGTAAGTGTGAGCAGACCGCACGTAGGTCAGTAAAGTAGTCATGATTGCGTAAACCAGGATATCAAACTTGTATATCAATTTAACAACTGAATTGGGAGCAAGCCAGCCAGACAGTACAAAGACCAAATCGAGGTGACAGACTCGGAGGATTTTTGGTGGCAAAGACAGATTTTTAATATCAAGCTATATTAACAGCCTCAGCAGGAGCTAGTTGCTGACCTCAGAGTCATAAGTGCAATAAAACAGGGAGACAATGCTTGAAGGCAGGGTGTAGCCAGGCAGTGCAGGAAGCTGCAAATAAAATGAGAAGCACAGGCAGGTCAGAGTAAACTGTGTCAGGTGAAAAGAATTGAGTATGCAACATGAAGCAGCAATGGCTGAGCTGAAACACACAGATAATGATTTCAGTTGCATTGCAGTAGTTTGAGCGTGGTGAGCACAGTGTAAAAACACAGGCACTGGGTACAATAGTAATTAAAGTAAACTGTCAGCAGCAGTGGCTGCAGTTGTAGGTAACTGAAAGCAGTAGCAAGAGATCTGTGTAGCAGAATGCTAGGAGTTGCTCTACAAGTAATTGAGTTGTGAGTAAGTAAAAGCAAGCAGCATGAGCTCCAGAGTAGCAGTGTGCTAGGAGCTGAAAAACAAAGCCCCCCCCCTCAAAAAAAGGGAAGGAAGGAAGCACACACAGCCAAAGGCAAAATACAAACCAGAAGTAGAAAAATAAGCCCAGAAGCCCAGCAGAGACGAATGGGGGGAGGCCTCAGCCAGCCAGGGAGGCCCAACCAGCTCAGAGGACAAACCGGCAGAGCCTTCAGCTGCAAAGAAAAAATGCTTCACAGTGAGGCTTAGAGGAACTGCTTATATAGCTCAGGAAGTGGGAGTGGCTGGCTGCTTGACCAATGAATTCCTGGCATAGCCTTACATTTGAAAATACACTTTATTACATATAAAATGACATGAATGCCTCGTTCATGTAGCTATTTATATGTACAAAGTGTAGTATTTTAGCATTATTGAGAGCCTCAGTGGTACTTGGAAAATATGTGTGTGTGTGTGTGTGTGTCTCAGACTTTTGGACTTGCCTATTGTTTTTATGTACTTTCAATGTCTGTAAGTTTAAACAGTCAAAAGAAAATGGCGTCCATATGAAACATAATTTTTTTTCTCATAAAAAAGGATTGTCTCCATAGAAAAAAGGACGCTTTTTTATGTGACTAAATTCTTTTTCCATTTCAAACATCTATCCTAAAGTGCCTACTGAGCATGCTCAGGACCAAAACTTCAAATCATTATAACTCTGGAATGATTATTTTAAAAAAACAAACAGAAAAAGTCACTGTTTTGGGGCAAGCGGCCCTTTCTCCTCAGATAATTTCGGACAAAAATTCCTCACCTTCTGGGTGCTAGGGGCTGACAAAAAAACAGCCCCCCTCCCCCCAATTTTTATACATTTTGCACTATCCGGGTCTTAGAATCTACACGTCCAAAAATAATTCTAAGGTTATTGAAGTTTTAAATTTTTACATATATAACAATGGGTTTTGTAAAAGATAACATATATAATAATACCATATTATAACGCAGTGGTTTAAGGCTCTGAGCTGGCGACCTGGGTTTGAATCCCACAGCCCCCACTTGCATACTGTGTGACCCTGAGCAAGTCACATAACTTCCCTGTGCTCTCAGGTTGCACCTGTAAACATGCTTTCAGCTTAGTGTGTCTCACCTGGTTAAACAATTGGAAAAAAATATATATACCATACTTAATAACTCATGACTGTGCATAATACTAGTGATAAACTATGGAACATTACTCAGTATCTACTAACACATACGGTATTGATTAAAGTGCCAACATGTGAGTTTTAAAACTCAAACTGATAATATTAAAGAACTAACTAGCTTTAATGTGAAAAGGATAAGAAAGAAAATAATAAAAAAGGGTAAGCACTATATATTTTGACTCTTGAATATTCTTTGTACATTACTGTTTACAAGAATAGATAAAAAAAAGGTTCCCAAATTGACAGAAATGCATCCAGTCTATTTATATTCACATATGAAACTCTTTCATAGCTGGCTCTGGTAAACATACCTTGTAACCACTCCTTTACCAATGGAATGTTAGTATCCTTTCAATGTCTTAAAATTACATTTTTGGCTGTTATGAAGGCTGCTAATAATCATAGTTTTTGAGGGTTTGATAGGTTTGTGAGATCAGAACAAATTCCCAGGGCTGCAAACTTGGGCGAGCATTTTAATTTTCTTCCTATTATTTTTTCACAAATAGATATGATGCTCTCCCCAAAAGGGTGACAGGTGAAGGCAGAACCATAAAATATGAGATAAAGTACCTTTGTCTGCCAAGCATCTCCAGAATTTATCTTCCATTGATAAGCCTAGCCTGACCACCTTACAAGGTGTGTAGTACCACCTGTGAATTATTTTATATTATAACATCTTCCTCTTGGCCGTTTTACATGCCTTTAATGTCATGTCCCATATGTTTTTCCATTCAGAGTTAAATATCTGTATTTGGAGTTCCTGTTGCCATTTTTCAATTAAAACTGCCACTGGGTCAGGTTTGGCTTCTGATAACATCTGATAAATTTTTTCTTTGTCCACGAGTGGTATTACAAATTTTATCCAAAATGTGGATGGGGGAAAGTTACATCTTTGTTTATTTGTTTTCTGAGGATTTCCCTTAGCTGAAGGTATTTGTGGAAGTCAGTTCAAGGTAATTGAAACTTCAAGGAGCGTTGTGAAAATAACATCAAAGAAGCAGTGGCAGGATCTATGATGTCATCTAAAAAATATATATAGAGTAATGGAGAGGTTTATGTGGTCATCACACACACACACATACACACACACTCACTCACTCACTCTCGCTTGCTCACGCTCTCAAACTGACTTTTGTAACTGTCACGGCCCATCCTGGATCGCATTCGGTGTCTACCGATCCGGACGGGCAACAGAATCAACCACATATTTGTTTTAAAATTAAACGGCAGGTTCAACCAGATAAATAACAAAGTAAACTTAATAAAGATTAGGAGGGTGCTGAAAGAAGGGGTCTATGTGATAATGGTGAATTCCTAAAGGCGATCACCGTTATCACACAGTCAGAGTGCCGAAAAGCTTTTCAGCACTCTGGCAATCCCAACGCACAGGACAACGGCGCCAAGATTTTTTTTAATGCTTCACCCCCCCCCCGCACCCCCCTACTTAAGGATTCTCAGCTCCAGGGGGGTGAAAGCATTAAAAAAAAGAAAGAAAGATTCGGGCTGGGCGCAATAAAATCGCACCAGTGCCTGGACCTGAACCCGGTACCTCACCCACCAGCTAACTCCCGATGCCACGACACAGCTCAGCCATCCACTGCAGCACCACCTCCTACAGCCCTCCACCCCTCCCAGCCCACGCAAGCCGTGCTCACTCCTCCCCATGCGCGTGTACACATAGTGACATCCTGTCTCCCAGTTTGCCCGACCCCTCATCCGGTCACCCTACCCTTCCATCGCCATGAGGGATTGCTTCGGGAAGGTGTCGCCGTTACAGGTGGCGCCCTTCCTCATGCGCCCACCTCACGGGTTACCTGAAAGAAGCACCTCGTCTGTAAGTGGAAAGTGGAGCTGCCATATTTTTGTTATTCTGTTTTGTCCGCCCACATACAGAGTTTGAGCCAATAAAGTGGCTCAGTACAAGTGAGTGACAACGGAGGACGCCACCAAAGAAAAACATTCTTTCAAAACGCTGTAATAACTTGTTCTTGAGTTATTATGATGTTTTGAAAACCCGTGTAAACAGTGTGATAAAGGGAGTCTCTAGTAATTATATACGTTTGGCCTTCCAGACTAGCCAGTTAATACATTTGCCTTCTGTTGAGATCCTGGAATTTGCACATCCGAGCAGAACAAAACTTGTCATAGCAAGACTCCTTGGGTTTCTGACAGGGCATGAAAAATGTTGTGCAAATCCCTTGAATGGCTGCAAAGTTACTAAAGTGCAAAAATTGGGGTTTAACATTAAACAGCCTGCTCAATCCTAACTATATTGGTGCGACCATGCCACTATAATATATATTTATATGGAATTTTCTTTGAGGTAACTTAAATATTATTATTATTCAGCGTATCATTGTTCCCTTGCAATGAGTAGCTAAGCAAAGTCAGACATCCTAAGGAGCAATGACATTAACAGGTCTTCACTAAATAACAATCATATTTTAATCTACCTCATAGAATATCATATGTATACTATAGGATTCTAATAACATATCTACTAGTAAAATAACATTGAAAGCTACTGGTTAAATAACACAGTTTTCAATGTTATTTTACTAGTAGCTATGATGACAGGTAAAAAATAAGTAAGCATGGGGTCATGTTGTTGCATTCAAAAACAGCACGGCACTATACTGCGCTGTCAAAACAGCGACTAAAAATAAAAACACTTGTTTTCTGTGGGGGGCACCACCTAAACCCCTATTAAAGTAACCTCCTGGGGGGCAACTTGGGGGCAGGGTGAAACCTGGGCAAACTGCCCAAAAGACAAAAAAAAAACAATAACTGATTTAATGTGGGATTGGGAATAGAACCCTGACCCAAAGCCACTCCATTCTCTTCCAGCACCAGTGGCTCTACTCCCTGAGCCATGGCAGCTGTTTTGTGGAGCCCCTTCCAGCAGAGCTCTCCAAAAACAGCTACACTGTCATCGCTACCACTCCACACTATTTGTGTCATGTGGCATTGTGTACCCTGTCGCTGTTCTTCTTGTGCGGTTTGCCCTGCAGCATTCTCCATGCAACATATTGAACCAGTACAAAATAAGTAAGTTATAAGCCATGACAAGGTGTGCATTAAAGAACTTTCTAAGGCACAAGGCCAAAGGTTGAGTGCCCTTACACCCCTGGGAAGTGCATTGCAGTCCTTTAATGTCTACCCTGGAGTGACTTATCACACTTATAAAATGGGCCACCATCATAAAATAATTTGTTTGAATTATTCTGACAGGGATTAAAATGTCTTTACTATTTTCAAACAAGTGTACAATACATTAAAACTTTTAAAAACAGAAAAAAGAAGCCCCTATTAATGCATAAATAGCATATTTCAGCAATAGATTAACTAGCACTTTTTAGTAGTAAAAGTATTTATTAGTAGTGTTATTTGAAAATAAAAATAAGCAGTATTTAAAACTTTATTTTCATTACACAACAGTATTGCAGTTTCATTTAAGGCAATATTCTCTGGTCTCATTTTTATGTTGTCTTACGTATGCACAAGCAACTTATTGTGGTAGCTTGGAATAACAGGTTTTGGAGGTGCTGTCGTGTTGTGGCCAGTGGCGTCACTGCTTTTTCAGGCTAGGCACTGTGGCACAAATGAAATAGCACACTGTCTATGACAGCAGTTGAAAAGCATGCCACCAACTTGAAATAATTTTGCCACTGCAATGAGGGAGTGACCCATCATTGCAGGGCGTGCCTTGCCTGCTGAAACATTTCAGTAAACAGGGCAGCAGCTGTCGCCATCTGCCTCTCATAGTCCTCAGCAAGCCAACTTTGGGGGTGGCCAATCCCCCTGTTGGCATGCCCCCTTCCCACTTTGTTTGCCAGTGGGGGAGCCCAATCCCCATTGACATATGTGCCCCTTTCCTGTTTTTGAGTGCTGAGGGGGGTGCCCAATCCCCCTTGGCATCATCCACCCCTCAAACACAGACATGCTTGCTGATGGGAGGCCAAAACCCTGTCAGCTTCAATGCACCCCAATCTGCTAAGGGGGGTACCCAACCCCCCTCGGCATCATCCCCCCAGACACACTTGCTGATGGGGTGCCCAATCCCCCTGTCAGCATGTTTAACCCCCCCCATCATGTTGGCATTTTTCTGGCACCATCCCCATTGTGTGCCACACTGGGAGCCCACCCCAGTGTGGCTAACATGAAACCCCCAAACAAATGGGACACACTGGGAGCCCACACTAGTGTGCCCAACTCCTGTTAAAAAAGGAAACGTCTGCGGTGATTATTTATTTTTTATTAACCTGAAACAAAGAAAATGGTCCCTCGCTATCGGGTCCCCTCCCCCAACCCACACACACTTGTAACTTCAAGAATTTGTAATATTTTCACCAAAATGTCTATCCTGAAAATTTTGTGACAAGATTCCACACAATGACAGTGTTACAAGTGTGCGTTGTGCAGTTTCCACAAATGCTCGTAACTTCAAGAATTTTTATTATTTTCACTCCAGATTTTCAACGTTGCCATTTCTTCACACCTCCTTATGAACAGTACAGCTGCAATTTTTCACGTCCTGCCCAAAATGTGGTTTTGCACATCTGGCACAGAATGGCGTGGTCTCTGTGGGACAACAACATTTGTGATAGATTAACAAAATCACAGTGCCACTGTTCAGGAGCAGAGGTCCCAAATGCTTTCATGAGGTGGGGTCACGAAAAGCCCATGTTGAAAAGTTGGAGTGCAAATACCAACAAATGCCCAGGGAGTTAAGGTTTCTAACCATAACGTCCCACCCTGTAGAGCCTGACCGGTGTCAGGGGTGTGACTTTGGATTGTCGACTGTAATGCTCACATCATTCCACCTCCACCCTGCAGCCACTGACAGGCATCAAGGTGTGTCTTGGACTCTTCAGCCCAAGAGTTCACCCCATTCTCCTATACTGAACCCATCTCAATGTATTTCCTTATGGAATGGGGTGAGCGTAAGGCCCGAGGAGCCCAAGGCACAACGTGATACTTGTCAGAGTCTGCAGGGTAGGGTGTGGTGAAATGGCATGAGCGTTATGGCCTATGACCCAAAGGCACAGCTCAATGCCCGTGAGGTTCTGCAGGATGGTTTGGGGTTTGGCGTCACTTCCATACTTCACTGCCATTCCTATTATGCATCTCTCTAACTCCTGCACTACCAGTGCCAATACCAGCAAGCAAACATTCGGCATTGACAGATGCTTGTATACTATTTGTCATAGCTCGGTAATCGATTGGTTCTGAGCTTTGTCTTGCAATGCTAATGTAGTATTAGTAGTAGTTCCATCACGTAACACGACTACCTATGGTGCACTTAGGGCGACCAGTTTGGTTTGATTATTTGATTTCATTATATACATTATGTTGCACACAAGTGTGTGAGTGAGTGATGGGGTAGTTTACTCATACTTACTAACTGCTGGTTTGTCATCTGTTCAGCAACTTTAGGGATATAAGGAATATACTGATGGGCAATCAAGTCTGAATCCCTGTACATGTATGCCTCTAAAGAATTTGCTTTTCACAACGCATCTAAAAAATTATGCTATCCTGGAATAACAAGTGGTGAGGATAATTTGCTGTAATTTACAGCAGGGAGTCATCAGGAGTTTGCGGTACCATGCTTCCAATGGCGCGTACTTGTAAACTGAGTAAGCTTGAAAGTCAAAAACATGTCTTCAGCAGGTGTTGAGTTTGCTGTTCATGCAGAGATCGAAACGAAATCTGAACAAAGTACAACACCTGTGATATTCTTTTACAGTTTGGGATTTGTGAATGCCATACTTGGAGTCCTGACGAGATTTTATTTGTATACAGTAGCAGTGTCATGCTATAAGCTGCATCCAGAGATAAAAAAAAAGTTCAAAGGTTTATTACAGGCTATAACTCCACTGAGTGAGCTCATTCACAAGGAGGTCCTGGTTTACACAGACAATACCGACTAATCTATACAGACTTGTACAGCCAGGTATAGTAGAAAAAATGCATTAACACATTAGGGATAGGTGTTTCAGGTACATGAAGTCAAGGTTCAGTGGGTGACAACCACTAATTAATACATAGAGGAGTGACTATCTAAACGGGGTAAGACAGATTTTGCAGTGTTCATTCACATGTAGTTCCAGGGAACAACTTTCCGTATGCTGTAGATACAGACAAAAGTGCAAGGTGATTAAGTGCAGTAGGAATTTTATAGCAAGACAAAAGGAGGGAGCTGTTCATTGGTTAGCGCTACATTGATGTAGTATGCCAATGTGTGATATAAGGAGGGGAAGTATTGTAATTTATCCGTCATGAGGAAGATGTGGGGTCACTGGCGGCTGAGACACTGCACTAGGTGCTCCATTTACAATGGATCCTGCTTCAGTGCCTAAGAGGAATCAAATGCCAGACCCACAGGGGTGGTGTGGGACATTGGAACTGCTTAGGCTGTGGATTGAATGAAAAAGTGGCTATAAATAAAATATTGCATGCTGCCGAGTCCGCTTTGCATTGCTGCAAGGTTTACTCCGTGTTTCTGATGGCGCTATACATTTTGACCCTTGCTCGTGTATAGGTTAGCCTTGGTCTGTTGGTTACAGTCAGATGTAGTCTTTGCGTTCTCTCCTCCGTTTCATTTGAAATAGTATGCCTTTGTGTCAGTGTTGCTCTACAGAGCATAGGAGCACTCTCACCTCAGGGTCAGGAGGTCATGGGGCTCACAACCAATGCTGACACAGCAGTACATAACTAAGGGGGTGCTGAGGTTCCTGTCCCATTTTTGGTGATTGTCTAGGAAGAAGTAAAATATCCCATGTATTTTTGGGGGGAGAGAGATGTGGTGTTGTAGCCTGGCCAGTGCTTCGGGTGAATGTTTGCTACAGCACTATTTCTACCTCTTTGGACGTGGAAGTGTTTTGAGATATGTTATGTGCAACACTATGTTTAAACTTGGCGGGGATGCTGTAGAGCATTCATCTTTTTACTTCATTATAGTGTGCCTCCCCTGGCCATGATAAAGATCGAACGCCTCCCCCAAAGATGGACATCTATAGAAAAAATACCATACTATTCAGTACTTTGCACCATATACCAGGAATAAAATGCAACCAATGTGAGTTTATTCTCATGTTATTCAGCTTATTGCCCTCCCACACTAGTTTGCACAATAAGAAGCAGTCATCTGTCAGCACAGTGGCAACCAAGCCACTTGTGATGCCAGAGACCTGGGTTCTGGAAAGATCCTTGGCCATCAGAAGAGGGGTTGTCAAGCATCCGAAATGATCAGTGTGCCTCTGCATCAGTGCTGTTGGAGGGTGGGAGTGTCGCTGCCTCTGTTACAGTGCTGCTGCAGGGTGGGCGTCTCATTGCCTGTGCTACAGTGCTGCTGCAGGGTGGGAGTGTCGCTGCCTCTGCTACAGTGCTGCTGCAGGGTGGCAGTGTCGCTGCCTGTGCTACAGTGCTGCTGCAGGGTAGGAGTGTTACCGCCTCTACTACGGTGCTGCTGCAGGGTGGGAGTGTCGCTGCCTCTGCTACAGTGCTGCTGCAGGGTGGCAGTGTCGCTGCCCATGCTACAGTGCTGTTGCAGGGTGGGAGTGTCACTGTCTCTGCTACAGTGCTGCTGCAGGGTGGGAGTGTCGCTGCCTCTACTACAGTGCTGCTGCAGGGTGGGAGTGTCGCTGCCTCTGCTACAGTGCTGCTGCAGGGTGGCAGTGTCACTGCCCGTGCTACAGTGCTGTTGCAGGGTGGGAGTGTCACTGTCTCTGCTACAGTGCTGCTGCAGGGCGGGAGTGTCACTGCCTCTGCTACAGTGCTGTTGCAGGGTGGGAGTTTCGCTGTCTCTGCTACAGTGCTGCTGCAGGGTGGCAATGTCGCTGCCTGTGCTACAGTGCTGTTGCAGGGTGGGAGTGTCTCTCTCTCTGCTACAGTGCTGCTGCAGGGCAGGAGTGTCACTGCCTCTGCTACAGTGCTGTTGCAGGTGGGAGTATCGCTGTCTCTGCTACAGTGCTGCTGCAGGGTGGCAATGTCACTGCCTGTGCTACAGTGCTGTTGCAGGGTGGGAGTGTCGCTGTCTCTGCTACAGTGCTGCTGAAGGGTGGCAATGTCACTGCCTCTGCTACAGTGCTGTTGCAGGGTGGGCGTGTCACTGCCTCTGCTACAGTGCTGTTGCAGGGTGGGAGTGTCGCTGCCTCTGCTACAGTGCTGCTGCAGGGTGGCAATGTCACTGCCTCTGCTACAGTGCTGTTGCAGAGTGGGAGTGTCACTGCCTGTACTACAGTGCTGTTGCAGGGTGGGAGTGTCACTGCCTCTGCTACAGTGCTGCTCCAGGGTGGCAATGTCACTGCCTCTGCTACAGAGCTGTTGCAGGGTGGGAGTGTCGCTGCCTCTGCTACAGTGCTGATGCAGGGTGGCAATGTCACTGCCTCTGCTACAGTGCTGTTGCAGGGTGGGAGTGTCGCTGCCTCTGCTACACTGTCTGGGATTATTTAGTATACTTTTTCTTCCCTGAATTTCAGCCATCCTATCTTTCCCAGCCCCATCACCTGCTGTGCCTTGGACTTACCACCAACCTATACAGTGCCCACTGCCCCCCCCGGCAGAGCCTCCTGGGTTCTCCAGACCCAGGAGGTGTTTAGTAAGGTTATGATTGGCAGTGCAGTGAGCGTTGTGGAGCTAGTGAGGGGAGAGAGAGAGAGAGAGAGAGAGAGAGAGAGAGGGTGGTGGCATCATTTTGCCATGGTCCATGGAGTCTTTTCTTTTCTCTTGTTCCCACCCTGAATGCCTCGTGAGAGAGGACTGAGCAGGCACTTGTTCATTTATTTATTTAGTCAGTCATAGGAATTACAACCCTTTGAGTCACAGACTCATTTACAAAGGCTCTGCATCAGCAGTCATACATTCAGAGACAATACATTAGTGGGACATCACATTTAAAGTATTTACATATAATAGCCAAGGTAGCTGAAAATCTATACATGTAGTAGCTAGGGTATTGATATTATTACAGTGGAACAATTATAGAGCAAGGGCAGCCTCTGGGGCATTGTCGTATAGTAGGAACAGTGATCAATACATTAGTGAGACAACACAGTTTAAGCAAGTATTTACATATAATAGTCTGGGTGGCTGTTGACCTATATATTTTGTAGCTAGGGTATTGGTATTAGTACAGGAGATATAGTTACAGTGTAGGTGCAGCCTCTAGGGCAAATGTGCAGACATCTTAGTCGGGAGGCTTCCAGCCACCTGTTGTCACCCAGATGAAAGTGCTGGAGCACAGCACACTGCCCACTGCCCTGGAGGAGGAGAGCTTCCTTTGAAATGCTCAGTCCCTCCCCCGGGCAGGCCCCAAGTGATTCGAAGTCACTTTTAAATGCAGGTCCTTGTCCTATTTTGAGTGACTCCAGGAGTTTCTGGCTAATCTCAGAATGGAGAGAACCATTGCAAGCCTTTCTAATAAACGTAACAAGTTTAATAGGATATGGGGCTCCTTTCAAACCCTGTACTCTGTACAAGTTTGAGGTATATGTTCATGGTAATACATGATGTAGCTTGGTGGAGGTGATGCTGCGCTTGGGGGTATGGGTGGGTGGGGGTGGGTAGGAGAGGACAAATCAGTAGAATTTTGTCTAGTAATTACTGTTTTTTTATGTCTAATGCCTTGTGGATTCATTCTCTGTATTGTAAACTTTAATAAAAGTTGAATGAAAAAAAAACGCAGGTCCCTGGTGTCGCAAGCTGTATCGCTGTCACTGTACTGACAAGTTGGCAATGCATAAATGATTTTAAAGCAGCAGTATTTGTTAGCTGGCAAATAAAATATCATTGTACAGTTTTTTTATTTTTTTTTTCACTTCCCCTCCAGCCCGGCCTGCCTCCATCCACCAAACACCCCAGTCCCATTACCCTGACATCTACAAGGAAAAAAGAAAATGGTCCCTCGCTGTCGGTGACACCCCTCCCCCAACCCGCACCCACCCTCTGTGCACCCAACCTCCCCACACCCCTCACCCCATACTTACCTCCAGAGGTCAGCGCTGCGATCTTCGGTGGAGCAGGAACACGACTGCATTCTTCAAAGCCGACTGAGAACTGAAGAAATGCCGGTAAGCTGTATAATGGCATAAATTGGGGATTTCAACTTAGGTGGATATCTCAGGCATTTTTTGGAACTGTGGCTCCAAATTTTCAACATGGGGTTCTTGGGACCTCACCTTATGAACACATTCACTGTCATCTCATCATTCTGTCCTGAAAGGTCATTTCGTGGTCACTGTGGTGAATCACCTTTTGGGCCTGATTAACAAAATGACAGTGCCACAGTTCATGAGCTGGGGCCCAAAAAGCCTATGTTGAAAATTTGGTGAAAAAATTCCAAAAAATGACTTACAAGCGTATGTTGTGCAGTTTCCACGCAGGCTCGTAACTTCAACAATTTTTATTATTTTTCACCCCGGATTTTCAACATTGCCATTTTTTCCACCTCCTTATGAACAGTACAGCTATCATTTTTCACATACTGTCCAAAATGTGTTTTCACACATGTGGCGCACAATGGCGCAGTTGCTGTGGGAAATCAATGTTCGGGACAGATTAATAAAATCACAGTACACTGTTCATAAGTGGAGGTCCCAAAATGCCTATGTTTAAAATGTGGTTAAAAACATCCCCCAAATAATTGTGTTACAGGCATGTGTTGTGCAGTTTCTATGTACGCTTGTGACTTCACCAGTTTTTCGTACTTTCACTCTAGATTTTCAACACTGCCACTTTTTACACCTCCTTATGAACAGTATGGCTGTCATTGCTCCTACCTGAAATGTGTTTTCGCACATGTGGCGCACAGTGGCTCGGTCGCTGTGGGAAATCAATGTTTGGGACAGATTAACAAAATCACAGTGACACTCTTCATGAACAGAGGTTCCAAAATGCCCATGTTGAAAATTTGGTTAAAAATCCCCAAAATGACTGAGTTACAGGTGTGCGTTGCACAGTTTCTATGCATGCTTGTGACTTCAATTTTTCATGTTTTCACTCCAGATTTTCAACATTGCTATTTTTTTACACCTCCTCATGAACAGTATAACTGCCACTTTTCACGTGCTGCCCAAAATGTGTTTTCACACCCATGGCACCAAATGGCACAGTTGCTGTGCAAAATCACCTTTCAGATAGCAAACTGATAGTGTCACTGTTCATGAGATGGGGTCACAAAAAGCCCATGTTGAAATATTGGAGTGAAAATACCAAAAAACAATTGGGGTGTTGGGGTTTCCAACCGTAATGCCCCACCATGTAGAGACTGACAGATGTCAATGGTGTGACTTGCGATTGTCAGTTGTAATGCTCGCTCCATTCCACCCCCACCCCTACCCTGCAGCCAGTGACAGGCATCGAGGTGTGCCTTGGACTCTTTGGTCCCAAAGTTCACCCCATTCTCCTATACTGCACCCATCTCAATGTATTTCCTTATGGAATGGGGTGACCGTAAGGCCCGAAGACCCCAAGGCACAACGCAACACTTGTTGGAGTCTGCAGGGTAGGGTAAGGTGCAATGGCATGAGCGTTATCGCCGACAACCCAGAGGTACACCCCAGTGCCTGTCAGTGTCTACAGGGTGGGGGTGGGGTTGGCATCAGTTCAATACTTCACTGCCATTCGTATTATGCATCTCTCCAACTCCTGCACTACCAATGTGAATGCCAGCAAGACAACATTCGGCATTGACAAATGCTTGTTTACTTATATGTCTTAGTCTAGTATTTTATAGGAAAACTGTTATAGGATTAAGGTGAAAGGTTAGTAAGAAGAAAAACATGCTGCTTTGCAGTTCAAATCAATACACGTACTGTCTCTTAATGGAAATGTGTTCAAAACTTTGAACCTGCCAGTGGTTGCCCCTCCCCCCTTTTGTTGGTAGTGGGAGTGATAGATTTCACCTAAAAACATCCTTATATGATTCCAGTGTACATGCTTTTACAAACTTCAGGAATGTATTTGAGCAGTGTGGGCCTTCCTCTGCCTAAGTAACAATTTTCCCACCTTTTCTCTTTGTTTATGAAGTATCATTGCCTACTTTCTTCATCCTGTTTTTTTTTTCTTCCCCACATTAAATATATGGAATATTTATCATGGAATGTTTACTATGGAATACAGAGATTAAAAACTCTGCTCAGTTCCACTGGCAGAATGTTCATCTCCTAACTTACTGCACACACACAACAAAGGCCTTTTCTAGAGCCAGAGACTCAATTATCTCACTGTCAAGGCAAGCAACAGAGATTTCCCTGATGAGCAGATAAAGATAGTAGGGGGATTTTTCATCATCAGCAAAGAAACAGTTGTAATTAAAAAAAACTATAAACAATACTTGATGTTTCTAATTTGTTTATGTGTGTAAGGAGAGTGTGAAGATCAGGGAAACAACATTTAAATAATTTTGTTTTATTTGTTATTTAAGGTGTTTTATTTTTAGTGCCCTGTTAAGGTTTTTACAGTGTAAAGGTAGCAGCCATGTTTGTGATGGAAGATAGTTCTGGTTGTAGGACTGATTGGCTCATTGTGTGATGTGGTTGAGGACCAGGATGACTGTGCATTTATAGAGATTTAATGTACTGTCAGCTGACATCTCTTGGCCAATGAGATTTCTAGTTTTTTTTATTGCCATTTTATAAACAAGCAATAATACCAGACAGGGTGGGCGGTATCAGGCAATACTGGACTGCCCAGGGGCCTTATAGCCCCTGGAAGGTCTGGTATTGCCCAATACTGCCCACCCTGTAGGGTATTATTGTGCTTAGAAAATGAGCGTCTTCATTTTTTTTTTTTAATAATAGTTTATGGCATCTTTTTATATTGGAAATTCTTCATTTTTATTAATACATTTAAAGTTTGTGTAAAGTAGTTCATGTGATGTTGTGTTTATCAGTGGCTGTGACTAGATGGCACTGTTACATTTTGTGATGGACTGTTGGGTTGCATGTCATGCCCTCTCAGCAAGTGTATAAATTGAGCGTCTGCTTCCCCTGAGATTAGCAGTATTTTTTTTTTCTGACCCAGTGTAAATGCCACTGATCAGCAGAGGGAGCAGACTGTGAACTGTGCAACAAGATGTCAGGAGCAAAGAACGAATGATCACCACTGTGTTTGTATCCTTTGATTTCTATTTTTTTGGGGGGGAGGGCAAGTGTTTAAATGCAGTGCAGTGTTCCAGTGCTAACTTTGCTTTAGTTTTTCTGGTTGGTGTCCTCATTCAGCTGTTGCCATCCTAACTGCATTCAGGAAAAACAGAGGTCAAGTAGTGACGGGGGCAGAATGTACCAGGTCTGGCACTAGAGACAGTGATGGGAGCAGGACACAAATTTGATTTTAGAAGGTCATTTAAAAAAAATATCAGTGCTGTATGCTTGGGTTACTCTGAGGTGGCGACGTAGCGAGACGGGCACTGTCATAGTAGCGATTAGCACGCAATATGCTGGTGTAACCCCCCTACAAATGGGGGTTCCTAAAAGCTTTCCCGGAGCTTGCTTAAATGCTCCATGCCTGGCTGGTGTTCGGCGTAAAGCCGCTTAAATTTTGCCAGTGAGCACTTTTAAAGCCTCCATGTACTGTCTCTTTAAGGGCTGCCTGCTTGCAGTCATAATTAGTTGAAATGGGGGAGCTGTGTGGTTCTATGCCCGAGTCCCGCCCGGGCTGCTGAGTAAGCGCTCCATGCTGCCATTGCTAGTTGTGCAGAGGGAGTTCTCTGGAAAGATGTAACCTTTACTGATAATTATTTGGAGCGAGAAAGATATTGTTGTTTTCCTAACCTGTCTTAATTGCAACAAGGACTGTTCTGATCAGTTACCCCATTTTGGTCCTGAACTGCTGAATTGGGCCAATCAATAAGTGAGGACTCTAAAAGGGAGCCTGCTGACCTAGTGATTCTGGGAAGTGAAGTCTGGACCCTGGCACCTTTTCACACCAATGGAGAGAGATTTAAGTGCCTGGTGCCTGCAGCCCACCAATGAGCTCAGGTAGCACCCGAAGTGAGAGTTCTGCTCCAACTGCCAAGGGGCAGAGACGTTGTGGCTGTAGAAGAGGAAGGAGCTCCGGGCTCTTGCGGCGTTGAGTGTTCGTGCAGGAAGCGTGTGAGAGGCCTGAGTCAGCTGTTGCATAGCTGGCTAGCATCAGACTGAATCTGTGAGGTGGCGAGCAGAGGAGGCTGTGTAAAGAGCACAGCTACCTACCAGGCTAACCCTGTAGAGGACTGGAGAATCTGCTTTAATCGCGCCTGGTCTGTCAGGTTGAACAAAGCTGCATCGTTCGGCCTGGTGTGTGCAGTGTCAGAAACTGGGAAAGTGCACCGCAGCTGCCTGGTATGGTACCCCTCTGTTATTTTCCATATAAATGTGTGGAGAAGTGTTTGGAGCACAGGCCCAGCCCTGCAAGTGATGTGAAAGCGCTCTCTTTTCTGGAGTTGTGAGTACTGAATCAGGGTAGCTCCCTGTTTGTTTGTGCCTAGTGAGGACATGATCTTCTGGTTACTTTGCTGGCTATACATACTGAGCCTGCTGGCTTGAGTTGATCTGCTCAGGAATTAAATGTTTGTTTGTGTCAGGGCCCCAACCAGCTGAATCGAGGAACTAGCCATTAGGGCTTGGGTACCCATAGACAGTAATTAATAGATTCGGCCTGTGCACAGAGCCATAGGTAGATTTTCATATACTGTAGTGGTAAGCTAATCAACCTGATTTCCCCCGGTCCTTGTTATCTCCCCTCAAATAAATCAAATTGCTTGTTTTGCAAAAGTACACTGGCTATGCTGTGCATGAATGGTGAAATATTGCCCAATGAATGTGGTGTAACTGTACCTTACTTTCCAGGGGTTCCCTGGAGTGAGCTGACTGGTTCGAGCTGGGGAGTAAGTGTATATGGTAAAGATCACTGAAATTGAACTGTGTGAGCCACTAGTGGGAAGAAAGGGGGGTTGCAGCAACCCAGAGGGCTGTGACCGAGTCAACCTTGACTGTTCTAACCTCGACCTCTGGGTGGAGGTACCTGCCAATGGATCTGGGCCCCTCACCCTGCCACAGTTAGGACAGGCAGGGGTAGTAGCCCTCAGGATAGTGCCCCTTGGGGTTACACTAGTGCTACTATTTTGAACTGAAACAATGTGTTTTTTCTCCACAGCACTTACTACTGATGTGATACCCGCTAATACCTAACACTGAAAAAAGAAGTTTTTCTTTTAAAAAAACAAAATACGGAGGGAATGCGAGCTGAATGGGGGGGCATCCTTCGCTAAACGAGGTGTAAGAAATGGTGGATGCTGATGCTGGAAATTTGGGGTGCTCGTGGATACCCTCAGAAATGGGGCACCCAAAACTGGTGCTTGTTTTAAGTGAGCATTTATCAAAAGTTAATGTACCCACCTGTAGTGCCCGTTAGCCAATGAGAGAGCTCCAAGACTCTTGCCCATTTTTTAAATGTTTTATTCTACAAATGTATTTGATCTTCCATGGCATACTGTACAGCACATATTATAAGGACGTGGTAGTACCACTACAGACAGGGTTACAAATGCTGTTCTTTGTTAACCCCCTATTTTTGTACCTTAATAACGTGGCAGGCACTGGACAGTCCTGTGACAGAGTTGCCTGAAATTTGGGTTTGCAATCTTTTGCCCAGAATTTCTGTATCCTGAGTATTTTGTAAGAATTGGTTAAGTTGTTTAAAAGTTCTAGAGGGTTGAAAAAAAATATATGAAAATGAAGACTTATTTGTGCTTTACTGTTGCTGACAAGCACTTGTCAATGCCAAATGTTTGCACCCTGGAATTGCTGTTGTACCAGTTTTTCAAATTTTTATGTCGAACTTTCAACATAATCTTTTTATGACCGCTCCTTCTGAGCATAAGTGATGTCATTTATAAAACAATGGCTGAAGTGTCATTTTGTGACACAAGTGTTACAACACATTTTGGGCAGGATTTGAGAAATGACAATGGTCACATTCATGAGGCGGTGTCAAAAAATGACTATGCTTAAAAGTTGGGGTCAAAATATTGAAAATTACTACAGTTATGTGCATTCATTGGAATATTGCAATGTATAGTAGAACCACAACTTTGTTGTTTTCTCAAATTTTTACCCCACATTTTCAATATAGCCTTCTTATGACCCCACATAGCCTTCTTATGAGCTCACCTCATGAACAAAGGTGGAGAACATTTTAAAATCCTGCCCAAAAGGTAATTTTGCACCACAAGTGTGAAAACACATTTTGGCCAGGATATGAAAAATGACAGCTGTCACATTCAGGAGGCGCCGTAAAGAAATAGCTATGCTGAAAATTTGGGGTCAAAACATTGAAAATTACCAGTTAGGAGCCTGTATTTGTAAATTTCAATGTAGGCTTGTAACTTTTTTTTAAATATTTTTGCCCCAAAATTTCAACATAGCCTTCTTATGATCCCACCTCATGAGCAAGTGCAAAGAAAATTTTCAAACTCCTGCTTGAAAGGTGGTTTTGTGCAATGACTGCAAAATCACCTTTTGCGACATGAAAACACATTTTGGCCAATATTTGAAAAATGACAGCTGTCACATTCATGAGGTGCTGTGAAGAAATGACTATGCTGAAACTTTGGGATCAAAATATTGAACATTTTCAAAGTTATAAACCTGTATTCGCAAATTTCAATGTAAGCTCATAACTTTGTTGTTTTTTAATATTTTTATGCCAAATTTTCAACATTTTCGCATGACCCCACCTAATGAACAAGAGTGGAGAAAATTGTCAACTCGTGACTGAAAGGTGATGTTGTGCAGCAACCATGAAATCACCTTTGGGGACAGATTTGCATAATTTCACTGCCATTGTTTGTGAGGTTGGGTCCCAAAAAAGGCATGTTGAAAATCTGGAGCAAAAATATTCAAAAATGTCCAAGCTGTACAGCACCACAAAGTTCAAAACCTGATTTTCTCAGTTCATTGTCTGGCTTTGAAGAGTGAAGATATGTCTGAGGTCCAGAGAGGATTACGGCATTGGAGCCTTGGTGGGTAAATAAGGGCCTGAGGGGGTGAAGGGGTGATGGGTGCTGAGTTGGAGGGTCAGGTGAGGGGACTAATGGTGCAACAAATATTGATGGATGATTTTCTTTGTCACAGGGTTTAAAGAAAAATGAGGAGGGATTTTTTTTTATTTCAGATGGCAGCACTGGGGGATTAGATATAAAAAAAGAATTGTGACATGGTGACACTGGGGGATTCAGCACCCCCAGTGTCAGTGTTACATTTGTGGGGAGTTTGGGTGCTGAAAGGGAGGGTTAGATGCAGGGGCAATTACAGGGGCATCAGCAACAGTTTTCTTCCTTACTGGGTGTAATTCCTCAGCAGGCTGATCATCACAGATCAGCTGTGCTTGTTGGGTAGCGTAGATCAAAGGAAAGAACCGGCCTATGATTGCGTTGGCTCTCTCTTTTGAAGTACACAAAGTTTCCACTCAGCAAGCCAGAACAGTGTCCTGATCTGCCTGGCTGATGATTGGTGTGACACTGATAAGCCTCTTGCAGACCACTCTGCATTGGACTGACAGTGTGACACCCCTCAAAACCTCTCTCCTAGCAAGATGTTTGTGGTGCATGCACACTCAGTGAACATAAAAATGGCTGAACGTTCAGGTGAGTTACAGTTCGACACAAAGAGGTGGACCTGAAGGAAAGACTAGCACAAAAGGAAAATGCAGCTGTCTTGTGAGTGTCTTCCACAGTGTTGCACATTTTGTGCTGTTAAAATTTCCAATATGGAATAAGTGCTGAATAATTTACTTTTCTCAGCACCCACATGTTTTGTTCTTTGCTTCAGCTCCACTTGACCTAATGTGGTAGGTCATGCCTTGGACTTGCAACCACAAGCACTACAGCATACAAGTCATGATTTGTATGATGACCCAAGAAGGTGCATTTGGTAGGTGGTTTCCCAGAAAAATATACATTTTTTAAATGATTGAACAAAAAAAGTTATTGTTACATATGAGAAAAATGTTTTTTCAGCCCTCTGTTAATAGTGTTTTTCACGACAACAGCTTCCATTTTTGACACTCAAAAACCATTGACGTGCCATTTTCATGACTTGAAATGTCTCACATTAACAGTTTTGAGCATTCTCTCAGCTGAGCCAACTGTATATTTCAATCATTTTTTATATCATATGTTTACTGATTTTCAGAACAAATAAAATGAAATTGAGTCCCACTCAGCAACCACCAACCCATGCTTCCCCGTTCCCTCACCAAAATAACACCAGTACTGGGGGTGCCCAGAATATTACTATTCAAGAAAGCATTAAAGAGAGAGCTCACCCTTAACACTACCTGCTACTGCTTTAATTGACTCATGCTTATGTTTTCTGGCTCTTCCCATGGAGCTCTGACCCATAATCTGTAAACTACTACTTCCCACAGACTCACTTCTTCTGCCCAATGCTAGCTCACTGGCTCTTGCCTCTGACTGCCTGTACTGGGGAGTGGGCATGTTAGACACAGTGTGCTTTTGTGCCGTGTGTTCTGGATGTGTTATTATTGTCAACTTCGGGGACCCAATGCCCATGTCAGCTCACCTCCACCAGTGTGGGGCACTGGGGAGCCCACCCCTAGTGTCTTGAATAGTTTAAATATAAATTTTTCTATAATCTGAGACTGGGATGCCCACCCCGGTGTTGGATGTCTCCCCTCCCCAAACCCATCATTTTCCTATTAGGTGCCAAAATCGGGGGCCCAATCCCCATGTTGGCAATCACAAGTTCTCCCCCCTTGCAGTGTGGAACAGTGGGGAGCCCACCTCCAGTGTCCTGAAATAGCTTTAATAAATGTCCTTGGTAAAAAAGAAAACTGTCTCTCAATGTCTTTTTTTTAAACCTGAAAAAAAGAAAACAGTCCCTTGTTGTCCCCACTGTCTCCCCCCCATCCCGACCTGCCCACTGAGTGCCCAACACTCCACACACCCTTATCCTATACTTACATCCAGAGGTCCTACGCTGTCATCTTCTGTGGACTCAGACACATCTGCAGTCTTCAAAGATGACCCGTGAACTGAGGAATAAAATTAAGTGCTGTATAATGTATTTCAATGGAGTTTTGAACTTCTGCTCATAACTTTGCCATTTTTGTGACTTTTTCCACCAAATGTTCAACGTGGCCTTTTTGGGACCCCACCTTACCAACACTGCAACTGTCTTCTGTTAATCAGGCTAGGAAGGTGATTTGGTGGTTGCTGCATGAAATTACCTTTCTGGGCTGAATAATGATATTGCACCACTAGTGTTCATGAGGTGGGGTCCCAAAAAGGCAATGTTGAAAATGTGGTAAACAAATTCCTAAAAATGGCCAGGTTATGTGCACCTGATGATATTTTTCTATGCATGCACATAAGTTTGGTAATTTTCAATATTTTGACTCCAAATTTTCAACATAGCCATTTTTTCATACCACCTCATAAACAGTACAGTTGTCATTTTTCACATCCTGTTCACAATGTGTTTTTGCACCTGTGGTATGGAGTGGTGTTTCAGCATGGATTTGAACATTTTCACCGATGGGGTTTGTGAGGTGGGGTCATAGGAAGACTGTGTTGAAAGTTTGGGGTCAAAATATATAAAAAAGAATAATTTACTAAGTGGCTTTGTTTGCAGGGATGTCCGTTGCACCTCTGGGAATCTGTGCTGTGTGCTCCGGCTCCTGATCGGGGGTCAGCCAACTCCTTTATGCAGCTGCATTGGCTGTGACCAGAGTTTGTGATTAATATTAGCAACTGAACTGTTAACTTGCAAGATTAAGGCATCTGAATGTTTTTTGGGCATATGAGTAGGAAACGCGTGTCATCCAATAGCCCTATTTACGCGTGACCTTAACTTGTTTTTAATGGATGTCCCTGTCTCCCTCCTGAAGTTACAGAATATTATCTGTGAGTTCTCCTGTATTTTGGGATACAAGTTATATAATACTAAATCAGAGGTATTAACTCTGAATTCTCTCCGCACTCAGGCACTGTTTACTTCTAGTTCTTATATGTTGGCACCTGAAGGAGTCACATGTTTGGGGATTTGTAGGGCTTTGCCCATAGTTCTGAGTGGCGACAGACAACCATGCCACATCCCCTCAAAGTGGTTAAAACTGCATGTATCCAAGCATCTTTTGGAGACTCTGAATTTTTGTTGGCTACCATACAGCTGCTTTGTTCCCTCCTGTACCTTCTCTGTCTCACCTTACCTCACTGCTGCACAGCTGCCTCTGGGCATCCCTCTTCAGCACCCATTACTGCTGGCTGTCTCCTGTTAAGGGGCCACCTTGCCAATCTTGTCTTCTCCCCTTCTTTTGTCTTTGGGCTTTGCCTTTCAGGGGATCTTGCCCCCTCTCCTAGTCTGACTGCATTTTTAGTTCTACTGCCCTAATTAGAGAGTCAGTGCAGTGCTTGGTTCCAGCCAAGCTCTGCTTTCCTTAGTGCCGCCATCCATTGGGGGAAAAATAGAAAGGCCAAACACTCTACAGGCTAGATAGAAAGTGGACCTCTGCTAGGTCCCAAAGGCTGCCCTGATTTCAATGGCTTCCAATTTTCACCTTATTTATCACAAGAGAGCAGCCACAGAAACAATGGTCAAATAGCCAGTCATGCTGTCCATTCTTTTCAGCAGCATATCTCAGTGTCATCCTGCCTGATTCTAACTGGTTTACATCAACAACCATTGTCACTAACTATTCTTCATGGAATTGGTTGGCGTACATCTGCCATTTGTGTTTCATTCAAAATTTTCAATTTCAGGCATCATTCACTCTTAGGTATAAATCATCAGATCAGTCCATGGTTCAGTTGGCCTCTAGTCCTCCAATCAGTCATTCAGTCCTACTTTTGTTCATGTCTACCTATGTGCTTTCCACCCCATTACCATAAGGTTTCTCCATCTGCCTCCCAGTACTCACCTGCACTTGGACACATGCCAGCCATGACCATAGCACTGCTTGCATGATTCTATGCTCCATAAGTCAACAGGCTCACTCTGCGCTCAAAGAGTCCACATCCTGGGGGGACCTTGACTGGGGTGGAGTACTTCTCTTTTTTGCTTTTCAGAGGAGAATGTCTATGCTCTGGGATAAGCTTTAGACATGCAGTCGGACTCAGTAGCACCTCTTAATGAAGTATTTAAGACTTCAGTTACTGGAGAATGAGGTCTCTAAGTCCTGGGAGGCTCCTTGAGTTGTGCAAACCATGTCAGCAGTACCTTTAAAAGCTATTCCTTCCTCTGAGTGCTAAAAGTTCACCAGATCTTCACCTGCTTCCCTTCCTCTGCCCCTCAAGGGTGAATATTATACAACTATCACAACTCTCTGCTGCCCCGCAAGGGCTCACTCTGTCTAGCCCCTCATGGATTTGACTTCCTCTTTAGGCCTGTCTCAGTTGGAGGCCAAGTAACTACCTTTTAGTGGTCTCTGCTTACCTCCTTCTCACCTTGGTGGTGGTTCTCCTTCGTGTGGAACCTTCTCCAACTGAAGAGCTTGGTTTGTGGCACCCTTACAATTTTCCCCTTAGAGGGATAGAGTAAGTACTCCTCCACAATATATACTCAGGGCATCACAGAATCAACAAGAACAGAGGCAATTCTTGATCTGGTGCTCACAAATGGGGAGCATGTATAGGAAATAATGGTCAGGGAGCCCCTGGGTGGGAGTGACCATTGCACAGTGTGGTTCCAGTTGGATAAGGGCAGGGAAAGCATCCCAACTAAGACCAAAATCTTGGGTTTTAGGAGGGTGAACTTCAGAAAGATGGATGAATTGCTAAGGAGCTACCTTGTAGGCATCAGAGCAGATATGGGGTTGGACCAAAGGTGGTGCATCATTAAGGAAGGAATACTAGTTGCCACAGAGGAGTGGGTTAGGCTCTGGGGAGGAACACAAGGGCCAACGTGCCCTGCTGGTTCAGTTCTGGGGTCGCTTAGACAGTAAGGGAAAAAAGTTAGCCTATAGAAAATTGAGGGAGACCCAATGAGAGGTGGATAGGGAAAATTTACTAAGGTTGGCTAGTGAGACAAGCAAGGAAGTTTGATGAGCTAAGGCACAGAAGAAGCTGCAGATAGTTGAAGGAATTAAGAAGGGGAGAAGGCCTTCTTTCACTATATACTGTAAGTGAGAAAAGGGACAAGAATGGGATTGTTTGGCTTAAGAAAAGTTAAGAGTGGGTGGAGGAAAACGGGGGAAAAGCAGAGATACTAAATTAATATTCTGTCCCATCTTCACCAGGAAGAAGGAGAGACCATCGCCTTCAGGATGGAGAAGAGAAGTGGGGGGAGGGGGGACACACAGATGTAGTGATAGAGGAGGATAGAGCCAGGAAGTGGCTGCTAGCATTGAAGGTGGACAAATCATCATGCCCGGACAGAGTACATCCAAGGGTACTAAGGGAACTGACTGAGGAACTGGCAGGGCCACTAGCAGGCCTATTTAATAGTTCACTAGAGTCAGACATGGTTACCACAGGACTGGAGAACAGCACATGTAGTGCCTCTGCACAAAAGTGGTCCCAAGGATGACCCAGGGAATTATAGACCAGTCAGTCTGACTGCAATCATGTGCAAGCTCTAGGAGACCATACTTAAGGAAAGGTTGGTAGAATATCTAGAGGAGCATGGTCTCCAGGATGTAAGGCAGCATGGGTTCACAGTTGAGGGGGGAGCGATTGTGTCAATTGAATCTGATTGACTTCTTTGACTGGGTCACTAAGACACTAGACAGGGGCCAAGCAGTAGACAGCCTCTATCTGGATTTCAGCAAGGCCCTTGACTCTGTGCCCCACAAAAGGTTGATCAGGAAGTTGGCGGATCTCAGCTTTGGGATAAGATGTCCAGATGGGTAGAAACTGGCTGAGGGACAGAACCCAGAGTTTGGTTGTGGGGGAGAGTTATCTGGCACCAGATAGGCCACCAGTGGGGTCCCATAGGGCTCAGTGCTGGGGCTGGTGTTGTTCAATGTCTTCATCACTGACATTAGGGATGGCATTAAGGGCAAAATGTGCCTATTCACGGATGACACCAAGCTCTGTGGGAGAGTGGATACAGCAGAAGGGATACAGGACCTACAGAATGATCTGGAAAAGCTGGGGAGGTGGTCTAGGATCTGGCAGCTTGGTTTCAATGCCATAAAATGCACTACCTGGGTGGAGTCCAAGTATCTGCATCAGAGGAGGAGAAGGATCTGGGAGTGATGATCACTAGTGACCTGAAGCACTCCACACAGTGCAAGAAAGCAGCAGAAAAGGCAAGCAGGATGTTGGGATGCATAGCTGGAGGATCAGTTGTAGTAGGAGGATAGAGGAGGTAATACTACCCTCGTACAGGTCACTGGTGAGGCCACATCCAATAGGGGAGGGATACAAAGATGATAGCGAGTCAGCGGGGTAAGGCATACGAGGAGAGGTTGAGGGCACTGAACATGTACTCCCTGGAGGAAAGAAGAGAGAGAGGGGACATTATCGGGACCATCAAGTACTTGAAAGGGATAAATAAGGTGGATAAGGAGGGTCTCTTTAAGCTGAGTGACAACCATAATACAGTACTGGGTCAAAAATGTGCATGTAAGACAGCGCTGTATTAACTGCGCTGTATAGACAGTGTCTGTATGTACAGAGATGGGGGTAGAACAGCAGTACTAACATACTAACATACTAAAATGCCAGCGGAATGGGCCCTAATGGTCTTTGGTTCAGTTCGCTTGGTAGTCCCCACCCTGGGAGCTGACCTTGCTGCCCCTTTCTTTTCTGGCTTCTCCTTCTCAGTTCCGGATATTCTTGCTGCATTGATTTTGCTTCCAGAACCCTTCCCTGTACCTGTCCCACCCCTCTTGAACCCCTCCACCATCTCTGCCTCGACCAGCCCCAGGGCAGCACATTCCATGGCTCCACCACCCTCTCAGAGAAGTAGCACCTCCTCCTTTTCCCCTGAATCTTCCCCTCCAGCTTCCACCCATGCCTCTAGTTGCCCCCCTCCTTCCCTTGAAGCACCCTGACTGCTCCTCCCTATTTACCCCTTCATGTACCTGAAGACCCTATCATGTCCCCCAGTCCTCTCTCTCTTCCAATGTGTACATATGTAGCTTTTTGAGCCTCTCCCCATAGGTCCTGTCCCCAAGCCCCAAATCATTTTGGTTGCCCTCTGGACCCTCTCCAGGAGTTTAATGTCCCTCTTTAAGTGTGGCCTCCAAAACTACCCGCAGTACTCAAGTGCGGCCTCACCAAACAGTTATACAGAGGAGTATCACTCCTCCTTCTGGAGGTGATCCCGGGCGATGCATCCCAGCATCCTGTTGGCCTTGGCTGCTGCCCTCCTACAAGTCTCCGAGTTGTTCATTTTGACATCCACCACCACCCCAGGTTCCTCTCAGCCATCGAGACTTGTAGCATTTCTCCCCAGGTGGTACACTTGGCCTGGGTTTCTGTCCCCAGGTACAGTACCTTGCATTTCCCTGCATTGAACCTTAGCTTCCACTTTCTAGACCATCTTTCCAGAGTCTCCAGGTCCCCCTGTAGGGCCACCCTCCCCTCCTCCCCATCCATCACTGCCCCCAGTTTTGAGTCATCCGCAAAGAGACTCATCTCATTCCTGATACCTGTCCTTGTGTCAGAGATGTAGGCATTGAACAGGAGGGCCCCAAGGACTGATCCCTGTGGGACCCCACTAATGACCCTCCTTGTGGATGAGACTATCCCACCAGCTACAACCCTCTGGGTCCAGTCCAGGAGCCAATTGCCTATCAATCTGATCATCTGGTTCCCCAGCCCCATTTCTCCCAGCTTATCCAACAGGTCCTCGTGAGGAACAGAGTCAAATGCCTTGCTGAAGTCTAGAAAGAGGATGTCCACTGGTCTACCTAGGTCGAAGGTACTCATCACCCAGTCATAGAACTCCACGAGGTTTGTCTGATACGATTTCCCCAGGACAAATCCGTGCTGCCTATCGTCCAGGCACCCTTACTTTTCAAGGTCCCCCCTAGCCTCTCCTTGACAATGCCCTCCATCACCTTGCCCACCACCGATGTCAGGCTGACAGGCCTGTAGTTCCCTGCCACCTCCCTTGATCCCCCCTTGTGGATAGGCACTATATGCGCCACCTTCCAGTCCTGAGGCACCCATCCTGTCCTCAGAGATGGTGAAAAGCTCCACCAGGGTTTTGCCAGACATCCGTAGTTTCTTCAGCACTCTGGGATGTAATTTATCCAGCCCCGGTGCTTTCTCCATCTTAAGGGACCTGAGGGCTTCCTCACTCTCTGCTGTGATTTCCACTTCCACTACCTCTTCCCCTGCTTAGCCTTTCCCTCCTGCCAGTGATGCCTCCCTCTCCCCAGACCTGCCGATCGGTAAGGGTCCCCCCTCCTCAGTATCACTGTCTCCTCCCATGTATGATGCAGCACCCCCATTTTCCTTGGTGAAAACTGAGGTGAAGTACTCATTTAGTACCTCAGCCTGCTCCTCCGGGTCTTGTGCCCATCTCTCACCTGTTTTAATTCTGCTAATCTGCCCCTTCACCCTTTGTTTTTCCCCAATGTATCTAAAGAACCCCTTGTTCCCTCTCCTAATTTCCCTGGCCAGGTTCTGCTCCTTCCTTGCTTTAGCCACCCTCACCACCCTAGTGGCCCTTCTAGCCATCAGTTCATACTCCCCTCGATCCCTTTCACTCCTTGAGCACTTGAATTGCCTATAGGCTGCCTTCTTTCCCCGCACTACCTCCTGGACCTCCCTGGTCCACCAGCAGGGTTTTCGGTCCCTACCGCATTTTCGACTTACTCTTGCACAGGTGCTGGTAACATCCTGCACCCCTCTCCTGATGATTTCCCACCTACTGTCAGTGTCCATGTCTGACCCAATCACATCCAAATGCTCCAAAAGGATCCTTCTCATTTCCTTAAAATCCGCCCCCCTGAAGTCAGTTACCTCTGTCTTTGTGCAGCCTGCTACCCCTCCTAGGTACAGGCAGAACCAGACCGTGGCATGGTCACTCCCCGCCAATGGGTTCCTTACCTCCAGGCCCCCAATCTGGTCACTGTCTGCCAGGACCACAGCCAGTACCCGTGCCTCCCTGGTCAGTTCCCCCACCTGCTGAGTTAGGAACGCGTCTTGAAAGACATCCAACAACCTCTGTTCCCTAGCCACCGAGGATGTCATAGTCTCCCAGTCTGTTCCTGGCATGTTTAAGTCCCCCTACACCACCACCCTTCCCATGCCCAATCAGCAATGTCTCCCAACATCTGCCACCAGACTCTCCTCCAGCTCCTCTGCCAGCGCAGGGGGTCTATACACCACTCCTATTTTTACTCTCTTGCCCCCCCCTTGTTATCAAGGTGACCCAAATCACCTCCACAGTTCCCTCTGCCTCCTCTACTCCCCCTATGCCAATGCAGTTTTTGACTATCGTTGCTACCCCTCCTCCGCTTCCCTTCCCCTGTCCTTCCTGAACATAGTGTAACCCTCCAGGTTCAGGTCCCAGTCGTGTCCTGCGGTGGCCCAGGTCTCAGTGACTGCTACCACATCCACTGCTCCCTCAGTTAGCATCACCTGGAGCTCAGGCATTTTATTGCCCAAGCTCCTGGCATTTAGCAGGACTACCTTCCACCCTTTCCCTATACTTCTATTTCCCCTAGGGTAGGGAAATAACACTGCCCCATCACTGCCATGCTGGACTGAAGAGTGGAGAAGCTGCCGTGTCTTTGTTGTCTGGTCAAGCTGCTCCTGTGGTAAAGTTGCTACAGCACTAGCACTCTGCACATTCGGGAGTTATGGGACCACGGTTTGGTACCCCACTCCCCCCGGTCTCCCCTGCTGCAACTTTTTCTGGTGATTTAAAAAAAAAAACAGTTTCTTCCCATCCCCAAAGTCCCCCCCAAGTTAGTTATTTAAGTTCCAGGGATGTGTGGGGGTGAAGCCCCCTGCAATGAAATGCAAATACCCATTGTTTCCAATGGGTGCGTTGTTCATGACAGGTCTGTTTTGCCTGACTCTGTTTGTGGTCAGCACTGTATAGCTGCAGCGTTTTTAGTTGTGCTGTTTTTTCCTGTGGCAAATGACCCTGTGCCCCATAACATGGGGAGGCGGGAGGTTTTGGAGAGAGATCAGGAAGCACTTCTTCACCGCAAGGGTGGTGGACACTTGGAATGTGCTGCTAGAAGAGGTGGTCTTGTTGAAGACAGTGGGCAGCTTCAGAGAGGCTGGGATAGGATAGGGGAAGGTAAGGATCATGGGTAGGGAGGATGGGAGGAGTGGGGAGGGAGGGCAGGGACAGTAGCTCAAGCTGTGGACACTGCAATATGAGCAGACCAGATAGACTAAATTACCTTCTTCGGGCTGGCTTCTTCATATGTTTGTATGTTCATATGTTTGTATATCATCACCTGAACTGGATTTCTAAATTGCAGCAGTTGAGCCATTGCTGATTCTATCCCTAACCTGGAGAGAAGGGCACAAAGGCCTTGGATCCACCAAGATCTCCTCCTTATATGATGTTTCTCCTCTCTTCAGTGCTAAAAGTCATATAAGTTAGATAGTCTCCACAGGAACTGGAGTAGGTTGGTTGAGCTCCTGGGAGCAGGTCTCAGTGTGGCTGTGTCTCCACTCCTTAGGGAACATTGTGCTCATCTGTATTCCATTGCACCCTTGGGCCTTCTTCCATAAGGTGTCTTTGGTCTGGGGACTCCCACTATGCAACACCTCTGAGGGTTTGGAACCCTTAGTTAGGGATCCACATCCCTGTAACTCACTGACAGAGTGGTAGTCTCCATAGCAGGGACAGAGAGAGACAGCGTAATGCAAAGTTCATAGTTGCACAAGCACCGCATTCGACTCAGTCTCATTCAATTCTAAACCTACCGAAGAGCCCGATGACCCTCTGAATCAGGAAAAAAGCCAACATCTCAGAAACATTTAAAGAGTCAGGCTGAATAAGACACGAGGTACAGCCAGTCATTCTATTTCTGTAACCCTTGTGACCAGCAGCCATTGTAGATTAAATGCTAACAGGGACAGTATTGTAGAAATCAAGGTGGGAAACCATCTGGGGACCAGGGATCATCGTACAGTGTGGTTCAACATAAGAATCAAGTGTGCAGATTGCTGAAGTCAGCCTGCAATTTACTGAACATTGTGTCCAGGTTAGTGTTGCTGCAGTAGACCGCCGTGTCATCAGCGTGAAGGACTAGTTGGCTGGCTTGGCAGATGGAAGGGAGGTTATTGATGAAGAGTGAGAACAGGAGAAGGCCCAGGATGGAGCCCTGGGGTACCCCATATTTTAATTGGGCATTCAGCAGAAAAATGACCGTTGATATTAGTTTTCTGAGATCTGCCAGAGAGATAGCTTCCGACCCATTTGACGATGTTTTTAGATATGTGCAAGCCCATGAGTGTGTCTAGGAGAAGGCAATGGTCGACAAGGTCAAACACCCTGGTCAGGTCCACAAAGACAGAACCTGTGAACTAGCCCTTATTGCTTGCCTTGAGGATATCACTGGTGAACCTGACCAGGGTGGTTACAGTGCTATGTCCAGATCTGAAACCATGCTGGGGAACAGACAGCAAGTTATGGCAGTCAAGGAAGGTGGTGAGCTAGGAATGAGCAACTTTTTCAATGATTTTGGAGAGGGGAGCAAGGAGTGAGATTGGTCGGTAATTCCCTACATCATTCCTTGACCCTGACTTGAACAATGGTCTGACGGTGGCGGTTTTCCAGGTGCTAGGAAAATAGCTGGAGCAGAGTGAGCAGTTTAGTATGTTGGTGATGGGGGATGGGAACGTTTTTCAGATTAAAAAGTTAAACTGAGGTCTCATCTGCCTCTTCTGGTGGTAGTTCAGGTGGATGTTAAAGGTTCCATGGTACTTCTCGAAAAGAGTAGGGGAATTTTATTTAGTATAAAACATAACAATCACAACAGAAAACAGTTGTACAGAAAAATAAA
Source organism: Neoceratodus forsteri (assembly GCA_016271365.2). Taxonomy (NCBI): domain Eukaryota; kingdom Metazoa; phylum Chordata; order Ceratodontiformes; family Ceratodontidae; genus Neoceratodus; species Neoceratodus forsteri. The sequence continues at coordinate 664,458,227 of CM028138.1, forward strand.
CGTAATCTATCAATCAATCAACAATTATTAATATGTATATTTTCTAAGTAAAAAAAAACCTATATCATAAAAAATTAAAAAAATACAGATGTAGAAATGAAAAAATACTGTTAATTCACAGTTATAGCCCCTTTTAGACATTTTAAACATAAAAAGAACTAAGAACAAGCATTTGTCATTGTTGAATGTTGTCTCGCTGGCATTGGCATTAGTAGTGCAGGAGTTAGAGATGCATAATAGGAATGGCAATGAAGTACTGAAGTGACGCCAACCCCACACCCACCCTGCAGAGACTGACAGGCGCTGGGGTGTGCCTGCCATTTAACCTCACCCTACTCTGAAGACAGTGACAAGTGTCTTGGTGTGCTTTGGGGTCTTTGGGCCTTATACTTACCCCATTCCATAAGGAAATACACTGAGATGGGTGTAGTATAGGAGAATGGGCCTCACCCTACCCTGTAGATACTGACAAGTGTCGTGGTGTGCTTTGGGGTCTTTGGGCCTTATACTTACCCCATTCCATAAGGAAATACATTGAGACGGGTGCAGTATAGGAGAATGGGGTGAACTTTAGGGCCAAACACTCCAAGACACACCTCAATGCCTGTCACTGGCTGCAGGGTGGGGGTGGAATGGCATGAGCATTACAGCCAATGATCCCAAGTCACACCCCTGACGTCTGGCAGTTTCTACAGGGTGCGGTGTTACAGTTGGAAACCCTAACGTTGTAGGCGTTTCTTGGTATTTGCACTCCAAATTTTCAACATAGGCTTTTTGTGACCCCACCTCATGAAAAGTGGCATAATCAGTTTGTTAGCTGAAAGGTGGTTTTGCACAGTGGCTATGCCATTTGGTGACACAGGGACGAAAACACATTTGGGCAGGATGTGGAACATGAGAACTGCATTGTTCATGAGAAGGCATAAAAAAATGGCAATGTTCAGCCCGGTGGTGCTAAGAGTTGAGGCACTGGACGCCACACCTCGCTCCATGCTGGCGACCCGGGTTCGGGAACGGACTCGGGTAGCTAGAGGTCGGTAGGGAAGGAGAGAGATTGAACATCCGTAGACTGCTCTCCCTCTCCCAGGGAAGGGGGTTCCCAGTCGTCGGCACTCCAGTGACCTCTGGTGGAGACCAGAGGATGGTGCGCTGGCACTGTGAGACAGGGGTGAGCTTGGGGCATGATGCTGGGAAGGAGCGCATGCGGACTCGTGCACGCCCCCTTCAATTTCGGTCATTGCATGCCCCAGCCCACGTCAAGAAAAAGGGAAAGTGTGGTGCTCGGTCACGGTGGCTTGATGGTCATCTGAGGAGCTGGCTGGCCTTGGGTGCACCACTGCCCAGATACTGGATCATGTGTCAGTAGGGAGTAAGGAGGGGCTCCCTGCCGCCCCGCCGCGGGGGTAGATGGTGGTGGGGGCTTCAATGGGGCCAGGACAGAGCCAGATGGTGGCTGGAGACGGGCGGATGCTGGGACGTGAAGAGGCAGACCAAGAGCCACAAGGTAAAAAGTACTAACTAAAAAAAAAAGGCAACGTTGAAAATCTGGAGTGAAAATATGAAAAATTGGTGAAGTCATTAGCATGCATAGAAACTGCGCAACACACGTCCGTAACCCAATTATTTTTTGGATTTTTTAGCCACATTTTCAACATAGGCATTTTGGGACCTCCCATCATGAACAGTGGTGCTGTGATTTTGTTAATCTGTCCCAAAAGTTGATTTCCCACAGAGACCAAGCCATTGTGTGCCACAGGTGCGGAAACACATTTTGGGCAGGCTGTGAAAAATGACAGCTGTACTGTTCATAAGGAGGTGTGAAAAAATGCCAGTGTTGAAAATCTGGCATGAAAATATTGCAAATATGCGACGTTACAAGGGTACGTGGAAACTGTGCAACGCATGCTTGTAACACAGTCATTTTATCGACTTTCATCACCAAATATTCAACATAGGCATTTTAGGACCTCTGCTCATGAACAGTGTCACCGTCATTTTCTGAAACTGTCCTGAAAACTGATTTTGCACAGTGACCGCACTATTCTGCGCCAGACATGCGAAAACACATTTTGGCCAGGATATGTAAAATGATAGCTGTACTGTTCATAAGGAGGTGTGGAAAAATGGCAATTTTGAAAATCTGGAGTGAAAATATTACAAATTCATGAAGTTACAAGTGTGTGTGGAAACAGCGCAATGCACACTCATAAAACAGCCATTATTTGGATTTTTTCACCAAATTTGTAACATAGGCTTTTTGAGAGCCCTCCCTCATGAACTGTAGCACTGTCATTTTGTTACTCGGTCCCGAAAGGTGATTCCGCGCAGTGACCGTGAAATCACCTTTCGGGACTGAATAACACCATGACAGTGACCGAATTCATGAGTAGGGGCCCCAATAAACCCATGTTGAAAATTTGGTGCACAAATTCCAAAAAATGCCCCAGATATGCACCAAAGTTGAAAACCCTATTTATGCCATTATACAGCTTACCAGCATTTCTTCAGTTCGCGTTGGCTTTGAAGAGTGCAGATGTGTTCTCAGTCCACTGAAGATAATTGCACCGGACTGGAGGTGGTATGGGGTGAGAGGGGTGGGAGGGTGGGTGCAGGTTGGGGCAGGGAGCTGGACAGACTACAGAGACCGCTTTTCTTCTTTACAGGTTCAAAAAAACATTGCAGGACATTTTGTTTTTACAGGGCATTTGGCATGCTGGGGTGGGCTCCCCAGCATGCCAGCTGAGTGTTTGGGGTGCTAGTCGGCAGGGATTGGGCACCCCGCCAGCACATACTGAAGGGGGCAAGAGCTGAGATTGGGCACCCCCCTCGGCACATAACAAATGTGGGGGTGCATTATGCCAACGGGGAGTGGGCTGCCCTGTTGCCACATAAACTGGGTCAGAGCATGCTGACAGGGGGATTGGTCACCCCCAAAGTTGGCATTTTGGCAGGCAGTGTGCCGCCATGTTTACTCTGTTTCACCAGGGAAGGCACATCGGGAGGTGCCGCTTTGTATGATGAGCTTTGCTCTCATTGCAGCGGACCTTTCCTTAGATGTGCTTGCCACATTATGTATTCCTGGTGTGGCGCCTGCATGCTGGCTTATTGGGGAATGAGGGACGCACCTACTGATGCGTGCCCTGCAATAGCCCAGTTGTGACCGCGCCTCCAAATCTGCTACTAATGCAGTATGTTGGCTGGTACGCAAGTGTGAGCCAACATAAAAAACAACATAAACTAAGGTGTTAAACTGAAATACCTCTCATCATATTGAACCCAAAGGAAAATCCTTCTTGACCCCCCACTTCAGATAACCCTCCAAGCCACTTCCTTATTTAAAATAATCGCCTTCTAATTTTGTACTCTTAGAATAACAATCAATCTATTGTGCCATGTTCTAGAAAAACATCTAGTTATGTCAGTCAATCCTGCACCGCAAGGCATCAGCCCTCACTTTTGGTAATCTCTTTTAATCTGATGTTTTACACAATCTATTTATTTAGTTAGTTAGTTAGTTAGTTAGTTAGTAGTTAGTTAGTGTCTGTTGACCGGGTAAGTGCACTAGACTAATTCTGCTTATTTTCAGGCACGACCTAAGGGAAGGGGATACAGATGACTGCCAACTGACCCTGAACCAGATTAAGCTGTTGGTGGCATTTTTAGTGAATGGGGAAATTTGGCCAGGGCACCAGGGAAATTCCCCTACCCTTCCTGAGAAGTGCCATGGGTTCGTTAACATCCACCTGAACTACCACCAGAACAGGCAGCGAGAACGTCGGTTTAACAGCTCATCCAAAAGACGGAGTGTTTTCTATCATTACTGCAAAGGAAAGCCAAGATGTGTTACGTTACTGTGTTATATATTGACATTTTGCCTGCCATTAAGAAAACTTATGCTTTCAAAAATCACATTCAATGTGCTAGGGTGACACTGTTTTAAGCATCCAGTATACTCTCAAAACAGAAATGCTTCATAAGTCTTTAAAACTGGTCACTGCCATCTAGTGGCTAAACCCTGCATTAATCCTTGTGTGCCAGGACAATCAATAAAAAAAAATGCATTTGAATTTCTTCTAGATGAAAAACATTCTTCTTTTGGGCAAAATCTTTTGCCTAAACTCTTGTGTTTCAAATTATCTCTGATTCCCAGCCTGCCATGACAACTCAACCATAAGACATCCCATGTTTTAACTGGAATTCTTTTATCATTAAGAACAGACAGAACTTTCGGGTATTTTGACGGAAAACAATCTGGGAACTCCACAATGTGGGGCATGTTGTGTTGTCATAACCTGAGAATGCATTTGTTTTCTAGTGGAAGTAATAAAACCATTGTTGCACAGTCTCCATCGTCTAATCTTTCGCAACGAAGCCTCAGCATATTCAGGCACATTCAACGTTCCTAGTATGTTTGGTGCAAATATTTCCCATTTTGAACAATATGACTGGAATAGAAATACAGTACATTATTCCCAAGGGGTCCATTCTTCACCTCAAATCTCTTTCACGGTAGAAACCCCCCAAAAAAGAATAAAAAAAACTAGAGGATTCACCATCCCCAACCCTTCACATTTCAATGGTCAGTGTGTACACTCCCGCCTCACAGGAGTAAGCCTGCTGCCCCACAACATCTGGAAGGAACAACTTCGCAACCTAGTTTCTAAACTCACAGGCAGTGGGTACACAAAGCTTAGATGCATAAAAATAAGAAGTAAAAATGTTTTTATGATCAATACTCTTCTGTTTTGGAACTTTCCAATTCTTCCATATCTGTACCTTAGATTCACATAATACCACTTTCTTTTCCCAGTTTAATAATTGAAGGTTTCCACCACCAAACTATATTCCCAACACCGAAATTTTGCAGGGAGCAATCGCAATACCTAAAAAATCTGCCATCTGCCCTGGACCGTCAGGTGGACCAATACATAACACCTGACTCGTCTCTTTATTTATTTGGGTACCTGACCAATGGGAATACCATGCTGAAGTATGCAAAACTTCCTGTCCTGCGTCTGTTGATTGTACAAAAAAACAGAGATCATCAGCATAGACTGCCATTTTCTGTGCTACCAACCCATAACTTGATGAAAGACCTTTAATGGTAGTTATTAGTTAATATTTTTCTACTCAGAGGGTCCAATCCATAAGTATATAAAAGGGGACTGACTGCGCACCCTGTCGCACTCCCACTTTCATAGATACTGGTTCCTCCATTAAATTATTGGCATAAGGTGCTAGTCTGGGTCCCTGATACAGATGTTTAAGCCAAATCAACATATTTCCACAAACACCATAGTGCTGTAATACCTTAAATAAATAATCACGTGAAACCTTGTCAAATGCCTTTGCCTGGTCAATCACCAACAAAAGCCTTGGACGTGATTCTGTCTACTGTACTCGAAAACATCTCTTACAAATGTAAGACTGGATGTAATACTACACTCTGGAATCAAACAGGATTGTGCAGGATGTAATAATATCATACTTATCCTCTGGTGCTGGAATCATAACATTTTTGACAACATGTTATAGTCGGAATTGAGCAAATGGATAGGCTTCCAGTTGCTCAGCAATTGTCTGTTACCCTTCTTATATAGAACAATCACAATAGCTTCACTAAAACTGGCATCATCCAGTAATCCTTTCAACATTTCATTACACATTTCACATAAAGGCTCAGCTAAATTTGATGAGAATTTTTTATAAAAAAACACTTGGTAGCCCATCCGGGCCTGGGGTTGAGCAATCTTTTAAAGAAATTGATAGCCCTTTCTACTTCTTGAATGGATATGTGACCATTCACCTCGGTTTGAGCTTCGTCTATCTGGGGCAATTGTAACTAAGACAGTTCTGAAAGTGGATAATCAGTATTGCATGCAGTACTAAATGAGGCTACTAAATGTTGTTGGACTACCTGTAAGATGTCCAAATCCCGGGTTTGTATATTTCCTGATCTGTTCTGTAAACACGTCATCAAAGTAGTATCCAATCTTTGTTTACATGCTGCAAAGGGGTCTCAACTTGGTTGGCTGGTTGTACCATATTTAATTTCAGCCTCTAAAGATGCTGCTCTGTCATATTGCCATTTAAACATGTGTTCCTTAAGTTCTTTTGTCTGGGCAAATTTTATTTCACCCATCCTAGATGTATAAGTAAACTTTTTATATCTATTTTAGTATCCACCCACCACTGCCAATAGCTGTCATACATCTCTAATACCATTTTCCTGACATGTATTAAATGCGTCAGCTCCATAACAATTTGTTCCTGGTCTAATACAGCTATATTCATCCTCCATCTTTTGGGGGTGCAGAAAACAGATGTGGAGGAATATTAGCTAAATTTAAAGTACAATCCAGAATCACGAGATCTGAGCATGCACATGGCAAGCTCTTAAAGTATTGTGGGAGTAGGAATCCAGAACAAAATATTTAATCTATGCCTGTGGCAAATCTATTTCTAAAATACGTATAACCCATGTCCTTGTGTGATTTTCTGTATGCAGCCACAAAGATTAGCCATCTGTATGATATTTTGCAAAGCATGTGAATCACTATACATTTTTCATTATACGTTATCCTCAGACTTAATAACTAGGCAACAATTCATATCCCCTCCCCAAATTACACGTCTGGCAGTATACAGATATGGTCTAATGTTTTCAAACAACTCAGTCCTAGCTGTTTTTGTTTGAGGTGCATATGTGTTGATTATCTTTAATGAAAAATACCTACTAGAACAGTCCAAAAGTAATGCCCTTCCAGGGCAAATGTTCACTAATCTATGTAAGGTAAAGTCAGCCCCCCTAAATAAGATGCTTAACCCATCCACTGCATCAGCACCAAAGGTCCAATGTAAAGGACCTCCCATCCAACCCTTGGTAGCCTGGTCACTGTAAAAAAGTGAGTGCGACCTGGTTTCCTGAAGAAAGATGATGTCATGTCTTGTTGAATGAAAAAAAAGACAAAGCCTTCAGTCTTTTCTTATAGTTCTTGACACTGCATACGTTCAAGGAAGCAATTCGAAGGGTGGCCATTATAGAGGGTGGACTGAATTGACTCATCCTGTTTTTTGTTTTCCTTTATCAGGTGTTTTTATTTTTTTTCCTTTCCCTTTCTTAGTTTAAGAGGGCACAGGAGCTGGTTTCTCATCTAAGTCAGAAACCATTTCTGACAACGAAAAAAGAAGAATCAGAATTTATATAGTGCTTTTCATACACAATGTATCCCAAAGTGCTTTACAAGCAATGCTAGACTGGTTGTGAAGTGACTGAACGTGTAGTGGCGGCCATATCGCCAATCAACACCCACACCCAGCCTAGATAATTGCATGAACTGGTTTATGGGAAGGGGAATGTTGGCCAGGACACCGGGAATGTCCCCTTCTCTTTGCAAGGAGTGCCCTGGGTTCTTTTACTTCCACCTGGACACCCTCAAGGACAACACCAGGATGGGCAGAAGGGACCTCGGTTTAATGTCTCATCCGAAGGACGGCACACCCTAGCAGTACAGCACCCCCTAATACTGCACTCAGATGTCAGTGTTTTAGGTGCAAGTTCAATGCTGGTGTGGGACGAGAACCCACAACCTTCTGGTTCAGAGGCAGATGTGTTACCAACTGAGCCACACTGACACCAGAGGACATGTCTGATTCCATATCTGACTCTTGCTCTCTGAACTGAAGAGCCTGAATTGTATTTTTAAGTGGAATCTGGGAGGGTTTGGGTGGGATTTTTTTTTTTGTGGAGGCCCTAGTCACCTGTCTTACCTTAGGTAACTGAAATTCTGAGGGCGGGGCATTGAAGAAGTGTCTGAAACAACGGACTCTGAAGGGGCTACTGTGGTCTCATTATCTACTGCTGGTTCCTGTGAGGGGTCTGGAGGATCTGGAGTATTTTCCTTGGTCTGATGTGTGCCTCCCTGAGAGTTTGGTGCTACTTGAGAAGTGGAACCCGGCCCTGAAGAAGAGGAGGGGTCTGGTCAGGCCTAGCCTGCTTTTGTTCAGTATATGGCCACAGACAGTCTGATGTCCCCGAATTCCCTCAAACTGTATTAACATGATTCTCTTGATTAAGACCATCAGCTCTATTCTTTCCTGCCCACGGGCATTGATGGTACGCATGCCCAACTTCCTCACACAGGTTACATTTCTACGCATTGGTACATGCCACACTGACATGACCAAAATCCCCACACAGAGCACATTTCAACCTATCACAGGTACAACTCAAATGTGTATGTAAACTACCTTTGTAACAGCTCTTCCGCTGGCCTGCATAAAAGCATACACCCCCTATCATGCCCCCAAAAGAAACTATTAGGATGTGATGTACTTCTGAATTTGTCTGAAACAATTTTATTCAGAATCACACACGCCTGCCCCCGTCCGTATTCCTTCTGTGTCTATTATGGGTATGGGTTGACCCAGAACCGTACACCTTTTCGGTAACCAGAACAAGACATCATTGACATTAACTCCCTCATTTCAGAACACGATGGTTATGATGTTTAATAATGGCTTGTTTGAAGGAAAGGTCATGAAATTAGCCCACAAAGGGGTTGATCTAAGCATGTTATATTTTGTACAGAACCGGATCTAATCCAGAGTGCTGATGAACAGTGACATTGAATGTATCTTCCACAGAAATGTGAATCAGGGCATAGATTTCGGTTGAATGAAATAACATTGTACACTCTGTCAGGGTGCTCCTGTAGGCCCCCATGGTACCTCAGTCATACTGCGTTCTTTCTAGTAGCTTGGGTGAGCTTATTTCTGAATAATTCAGAAAAGGTCAGGCCCTGTCTTCTTGACCTTTCATGCTCAGTTCATGGAACAGAATCCTCATTGGACTCCTACTGTGTCTGAGCGGCTCCTGTGGTAGTCCCTTGTGAGACTCCAGAATTAATAGGATCTTTCCCTGTGGCAGTGTGCTGCTCTGGTCTAGGAGGTGTAATTAGAGGGATTGTGGTGGGTGTTTCCTGTTTCCCCAAGCCTGCCTGTAACTGAACAGTACAACCTCCAACCAGTGGACTTACCTGGGCATTTGTACTAGTAGAGGGAATCGCATCCTCCATATTTTGAGCTCCAATGGCAACATGTGGAGCCTCTTCATCACCCATGGCAGAGCACTCTCCTTCCTGTGTGGTATGCTCTCCATGTCTGGTTGAATTATCTGCCCCAGTAATCACTTGTACCTCGTCACCCTTCTGCACATTTGACTGGAAAAAATCCAACCATTGGGAGTTGGGCAACCAATGCCCTTCAGCCATTTGCTTACAGCCGGCACTTTCAAGTGCCTCCCCTGGTGTCCAACAAGCAAAGTCTAACAGCCTGTCTATGTTGGCCCTGGTGTCCACTGAACCACTAGTGGAATTAACATTTATGCGACGTGGCTTGTGAAAGGAGCAACCTGCCCACCCACCATTCTTAGTTGCATCGTTACCCATGTCCATGCAGTGCATATCCTCACTCATGCTCTGTTCACGAGTTGCGGCAGTTCACCGCTCCAAAACCAGTGCTTCTGACCTCCCTCTAGCAGCATCACCCACTGCAACCTGTCTGGATTCTGTTCCCCCAAGCTGTCTCACCAAAACCTCAGGCAATGTATCAGCAAATTAGGTAACACTCTCCTTAACACATCCCTTGAGTGACCTGCCATCTCCTCGCTCAGCTCTGTCTTTTGCTCATCAGGAATCAGGTTAGACCTCATGTCCACATGCAGTGTATCCATCTCCTCATCCATAACAGTTTTACCAGCTCGGTGAAATGTCTCCTCCATCTATTCCTCCTCTGACTGTGACCCGGCCATCTTTGACAGGAAGTCTACAGCACCCCCTGCCAAGAGTGGGGGATTTTATTGAGGGAAAGAAATCTCACAAAAAGTACATCACAAATAATACAGAAAACCCTCCAAACCAGTGACACCTACGGAAGCATTAAAACATAATGACAACAGGAAAAAAACCAAAATATCAACACAAGAACAGCCATATACAACAGTAACATTAATATCATGACCATCCCTTCACATGATAAAGAAAGTACATAAATACAGCACACACCTTGATACTTCAAATGTCCAAAAGGAAAACAGAAGCCAAACAAAAACAAACTTTGTTATAGAACGGTTAATAGCTACATACCGCACGTTACCAAGAGCTTTCTACCCCTTCCTTAAGACAGGTAAACTAAGTGAGCATAAGCCTTTGCATCACATCAATTCATGTGACAGGTGTGTCTGAATCTGTGATCCAAGGCATATTTCTCCAGACCTGAAGCAGCAATCTAGAATGCATTTTTATGTTTGCTTGCACTCATGTGCAAGAAACATAGTGCCATCATGCGAGTTTTCTAGAGGTGTGTCAGCCTCTTCCAATTCAGTCAGTGTGTTTGCAGGCACGGTTGCAGTTCACCAATCACTGCTCCAGCTGTCTATGACAGCTGAAAATGCAGTGGCATACACTTGAAAGGGAGCGCTCCGCTTCACTGAGCAGAGCTCCCCCCCAACACGCACGCACGCATATTGCGTGCTGACGCGCCCCCCCACGCACATACAGTATAGCTGATGTAAGTGCCCATACCCCTGTCAGCTTCTGCCCCCAAAACAGCAGTTACAGCTGCCACGCTGGGAGCCCACCCAGTGTGGCACAACGCTGGTACGACGACGGGTGCCCAATCCCTGTTGGCTCCAGCCTCCAAACAGTTTTGATAGCTGCCACGCTGGGAGCCCACCCCAGCATGGCACTAGTCCAGAGTAGCCAACGGGTGCCTAGTCCCCTGTTGGCTCCAGCTCCCCAAACATCCTTTCCAGCTGCCACGCTGGGAGCCCACCCCAGCTTGGCAAACGTCCTGCGTCGTCTTAACAATTAAAAAAAAAAAAGCTGTAAATAAAAAAAATGGTCTTGCAGTCTCCCTGCCACCACCCGCACCCACCCACTGCGCACCCTGCCTCCCCATACCCATCTCACCCCATACTTACCTCCGAACTCCGGCGCGACGATCTTCGGTGGACCGGGAACACATCTGCACTCTTCAAAGCCGACCGCGAACTGAGGAAATGCCGTAAGCTGTATATAGAGAATAGTGATGGGAGTAGATATGAGAATTTAATGGCACCGAGGTGGGATGCTACATAAACCCTGAGGGCAAAGCCCGAGGGGTTTATCAAAGCATCCCACACCGAGGGTGCTCATTAAATTCTCATAGAGCACACACTCCCCCGTTTTTTATTTTATATAATTTGCTGGAGAGCAATTTTTCCCAGCCCTAGTGCTGTGACCCCCCCACACACACACACACAAACACACTCATTCTCTCTCTCTCTCGCCACACACACACACACACACATATACACTTTCTCTCCCTCTGTCCTTCTCAAGAAATCCCCATGGCAGCTTTACTGTAGTTCTCTGGGGCACCAAATGCAGCAGCTTCCTTTCTCCCCCCCCCAGCTCCCACTCTAAATTCCCCAGCTCAGCTGTGCAGCAGTCCCCAGTCCCTCTCCCTCTTGCCCCACATCACCCTCCAACTCGCTGTACTCTCAGATTCTAAAAATATTTTTTTTTCAATTTGAGAGCTAAAACCGCGATTCCGATTACGCTCGAGCTTACCTGTGTCAGCCACAGAATCATTCCCACCAATGGTGTGTGTCGCCCAAAGCTAGCGAACTGCAGGATCAACCAGATACTTTAAAAAAATATAATGGTACTATTTAAAGTAGGAGCAACAAAATAAATAAAAACAATGATTAGGTGAAGATGTAACCATGGCGGCTCCTCGCTAACTAAGATATGGAGCCGCCATGTTTTCAGAACTGTTTAGCCCGCCCACACAGAAAATAGGAGCCAATGAGGGAACGCTCCCTTTTGATAGACAGAGTGCGTGAATGCCATAATAACCAACTGGTTATTACGGCAAATATCAACTCGGTGATCCAATTGAAACAAGCATTTGTCAATGCCGAATGTTTGCTTGCTGGCATTGGTAGTGGTAGTGTAGAAGTTACAGAGCTGCGTAATAGGAATGGCAGTGAAGTATTGAACTGAAGCCAACCCCACCACCACCCTGCAGAGAGTGACAGGCATTGGGGTGTGCATTTGGGTCGTCAGGCATAACGGCCACACCATTTCACCACACCCCACCCTGCAGACACTGACAAGTGTCACGGTGTTCCTTGGGGTCTCTGGCTCTTATGCGCACCCCATTTCATTAGGAAATACAATGAGATGGGTGCGATATAGGAGAATGGAGTGAACTTTGGGGCAGAAGAGTCTAAGGCATACCTCAGTGCCTCTCACTGGTTGCAGGGGGTGGAATGGTATGAGCATTACAGGCAAGAATCCCAAGTCACACCCCTGATGCCTGTCATTCTCTACAGGGTTGGGCGTTATGGTCGGAAACCCTAATTCCTCAGGCATTCGTTGGTATTTTCACTCCAAATTTTCAACATGTTTTTTTTGTGACCCCACCCTCATGTGCAGGGGAATATCAGTTTGTTAGCCAAAGCTGCTTATGCACAGCAACTACGGCATTTAGCACCACAGGTGCAAAAACATTCGAACAGGATGTAAAAATGACAGCTGTACTGTTCATGGGAGGTGTAAAATGGCAATGTTGCAAATCTGCAGTAAAAATATTTAAAAATGGTGAAGTCATTGCGACATAGAAACTGTGCAACGACACCCTGTAATATAATTAGGGTTGGGATTTTACATCAGATTGTCAACTCAGGCATTTTGGTGCCTCCGATCATGAACAGTGTCACTGTGATTTTCTTTATCTGTGCCGAACAATGATTTCCCACAGCGACTATGCGTATCTCTGCGCTGAAAGTGTGAAAACACACTTCAGCCATGTTGTGAAAAAATGACAGCTGTACTGTTCATAAGGAAGGTGTGGAAAATGCCACTGGTGAAAATCTGGACTGAAAATATTGAAAATTCGGGAACTTACAAGCGTGCATAGGAACTGCGCAATGCTCACTCATAACACAGTCATTTTATGGACTTTTGTCACCAAATTTTCAACATAGCCATTTTAAGACCTCTGCTCATGAACAGTGTAACTGTGATTTTCTTAATCTGTCCTAAACATTGCTTTCACACATCAACAGCACCATTGTGCGCTACATGTGCGAAAACACATTTTGGGCGACATATGAAAAATGGCAGCTGTACTGTTCATAAGGAAGTGTAATAAAATAGCAATGTTGACAATCTGGGTGAAAATATTGAAAATTCAAGACTTACGAGCCTAGTAGGAACCTGCATAGCAAGCCTCAGTAAAACAGTCATTTTTGATTGCACCAAATTTTCAACATGGGGTTTTGGGACCCTTCTCATGAATGATGTCACTGTCATGGCGTTATTGGGGCCGAAGGATGATTTCGCAGAGACTGCAAAATCACCCTTCAGGCCTAAATAATGCCATGACAGTGATATCGTCACGAAGGGTCCCAAAACCCCATGTTGAAAATTTGGTGCAAAATTCCAAAAATGCCTGAGATATGCAATAAAGTTGAAAACCCCTATCTAGCCCATTATACAGCTTACCGCATTTCCTCAGTTCAGGTCAGCTTTGAAGAGTGCAGACATGTTCCTGGTCCATCGAAAATCTGCCGCGCCAAGCTCCGAAGGTAAGTATGGAGTGAGGGGGTGTGGGAGGCAGGTGCACAGTGGGTGGATGCAGGTTGTGGGAGGGGCTGGGAGATGCACCGTGGGACCCGTTTTATTTTACAGGTAAAAAAAAAGATGAGCGTGGGACGTTTACCACACTGGGTGGGCTTCCAGCAAAGGCCTGAAGGGCGGCTGGGGGGACCGTGGAGCCGGCGGGGTTTGGGCACCCCCGTCGGCCCATATGATCAGTTGCCACGCTGGGGTGGGCTCCCAGCGTGGCACGTATTCGGGGGTGAGGACAGTGGAGCTGACAGGGATTGTGCACCCGTCAGCTATTCTATGAGTTGCCACGCTGGGGTGGGCACCCAGCATGGCATGTGGAAGCTTTGGGGTGGGAAGCGCAGCACAAGTCCGACACGTGATTGGGCACCCGTCGGCTATACGCGTGTGCAGGGGGAGCAGGGCAGCACGCAGTATGCATGCGTTTCTGTGTGTGTGTGTGTGTGTAGTGTGTAGGGGGAGCTGCGCATGAGCAGGCGATATCTTATCGCTGCTCACTGCAGCGTAGCTCCCCCTTTCAACTGTATGCCACTGCATTTTGGAGCTTGTCATAGACAGCTCCAGCATGCATTGGCTTACGGGGGCCGCGCCTGCCAACACACTGACTGAATTGGAAGAGGGGGTGACACACCTCTGAAATCTCGGATGATGGCACTATGTTTCTTGCACAAGCGTGCAAGCAAACATAAAAATTGATCACCAGTAATTATAATGTAATAGATAGGGTTTTTTCAACTTTGCTGTATATCTCGGGAATTTTTTGGAATTTTTGCGCCAAATTTTCAACATGGGGTTTTTGGGACCCCTTCTCGTGAATGCTGTCACTGTCATGGCGTTATTCGGGCCCGAAGGGTGATTTCGCATTCACTGCGCGAAATCACCTTTCGGGACTGATTAATGAAATGACACTGCCAGTGTTTATAAGGTGGGCTCTCAAGAAGCCTATTTTGAAAATTTGGTGGAAAAATTCCAAAAAATGACTATTTTACTAGTGTGCGTTGTGCAGTTCCTACGCACGCTTGTAAGTTCGTGAATTTTCAATATTTTTTTTTATTTTATTTAAACAGCAGTTTGGAAAACCTTTGAGCCATAGGCTCATTTACAAAGATACCTTGTCACTCCAGATTTTCAACATTGCCATTTTACCACACCTTCTTATGAGTAGTACAGCTCTCATTTTTCACATCTCACCCAAAACGTGTTTCCGCCCATGTAGCGCACAATGGCGCAGTCTGTGTGCGACATCAATGTACGGGACAAATTAAGAAAATCACAGTGGCACTGTTCATGAGCAGATGTCTTAAAATGACTATGTTGAAAATTTGGTGAACACATTCCTAAATACGACTGTTTTACGAGCATGCGTTGCGCAGTTCCTACGCATGCTCGTAAGTTCGTGAATTTTTTATATTTTTAATCCAGATTTTCAACATTGCCATTTTACCACACCTCCTTATGAGCAGTACAGCTGTCATTTTTCACATCTCACCCAAAATGTGTTTCTGCCTATGTAGCACACAATGGCGCAGCCGGTGTGCGAAATTAATGTACAAGACACATTAAGACAATCACAGTGACATTGTTTATGAGCAGAGGTCTTAAAATGACTATGTTGAAAATTTGGTGAAAAAATTCCTAAAAATGACTTTTATGAGCCTGCGTTGCAGAGCTCCTACACACGCTCGTAAGTTCGCAAATTTTCAATATTTTCACTCCAGATTTTCAACATTGCCATTTTACCACACCTCCTTATGAGCAGTACAGCTGTCATTTTTCACATCTTGCCCACAACGTGTTTCCGCCCAGGTAGCGCACAATGGCGAAGTCGGTGTGCGAAATCAATGTATGGGACACATTAAGAAAATCACAGTGACACGGTCATGAGCAGAGGTGTTAAAATGTCTATGTTGAAATTTGGTGAAAAATTCCCAAAATGACTGTTTTAGGGCGCCGCGTTGAGCAGTTCTCGCCGCGCTGTAAAGTTTGCGAATTTGTAATATTTGCACACCAGATTTTCAACAGTGCCATTTTACTGCACTTCCTTATGAGCAGTACAGCTACAATTTTTCACATCTCGCCCAAAATTTGTTTCCGCACATGTAGCGCACAATGGTACAGTTGGTGTGCAAAGACAATGTTTGGGACAGATTAAAAAAATCGCAGTGACACTGGTCATGAGCAGAGGTCTTAAAATGGCTATGTTGAAAATTTGGTGACAAAACTCCATAAAATGACTGTGTTACGAGTGAGTATTACGCAGTTTCCACGCACCCTCATAAGTTCATGAATTTGTAATATTTTCAGTCCAGATTTTCACCAGTGACATTTTTCCACACTTCCTTATGACCAATACTGCTGTCATTTTCTACAACATGGACGAAATGTGTTTTCACACTTTCATCACAGAAATGTGTGGTCGCTGTGGGAAATCATTGTTTGGGACAGATGAAGAAAATCACACTGACACTGTTCATGATCGGAGGTCCCAAAATGCCTGTGTTAACAATCTGCTGTAAAAAAATCCCCAAACTAGTTACATTACGGGTGTGCGTTGCACAGTTTCTATGCACGCTCATGACTTCACCAGTTTTGTTAAGATTTTCACACCATATTTTCAACATTGCCATTTTTTACATCTCCCCATGAACAGCACCGCTGTCATTTTTCATATCCTGTTTGGAATGTGTTTTTGCATCTGTGGTGCCAAATGCCATAGTCACTGTGCAAAAGCAGTTTTCGGCTAACAAACTGATATTGCCACTGTTCATGAGGTGGGGGTCACAAAAAAACCATGTTGAAAATTTGGAGTGAAAATACCAACGAATGCCTAAGGCGTTAGGGTTTCTGACCATAACACCCCACCCTGTAGAGAATGACAGGCATCAGGGGTGTGACTTGGGATTCTTGCCTGTAATGCTCATACGATTCCACGCCCACCCACACCCTGCAGCCAGTGAGAGGCATTGAGGTGTGCCTCGGACTCTTCGGGCCCAAACGTTACCCCATTCTCCTATACCGCACCCATCTCACCGTATTTCCTGATGGAATGGGGTGCGCATAAGGGCCAAAGACCCCAAGGCACACTGTGACACTTGTAAGTGTCTGCAGGGTAGGGTGTGGTGAAATGGCGTGATCATTATGCCTCACGACCCAAAAGCACACCCCAATGCCTGTCACTCTCTGCAGGGTGGTGGTGGGGTTGGCTTCAGTTCAATACTTCGCTGCCATTCCTATTATGCAGCTCTGTAACTTCTACACTACCAATGCCAATGCCAGCAAGCAAACATTCGGCATTGACAAATGCTTGTAGTTATATCAGTTATATTGTGACTTCAATTCTCCTGCAATTTTCTGAATAAGTTCCTCCGGAGACATCAGTTTTTGCTGTAAAGCAAATACACATCTACTGTTTCATATAAACCATCTACATACTAAAAGAACCTTAGGCAGTGTATCCGTACGCCATTGGTTTCCTACATTCCTATATGTGCCCCTCATCAAAGCATCCATATTCACAGTTTGAAACCAGGTGGATCCCCATGACGTAGCCAGTGTTTTCCAAAAGGAACTAATATACATGCAGGTGAAAAAAAGGTGCTCTGTTATTTCTAGTTGTTGTATGCATCTAGTCCTGATACAAAAATGCTCGTCTAACTGTTCGTGCTTATGATTTGCCTTGACATTGATCCTGTCATGATGACTCAGCCAATGGAAATCCTTAATCTTGTCTGGTATCCTGGGCGTCTGTAATAAAGCTACTAGGGCCTCCTTTTGCTGGCTTGGGCACCTTGGGAATGTATCTTGTTCTCTAAAATGAGTCACTACTGCCCAGTTATAAACCTCTTTCCTTTGTTTCATTAATAACATCTGACTCATAATTTGCCACCCTTTCAAATAAGCAAAAGTCTCCCTTATATAAGGAGGCACATTTAGGGATCTTTTTAGAGGACCCAAGATTCTCCTGTCCCAAAGCCTGTACCAGGTTTCACAATTGGAATGGGGTAAAGGCACCCAGCTCTGATCCCCAAAAAATAATACAGGCCTAAAATTTGCATACAAAAATATACTATAGTAGAATAAAATAGGGTTCACCATCCCCAGCCCACCCTCCTCCACTGAAAGATAAACTACATTCTTTTTTATGGGGTTCAGTCTACTACCCCAGACTGCTTGGAAATAAATGCTATAAATAGCTGTTTCTAGTTGTCGGGGGTGGGGGTGTAACTAGTGTAAAGGAACACTGGTAACAAAAACGTTTTTATCAGATAAATCCTTTTTAATTTACTTAACTTCCACTTATTCAAACTCTTTACTAAAGCTCTCCCCTGATTCACTCGGGGTTCCCAATTCAACATCCCCATATCACTGGACCCAAAAATGATCCCTAATACCTTTAAGTGACTGGCCAAAAGATTTATCCCCCCCACCTCTACCAGGGATTGGTAAGGAACTGTTCCTGAATGTGTACAATATGTTTCACATATTTGAAGTGCCTCTTTAATTGAAACTTCATCTTCCACTAAGATACTCAGGTCATCAGCATATGCTATAATCTTGTGCTGTAACGGGACTGAATTCAGAATAATACGTTTTAATACAGTGGCATTATTCAATAACCTCAATAAGGGTTCAATGCAAAAAGCATACAATAAGGGGCTTGGGGGCAACCCTGTCGACCCCCACCCCAACTCCCAACATTGGCCCCTTCTATCCCTTTACAAGTGGGGTGACCATAGCCATTCTATAGAGGCATTGCAGCCAACTGATAAACATTGCCAGAATGCCATATTTACCCAGAACTTGCCATAAAAAGGTGTGACTAACCGAGTCAAATGCTTGTTTTTGGTCTAGGGAAAGAATAAGCCCAGCTGCTCTATTTCTGTGACCATTTTCGAATAATTCTTTTAGGAGAATAAGTTGTTCCGTAATGCTTCTATTTGGATTGGCACATGTCTGGGCCCTTGAAATGAGATGTTTAGCCACCAGTAATAATCTGTTATTCAGTATCTTAGCCAACAGCTTAAAATCCATGTTTAAAAGTGAAATTGGTCTCCAATTATCCATATATCATCTATCCCCTTTCTTGAAAATATGAATCAAAATGCCCCTGTCATTCTTAGAGAAGGAGTCCCTGTCTGTAGAATTGTGTTAAACACTATAGCCAATTCTGCTAAAAGATCTGGCCCTATGAATTTATATAGATCTCCCGTTAACCCATCCCCACCATGCCTTGTCTGACCCCAAGGTCCTAATGGCCATATCAACCTCCCGAGGGGAGATATCTTCTAATAAATTTGATGCCTGCTCACTAGACAGCAATTGGGGTTGTAGCATATTAATATAGGTGGCTAGTAAATCCTCCTCAAAGGCTATAGAATCTAGCCGGTCCCTCGTATGTTGAGTAACAATGTTCAGAATATGCTTAGGGTCTGTGCACAAGTTGTTATCTGAATTAAACAAACCATCCATATGTCTATTTTTATTATTAAGGTTACTTACTTCATAGGGACACATCTGGCCTTTCTTTTCCTGTGTACCAAAACAACTATCTGCCCTGGTAACAAGAAGCGCATTTAATTTCCAATAGCCTGGGCCATTAGGGGGCGTACTACCATCACCCAATTGCAGTTGCAGAATCTTATGATCTGAAAATTCTGCCACCAAGGTTGTGGCTCTCGAAATTTGCAAGTGAGATGAAATAAAAAAATAATCTATTGTTGCAGCTAGATTGCCCCTATGAAATGTTGGATCTGCTTTCCCTGATTTTTCAAAATATACATCTTTTAGGTTTGAATTTTGAATTGTTTTAGGTAAAAATGTCATGTCACAGAAGATTGTCCCGGTGACAGTGTTTGTCCCTCTATCCCCGGGTTTCAACCCACAACTGAAATCCCCAACCAGCACTACATTGTGTGCTGAATATAAATAAGGCAGCATGACCTGGAATAACTCAATTCTTGCCACCTTCGTTTGACCTGCATATACATTAATGAGATGAAAAAGCACAGATTGTATTTTAACATCTAGAATTAAAGCACGTCCAGGCACTAGATCCACTCATTTTATCAAATGAACCTCTATGCCTTTAAACAATACAGCCACCCCTGAACATGTCTCTTCCCCAACAGACCAATAGGAGGGGCCAAAGTACCAGAATTTAACTGCACTTTTTAATTCTGGCAGAGTGTGTAACTGAGTGTCCTGGAGAAAAAAAATTCCAGAGAGAAAGGACTTAAGGTGCGAGTACACCACCTGCCTTTTCTGGAAACTTCTGTTACTATTCACATTACTAGAATAGTAGCAAAGCTTAGTCTCCATACACAGGGATACAAGCACATCCTTTCAATACAAAACCATTCATGGGGGCTTCTTTGAAGAAACTCTCGTGGTCCTAACATGTTTAAGTTTAGCAGTATGTTTCTGAGGGGTGGGGGTCCACAGGGTCCTGCAGAGGATCCTCCAATTCTGAACCTGGATGCTGTAATGATGAGACAATTGACGAGCCATCAGTCTCATCCGCAGATCCTACGTCTTCTATTGGCAAGGGGGCAAACCTATTTTTTGTAGGAGTTTCAGAGATCTTAGAAATCTTTGACACAGGTTGTTGCCAATTCTGCTTGCATATAGAAGCCCTTACAATCTTCTCTCTGGGAGGTTGAGGGTCAGGTTGTGGGGGGCATGCCCTCAATTCCTATAGGCAAATCAGCAAGCTCTGTTACATCTGTTTGTAGCTGTGGTGCCCTAAGGGGAAGCTCATCCTGAAGTAATGCAGCCTAGGGGGAGAACCTCCTGGGAAGCCAAACTAGTCACCGATTCAATTGGGGCCTGAGCAGCGGTGTCAGGAGCAACTGAGGACGTGTCCTTGGGCCTAGTTGCTGCTCGTTGAGCACTAGTACACTGCGCCAAAGCTATGGTGACTTTCTGTTCATCCCAATCAGCTTGGTCAACCTGATTATGGGCAGCTGAAGGACAAGAGTGGTACATGTGCCCCTTTAACTCACACAGGTTACAAACTTGATCATTTCAACACAACCCTGAAGTATGACCCAGTTCACTGCAATTCATACACTTTGGTCTGTCACACATACTGCTTAGATGTTCAGTAGCCCCACAATGATAACAGGTCTTCGGATGGCCTGAATAAAACAAAACCCCTCTGTCCTTCCCTAGAAAAAAACTGTGGGGCAAATGAATCAGCCCAGTGTCTGAGGTGTTGAGAATCACTTGAACCCTGTCCAAATATGATCTTCGTCGAAGATAGGCTCTGGGTTCCCCTGGACTGTACAGTTTTGCTTTAGCCAGTATACAGAGTCCATCACACTCACCCCTTCATTTCTGAACAGTACTGTTATCATCCTATGTGCTGGTTTCATTAGAAGTACAATTTCAAAGGGGGACCATAAAGGTGATGATTTCAGAGTACGATATAAGGACCAAAACTTCTGTAAGCTGCTCCCCTGCTTAAAGCTGATATAAAATGGGCTCCTCTGAAACATGTATCAGTGCATACATTTTGGCCTTTCTGATGACTGATTTGCACTTGTTCCTGAGTGCTCTGTAGAGGGAGAGCTGGGCAGGGTCTCTGTGCCTGGTGTAAGTGGCCCGGGCCTTGTCTCTGGTCTTCCTCAATTTAATGATGTCAGATGATACTCATTCATTAACACGTCCCCTAACCCTGATTTTTTTGAGAGAGGTGTATTTGTCACATACACTGTTGTAGATGGTAGAGAATCTGTCAAGGATAGAGTTGAAGATACCTAGTGCAGCAGTGAATGATCAGTCGACTAGGCTGAGATCGTGTGTTATATTTTTGATGGAGTTATTTGTCCAGCGTCTGGAGAAGATGAACGTGTGTGTGTGTGTGTGTGTGTGTGTATGTGGTTTGGGGCACTGGACTGACCATAGACAGTAGGTGGTGCAGTGATCACTGATGTAGTCTGGCAATACTCAGGAGTCAGTGGTGTGGGAGGGGTTGGACACGATGACCCAGTCGATTAACGTCTGAGTCCCCGTCTTATAATTTGACCTTGTGGGTATGGAGATAAGCTGGTGAAGGCCGAGGTTGGCGATGCAGGATTTGGCGATGTTGGCTTTGCTGGAGAGTCAATTTATGTTGAAGTCCCTGAGAAGAACTCACTCCCTGTTAAGAGGGAGGGAGTGTTTGAGGGCAAGCAAGTACTCTAGGTCAGAGGGAGGGGTTCCTGGGAGGAGATAGATGTTGGTGAGAGTGATGGTTTTATTTTGTCTGAGAAATAGGCTAATGGAAGGGTCTCAAGCAGGAAGGAAGGGTGCCAGCGGGGTACCTCAGGGTTTAGTTCTGGGACCAGTCCTCTTTAATGTCCTTATCAGTGATGTGGCAGAGGGGCTGAAGGGGAAGGTCTGCATCTTTGCAGGTGACACCAAGATGTGCAACAGGGTGGACATTCTTGGGTGTGTGTGGAAAGGATGGGCAGAGATCTGAAAAAAATGGAGGACTGACCATGGGTACGGCAGCTGGGTTTTAATGCAAAAAAGTGCAAAATAATGTATTTAGGCCACAGAAATCTGGTGGGGGGGGGGCAGAGTACATAATGGGTGAAGTGATACTGACAATGACCAAGCAGGAAAGAAACTTGGGGATAATCCTATCGGATGACCTAAAGGTGGCCAGGCAGTGTGATAAGGCAGTTGGGAGGGTTGGTGGGATACTGTGGTGTACAGGAAGGGGTTCCACCAGCAGAAAGAAGGAGGTGGTGCTTCCCCTATATAGATTACTGGTAAGACCCCACTTTGACTACTGTGTCCAGTTCTGGAGACCACTTCTGAAGAAGGACATTGACAAAGTGGAGGTGGTTCAAAAGAGGGTTACCACAGTGTTGCAGGGTCTGCATCAAAAGCCTTATGAGGAGAGGCTAAAGGAGCTTAATATAGACTTTGACTTTGACAGCAGATAAGGACCACTTGGCCCACCCAGTCTGCCCATTTCCCTACCTATTTGATAAGCTGCAGATTCTAGTTAACCAACAGCCTACTTCCTGCAACCCCCCACTATAATTGCCTTATGTCTGTCCCATGCATGTTTGAATTCCCCCACTGTTTTAGACCCCACAACCTCCCCAGGAAGGCAGTTCCATCCATCCACCACTTTCTCCATGAAAAAGAATTTCCTCACATTACCCCTGAGTCGTTCCCCCCCCCATCTATCTTTAAATTGTGCCCCCTTGTTCTTGCGCATCTCTTTTTCTGAAAGATGCTACCCTCCTGGACTTTGTTGATTCCCTGAGGTACTTGAAAGTTTCTATCATGTCCCCCGTCCCTCCTTTCACCAAGGGTATACATATTAAGCTCTCTCAGTCTCTCTTCATATGGTTTCTGATGTAGACCCTGCACCATTTTAGTTGCCCTCCTCTGGACTGCTTCCATCCTGTTTATGTCCTTGCATAGATGGGGTCTCCAAAACTGCACGTAGTACTCCAGATGGGGTCTCACCAACTGTCTGTACAGAGGGATAACCACTTCCCTTTTTCTACTAGTGATGCTCCTCCCTGTGCATCCCAGTATCCCCCTGGCTCTCCTTACTGACTTTTCACATTGCTCACCCACCTTTAGGTCATCTGATATGATTACCCCCAGGTCCGTTTCCATTACTGTTGTTGTTAGTACCTCCCCTGCCATTGTGTACTCTTCTCTTGGGTTTTTGTTTCCCAGGTGCATTACTTTGCACTTCTTTGCATTGAATCTAATATGTACACTCTGGAGGAGAGGGGGATATGATAGCGATCTTTAAACACCTCATGGGGTTAAATAAGGTACAGGTGGGGATTATTTTTGGAAAAAAGGAGCTCTAGAACAAGGGGACAACTATGAAGCTGGGGAGGGGGTAATTTCAGGAGAGATGTGAGGAAGTATTTCACAGAAAGAGTTGTGGATTCCTGGAACAGCCTTCCAGCTGAGGTAGTGGGGGCCAAAACAGTTGTGGGGATCAAAAATGCCTGGGATTGGGACAAGAGACACAAGGGATTTGTAGGGATAAGGAAAGGGGGGGGGATCAGCACCATAGATCAAGTGGGTGTACAGCAAAAACTATGGTAGAAAAAATTGGGCAGACTGGGTGGGCAAAGGGGCCCTTATCTGCCATCAGATTCTAGGCTTCTATATTTATATGCCCATGAAAAGGTCCTTTTAATAAGGTATTGGGCTTTTTTGTTGCTGGTAGTAGTCCAAAGATGTCCATGACTAACTCCGTCCTATAGTAATAGTACTCTGTAATAGTACTCTGCTGCCATTTCATAGAACCTTGTGATGTCATGGTGGGTGGAGCTATTCCTGGCAACATTGCTATAATTGATGTATCTGGCCTACCAACAGATACAGGAAAGGCCACTACCTCATTTAAAAGAGCTTCCCCTATGCTTTCATTCTATGAGAGGTGTGGCTGTTCACTAACCTTAAAGCACCAGTAAAGGAGATTTTAATGTTGGAATCCAATAAACCTGCAGCGATTTGCATATTCATTAGAAACTTTGCATATCACGCATCACAAATAGACATGCAGGTGTTTTTCCACATTAGACGTGCAAAGTTTCATTAAGGCAGTTTAAAAGGGCTGAGTTGTTAAACTGTGACCAGAATACATAAGTTTCTGTGGACTGCATCGCAACAACCCTGGTAGCAATACGACAATGCTTCAAGTCAGTAGTGCTGTCTCCTTGGCATTTTTTACACTGGTGTCTATTCTTGGTCTTGTGGGAAACATCTTCATTATTACCATAAACTTGCATGACTTCAGGAAAACCCGAAGACTTCCTCCCAACGACTTGATCATGATGAGCCTGGCAGTCTCCAACATCCTTCTGTTGTGCACACTTTACACCTTCTGTCTGTACCTACTGCTTGGTATCCCGTGTCACCTGGGTGTATCATTTTATTTCATTGAAATGAGCAGCTTAGCCTTTAGCTCATGGCTCCTGACCTGGCTCTGCATCTTCTACTGTGTGAAGATCGTCAACACCACTCAGAGAGTCTTCAACCAGATCAAGCAGCGGTTCTCTGACACAGGTCCCTACCTGATTCTCGGCACCGTGGCGGGCAGTGTTGTCGTAAGTGGTATCACGGCATTTAGCACAAAGCAAATCGACCCAGCCAACGTAACTTTCACTGATAGCAACTGTACATCAGCTGAGTTCTCCAATGAACTCAAAGCTTTATTATATGTGCATATATTCCTCACCATCGTCCTGCCCTTCATCATAATGGTGGTCAGCAGCTCCCTCATCATCATCACCCTCTGCAGACACAGCAGGAGGATGAAGACCAGCCCAAGTAGTTTTGCCAGTCCTCATTCCAAAGTTCATGTCCGTGTGGCTAAGATGATCGTTGCCCTCATCCTGATCTATGTCTTGTACGTACTGTGTATATGTATGACTTGTGTTTCAGCCTCTTTGAATGTGATGAATGACACCCTATATTTTGTGCTATACTTCTTTATTGAAGTCTATCCCATGACTGGCTCATGTCTACTCATCTATGGAAACACAAAACTAAGGAAGATATGTGCACAACTCTGCCACTGTGTGAGTGGCACTGAGGACACTTGAACCCAGGTATGTCTTTTGCCTTTCATTGTCCTTCATAAAAATATCACATGCCTACAGAACAGTACAACAACAAAGGTGCACTGTGATTGCAGAACAATTGTAGGGGCTATAGCCATAGCATGGGTTTGTAGTCCATAAGCCCATAGAATCATGAGTGGTGAAGCTATGAGCCAGCTATAGTGAGCTTGCTTAGAACGCATTTGTTTGTCCCATCATATAGTAGTTCTCTGTAGGCCAGTAGAGGAGTTCTTTTCCCAGTGGTGGGAGGGCTGAGGCTCTGATACCTCACCTACCACTATGGCAGCGACCCAGGTTCAGGAATGGACTTGGATCCCTGGGTGTTGGCCAAGGAGGGAGAGGATCGAGCATCCTAGGGGCTGCACTCCTCTCCTCAAGAGGGATGACAAGCTGTCTCAGCCCTTGGTTGCCACCAGGTGGAGGCCTGGTGGTAGTACAGGTTGTGAGTGATTTAGTGGGAGTGGGCCCCCACACACACATGCTTGCACCATCATGGCAAGGGCACTGGGGAAGAAAACAGAAACCGGGACCCATGAGCTACATGCAGCCCTGTACATCCCCCCAACATGCATGGGTAAAATGCTGCATGAAAAAAGGTTCCATTATTTTTTTTATAAAATGGCAAGGAAAAAATCTAGAAATTTCTTTGGCTGAGAGACATCACCTGACGGTGCATTAAATCTCTATAAATGGACTGCCAGGTGCCAAATTTAATTTTCCTCCCCAAAAAACCCTACTTAGAGCCATTTTATAAGTGTAATGAGCCTCTCCAAGGCTTACATCGTAGGATTTTAATGCTCCTCTCGGGTGAAGAACACTTGGCCTTCGGCCTCATACCTTACTACAACCCTCGAGTGTACATTAAACTCCTATAATGCACCCCCACGTGGCTTATTACTTACTTAAAGAATAAACAAATACAAAAATAATAAAAAGAGAAAAATGAAAACATTAAATGTATATAGAAGAGTAGTACAACTCTAACATTTCTATACGTAGTCTGAAAAAATGTCAGTTGCTTTTACATCGCATCTATAACAGGAATAGGAACCTTAAATAAAAAAGGTAATTAGTTATCATTATTTGTCAATGCAAATTTCTGTTTCATAAGTTAATGTGATATCTTAAGTCAGCCCATGATATTTTTGCTTGTCATGGACCTACAGTGAGAATATCCCAATATTCTCACTCTAGAGGGAGGACAAACACATAACCTTGTTGTAAACCCTCAGCTTTGTTCCTGTTTGATGTCTTCTGAATAAACCTGACAGCTGCAGAGTTTTTGAAGGTTAGTAAGGACACTGTCCTATCCCCCTTTGTTGAAAGCTTATGCTGCGATTCAAAAGGGCAATAGTCCCCCTTCCCCTTGGCGATTTCTCATCATTTCCCCCCACCCTGAAGCCATATAAAATCCCATGAAAGCAGAATCATACGATCCATCTTCAATACTCAGTTTGGATTAGAAGTTATACCTCGATTCTAGTCAAATGTCTTGAACAAATTCTCCCTAACTTATTCCACTTAGATTAGACTGGATTTGTCATGCAGTGACAGTCTCAAGATAACATCAACAGAACCCTGGACATGCTTCTGTACACATCCAGGACTCAGAAGCCAGTCCTGCTACTAAGCCTGGATGAGAAAAAAAGTTTGACAGAGTGTCATGGGAGTTTCTTAACTATGTCCTTCACAGATTCAGATACCCCCCCACCTCCCCCCAATGTATCTACCTGATTATGGCTATGTACCAAAGACCAGAGACCATGGTTAGGGCGAATGGCTCACCATTCTCTAGATTCAAATTATCCCGTGGAACGTGGCAAGGTTGTCCGATGTCTCCTCTATTATTCACACTGTTAGTGGAGTATTTGGCTCGCTCATTCAGCAGTAACAGGACATCTCCAGTACTGCACTTAAAGGGTAAGAACACAAACTTGCTTTTTATGCAGTTTACTGGTTTATTTGACTAATCCCATCCAATCTCTACCTCCTTTTTGGACAGTGCTCCATCAATGTGTACAGTCATTGAGGTGTAAAATTAGTATAGCCAAGACAGTTGCCCCGCACGTAGGTTATGACCCACCCTAGAGGTCAGGGAATGACATAAATCCCAGTGGAACCAACTTCATAAATATCTTGGTGCTCATATCCCTGCTGACTCTTTTAGTTTATATCAGCATAATTACCCTCCTTTACTAAATAAACTTTGCGAGGATAGATAGGTGGTCAGTTCTACCACACACATTTCACCAATGAATTGACATGATTAGGATGATTATTTTTCCATGGTTACATTATTTATTTCAGACCATACCAGTGTCCTCTGTGGGAGAATTATTCCGTAAATGGAACAGATGCCTCTCAAGGTTTGTCTTGGCAGGCTCGAGGACGAGAATAGCCTTCCACAGATTGAAGCTGTCAACAATGCAAGGGGTATGACACTCCCAAATCTGAACTACTTCAGAGCCTTTCAACTCTGTTATAGAGTGGTTAGACACAAGCTATATCATGTGCTGTAAAATTCTGGAAACTACCAAACTGCATTTCTCCTTAACAAAGACATTATTTGCTAGTCACCTGCTATCGCTGGACTGCTTAACTGGTAATATCTTTATCTTTATCTTTAGGTAGGCAGTATAGCGCAGTGGTTTAAGGCTCAGAGCTGCAAATCTGGTGATATCTAGCAGACCAGATCTTGGTTTGAATCCCACAGCTTCTACTTACGTACTGTGTGACCCTGAGCAAGTCACTTAACTTCCCTGTGCTCCCAGACAGCACGTGTAAAAAAGCTTTCAGCTTAGTGTGCTACTCCTGGTTAAAACAACAACTAAAATGTCCTACAGGTATGGTATGCAGTGTTGGTAGATAACTGTCTGCAGAGGCATCTCCTTCCTTTGACAGCCGTCCCATATGATGAGACATTTGTACCCACGCAGATAGATCCTCCTTCTAAACATAGTGAAAGACAGGGACTTGTGAATCATTATCAACTATATAAAAAGGTGCTCCACATACTTTCCTTCCTCTGCAACAACATAATGCCTTAATGATGGTGGAGCACTATAGTTTTCTATAGGTACGGCATTTTCTAACTCAAAAACACCATTGATCTGGCAGAGTCCCATCCATTAATTATGCTGTTCCAACTCAGCAGACTCAGGGTATGCCACCTCACTATGCATCACAGGCATGTAAATTACTGCTTGTGCCCCCTGCAGTGGCTTTTGAAACTGCGGAGCAAAGAAGGGAGTCAGAAATCGAAGTTCAAATTCCGACATCTACATGGGGAGCCATTTATTACCATCAGCACAAGGTATCCTCCTCCTATTCCTGGAAGAAATCTGTCTGGAAGTCTGCAGTTCTCTATTTTACAATGCTTCCAATCACAGCAATGTTTCTTCCTGTTCTCAGAGCTGAGTGTCCGAGACAATGTGGTCATCAGGTGGTCCACCAGTCCCACTTTTTTGGGGAGTTGCCCCCTCCCCCGTACATCCGTTTTGGACTGCAGTTGGAGCCGATTCACAAAAGTTATTTCTTCTTCTCTTGACACTGACACTCAAAATAGCATTATTATTAGATTATCCAACTAAACAGTTTAAGAAACATCAAAATTATTTATTCTATATAACATTGACTGCAACTCAGAAAGCCATCACAGAAAAGTGGCTTCAGCTAGACCCCCTTGGTGTGGACCTTTGGAGGGATATCACACTAATGATTTATCAAATGAAAAAATTAACACACAAGGTTCATGATCAGAACAGGTGGACTGGTTGGATTATGTACATAATGGGCAAGAAGGACGATTTCATTCCTTGAGACGGCACAGCTCAGTGGAATCCAACGTCGATGTGTATGTCTTCACTGGTTACTGTGGGATAAAGACATGTTCTCTTGTAGAGATACCTAGGGTAAAACAACGATCATGTTTACTTAACTAAAACACAAGAATGGCACTGTATTATATTAAATTTGTTGCAAAAAACCTTTGTTAATGCACCAGTTAAGGTTAAAGTGACAAAAGTAGGGAAATGTGGTGTTAGGGTTCCCAACCCTAACACCTCATCCCCACCCTGCAGGCAGCAACAGGAAAACCCATCACAGCTTGACCTTTCCTCATCTTTATCCTCGCTCTCCCCTTTTCCTCTCTCTCCACTTCCCTCTCCTCTCTCTTCTCCCTCAATCGCACTCTCTTCTCTTCTCCTTCCCTCTCTAATTAACCCTCTCTCTCCCTCTTTCCTCCTCTCTTCCCCACTCTCTCTGCCTTCAATCTCTCTCTCTCTCACCTCTCTCCCCTATCTGTCCCCTCTCTGCCTCCCTCACTCTCCTCTCTCTTTCCTTTGTCTTCCTTCTAATTCAAATTCAGATAACTTTATTGGCATGCCAAGATATACAGGTATTGCCAATGTTTGTACATCAAACTATTCATAAAACCTAAACATACTGCAATGCGTTTAAATACATCTATGTTGCATTTCAGAGCTGGTGGCGGGATGCTATATACTTTGTAGCTATTTCTGCTACATTGTTTCTCTCCCTCACCAGTATACAGCATTTAGCTTAATCATTCATGAGCTGGAAATCCAATATCCTTTGTGATAGCCCTAGAAAACATTTTTCTCCTATACAGCTATATTTTGTACAGTAGAGTATAAAATGCATTTCTATTTCAGTTCCACTGTTTTCACACTGAGTAAAGAGTCAGGGTTCTTTAGGCTTCCAGGTTAATTTGCATCTGCCTATTTCTATTTCTAGACTGTGGTCGCTGATTCTGTATTTGGTTAGAATCTGTCCGTGGTTAACCTTTTTAACTGTATGCAGCTATGCAGCTATAGTGAAGTTTTTGTGGAATGATATGTAACACTCTAACTTTGCTTGAGTCTTGATTTGCTATTCCCAGTATAGAATGTATTTTTTTTTCAGGGTTCCACCATATCACGGTGAAAAACATTTTGCTGATGTCAATTACTGTGCCAGCAAAATTCTGCTGGCATTACAGTGCCAGATATTTCTCTCCAGGAAGGTACAGTTGTTTTTTGACAGAGGCTTTGCCCCCTCACTCTTCAGATTTTAAATAACTAATTCCGGGGGATGACCATGGGGCAAAAGCAGACACTGAGAGTGGGCAACCATAAATCATGGTCACCCCGTGTTAGTGTCGGCAATAAGGAGTCACTCTAATTATGGCAACAAATTTATGTCACCCTCCTAACGGGATACCATTTTTCAGGGCTGTCTCTAGTGCTGTGGATAAGATACAATCATGTTTAGACTTAATTATGATATAGACTTTGATGTCAACTTTACTGTAATCTAAGAATGAGGACAGATAGGATTGCCCTGTGTTTTTGTTAGTTTTCAGCTTTAAATGATTTATTGCTTGGAAATGGTAAGAATACTCTTCACTTTTCTGTAGATGGGACCAGAATTTAACTATTCATTTCTGAATCATCCTAATTCAGCACTACAGCCATTACTGTGAGCATTTCTCTGAGTCTTTATGATGCATTTACAAAATAGGAAGTGCTTTCTTTCTGCTGGGGTTTTGCCCCATTTTGGATAGTCTGGGTTTATTGTTTGTCCCTAAACTTCACTGCCACATAAAATTATTCACCGAGTTATACTGTCATATCATTTTAGCCATAGCTTTATAGAAGGGTTGAA
Source organism: Neoceratodus forsteri (assembly GCA_016271365.2). Lineage (NCBI taxonomy): Eukaryota > Metazoa > Chordata > Ceratodontiformes > Ceratodontidae > Neoceratodus > Neoceratodus forsteri. Next base: position 664,489,161 of record CM028138.1, read on the forward strand.
GGGGCCAAGTTGTTTCTTTATAGCATAGAAGAGAGATCCAACATTCAGCACACACATGCCAAACAAACTCAATATCTTGGAAGCTTTACAAGCTGCACAAAAATTACCAGCAGCAAAGTTTTTCAGGACAGTAAAACCTTTAGGATGAGGGTGGTCACCAAGCTGAATTCTACAGATTTTAAAATATAGCCATCTCTATTGTTGTGAACTGATTGTAATGCAGAGCTTTCTGCTGGATTTATGGGCTCTGCTACATCACCATCACATGAAACAAGGTGCACTGTAGGACAAAGAAATGCAATAAAGCTATTTGATATGGAGATCTCCAGGGGTCGTAAAACTATCCTAAAGCTAGCAGGCTAATTTGGGAAAAACTCCTAATACCAGTCAGAGGGAAGGAAACACTAGAACTTCACATACAAATGAAAACACTCTGCACAGCGTACATTTTTTCAAGTTTTGGATGTAGTTTTCCTTTAAACACAGACCATTGTGGTCTTGGTTTGGGGTGACTGGTGCTGGACTTTGTGAGATTTGTGGTAATAGTTTCTCCTATTAGCACGCTCTGCTGAGGGGCTGCTATTTGTGAGTGGTAGGAAATATAATATCCTGTTACTGATGATGGCACAGAACAGTTTGCTTATATTACTTCCAATGCACATACCTCTGTAATTGTTTGGACTGAGTGTATCTCCACTTTTGTAAATTGGCGTGACAAGTCCTTCTGACCAAATTTCTGGAAAGCGTCTAGACTGTAGAATAAGACTGAATATTTTCAATAATGTTTGCTAAATTTGTGCAGTACTGTTTTTTTTTTTTTTCATATGTAGTTTCTGGGTTTTTGTGGGTTTTCTCTTGGCCCCTACACCCACGTATCCCTGACATAGTGTGTGCATGTGGAGGCATGTGCATGCATGCCGTTTGGGATGCCCCTCCATTTCAGTCGCACCACTGACCACTTGTGCTGGCACCGAACCTCCATTCGGTGATGGTGGGACTACGGGCAGGTGACCCCACCCCTTACCCGGGAGAGGAGAGCCAATGCTTGATCCTGCTCCCACCCTCCCCATCATGCTGGCACCCTGGTGACCTGAGATCATTCCTGAACCTGGGTCTGGGACTACCAGGGACCAATTTTTGCAGGGTTTTGTGTTGAGTTCCCACTGGACTACAAGAAACTGATTTTTGTTCGTACTATAGTTCATACGAAACTTGTGTGGAGCATGGAAGGCTGCGTGCCCATGAATACTCTAAACTAATTATCTGTATTAAGATAAATCATGCCCCTCAAATATTTAATTTATTTTTTAATTCACCCCTATCATTGCTAATTATTACATCAGTTGGTAAGTTACTCCACAGGTTTACTATATGTTGAGTATAGAAACCTTATGTTTGTTTGTGTTCGAAATTTCATTAATTTGTGTTTTGTGTTGAGTACCCACTAGACTACCAGGGACTGATGTTTACTAGTGCTGCATATCCACTGGACTAGTAGGGACTGATTTTCATTGATTGCTTTGGTTTGGGGGCTCACTGGACTACCAGGAAGAACATTGTGGGACAGAACACATGACGACTGATGGAGGGCCTGAAACTGCCCTGAGTTATGAGTATAGAATTCATGAGTGTCATACACAGAAGCACGTGACCCCACAGCACTGGGCATGGTACGTTACTGCCAACCTCTCTCTTAGAACTGCTAGGAGGTGTTGGTAGGGGTGTTAGAATACGGCACCTGGTACACACAGGCATCACGTCTAGAACACATGACAATGGTAAAGTAGAGGGCTCAAAGCAGCCCTGAGATACAGGTATTGGATGTTGTTTTGAACATGCCAGCACACATGTATGCATGTGTCAGTGTAATATGTACATGCATGTCTGTGCTGGTAATTATTCCACTGCCTTAATTTAAATATTTTTCACCATGGACCTCTTCTGCTTGTGGGGTGGGGGTTGTCTCTACCTCCATACAAGTCCTTTTTTTCTCAGTATTGTAATATGTTTATATTCACAATGTGGGGTGCATTTTTTGCCCTATTTTTAAGCATGAAAAACTAAGACTTATAGCTGGGCCCCAAAAGTCCTAACGGGCATGTGTTGACCTGTGGGTGGGGAGGGGTCTGAACAGCCCCTGGATGTGGTGTGAAACAGTTTAGTGATGGTCCCTTACTTGCTTGCTAGAGCGTTAGTTTGTAACTGGATGGGGTTTAATCTTCATTCTATCAGCTGCAGCTACAACTCTAATACTAACTTGTGAAAATATTAATATTTAAAAACCTCATTTACGTTAAAAGTTCTTTTAACAATACGGTTAATGGATGCAGGACTCCCTATTCAAATGCCTGAGTTTGCTCCATGCAAGGTCCCTATGCTGAGCAAAAATTAGCACAAGACCCTAACTGCGTTATACACAAACAAGTTCTGAGCACAGTGTGAGTGCCCTAAACTTGTCTGAATATTGTCCCCGAGAGAGCAGAGCTATCCATGGCAGTAACAAGTGTGCTCAGCACAAAGCATAGCCCCCTGCTGGCCACAGAGAATTACCTTTACCAGCCTTAGGCTGTCAAGGGACAAAAGCAGTTAGGGCATCTCAAACCTGGAAGCTGTCTTGCCATGACTTACTGTATTCGAAAGTCACATGCAAATATCCTGTTTGCCTATATAGAGTGCTATGAGGTTATTTGCATCTCATTAAGGCCTCATAACATAGTTAGGTATGAGCATTTACTCTTACGGTTGCTTGGAGGGCTGTCGCTCCTGCAGTGTGTAGTCCCCCCCCCCCCAGGCAGGCATCACTGGTGCTGTTTGCACCACAGATAATCCCCACTAGTTGCCCTCTCCCAGTGAAAGTTCCCTTACAAATAAAATATTAAAGGCCCTGGTAGTAGTGGTCCTCCCTCCCTCCCACCAGATCCTAGTGCTAGTCAGTAAACAACAGCACTTCCTTGGCATCCAGTGGCACTCCTCCAAGTACCTACCATCTGATAATCTGGGCTGGGGGCTGGCACAACCCACCATTCACCTCCCGATCTGGCCGCTATCTGCCCAGCAAGTTTTGTACATCAAAATCTAATTGCTTTTCAAAATCTTTCAACCTGTAAAAGCATCTGTCTGCCTGTCTCTTGTCTGTCTGTCGTCTATCTATCTATCTATCTATCTATCTATCTATCTATCTATCTATCTATCTATCTATCTATCTCTCTAGCTATATATCTATCTACAGACAGTATCTATCTATCTACCTATCTATCTATCTATCTACAGACAGTATCTATCTATCTATCTATCTATCTATCTATCTATCTATCTATCTATCTACAGACAGTATCTATCTATCTATCTATCTATCTATCTATCTATCTATCTATCTATCTATCTATCTATCTATCTATCTATCTGTAGTCAGCTCTCCCCTTCCTAAGTTGTTCCTGTGTCAGGCAGGTTAACAAGGGCAAGAGAAAAAACAAGACTGCTATGGTTCTCTAAAATAAGGGCAAAAAGCCAGTATTTAGAAGGTAGAAGATGGTATAGGAGGAGGACAGGGAGGGATATCAGGGGGAAAAAATGAAGGAAGAGAAGGCAGTTACGAATGCGAAGGTGCAAACAGAGGAGAATATTGCGAAGTCTCAAAAAAAGGGGATAAACATTCTTTAGGTATATGAGCAAAAAGAGAAAGACCAAAGGAGGGATAGTAAGGTTAAAAGGGGGAGGATGGGTTTGTGTGGAAGAGGACCACCCCCCAAAAAAAGCAGACATATTGAGCAAATACTTACTGTATGCTCAGTATTTATGGAGGAAGGGGTAGGTGACGGGCCCCAGATAAGGGACAAGGGCATTAAAGGATGGGAGGTGGGCACGAGTCCTTTTACAGAGGAGAGAGTCCTTAAGGATCTAGCACAACTAAAAGTAGTCAAGGCAATGTGGCCTGACGAGGTTCACTCCAGGATACTGAGGGATCTCAAGGAGGTGCTGGCTGCACCTCTGACAACACTGTTCAGACTATCACTAGATAAGGGGGATGTTGCAGGGGACTGGAGGAGGGCAGATGTGTTCCCACCTCACAAAAGTGGTAACAGGGAGGAGACAGAAAATTACAGACCTGTCAGTCTTCACCTTCAGTGGTGGGTAAAGTAATGGAATCACTACTGAAGGAAAGTATTGGGGAATACCTTGTGACCAGTGGATTACAGGATCAGAAGCAGCATGGTTTCATGGGGGAAGATCTTATCAGACAAACCTGATCAAGTTCTTTGACTGGGTGACCAGGGAAGTGGATCAGGGCACAGCGGTGATGTGGCCTACCTGGAATTCAGTAAGGACTTCGACACCGTTCCACACAGAAAACTGAGTAGCCTAGGAGTGGGTCCAAAAGTAGTAAAATAGATAAGAATTTGGCTAAGCCACAGAACTCAGAGGGTCGTGGTCAATGCTACTTTGAAGAAGGCAATGTGACCAGCAGGGTGCCACAGGGGTCAGTACTCGGCCTGGTCCTCTTCAATGTGTTTATTAGCATTGCAGGAAGGCTGAATGGGAAAGTATGCTTGTTCATGGATTCCACAAAAATCTGCAACAGACTGGACACACCAGGGTGGGTGGAAAAAATGAGAGATGATCTGAAAAAGCTGGAAGACTGCTCAAGGGTTTGGCAACTAGGCTTCAGTACCAAAAAGTGCTAAATCATGCACATAGGGCACAGAAACCCAGTGGCAACATACCACTTGGGAGAGTAGGCACTGACAACCACAATATGAGAAAGTATCCTGGGGTAATAATCATTTCTCATGACCTGAGTGTAGCAAAGCAGTGTGATAAGGCTGTGGGGAAAACTAGCAGGATGCTCAGGTGCATAGGGACGTGTATCTCCAGCAGGAAGGAGGAGGTAGTATTACACCTGTATAGATCGATGATGATGCCTCACTTCAAGCTTTGTGTCCAGTTCTGGAGGCCCCATCTCCGGAAGGACAGAGATAGGGTGGAGGTGGTACAGAAGAGGGCAACCAAAATGGTGCAAGGTCTGTATCAAAAGCCCTATGAGGAAAGCCTCAAGGAATTAAATATGTACTCTCTAGAGGAAAGAAGGGAAAAGAGGGACATGATAGAAATATTCAAATACCTTACAGGTATTAATAAGGTACACAAGAGTAGCATTTTACAAAGAAAAAGATTCTCAGGGACAAAGGGTTACACTATGAAGCGGGGGGTGGGATTCAGAGGAGATGTGAGGAAATACTTCTTCACTGAATTGGTGGTGGACACCTGGAACAGCCTTCCAGTGGAGGTGGTGGGTGCTAAAACAGTGACAGGATTCAAGCATGCGTGGGATAGACACAATAGGATCTTAGAAATAAGGCAGGGTGGGGGGAGACTGGAGATTGAGTAGGGTCTGCGGTGGCACTGTAAGTAGGGGCAATAGGGCAGACGAGGTGGGCCAAGAGGTCCTTATCTGCTGACAACTTCTATGTTTCTATGTAACTTCTAGGCAGGTTACTAGAGGGCACGCTAAGGGTTAAACCTGACCCTGAGAGCTATCCTCCAGGGGCAAACTTACTTGGAGAAAAGATGTCTGGATGTTTTGTGAACAGAGTGTTTTGGCTCAGCTAGAAGTGGGGAAACTCTATCATGAATATACGTAGTCCTACCCTCCCCAAACTGACTATTTATTTATTTATTTCAGATGCAGATTAATACATTTGAGCCAAGATGGCTCTTTTACAAAGGTTCCATGTCAGATAGATGCAAAATACAACAGTACTCCAGAAAAGATCCTTGGATACAAAAAGCGCAGAAGTGCATGTGTGCAAAATTCTATATACAGAGAGACTTTGTATCCAGTGACAAGCTGAGGCACACTATCATGTTGCTAAGTGCAGGCTAGTGATAGGGTAGCAGTCAGAGAGGGCTTTGTTGAGGAAGGTAGGCAGGGCTGGAGTAAGGGGGGGTAGCAGCCCGAGAGGCTAAAGTCCAAGGGGAGGGGCAAGAGAGGTAAAGGAGGTGTGGGGGGGACTAGGTTAAGATTATAAGGGGAAGGGCGCAGTGATCCCCTGGAGGTGCAGGGGGTGCTCTATGCTATGGATGGCAGTCACAGAGGATTTTTTGGACCATGAGGGTTCGAAGGTCTCTCTTGAAGGTGCCTATGTTTTTGTGCTCGAGGAGGGGAGCAGAGAGATCATTCACCCACTGGGGTCCTAGACAGGTGACTGACAATTGTGCAAAGGAGGTCCGTTCAAAGGGAATATGGAGCACACCCTTAGCAGAGCTTCTGGTGGTTTTTGAGGTTCAGTTGAGTTAGAATAGGGCTGCTATAGAGTAAGGTGCAAGTCCTAGTATGGCTTTTTTGCCAATGAGGCATGCCTGGTACCTAGTTCTGAGGTGTAGAGGGAGTCATCCCGTAGCGTAGTAGAGACTACATGTGTGAGTAATGTGATTAACCCCTGTGTCTAAAACAGCAGGCTTTGTTAAGAAGTTTAACTCGTTTTGGTGCAGTTTCTGCAGTAGCACTGTAAAGGACTAGCCCGTAGTCTATGACTGACAATTTGGAGCTCCGGGTGATGAGGTTAAGAGCCTCAGGGGTCATAGCTTGCCTATGCCAATACAGGATCCCAAGCTTGATATTAGTTGATTTGACTACATGGTCAATGTGGGGGATGAAGCTGTGTATGTCATCGATATGGATACTGAGGTATTTGAAGGTAGAAATCTGATTGATAACCTCGCCTTTTTGACTTTGTATGGTCAACGGCTCCTCATTCTTCTTGGAGTGCAGTATTGAGAAGCATATGATTTTTGGTTTTTTATAATTTACGAGGAGACTGTTTTGAGAGAACCAAGACTTGAGCTGTGCAAGGCTATTTTGTAAGGTACTACTATAGGACTATTAGACAGGATGGCAAGCATAGAAAGGAAGGTTGTTGTGGTTCCAGGTGAAGTAACAACAGTAGAGAGAGAGAAAGAGAGTTAAGATCTCCAGCTGTGGCTAAACTTGGGGCCTATAGGCCTAGGGATGGTGGCAGGGTCCCTGGGTCCAGGTGGTCCTGGTTTCCCTAGTGAGGTCTCTGGAGCAGACAGAGGAACAACATGTAACAGGTGGGAGGATGGAGCATCCCAGAATGTCTGCTTCAGAAACTTGAGAGATTGGGACCCACACACCAATGCCAGGAGTTGTGGAGGGCCACAACTCATGGGAGATCGCCATCATTTGGGTCATCAGGAGGAGGGGGTCCAGCAAGAGTCACTAAGTCCCCGCTGTGGGGCCAGTGCAAGGGAGCTTCTTCTTCAGGCCACTAGGGCTATCAATGATGTAGCTGAAAGGCGGTATATAGGGCTGGACCAACTATAGCTAATTTAAAATTAGGAGTATGTCATAGTTTGACTTTAATATTGATAATATTGTTCAATGTCAGCACAGTGAGACAGGTGCTAGCACAGCTTGCCCCCTGGATAGTGCTCACCCTGCCTGGCAGAATTCTGCTGCATGAATTGCCTTGGGCGTGCAAGGGCTCCAGGGACCCCAACAGGGAGGTGAGGGACTTCAGTGTGATGGGAACACTGGAATAATTACATGGGCATGGATCTAGAGAAGTTGCAGCAGCAGCACCCGTTAAATCAAGGAAAACTGTTAACAAGTAAGGGAATGCGGTGTAGGGTAGATAGACCCCAAGGAACCAGTGGGCTTGGGACATGGACCCCTCGGTAAAATGCTATTACAAAGTAACACCTTGTGTACCTGTGATGGAATAATGAAATAAAGATAAGAAGTAGCAAGGCAGATACCCTTAAGGCTGTGCACCACTTGTCAGCATACTAAATACACCCAGCTTGTTCTCAGCTCCAATATGCATCAGTTTGTTTGTGGTCTCACATTTGGTGGTGCCTCAGTGTATTGTTAAGGTGCCCCTACCCCACCACCCCAGACCCATGGTGGCAAAGGGTAACCATGGGAGGTACAGGTTCTATGTCATTAGGCGTGTGCTCTTCTAACAAGAGATGCTACCTTATACCTCTAGACATGAGGGCTCCCAGCTATTACATATCTATCTACTATAGCTAACACCGTCTGCCACTCTACAAATTAATAGACTGAGAGAATATAGTTAAGAAATAGTGAAGGTGACATTTGTGCTGAACACAAGCTCCCAGCAAATATTTGCATATTCATTAGAAACTTTGCATAGAACCAGAGATATTACATGCCCCGAATTTTCATATGAGGCAGAAAAAATTTAATCACTGCAGTAGTAGAAATAGGCAGTAACAGCTGTGAGCGATGATTTTTGCATAAAACATTCGAGGACTCTGGTACTACAAGTATGCATTCAGACTGAAATATTGCCTTGTTGGCATTTTCAACACTGGTGTCCACACACACACACACAAAGCTATCCCTGTTGGTGCACTCCATATTCAATCTATAACAGGGGAAGCCCTTGAATTAGTGCAATCTTTCAAATATTTGGGTATACTGCTTGACCCCTCCCTCTCTTTTGAGCAGCATGTAACTCCGTCTACTAAAAAACTTAACCAGAAACTCGGATTGCTTTACCATCTTCTTTTCCTGCTCTCTCATGCTTCCTGTCAAAAGACTGCCACCTCCTCCCTCCTCTGCATACTCTTCTATGGTGCTCCAATAATGCTGTCCGCCAAGTGTACTGTACTCTTCCACCTGAAGATGCTTTATTACTGAGTGGGACAATTTGCTTTTGGAGTCAACTTGCGTCACCATCACTGCGAAGTACTAGATTCGCTGGGCTGGCCTGACTATGACCAACGTATGCAGTTCTCTTCCTCTGCTTTATCTACAAACTTGCCTTCCTCTCTCCCCGTCTAAGTGACCTACTGACACTAAAAACCTCTCCTCATTGTCTCAGGTCATCCTCAACTCCTCTGCTCACTACTCCTTACCCCCGCCTGGCTATTGGTAACTATTCCTCTGCATACTCTGCACCAGCCACTTGGAATGCACTCCCCCATCTACTCCCTTCCTCTCCTCTCTAGCTATGTTCAAATGCTCCATCTCTGAGCACCTTCTGCAGCCTAGAACTTGTACCTGCTATGGCTAAACCCTTGAAACACACAGTTGTAATCTACGGAATCTGCCATTATCATCCATTGCTGCTGTGCTTCATGTTTATTATCTACGATCAATGTTGTTAGGAACCAGGTTCCTTCCATAGTCAAATGTATCGAAGGTGGGCCTTGTACCTTATTGTGGTCTCTTCAGCTACTGCACAATTAAGTGCCTAAGAAGTCTTGTTTGCCATGGTAGCCAGTTACTGCACAATTAAGTGTCTAAGAAATGTTGTGTACTAAGGTATGTGTTGGGTATATACTGTTGCCTTGGCTCTCACTGACTAAGATGGACAACTTGCTTACTTCCTGTGTATATATGACTCCTTTCCCTGTACTATGGTCATAATTTTTGCCTGTACATATTTATGTCTCAATTTTCCTTGTATTTATTGCTTTGTACTGCCTGTATATAATGACGTCTCATCTACTTTGTACACTCAGCTTTGTAGGAAACATCTTCATCATGGCCATGAACCTCCATGATTTCAACAAAAATGGAGGCCTTCCAGCTAATATCCTGATCATGACAAGTCTGGCTGTCTCTAGCATCATTCTCCAGTGTATGCTTTCCATATCTGGTGTGCATACATTACTGGCTACAACTTGTTACCTCAGTACATTTAATTTTTTTGATGACATGATCAGCTATTCCCTTAGCCCATGGTTTCTGAGCTGGCTCTGCGTATTCTACTGCATAAAGATCGTCAACAGCATTCAAAGGTTATTCTTCCATCTCAATCAGCAGATCTCCAACATGGTGCCCTACCTCTCCCTTGGCACTGTGGTTGGAAATTGTATCATCGGTGGGATCATATCCTTTAATAAAAAAACAGACAGACCCACCAACCTGCAATAATTGCAGTTACACATGCAAAATCTTTTATGTATCTGTGACAGTCCATTATCTTTATCTCACCCTCACTGATGTCCAGCCCTTCATACTCATGATGACAAGCAGCTCCTTCGTCATCATCACCCTCTGTTGATACAGCAGGAGGCTTGAGATGAGCCCAACTGATTTCAGCAGCACTAGTTCTGAGGATCTCAGCAGAGTGGCCAAGATGCTGATTGCACTCATGATCATCTACGTCTTGTTTGTTCTCACCATGCTTTTTTATCCTGGCGTGTTGTATAACCCCCCTTTAAAATCTATGCTTTTCATGTTCAAGCAAATCTATCTTGCAATGGATGTGTGCCTATTTGTGTATGGCAACCCACAGGTGAGGAAGATACTGTATGCTCTCAACTCTGTTGCTGTGTGAATGGTACAAAGGCTGGTTGATACCAGGAATCTCTTGTCTTTTACTTTTTGCTACATGTTAATATCTGAATTTTAAATGTTCAGAGGCTAGCCCATCAGTGCAGCGGTTGGATTTCCTCTCGTGACGCCAGCGACCTGGGTTGTTGGAGGGCCAGCCAGGGGGAGTTGGATCGAGTATCTCTAGGCGGAGGGTGTAGAGTGTCGCTGGTGCATGGGGGAACCCTGGCGGATGCCAGGGGTTCCACAGCAGATCCTGCAAGCAAAGGATCGAATGGGGCGGGATGGACGCTGGCATCATTGCAGGTGCCTACCCTCCACAAACAGGGGAAAAACAGCCTGCCTACTGCCTCTATGAAGCCCATCCCCCAGGTACAATTGGCTCCCTCAGGCCAACTCCCACCCCATCCCATTGTTCGTGGCACCTTGGGCCGGGTGCCATGACCCCACCCTGGGGGGCAATCCAGGGAGTTCTCTGAGGTAGACAAATGCGGGGGAGCTGCAGCCGAGGGGATCCGTGACTGGGTGGATGCCTGGCAGTAGGATGGGCTTCAGATTTACTTTATGCCTAGTGTTCTGATCTCCCCCTGACAACATAAGGGAAACTAGCAACCAAAAGTAAAACAGGTCATGTTAACCCAACTAGGTATCCTGTACACAGCTGAATGACTATTCTGAACATTCATTACTGTACGGTGTGATAAATCCCTGACAACATAAGAGAAACTAGCAACCAAAAGTTTAACAGATCATGTTAACCCAGCTAGGTATCCTGTACACAGCTGAATGACTGTACTGAATACGGTGAATTTAACAGACATAATTTTCTTGGCACTCTTATATGGAAATAGAGAATGGTGAATACATTGAAGTGTACCCCTGTGTGTAAGGTGATTGGTTTAATCTTTCATATAGGGATACCCATTTTATCTGTTCATTTAAAGTGTAGGGCATGTGTTATTAAATCAAAGGAATCATTATGATGCATTCATTATTGTATAGCGTGATAAATTCATGGGGAAGATAATATATGTTATTTTCTGCTAACAAATATGTTGTGTTGGGCAATTAAAACACTACAATACTATGACAAATAAAATGTATTCTGTGTGTATAAATATGTTTTTCCTGTATGAGTAACACAGTAGCAAATTCATCAGTGCTTTTGGTTCCATTTTTATGTTTGCTTGCACGCATGTGCAAGAAACATAGTGCCATCATCTGAGTTTTCGGAGGTGTGTCACCCCCTCTTCCAATTCAGTCAGTGTGTTGGCAGGCACGGCCCCAGTCCTCCAATGTCTGCTCGAGCTATCTATGACAGCTCCAAAATGCAGTGGAGTACAGTTGAAAGGCGGAGCTATGCTTCAGTGAGCAGCGATAAGATATCGCCTGATAATGCGCAGCTCCCTCTACACACACACACACACACACACACACACACACACACAACACAAACACAAACACACGCAGGCATACTGCGTGCTGCCCCCCCCAAGCACACACTGTATAGCCGATGGGGGTGCTCAATCCCCCGTCGGCTGTGCTGCGCTCCCCCCTCAAAACCCTTTCACTTGCCATGCTGAGTGCCCACCCCAGTGTGGCAACTGATGCTGTGGCCAATGGGGTGCCCAATCTCCCATCAGCTCCACGTCCCCCCCAACTAGCCGTCCTTGTGCCACGCTGGGAACCCACCCCAGCATGGCAAACGTCCCGCGTCGTCATTTTGGAAAAAAATAAACACCTGAAAATTAAAAACTGTCCCTCGTCGCTTCTCCCTGCCCCCTACCACAACCCGCACCCACCCACTGCGCACCCTGCCTCCACATACTCCCCCACCCCATACTTACCTCCGGACCTCGGCGCGACGATCTTCGGTGGACCGGGAACATGTATGCACTCTTCAAAGCCGACCATGAACTGAGGAAATGCCGGTAAGCTATATAATGGGATAGATAGGGTTTTTTCAACTTTGTTGCATATCTCAGGCATTTTTTGGAATTTTTGCACCAAATTTTCAACATGGGTTTTTTTGGGGCCCCTTCTCATGAATGATGACACTGTCATGGCGTTATTCTGGCCAGAAGGGTGATTTCGCAGTCACTTTGCAAAATCACCTTTCAGGCCTGATTAATAAAATGACACTGCAGCATTCATAAGGTGGGCTCTAAAGAAGCCTATTTTGAAAATTTGGTGGAAAAATTTCATAAAATGACTGTTTTACGAGCATGCATTGCGCAGTTCCTATGCAGGCTTGTAAGTTCGCGAATTTTCAACATTTTCACTCCAAATTTTCAACATTGCCATTTCACCACATCTTCTTATGAGCAGTACAGCTGTCATTTTTCACATCTCATCCAAAACATGTTCTCGCTCATGTAGCGCACAATGGCACAGTCAGTGTGTGAAATCAATGTACGGAACAAATTAAGAAAATCACAGTGACACTGTTCATGAGCAGAGGTCTTACAATGACTGTGTTGAAAATTTGGTGAAACAATTCCTAAAAATTACTGTTTTATGAGCATGCGTTGCGCAGTTCCTACGCACGCTCGTAAGTTCACAAATTTTCAATATTTTCACTCCAGATTTTTAACATTGTCATTTTACCACACCTTCTTATGAGTAGTACAGCTGTAATTTTTCACATCTCACCCAAAATGTGTTTACGCCCACATAGCGCACAATGGCGCAGTCGGTGTGCGAAATCAATGTATGGGACACATTAAGAAAATCACAGTGACACTGTTCATGAGCAGAGGTCTTAAAATGGCTATGTTGAAAATTTGGTGAAAAAATTCCTAAAAATGACTGTTTTACGAGCGTGCATTGCACGGTTCCTACGCATGCTCGTAAGTTTGCGAATTTTCAATATTTTCACTCCAGATTTTCAACATTGCCATTTTATAACACTTCCTTATGAACAGTACAGCTGCCATTTTCACATGTTGCCCAAAATATGTTTCGCACATATAGCACAATGGTGCTGTTGGTGTCAACAATGTTTGGGACAGATTACGAAAATCACAGTTACACTGTTCATGAGCAGAGGTCATAAAATGGCTATGTTGAAAATTTGGTGACAAAAGTCCATAAAATGACTGTGTTACGAGTGAGCATTGTGCAGTTTCCACGCACCCTCGTAAGTTCATGACTTTGTAATATTTTCAGTCCAGATTTTCACCAGTGGCATTTTTCCGCACTTCCTTATGAACAATACAGCTGTCATTTTTCACAACATGGCTGAAATGTGTTTTCACACTTTCGGCGCAGAGATGCGTGATCACTGTGGGAAATCATTGTTCGGGACAGATAAAGAAAATCACAGTGACACTGTTCACGATCGGAGGTCCCAAAATGCCTCTGTTGACAATCTGCTGTAAAAAATTCCCAGACTAATTACATTACGGGTGTGTGTTGCACAGTTTCTATGCATGCTCGTGACTTCACCATTTTTAAATATTTTCACTACAGATTTGCAACATTGCCATTTTTTACACTTCCCCATGAACAGTACAGCTGTCATTTTTTACATCCTGTTTGGAATGTGTTTGCACCTGTGGTGCTAAATGTTGTAGTCGCTGTGCATAAGCAGCTTTCGGCTAACAAACTGATATTGCCACTGTTCATGAGGCTGGGTCACAAAAAAAACATGTTGAAAATTTGGAGTGAAAATATCAACAAATGCCTGAGGTATTACGGTGTCCAACCATAACGCTCAACCCTGTAGAGAATGACAGGCATCAGGGTTGTGACTTGGGATTCTTGAGTGCAGTGCTCATACCATTCCACACCCTGCAGCCAGTGAGAGGCATTGAGGTTTGCCTTGGACTCTTTGGCCCCAAAGTTCACCCCATTCTCCTATACCGCACCCATCTCACCGAATTTCCTGATGGAATGGGGTGCGCATAAGAGCCAAAGACCCCAAGGAACACCATGACACTTGTCAGTGTCTGCAGGGTGTGGTGTTGTGAAATGGCGTGGCCGTTATGCCTGACAACCCAAACGCACACCCCAATGCCTGTCACTCTCTGCAGGGTGGTGGTGGGGTTGGCTTCAGTTCAGTACTTCACTGCCATTCCTATTATGCGGCTCTGTAACTTTTACACTACCACTGCCAATGCCAGCAAGCAAACATTCGGCATTGACAAATGCTTGTTATGTTTTCTTGCACGCATCTGCAAGAAACATAGTGCCATCATTTGAGTTTTCAGATATGTGTCACCCCCTCTTCCAATTCAGTCAGTGTGTTGGCAGGCACGGCCCCAGTCCTCTAATGCATGCTGGTGCTGTCTACAACACTGCCAGTGTTCATAAGGTGGGCTCTCAAGAAGCCTATTTTTAAAATTTGGTGAAAAAATTCCCAAAAATGACTGTTTTACGAGCGCGCGTTGTACAGTTCCTACGCATGCTCATACGTTCATGTATTCTCAATATTTTCACTCCAGATTTTCAACATTGCCATTTTACCACACCTTCTTATGAGTAGTTACAGCTGTCATTTTGCACATCTCACCCAAAACGTGTTTCCGCCCATGTAGCACACAATGGCGCAGTCAGTGTGTGAAATCAACGTATGGGACAAATTAAAAAAATCACAGTGACAATGTTCATGAGCAGAGGTCTTTAAATGGCTATGTTGAAAATTTGGTGAAAAAATTCCTAAAAATGACTGTTTTACGAGCGTGCGTTGCGCAGTTCCTTCGCACTCTCATAAGTTCGTGACTTTTCAATATTTTCACTCCAGATTTTCAACATTACCATTTTACCACACCTCCTTATGAGCAGTACAGCTGAAATTTTTCACATCTTGCCCAAAATGTGTTTCTGCCCATGTAGCGCACAATGGCGCAGTCGATGCGCGAAATCAATGTATGGGACACATTAAGAAAATCACAGTGACATGGTTCATGAGCAGAGGTCTTAAAATGGCTATGTTGAAAATTTGGTGAAAAAATTCATAAAAATGACTGTTTTACGAGCGTGCGTCGCGCCAGTTCCTATGCATGCTCGTAAGTTTGCAAATTTAATATTTTCACTGCAGATTTTCAACATTGCCATTTTATTACACTTCCTTCTGAACAGTACAGCTGCCATTTTTCAAATGTGTTTTCGCACATGTAGCGCACAATGGTGCTGTTGGTGTGCGAAAGCAATGTTTGGGACAGATTACGAAAATCACAGGTACACTGTTCTTGAGTAGAGATCTTAAAATGGCTATGTTGAAAATTTGGTGACAAAAGTCCATAAAATGACTGTGTTACGAGTGAGCATTGCACAGTTTCCACGTACCCTCGTAAGTTCATGACTTTGTAATATTTTCAGTACAGATTTTCACCAGTGGCATTTTTCCACACTTCCTTATGAACAGTACAGCAGTCATTTTTCACTACATGGCCGGAGTGTGTTTTCACACTTTCAGCACAGAGATGCGTGGTTGCTGTGGGAAATCATTGTTCTGGACAGATAAAGAAAATTACAGTGACACTGTGCATGATCGGAGGCACCAAAATGCCTGAGTTGACAATCTGCTGTAAAAAAATCCTCAACCTAATTATATTACGGGTGTGCGTTGCACAGTTTCTATGTACGGTCGTGACTTCACCAGTTTTTTTTTTATATTTTTACTGCAGATTTGCAACACTGACATTTTTTACACCTCCCCATGAACAGTACAGCTGTCATTTTTTTACATCCTGTTCGGAATGTTTTTGCACCTGTGGTGCTAAATGCCGTAGTCGCTGTGCATAAGCAGCTTTCCGCTAACAAACTGATATTGCCTCAGTTCATGAGGTGGGGTCACAAAAAAAACATGTTGAAAATTTGGAGTGAAAATACCAACGAATGCCTGAGGTATTAGGGTTTCCAACCATAATGCCCAACCCTGTAGAGAATGACAGGCATCAGGGGTGTGACTTGGGGTTCTTGCATGTAATGCTCATACCATTCCACACCCTGCAGCCAGTGAGAGGCATCGAGATATGCCTTGGACTCTTCAGCCCCAAAGTTAACCCCATTCTCCTATATCGCACCCATCTCACCATATTTCCTAATGGAATGGGGTGCACATAAGGGCCAAAGTCCCCAAGGAACACCGTGACACTTGTCAGTGTCTGCAGGGTGGGGTGTGGTAAAATGATGTGGCCGTTATGCCTGACGATTCAAAGGCACACCCCAATGCCTGTCACTCTCTGCAGGGTGGTGGTGGGGTTGGCTTCAGTTCAGTACTTCACTGCCATTCCTATTACGCAGCTCTGTAACTTCTACACTACCACTGCCAATGCAAGCAAGCAAACATTCGGCATTGACAAATGCTTGTTTAGATAGACCTGAATTCATAGATATGTAAATATATTATATCAAAGGTGATGCAGTAATAAAGTTTACGTATAGCAGGCTTACAGTTTGAGTTTGCACAGAAATATCACTATTGTTATATCTACAAATACTAAGGTATCCTTTTTTGTCAGGAGCTGATACTAAATATATTATCATTTTGTTTTATGAAATATTTTTCCCTTCATGTCATCCTTTTTGTTTCAAAATTAACATTATTCTAATTCAATTGATTTACATAGTCACATAATTATAGTTGCTGGTACCACAACCACATTTCATATTGTCAGCCGGAAATATATGGCCCAATTTTATTATTTATCATTTTATGACTTGAATATAGTTAAATTAAATAATGAATTTGATTATTTGTGATAATCTTTCTTTTGTTTTATAAATTTTATATTGTCAAAAATGGTGCTTCTTTTGAATCTTGTGGGTGGTGCTAGGGTTGAAAACCTTGACACAATATTTCCATACTTTTTTGGCATTAGGTAATATCCTAAAATATGCATTTATGTAGCTTTTGCAAGAAATATCTTCACTTTAATTATATTAAAATATTTTTGTTTCTAAAGTTAAATAATGGCACATTAGCTGTTTATTTATGTGTTATGACGTACAGTTGATAACATTTATTTAGTGACATAAACAAATAACCAGACTGTAGTATCTCTAGCAATTTGTTCATTGTATTTTGCACAACATGATAAGCCTCACTATGAAAAATTAAATATGTGCATCGGAACCGTCTTCATACTACTAAACTGTTCTTTTTTTTTTGTTTTGTTATAGGACCATGTCCATAGAGAAGATTTGCTGAATGAACATCGTGTGTAAGGTGCACAAACTTAATGTGTTTATTGGGATAACATGATAAATCGACTATTACCAATGAAGAACAATGCACAAAGTGTTTCTTTTAATATTTTTGCATTACATACTACATAGCAATCTTGTTGTCTATAAAATACAATTTGAATAAAACCGTTTATGCAATAGGTGTGGACATAAATCCTATGTGATAAATCTGAGCTACTATGAAACAAATTCAAAATTTTACATTTATACACATAGTAGATGCATCATCACAGATTTATATACATAGTAGATATGTCACAATCACTCCGGAACTCATTTAGAATGTTCAGCCTCAGTACCAGTACTAACTGTATTCAAATGCAAATAACTTTAAAATGAAAAAAGATAACATAGTGCTGTGAGCATGAAAGTTGTGCAGCACAAAATTATCTACAAAATGAGTGGTATTTCATTTATAGATACCTTATAGATGTTTTTATAATTAGCCAAAAAGAGCAGAAAATGCAATTTTTTGTTCACTTTTTTGACAAACACATACACAAAAGAGATAAAAAATCAAAAGCAAATGTCCCTGCACTGACAGAAAGCATCCCGATTGCATAAATGAAATATACAATGGTGAGCTGTCAGATAAATGATTTATCTACACTTGTGCTGTTTGACCTCAGACATCTCAGTCGTGGCTTACGCCACTCATGAGGTTACCCGAGGTCAAACAGCCGAGTGTAGATAAATCATTTATCTGACAGCTCACCATTGTATATCCCTTATGTATTGCACAATATAAGTATCCGTCACTATAAAAATCTCATTCTGGAATACGACGCAGAACACAGTCAGCTTTTTGTAAATAACATAGATACATAGAAATTTTTGGCAGATAAAGGCCTACGACCCACCCAGTCTGCCCATTTGAGCTTGTAAGTTCACTTTGTTTTCCTAGAAGTCTATTGCCCCTTACCACTGACCTCCAGAATTCCCTTATGTGTATCCCATGCATTCTTAAATCCCGTGATTGATTTAGCCCCCACTACTTCTTCTGGCTGAGTGTTCCACTTGTCCACCACCCATTCTATGAAGAAATTCTTCCTCTTGTTCCCTCTGAATCGCCCTCCCTCCAACTTCATCCCATGCCCTCTAGTCCTGGAACATCTTTTTCATTGGAAAATAGTGTATTCCTGCACTCTGTTCCTCCCTGCAAGGTACTTATATGTCTCTAACATATCCCCTCTCTCCCTCCTCTCCTCCAGGGAATACATATTCAAGTCCTTCAACCTGTCCTCATAGGACTTGTGATGCAATCCATGTGCCATCTTTGTTGCCCTCCTCTGAACCTTCTCTACCTTATGTCCTTACGTTGGTATGGTCTCCAGAACTATACACTGTACCCCAGGTGGGGCCTCACTAGTGTCTTGTATAGTGGAATAATTACCTCCCTTTTCCTGCTGGTGATGCCCTTGCCTATGCACCCCAGCATCCTATTTGCTTTACCTGCTGCCTTGTTGCACTATTTCCCTACCTTGAGGTCATCAGAGATGATAACCCCAAGATCCCTTTCCTGCTTGGTGCATGCTATATCCTCACCCCCCAACTGATATCTTGTGCCAGGGTTTTTGTGCCCCATATGCATTATCTTGCCCTTCCTTGCATTGAATTTTAAATGCCAAACCCCTGACCATAAAACCAATTATTTTTATTATAGCCAAATCAAAATAATGTGCACATTTCATGAAGCAGGCACAAAACAGTGACACTTGACTACATTTTATTGCACAAACACTTTGGAAAATTCCTGTTTGACTGCACAAGCATGAGGATACATCCAAAACTGCAGAAAAGGCATCTACGGAATGGCAGTAACGTCACTTCAGTAATTATAATAATATGTCAAAAAAGATACTACAGATTTCCAGAATGTCAGGATTCTTTTATTTCAAGAATTGTAAATGAACATTTTATACTGTCTAAAAATAGTTCAACGTGTATTCATACAATTAAAATATGTAATTTAAGAGCATAAAACATATAGGTAGACAGTTCTGAAATTGAATTTATGATTTTACAACTATGTGCCTTGATACTGTACCTCAAATTCAATGAACTAACACTGTTTGCATCCCCATCCTGTCATTCCTGCTTGCATTTCTGGGTCTGAATTGTGTCTGCATGGCTCTGATGCTTAAACCAACTGCACCACACTTCGTTTGAACTCAGATCCAACCTGTACTGTATAGCTGACATGTAATGCAACTCTTTTTCACTGACCTCCTGAAGGGAATACAGCTGTTGAAAGGTAGTCTCAGAAACAGTTTTGTTAGTCCAGTGTAAGGTATCACCTGCAAAATATTTGTTGTTTATTTCTACATAATTTGCTGGACTGACATGGTAAGCATGTTTCTTTTTCAAATAAAACAAAATAAAAAGGAGCAATGCACCAGTTCAACTTAAGAAGTATGTTATGTACCGGTGCAGCACATTTGCACTGCAGTGTAAGAAAAATACTATTAAATGTCTTTGTCAAGTGACTAGTTTGTTTATGATGTAAAAGAGCACATTTTTTGATACTCATCTCAGCGCTGTTGAAGGATCCTACCCCCTCCTTCCAATTGCTGGCTTCATGAATAAAACGTTTCCAATAGATGGCTTTAGGGAGGGAAAGGATGCTATTTTTTTGGCTCAGTGGAGCTAAGTGCCCAGTCTCTTCCACTTTCCTAAACTGAGCGCCACCCCTGCACTAGCAGCTTTTATGATGTAATAGTTGGGACAGCGCGGGAGTCACCCTCCATTAACTTTCAATGGGGCTGCCTGTTAAAAGATGGATTTCAGTATTCTAAAGGCATAATTTACCCAAATCAAGGCCACTGCTCAACTAAGAAGGCTCTTCTAAGTTGAGTAATAGCCATGGTTTGTTCAAATCGTGCCTTTAGAATATCAAAATTCATCTTTTAAAAAGCAGCCCCATTGAGGTCCATGGAACATGTCCCATGGCATTCTGACAATTGCATCACAAAACATGCTAGTACCGGGCCGTACTCCTAGTAGGGAAGTGGAAAAGATCTGGCTGTCGGGTCTATGGCTCCCTAAAACCAGGTTTTAGAAAATTTGTATGCATGCAGCCTGCAGTTCCGGGGGCAAAGATCCTTCTTGGGTTTGGGTGGTGGTGATGGTGGTGGGCAATTTCAGAAAGAGCATAAAAGATTCTCTTCAGTGAAACATTTTATAGTTATACCACGTTAGCTGTACTCTAATAGACTGCTCAAAATGGGTAAAATTAATAGCTTTTTAGATAGTCAGTAAGATATCCCAGTGAAGGAGTGATAGAATGGGGGCAACGCAACCAGTTCACCTGTCACAGTGGCGGACTGATTGTCAGAGTGCCCTGCAGGGAGAGTACTGCACAAATGTTGCTCCCCTTCCCGATGAACCTCTGCTGTGGAGGTGATTATTATAACTTTTGGGGGGTGCATGGGGTGCAGCCAACTGAAAAGACCACTAACATGCCCTGCTGCATTTCGTGGACTCCGGGTTGGGTGGCACCAGACATGCCTTGCTGCATACTGCAGACTCGAGGTCAGGCTGCACCAGATATGCCCTGCTGCATACTGCAGACTCGAGGTCAGGCTGCACCAGACATGCCTTGCTGCATACTGCAGACTCGAGGTCAGGCTGCACCAGATATGCCTTGCTGCATACTGCAGACTCGAGGTCAGGCTGCACCAGACATGCCCTGCTGCATACTGCAGACTCGAGGTCAGGCTGCACCAGACATGCCCTGCTGCATACTGCAGACTCGAGGTCAGGCTGCACCGGACATGCCCTCCTGCATTTCGCACTCTCAGGGTTGGGTAGCACAGTGCCTGTCACTACGATCTCGGTTGGCATTGTGCTGTTGCCCTAATGTACGGTGACATTTTTTCATGTCGAACCGTATGGGGTGAGCCATCCATAATTCCCTTGTGAACAACTGTTGTATGTATTTTTGTTTCTCGGGGTAAGGAATAAAGAAGATGTTCAGCTCCTTTGTAATAGTCCATTTGAATGCTGTTCATAATTCTTTCACTGTGACTATGTAACATGTTTTATCAAAACTTATATGCTGTTTTGCATGTTCACTTAAAACTATTTACTTTGATTATAAAATTTGCATACTATTTTAAACAGAAATAAATCATGCATGCTTTTTAGCAAGGCAAATTTGCATGTTCTTCTCTGCATTAGCCAGCTTTAACTGCATGTAAAACTATTATGTGTATGTATAAGTGATGTGGCGTAATAATAAAGTGATATATTACCCATTCAAGTTTCACCTTTTCTGCCATGTTTGAATATTATTGTATTGACAAATACAATTGTGTTTCTTTGACTGTTCATACTGCTTTGAAATGCATAAACATCACGAAATGAGCAAGTCATTACAATAAAGCATAAAGCAACGTAAATAGAATGTTGGGGTGTATAGACAGAGAGACCGACAGCAGAAATAGGGAGGTGATCATTGCCCTCTGCAGATCACTGGTGAGACCACACCTGGAGTACTGTGTTCAGTTCTGGAGGCCTCATGTGAAGTAGGATAGGGGTAGGCTGGAGGTTATTCAGAGGAGAGAAACTAAGATGATCCAGGGTCTATATGGACTCACCGATGAAGACCGGCAGACACCTTTGAATATGTACTCACTGGAAACAAGGCAGGAGAGAGGGGACATTATTGAGATGTTTAAGTTCCTAAAAGGCATTAACAAAGTGCCACACACAGAAGAGCTATTCAATTGGATCGCTAGCTCAATCCCAAGAGGACATGACTGGAAATTGAAAGGAGGAGTTTCAGGAGGAAACTAAGGAAGCACTACTCCATGGAAAGAGTGGTGGAGCCTTGAAATGGTCTGGTGGCTGAGGTGATGGGGGCAGGGACTGTGATGAGTTTGAAGCATGAGTGGCACAGAACTAAGCTCAACTAAGGAGAATACGACAGGTACAAAATAATAAATACGGGGGTTAGCTCCCAGGATCATCAGTGGATCCTGGGAATCTCAAGGGCAGACTCAATGGACCCTCGGTCTCATTCTGCCATCATTTTCTATGTTTCTATGGTTCTAAAACAACTGTGACATTTTTTCACTCCTCACAAATGCATTCATTATTTTCTAACACTAAAAAGGGCGCATACTTGGTACTTTACTCAGTAGATAAGACAGACAGAAGGCGCTGGCTCATAGTGGCTGTCTCCTCATTTATTGTGGTATCAGATACCTTCTGGAGCTCAGAAGGTATTTGTCTAACCTCGTCTTAAATGTCCCTAGTGTAGTGGCTTCCACCACCTCGGTAGGAAGACTATTCCAGAGGGGAATGATTCTTTGTATAAAGACGTTTCTCCTTGAATTCTTTTTTGGGAAGGTTAACCTAAGCTGGTGATTGTGACTCCTCAGACTTACATTCCCATTAGCATGCAGTAGACCCAGACTAGCCAGTAGGTTATCCTCTATTAGGTTAGCATCCAAACCAGGGTTCGAACCAGGTGTCTTTTGCTCCAAAGGCAGCAAACCTACCACTGCGCCACTGTGTCTACCACAATGTTAGGTGTCAGCAAGACCCACTCATACCTGCCCATGGTCACATCTACCACCACTGTACTCCCTCACAACACCCACCCACACAAACTAACCATACTACTGTTGCTAACCACATTTACTCTGCTCAGCAACAGACCCCCAGTTGCCTCTGGTATGTATACACCCATGCTGCTGGGGGAGCACCTCACCCCTCATAGCCTCTCCATCACCCTGTCTCTCCCCATAGCCCCCCCACACCCCTCCCCTCTACCTCTCCACCCATCTCTCTGTGCCTTGAGCCCTCCTTGTCTGTTCCTCCACCTGGCCATCCCAGCCCTCACAAAACTGCCCATTCCCTGATCATCACTTTCTAAGCTTGCCAGCCACCGTTACTCGGCAAAACGCCACCAATTCATGGCCCTTGTCAGGATCTTCCACTTGCTTCTTCTGCTATCTGGCAATGTTCATGCCAATCCTGGCCCAGCAGCACCCCCCCAACTGCGGTCACCCACAAGGCTTCGAATAGCCGCCATGAATATCTGCAGCCTGTCTAAAAAAATGGAACCCCTGCAATGCTGGATGGGACAGCACCAACCAGACATTCTGGCTTTAACAGAAACCTGGCTGTCAGCCAAGACCCCAGACTCATTTGTCTCAATTCCTGGCTACTCTCTCATTAGGCTTGATCGTAATGGCAAGAGAGGTGGTGGCTGTGCCTTCTATGTAAATGACTCACTGCATTACCAAGCCCTGCCTGTGCCCTCCCTAGACCATGGTGCCCAAATCCTCCCAATAAAACTCCCCCCTGACCCATACCATGCTCCTCTTACTCTCGTCGTCTCCTACATCCCGTCCTGCAGCCAATCCCCTGCCTGTAAAGTTCTCTCTGACTATCTAGCCAGCCACCCCCACAAAATGGAACAAATCCTAGTTGGGGATTTCAACATAAACTGACTGGTTAGCTCATCAACACATGCCAAAGATACCTTTGCTGCATTAGATATGACCCAACCAGTATCCTAGCCTACCAGGGCCAACCCCAGTACTGGAACCCACACCCTACTAGATATCCTGCTCACTAATCGTCCCCACCATATTACCGACCTGGGTGTCCTAGCTAATGCTTTAAGCGACCACTCCCCAAACATCTTCAGCTGGTCCAGTCAGCTACCTAAACAACCACCAAATATTACCTTTCGTCATCGACTATGCCCAGGAGGCATAGCCAAACTCAAACAATATCTAATTAACTGGGACTGGTCCCCTATTTGCCAAGCCTAGCACATAGGTGATGCATTGCACGACTTCACCACCACCTTTAATACCACCTGTGATGCTTTTGCAACGACCATCAAAGTGGCCACTAAGAAACGTAGTGCCTCCCGGATCACCCCAGAAGTCCTACAACAGTTCAAAAGGCGTGACAACCTCTGGCATTGTGCCACTGCCTCTGGTTTGCTAAGCAATAGGCAGGCCTATAATGCTGCCCACAATAAGTGTACCTGGGCAATCCGTAAGGCCAAGGTGGAGCACTATATAACCGCCCTAGCCACCTCCTGGGGTAGCACAAGAAAGTTCTGGGATGACATCAAGGAGCTTAATGGTAAATCCCGCTCCCCACCTCACAACTTAGTGTTAACGGTACTACCACCACAGACACACTTCACATAGCAGACTGCCTCAACTCCACCTTCTCAGACCTCAGCTCAGTCCGCCCTAGCAACTTTTTTGATCCAATTCAGCCTACCCCACTGCCTGAGCTCCTCCACCCCCCCTCAAACTCAGAGTCATTACCCCTGCAGACGTGAAAGTCTACCTGTCCAAAGCCCTCCAGAGCTCCAATTACTGCAAAGACACCTTTGATATTCGTATCCTATACCTTGGCTAGATTCAGTTATCTCCCCACTCATGGACCTTCTAAATCTGTCCTTGTGCCTGGACCAGTTCCCAGCCTCATGGAAAACCGCAGTGATAACACCAGTATTGAAATGTGGTGACAGCTCCTTCCCAAACAACTACTGGCCCATCTCGATTCTCCCCCCACTCTCTAAAGCCCTCGAAAAGATCATGGCCAATCAGCTCACTGACTACCTCCTCACACACAACCTCTTATGTAGGGAGCAGCACGGTTTCAGAGCTGGTCACAGCACTATGACTGCCCTCACAGAATTTGGCACGGCCCAGGGAGGAGGATACAGATGAATGCCAACTGACCTTGAACCAGTTTAAGCTGTTGGTGGTATTTTTAGAGAATGAGGGGAAATTTGGCCAGGGCAAAAACTACCTTAGTAGAAGAGGTAGCATTCTGCTGGGTAAAAGTAGTTCATCAGTCATAGATGGTCATTTAAACTAATTTCCGGGGGGGGGATGGGGCAACCCCCACATCTCTAAACAAGGAACCACTTTGTATAATAATGTGAGAACATGCAAAATCCTATCACTAAATGCTAGATCATTAAACTTATTAAAAATCACTGAGCTTGAAGGTAAATGCGCTCTTCATGACATCAGCTTTATAGCTGTTACGGAAACCTGGTGAGACCCTTCAGCTATATGGTTCAAAGAGATCTCTGGATTTAAACTTTACCATAAGGACAGAGTTAATCACTCAAGAGGGTGGCCCTCTATGTCAAGGATGACATTCCATCTCATTTATGTAACTACATGACAAACACTGAAAGCATTTGGGTTAATATTCAGGTCAAAGGTCAACCACTTTTCACCATTGGTATATGCTACTGTATAGGCCTCCATCGGTTGATTTTGTCTATACCACCACACTATTAAATGATATTTCTCATCTAGCCAACTTACATGATGTTATAATCCTGGGAGACTTTAACATGACCAGAATAAACTGGGCTACTAATTCTGGCACTACTAACCATCAGAAATATTTTCTGCACTATTCGACACTGGACTTGAGCAAATAATAACAACGCCTACCAGAGGTAGCAAAATGTTTGACCTTCTGATTACTAACATTTCTCATAAATTAGCCAAAGTCAGTATACATGACCCACTTGGCAACAGTGATCACAATTCTATTTTACTAGAAATAACTCCTAAACAGCATCCTCTTCAAAATCAAAAAACAAGCTTAATGTGTATACCCTTGAGGAAAATGGTGGGGGGGGGGGACTTGCTAGAAACGTTTAAGTACCTCAGTGGAATCAATAAATTCCAAGAGGGTAGCATCTTTCAGAAAAAGAGATGTGCAAGAACAAGGGGACAAAATTTGAAGATAGATGGGGGAGGCTCAGGGGCAATGTGAGGAAGTATTTTTTCACAGAGAGGGTGGTGGACACATGGAAAAACCTTCCTGATGAGGTTGTGGGGTCCAAAACTGAGGGAGAATTTAAGAATGCATGGGACAGACATAAGGCAATTGTTGTGGGGGTAGGAAGAAATAGGCTGTTGGTTAAATAGGATCTGCAGCTTATCCTCTAGGTAGGGAATGGGGCAGACTAGGTGGGTCAAGCGATCCTTATCTGCCGTCAAAGTCTATGTTTCCATGTTTGTAAATCAAGCCATGCATCAATGAGAGTCTAAACAGTATAGTCTGGAACACAGTCCTCACTCTCTTATCACTTGAAGGTGCATGGGAACACCTCAAATCCACTATTGTACATTTCGAAAAGTTATATGTCCCAGTCAAAATAAAATACAATAAAAAAGGGAACATCCTCATCTGGTTCAACAAATCTATTAAAACCCCAAATAAAAAAAGGAGAAACTACTTTCACATCTGAAAACAGAAGATAATAGTAAAAAAGAAATACCTTGATTAAATATAAATTAGCAGTTAAAAAACTCAAACACTTAATTAAATACTCTAAATGTAACCTAGAGATTAAAATAGCACATAATAAGGTCTGTCACAAATCTTTGTTTTCATATTTTGTAAGCAGCACAAGGGAAGTCACAGAGTTTGGAACTGTTTGATTTTGAAAGCAGCACATGGGAAATCATCGCAGAGTTTGGAACTGTCTGATTTTGTAAGCAGCACAAGGGAAGTCACAGAGTTTGGAACTGTTTGATTTTGAAAGCAGCACATGGGAAATCATCGCAGAGTTTGGAACTGTCTGATTTTGTAAGCAGCACAAGGGAAGTCACAGAGTTTGGAACTGTTTGATTTTGAAAGCAGCACAAAGTTGCTGTCCCAGAACAGGAAGGGTGAGAGTTGTAAGGAGAGGAGAGAATAAGCATCCAGAGAAACAGTAGAGAGGACACAAAATAAGTCATGATAGGAGTGGTGCAGTGCAATGGCTGTGGGGCGGCAGTGTTCCGGGAGACATTCTGGAGGCTGCGATGCTGCCCTATTTGCAGGCACCTCTCTAGTCTGAGAGAGGAGGTTGCCCGTCTCTAGGCTGACCTGGCTAGGATTTGTGAAACCTCCTCCCCCACCCAGGGACCACCAGGGCCAATGCCACTACCTCAGAGGTTGCCAAGAAAGAGGAGAGGCTGGACCAGGGTGGGCTCAAGGAGGGAGAGGGTGGTGGAACAGAGTTGCATCCCTCCAGCTGTACCTCTCCACAATTCATTCGCTCTTCTGGTGGATAGTGGTTCCTCTATGGAGGCACCTGCAGTGGAGACAAGAGAGAATGCTGGGAACCTTCACAAGGGAGACCCACAGGAGGTGGCATGGGACCCCACAGGAAGGAAGCAACTCCTGGTGGGGACTCAATCATTAGGGGTAGAAATGGGGAGGAAGGGAGAGGGAGGTAAGGTGCCTTCCTGGCGCCACAGCTTGGAGGGACAGGAAGCGAATCCTCAGGATCGTGGGAGGAGCTGCACAAGGGAGGGAGCTGGATGTCATTGTCCATCTAGGGACAAATGATCTGGCTAGGAATGGGATCAGAGCAGTGCAAGAGGAGTTGGTAGAGTTGGGAAGGGGCCTTAGACAAGTAGCGCATACGGTAACCTTCTCGGAGGTGCTGCCTGTCTATGGCAAGGGAGATGCTAGGGCACTTCTCAACAGGGAATTCAATGAGTGGTTGAAAAATTGGTGTGGAGTTCAGGGTTTTGGCTTCATTGGGGACTGGGGAGCCACCTGGAGGGATGCAGACCTATACTGGTGTGATGGTCTGCATCTGTCCAGGGGGGGAACCAGGATCCTAGTGAGAAGGTTTAAATGCTTCATTGGCAAGCATTTAAACTAGCCAAGGGAAGCACTGAAAAGGAGCAGGGAAATCTGAGCCTCCCCCACAAAACATAGTGATTAGTGAGGAAACACCAAGGTACAGAAGTTATTAAGAGTAGAACATATTTAAATGTAAAAAGGCAAAGGCATTAAGGACAGAAATGGGGCTAAAAGGGTAAGGCTATCAAAAGTGGAGGGTGATGAGTACCAATGCCCATAGTCTGTGTAACAAGCTCCTTGAACTAGTGGCCTTGATGGAAGAGGTTGCGTGGATATTGTGGCAGTTACAGAAACATGGTACACAGAGAACCATGACTGGGATGTCAACATACCAGGATACACAATCTACAGGAGGGACAGGGAGGGTAAAGAGAGGAGGAGCAGCTCTCTATGTAAAGAAGGGATCAAAGCAACAGAACTAAAGAGTAAACAGGGAGCAGATGAGGCACTTTGGGTCACCCTGGAGACAGGAAATGGCACCACAATCCGATGGGGTTGTATACAGACCCCATCTCAGGGGAGGAATGGACAAGGAAATGATAGAAGGCTTTCTTAGAATGGCAGAAAAGGGAGATATTGTTGATGGGGACCTGAATATGCAGATGTTAACTGGATCACCTTTGCTGCAGGCACATCCAAGAGCAGGGTCATTCTTGATGCCCTACAGGGGGCATGCCTCAGACAGCTAGTATTGGAACCCACTCAGGGAGGGAGCAATCTTAGACCTGGTACTCTCAAATGGGGATGGAGAAAGAATCTCAGATTTAGAAGTGGATAGCCATCTGGGAACAAGCGACCACCAAACAGTGTGGTTCACGATAAACACAGCCATACAATCAAGCCATACAAAAGCAAGAGTACTGGACTTTAGGAGGGCTGACTTTGGGAAAATGAGAGAGTGCCTCAGAAAAGCACTAGCAAACAGGCAAGAAGGAGGGGTGGAGGAACAATGGGGAGTGATCAAAACAGCCATCACAGAGGCAACAAGCCTTTGTAAAACGAATCAATAAAACAACGAAGGAAAAACGTTATGGTTCTCAAAAGAGGTGGCAGGAAGGTTAAGGAGAAAAGGACAGCATTCAGGAAATATAAGGAAACACAGAAGGAACAGGACAGAGAACTTTATCAGTTAAAGCAGAAAGAGACTGGGAAGGCAGTCAGAATAGCAAAGGCCCAAACCGAGGAAAGGATAGCCAATTCTGTTAAGAAGGGGGATAAGACCTTTTATAGGTACATTAGGGAGCAAAGAAAGACCAAAGGAGGGATACTGAAGCTTAATAAAGGGGAGGGAATGTGGGTATAGGGTGACAGTGAAAAAGCAGGGATACTGAATGAATATTTCTGCTCAGTATTCACAAAGGAAGAGGAGGGGGAGTTACCTAAACCAAACAAGAGAAACACTCTGAAGACGGGGCTCGATAACAGTCCATTTACAGAAGAAAGGGTTCTGAAAGAACTAATAAAATTGAAGGTGGACAAAGCAATGGGGCCTGATGGGGTTCACCCAAGAATTCTAAAAGAACTAAGGGTAGAACTAGTGACACCGCTGACTACTCTGTTTAACAAATCATGGGAGGATGGGGTGGTACCCGAGGACTGGAGGAGGGCAGATGTGATTCCTCTTCACAAAAGTGGGAGCAAGACAGAGTCAGGAAACTACAGACCAGTTAGTTTGACCTCAGTGGTAGGGAAAATGATGGAATCACTTCTGAAGGAAAGAATTGTTGAGTACCTAGAGGCCAGTGGGGCACAGGACCCAAGGCAGCATGGATTCACGATGGGAAGGTCGTGTCAGACGAATCTAATAGATTTCTTTGACTGGGTTACCAAAGTAGTAGACCAGGGAGGGGCTATGGACATGGCCTACCTAGATTTTAGCAAGGCATTTGATACAGTCCCACACAAAAAGATTAATACACAAGATAGCCAGCCTTGGAGTGTGTCCCAAGGTGGTAGCCTGGATAAAAAATTGGCTAGACAACAGGCCTCAAAGGGTAGTAGTAAATGGAGTACACAGTGATGAAAGGAGGGTTACTAGCGGGGTACCTCAGGGTTCAGTACTGGGACCGGTCCTTTTTTAATGTCTTTATAAGTGACATTGCAGAGGAACTGGAAGGAAAAGTATGTCTCTTTGCAGATGACACAAAGATCTGCAACAGGGTTGATACACAAGATGGAGTGGAAAGGATGAGAAGGGACTTGGCAAGGTTGGAGGAATGGTCAAATGTATGGCAGCTCAGATTCAATGCAAAGAAGTGCAAGGTAATGCACATGAGACAAAACCCTGAAACGTACACAATCGCGGGTGAGATACTGACAACAGTAAAAATAGAAAGGGACCTGGGGTAATTATATCAGATGACCTAAAGGTGGGCAAGCAATGTGAGAAGGCAGTAAGGACGGCTGGGGATACTGGGATGTATAGGAAGAGGCATCAATAGTAGAAAACAGGAAGTTGTTATCCCTCTGTACAGACAGTTGGTGAGACCCCATCTGGAGTACTGTGTGCAGTTCTGGAGACCCCATCTCCATAAAGACATAGACAGAGTGGAGGCTGTCCAGAGAGGCAACAAAATGGTGCAGGGTCTGCACCAGAAGACATATGAAGAAAGACTAAAGGAGCTTAATATGTATACCCTTGAGGAAAGAAGGAGAGAGGGGACATGATAGAAACTTTCAAGTACCTCAGGGAATTAACAAAGTCCAAGAGGGTAGCATCTTCCAGAAAAGAGGTGTGCAACAACAAGGGGCACAATTTGAAGATAGAAGGGATAGCTCAGAGGTAATGTGAGGAAGTATTTTTTCACTGAGAGGTTTGTGGATGCATGGAACAGCCTCCCTGAAGAGGTCGTGGGGTCAAGAACAGTGGGGGACTTCAAGAATGCATGGGACAAGCATAGGGCAGACCTAGTGGGGGGTAGGAGGAATTAAGCTGTTGGTTAACTAGGATCTGCAGCTTATCTGTTAGGTAAGAAAATGGGCAGACTAGGTGGGCCAAGCGGTCCTTATCTGCCGTCAAATTCTATGTTTCTATGTTTCTATATCTTAAAAGTAAAAAAGGTAACGATAAATATATTGGCCCCCTGATTGTGAATAATTATACTATCACATCAGACAAAGATACTGCTAACACCTTTAATGACTACTTCCGTTCAGTGTTTTCCGCTAAAGAATTCCATCAACTCTCAGATTCTCTTGTACATTCTACTTACAAATTTTTTTTAATAAACACCATCCAAGCCCTTAAAACTCTTAAACCTAAATCAAGCCCAGACACTGATAATATTAGCCCAAGATTTCTTATGGAAACCTCCAAAACTATATCAACCCCACTGACGATTATCTTCACTAAATCTTTAACACAAGGAGTGGTCCCACATGATTGGTTAAAAGCTACAGTTATTCCCATTTTTAAAAGGGGCCCTCGATCTAACACCGAGAATTGTCGCCCTATCAATTTAACCTCGGTTATTTGTAACCTCATGGAAAAAATAATAAAACACGGCCCATTGGATCAGCAGTTGGATTTCCACTTGTGACACTGGCAACCCAGGTTCAGGAATGGACCTGGGTCATAGGAGGGCCAGCTGGGGGGAGTTGGATTGAGCATCCCATGGGCTGCTCTCCTTCTCCTGGGAGGGGGGAAGGTCTGGGATGTTGCCAGTGCACGGGGGACCTCTGGTGGAGGCCAGCGGTCCCACAGCAGATGGCACCAACAAGGAACACAGGGGTGGGATGGACGTTGATGTCATTGCACATTCTCACTACCCAAAAACAGGGGAAAAAACCTGCCCACCTACCATCTGTATGAAGCTCACCCCCCGCTGCACTTGGCTCCCCCAGGCTGACACCTGCCCTGTCCTGTTGTTCATGGCACCTTAGGGCCGGGTGCCACATCCCTGCCCTGGAGGAAATCCAGGGAGTCCCGGGAGAGCAGCTAATGTGGGGGAGCTGCAGCCGTGAGGGTTCTTGACTGAGCGGATGCCTGGTGGTAGGCAGGGCCCATAAAAATATAAAATAGAAAAAAAATAATAATCAAACACTTATTAGATAAAAAAATGGAATCCCTTGCCATTATAGCTTTGACACAGCATGGTTTTAAACAAGGTCACTCGTGACCTCTAACTTAATTGGCTTTTATAATCACATAAGTGAGGGCCTCAGCTCACAAATCCCCATGGACGTCATCTTGTTGGATTACAACAGAGCACTTGATAATGTTTCACATGGTAAACTTATCAATAAACTCTGGTTACAAGATTTCTCAACTCATTTAGTGCATTGGATAAGGGTCTGTTCATGAAAAAAGGGTGACATGGGAGTGAAATTTTCAAATCGACCGTAGAAGAATTGTATAATACAGGTTAAGATACTATGACCCATATACGAAAAAATCACAATGTTTTAAGATAAAAAATTTTACGGTTCCTAAGAAAAATTGGGTCTAGTGTGATGACTGTAACAACACACACCATGATGAGTGTAACAATACACATCACACACCATGGTGAGTGTAACTAGACACACCACACATCACTGCAAGTGTAATAAAGGGTGACCATAGATGAACTGTGTAATACAGGTTAAGATACTATGACCCACATGTGAAAAAATCACTATGTTTTAATGTAAAAAATGTTAAAGTTCCCAAAAAAATTGGGGTCTAGTGTGATGATTGTAACAACACACTGTGATGAGTGTAACAGTAACATAGAAACATAGAAGTTGATGGCAGATAAGGACCGCATGGCCCATCCAGTCTGCTCATTTCTTTTTCTACCTTATAAATGTGCCATCGGCCTTTGCTCTGTCAGTGGCCTAGCTATTTATACTCATTTGTATTGCTCCCTTATGCCTATCCCATGCCTGTTTGAAGCCCTGCACTGCATTCATAGCCACCACTTCTTGAGGTAGGCCATTCCATGCATCCACCACCCTTTCTGTGAAAAAGAATTTCCTCACATTCCCCTAATCGGCCCCCTCTAATCTCATGCTGTGTCCTCTTGTCCTGCTATTTTCTTATATTTAAACATGTTAGACTCTTTCACCTTGTTAATGCCCTTAAGGTGTTTGAATGCCTCAATCATATCACCTCTCTCCTCCTTTGCTCAAGGGTATACATGTTGAGCTCTGTTAATCTGTCCTCATATGTCTTCTGATGCAGTCCTTGCACCATTTTGGTTCCCCTTCTCTGGACTGCCTCAATTTAGTTAATGTCCTTGTGAAGGTGTGGCCTCCAATACTGCAGTACTCAGATGGGGCCTAACCAGTGTCTTGTAAAGAGGGATTATTACCTCCCTCTTATGACTTGTGATACCCCTACTAATACACCCTAATACCCCCCTAGCCTTACCTACTGCTTTAGAGGTCTTCTTGGATGATTTCAGGTCATCAGTGATGATGATGCCCAAATCTCTTTCTTCCTTCGTGACTGCTAGCAACTCCCCTCCCAGCCTATAGGTGGCTTCAGGGTTTCTCTTCCCTATGTGCATGATCTTGCACTTCTTTGCATTAAATCCCAGTTGCCACTCTTCTGACCATTTTGCTAGTTTATCAGATCTCTTCTCATTCTGCCTACCCCATCTGGATCATCTACTCTGTTGCAGATCTTGGTGTCATCTGCAAACAGACAAGCCTTACCCTCTAGTCCATCTGCAATGTCACTAATGAAGATGTTGAAGAGGACTGGCCCCAGGACTGATCCCTGAGGTACCCCACTTGTGACTTGCATCTCTTCTGACTGTATACCATTTACCACCACTCTCTGTTTTCTGCCTGTCAACCAGTTTGCCACCCAGTTGACCAACTTCTGACCCACCCCGAGCCTACCCAGCTTATTTATCAATCTTCTACGTGGAACAGTGTCAGCTTTGCAGAAGTCAAGGTAGGTGACATCAACTGCTCCCCTTGGTCCCACTCTGGTTACCCAGTCAAAGAAATCTATGAGATTAGTTTGACAGGACCTTCCTTTGTAAACACATGCTGTCTTGGATCCTGTGCCCCTATGGATTCCAGGTGTTGCACTATCCTTTCCTTAAGGAGTGCCTCCATAATCTTGCCCACTACTGAGGTAAGACTGACTGATCTGTAGTTCCCTGCCTCCTCCTGCTACCACTCTTGTGGGCGGGATCACATGAAACCTTCTCCAGTCTTCTGGGACCTCTTCTGTGCTCAGAGACTCACTAAACAGTTCTGCTAATGGCTCTGCTAGTTCCACCTTTAGCTCCTTAAGTACCCTGGGATGTATGCCATCAGGTCCCATTGCCTTTTCCACCCTGAGGCTTAGCTCTTGTAGGACCCTTTCTTTTGTGAGGGTAGTGCTCACCTCCCTCCCCTGCGTCCGCGGTGCTGAGCTGTGGGCCCTGCCTACCTTCTCTTCAGTAAATACTGAGCAAAGTATCTATTTAGGATAGATGCTTTTATGAAGTCCTCCTCCTCATGCTCCCTTTTCTCCATTAAAGCTTAGCAATACCCCTCTGGACTTTCTCCTTTCACTATTGTATCTATAAAGTTTTGTCACCTTCTTTTACTGTTCGTGCTAGTGTTTCCTCTGTTTGGGACTTTGCCTGCCTTACTGCTTTCCCTGCTTCCCTTAGGGCAGTTTTGTATGCCTCCCTATCTTCATCGCTGTGTTCCTTATATTTCCTGAAGGCCAGCCTTTTGGCTCTGACCTTTTCTGCTACTGTATTTGAGAACCAAAGTGGTTTCCTTCTTCTTTGCACTTCCTTTTCTGTCTAACACAATGGGATGTTGCTTCAAGTATTGCATCATAATGCTTGCCCACTTTGCCTGTACCCCCTCACCTGTGTTTCTTTTTGCCAGGGCTAGCTTAACTCTGTTGGCCATCTTATCAAAGTCAGCTCCTCTGAAGTCCCATATTTTTGCCTTGGAATGGGATGATTTAGATGTAGTAGCCAAATTGAACCATACCATGTGATGGTCACTGGCCCCCAGGTGACCTTCTACCTGGAGATCTGTGATCCCTTCCCTGTTAGTCAGTACTAGATCTAGGATAGCCCTGTCTCTTGTGGGTTGTTGTACCAGTTGTTTGAGGCCCTCCCCCTGCAGGAAATCCACTATGTGTATAGTTCTGGCAGATGTTCCTGCTGGTATTGACCAATCTGTATCCGGCATGTTGAAGTCTCCCATTATCATAACCTCCCCTTTAGCTGTCATGTTTTGTATATCTTCTAACAGTAATGTGTCTATGTCCTCCCCCTGGTCTGGGGGCCTGTAGACAACCCCAGTTCTTATGGCTGTCCCATTTCCTGTTTCCAGGGTGAACCACAGTTCTTCTGGCTTCTTATGTGTATTCTGAATTTCTGTAGCTTTTATATTTTCATTGACATACAGGGCCACTCCTCCTCCCCTTTTTGCACCTTGGTCTCTTCTGAACAATACATAGCCAGGTACTGAAGTCTCCCAAGTGTGGTTACTGGTAAACCACGTCTCACTAATTGCTACTATGTCCAGTTTAGCCTCTGACATTATTGCCTGCAGGTCTGGGATCTTATTTCCCAGGCTGTGAGCATTTGTGTACATGATTTTCCATTTGGCTGATTTCGGTGTGTTAGTTGTTGGGTGAGGTTTGGCATTACCCCTGTGCGTTGTATGGGGAGACAAACCTTTTTTCTTACCTGGTGATGCAAATGAACTGCAAACATGCTGAATCCCTGTTTGACCACTAGCTGAGGGGGGGGAAGGGTGTTCTTCCCATTCGACGTATGGGGTGCTGCACCCCTCTCCCCATTTGCTAGTTTAAATATTCTGCTAAGATGTCAAACTTCTGCTCCAATGCACTGACTCCCTCCTTAGTCAGATGCAGTCCATCAAATTTAAAGAACTTTCGCTCCCAGAACTGTTGCCAGTTCTCTACAAATCTGTGTCCTTTTTCCAGGCACCAGCCCTTGAGCCAGGTGTTTAGCTCCCCTGTCTCCCCTTCTCTGACCTTCCGTCCATCTGCCCCCCCTCTCCCAGACTGGCAGGATCTCAGAGAAGGAGATGCCGGACAAAATGGATGATAGTTTGTCACCCAGCCTGGTCAGGTGTTCCTTGGTCTCCACAACTGACCAGCTGGCGAGATCATAAGTCCCTATGTGTACTAGGACATCAATGTTTTCTCCTGCTTTGTGAACAATTTTAGCAATGCGGTCAGTGTCTCTCCATGCTGATGTACCTGGGAGACATCTGACCATTACCCCTGGCTGGAGATGGGTATCAACTCCCCGAATCATGGAGTCTCCTATGATCAGAAGTTTTTTGGGTTTCCTTTTTGCTTTGGTTCCTGATTTGGGTGATTTTTGTTGTGCTAGCTCCTGTGCTGCAGTGTCCTGCTCTTCAGTGTCTTCTGCCTCTTTGTTTGATTTCAGAGATAGAGGCAGATACCTGCTTGTAGTGTTTATATGGTTTTTGGAAGTAATATGTAGGAGATCAGAGAGTGATGGGGCACCCGATTTGCCCCTCCTAACCACCTGCCAACCTCCTGGTCCAACTACCCTCTGCAGTCAAGGTTTTCCTGTTGGATGCTGGGGAAATGGCAGGTGGTTCTTATAATGTATTTCC
Source organism: Neoceratodus forsteri (assembly GCA_016271365.2). NCBI lineage: Eukaryota > Metazoa > Chordata > Ceratodontiformes > Ceratodontidae > Neoceratodus > Neoceratodus forsteri. The sequence goes on from CM028138.1 coordinate 664,525,897, forward strand.
TCTTGAATATGAAATTTGAGGCATGCAATCTCTGCCCATGCTGCCTGAAGCTGAGCCCTAAGATCTCCAATGGCCCAGCATGTAGGACAATGTCCTAAATCCTGTAAGACTGTCCTTCTGAAAATTGTTCCACAGTACCTGCAGTTAATGATATCCATTCCAGATAAGTTGCTGGGTTTATAACCTAGTCAGAGTAATTAGAAGGAAAAAAAATGCAAGTAGTGGTTTGATTGTGTTTTGTTTTTGTTTAACTTGTTATAACAAGTTAAATTACTAGTGCCCCTGTAAATGAGCTCACCTTGTGGATGCCCTACTGATCCGCCCCTTCCAGCTCTGCCACAGGAAATGTCACAATTGTGGTACCCTATAAAAGGAGTGTAGTGGGGTGGTTGGGGATGGGGGTGGGTGGCTGGCTGGACCCTTCCCCTGCTGAAAAAGAAGAACCACGGACGAAAGAACAATGAGGTAAGAGCAGAAACAATCAGTCAACAACAAATGCAGTAACCTTGAAAGCTTATCCTAATATTAGATAAAACTGTAAAACCTGTAAAGCACCACCTGTAATAATCTCAGAGAAGATATACCCTGTAAGAAACACTTTGCTACAGAGAAAAATAAAGCAGTAACAGAATATATACCTTGCAAAAGACAATTTGAATCAGAATATTACAGCAATAATCTGTTAACACACACCTGTAGGCACACCTTGTAATAATGCAGAAGAAGGTATACCAGCAACAACAATTTGAATCAGAGAAAAATAAAGCAATGAAATGTTAGCGACAAACAGTAGCAATCCCTGTGAGTAAAAAATAAAAACAACACCACACAGTAAATCTGCTTAGCCAAAAGAAGTCTTAATCCTTTTCCCTTGCTCTGGTAAGGTTCTCTACTCTGCCTTTCAAGCAGTCTTGGAAGGAAAGAGCTCAGGTGAAGCTAGGTGCCTTGGCCAGCAAACCAAGTCTTCAGTATACACCACACACTGTGGTGAGTGTAACAAGACACACCACACACCATGGTGAGTGTAACAAGACACACCACACACCGTGATGAGTGTAACAAGACACACCACACACCGTGGTGAGTGTAACAAGACACACCACACATCACTGCGAGTGTAATAAAGGGCACCAGACAACTGTTAATGAGTAAAAAGGTTTACTTATGTAGACTGACGGCTTTTCAAACACAACATTACATTAAAAAACAATATGTTTATTATAATTACACTACTTTAAACTATTCTACATGGCACGGAACACTCAAGACCATTTGACAGGAGAGGAACAGCGCACTCAAGGCCATTTGACGGTATAAAAGAGTCAGCATGCACACTCCACATGATCCTTTAATCAAGAGAGAGGCATGGAACACTCAAGACAATTTGATGGAACAAAAGATGGGATGTTATAAAAAGATTTTCAGAAATGCTGCAATCTGATTGGCTGTTAAGAGTCCAAAAGCCTTACAATAATCTGTGTTACACTGTCATGTACAGCCTGATCACCATGGCATAAATTTTTATAATTGCAATAAGGCACTCCCAAGAGTTAGATTAACAGTCTGTTAAGTACCCCACCAGCGTCAAAGGCACCAAGAGTACCCCCCCAACCACAACCCACCAGCAGGGAAGTCACATGGTGCTCACGTAGGCCAAATATGAATGCTCACACAGGCCAAGTCAAAAAACTGGCTGGGACACACTTCCAGGCCAGCATAATAACCACAACATAACTACACCACTTTTTTTATTTTACCCAGATACAATGATTCGGACAATCGGACACATCAAGGTTGTATAAGCATTCATATTTGGCCGTAACGAGACTAGTATCAAAGACAGCAAGCCTACCTCCCCCAACCACAACTCACCAGCAGGAAAGTCACATGGTGCTCAGGAAGGCTAAATATGAATGCTCACACAGGCAGAGTCAAAACACATTTTCACTTTTTCTGTATACATTATTACTATATAACATTTATTCCAACATTAAAAATAAAAAAACAAAGCATTCACAGTTCACAGTACATTAAGCCCCCAACCCCATTCCCATACAAAATGCCGGGACAGCAATTACAGAGAATGCTCAAAATTTTATTTCAGTCACTCACCCCTCACACTTACTTGTAATGACAAAACTATGAGACCGAGACCGAGCCCTTCGTCTGATGAACCCTTACCAGATCATGAGTAACAGGACTCCCCTACCTACACAGCTCAGTTACAAGGAGGTTCTGGGAAGGAGATTGTAAACAATATCAAAATAAAAATAATACAACAGGGCACAGAAGGTTCATCAAAATATTTGCTAGCAAAAAAACAGAAGCAAAAACATACAGTACCCTGGTAAAATAAAACATCGACTGAATTAATAGCACATTTAAAAATTATTTTATTCTCTGGTAACTGGGTAAGGCCCACTAGGTATAGGTGCCTGTGTTCAGGAATGACCAGGGAGCACAGTTTAGGGATTTGCTAAGAGTCATACAGTATGCAAGTGGAGGTTGAAGGAATCAAACCCAGGTCTGTCTGTTAGATGTACCAAGCTCATTCATAGCTTCTCTCTTCTAAGCTATGCATTGTTGCTGCATTGGAGCTCATACAGTTAGCAACACAATTACATTTATTGCACTAGAACTCTGACATCCAGAACAAAACACCAGGATGCTTGAACAAGCATTTAACATTGTTGCTGCCTTGCAACCTATGCCTCCAAGTTAAAACTGTCCAGAGGAGATTTCCACTACTAAACTCTCTCAAAAGGGGAACATGTACAAACAAAAATGCAAGTAAATGGGCCAGGATCAAACCACAGAGCTTACATACTTGACAATACAGGGACATAGTCCTTTTAAAATGTATACTAACTGGCTCCATTTCTAACCTCGCTAAAGATACTCATGAGAGAACGTGATGGGCGATCAAACACACCACAGGTTTTGGTGTGTTTCACTGACTTCAGCAAGTTCAGTCAGTGAAATGAAAAGCCCCCCATCTCCAAAATCAGAGAACTTGCATACTAATACCACCAATGAACAATCGATCCTATAGGACTGATCTTGGTTGCCCAGTTCGCTAATTGTTACATGTCCCTCGTGATGGTTGTAACTAGTCACTCACCTCGTGATGGGTGTACCACTGAGGAGTGGCAAAGACACTCACTGGATGTGAAGGAAAAGAGGAAGATCCAGTCACAAATGTAACTTTTACACTGCCGCCAACTCAAACTGCTTTTCTGGCACAGACACAAGACAAGTATCACATTGGGCTACCAGACTGACTCCCCACCTGTGATGTGCAAACATAAGCAAATCTAGGACACCATGTCAGGTGGGGGATCAAACGGTCACATAGCCTCGTTGTGCTAGGGGCCATGGACAAATCAATGTTTTCTCTAAGAAGCTGAGCGATCCAGCGAGCAAGAAAAAGTGCAAGAATTTTAAACAACTGACTGGAAGTCAGTGTGAGGTTCACTGTGATGGGTGTAACAAAGTAGGACACTACATGTTACACCCATCATGGAAACTAGTGAGCATCTCTGCAGCTGAAGGGAATAAAGCAAAGGGCCAGGACAGTGTGGATATCTTAAAACAAGATGTTTTGAGCAACACAGTACTTTAGTTTGAATACTGTGAAGTAAAATGAGTTCACAGTAGCAAACAAGAAACACGTTGGTTTTGATGTCACATTTTGAAGCAAGAAAATCAGCAGTAAAATAATTGAAAAAATATATATGTTAGGGATGTAATTACAAAAAAATGTTATGTTACCTATCTGTACTACCAACCACCCTTAAAAAGCACCACTTGCATTAGGGAAATCTTTTTTTTATTTTTGTAACACAATTCAATCAAAGTGATGGGTGCCTTGAGAACCCCTTTTTGTGAACAGACCCATAAACAGTTGGTTAACAAACAGAATGCAGCAGGTTAAAATCCAAGGAATTCTGTCTGATGTCGGTTATGTGAGCAACGGTGTCTCTCAGGGATCGGTCCTCGGACCCACACTGTTCAATCTTTTCATCAGCAACATGCAGATTGGTCACACTAATTTCTCATTAAAGTTTGCAGATGATACCAAGTTAGTGGGAAAAGTAGATAATACTCAAAAACGGAAGACTCTAGCAACAGACCTAGTTATTGAAAAATGGCTCTTGCCAACGGTATGTTATTTAACATTGATAAATGCACTGTCCTAAATTTTGGAAAACACAACCCTATATCAACATACACCTTAAACAATGTCTCTCTGAAGGCATCAGACTGTGGAAGAGACATAAGCATTATCGTTAATAGCAAACTCTCTTTCTCAGAACATTGTAGTAAAATCGCCATATGTTCAAATGGGTTATTCAAATTGGTAACACATAATAACAGCGAATACAAAATAGCGAAACAATAACAGCGAATCAATAATAGTGATGCACTAAATAGCGACCGGCACATTAGAGCAACTGTCACATATGAGCGACTGGAAGTTCCCGATACCCCCACCATCAGTGAGCAGTGTGGAGTAAGAATTCTAGAGATAGGGGGGTGCGGAGGGCACAGCTCCCCACGTTAAATACAATACAAAACCGTATAAATGTTGCTGTGAGAGCTGCAGTAGCTGTTATGTGCTGCGCTTATCATGTGTATGTGCTGTTGTTATTGTTGCTATTTTGGATTCGCTGTTTTGACTCTCGCTGTTATTGATGTGCTATTAACACACGGAGCTGTAAAAATCCAGTAACCGCACTTCCATCTCAAAAAACAGAAGAATGCAGAACACCCTTATACAGATCTCATGTCAGACCATACTCCGATTTTTTTTCCCTCTTTTGGAGCCCTTATCTTAGTAAGGACATAGCTAGGTTGGAGGGCATTCAGAGACATGCTACTAGAATGTTCCTGCATCTATCTACTAGAAACTACATGGAGAGACTCCGAGCCACAGGCCTACATTCTCTACAACAAAGATGCTGCAGAGGAGATATCGTATTAATATTTACATTATTAAAATCACCAAATTTAGCTCAACAATGTGGGATGTTGTATGCAACTCATAAAATAGTGCCTAGACTGCTCAATAAACAACTGGAAGTATGCAAGGCAAGGATTAATATGAGATTAAACTATTTTCAATAAGGCCACCTAGATATTGGAACCAGCTTCCACAAGAACTAATTGACCTTAATACATTTGGTTCCTTCAAAAAGGGTTTGGATTACTTACTCACATCTGGGAATAATATCCCACTTTATAGTGGAGGACAATCACAATGGGCTTCTTTTGTCCTAGATTACAAAGTAACCAAGTAAAATGGAGGTAGTCCAGAGAAGGGCAACCAAAATGGTGCAGGGACTGCATCAGAAAACATATGAGGACAGATTAACGGAGCTAATATGTATACCCTAGAGCAAAGGAGGGAGAGAGGTGATATGATCGAAACATTCAAACACCTTAAGGGCATTAACAAGGTGAAAGAGTCTAACATGTTTCAATATTAGAAAAACAGCAGGACAAGAGGACACAGCATGAGATTAGAAGGAGGCCAACTAAGAGGTAATGTGAGGAATTTCTTTTTCACAGAAAGGGTGATGGATGCATGGAATGGCCTACCTCAGGAAGTGGTAGATATTAATACAGTGCAGGGCTTCAAACAGGCATGGGATAGGCATAAGGGAGCAATACAGATGAAAATGAATAGATAGTATATCAGCTGTTCTAAGCTATATCCCAGACAATAACGTTATGAACTTTTTTTTTTTTTTTTAGTTGTTTAACCAGGTATAGCACACTAAGCTAAAAGTTTTTTTTACAGGAGCAACCTGGGAGCACAAGGAGGTTAAGTGACTTGCTCAGGGTCACATAGTATGCAAGTGGAAGCTGTGGGATTCAAACCCAGGTCTGGTGGAACTACATGGAAACACAATATACTGTCTGTTCTAAGCCATGTCCCAGATGATAACGTTATGTACTACATGGATACACAGTATACTATCTGTTCTAAGCCATATCCCAGATGATGACGTTATGTACTACATGGGTAAACAGTATACTGTCTGTTCTAAGCTATATCCCAGATGATAACATTACATAGTACAAGGATAAACAGTATACTGTCTGTTCTAAGCTATATCCCAGATGACAACATTATGTACTACATGGATAAACAGTATACTGTCTGTTCTAAGCTATATCCCAGATGATAGCTTTATGTACTACATGGATAAACAGTATACTATCTGTTCTAAGCTATATCCCAGATGAATGTTACATACTACATGGATAAACAGTATACTGTCTGTTCTAAGCCATATCCCAGATGATAACATTACATAGTACATGCATAAACAGTATACTGTCTGTTCTAAGCCATATCCCAGATGATAACGTTACATACTACATGCATAAACAGTATACTGTCTGTTCTAAACCATATCCCAGATGATAACATTACATACTACATGCATAAACAGTATACTGTCTGTTCTAAGCCATATCCCAGATGATAACATTACATACTACATGGATAAACAGTATACTGTCTGTTCTAAGCTATATCCCAGATGATAACATTACATAGTACAAGGATAAACAGTGTACTGTCTGTTCTAAGCTATATCCCAGATGATAACATTATGTACTACATGGATAATATAAAAGAAACATAGAAACACAGAAGTTGATGGCAGATAAGGACCGCATGGCCCATCCAGTCTGCCCATTTCGTTTTCTACCTTATAAATGTGCCATCAGCCTTTGCTCTGTCAGTAGCCTATCTATTCATAGTCATTTGTATTGCTCCCTTATGCCTATCCCATGCCTGTTTGAAGCCCTGCACTGTATTCATAGCCACCACTTCTTGTGGTAAGCCATTCCATGCATCCACCACCCTTTCTGTGAAAAAGAATTTCCTCACATTTCCCCTTAATCGCCCCCCTCTAATCTCATGCTGTGTCCTCTTGTCCTGCTATTTTTCTTATATTTAAACATGTTAGACTCTTTCACCTTGTTAATGCCCTTAAGGTGTTTGAATACCTCGATCATATCACCTCTATCCCTCCTTTGCTCAAGGGTATACATATTGAGCTCTGTTAATCTGTGCTCATATGTCTTCTGATGCAGTCCCTGCACCATTTTGGTTGCCCTCCTCTGGACTGCCTCAATTTGGTTAATGTCCTTGTGAAGGTGTGGCCTCAAATACTGCACGCAGTACTCCAGGTGGGGCCTGACCAGTGTCTTGTAAAGAGGGATTATTACCTCCCTCTTATGACTTGTGATACCCCTACTAATACACCCTAAAGCCCCCCTAGCCTTACCAACTGCTTTAGAGGTCTGCTTGGATGATTTCAGGTCATCGGTGATGATGATGCCCAAGTCTCTTTCTTCCTTTGTGACTGCTAGTAACTCCCCTCCCAGCCGATAGGTGGCTTCAAGGTTTCTCTTCCCTATGTGCATGATTTTGTACTTCTTTGCATTAAATCCCAGTTGCCACTCTTCTGACCATTTGCTAGTTTATCCAGATCTCTTCTCATTCTGCCCACTCCATCTGGATCATCTACTCTGTTGCAGATCTTGGTGTCATCTGCAAACAGACAAGCCTCACCCTCTACTCCATCTGCAAGGTCACTAATGAAGATGTTGAAGAGGACTGGTCCCAGGACTGATCCCTGAGGTACTCCACTTGTGACTTGCATCTCTTCTGACTGTATACCATTTACCACCACTCTCTGTGTTCTGCCCGTCAGCCAGTTTGCCACCTAGTTGACCAACTTCTGACCCACCCTGAGCCTACCCAGCTTATTTATCAATCTTCTACGTGGAACAGTGTCAAAAGCTTTGCTGAAGTCAAGGTAGGCAACATCAACTGCTCCCCATTGGTCCACCATTCTGGTTACCCAGTCAAAGAAATCTGAGAGATTAGTTTGACAGGACCTTCCTTTTGTAAACCCGTGCTGTCTTGGATCCTGTGCCCCTATGGATTCCAAGTGTTACACTATCCTTTCCTTAAGGAGTGCCTCCATAATCTTGCTCACTACAGAGGTACGACTGACTGGTCTGTAGTTCCCCGCCTCCTCCCTGCTACCACTCTTGTGGGCGGGATCACATAACCCTTCTCCAGTCTTCTGGGACCTCTCCTGTGCTCAGAGACTCACTAAACAGTTCTGCTAATGGCTCTGCTAGTTCCACCTTTAGCTCCTAAGTACCCTGGGATGTATGCCATCAGGTCCCATTGCCTTATCCACTCTGAGCTAGAGCTCTTGTAGGACCCTTTCTTTTGTGAAGGAGTAGTGCTCACCTCCCTCCCCTGTGTCCATGATGCTGAGCTGTGGGCCCTGCCCTACCTTCTCTTCAGTAAATACTGAGCAAAAGTATCTATTTAGGATAGATGCCTTTACAGGGTCCTCCTCCTCACATGCTCCCTTTCTCCATTAAGCTTAGCAATACCCCCTCTGGACTTTCTCCTTTCACTAATGTATCTATAGAAAGTCTTGTCACCTTCTTTTACTGTTCGTGCTAGTGTTTCCTCCGTTTGGGACTTTGCCTGCCTTACTGCCTTCCCTGCTTCACTTAGGGCAGTTTGGTATGCCTCCCTATCTTCATCCCGCTGTGTTCCCTTGTATTTCCTGAAGGCCAGCCTTTTGGCTCTGACCTTTTCTGCTACTGTATTTGAGAACCAAAGTGGTTTCCTTCTTCTTTTGCACTTCCTTTCTGTCTAACACAATGGGATGTTGCTTCAAGTATTGCATCCTTAATGCTTGCCCACTTTGCCTGTACCCCTCACCTGTGTTTTTTTTGCCAGGGCTAGCTTAACTCTGTTGGCCATCTTATCAAAGTCAGCTCCTCTGAAGTCCCATATTTTTGCCTTGGAATGGGATGATTTAGATGTAGTAGCCAAATTGAACCATACCATGTGATGGTCACTGGCCCCAGGTGACCTTCTACCTGGAATCTGTGATCCCTTCCCTGTTAGTCAGTGACTAGATCTAGGATAGCCCTGTCTCTTGTGGGTTGTTGTACCAGTTGTTTGAGGCCCTCCCTGCAGGGAATCCACTATGTGTCTAGTTCTGGCAGATGTTCCTGCTGGTATTGACCAATCTGTATCTGGCATGTTGAAGTCTCCCATTATCAGAACCTCCCTTTAGCTGTCATGTTTTGTATATCTTCTAACAGTAATGTGTCTATGTCCTCCCCCTGGTCTGGGGCGGTAGACAACCCCAGTTCTTATGGCTGTCCCATTTCCTGTTTCCAGGGTGACCCACAGTTCTTCTGGCTCCTTATGTCTATTCTGAATTTCTGTAGCTTTGATATTTTCATTGACATACAGGGCCACTCCTCCCCCCTTTTTGCACCTCGGTCTCTTCTGAACAATACATTGCCAGGCACTTAAGTCTCCCAAGTGTGGTTACTGGTAAACCACGTCACACTAATTGCTACTATGTCCAGTTTAGCCTCTGACATTATCGCCTACAGGTCTGGGATCTTATTTCCCAGGCTGTGAGCATTTGTGTACATGATTTTCCATTGGCCAGATTTTGGTGTGTTAGTTGTTGGGTGAGGTTTGGCATTACTCCTGTGCATCATATGGGGAGACAAACCTTTTTTCTTACCTGGTGATGCAAATGAACTGTAAACATGCTGAATCCCTGTTTGACCACTAGCTGAGGGGGGAGGGGTGTTCTTCCCCTTCGACGTATGGGATGCTGCACCCCTCTCCCCATTTCCTAGTTTAAATATTCTGCCCCAATGCACTGACTCCCTCCTTAGTCAGATGCAGTCCATCAAATTTAATGAACTTTCGCTCCCAGAACTGTTGCGGTTCCCTACAAATCTCCGTCCTTTTCCTGGCACCAGCCCTTGAGCCATGTTTAGCTCCCCAATCTCCCTTCTCTGGCCTTCCGTCCATCTGTTCCTCTCCCAGACTGGCAGGATCTCAGAGGAGGATGCTGGACCAAATAGATGATAGTTTGTCACCCAGCCTGGGTCAGGTGTTCCTTGGTCTCCACAACTGACCGGCTGGCGAGATCTATTAGTCCCTATGTGTACTAGGACATCAATGTTTTCTCCTGCTTTGTGAACAATTTAGCAATCGTGGTCAGTGTCTCTCCATGCTGATGTACCTGAGAGACATCTAACCATTACCCCTGGCTGGAGATGGGTATCAACTCCCTGAATCATGAAGTCTCCTATGATCAGAAGTTTTTTGGATTTCCTTTTTGCTTTTTTTGTTTTGGGTCCTGATTTGGGTGAGTTTTGTTGTGCTAGTTCCTGTGCTGCAGTGTCCTGCTCTGCAGTGTCTTCTGCCTCTTTGTTTGATTTCAGAGATAGAGGCAGATACCTGTTTGTAGTGTTTATATGTTTTTTGGAGGTAATATGTTGGGGAGCAGAGATTGATGGGGCACCCGATTTGTCCCTCCTAACCACCTGCCAACCTCCTGGACCAACTACCCTCTGCAGTCAAGGTTTTTCTGTTGGATGCTGGGGAAATGGCGGGTGGTTCTTATAATGTATTTTCTCTTGAATACAAAATTTAAGACATGCAATCTCTACCCATGCTGCCCGGAGCTGAACCCTAAGATCTCCAAAGGCCCAGCATATAGGACAGTGTCCTAAATCCTGTAAGACTGTCCTTCTGAAAATTGTTCCACAGTACTTGCAGTTAATGATATCCATTCCAGATAAGTTACTGGGGTAGTCAGAGTAATTCGAAGGAAAACAAAGGGAAAAAAATGCAAGTAATGGTTTAATTGTGTTTTGTTTAACTTGTTATAACAAGTTAAATTACTAGTGCCCCTGTAAATGAGCTCACCTTGTGGAGGCCCCACTGATCCACCCCTTCCTGCTCTGCCACAGGAAATGTCACAACTGTGGTACCCTATAAAAGGAGTGTAGCGTGGGGTGGTTGGGGATGGGGGTGAGTGGCTGGGCCCTTCCCCTGCCGAAAAAGAAGAACCATGGACGAAAGAACAAAGAGGCAAGAGCAGAAACAATCAGTCAACAACAAATGCAGTAACCCTAAAAGCTTATCCTAATGTTAGATAAAACTGTAAAACCTGTAAAGCACCACCTGTAATAATTTCAGAGAAGATATACCATGTAAGAAACACTTTGCTACAGAGAAAAATAAAGCAATGAAATGTTAGCAACAAACAGTAGCAATCCCTGTGAGTAAAAAATAAAAACACCACCACACAGTAAATCTGTTTAGCCAAAATAAGTCTTAATCCTTTTCCCTTGCTCTGGTAAGTTTCACTACTCTGCCTTTCAAGCAGTCTTAGAAGGAAAGAGCTCAGGTGAAGCTAGCTGCCTTGGCCAGCAAACTAAGTCTTCTACCTCCAAGATATCAACCAACCTGACTTTTTAACCCTTCTTTCTGTTGGAAATTACTGACAGTTTGCCAGCTCCACCCCACACATACACACCTAATCCTTTGGAAGAGCTGTGGGAAGAAAGCAATTAGCTCCTTCAATGTGAGAAGGAGACTGAAACATCTCTGAGACAACGAACCTTTTCAACAAACAAAAAAAAAAAAAACAAGAATAAAATAAAACACAGTGTCAAACAATAATTTTGCTTAGCCCAATGATAAAAAATCACAAAAATGTAAGCTCCACCTTTAATACAGTAATTTCAGAGAAGATATACCATGTAAGAAACACTTTGCTACAGAGAAAAATAAAGCAGTAACAGAAGATATACCTTGCAAAAGACAAACTGAATCAGAAGATTACAGCAGTAATCTGTTAGCACCCACCTGTAGGCACACCTTGTAATAATGCAGAAGAAGGTATACAAGCAACAACAATTTAAATCAGAAAAATAAAGCAATGAAAAGTTAGCAACACACAATAGCAATCCCTGTGAGTAAAAAATAAAAACAACACCACACAGTAAATCTGTTTAGCCAAAATAAGTCTTAATCCTTTTCCCTTGCTTTGGTAAGTTTCTCTACTCTGCCTTTCAAGCAGTCTTAGAAGGAAAGAGCTCAGGTGAAGCTAGGTGCCTAGACCAGCAAACCAAGTCTTCTACCTCCAAGGTATCAACTAACCTGACTTTTTAACCCTTCTTTCTTTTGGAAATTACTGACAGTTTGCCAGCTCCACTCCTAACATATACACCTAATCCTTTGGAAGAGCTGTGGGAGGAAAGCAATTAGCTCCTTCAATGTGAGATGGAAACTGAAACACCTCTGAGGCAACGAACCTTTTCAACAAGCAAAAAAAAAAAAAAAACAAGAATAAAGTAAAACACAGTGTCAAACAGTAATTTTGCTTAGCCCAATGATAAAAAGTCACAAAAATGTAAGCTCCACCTGTAATACAGTAATTTCAGAGAAGATATACCCTGTAAGAAACACTTTGCTACAGAGAAAAATAAAGCAGTAACAGAAGATATACCTTGCAAAAGACAAATTGAATCAGAAGATTACAGCAGTAATCTGTTAGCACCCACCTGTAGGCACACCTTGTAATAATGCAAAAGAAGGTATACCAGCAACAACAATTTGAATCAGAGAAAAATAAAGCAATGAAATGTTAATGACAAACAGTAGCAATCCCTGTGAGTAAAAAATAAAAACAGCACCACACAGTAAATCTGTTTAGCCAAAATAAGTATTTATCCTTTTCCCTTGCTCTGGTAAGTTTCTCTACTCTGTCTTTCAAGCAGTCTTAGAAGGAAAGAGCTCAGGTGAAGCTAGGTGCCTAGACCAGCAAACCAAGTCTTCTACCTCCAAGATATCAACTAACCTGACTTTTTAACCCTTCTTTCTGTTGGAATATACTATACTATCTGTTCTAAGCCATATCCCAGATGATAGCATTATGTATTACATGAATAAACAGTATACTATATATTCTAAGCCATATCCCAGGTGATAGCGTTACATACTTCATGAATAAACAGTATACTAACTGTTCTAAACCATGTTCCAGATGATAATGTTACATACTACATGAATAAACAGTATACTATCTGTTCTAAGCCATATCCCAGGTGATAGCATTACATACTACATGAATAAACAGTATACTATCTGTGCTCAGCTATATCCCAGATGATCTTCTCAGTGTTCTTATTACATTGAATGATGTTATTATCATTAACAAACTTGCAAATTATTTTTATATTATTAAAAAAGTTAGGAAGGGTGAGCATTTTAGTTACCAGGGGACAATTTTGACTGGTCAAATTAGGTCGGCATTGAGATCAGAGCTAGGTTTGAGCCTTAAGGGACCTCTTCTTATATTTGAGATTTCCCAACTATGGAGGAATTTGTCTATCTCCCTGTCTCTGTTTGCATAACATGCAGATTTCTGCATCTTCTAGTTCTATGCACCTATGGGGCTCCAAAACATGAGTTATGCTGGAGTCTCATGGGATCACATGCAATTCATGTCTGAACTGGCTCCTCTTTCATTTGAATTGGTGATTATCAAAAAGATTCTGATTTACATACCTCTTGGATAGGTTTCTGCTCCAGTTCTGCTCCAACAACTACACTAGGATCTGTATTGTTATGCTATTGTGAATTATTGTTATTATTTTTATTCGTAAAATTTATTACATGAGAGACCCTGACTATTATGTGCATTTTACCCTTTGATAACTGTGTTTAATGATTTTATATTGTCATATATGGTTACATGCATTTTGATGTACTCTATATCAAGCGCTAATGGTATATTGCAAATCAATAAATTGTTTTGACTGACTGACATGCTGTGCTAGATCAAGTGGGTCATGTGACCTATTGTAATTTGGTTTCGTCAGTCACTGTATCATTGTATATGCACTCTAACGATTGAAATGTTCTTCTTATTTGCACTTCCTCTCCCCCCAACCCCGGATTGCACCTGGAAACAAAACTCAACTCAGAGTGCTTTTCCAAGTTACCAAATTTCAAATCAATTAATCAATCAATCCTTTAATCAATCACTAAAGTATCTCTCACTATAAAATTCTCATTCTGGAATATGGACACAGAACAGAGTCAGCTTTTTGTAAATGAAACAAATTATTTATAATGTTTGTTAGAATATTGTTATATGTTGAAATTCATCTTTTACTAACTTTGCTATACAATTGATGTGATGTCACTAGGTTGTTAACCCATCCATGGTATGTGACATCAATAGTATAACAACCAAGACCACCCTGCGCATGCATGCAACTTGACCTGATGGCCTTCTTGAAATAGCTGCGGCGGTGAGAGCATGACCCAGAGCAGAGCAACGGTGACTGACATAACTACAGTAAGGATCTGTTTCATTGTTTTTTAAAACATTATTGGTACCATACACAATAACATATAATGTATACTATATTGATCATCAATCGGTTAGTTAAACCATCTCACAGTTGCCATGGTGACATAAACCTCTTGAGCTTTACTCTGGAGGTTTACACGGTCACCCTGGAACCTCTCAATGGTTAATAAACCAGTTAACGATCGATGACCATGCATTATCCTCTGTATTATACACAAATCAAAATATTGTGCACATTTCATGAAATAGGCAAAACAGAGGGACACATGACTAAATTTTATTGCTCAAACATTTTGGAAAATTTCTGCTTGACTGCACAAATATGGTGATACATCCAAAAATGCAGAAAAAGGCAAGTGTGGAATGGTGGTAACGTCACTACAGTAATTGTAACGGTACGTCAAAAAAGTCACTCGATTTAAAAATATATCAGGATTCTTTTACTTCAAGAATTGTTAATGAACATCTTGAACTTTCTGAAAATAGTTTCAAGATGTATTCTTACCATTTATACTGTTAAATATACACCATGCAAAACCATAAAACATATAAGTAGATAGTTTTGAAACTGAAGATGTCTCATTTGAATCCACATCCCGTCTGTGTATCTGGCATGCAATACAGCTCTACTTTCACTGACCTGATGAAGGGAGCATAACTCTTGAAAACCAGTCTTAGAGACAGTTTTGTTAGTCCAACGAAAAGTATCATCTGCAACTAATCTGTTCTTGTCTTCTTCTACAGTGACTGAACCAACACAGCTACCATGTTCCTTTATGAAACAAAATAAAAATGAGCAGTACACCAGCTCCACTTAATAACTCGTACGTTGTGTCCTCCCAAATCGTGACCGAAAATAGGCAAATGTTTTGTTTAGTGCACCTACCTGGTCAATAAACATTAAATAAAACAAGTATGTTATGTACCTGGGAAGCACTTTTGTCCTGCAGTGTAAGAATGAATGTTTTTCAAAGTGACTAGTTTGTTCATGATGTGAAAAGAGCACCTTTTCTGGTACTCACCTCAGCACCCCAGAAGGTTCCTTATGCCCCTCCAAGTGGTAGGCTGCATGAATGAAAATTTTCGAGCAGCTGACTTTAGGGAGGTACGAGACTGTACTTTTGCTATGTAAGGACAAATGTCCAACTCCTTCCACTTTCCTAAGCGGAGTACCAGCCCTGCATTAGCACATTGTGTGATAAATAGTAGGTAGAACGGAGGGCGAGCCCTCCACTGCCTTCAATGGGCCTTGTTTTTAAAAGACCAGTTTTGATATTATAAATGCCTGATTTGAACAAATCAAAACCATCGTTCATAGAAGAAGGCTCTTCTAAGCTGAGTAGTGGCCTTGATTTGTTCAAATTGGGCCCTTGGAATATCAAACTTCCTCTTTCAAAAACCAACCCCATTAAAATCCCTGGTGCTTGCTCCCACACTCTCTGGATGAGTGCATCACAAGTTCTAGTGCACGGAATAGGGAAGAGGAAGAGATTCGGCTGTCAGCTTCATGGAGACAAAACACAAACCCTTCCCTTCCTAAAGCCAACCATTGGAAAAATGTTATACATGCAGCCTGCAATTTACTAGGCTCGAGATCTTTCTGGGGGGGGACACCTTGAGAAGAAGCTTGAACGGTGCTCTTTAATGACACATTGTATAATTCTACAGCTTTGCCTGCATTGTAATAGCTCAAAATAGTTACTAATCATTTTTTCAGATAGTCTGTAATGCCTTTATGAATGATAGTTGAATTTATTTTTGTTTCTTAAGATAATAAAGAAGATGTTGAACCCCATTGTAACAGTCCACTAGAATGCTGATTGTAATTCTTCCACTGTCACTACATAACATTTTTTGTTGTCAGCAATTTTTATTATTTCTAAACATAACAGGAACATAAAAACAAGTAAGACAAAACAGTAAGTATAGGCATACTTAGGATGTGGCTACATACAGGCTTTAGAGATAAGAATCATAACAATTCATAGTTACCTTGTGGATGCAAAAGTAAAGACGTAGGTATATACATGCAGAACCTACCAGGAAGAATCTGAATATCCCCTTTAAAAGGTATCGGCAGAGCCTAGCTTCAGTCTTACCAGAGGTGACCTTTTCTAAGCTTGCAAAATAAATGATAATTTCACAAAGAACCAGGAGCAAACCGTGATGTAGAATGATACAGCTTCAGGTGACTTTTCTGTGACTACAGTATCCTGAAAGTTGGACTAATGTTGTCATCAAAGGAGGTTGTTAGAAATAGAGAGACAGTGGGGGTGGCCAGTGGACAGTAGCCAGGGCAGGATGCCTCAACCTATTCCAGTGTTCGGTTTTAGAAATGTTAGGAATGGTTTCCGGCAGAAATAGTAGGATCCTAGGGTGTTGGACACCACATGGGACAGGTGGTGTAGGGATGCTGAATGGGAGAGGGAGCTTAATAGTTCAGGCATAGTGGGGATATCTGTTGGTCTCCACCTACAGAGAATGAGCCTCTTGATCTGGAGACTCAGGAGGGTCAGGCATTTTTTCTGAGGGCGGTTGAGACTATCAAACATTTTTAATCAAAACTTACAGGTTGCTTTGCATGTTCACTTAAAACATGTACTTTGATTACAAGATATGAATAATGGGCCCTATGCACGAATGGTGTAGAGTGGCTATGCGCGCTTATCAGGGGTGAGTAGCTACCCCACACCAACTATGCCCCCTGTGTGGGATGCACAAGGGGGGCAATGCAGGACAGATGCGTCTGATCCCCCAGCCGCACAATAAGCAATGCGCCGGGGTGGACAAGGGATGGGCTGGCACTATGCGCCATACACTAGGGTGCATAGTGCTGACCATGGAGGTGCATAGGGGGTCATGGGGTATGCCAGGGAGACCCAGCCATAAACCCCCTATGTGCCCTGCACACACCCCACAGGACTGGGCAAGCAACCCACCAGAGCACCAGGGCCACAGATCATGGCCACCTGATGCTACCCACCCAACACTGCATGCAGCGGTGCATGTGGAGCACCCCTCAACACCCTCACAGAGGCACCGGGTCATGGGTGCCACCCACCCACCACCCCAGCAGCACCACATGCCATCTCCTCTCCCTGTGCTGGAGGATGTTCCCTCCACCCCATGTCGGCAGACATGCCCCCCCTGGAACAGGGCACCACATCAGTGCTGATGGCAAGGTTCGGCAGCATTGTACCCCTGCCACCCTGTGACAGAGAGCTCCTGCCTCTCTGGAGGACAGGCCTTATCTTAAATCTGTTGCAACAGTTCTTCTATTTCTTAGTCTATTCTATCCATTACAATTTCTAGTACATAAGGTTGGCCACCTATGGGCACCCCCTCCCCTGTCTTGACTATGCTATGGTGTCCTCTTTAATTTTCTTTTTGCCTCTCAGGTCCTCGTACAGGGAGGTTATTGTGGTTACCTTCGAGCGTATGTAAAACAGGTTGCATTCATTGTTGTTGGATTTAGTATGTAATACTGCTATGTCATAAAATACATTGATGTATATACCTTATGTTTATGAAACCTGTAAATGTTGAAAATACCATGGCACTAGGTGTTTTTGATAATGGTAAAAAGCGCTAGGTGACTATTACAGAAATTAAGTTAGTTGTACAGTTTAAAATACATGTAAATTACTGTAAACTGAACAAGTCTGAAATGTCATGTTGATTTGCATATATCCCATGATGCTTTACATTATGGAGGTAGGCATGATGTTGTATTTCTTTGAAACTTGATTTGTTGACAATGCCCTTTGAGCTAAACTTTCTTTCAGTGATTCTGCATTGAGGTTCTTTGTCTATAGCTTGTTTTGTTTTTTTTCTTTTTGGGCCCCCACTACCCAAGCAAACAGTGCCCATATAGGGGTGGAGGTTGCATCTCAACTGGTAAGTTAGATCAGAGATCAGTGTCAGTAGGTGCTGGCTAAATGCAGAGAAAGAGCATACATAGTCTGTTGCTGCAAACTGATGTACTGAAGAAGGAATATGGCATTGCAGAAGTTTATTTCTCATATTTTAAATAAACATCACACAGAGATTGTGTATTGAACCTGAAGTTCGGTATCTGTTATTCCACAACCCCCCCCCCCACAGACTTGGTGTCAGAAGTGGAATAACTTGCTGGAAGTGTTTGGACTAGCTGAGGAGGGACTTTTTTTGGTAGATATTGCCCAGATATCCCAGGTGGACTGATACACCTGGAGTTGCCATAGGAGAACCCGGAGAAGAAAGTCCCTGGAGTTCTGCCCAGAACCACGGCTGACAGACAGAGAGAAGCTGCTGCTTGAACTGGATCTGAGAGCTTGGAGGAAGGCCAAGTCTGAAGACAATGAAGAAATGCATGTTGAGGCATACTGGAGGTGCGAGAGACAACACCCAGGAGGTGGAGTCCCTGATGAGGATGATCCACTGGATGAGTGGGCAATGGCTGGAGGCAGACCGACTACGCAGAGAGGTGGAACACTGATGCCAGATGCTCGACAAGCTCCTGCCAGAGAGTTTGGATGAAGAGTCAGAGGAGGATTTTCCATGGACTGAGTTTGAGGAGGACCTCCCAAATGAGTAGGATATTCCTGTGTTGCCTTTGATCCCAGGATGTTACCTGTTGGAGGTCGGAGATAGCAAGTATGAAACTTGAATGTGACACCCCAGGTAAGACTGTGCCTAGTGATATTGTGCTGGGGTTGAAGACTCCAAGCAAGCAAGAAGAAGCCCATGAGGATGACGGGACATTTCTTATACTGATACAGATAAATCTATTAACAGTATTGACGGGTGTATACTGCATGCTAAAAATGCTAATGTTGCCAAACCGTTACAGTATGTTAAGGTTAAGGACGGTAGAGGTCATTAAAGAAAAAAAAATGGCACCCTTGAAAAAAGGGAAAACTCTCAGGTCACAAGGTACTAGATGGTAACAGATGGCAAAAAATAGCACAGTGATTAAAAGGATCTTTGCAAGACACCCCAGAGTTAAAAGGTTTAGGAACCTGCTGTTTAACATTGCAGGGTATTCAGCATGGGAGGTTCCTTGGCTTCCTGTAGGTTTCTACAGAGACCTGCCTGGGGATAAGATGACCAAGGATTTGGGGTCATAGGTTATAGAAGGTTGAAATAGGAGAGTAGAAACCACTATTGCTCCTTCAACATTCCCGTAGACACTTTGTGTAAGACAAAGGGGTCAAGTTGGTTGCAGACAAGGCCAGACGTAGCTCTGCAATGATCCCTCTCTGTAGGCAAAAGTGTAGTATGTTTGGCCAGGGAGCAGGCCTGATGTCAAAAAAAGAGGAATCCAAGGGCAGACAAGGAGTCTGAGGTAGTATGTGTGTTTTATTCTTTTCTGAGTGAAAATCTACAAAGGAGAAGTTGGTGGAAAATGGACTGGAACCTGTGCTGGGGTAACACCTTGAGTGTCTACCCTCAGGTGTCTATATCTGTAACAAGTGAAATGAATGAATCAAGAGACACAGTGGGTATAAATAGAGGGGTTAAACCTAGGACTGGGCCCATGCTAAAAACTGATATGTTTGGTGGGGTTGGAGCAGGTAATTACTCACCCCAGAGAAAGTCTTTCTATGGTACTGGACTTTACAGAAATCCAGATTTTTGGTTAAGAAATATGATATACTTTCCCTAAATGGAGATAGTTCAGGAAAGGTACTGTTACTGTCTATTGAGAAATGTGTTAATACCTCAGGATAAAGAATGATGATATCCACTATGTTTATGATAGAATGTTTATCGTTAATAGGAAACCTGAGACACAGCTTCTGAAGATGAATGGCGGAAGCTCCATCCCTTCCTGGGACAGGAAAGTGGTAAGCAGTCTGCAATAACTGCTTCCTTCTTAAGGTTGGGCTATGTGACAGGGAGCTCCTGCCACTCTTGAGGACTGCCCTTATCTTAAATCTGTTGCAACAGTTCTTCTATTTCTTAGTCTCTTCTATCCTTTACAATTTTTAGTCCATAAGGTTGGCCACCTATGGGCACCCCCCTCCCCTTTCTTGACTATGATATGGATTCCTCTTTAATTTTCCTTTTCCCTCTCAGGTCCTCGTACAGGGAGATTATTGTGGTGACCTCCGAGCATATGTAAAACAGGTTGTGTTTATTGTTGTTGGATTTAGCATGTAATAGCACTATGTCATAAAATACCTTGATGCATATACCTTATGTTTATGAAACCTGTAAATGTTGAAAATACTGTGGCACTAGGTGTATTTGATAATGGTAAAAAGTACTAGGTGACTATTACAGCAGTTAAGTTAGTTGTGCTGTTTAAAATGCATGTACATTACTGTAAACTGAAGAAGTCTAAATGTCATGTTGATCTGCATATATCCCATGATGCTTTACATTATGGAAGTATGTATGATGTTGTATTTCTTTGAAACTTGTTCTGTTGCCAGTGCCCTTTGGGTAACCTTTCTTTCAGTGATTCTGCATTGAGATTCTTTGTCTATAGTTTGTTTTGTGTTTTTTCTTTTTGGGCCCCCACTACCCAAGCAAACGGGGCCCACAGAAGGGTGGAGGTTGCATCTCAACTGTTAAGTTAGATCAGAGATCAGTGTCAGTAGGTGCTGGTTAAGTGCAGAGAAAGGACATACATAGTCTGTTGCTGCAAACTGATGTACTGAAGAAGGAATATGGCATTGTAGAAGCTTATTTCCTGTATTTTAAATAAACATCACACAGAGATTGTGTGTTGAATCTGAAGTTTGGTATCTGGTCTATCTGTTATCCCACAACCCCTCCACACACCTACTACAGCCACAAGCCCTCAGACATCTGCGGGGAATGCTGCCAACACGTGTCCCACCACACAAGGGATCAACTGGAAGACCCATGCCGGGCATCCGACTGGATGCCCGGCTGAGTCTGTGACTCCACTCGCACCTACCTTGTGCAGACCTGTGTGCCAGGGGGCGGGACCATGGACAGGTGGCCAGCATTCGTGCACCTGTCCGCAGGTGCGCAGCTCTGTGGGTGGGGTACGCGCATTTCGCATGTACCGTACGCCCCTTAGTGAATCAGGCCCAGTATTATAAACAGAAAATAAAGCATGTTTTTTTATTTTTTTGGTAAGGTGCACTAGTCTGTTTTCAGGGGTGATCCGATAGCCCTGGAGTGGTAAGTGACTTGCTCAGAATCACACAGTATGCAAGTGGAGGTTGAGGGACTCCTGCCCAGTTCTGCAGGATGTACCACGCTCAGGCTATAGATAGCAAGACAGATCTGCATCTTCTGCTCCCCTGCATCAGCCAGCTTTAGCTGCATGTGAAACCATTATGTGTGTCTATAAATATAGTGGTGTAATAATAAAGTGATGTAGTACCCATTTGCCTTTCACCTTTTATGCCTTGTTTGAATATTATCTTGTTTCTTTATTGATTTGTACTGCTGTGAACTGCAAAACAACTTGGACATTTTATTGTTCACTCCTCACGAATGCATCCTCTATTTTATTTTTTTCTACATGTGGTTTTATATTGTTTTTTCCATTTTTCTCCCCATAACCCAGACCCCTACCTCAGTTGGGTGTACACACATGGAGGCATATGTACGCTGTGTCTCAAGGTACTCACCCGCTATGTGTCACCCCCCCCCCACCATCTACACTGACCATCAGGCCTCCACCCAGTGGCAGCGGGACTTCGGGGGAAGGACAGTGACCACCCCCCCGGAGAGGAGAGCTGCCTTCTGGCTGCTTAATCCTGATCCAATCCCTCCCCCGTGCCAGCTCCCCGATGACCCGAGTCCGTTGACGATCTCAGGTCGCTGACGCGGCGCAAGGTAAGGAGTCCAGTACCAGGCCGACTGCATTCTTTATTTTCTAACACTAAACAGTATGCATTATCTTAACCTTTTTTACAAATACTGTTAATGGATGCTGGCCTCCATGTTCAAATATCAGAATTTGCACCGTGCTGAGTCCCTATCCTGAGTGAAAATTAGCAGAAGGCATTAACTGTGCTGCATACAAACAAGTTCTGAGCACAGTGTGAATGCCTTATTCTTGCTTGAATATCGTCCCCTAGAGCACAACCCTATCTATTGCAGTAACAAGTGTGTTTGGAACCAAGCACAGCCCCCTGCTGGCAACACAGAGGTACTGTAGGTGCCTGTACTAAACACAGGGGTCTCGATTTTCAAAGGCTGATGCAGGGATGACATCAATGCCTGTGTCAAAGCCAAATTTGTTG
Source organism: Neoceratodus forsteri (assembly GCA_016271365.2). Classification (NCBI taxonomy): domain Eukaryota; kingdom Metazoa; phylum Chordata; order Ceratodontiformes; family Ceratodontidae; genus Neoceratodus; species Neoceratodus forsteri. The sequence continues at coordinate 664,548,365 of CM028138.1, forward strand.
TGCAGTTGTGCCAAATTCCTTTACCATAACTGCATCAGAATTTCTGTTGTCAGAGCAGCTGCGACAGCTTCTTCAGCTTACGGGAACTTCTGCCAAAGGTTTGGTGCAAGACCTATAAAAAGACTCCCTCAAATGGCTCAAGTTAGACCAGGGATAAGCTAGTCTAACTTGTGGCATTTGGTGCTCGAGACTGAAAATCCTGATTGCTGGCCTGGAGAATGTGGCAAGCCCAATGCGCCAAATGATCGACACACCAAGAGCTTGCAGTATTCTCGATGCTTAAAAAACTGAGCCCAGGCTGCCATGGGGGCATCTTCACCCTGCTAGTGCTTCTGTACTAACCTGCTGTATTCGAATGTCGCCATGCAGATAGCATCTTTGCTCATATCTAGAGCTAAGAGGTCACTTGTATCTTGTTATGGCCTAATTACTTACTGAGGCACAAGGCTTTTCTCACTGGATTGTTTAGAGAGCTGTCTCTAATGATAGTGTGTGGTTCCCCACATCTAGAGCCCCACAAGGTACCACCCTCCCATTCCCAGTGACAGTAGGAATGAAATATTGAAGTCTGATGGTGTAGTTGTACCCTTTCCCACCCAATCCCAGTCTTAAAAAAACAGAACTTCCCTGGCAGGCAGTGGCACCCCCAAGTGACATCTATCAGTCTGTCTATCTATCTGGCTGTCTGCCTGTCTATCTATCTATCTATCTATCTATCTATCTATTAGTGTCTCCAAATGTTTAGGGATTTCTAATACTGTGACAAGAATGGACCCCATTCTTTAGCCGGGGCATATTCAAAACTCAAGAAATTAGTACTGTATTAATCTTTGATGTTTGCTGAGAGCGCTCTTCTCAGCACACGCAACGTCCCCAAAATGGCTTCCTTTTGAAGTTCATAAGGTGTCACTAGTATTGGTAGCATATTTAAATGTGCCTAAAAGTTCTTTTTGATTAGTCCCATTGCTCCAAGCACTACTGGAACAATTGGTGTGTCCTTATTCCACATCAGTTTGGTTTCTGACTGCATATCTTGGTATTTCATGATTTTGTGTCTCTCTGTATGGAGCACACTGTAGTCACTAGGGGTGGCTATTTCAATCAGTAATGCTACCTTTGTTCTCTTTTCTTGTAATACAATATCGGGTTTTCTTGCTTCCACTTTCTTGGCTGTTGGTATTGAGTGATTCCATGTGATCATTACTTCTTCATTCTCTGTGATTTTTTGTGGTTCATGTTTCCAGTGTCTCTCTGCTACCTGTATGTTATAGTGTTATAGTGTTATAGTGTTTGCACAGTTTCCAGTGGATCAATCTTGCTACATTGTTATGTCTTTCAGTATACAGGCCTTCTGCCATGAGTACTTCACATCCAGCCACGAGATGCGCAACTGTTTCTAATTCTGTACTACTGAACCTGCACTTGTCTGTTTCTCCTGTTTTTTCCTATGGATTTTGTGCACCATCTTGTGCGTAGCCCACTATCTTGGGCTGCCATTATTAGTCTTTCATCTCGTGGTCTAAATTCACCTCTTTTTAACCACTCATGGGTCAGGGCTTGATCGACCTGTGGTTGCTCCAGTAGCTCCCTGTATTTTCCACTATAATTATGGACTTTCCAATTGTTTTTTCTTTTCTGTTGGTCTTTATCCTTATACTCCTTTTTCTGATTCTTTGTGTTTTCTGTTGCTGACAATTCCTTATCTACTTGTGGATTGACATCAATCTCTGCTACCCTTCTGAAGGCTTCTCCTAATTTGATGAGTGAAGTCATTTTAGGCTTATTTTCTTCATGTTTCAAGACCTTGACTATATTTGGGTCCAAGGATGTCAGTAAGTATGTATGTAGCCCCACTATTGTGGATCTATATGTGTAATCATTCTCAATGAGGCACATGCCTCCCTCTGTCCTTGGGATGTATAATCTTGGCATGCACTGATGTTTTGTATATTAGTTGGTGAGCATGAAACATTTTTCTTGTTTTTATATCTAGCTGGTTCAACACTTTCTGTGGCCAGTCTATCACACCAAAGCTGTATGATATCACTGGAAGGGCGAGTTGATTTGTAGCTTGCACTTTATTTTGTGTTGTCAAAGCAGTTTTCAGAATTAGCTTTAACTTTCTAAAATATTCCTTGCTTACTTTTACTCTCATTTGTTCATGTTGTGCTGTTGCTCCTTCATCTATTCCCAGGTATTTATACACTCCCTCTTGCTCAAGTTCTTTTAAGTCACAAACCTCCGCCAGATTCATGTTTTCTTTATGAGTTAACTTTCCTGCTACAAATGTTGCTTTGGCATATTTGTCTAGGCCAAACATCATCCGTATGTCATCAGAAAAAGTTTTAACAATTTGTAGTTGTTCTTTCAAATGTTTGTCAGACGAACTATAAAGTTTTAGGTCATCTACAAATAGTACAGTGTAATGCAGTGAGTAGCTGTGATAGAATAATGAAATAAAGATCAGAAGTAGCAAGGGTGATGCCCTTAAGGCTTTGTACCACCTGTCAGCATACTAAGTACACCCAGCTTGCTCGCATCTCCAGTTTGGATCTCTGTGTGTCGTCTCATGTTTAATGGTGCCTCAGTGTATGGTTAAGGTCCCCTACCCCATTACCCCAGACCCGTGATGACAAAAGGTAATGATCGGAGGAACAGCTTCTATGGCATCAGGGGGGTGCTCTTCTAACCAGAGAGGTACCGTATGCCTCTTGACATGGGGGTTCCCGGCCATTAACTATCTATCTACTGTATCTAACACCATCTGCCACTCTGATAGACAGGATGTAGTTAAGAATTAAGTGACGGTGACATGCATGATGGAACACAACATCCCAGTAAATATTTGCATATTCCTTACAATCTTTGCATAGAACCAATCAGTAGAGATATGGCGAAGGAAAACTTCATCTGTGAAATTTGGGCAAAGTGGCAACCGCTTTTGCTGCTAAGTGTGTGCTTTCTGGAGAAGTTCCACACATTGTGGGAAAATTCTGCACTTCTCAGTAAAAAAAAATTGCACTTAATGATCTGTAAATTGCGTGAATGTCACGAATTGCTCTTTACGAATTGTGTGAAATTCATGAATTAATTTACGAAGTGAAGTTTGCAGACTTCGCCCACCTCTCACAATCAGAAATATGACATGCCCTGGATTGTCAGATGAGACAGACAGAATTTAGTCACTGCTGTGGGAGAAATAGACAGCAACAGCGACAGCTGTGTGTGATAGTTTTTACAGAAAACATTCAGGGACTGTGGTGGTACAAATATGCTTTCAAATGGGAATATCGCCTTCCTCGCATTTTCAGCACTGGTGGTCACACTTGGGTTTGAAGGAAACATTTTCATCTCAGCCACAAACCTCCATGGCATCAAGAAAAATGGAAGCCTTCCATCTACCTGACTTGATCATGACAAGCCTGGCTGTCTCCAGCATCATTCTCCAGTGTACACGTAACACAGCTTGTGTGCATGCGTTATTGGATATGAGTTGTTACCGCCATACACTTTATTATTTTTATGTTGGCTGCACGGGCGCACCCAACATTTTGTGGCAAGGATAGGGGATTTCAGGGGAGTATTACTGCTGAGGCCATTGCAACTCACAAAACCAGGGGCTCAGCAGTCTACACCAATGAAGACTCGCTGTGGTCCTGACATCACTCTCTGCTAGGTGGGCTGAAACTTCCTGTACTTCAAAGGATCGAAGCTGCTCCCATCAGAGAAGGCTTCAGTCCTTTGATTTGCATGAAATCAGTTGCCAAACAGCTGAGTGCCTTTCAAGGAATCTGTAAAAAAAAACATCCATTAAAGTCCGCTGCTGCCCCCCCCCATAACTGTCCCCCAACCCAACCCTCTTCTCAGCACCTACTACTCCACCCCACCCAAACATAACACTGGCACTGGGGGTGCCCCCAGTGCAACCACCTCATCTTTTTTTTTATTTTATTTATTTATGAAACCTGTAATACCGAAAACTGTCCATCGATGTCTGTAACTGGTGCCCCTGTAACTATTCCCCCCCACTTGACCCTGCCACTGAGCATGCACCACCCTACACCCCCCAACAAACATAACACTAACACTGGGGGTGCCCAAAGCCCCAGTGTCATCACTCATAGTTTTGTTTTGTATTTTATTAATTACCTGTAACAAAGGAAGCTATCCAGCAATGACTGTTGCAGGCGCCCAATACTGTCCCACCCCTACTCAACCATGTCTCTTAGCACCCACCACTCCATTCCCCCATAGACATCATGCTGACACTTATGTTTTATCAATACCTGTTACCAAGGAAACTGTCCATCGATGTCTGTTGCAGGTGCTCATAACTGTTCCACCCCCACCCAACCCTCCCTCTCAGCACCCACCACCTACATCACCCCATAAACATCATACTGATACTGGGATGCCCAATCCTCAGTGTCATCACCAGAAATATAGAAAACCATTCCTCATAGTTTTTTATCCCCACAAATACCAAATCCTCCATCACTGTCTTTTGGCTGTTACTCTCCCCACCGACCCCCCACTCAGCACTCCCTCCTAAGCCCATTACTTACCCACTGGGTGTCCAAAGCCATAATCTTCTCCAGACTGCAGTGACGTCTTCACTCTTCAAAGCCAGACCACGAACTGAGGAAATCAGGCATGCAGTTCAATATAATTCAATGGGGTATTAAACTTAGTGGCATAACTTGGCCATTTTTGAATATTTTAGCCCCAAATTTTCAACATACCTCCTTTTAGAACCCCACCACATGAACAATTACATTAAGTAAATCTGTCCCGAAAGGTGGTTTCGCGGTCACTGCACGAAATCACCTTTTGGGAAGGAGCTGAACATTTTCTTTGTCCTTGTTCATGAGGTAGTGTCATATGAAGGCTATGTTGAAAATTTGGTGTAAAATATTAAACAAGCATTTGTCAATGCCGAATGTTGCTTGCTTCTATGTGCTGTTTAGGTATTTGGAAGTCATTGGAGTGCAAATATTGAAAATTCTGCGAACTTCTGACGTGCGTAGGAACTGCATATGCGGCACAATAAAACAGTCACTGTTAGGAAATTTTCACGAAATGTTCAACATAGCCATTTCAAGACCTCTGGTCATGAACAGTGTCAGGTGTGATTTTTGTTAATGTGTCCTATACATTGAGTTTGCATAACTGACCGCGCCATTGTGCTTACATGATGGAAACATATTTTGGGTAGGATGTGAAAATGACAGCTGTACTGCTCATAAGGAGGTGTGGTAAAATGGCAATGTTGAAAATCTGGAGTGGAAATATTGAAAATTGCGAAACCTATGGCGTGCGTGGAACTGTGTAACGACACTCAGAAACAGTCATTTTTAGAATCTCTCACCAAATTTTCAACATTGCCATTTTAAGATCTCTGCTCATGAACAGTGACACTTGATTTTCTTAATGTGTCCATACACTGAGTTCACACACAACTGCGCCATTGTGCGCTACATCGTTGTGAAACATGTTTTGAGCAGGATGTGAAAATGACAGCTGTACTGCTCATAAGGAGGTGTGGTAAAATGGCAATGTTGAAAATCTGGAGTGAAAATATTGAAAATTTGTGAACTTATGAGAGTGCGTAGGAACTGCGCAACGCACGCTCGAAAAACAGTCATTTTTAGGAATTTTTTCACCAAATTTTCAACATAGCCATTTTAAGACCTCTGCTCATGAACAGTGTCACTGTGATTTTCTTAATTTGTCCCGTGCATTGATTTCGCACACCGACTGCGCCATTCTGCGCTACAAGAGTGGAAGCACATTTTGGGTGAGATGTGAAAAATGACAGCTGTACTGCTCATAAGAAGGTGTGGTAAAATGGCAATGTTGAAAATCTGGAGTGAAAATATTGAAATTCCGCGAACTTACGAGCCTGCGTGGGAACTGCAGCACACGCGTCGTAAAACAGTCATTTTTGGAATTTTTGGACCAAATTTTTCAACATGGGGTTTTTGGGACCCTTCATGAATGATATCACTGTCATGGTGGTATTCAGGCCCAAGGGTGATTTCACAGTCACTGCACTAAATTACCCTTCGGCCCGAATAACGCCATGACAGTGACATCATTCATGAGAAGGGTCCTAAAACCCCATGTTGAAAATTTGGTGCAAAAATTCCCAAAAATGCCTGAGATATGCAACAAAGTTGAACCCTCCTATCTAGCCCATTATACAGCTTACCGGCATTTCTCAGTTCGCAGTCGGCTTTGAAGAGTGCAGACGTGTTCCGGTCCACCGAAGATCGTCGCGCCCGAGTCCGGAGGTAAGTATGGGGTGGGGGTGTGGGAGAGCTGGTGTGCAGTGGGTGGGAGCGGGTTGTGGGAGGGGGTCGGAGACGGCGCCGGAACCGCTTTTGTTTTACAGGTTTAAAACAAAAAAAGACGTCTGGGACGTTTGCCACGCTGGGGTGGGCTCCCAGCGTGGCACAAGGACGGGGCCATTCAGCCGATGGGGATTGGGCACCCCATCGGCGAAAGAACTGATTGCCATGCTGGGGTGGGCTCCCAGCGTGGCACCAGCCTAGGGGGCGACAGCAGCTCAGCCGGCGGGATTGGGCACCCGTCGGCTACACAGGATGTGTGGTAGCGCTGCATGCGTGTGGGGAAGCTATGCTTATCGGTGTTCACTGAAGCGTAGCCCCCTTTCAATCAGAGTGCCACTGCATTTTGGAGCGTGTCATAGACAGCTCCAAAATGCATTGGCTTACAGGGGCCGCACCTGCCAGCTCACTGACTGAATTGGAGGAGGAGGTGGCACACCTCCGAAATCTCCGATGATGGCACTATGTTTCTTGCACATGCGTGCAAGCAACATAAAAATAACAAAGCTATGAGCCTGTGTTGAATTTTGCAAATGCAGGCTTGTAATTCTGATAATTTTCGATATTCTGACTCCACATTTTCAACACAGCCATATCTATACAGCACCTCTTGAACATGACAACTGACATTTTTCAAATCCTGGCCAAAATGTGTTTTCAGGTCCCAAAAACTGAATTTACTATCACTGGATGAAATCACCTTCAGGCTGGAGCTGAACATTTTCTCTGCACTTGTTCATGAGATGGGGTCATAAGAATGCTATGTTGAAAATTTGGGGCAACAATATTAGGGGCACTTAGAAATTCTTCCTGTGGGAGAGTTCTGAGAATATCACATTCAGGGATGTGGTAGCTTGCATCGGCCACATGTCCCTAGCGCCAAGTCATAGCCTAGTTTTGGGCACAGGGGCAGGCAGCCTGCAGCTGACGCAGGCTGCCTTTGTGAATAGCTAGCTGGGCTGTGTTTGATGCAGGGTGCCATTATGTTTGGTGCAGGCATCTTATGTAAAACTTGGAGCTTTGAGAATTGGGCCCCATATCTTCAGAAGGACATAGACAGACTAGAGGCAGTCCAGAAGACGGCAACTAAAATGATGCAGGGCCTGCATCAAAAGCCCTATGAGGAGAGACTAAAGGACCTCAATATGTACACCCTGGTGGAAAGGAGGGAGAGGATGAATATGACAGAGACTTTCAAATGGCTCTTGGGTATAAAAAGGGTACAACAGAGAAGCATTTCTCAGAAAAAAAGATGCTTAAGAACAAGGGCTCACACTATAAAGCTGGAGGGGAGTAGATTCAGGGGAAATGTGAGGAAGTACTTCTTCACAGAAAGAGTGGTGGATGCCAGAAACAGTTTTCCAGTGAAGCAGGGGCAAAAACTGTAACAAAATTCAAGAATGCATGGGATAGGCATCAGGGAAGCTTAGTGGTCAGGAAAGGGTGGACAGAGCCAGAGACCAAGTAGGGTTTGTGGTGTTGCAGTAGGTAGGGAACAATGGCCGGACTGGGTGGGCCTTATCTGCCATCAAATTCTGAGGTGGGGTCCTGCTCTTTTTTGCCCTTCGGGTGAGAATGTCGTATGCTCTGGGGGAAACTTCACCCATGCAGATAGACTCTGTGGAACCTCTTGATATAGTATTTAAGACTTCAGCTATTGGAGGATGGGGTCCCTATGTCCTTGGGGGACCCTTTAGCTGTCCAGACCACGTCAGCTGTACCCTTGAAGCTATTTCTCCCTCAGGATGCTGAAGCTTCACCTGGTCTTCACCTACTTCCCTTCCTCTGCCCCTCAAAGGTAAAGATCATAAAACTATCACAACTCTGTGCCCCATAAGAGCTCACTTTGTCTTGCCCCTTAAGGATTTGATTCCTTAGGCCTCTCTCAGTTGGAGGCCAGGTAACTACCTTTAAGTGGTCTTTGCTTCCCTTCTTTTTATCTTTTGGGTGGGTCTCCTTTGTAGGGAACCTTCTCTAGCAGAAGAGATCAGCTCGTGGCACCCTCACAATGTTCCCGTTAGAGGGCTAGAGTAAGCGTCCTTCCTCCACAATATCGTCCCCTGAACTGGATTTTAAATTGCAGCAGTTGAGCCATCACTGATTCCATCCCTAGCCTGGAGGGAAGGGCACAAAGGCCTTGGGTCCATAGAGATTGCCTCCCTATTGGGTGTTTTTCCTCTAAGGTCATAAAAGTTAGGTTGTCTCTTCAGGCGAAGGAGTAGGTTGGTGGTGCTCCTGGGTGCAGGTCTCAGTGTTGCTGCGTCTCTACTCTCTAGGAAATATTGTGCTCATCTGTATAGGGTGTCAGTGTTGCTCAACTGGTAGCACATCTGCCTCTGGACCAGAAGGTCATGGGTTGTTGTCCCACACCGGGATTGGACTCATACCTAAACAATGCAGGCACCCGAGTGCAGTATTGGGGGGTGCAGGGGTGTGCTGTGTTTTGGATGAGACTTTAAACCGAGGTCTTTTCTACCCATCCTGGTGTCGTCCTGTTGCGTGTCGAGGTGGAAGTGAAAGAATCCAGGGCATTCTTCCCAAAAGAGTAGGGGACATTCCTGGTGTCCTGGCCACTAGAACTCCCTTCTACTTTCCCTCAATGTTCCAATTCTCACCCTGCCTTCGAGCATGCCCTCTTCAACTACCTCTCCTTCCTGGATGCATGTAAATGCCTTTAGCTTATGCATTTTCCCTCTCCTTGCCTTGCACTTCTATCCTACCCTGTCCCTTTCCCTCTTCCTACGCCACCAGCAGTGATGTTTTGCACTTATGTTACTTACTCTGTTGGCAGCTTAGATCTGTGAAGCTTTGCAATGTATACCATTTTACATTCTGCTATGTAACTCTACTCCCTGTTAAGATTGCTGACCTCTTTTATGTACTGCATTGTATCTGCTTTTCCCTGCACTATTGTTTGTAATTTGTCTTGATTTGTAATATCCCAGGTTATGTCTGAAAACAGGCAATCCTGTCTAGTGCACTTACCTGGTTACCAAAAAACAAACAAACAAACAAATAAATAAATAAATAAAATAAAACTAGATCATGCAATTGTCCAGGCTGTGTGTGGGTGTTGATGTGCGATATGGCCATCACTACACATTCAGTCACTTCACTACCAGTCTAGCATTGCTTGTTAAGCACTTTGGGATACACTGTGTATGAAAAGTACTATATAAATGCAGATTCTTCTTCTTCTGTATTCTGTTGCTCCTTTGGGCCTTCTTCCCATGGTTCTATTGGTCCAGGGACCCCCTCCATGTGACACCCAGAGTCGTATATGGAGTCAGTGAACAAGGGGGGCCAAAATCTTCTCAAAGTTAGGGGGGTCTGGGGGCATGCTTTGCCCCTTAACAAACGTGTTAAAACATCTTTGTAAATTATGCATTTTCTTGCATTTTAGACCTAAGAAAGACATGTTACAGTCCACCAGGATGAATCATTCTGTCATAAGGATGTTACTATTTCCTGTAAGAATGTTTAAAAACTTTAATTGTGTATGAAATTGCATTCTTTGCTTCTTTTGTAAAGTGTATTGTTTCTCACTCTCTATTTCTCTCACACTCTCTGTGAAATTGACTCGCCGGCTCAAACTTAGTCCCTTTGTTAGTTACCCCTTCTTCCACCATAACCAACCCCCTAGGATTTTTTGCCAGCCCACTTCCTGCAAACAGCACACCATACCCCAATCACAAGAAGGGGACAAGCAAGGCAGTATAGGCAAAGGATTATTATCCCCAGTGTCCTGGCCAAATTTTTTTTATTTTATTTTTATTTATTGTTGAGATCAGTTTTACAGCCTTTGAGTCAAAGACTCGTTTACCAAGGTACCTCGTCAAAAAAGGGGGGGAGACAACAATAGAGTGAGGTTAGGACAGGGATGACGAACAGGTTAGATACATAAAATATACATTTGAGAGTGCAGACAAAAAGCTGTACTGGAGCAAACTTGTGTAAGGTACTAACATTGGTAAAACAACAGGAGATACATTATTCAATTTAACAACATGTCACAAACTAATATGTAGAGTTAAAAGGACCGGAAAGCGAGGGGCTTGAAAAGGTTAGAAGGGACCGGCACAGGGCAGCTACAAACATTTACAGCATCGGTTGTCAATAATATGCTGGCGGAGGGCGATTTTGAAGCGGCCAATACCTGGGATCTTAGAGATGGTTTCAGGAAGGGAGTTAAACCAGGACGGGGCTAGGTGATGGAAAGATCTTTGGCAACGAGAGGTCCTTGCTCTGGGAACGTTGAAGGTGGCTGTGGCAGCGTACCGGGTTGGCAGGGACCTAGCAGCCCGCTGCAAAGGTCCAGAGACCCCAGGAGGGCAGAGACCTGACATGGATTTTTTGGCCAGTAGGCAGGTTTGATATTTCAGTCTTTCCTCAAGAGTGAGTATTTTTGTGGCGGAGTATAGCAGACAGGTGTGGATTCTGCTGTGGGCACCGGTAAGGAGCCTACAGGCTTTGTTGATAGAGGTCTGGACTTTGGATAAGGCAGAGGCCAGCAGCAGCGTAAACAGGAAGTCCATAGTCAGCCAGTGATAATACCGAAGAGGTGATGGCTAGTTTTCATGTGGGTCTGGGAGACAGTCTGTGGTGGTAGAGAAGACCGGATCCTGGAGTTCATTGCAGATGCCAAAGCTTTAAGGTAGGTGTGGAAAGTAAGGCCGAGTCAAAGGTGATGCCCAGGTACTTATAGGACAGACCTGCTCCAGAGGAGGGGCATGCTGGTGGTGATGTGGAGGGAAAGTCCCTGGCATTGTTTTGCCGATGAGAAAATAGCATGGACTTAGTTTTCTTTAGGTTCAGGACTAGCGGTGATTATTGAACCACTTTTGGGTTTGGAGGAAGGCGCTTTGCAGCATGATTTGGAGTGGGAGTGGGTCAGGGTGTGATGCAAGGATAACAGCGTCATCAGCATAGAGTAATATTTTACTGGAACAGGAGCTGGGGAGGTGTTCAGGAATAGGCTGAAAGGGTCGGGCCAAGGATGGAGCCTTGGGGACACCAGTGTACAGGAAGGTAGGAGGAGGGTCCCATTTAGCTTGACTCTTTGGGACCTGTTGTGTAGGTAGCTTACGAACCACTTCAGGGGCCGCCACGAGACCCAGTATGCTAAGGGAGTTTAGCAGCAGGGTGGCACACCTGTTGAAGGCCTTGGACAGGTCTATAAAACGCTCATAGATGACCTTGTCAGTGCTGAGGAATGTGGTGGAGAATTTCAGAAGGGCAGTGGATGTGCTATGGCCAGGGTGAAAACCGTGTTGCTCTGGACAAAGAAGGTTGTAGTTAGTAAGATATTCCGAGAGCTGTGTGTTCACTATTTTTTCTAAGGCTTTGGATGGGGGGGAAGGATGGAGATGGGCCTGTAGTTATTAGGCAGAGTGCGGTCCCCAGACTTGTGGATGGGGGTTACTTCAGCTTGCTTCCAGGCCTTAGGGAATTGGCCAAGGCATAGGGATTTGTTAATAATAAGCGTCAGCAGGGTAAGCATGACATCCAACACGAGGCGAAGTATCCTGGAGTCAAGAGGGTCATTGATAGGGTTCTGAGAGGCGAGGGATTTTATTAAGAAAGGTTTGGCATCGTGGGATGAGATCATTCGGAAGTGGAATTGTGGCCTGGAAATGGGAGCGTGGATGGGTTTGGCAACCGGGTCAGAAAAATGGGCCGGGAGGATGGCACTTAAGTCAGTGGAGGTTTTATTAAGGCAGTCAGCAATACAGGTGGGGTCAGTCGAGACAGTCCCATTTATGACAATCTGGGATGGAGGGGGGGAGCGGGTCTTACCGTTTAAATCTTTAATGTTGTCCCAGAGAGCTCTAGACGAGCCCCAGGAGGATGTCAACGCAGCCTGGTAGAATTTAGCTTTAGCCTGCTTGATTGTCTAGGTGCATTGATTGTGGGCTGTCCTGTAGGCTTGCCTGTCAGCAACCCTACCGGAGTCATTAGCTAAGTGCCAGAGGTTATCTCTCTTTTTTAGTTGTTGGATCAGCGCTGGAGTGATCCATGCAGCAGCCCGGTTTTTTATCCTAAGAGTGTTGAGGGGTGCATACAGATCACAGGCGTGGTTGAAGGCCGTGGAGAGGTAGGTTAGGGCAGAGTTAACGTCAAGAGCGCTGGCCAATGGGGACCAGTCGATATGGGCGAGGTGACGTTTGAGGTTGGCGAGACATCCGGGGAGAAAACGGAGATTCACTAAAAATACCACCAACAGCTTAATCTGGTTCAAGGTCAGTTGGCATTCATCTGTATCCCCCTCCTCCGGGTCGTGCCTGAAAATAGGCAGGATATGTCTAGTGCACTCACCCGGTCAACAAAAACTAAATAAATAAATAAATTCAGGATTCTCTTTACAGAGAGTGGACTGCTGCTCTGACCTTGGGATTACATCACAGAGCTGCTGCTGTTTGGTTTCATTTAGGATTCTCTTTACAGAGAGTGGGTTGCTGCTCTGACCTTGGGATTACATCACAGAGCTGCTGCTGTTTGGTTTCAATTTAGGATTCTCTTTACAGAGAGTGGGACTGCTGCTCTGACCTTGGGATTACATCACAGGGCTGCTGCTGTTTGGTTTCAATTTAGGATTCTCTTTACAGAGAGTGGGCTGCTGCTCTGACCTTGGGATTATATCACAGAGCTGCTGCTGTTTGGTTTCAATTTAGGATTCTCTTTACAGAGAGTGGGCTGCTGCTCTGACCTTGGGATTACATCACAGAGCTGCTGCTGTTTGGTTTCAATTTAGATTCTCTTTACAGAGAGTGGGCTGCTGCTCTGACCTTGGGATTACATCACAGAGCTGCTGCTGTTTGGTTTCAATTTAGGATTCTCTTTACAGAGAGTGGACTGCTGCTCTGACCTTGGGATTACATCACAGAGCTGCTGCTGTTTGGTTTCAATTTAGGATTCTCTTTACAGAGAGTGGACTGCTGCTCTGACCTTGGGATTACATCACAGAGCTGCTGCTGTTTGGTTTCAATTTAGAGCTAAACACTGGGTATAGTAAGGGTGTTGAGTAGGAGGGCATACCAGGAAAGGAACAGCAGCAAGTGAAGAGGTGACTGCTCTCTCAGTGGAAGGGAAGTAAATGCAAATCTAGGAGCTTTCATTATTACTTCTTTGCATTGATATTGCATTGGGGAAAGGAGGAGTAGGAGTTTGAAGAAGATTGTGTAATGGCTACTTAAAGCCTGTTTTTGAGTGTGGATAGGAAGGATAGGAATATAAAAAGCAGTTGCTCAATATATCTAAACGTGTGCAACAAAGGGGGTAAGGGAAATAAAGAAAATGTTTTGCACTGATAGAGGAGGGAGAGGGGAGACTTCGGGGAGTGTTTGGTATCCTCATCTGGAAGGGTGGGGGTCGCTAGGAGCAACGACAGCAATGGGTAGGTGGTAGGCTGCAACAACTGCGGTGCACCAATCTTTCTAAAAATTGCCTGGAGTGTGGGAGGATGTTTAGTGTGCAACCACACAGAAAAACTTAGAAAGGAGATTGAGGGTCTGCAGGAGGAACTAAGACAGGCAAGGCAGATTGGGGGTGGGTTTAGCTCAATACTGGAGAGAGGAGGAAGAAGGGGAGATGAGGGAGGGCAATTTAAGCCAACAGTGGTGAGGAGAGGGTCAGAAGAAGGGAAGCAGAGACTAAGGGGCCCAGGCCAGGAAGAACAATTGCCAGGGAAACCAGGTCAGGAGATAAAAGACAAATGGAAGGAGGAGATAGGGACTTGTGAGGGGAGGCGAAGAAGTGGCAAAAGTCATGGAGTGGAAAGGAGAAACAGGTTACTATGAAGAGAGAGGAGCGGGCATTTGTGAAGGCCTTCAGAAAACAGCTCAGCACTGCTAGAGAGGAAGAAGGTGGAGGAGGGAAATGTGAAATTAGAGGAGTAATTGATAAATGCCTGGACCAAACTGGAGCAGGAGGAAGTTCTGCTGGGAGAATTGCAACAAGGGCAAAAGGGGGAAATAATGTGCAGGAGGAAGAAGAGGGGCTGGAAATGAGAGAGGGAGATGAATGGAAGCAAGCAGGGAGTAAGAAGGGTGGAATCTTAGTGCTGGGGGACTCAATACTAAGAGGAGTTAGGTGGGGTAGCAAGAGGGAGAGGCATAGTCGCATTTGGGTGGAGGCCATGCCAGGAATGACAGTGGAAGGGTGGGACAGTCTGTTCTGAAATATGCTAGAAGGGGTAGGGACAAGCCTCATTTAATTATACATCTTGGGACGAACGACCTGGCTGACAAGACAGTAGATACAGTCCAGAGGAGGTTTGAGGAACTAGCACAATTATGTGAGGGGGCAGGAAGATCAGTTACTTTTTCAGAGATACTTCCGGTGCCAAAGGCAAGCACAACAAGGAAGCTGAGAATAGAGGAATTTAGCGGATGGCTAAGAACCTGGTGTTGTGCAAAAGGGTATGGGCTGTTGGGGGGGGGGAGGGACCTGGGAGGACAGTAGTCTCTATGCCAAGGACAGACTACACTTGAGTGAGAATGGGAGTGGTGTACAGGCCACCATCTCAGACGGAGGAGTTAGACAGGGAACTAGTGGGACAGATCAGGAGGACCTGCGAAAAGGGTAGTGTGGTGATTGTGGGGGACTTCAACATGCCAGCAGTGGACTGGAGCACCCCAACAACCAGGAACAGACGGGAGCAGGTACTGCTGGATGCCTTCCAGGACAGCTTCCTGCTGCAAATGATCAGTGAACCAACCAGGTTAGGGAATACCCTTGACCTTGTGCTGGCAAATGGGGACTTTGTGAGAGAACTTATAGTGGAGGAACCGCTGTCAGGGAGTGACCACCACTCAGTAAGGCTCACATTGGATATGGGCAAGGAAGGAGTGGAATCTGGCACAATAGTGCTGGACTTCAGGAGGGCCGACTTTGGGAGGATGGCGGAAGTGGTAAAAGGGGACCTGGCCAGAATTCAATCTAGTATGGACACTAACCAGAGGTGGGAGCTCATAAAGCTGGGGATAGTGGAGGCAACCAAAACCTGCTGCAAAGCCCAGAGCAAGAAGGCCAGGGCTAAGAAACTGATATGATTGAGCAAGGGGGTCATGGAAAAGGTAAGGAGAAAAAGAGCTGCCTTTAGGAAGTACAAGAAAACAGGGAGGGGGGAGGACAGGGAGGAGTACTTGACAGAATCGAAGGAGGTGACAAGGGCAGTAAGGGGAGCCAAAGCATCTACAGAACTCAGGCTGGCACAAGGCATTAAGAAGGGGAGAAGGACTTTAAGTACATCAGGAGAAAAGGAGCCTAAGGACCACATAGTAAGGATTAGGAAGGAGGGGTGGGTGGAAGCAGGGTGTGATAAGGCGGAAGCACTAAATGAGTACTTCTGCTCAGTATTTACTAAAGAGAAGAGGGGGTGACACCCAAGGTGGGAAATGGCAGAAGCGAGGGGGGAAGTGGTGACAGATGGGGAAATCATGGAGAGCAGAGTTCAAGAGGGTTTGAAGGCACTGAGGGTGGACAAGGTGCCAGGCCCAGATGGCATCCACCCCAGGGTACTGAAGAAGCTGGCAGAGGTCCTTGCAGGACCTTGGCAGACCTATTTAATGCCTCACTACATTCGGGGTGTGTACCTCAGGACTGGAGGTTGGCTCATGTGGTGCCCCTCCACAAAAGTGGCCCCAAGGATGAACCAGGAAACTACAGATCAGTGAGCCTCACATCCATCGAGGGTAAGCTAATGGAGACTATCCTGAAGGAGAGGCTGGTGGCTGTCCTAGAGGCCAAAGGACTACAGGACAGCAGACAGCATGGCTTCATACATGGCAGATCCTGCCAAACCAACCTGGTCGAGTTCTATGACTGGGTAACTAGGCAACTGGACAGGGGCCATGCAGTGGATGTCCTGTATCTGGACTTCAGTAAGGCATTTGACTCGGTGCCACATGGAAGGCTGGGAAGGAAGTTAGTAGGCACAGCGGCGGGTGCAAAGCTGGTGAGATGGGTAGGAAACTGGCTGCAGGGAAGGCAACAGAGGTTGGTGGTGGGTGGGGAGCTCTCACACCCAAGGGCAGTGATGAGTGGTGTTCCACAGGGCTCGGTGTTGGGACCAGTGTTGTTTGGGATATTCATTGCAGACATATCATGGGACATCAAGAACAAGATCAGTCTGTTTGATGATGATACCAAGGTAGGCGTGGTGGTGGATGACCTAGGGAGATGGCAGGGGTTGCAGGATGATCTGGCAAAGCTTGAAACCTGGTCAGACACCTGGCAACTGGGCTTTAATGCCAAAAAGTGCAAGGTGCTGCATTTTGGGATGAAGAACCCAAGGAGGAGTTACCAGCTAGGGGAGTGCAGCTAGCCCAGACAGAGGAGGAGAAGGATCTGGGTGTGCTCATTACAGGGTCAATTAACAACCCGGCACAATGTAGGAAGGCAGTTGCAAAGACCAGCAAATGCTGGGTTGTATTGCAAGGGTATATCCTCGAGGAGGGAGGAGGTGATTCTGCCACTGTATAGGTCATTAGTTAGACACACCTGAGTACTGCGTGCAGTACTGGCGTCCATCTGAAGAGGGACATTAAGTTACTGGAGGGTGCAGCGCAGAGCCACAAAGATGATCTAGAGGCTGGGGACTTATCATACGAGAGGAGGTTGAAGGAGTTGAACATGTACTCACTGGAGGAGAGGAGAGACAGGGTGACATGATTGAAACCTTCAAATACATGAAAGAAATAAACAAGACAAGTACAGAGGGGCTGTTCAAAGTAAGGAGGGGGGACACCAGGGCCATGATATGAGACTGGAGCGAGAAAGGTTCAGGAGGGAGATGAGGAGACACTTTTTACAGAGAGGGTGGTGGCTGGGTGGAATGCTACCTCCTGAAGTGGTGTGCAGTAGAACAGTGGACTGCTTCAAACGAGGACGGGACAGGACAAGGGGGAGGGTTAATGAAGGGGAAGGGTGGAAGGGAAGGGCCGCTGCAGAATAAAGGGGTGCTAGCTGCACATTCCTGCAGACTTGATAGACCTCTAGACCTTTATCTGCTGGCAAATTTCGTATGTTCATAAATAATTCATATGAGCTGACATTCTGATCTGAGAACAGGCAAAAAAGGGGCACAGCAGCAGTGCACTACAGCAGCAGGCAATGACAACAGAGGGGAAGGGACCCAGTCCGACAAATTGAAAACATAAGTTGCACCCATGTAAAAACACAAAGTCTGAGGGGATTACGTCCCCTCTGTTTTCATTGCTTGCAGCTCTGAGTCTGAAAGGTCACAATACTGAATTATACACAACAGAGACGATGAATAAAACAGCATGCATGCAGCGCAAATCCCCCATACCGTATACACGTACAGTGAGTAACAGAAAGTGTCTGCCACTGGTGTTGGGAATCAGTCCAATGAGTGGCATGGATGGAGTGCACTGTGTTAGGAGGAGGATCAAATTATTGCAGCTTTTACAACTGCCAGGGATACCAGGTCTACTCTGTGGCGGACTGCTCTGTACATTGGGATTTACTCACCTGGTACAGGTGATTATCTGAATACCCTTTATAGTATTCCGCAGTGAATACAAATGGGGTATCCCTTGTACATCCTATAGGTTGATGCATGATCCAATCAAATCAATGAGGGGCGAGGACATACCCCCACCCTCATCAGGAATTCCCCAGTGTGACTCTTTCATAGCTCTCTAATGAAAGAGAATAGGAAAAAACATACATGCCATAATAGAGGACCCGCTCGAGGACTAGCCACTGAAGAACGGATGCCCCATGAGGTTTGGGTCTTCTGACCATCGCCTGGTAGCCATCTTATGTAAGAACTTTAGACAGACAAGGCTTAGACAGGTGTTTTGACACCCAACATATTTATTGTGGGACAATCTGTTATATAGAACATAGGAATGAAATAGATGTATTGAATATATACTGAATCTGTGAAGTTAGTGATTTCTAGTTCTACGTAGAAGCAAAACTCCCAGTATGCCTCCCACAGAGATTGGATTATCTCGGCAAAGCTTAGTATGTAACCTGGTGCTAGCACCTGTAGTTAACCCGGCCTGAGGAGTAATCTGCCATCCCAGGTGGGTCTGTGGAGTACTATAAACGGTACTCAGGTAATCACCTTTACCAGGTGAGTAAATCCCATTATGTTTCATACCCGTTATAGTACTCCGCAGTGAATACCAATAGGACCTTAGTAGCAGTGTTTCCTGCTGGATGATTACTCTCGGGAGGGTGAAGAGGAGTAAGATTAGCACATGACTACTGGGGGCTGGACCCTGCCCTAACACAGTTTTGGCAAACACTGTCCTCTCAGCAGACGATACTTCTACCAGGTAGTGTCTTGTGAATGTATGAATGGAAGACCAGGTGGCCTCTGAACAAATGTCCTGTTCGAACACATTTCCCCTTTCTGCCCAGGATGTTGCTACTGCTCTGGTAAAGTGTGATTTCAGGCCTTCAGTTGGTGACTGACCCACTGCCCTGTAGGCCTCTGTAGTGGTCTGCTTGATCCATCTAGCAATTGTATCCTTGGAGGCTGCCTGGCCTGCTCTCTGACCATTGGTTAGTATAAATAATCTCTCTGACTTTTGGATGCTGGCGGTCATACTGAGTATTTCCCCAGCTGACGGCCCACGTCCAGGGGGTGATGGGGCGGTGAGTCTGACTGATAAGGTGGGGTGAGGTAGGGCAGCAGTACTTCCTGGTCCATGTGGTACGTGGTTGTCACTTTGGGAAGGAATGATGGTACCATTCTCAGGAAGACCCTATCGCTGTGGAAGGTTATGAAGGGTTCCCTACATGATAAGGCTTGAATCTCCCCTATCCGTCTGGCTGAGCATATGGCCACCAGAAAGGTAGTCTTGATGGTACACCAGTGTAGGGAGTCATGCTGCAGAGTGGGTAACTGCAGGGCATCACGCACCATGCTGAGCTGTCATGGCGGACATCTCTGCCTAACCTTAGGCATCGCGAGGGCGACCGTCTTTAGTAATCTAACTGTCTGGGTGT
Organism: Neoceratodus forsteri; assembly: GCA_016271365.2. Classification (NCBI taxonomy): domain Eukaryota; kingdom Metazoa; phylum Chordata; order Ceratodontiformes; family Ceratodontidae; genus Neoceratodus; species Neoceratodus forsteri. The sequence continues at coordinate 664,567,702 of CM028138.1, forward strand.
GACCCGATGGGACCTATCCCCGGATGTGGGCCTCTTATGAGGGAAATAGCTGACACCTGCACCTTGAGGGAGGCAGAGCTTAGACCCTTATTTGCCCCTTCATTCAGGGAGTCCAGAATTTGTGGTAAACCCACCACAGAGGGGGACATACCAATTTCTGTGGACCATTTATGAAAAACAAGCCATTGTCTATGATAAGTCTTATTGGTGGATTGCCTTCTGGATTGTAACAATCTGTTCACAACCCTGGTGTGGTAACCTTGATTTAACAGTTGGCACCTTTCATTAGCCATGCCGTCAGCATCAGACTGGCTGGGTACGGGTGTAGGATTGGTCCCTGTGATAGCTGATCTGGCCACTGTGGTAGGGTCATCAGTGGACTCACTGCCATGGCCTGAATTAGTGAGTACCAGGGCTGCCTTGGCGAGTTGGGTGCCATCAAGACCACCGATGCCCCATGTATCAGATCTTGTGTAGTATCTTGATTATCATTGGGAATGGTGAGAAAACATAGGCTCTGGTGAACATCCAAGGTGCCGATAGCGTGTCCATGTCCAGGGCATTGGGGTCTGAGAACCTGGAGTGGTAAGTGGGTAGTTGTGTGATGAGACACCATTAAGTTGAACTGTAGGGGTCCCCACTTGGATTGCAGGCTCTTGAAAATGTCTTTGTGTAGACTCCACTCTGCCTGGTTGACTGTGATTCTGCTTAGCCAGTTCGCCTGTATGTTGAATGTTCCCGCCAGGTATATTGCCGTAATACAGCATAGATTCCGCTCTGCCCAGTTTAGAAGCTGGAGTGATTCCTATATCATTGACCAGGGTGTTAGTGAATATGAAAAAAGAAAATACTGTATTTTGTCTGTACCTGTACTTTAAAGTTTGGGAGCAGTCAGGACATGACCAATGTATTTCGATGCATGAAGAGAACTGGAGAATTCCTAATGAGGGTTGGGGCATGTCCTCGCCCCTCTTTGATCTGATTGGATCGTGCATCAACCCATAGGATGGAAGAGGAATACCCCATTTGTATTCACGGCAGAGTACTAGAAAGTGTATGAAATATAACCATGGTGATCATCTCAACAGTGTCAGACATGACCCTCGTGCGGAGAGTGTGTGTGTGTGTGTGTGTAATTTAAAGCCGTATCTCAGCACAGTGATTGGCTTGACTATCAGGCCCAGAGAAACAGTTGCAAGAAAGAAATCCACTTAACTAAAGGCACCTTCTATTGGAATACAGGAAACTCTTACCGGCCTTTTCCAGGGACTCCAAAAGCTTCTGGAGTCAGATCAAAAACCTCATGGGAACTGGTAAAGAAAACAAACAAACAGTGGCAGACATGACAATTAATGGTATAAATTGTAACACTTTGGTCAACATTGCCAATTCATTCAACAACCACTTTGCTAATATACCTAATTTTGGAGATCAAACCTTGCCTTTCCATGAGAATAGCCCTCTACAAGTCCACCCTTGTTTCTACCTCCACTCTCTCACATGAAGTGAAGTCATAAGGCTCCTAAACTCCATCACTTCCTGTGGGATTATTGGCCCTAATGAACTTGAGCCAAGATTACTCAAGATTGCTGCTCAATTCCTTACATCCCCGCTAACCAGATGATGTAATATGTCGATAACCAGAGGTGCTGTTCCCAAGAACAGGAAAATGGCTAAAATAATTCCAGTCTTTAAAGAAGGTGATTCAAAGAGCCTTATAGATTACTGCCCTATAGTTATCCTGCTAGCCCTCAGCAAACACTTATAGAAAATTGTGCCACATCAGGTCATGGATCACCTCAATAAATATGATCTGCTCTCCTCCGTACAGCATAGGTTCAGACTAGCTCACAGCACCCACCCAATTTACTAATGATGTCAAGCTGGGCATGGACAGTGGAATGTATTCTGGCTCTATTTTTATCAGCCTAACAAAAGCTTTCAGTCTTGCAATCCACTTACTGCTTGTATCAAAACTATCTGCCCTAGACATATCTCACACAGCAATCAGATGGTTTTCCAGTTATCTGACCAACAGACAAAAATTTGTAAAAGTCAATCAGGCTAATTCTGGACTAATCTCTGTCGACATAGGAGTGCTCCAATGCTCCCTTATTGGCCCGCTGCTTTTCTCTGTCTTCAGTAATGATGCACACTTAGTTTCTTCCTGCTCTAGCACCCCACAATATGCTGATGATATGGTTCTATGTACCAGCTCCAAAAGTCTAGCTGATATTAACTCTCAGCTGAATACCAATTTTGGGAAATTACAGACCTGGCTAACTCTACATTGACTTATTCAAAGTGCTAGCAAGACCCAGTTCATTCTCTTTGGGTCCTCACATCAGCTACTGTAAGGTCCTGCTCAAATGTCCTGGACATTTGCTGCTCTGATGGCTTCTTCCTCTCTACTACCAACTTGTTCAAATATCTAGGTCTTACCATGGACCCTGCTCTTGATTTCAACCTGCACATCTTGATCGTCTGTAGGTCTGTGAGTACCAAACTTGGGCTGGCCTATAAAATAAGATACACTATAACCCCTGCTGACAGACTTATGACTGCCCAAGGAATTCTGCTACCAAACCTTTATATGGTTTCACCCCTTATTATCTGACCACTGCTTCCAGTCTAGACAAATGGAATGCATCCTACAATGACATATGCTGGTTTGCACTTTCTACCCCCAAGATAGCTTACCACTGCACCCTGCACACTAAACTAGGCTGGCTATCCCCTCCCTCCTTCCCTCCTGTCACCTATTTGCACTTAGCTGCATGATCGATACCATCATCAGGTCTTCCAAACCAGCCACAGTTGCTGCTCTGCTAGTTCCCCAGGACTAGTCCTGCCCCTTATGCTCCTGTGGCCAGTCAGTCCTGGCTGTAGAGTACCTACAGGCTCCACCAAAATGGGTGAACAATCCTTTGCTCCTTTGCCCCTGAAGTTTAGAATGCCCTTCCACCTCACCTCCGAGTCACTCTTAAAGAGCTAGTATACCTAAAGTAGCTAATCATAGCACTGCTGCCCTTCCAAGCTGTGTTCTCTCAGCTGTTTGGTACTTTAGTACTTATTTGGTGGTTTGGCAAATTGTTTTCAATTTATTTATTATTATGTTGACTTGCACTTGTGCAAGCTTCATCTTGTGGTAGTAGGAGAAATGCAAAGGTGTGTCAGTGCTGGCAAATGCAGGGCATTCTTTAGTAGGTGCATCCCTCATTCCCCAATTAGCCAGCATGCTAGCACTGACACAAGAATTATGTAAAGTGGACACAACTTGTAAGAAATGTGCTGCTGTAATACGAGACAAGCTCGTCATGCAGCGCCACAGATAACACGCCCCCCCCCGACGTGTCTTTCCTGGTGAAACATTTCAAAAAACATGGCGGCGGCATACAATCCCCAAAGAAGGCTGACATCAGGGGTGTAATCCCTGTGTTGACATGTCCTCAACCCCCCCCCACATTGTGTGGCACATTTGGAGCCCACCTCAGTGTGCCTCCACTCACAGAAAGCCGACCGCATCTGCATTTTCCTTCCCCTGACCCACCCCAACTGTGTGGCACACTAGGAGCCCACTCCAGTGTGGCCAACATCACCCCCCCCAAAATCAGGGGGCACATTGGGAGCACATCCCAGGGTGCCCAACATTTGTTTTATTTCACCTGTAAAAAAAGAAAACCATTCCACAGAACATTGCCCCTTTTTTTCTTTGTACATGAAAAAAGGAAAATGGTCCCTTGTCCGTGGTGCCCCTTCCCCCAACCTGCACCCATCCTTTGTGCACCCCATCTCCCCACACCCCATACTTACCTCCTGAGGTTGGGCCCTGTGATCTTCGGTGGAGTGGGAACATGTCCGGACTCTTCAAAGCCGAACTGCAAAATGAAGAAATGCCAGTAAGCTGTATAATGGCATAAATGATCAAGGGGTGGGTTCCAACTTAGGTGGATATCTATGAAATGTTTTTGAATTTTGGCTCCAAATTTTCAACATGGGGTTCTTGGGACCCCACCTCATGAACCTATGCACTGTCATCTTGTTATTTGGTCCCCAAAGGTGATTTCCCAGTCACTGAACAGAATCCCCTTTTGGGATTGAGTGACAAAATGATAGTGCCACTGTTCATGAGGTGGGGTCCCAAAAAGTCTATGTTGTTAATTTGGTGAAAAAATTCCAAAAAATGACTGCGTTACAAGCATGCGTGCTTTCCATGCATGTTCTTAACTTATATAATTTTTAATATTTTCACTCCAGATTTTCAACATTGCCATTTTTTCACATCTCCTAATGAATAGTACAGTTGTCATTTTCACATCCTGCCTGAAATGTGTTTTTGCACATCTAGCACACAGTGGCGCAGTTGTTGTGGGAAATCAACTTTTAGGACAGATTAACAAACTCACAGTGGCACTGTCCATGAGTAGAGGTCCCAAAATACCTATATTGAAAATCTGGTTAAAAAATTCCCCAAATAATTGCTTTATGGGCCAGTTTTTATGCACGCTTGTGACTTCACCATTTTTTCATATTTTCACTCCAGATTTTCAACATTGTCATTTTTTTGCACATTCTCATGAACAGTACAGCTGCTATTTTTCACATCCTGCCCGAAATGTCTTTTCGCACCTGTGGCACCAAATGGCACAGTCGCTGTGCAAAATTACCCTTTGGGTAATGATCTGATACTGCCACTGTTCATGAGGTGGGGTCGTAAAAAGGTCATGTTGAAAATTTGGAGTGAAAATACCAACAAACGCCCGGGGAGCTAGGGCTTCCAACCATAATGCTCCACCCTGTAGAGACTGAGACACATCAGGGGTGAAACTTGGGATTATCGGCTGTAATGCTTGCACCAATCCTTCTCAGCCCTATTTCCTTATAGAATGGGGTGAGCATAAGGCCTGAAGACCCCAAGGCACACTGTGACACTTGTCGGTGTCTGCAGGGTAGGGTGATGTGAAATGGCGTGAGTGTTGTGGCTGATGACCGAAAGGCACACCCCAATGCCTGTCAGTCTCTGCAGGGTGGGGGTGGGGTTGGTGTCAGTTCCATTCTTCACTGCCATTTCTATTATGCATTTCTACGTCCTGCACTACCAATGTCAATGCCAGCAAGACAACATTCGGCATTGACAAATGCTTGTTGTACACTGCTTCTGTGTTTCAGGTTGTGTCAGGAGCCATTCTTTTCTGCAAGCCCTGGTTGTGATGTAGTGGGGGAACAATGTTACAATCAATCAACTGTGATGTCCAGACAGACCTGCACATCAGAGTGAAACTGGTTTCTTGCCTGTCATCTCTGTCCATACAAGAACAAGTTTTCTTTGTTTCTTTTTTTTTTAAAGTTTACTCCCCGTCCCCCATCCTATGGGAGCAGCTCATATGTTTAAGATGAGGCAGTGACTGCTGGCCACTGACCTTACGCTCCTTCCCCTAAAGTCCTCACCGCTGCCACCACACACAAAACCCTCCCCACCCCACCACTACCTCCTGCATTTGCCTTCAGTCTCCTGCTCACCTCCGTGTCTGGCTGGCCACCCTTTGAATGACCGAACATGATTATGTTGTTAGTCTTAACTACTTTTCCAGAAGACCGGCTCATATTCCTGCCCACCAAAGATAAGTCTAGCAGATTTTAACCACAAACGAGCACAAATTATAACAGCTCAGTGAGCTGAAGGAAGTAGCTTGCTACCAAAAATGAGCACTCTTTCATACTGCAATGCAGTTTTGAAAAGTCAAGCCATCAAGTCACGCACTGTGCCAAGGATGGAAGTGGTGTGGTCAGGGCCTAGGATCAAGGAAATGATCAGGAAGGTGGGGGGGGTAAACGCCACTCGATCATTCACACCTAGGAACAAATGACTTAGCAGGAATTGAGGTCGGAGTGGTGCAACACAGATTTAAAGAGCCAGCAGGGAGCTTCAAGGAGTCAGTGAGTTCAGTGGCATTCTCTGAGCTAATCCAGATTTCTGGTGCCAGTAGAGGAAGAAAAAAGAGAATAGAGGAGTTCAACAAGTGGCTAAGGGACAGGTGCACATCAGAGGGGTTCATTCACACTGGAGGGTGGGGGGACAAGTGGAAGGGTAAAGAACTATATTCAAAAGACAGGCTGCATCTCAGCGACGGAGGGTCTAGAAGCGTAGGGAAAACTGGTAGAATACACGAATGGGGCCCTGCATTTAAACTGATCAAGGGGGAGTATGAAGCTAGGGAAGGCATGGAGGCCAGCGAGGCACCCCCACAAATGGAGGTAGGGAACAGAAGTGGGGATGATGGAAATGGAGGATCAAAGATTTAGAGGGCCAGGTGGGCAAACGCTTCAAATCTGGGCAACAAGATTGCAGACCTAGAGGCCACCATGGCTGGGGAGGACCTGGATCTAGTCACCATCACTGAGACCTGAGGCAATGAAAGCCAGGACTGGCATATGGCAGTACCAGGTTATACTTTGTTCAGAAATCACAGAGTCAGAAGAAAGGGGGGGAAGGGTAGCTCTTTATGTAAGGGACAGTATAAAGGCTACAGAAACACAATTTGAACAGGGGGCGCGGAGGTACTGTGGATAACTCTGGAGAAAAGGAATGGGGCCGTTATACATGCAGGAGTGACATACAGACCTCCAGCACAGATGGAAGAGGTGGATGGGCAAATGCTGGAAACAATCCAGAGGCTGCCTAATAAGGGAGAGTTTTTTCTATTTTTTGGTCCAGTTCCCCCTATCCTTGGACCTGCTCTGTCTGCCACCCCCATGCCCAGGCTTTCCCCCCGGGTGGAGCTAGTATGGGGGCTCCTTCTCCCGATGGACACTGTTGGCAAGACCCAGAGAACCCCCCCAGTGGATGTCACAGGCAGTAGATGGTGGGGCAGAGTGGGCTATCATGCCGGGGCGCTGTTGTTTTTCCATGCTTGCTCCCTGGGGGAAGGGACGTGCAATGAAATCCAGCATGCACCCCGCCCCGCCCTCCTAATGTGACAGCACTAGTCACGGTGGTACCCCCAGTCTCCAACAGTGGTCCGTAAAGTGCCAGACACTCTTCCTCTCTCTCCCCCCAGAGAAGGACAACAGTCCCTAGGATGCTCGCTACTTCTCCCCCAGCTGGCCCTCCAACTCCTGGGCCTCTTTCTGAACCCAGGGCATCGGTGTCATAAGTGGAAATCGAACCACTGTGCTGGTGGGCCGGATTGGGAGAGTTTTTCTAATGGGAGACTTTAACCTACCTGATGTGGATTGTAGAGTCACAGGAGCAGCAAGTTCCAGCAGCAGGGACATCATAGACTCCCTGCAGGGGGCGTTCCTCAGGCACCTGGGAATGGAACCCTCTCAAGAGGGAGCAGTACTGGACCTAGTGCTGGTGAAGGGGGACAGTGTTGCTGACATCACAGTGGGTAACCACCTGGGGATCAGTGACCATCATACACTCCCTGCAGGGGGCGTTCCTCAGGCACCTGGGAATGGAACCCTCTCATGAGGGAGCTGTACTGGACCTAGTGCTGGCGAAGGGGGACAGTGTTGCTGTCATCACAGTGGGTGACCACCTGGGGATCAGTGACCATCATAGACTCCTTGCAGGGGGCGTTCCTCAGGCACCTGGGAATGGAACCCTCTCATGAGGGAGCTGTACTGGACCTAGTGCTGGCGAAGGGGGACAGTGTTGCTGTCATCACAGTGGGTGACCACCTGGGGATCAGTGACCATCATACACTCCTTGCAGGGGGCGTTCCTCAGGCACCTGGGAATGGAACCCTCTCATGAGGGAGCTGTACTGGACCTAGTGCTGGCAAAGGGGGACAGTGTTGCTGTCATCACAGTGGGTGACCACCTGGGGATCAGTGACCATCATAGACTCCTTGCAGGAGGATTTCTCTGGCACCTGGTAATGGAACCCACTCATGAGGGAGCTGTACTGGACCTAGTGCTGGCAAAGGGGGACAGTGTTGCTGTCATCACAGTGGGTGACCACCTGGGGATCAGTGACCATCATAGACTCCTTGCAGGAGGATTTCTCTAGCACCTGGTAATGGAACCCACTCATGAGGGAGCTGTACTGGACCTAGTGCTGGCAAAGGGGGGCAGTGTTGCTGACATCACAGTGGGTAACCACCTGGGGATCAGTGACCATCATACCATGTGGTCATGAACTTCAGGAGAGTCAATTGTAAGACAATGGGAGAATGCCTTAGGGATACTCTGCCAGGGATAGGGATGCTAGGTGGAGTCGAGGACCAGTGGGCGAAAATTAAAGAGGACATCAAAAGAGCAATGAATCTGTGTCAGGAGGTCTGCAAGGACAGGAGGAAAAGGAGACTGCTATAGTTCCCTAGAGAGTTAGCGGAAACTTAAAGTGCAAAAAAAAAAAAAACAAGCATTTAAAAAATAGTGGAAGACACAGAAAGAGGAGAATGGGTTAATTTTCCAGGAGAAACAAAGGGAGGCAGGCAAGGCAGTGAGGAGAACAAAGGCACAAAGAGAGGAGAATATTACCCAGTCAATAAAAAAAGGGGATAAAAGCTTCTTTAGAAATATTAGCGAGAAGAGAAAGATCAGTGGGGGTATGGGCTGGCAGTATAGCCTAGAGGTTAGAGAAACGAGGTGTGAACAATCTTGATACATCCAGCAGACCAGTCCTGAGTCTGATTGTCACAACCTCCACTTGCATACTGTGTGACTCTGAGGAAGTCACTTAACCACCCAGGTCGCCCCTGAAAACAGGCACTAGTGCCTAGTGGGCCTTACATGGTTACTAAAAGACTAAAATAAAAATAAATAAATAACATCTTATTTATTTTATTTTAGTCCATGGTAACTGGGTAAGGTCCACGAGGCACAAGTGCCTGTTTTAGGAGAGACCTGGGAGCACTGGGTGGTTAAGTGACTTGCTCAGAGTCACACAGTATGCAAGTGGAGGTTGTGAGAATCAAACCCAGGTTTGGTCTGCTGGATGTACCAAGCTTTTTCATGGATAAAGGGCAAAGGGGAGGTCTGTAAGGAAGGGGACCAAAGGAAGGCAGACATATTGAAAATATACTTTTGTTCAGTATTTACAATAAAAGGAGCAAGCGATGGGACAGAAATAATGAACAGGGACGGAATTAGTAGGGAGGTGGACACTAGTCCTTTCACAGAGGAGAAAGTCCTCAGAGTACTAGCAAAATCAAAAGCTGACAAGGCAATGAGACTGGAGGGGGTTCACTCTAGGATACTGAAGGAGCTCAGAGTGGTGCTGGCATCACCACTGACAGTTTTGTTCATCTTATTACTGGATGCTGGGGTGGTTCCAAGGGACTGGAGAAGGGGCGGACGTGGTTCCACTTAACAAAAGTTGAAATAGGAAGGAGGAAGGAAATTATCAACCTGTCCGCCTGACTTCAATAGTTGGCAAGGTTGTGGAATCACTATTGAAGGAAAAGACAGTGGTATACCTTGAAACAAGTGGATTACAGGATCAAAGGCAGTATGGGTTCACAGCGAGGAGGCCTTGCCAGACAAACGTGATTGAGTTCTTCGACTGGGTGACCAGGGAAGTGAATCAGAGTGGAGCAGTAGATGTGACATACCTGTATTTCAGTAAGGCCTTCGACACCATTCCACATAGAAGACTTGTGAACAAGCTGGCAAATCTAGGAGGGGGACAGAAAGTAGCAAACTGGGTAAGAAGTTACATACAAACATACGAAATCACCAGCAGATACAGGCCATTTGGTCTATCTAGTCTGCTCAAGTGTGCAGCACTTCAGTCCATTAGACTGCAGCTCAGCTGGTAGAGTGGCAGGAGTCTGAGGGTGGTGGTAAATGGAGTCCACTCAGGAGAAGACTGCGTGAGGGGTGTCTCAGAGGTCAGTACTAGGCCTGGTCCTCTTTAATGTCTTTATTAGCAACATTGCAGGAGGGCTAGAAGGGAAAGTCTGCCTGTTCCCAGATGACACAAAAATGTGCAAGAGGGTGTACACACGGTGGGGGGGATGAGGAATGATTTGCGGAAGTTAGAAGAATGGTCAAGTGTCAGACAGATGGGATTCAGTGCTAAAAATTGCAAATTTATGCACCTGGGGCATAGAAACCCAGGGACTATGCACCAATTGGTAAGAAAGGTACTGGCAACCACCAAACAGGAAAAGGACCTCGGCATAATCATTTCATTTTTTTTTTACCATAATAAGCTTTTATTGGATATACAGTTTACCAACAATCAATAAGGTTACAGTATATTACACAGAAGAGTGAAGTTTAGTAAAACCATGTAAATGTTAAGGGTAAAGCAACTAAACAGTGAACGATCTAAGTAAATGCAGGTAAGCGCATTAGCTAAATTGAGCTATTGATTATTGACTAGTATTCACTCAATACTGAAGTAAATGAATGTGCGTTAAATTCATTGCTGAAGAGCTATAATAACTATGACCATAGCAGTAGGCATACAATACTATACTTATAAATAGCAGCTTCCCTATAATTGTTTTATGACACGGTTAGGATCTTCAAGGGATAGTCAGTTGTAGAAAGGGGCCCCACATATTTAAACACATATCTAACCTGTCCAGAAGGTTATATGATATTCTCTCACTGTATGCAGTATGACTCATTAGATTATACCACTCAGCCAGAGTAGGTGATTTAGGATCTTTCTAGTGTTTGAAGGGAGTGATCATTTCTGATTATCTGAAGGTAGCCAGGCAGAGTGACAAGGCAGTGGAAGAAGCTAGTAGAATATTGGGGTGCATAGGGAAGGAGTATCACCAGTAGGAAGAAGGAGGTTGTGTTGCCTTGTACAGGTCACTGGGAAGACCACACTGTCCAGTACAGGAGGCCCCACCTCTGAAGGACAGAGATAGGGTGGAGGTGGTACAGAGGCAGGCAACTAAAATGGTGCAGGGTCTGCATCAAAAGCCCTACGAGGAGAGGCTAAGAGAACTGAATATGTACCTGTTGGAGGAAATAAGGGAAAAGAGTGATATGATGGAAACATTCAAATACATAATAGGTATTAATAAGGCACAGGAAGTTAGCATTTTCTGCATAAAGACAGACTTGAGGACAAGGGGTCACACTTTGAAGCTGGTGGGGTGGGGGGGACTCAGACGGAATGAGAGGAAATATTTCTTCACAGAGAAGGTGCTGAAAGCCAGGAACAGCCTCCCAATGGAGGTGGTTGGTGCCAAAAAAAGTCACAGAATTCAAGCATGCATGGGACAGATACAAGGGGACCTTGAAAAGGAACATAAGTGTGGGGTGATCAGAGTTGGTGCAAGGGTTGTGATGGCACAGTAAGCATGGAAAATGGGCAGACTGGATGGGTCAAAGGGGTCTTTCTCTGCCGACAACTTCTATGTTTCCATGTCATGGTGGGTGGAGCTATGCGTGACAACGTTGTTGTCATCAATATCTCTGGCTGCTAACTAATACAGGAAAGGCCAATTCCTTATTTGAAAGAGCTTTCATGGACTATCATTCTATGAGGGGCATGGCTGCTCACCGACCTTAAAGAGCCTCTGACACAAGAAGTACAACAGTGCAGAATCCAAATAAGCATACCCCAGTAAATCTCATACCAAAAACTAGATTTCTGCGTTACTTCATTTTAAAATTATGAGCTATTGTGTAACCGTGATTGTACCGCCTGTTCAAAACAGCCTGTGTCAATGAAGAGCTGCTGCTGATGTCATCTCTGGACCTCACAGTGTAGTATTCCCTGTCAGCAAATTTATAGGACCTTTCTCCAAAGTTTTAAAGATCATGTGAGAGAGTTCTATGATAAACAAGCATTTGTCAATGCCGAACGTTCGATTGCAGGTATTTGCAGTGGTGTTTGGCATGTATGGTGCTTTACCCTAAAGCCCTGTGCGATTGCTGGTATTTGCACAATAAATTTTCAGCATGACCTTTTTGTTACCCCCATTGTGCGCTACATAGGCGGAAACACGTTTTTGGCAGGATGTGAAAAATGACAGCTGTACTGCTCATAAGGAAGTGTCGTAAAATGGCAATGTTGAAAATCTGGAGTGGAAATATTGAAAATTCGCAAACCTACACGCATGCGTGGGTAGTGTGCAATGCACGCGCGTAAAACAGTCATTGTTATGAATTTTTTCACCAAATTGTCAACATTGGCATTTTAAAACCTCTGCTAATGAACAGTGTCACTGTGTTTGTCTTACTGTGTGCCATACATTGATTTTGCACACTGACTGCGCCATTGTGCACTACATGGGGAGGAAACACGTTTTGGGCAGGATGTGAAAAATGACAGCTGTACTGCTCATAAGGAGGTGTGGTAAAATGGCAATGTTGAAAATCTGTAGTGAAAATATAAAAAATTCGCAAACTTACAAGCTTGCGTAGGAAGTGCACAATGCACGCTTGTAAAACAGTTATTTTTAAGAATTTGTTCACCAGATTTTCAATGTAGCCATTTTAAGATCTCTGCTCATGAACAGTGACACTGATTTTATTAATGTATCCCATACAGTGAGTTCACACAGCGACTGTGCGATTGTGCGCTACATGAGTGGAAACACATTTTGGGCAAGAGGTGAAAAATGACAGCTGCACTGCTCATAAGGAGGTGTGGTAAAATGGCAATGTTGAAAATCTGGAGTGAAAATATTGAAAATTCGCAAACTTACGAGCGTGCATAGGAACTGCGCAATGCACAATCATAAAACAGTCATTTTTAGGAATTTTTTACCAAATTTTCAACACAGACATTTTAAGACCTCTGTTCATGATTAGTGTCACTGAGATTTTCTTAATGTGTCCCATACATTGATTTCGCACACCGACTGCGCCATTGTGCGCTACATGGGCGGAAACATGTTTTGGGCAGGATGTGAAAAATGACAGCTGTACTGCTCATGAGGAGGTGTGGTAAAATGCCAATGTTGAAAATCTCCAGTGGAAATATTGAAAATTCACAAACCTACGAGCGTGCGTGGGAACTGTGCAACACATGCTCTTAAAACAGTCATTTTTAAGAATTGTTTCACCAAATGTTCAACATTGCCATTTTAAAACCTCTGCTAATGAACAGTGTCACTGTGATTTTCTTACTGTGTCCCATACATTGATTTCGCACACCGACTGCGCCATTGTGCGCTACATGGGTAGAAACATGTTTTTGGCAGGAAGTGAAAAATGACAGCTGTACTGTTCATAAGGAGGTGTGCAAAAATGGCAATGTTGAAAATCTGGAGTGAAAATATTGGAAATTCGCAAACTTACGAGTGTGCATAGGAACAGCACAACACACGCTCGTAAAACAGTTATTTGTAGGAATTTTTTTCATTAAATTTTCAACATAGCTATTTTCAGATCACTGCTCATGAACAGTGACACTGTGATTTTCTTAATGTGTCCCATACACTGAGTTCGCACACCGACTGTGCCATTGTGCGCTACATGGGCGGAAACACGTTTTGGGCAAAATGTGAAAAATGACAGCTATACTGCTCATGAGGAGGTGTGGTAAAATGGCAATGTTGAAAATCTAGAGGAAAAATATTGAAAAATTCAAGAACTTACGAGCCGCATGAACTGCACAACGAGACTCAGAAACAGTCATTTTTGAATTTTTTCACCAAATTTTCAGCACAGCCATTTCAAGACCTCTGGTCATGATCAGTGTCACTGTGATTTTCTTAATTGATTTCACACACCGACTGCGCCATAGTGCGCTACATGGGTGGAAACACGTTTTTGGCAGGATGTGAAAAATGACAGCTGCACTGCTCATGAGGAGGTATGGTAAAATGGCAATGTTGAAAATCTGGAGTGCAAATATTGAAAATTCGGAAATGTACGAGCGTGCATAGGAACTGCGCAACGCACGCTCATAAAACAGTCATTTTTAGAAATTTTTTCACCAAATTTTCAACACAGACATTTTAAGACCTCGGCTCATGATCATTGTCACTGTGATTTTCTTAATGTGTTCCATACATTGATTTCACACACCGACTGCGCCATTGTGTGCTACATGGGCGGAAACACGTTTTGGGCAGGATGTGAAAAATGACAGCTGTACTGCTCATAAGAAGGTGTGGTAAAATGGCAATGTTGAAAATCTGGAGTGAAAATATTGGAAATTCGCAAACTTACGAGTGTGCATAGGAACAGCACAACACACGCTCGTAAAACAGTTATTTGTAGGAATTTTTTCATGAAATTTTCAACATAGCCATTTTTAGATCTCTGCTCATGAACAGTGACACTGTGATTTTCTTAATGTGTCCCATACACTGAGTTCGCACACCGACTGTGCCATTGTGCGCTACATGGGTGGAAACATGTTTTGGGCAGGATGTGAAAAATGACAGCTATACTGCTCATGAGGAGGTGTGGTAAAATGGCAATGTTGAAAATCTGGAGTGAAAATATTGAAAATTCAAACTTACGAGCATGCATAGAACTGCATAGCACACGCTCATAAAACAGTCATTTTTAGGAATTTTTTCACCAAATTTTCAACATAGCCATTTTAAGACCTCTGCTCATGAACAGTGTCACTGTGATTTTCTTAATGTGTCCCACACATTGATTTTGCACATACTGCGCCATTGTGCACTACATGGGTGGAAACATGTTTTGGGTGAGATGTGAAAAATGACAGCTGTACTGCTCATAAGAAGGTGTAGTAAAATACAAATGTTGAAAATCTGGAGTAGAAATATTGAAAATTCGCAAACCTATTAGCGTGCGTAGGAACTGAGCAATGCACGCTTGTAAAACAGTCATTTCTAGGAATTTTTTCTCCAAATTTTCAACATAGCCATTTTAAGACCTTTGCTAATGAACAGTGTCACCGTGATCTTCTTAATGCGTCCCACACATTGATTTCACACACCGACTGAACCATTGTGCGCTACATGGGCGGAAACATGTTTGGGGCAGGATGTGAAAAATGACAGCTGTACTGCTAATAAGGAAGTGTGGTAAAATGGCAATGTTGAAAATCTGGAGTGAAAATATTGAAAATTTCTGAACTTACGAGCCTGCATAGGAACTGCGCAATGCACGCTCATAAACAGTCATTTTTTGGAATTTTTGCACCAAATATTCAAAGGGTGATTTCACGCAGTGACTGTACAGTGACTGCAAAATCACCCTTTGGCCCAAATAATGCCATGACAGTGACATCATTCATGAGAAGGGGTCCCAAAAACCCCATGTTGAAAATTTGGTGCAAAATTCCAAAAATGTCTGAGATATGCAATAAAGTTGAACCCCCCCATCTAGCCCATTATACAGGTTACTGGCATTTCCTCAGTTTGCGGTCAGCTTTGAAGAGTGCAGACGTGTTCCCGGTCCGCCAAAGATCGTCGTGCCTAGCTCCAAAGGTAAGTATGGGTGTGGGAGGTGGGGAGGCTGGGCACAGAGTGGGTGGGTGCGGGTTGTGGGAGGGGGAGCAGGAGACTACGTGGGATCATTTTTTCTTTACAGGTTTAAAAATAAAAACGGACTACGTGGGACACTTGCCACACTGGGTGGGCCCCAGCATGGCAGAAGATGGCTGGGGGCCGAGGAGCTAACGGGGATTGGGCACCCCATCGGGCAACCACGCTGGGGCCAAGGAGCCGACGGGGATTGGGCACCCCCATCAGCAAAACAATTAGACGCTTGCCACGCTGGGGTGGGCTCCAGCATGGCAGCAGGATGGCTTGGGGGCCTTGGAACCGATGGGGATTGGGCACCCCGTTGGCAAACAACATTTTCACGCGTTGGTGGGCTCCCAGCATGGCACCAAAGCTTTGGGTGGGCGGCACACGGGGCGTAGTGCATTGAGGGGGTGGCGTGACGTGGTGTTGGTATGGAGCGTGTCTTTGAAGCCGAAGACCACCGCTGTCATACTCAGCTCCCCGCACCCATTGGTGCAGGACCACGACACCTGCTCAACGGAGCACTGGATTGCAGGGGAGAGGCACACCTCCAAAGTGTGCTACTCTCCCAAAATGTTCCTTGCCCATGTGCGCAAGCGAACTTAAAATGTTACACAAATTTGCAAGTGCCAACTTGGGGAAGACAACCTATTACTGTACATCAATTGATTGATTGTATGTCCTCTTTATACTCAAAAAAGAAATCTGTACTTGGGTAGTGTCAACTTTGGACTTGGAACTTAAATATCAAGTGAAGGCGTTATTGAAATCCAAAAATACTGAGATATTAGAAAGTGTTGCATTGTTCTGTAAAAAGGAAGAACATAAGAAACTGCATATTAAAAATAAGGAATACGTTACTATAAGGGTGACACTTATTTGTTACTAAATCTTAGATGTAGAGACGTGCAATAGTTTAGTTATAAACATCTGAATGAGTTTACTGGTAGAAATACCAATTTAATTGTACTGCTCAGTTTCCCTGTATATGTACTGGTAATTGAACCTCTATGGATGATAGTAATGTAGAATGTTATATGTATATTTATGTATGCTAAAATGTATTGCACAATATTTTGTAATGACAATTATGTCATCAATCAATAAACTGAACTGACGATCATGAGCAATAGTTGTCTAAAGTAAACCAGGCAGCACCATCCAAAAAACATTGCTATAAAAACTATGGGCCCGATTCTAGAAGGGTGGTGCAAGTTGTCGCCGAATCCAACTTCATGCCACACACAACTGCATATCAACCTTGCGCTTCATTCTAGAAGGGGCAGGGTCTCGCAGCAAAGTCCTGTGACTTGTGACATGTGGCAAGGAACGCCACACAGAGGGCATACCTGGCCAGCATGTCACAACCCACCGCCGCAGGTCGCAAGTGCACCCCACCTGTGCCCTGACCTCCCGGTCGCCCACCACATCTGCGGCACATCACGTGCCTGGTAGTCCAGTGCCCCCGAACTGTACATTAATAAAATAGAAAATATCTCTGTTTCCTGGAATCTAGTGCCCCTCCAAACTGCACATTGATAAATTAGAAACCGATCGCAGTTTCCTGGTAGTCTAGAGCCCCCAGACTGTACATTGATAAATTAAATAATTAGGTCCCCACCCAGCCATGCCAGCCACCAGCACCCCCCACCCATCCCAGCCAGTGACTGGCACAGCCCCCCTCTCATCTCCATGGCTAGCTTGCCGACTGAGTGCAGTATTAGTGCTACTGCACAGATGCACTCAGAAATTAATTTCTGAGCTCGTCTGTGCAATAGCACTAATACAGCACTCAGTCCATCCAGTCTTCCCAAGTGTTCTCTACCTACTTGTAACTCCTGCCTGTATATGTTACTGCATGTCTTAGTCTGCCTGCATCCATCAGGACCTCCTTGTGAATGAGCTTGCTTAATGGATTTTTCCTCCTACTGGAGATGTCAGTCCTTATGCACCCCAGAATCCAAATTGTCCTACCCATAGCCTTGCCACACTGTACTGCCATCTTGAGGTCATTTGATATAATAACCTTAAGGACCCTTTCATGTCTAGTGAGTATCAGTACCTCCCCCATCCTATACCCAGTAACAGGGTTCCTATGCCTTAGGTACATGATTTTACACTTGCTGGCATTGAACCCCAAGTAAGTAAGAAAATGGAATTGATTTGAATGCATTGCAGGCTTTTAAGCAGCTTTTCGGGGAGTGTGTATGTATGTGTGTGTGGGGGGCTCTGCTACTATAACTATTTGCTTTTGATTTGGAATAATGTGGGAACAGACTAACCCTGCTCCCCACTTTCTGTGCTATATCGGAGATAAAGAGCCGAAATAGCATTGGGCCAAGCATTGAGCCCTACGGCACCCCATTTGTCACTGTTCTGGGTGTCGAGAGCTACCCACCACCACCACGCTCAGCACCCTCCCCTGTAACCAGTTCTCTATGTAGTGAGACCACCTTCCACCCGTACCCCTCCTTCTCCTCATTGTTCTCCTCCTAGACCTGAGTCCCTCCTCCCAGTAGTTTGCACCCTTTCTCCTCCTTTTTCTTACCGGGTGTTGGTGCCTTTTGTATTACACTCAGACTACTCTGCCTGCCCCCTTCCAGGGTTACTACACCTCTGCCTTTACCTATATCTAGGGCAGTGAGCTCATCAGGCTCCCCTATCTAGACCTTTCTACCAACCTCAGTCTTTTGGCCCCCCCTCATTTTTTTAAATCCACCTTAGTAGAGATATACCCCCTAGTCCTGGCTTTTTTTTTTTACATATTTTCTTAGTGGGCTACGGTTGGCTCGGTCATCTCCCCCAGCCCTGCCCCCAACATCAGGCCGACCTGCTCACCTCCATGGATTACCCCTGTGGTGGGGTGGTGAGGAGCTTCTCAGGTCGACCCACCGGAGCAAGATCCAGTTGAGAAGGCGTCATTTGTGGCGGGCTGGGGGGGGGGTCGGAAACTTTTACTGCCTGACCATAGCCCATTTTCCACTTTTCTCCCCTTTGTGGACTGCAGGCATGCAATGAACTTAGAAACAGCATGCCAATGTCCGCCACACTCTGACACCCTTTACCACACTGCTGTACTAGCACCCGTTGCTGTCACCAGGGGTTGCTACAGAGAGGTGGGTCCCTAGATCCTGCCCTGGGATAGGAGAGCAGTCCTCTGGATGCTCAATCCCACCCCTCCCTTGCCAACGCCTGAGCTGCCTGGGCTTGCGACCAAACCTGGGTCACCAGCATGGCGCGAGGTGTGGCATCCAGTACCTCAGTGTCAGTGGCCTGGCAGCAATGCTGCCTTTAATACTCTCCTCCCCTTCCTGATCCAGTGTACCCTGTCCCCCGTGTACAGGTCATTATTCCCTCCAGACCCTACCCCAGTTAGTCACTAACCCATAATGTTATGTGTGGCACCTATCCCCCACCCACTCAAACTCCTCAAGCCTACCCTTCCTTCCCATGCTTGCACATGGTACAGGCAGTACCTCCAAGAATGCCAACGACTTCCCCACCCCCTCATACTGCCTGCCCAAGTACTCAGACCTCTCCCTCACTACTTCCACAGTGTCCCCTGCCAAGTTGTTTGTACACACCTGCAACACTAAATGAGGTTTTTTCCTCCCCCTCACTGCACACTTGAGCAGTGCCTGCCATGCCCCTCCTGCAGTCAAACTGGGGACAGCTTCAACTCAAGTATGGCTGTGCCTTTCCCCCTTTCTGCCCCCATATCACCCATTTCATTATAGAATCCCCCAGGATGAGTACCACCAGCTCCTTACCCCATTTCCCTTCTAATAGCCCTTCCACCACCCCAGTATTCATTCTTCCCTGTCCCTTACCCCCACCAACTGCACCCTCTGTGACTTCTGTATCTGTACCCCTTACTTCTGCCTCACCCCATTTCTCCGCCTTATTCCTTCCATCCCCCTTGAACCCCTTCCCAGCCTGACTACTTCCTACTAGGATTCCTATGTCAACCTCCCCCCCTTCCCTGCTGATTTTAAAACCCCTCTCTTATCCCTACTGTTGTTGATTTAGCACCCCCATTCCCTTCTACCCCGATATTGATACCCCTCCCATCCTTTCCCCTTCCCGTAGCCTTCTCTCCTTCAGTCACCACCCTCCTTCCTTACTAGCCCCTTCTACCCTTTTGTCCTCGCTATCTCTTCCCCTACCTGTTGCCATCCCTCTCATGCCCCGCTTGTCCTCCCCCTTCAGTATGTTCCTGCTCCCCCTCTCTGTCCCATAGCAGAGGTTTGAATCTATTCATAGTCAATACCCCTCCTACATCTCTTCCCATCGGTTCCCCCTCCTACTAGTTTCCCTCCGTGCCACCACTGGTGCCTCCCTACCCCAGCCACCTGCTCTCCCTGGTACTCTGTGGTCTCTTCCTCCCCTATCAGGAGGCAGCCCCACCCTCACCTCAGGCACCCCCTCCTTTCTCCTCTCTTTTCTGCTGGTGCCACTGATACTGGGGTCAGTTTCAGTACTTAGTTATTCTTCCTCTGTCCCCCTTTGCCATCCCCTGTTCCCCCCAGGATGCCTACCATACTCATCTGCCCTGCCACTTACACTCCTCCCTAACCTCCACAGTTCCTCCCTCAAACTAGCCAGTCATTTACAGACCATATGCCCCCCCATCCTCCAAGCCCAGTCCAGGATCATGGCAGACCCACATCCTGTACACCCCTCCACCCTTCCAAAGATGCCTTCCCTATTGACATGTGGCACCTGCCCCATTTTGGCCCCCATCTTATGTTATGGGCTCTTACTCCCAGGTTCTGTACTCTAGTACAACTGTTAGGCCCCCATTTACTCAAATTCCAGTCGTCCCTTCCTCCACACTAGTTCCCCTACTGACTCCTTATCGATGGGGGTAATTCAGGCTCAAATGTCATCCATTAGATACTGTATTACTGTAGCAATTCTAAAGCCTCCTTGTCCGTTTTTCACCCCTCAGCTACCATACTTTTTGTTCTCGGCTCTCATATAGTTTCACTTAGCCAAGTTAGAAATCCTATTGCACTCCTAGCATTACTCAGCTCAGTTAGAGAAATACTGTAAACAGAACAAATAAATATGTATTATTACAGCAATCATAACAGTATAGTTCAGTACTTAGCTGAGTTAGAGAAATAAACAGAAGAGGTAAATATGTATTATTACAGCAATCCTAAAGTATCCAATCGTTGCTTTGTCTCTGCTCCAGGGCTCTGCTGTAATAGAGGACCACAGAGTACCTTGGGCGGGAGGGAGGAAACTGTAAAGTCCCAAAAGAGCTTCACTAAGCTCGCTTATTCTCTCTCACTCGCTCATTCTATTTCTCCTGGCACTGCTGACTGTCCTTTTGTTCTGGGCTCCTGCCTGCATTAGTGCCTTTTTCTGTTCACAAAGAAGTTTACAGCTGTCCCGACCGAGCTCCCTTGAGGTCGCTCACTGCCCCTCTCTCACTTGCTCATTCTGTTTCTCCCGTCACTGCAGGCTACCCTGTTGTACTGGGCTCCTGCTTGAATTGATGCCTTTTTCTGCCCAGAAACAAATCTGCAGCAGTCCCAACAGAGCTCTATTGAGCTTGCTCACTCCCCCTCCCTCACTCGCTCATTCTGTTTCTCCCGGCACTGCAGGCTGTCCTTTGCACTGGGCTCCTGCCTGCATTGGCACCTTTTTCTGCTCACAAAGAAATCTGCAGCAATCCTGACAGAGCTCAGTTGAGCTTGGTCACTCCCCCTCTCTCACTCACTCACTCAAACCTAATCTGTCACAAACACTGATTTCCCAAAGTGACTGCACTATTCTGCACCAGAAGCATGAAAACACATTTCAGCCAGGATATGAAAAATGACATCTGTACTGTTCATAAGGCAGTGTGAAAAAATGCCAGTGTCGAAAATCTGGCATGAAAATAATACTAACTTTCAAAGTTACAAGGGTGCAAGGAAACTGCACAGCGCACTCTCGTAACACTGTCATTTTATGGACTTTCATCATAAAATTTTCAACACAGGCATTTTAGGACCTCTGCTCATGAACAGTGTCACTGTGGTTTTCTTAATGTGTCCCGAACACTGATTTACCACAGCGACCACGCTATTCTGCACCAGAAGTGCAAAAATACATTTCGGTCAGGATGTGAAAAATGACAGCTGTACTGTTCATAAGGAGGTGTGGAAAAATGCCATTGTTGAAGATCTGGAGTGAAAATACTGCAAACTGACGAAGTTACGAGCATGCGTAGCAACTGCGCAATGTACACTCGTAAAACAGTAATTTTTCGTATTTTTTCTACCAAATTTATTACACAGCTCTATTAGAGAAATAAACAGAACAAATAAATATGTATTATTACAGCAATCATAACAGTATAGCTCAGTACTTAGCTCAGATAGAGAAAGAAACAGAACAACTAAATCTGTATTATTACAGCACTCCTCAAAGTATCCAATCATTGTTTTGTCTCCACTCCAGAGACCCTGCTGTAATATAGGACCACAGAGGACACTGGGTGGGAGGGTGGGCAACTCTAAAGTTGCAGCAGAGCTCCATTGACCTCACTCACACCCCCTCTTTCACTCTCTCATTCTATTTCTCCCGATGCTGCAGGCTGCCCTTTTGAACTGGGCTCCTGCTTGCGTTGGCACCTTTTTCTGCCTGCAAAGAAATCTGCAGCAGTCCCGACACAGCTCCGTTAAGCTCGCTCACTCCCCCTCTCTCACTTGCTCATTCTGGTTCTCCTGGCGCTGCAGGCTGCCCTTTTGTACTGGGCTCTTGTCTGTGTTGGCACCTTTTCTGCCCACAAAGAAGTTCACAGATGTCCCGACCGAGCTCCGTTGAGGTTGCTCACTCCCCCTCTCTCACTCGCTCATTCCGTTTCTCCCAGAGCTGGAGGCTACCCTTTTGTACTGGGCTCCTGCCTGCATTGGTGTGTTTTACTGCCCATAAAGAAATCCACAGCACTCCTGATAGAGCTCCATTGAGCGCGCTCATTCCCCCTCTCTCACTTGTTCATACTGTTTCTCCCACCAATGCAAGCTGCCTTTTTGTACTGGGCCCCTGCCTGCATTGATGCCTTTTTCTACCCACAAAGAAATCTGCATCAGTCCCGACAGAGCTCGGTTTAGTTCACTCACTCCCTCTCCCTCACTCGCTCTCTTGTTCTGTTTCTCCCAGTGCTGCAGGCTGCACTTTTGTTCTGAGCTGCTGCCTGTGTTGGGGCCTTTTCTACTTACAAAGAAATCCGCAGCAGTCCCGACAGAGCTCACTTGAGCTCAGTTACTCAACCCTCACTCACTCAATCTTAATCTGTCCCAAACTCTGATTTCCCACAGCGAAAGTGCTATTCTGCGCCAGAAGTGCAAACACATATTTTGGCCAGGATGTGAAAAATGGCAGCTGTACTGTTCATAAGGAGGTGTGAAAAAATGCCAGTGTTGAAAATGTGGCGTGACAATATTGCAAATTTGCAAAGTTATAAGGGTGTGTGAAAACAGCTCAACACACGCTTGTAACATAGTTATTTTATGGACTTTCATCACTAAATTTTCAGCATAGGGATTTTAGGACCTCTGCTCATGAACTGTCATTTTCTTAATCTGTCCTGAACACTGATTTCCCACAGCGACCTTGCTATTCTGTGCCGGAAGTGCGAAAACACATTTTGGTCAGGATGAGAAAAATGACAGCTGTACTGTTCATAATGAGGTGTGAAAAAATGCCAGTGTTAAAAATCTGCTGTGACAATATTACAAAACTGCGAAGTTACAAGGGTGCGTGGAAACTGTGCAACGCACACTTGTACCACAGTCATTCGATGGACTATCAATCGTCACCAAATTTTAAAAATAGGCATTTTAGGACCTCTGCTCATGAACAGTGTCACTGTCATGTTCTTAATCTGTCCCAAACACTGATTTCCCATGGCAACCATGCTATTCTGCGCTGGAAGTGCAAAACACATTTCGGTCAGGATGGGAAAATGACAGCTATACTGTTCATAAGGAGGTGAAAAATGCCAATTTTGAAAATCTGGCATGAAAATATTGCAAATTGCGAAGTTAAGAGGCGTAGCAACTGCGCAATGCACGCTTGTAAAACAGTCACTTTTAGATTTATTCCACCAAATTTGCAGGATCAGCTTTTTGAGAGCCTACCTCATGAACACTGGCACTATCATTTTGTTAATTGATCCCAAAAGGTGATTCTGAGCAGTGACTGCGAAATCACCTTTCAGGATCGAATAACGCCATGACAGTGGCTAAATTCATGAAGAAGGGTCCCAATAACCCCATGTTGAAGATTTGGTGCCAAAATTTCCCAAAATGCCTGAGATATGCAGCAAAGTTGAAAAAACCCTTTTATGCCATTATACAGCTTACCGGCATTTCTTTCATTCGCAGTCAGCTTTGAAGAGTGCAGACATGTTTCCGGTCCACCGAAGATCGACACGCTGAGCTCCAGAGGTAAGTATGGGGTTGGGGTGTATGAAGAGGTGGGGAATGCAGGGTGGGTGGGTTGGGGAGGGAGAGCAGGCGGCAGAGGTCCGTTTTCTTCTTTACAGGGTTGGAAAAAAAATATGGCGTTTTTCATTTTAGCAAGTACTTTTGGCATGCTGGGGTGGGATCACAGCATGCCACCTGCATGTTTTGGGGTGGGGGGAACTGGAGCTGATGGGAATTGGGCACCCCCATTGGCACATACTGGTGGGGGGGTCTCATGAGTTGAGGGGGATTGGGCACCCCCTCGACACACAAAAAATGGAGGGTGGAACATGCTAGCGAGTTGGGCAAACCTGTTGGCAAAGAAACAAGGAAGGACATGATGTCAAGGGGACTAGGCCACCCTTGGCAGACAATACTAACAAATGGAGACTGGGCTCCCGTCAGCTAACTGGGTTGGGAGTGCAAGGGACCACCCGCAATGATGGGTCACCTCATTGCAGTGGAATGGCTGACGCTGCAATGATGAAGTGGGCCCAACTGCAGTGGCTAAAATGTTTCAAGGTGGTGGCATGCTGATCTAAACTAGTGTCAGCAGCAGAGTGCCACCCCATTGGGGAAAGCGGGACAAGCCTCAAAAGGCAGTGGGGACATTGGCCACAACAGTGTCCCACCTCCACAACCTGCTTCTGCAGCTAGCTGCCACAACATGCTTCTTGTGCATGTGCGCAATTAACATAAAAAGGACCACAACAAAAAGGCACTTATACAAAATATTGTCAGCGTTGTTACACATCCTGAAACGCAAACAGTTTTTAGAGCAATGTTTACTGACTGGTGCTGCCTGTTTTACTTGTGAAAACCATTGCACATGATCTTTACAACTTTGGAGAAACAGATCCTATAAGCTTGCGGACAGGGAATACTAGACTGTGAAGTCCTGAGATGACATCAGCAGCAGCTCTTCACTGATACAGGCTGTCTTGAACAGGTAGTGAAATCAGGGTTACAAAATAGTTCATAATTTTAAAAAGAAGCAACATAGAAATCTAGTTTTTGGTATGAGATTTACTGGGGGTATGCTTATTCTCATTCTGCAATGCAGCTCTTTTGGCCAGATGGTGTCAGTGGCTCTTTATATCACTGGTAAAGGAGATTTTAATATTGGAATCCAATATACCTGCTGTGATTTGCATGTTCATTAGAAACTTTGCATAGCACCCATCACAAATAGGCATACAGGTGTTTTTCCACATTAGACTGGCAGATCTTAATTAAGGCAGTTTAAAAGGGCTGGGTTGTTAAACTGTGACCAGAATACACAAGTCTCTATGGACTGCATTGCAACAGCCCTTGTAGTAATAAGACAATGCTTCAAGTAAGAAGTGCCGTCTTCTTGGCATTTGTAACACTAGTGTCTATTCTTGGCCTTGTGGGGAATGTCTTCATTATTGCCTTGAACTTGCAGGACTTCAGGAAAACCCGACGTCTTCCACCCAATGACTTGATCATGGTGAGCTTTGCTGTTGCCAATGTCCTTTTGTTGTGCACAATTTACACCTGCTTTGTGTACCTAATGCTTGACATCACAAGTCACTTTGAGCCACTGTTTAATTTTTTTTGTAATGATCAGTTTAGCCTCAAGTTCATGGCTTCTGACCTGGCTCTGCGTCTTCTACTGTGTGAAGATACTTGACAGTGCGCAAAGATTTTTCAACTGGATCAAGCAGCGGTTCTCTGATAATGTTCCTTACCTGATTCTCGGAAGCATGGCGGGCAGTGTTGTCATGAGTGGTATCACTGCATTTAGCACAAAGCAAATCCACCCAGCCAACATAACTTTCACTGATAGCAACTGTACAGCAGCCGAGTTCCCCAATGAACTCAAAGCTTCATTATATGTGTATATATCCCTCACCAGCATCCTGCCCTTCATCGTAATGGTGGTCAGCAGCTCCCTCATCATCATCACCCTCTGTAGACACAGCAGGAGGATGCAGACCAGCTCAAGCAGTTTTGCCAGTCCTCATTCCAAAGTTCATGTCCGTGTGGCTAAGATGATTGTTGCCCTCATCCTGATCTATGTGTTGTACGTACTGTGTGTATGTATGACTTATGTTTCAGCCTCTTTGAATATGATGAATAGCACCCTATATTTTGTGCTGTTCTTGTTTATCGAAGTCTATCCCATGATTGGCTCATGTCTACTCATCTATGGAAACACAAAACTAAGGAAGATATGTGCACGGCTCTGTTACTGTGTGAGTGGCACTGAGGACACTTGAACCCAGGTATGTCTTTTGTCTTTCATTGTCCTTCATAAAAATATCACATGCCTACAGTACAGTACAACAACAAAGGTGCACTGTGATTGCAGAACTAGTGTAGGGGCTATAGCCATAGCATGGGCTTGTAGTCCACAAGCCCATGACTGCACGAGTGGTGAAGCTATGAGTCAGCTATAGTAAGCTTGCTTACAGCACATTTGTTTGTCCTATCATATAGTAGTTCCCTGTAGCCCAATAGAGGATTTAAGTAGTGTGATGGATGAGGCTCTGGTACCTCACCTACCACCATGACAACAACCCAGGTTTGAGAATTAACTCAGGTTACTGGGGGTTGGCCAGGGAGCAGGAGGATTGAGCCTCCCAGAGACTGCTCTCCGCTCCCGGGGAGGGGTGGCATGTGTTCTCAGCCCTTGGCTGCCACCAGGTGGAGGCCTGGTGGTAGTTCAGGTTGAGAGTGATTTAGTTGGAGGGCAGTGATTCATATGCACACTACACACACATGTGCTTATATCACCACGGCAATGGGACTGGGGAAAAAATGGAAATGGGGACCCATGAGCTACATGAAGCTCTGCACATCCTCCCCCCCAACACATGCCACCATCCAGACCTCTGAGTCCTCTGGATATGTGACTCTTGGAGGAGTGAGGATGGCCCTGCCTCTTCCAGTCCCAGCACAGTGGACAAGTCTTGATAGAATCAGCTTCTGGTAGGTCCGGAGAAAGGCAGTGCCAGCCAGTCAGAGGTCGAGTCAAGACTGATAAGCTGTCCATCAGGTTAAAAAGCTATATGAAAAAAAAAGTTTTGTTATTTTTATTTCATTGGTCGAAAGATGTCACCTGATAATGCATTAAATCTCTATAGATGATTGTCAGGTGCTGAATCACATTTTCCATCCAAAAACACAAAAAACTACTTAGAGCGCTTTTATAAATGTAATGAGCCCCTCCAGGGTGTGCATGATAGGATTTTAATACATTTTCCAGTTGCATAAGGACACTTGGCTTTCAGCTCGTGGTTCTTACCACACCCCTGGGGTGTGCATCAGAATCCTGTAATGTACACTCTGTTGTGGCTTATTACTTACTTAAAGAATAAACAAATACAACAATAATAAACATAGAATAATCAAAACATTAAAAATACATAGACGAGAAGTGCAACACTAACATTTGTATACATTGTCTGAAAAAATGTCAGTTCGATTGCCATTGCATCTATAACAGGAATAGGAACCTTAAATAAAAAAGGTAATTAGTTATCATTATTTGTCAATGCAAATTTCTGTTTCATAAGTTAATGTGCTATCTTAAGTCAGCCTATGATATTTTTGCTCGTCATGGACCCACAGTGAAAATATCCCAATATTCTCACTCTAGGTGGAGGACAAACACATATTCTCGTTGTAAACCCTCAGCTTTGTTCCATTTTGATGTCTTTAGAAGAAGTCTGACATCTGCAGAGTTTTTAAGCTTATGTAAGAACACTCTTCAACCCCCCTTTGTTGAAAGCTTATGCTGCCATTCAAAAGGGCAATAACGCCTCCTGGTGATTTGTCACAATTTCTTTTAGCCCGAAGTCATATAAAAATTCCATGAAAGCAGAATCATATGATCCCTCTTCAGTTCTCAGTTTGGATTAGAAGTTCGATTCTAACTAAATGTCTTGAGTGAATTCTCTCAAATGTATTCCACACTGGATTTGTCATGCAGTGGCAGACTCAAGATCACATCCAGAGAAATCTGGACCTGCTTCAGTATGCATCCAGAAATCAGAAGCCAGGCCTGCCACTGAGCCTTGAAGCGACAGATTTCACCCCCGATTTAGCTTCCTGATTATGGCTATGTACCAAAGACCATAGACCATAGCTAGGGCAAATGGCTCACGTTCCCCTCGATTCGAATGATCCCATAGAACGTGGCAAGGTTGTCCGATGTCCCCTCTATTATTCACACTGTTAGTGGAGTATTTGTGTCGCTTATTCAGCAGTAACAGGACATCTCCAGTACTGTACTTAAAGGGGAAGAACACAAACTTGCTTTTTATGCACTTTACTAGTTTATTTGACTAATCCCACCCAATCTCTACCCCCTTTGAGGACAGTGCTCCATCAATATGTACAGTCGTTGAGGTATCAAGTTAGTATAGGGAAGACAGCTGCCCCGCGCGTAGGTTATGATCCGTCGTAGAGGTCGGGAATGACATCAATTCCAGAGGAAGCAACTTCAGATAAAATATCTTGGTGTTTATATCCCTGCTGACTCTTCTAGTTTATATCAGCATTATTACCCCCCCTTAACTAAAAAAACTTTATGACGATAGATAGGTGGTCAGTCCTACCACTCACATTTCCCTAATGAATTGACACAATTATGATGAATATTTTTCCTCACTTACTTTATTTATTTCAAACCATACCAGTGTCTCCTCCAGGAGCATTATTCTGTAACTTTTTAATGCACTGCATTCCTGGAAATTATGCAACAAAATGTTTTACCCTGATTATCGTATGCCATCTCTGCGTTTTGCTGTTTGTTGTATCTGAACATCTTGTGTTGTATTGTTCTTGTGTTACCTTAACTTGGAACCTTTGTAAAAGAGCCTTTTTGTGCTCAAAGATATTAATCTGATTTGTGAAATAAATTAATAAATAAATTAATTTTCATTACTTGAAATGGCTCACATCAACAGCCTTGAGCACTCTCCCAACTGAACCAGCTATATACAGTATTTCAATAATTTATTATATAATATGTTTACTGATTTTCAAAACAAATATAGTAAAATGACTTTGACAAATAAGAATACAAGAAATGAAATGTCAACACATATTTCAAGTTCTGAAATAGTTTCTAATCTTTACTTCAATCATCTGCAGAATGTATCAATGTTGCCATTGTTACAAGACAAAAATACAGAGTAGTATCAAGTAGTATATAGAAATCTATGCATTGTTACCAGTACTTGTACTAATACTGAATTAATCTACACCATGTAACAATGCTGTCTAACATGTAATGACTATTCCATCAATAGACTAAACAACAACAAAAAAAGATACTGTATATGACAACCATTATATCAATAGATGATTGGTACTTATATGAGTTACTTTCCAGAATGTTTCTTTCTTCTCATATTTATGTTGGCTCGCACGTGTGCGCCAGCCATCATATAGCAGTAGTAGCAGATCTGGAGGTACGGTCACTGTGGGCAAATGCAGGGCGCACATCAGTAGGTGCGTCCCTCATTCCCCAATAAGGCAGCTGCAGGTGGTGACACCAGCAACAGGTAAACTGGCCACCAGATCTAAGAAAAGGTCCGCTGCAATAAGAGCCAAGCTCGTCATGCAGTGGCGTGCCTTTCCTGGTGAAGCAGTTTAATAAACATGGCAGCACTGACTGCCACCACGCAGATTGCCCCTATCCACTTCATTTGCCGATGGGGGAGCACACTCCCTGCTGGCATAATGCCCCCTCTTCCATTTAAGGTATGTGCTGAGACAGTACCCAATCCACCACAGCATCAAGCGTCCCCCCAAACAGTCTTTCTTTGCCAACGGAGCCCAATCCCCGTCGGCTTCAGTCATTACTTCCCCATTTATTTTGCCAATGGGGGAGCCCACTCCCCATCAGCATAATGACCGCACCACTTCGGTTGTGTGCTGAGGTGGGTGCCCAATCTCCCATCGGCTACAGCACCCCCCCCAAAAACCAGTCAGGTGGCACACTGGGACCCCAACCCAGTGTGACAAATGCCCCTGTAACACAAAAACCATCCCACAATGTTTTTTTTTCTAGACCTGCAAACCAGAAAATGATCCCTCATCAACTCCTGTGGCCCTCCCCCAACCCCCGCGCCCAACCTCTGCACACTCTGCCTCCCCACACCTGCCCCAACCCCATTTTTACCTCCAGAGCACAGCGTGCTGATCTTCGGTGGCCC
This sequence comes from Neoceratodus forsteri, assembly GCA_016271365.2. Classification (NCBI taxonomy): domain Eukaryota; kingdom Metazoa; phylum Chordata; order Ceratodontiformes; family Ceratodontidae; genus Neoceratodus; species Neoceratodus forsteri. The sequence goes on from CM028138.1 coordinate 664,597,732, forward strand.
GGTAACATGTCTGCACTCTTCAAAGCCGACCGCAAATTGAAGAAATGCCGGTAAGCTGTATAATGGCATCAGATACAGCAGGAACATCCAGGGAGGTCGAGAGGCACTCGCAGTGCTGCCCTCCCCCCGCGGATCATTTCATCGGACCCATCCCCCTCCCAACCGGAGCAACGGAGGTCGTGAAGCCTGCAACAGGATACCCTCCCACATGAATATTGCATTTATCCCCTTACCTGGAAGGAGCCACGCGGACCAGTGCTACTCTTGCTCTAAAGACACAGCAGGAACATCCAGGGAGGTCGTGAAGTGCTCGCAGCGCTGCCCCCGCGGATCATTTCAACAGACCCATCCCCCTCCTAACCGGAGCAGCGGAGGTCATGAGACCTGCAACGGGATACCCTCCCCCACGAATATTGCATTTATCCCCTTACGTGGAAAGAGCCACGCGGACCACTACTACTCTTGCTCTAAAGGTATTAGTGAAGCAAACGCCAGGCTGATCAATGTGCCTGGGTGGACTGCATCGCATGCCTTTTCTTTGCTTCAATGCTGTGAACAATAGACTGTTATTTGCTTTGGCGCCTTTTTTAAAGTCGGCGCAGCAGTGGAGATAGTCTCTGGACACTCCACTTTCCTGCCGAAAACCAGCCTTTTTTGCTCCTTGTAACTGTAGCTTTAACTACCATATGCTTAACCCTTAATTTTAGTGATATCCAACTGCTGCCTTAAGATAAAAGAAAAAAAAAAACTTGCCCCTTAGCCCTTATCTTCGTTAGTACTCTGCTGTTACTTTAAGCCATAAAATCTGCTCCCTGTAACTGCTGCTTTAACCTCCCACTGGTAAACCCTTTATTTCGGCAGCATCCAGCTGTTACTATAAGCCTCTAGCGCTTTATGCTGCTGCATGCTTCTTACAGGCCCGATTGAATTGCTACTGGAGCCAGTATCTACTGTTCTGAGTCACGAAAATGCCCTAATAGGACTGGGGCAGCTGGAGCGCGGTAGCAATTTCAAATCACTGCCTGCCTTAACAATCGATCTTTGCCCTTTGCACACTGTTGATTACGAATAGCTTAGAAACATAGAAACATAGAATTTGACGGCAGATAAGGACCACTTGGCCCACCCAGTCTGCCCATTTCCCTACCTGATGGATAAGCTGCAGATCCTAGTTAACCAGCAGCCTACTTCATCCTACCCCCAACCCCTAGAATTGCCTTATGACTGTCCCATGCATGCTTGAATTCCACCACTGTTTGTGACTCCACAACCTCCTCTGGAAGGCCATTCCATACATCCACCACCTCTTTGTGAAAAATAGTTCCTTAAATTACCTCTGAGCCGCCCTTCTATCTTCAAATTGTGCCCCCTTGTTCTTGCACACCTCTTTTTTTGAAAGATGCTACCCTCTTGGACTTTGTTGATTCCCTTGAGGTACTTGAAAGTTTCTATCATGTCCCCCCTCTCCCTCCTTTCCTCGAGGCTACACATATTAAGCTCCTTAAGTCTCTCTTCATATGTCTTCCGGTGCAGACCCTGCACCATTTTAGTTGCCCTCCTCTGGACAGCTTCCATCCTGTCTATGTCTTTGCAGAGATTGGGTCTCCAGAACTGCACACAGTACTCCAGATGGGGTCTCACCAGCTGTCTGTACAGAGGGATAATAACTTCCTGTTTTCTACTGGTGATGCCTCTCCCTACGCATCCCAGTATCCCCCCAGCTCTCCTTGCTGCCCTCTCACATTGCTTGCCCACCTTTAGGTCATCTGATATGACTACCCCCAGGTCCCTTTCCATTTTTGTTGTTGTTAGTATCTCACCCCCCATTGTGTACTCTTCCCTGGGTTTTGTTTCCAAGGTGCATTACCTTGCACTTCTTGCACTGAATCTAAGCTGCCATACATTTGACCATTCCTCTAACCTTGCCAAGCCCTTCTCATCCTTTCCACTCCACCTTGTGCATCAACTCTGTTGCAGATCTTTGTGTCATCTGCAAAGAGACATACTTTTCCTTCCAGTCCCTCTGCAATGTCACTTATAAAGACATTGAAGAGGACTGGTCCTAATACTGAACCCTGCGGTACCCCACTACTAACCCCCCTTTTTTCAGAGTGGACTCCATTTACTATTACTCTGTGTCCTATTCTCCAGCCAATTCTTTACCCAGGCTGTCATCTTGGGACCCACTCCCAGGCTGGCTAACTTGTATATTAATCTTTTGTGTGGGACTGTGTCAAATGCCTTGTTAAAGTCTAGGTAGGCCATGTCCACAGCCCCTCCCTGATCAACTACTTTGGTCACCCAGTCAAAGAAATCTATCAGATTTGTTTGGCATGACCTTCCCGCTGTGAATCCATGCTGTCTTGGGTCCTGTGCCCCTCTGGCCTCTAGATATTTAACAATTCTTTCCTTCAGAAGTGATTCCAACATTTTCCCTACCACTGAGGTTAAACTAACAGGTCTGTAATTTCCTGCTTCTGCCTTGCTCCCACTTTTGTGAAGGGGAATCACATCTGCCCTCCTCCAGACCTCGGGTACCACCCCATCTTCCCATGATTTGTTAATGAGTTTAGTCAGTGGTGTCACTAGTTCTACCCTTAGTTCTTTTAGAATTCTGGGATGAATCCCATCAGGCTCCATTGCTTTGTCCACCTTCAGTTTTAAGAGTTCTTTCAGAACCCTTTCTTCTGTAAATGGGCTGGTATCAACTTCTGTATCCAGAGTGTTTCTACTGTTTGTTTTAGGTACCTCCCCCTCTTCCTTTGTAAATACTGAGCAAAACTATTTGTTTAATATCTCTGCCTTTTCTACTGTTGTGCAGACAGAATTTTAAACTTAGCCTGCCTTGTACTGTTTAAAGATTGGAATAGGACTGGGGCAGCTTGAGTCCAATTGCAATCCCAAATCGCAGCCTGTCTTAATAATTGCCTTTTGCCTTTTGCCCTTTGCACACAGTTGAAATGCTAAAGCTTTTGCAGAGAGTACTGGTGACTATGTTAAAGCTTTTGCCGAGAGTACTGGTGAACAGACAGAACTTTTAACTTAGCCTGACTTGTACTGTTTAACGATTGAAGCCATGGTTACAGCCTGACTACAGAATTCCCACCCATTTCTGTTAATTAATTTGTGCAGGGAGCAATATTAATCTACAGCCTGCCTTCTACTAAACAGCCCCTGATATTGATATAGCGGGTTCACATTAGCTCCTGCATACCAGGTATACTAGCTGACTCTACGAGCCCAGAAACACAGTGATTGAAAGGAATATTACTAGCCGCAGCTGGATAGTTATAATAAAACAGTTTCAGGAGCATAGTAACTCACCGATAGGAAGGACTTTCCTAAACTACAGCCAGCTACTTGTAATTATACACCACGCAGCCAATCCCAGCAAGAACCAACCATGCACTGACTGTAACCTGAGTACTAAATCAGTTTTTTCATTAATTTCTGTGCCCTACTTAAACTTCCCCTCTCTCCTCTACCTCCACAGATACAGCAGGAACATCCAGGGAGGTCGTGAGGCACTCGCAGCGCTGCCCTCCCCCCGCGGATCATTTCAACAGACTCATTCTCCTCCCAGTCAGAGCAGCGGAGGTCGTGAGGCCTGCAATGGGATACCCCCCCAAGAATATTGCATTTATCCCCTTACCTGGAAGGAGCCACGCGGACCACTGCTACTCTTGCTCTAAAGGTATTAGTGAAGCAAACGCCAGGCTGATCGATGTGCCTGGGTGGACCGCATTGCATGCCTTCTCTCTGCTTCAGTGCTGAGGCCCCGCCACCATCACCACCGCCCTTGGTGAGCATCTGCATATACAGCAGAAGTCATGTGAGCTGTATAACCTATCAGCTCACTTTCCAATTTGCAGGTTATCAGTTCTTTCCACTAGAGGCCGCTTTATGTATCCTATTTCCTCTGTCCTACTCCTGCAAATGGAAAAAACCCTGCTGCTTACTGCCAGCAGCAGAAACCACAAATCTCATCCCCCTTACTCCCCTGAGCACTGTAACACTGCAAAAACCTATAAAAAACATCCCTCTTGCTCTCATGAGCCCCTGCACTATGTGAAAATGGCTTCCGAATGTCCCAGACTTGAAAAGCTTAGGAGGCTTCTCCCTATGATGCTGGCAACCCACCCACACTCCCTCACCAACCATGATGCCCCCCCCAGCCTTGACGGCCCTTCACCCAACACTCAGCTGCTATGTGGGGGGGGGGACATTGAAACCAACCCTGGTCCTTTCTCCCCTAACGTCACGCTCAGTGACCCTACCATCCCCTCTGGGCAAACTCTGGGGGGCTCAGACTGGTTCACATGAATGTCGGGAGCCTGAGACACAAGATGTCTGACCTCGAGGCCTGGACCCTGCTCTACAAGACCGACATTTTAGCAGTGACTGAGACGTGGCTGAAGCCCCACATCCTCCCTCATGAAGTCAGGCTGACTGGCTACCAAACCATTAGAAAGGACAGAGTTGGAAAAAAGGGGGGCACTAATCTACCTCAAAACCTCCTTGAATGTCACCCTGATTGACCTCCAAACACCTGATGGATCGCAGGCTGAGGTATTATTTCTCAAACTTCTCCTTGGAGGTACCAAGCCTGTCTATATCAGGTGTGCCTATCTCTCACCCTAAACCGCCACCCCCTCCTTAGAATCACTCGCAAATGCCATTCTCAAGCTCCCCTTGGGGGAGAAAATCATCCTCGGGGACTTCAACCTCAACTGGCTTGCCCCAAATTCAGCCCGAATCAAAAGCCTGATACTGGATGCATCACTTACCCAAGTGATTGACATGCCTACCAGGCACAACACCAAAACTGGCAACCACTCACTTCTTGACTGGGCACTTACCTCAAACCCCTCTCGGATACTAACTGCTGGGGTTATGTCTGACTCCTTGAGCGACCACTGCCCTATCTACTGTATCTGGTCCAATAAACCCCCCAGGCCTGCCGCAAGAGTGATTGTTGCAAGAATTTACAGCCGATTCAAACCAGCTGACCTCTGCTCTGACCTCCTAAAGGTGGAATGGGGTCCCATTGTCACCCTTACCACAATTGACATGGCCCTTGAATATTTCACCAAGACATTCCTCGGCATAGCTAACCAACATGCCCCCTGGAAAAAACTCAGGGTTCAGGGAAAGTGCCACAAATGGCTAAACCCTGAGCTAAAACACATCATGCGGCTCCGTGACACAGGCATGGGGCTCTACAAATCTACAGTACCAATCCGGATTCAGGAAATATCGTGCCTGAGAACAAATGTAAAAAGCTACAAAACAGGCCAAATCAAAAATACCTCAGGAACCTCCAACAGGCAATCTAAGAGACCCAAAGAAATTCTGGGGCCATATAAACACTCTCCTTAAAGGCCGCACAAGGGAACATGATGCCTCAGTCATAGCTGGGAACTCACTTACCAATGACCCCACCAAAGTGGCTGAAGCATTCTGTGTATCCTTTACAAACCCTACTGGCTGCCTCCCAATAGTGCCCGTGCCACCCCTACTCACCTGCCCAGACACAGTGCCCCCTCGCCCATTATTCCACCTGAAACTAGTGGATCCCAACACAGTACTGCCACTCCTCTGCAAAATAAACCCTGACTCATCCACTGGGAATAACCAGCTAGAACCCCCGCTGCTGAAGGCTGCAGCACCAGCCATTGCCTACCCCGTTGCTCTACTTATCAACAGATCCCTCCTAGAAGGGACGGTCCCCAGTAAATGGAATGTTGCCACCATTGTCCCAGTCCACAAAAAAGGAACTCGAGACAGGGTGGAGAACTACAGGCCCATCTCTCTTCTCTGCCCTCTGGGAAAAATTCAGGAAAGATTAGTCTACGATCAACTTCAAGACTACCTGGAACAACACCTGCTCCTCTCCAAAGGCCAGCACGGCTTTTGGAAAGGCCATGGCACTGACACTGCCCTTATCAGGCTGACATCAGACATACTCAATGCCATGGACCAAGGCATTCCCACGGACGCACTATTCATCTATCTCTCCAAGGCCTTTGACTCGGTCAATCATAAACTGCTCCTAACTAAGCTTCAATGGCTTGGCATGGATCAGCTCTCACTCTCCTGGACCACAAGCTACCTGACGAACCATTCGCAAACAGTCCACTGGCAGTGCGTCCAATCAAACCCCAGGCCTGTGACCTCTGGGGTACCCCAAGGTTCCATTCTGGGCCCCCTACTATTCTCACTATTTGTAAATGACTTTGAAGAGGTTTGTGCGCCCTGCAACCTTATCCTCTATGCAGATGACACTGTAATATACCTCAGTGACCCCCTACCCTCTGTCATCTCAACCAAACTCCAAGCTTGCCTTGCAAAGCTTGAAGCATGGTTTACTGCCAACCACCTAAAACTGAATGAGGAGAAAACAAAAGCTGTCCTTTTCGGGACCTGGTGGCTGGGCAATGACCGAAGCGGTATACTCCAACTGTTGTCAGCCCAAGGAAAGTGTGTTGAGGTCACGGACCAGTTTAGGTATCTTGGGGTTATCCTTGACCAAGAGCTAACCTACAAACCCCACATAGATGCCTTAACAAAATCCATCCACCAGAAGCTGGGCCTCCTATACCGCCTCAGAAACTCCCTCTCTGGAGAAGCACGATGATCCATTGCAAACTGCAGCCTCCTTCCCTCGTTGCATTATGGCTCCCCACTACTTCAGTCCCTCAGAGAGACTGAGCTAAACAAGCTCTCTACCCTCTACCACCTCATTGCTCGCTTCGGAACCCACTCCTCCCCAAGGAGGCATCACTGTGAGGCTCTCAATGACCATCACTGGCCGACACTAAGACATAAATTATCCTACTCCTCTGCCTGCCTTACCTACAAACTCTTCTCCATACACTACCCACCTCACCTTAGCGACCTCCTCACTCCTAAAGTCCCCATCCATAACCTTTGGTCTACTTCCAGTCGGCTCCTGAACATACCCCGCATCCAGACCAACCAAGGAAAGCGCTCCTTCCAGTTCACCGCCATTCACCTCTGGAACTCGCTCCCTTCTTCCCTGCTTGACAAACCCTCCCTCTCCTCATTCAAAGCTGGTCTTAAAGTCTACCTTATTGAACTGAGCCTCTGTTGCTGCAACCGCTAGATAATGCACCCAACCGCACCCCTCTAAATTGGTACCAGACACAACCATTGCTCTCTCTGGACTAGCTAACCTCCATTGCTAATATCTCTGTAGTCAAATGTACCCCACTGCCAATGTATGTACTCTAGCACAGTTTCTTACTGTATGTTCTCTGCCACTGTCTTACTGTTCCCTTGCCTCATGTACAAACTGCATATGTATGTACAAACTGTATATGTATTTTTTAAGCTGTCTTATTGTATCCTAATGTAAAGTGGTTGGTGTACTCAACCCCGGGTTGCCCCTGAAAAAGGGATCTCTGGTCTCAGAGGGCTTACCTGGTAAACAAAATCTAAATAAATAAATAAATAGGGTTTTTTCAACTTTGGTGCGTATCTTGGGCATTTGTGGGAATTTTTGCACCAAATTTTCAACATGGGGTTATTGAGACCCCTCCTCATGAATTCAGTCACTGACATGGTGTTATTTACTCCCAAAAGGTGAGTTTGTGGTCACTGTGCGGAATCACCTTTCGCGACTGATTAATGAAACGACAGTGCCACTCTTCACGGGGGGGCTCTTATAAAACCTATGTTGCAAATTTGATGGAAAAAATGAAAAAATGACTGTTTTATCAGCATGTGTTGCAGTTTTCACCCACACTTGTAACTTCATGAATTTGTAATATTTTCACTCCAGATTTTCAAAATTGGCATTTATCCATACCTCCTTATGAACAGTACAGCTGTCATTTTCCATATAGAAACATAGAATTTGATGGCAGATAAGGACAGCTTGGCCCACCTAGTCTGCCCATTTTCCTAACTAACAGATAAGCTGCAGATCCTAGTTAACCAACAGCTTACTTCCTCCAACCTCCTATCCTGGCCGATATTTTGCACGTCCATCGCAGACTAGCATGGTCGCTGTGCAAAATCAGTTTTCGAGACAGTTTGAGAAAATGACGGTGACACTGTTCATGAGCAGAGGTCCTAAAATGCCTATGTTGAAAATCTGGTGATGAAAGTCCATAAAATTACTTTGTTACACGTGTGCGTTGCGCAGTTTCCATGCACCCTTGTAGCTTCACAAATTTGCAATATGTTCATGCCAGATTTTCAACACTGGCATTTTTTCACACCTCCTTATGAACAGTACAGCTGCATCAGGGGTGTGACTTAGGATCACTGGCTGTAATGCTCATGCCATTCCACCCCCAACCCACCCTGCAGCTAGTGACAGCCATCAAGGTGTGCCTTGGAGTGTTTTTACCTTAAAGTTCACCCCATTCTCCTATACTGCACCCATCTCAGTGTATTTCCTTATGGAATAGGGTAAGTATAAGGCCCAAAGAACCCAAAACACGACACTTGTCAGTGTCTACAGGGTAGAGCGAGGTTAAATGGCATGAGCGTTATAGCTGATGACCCAAAGGCACACCCCAACATCTGTCAGTCTCTGCAGGGTGGGGGTGGGGTTGGAGTCATTTCAAAACTTCAGTGCCATTCCTATTATGCATCTCTAACTCCAGCACTACCAATGCCAGCGAGACAACATTTGGCATTGACAAATGCTTGTTCTATATTTCTGTAATCCCAAAAATAGTCTCTTTTTTAATGGTCTGCATGGTAACATCAGGGAGGGAAGGAGGGAGAATTTCCAAAATCTTGCCTGGTGTCATGTATATTAGCAGCTCTGCAATCATCCTTACATTACAAGCTTCAGAACCGTCAATGTAAAACTCTCTTCATTTCAGAATCATCCCACCTCTCATTTGAATTTGTGGTGCACTCCTTGAGCATTTTCAATCCATTAATTGACTTAGCTGACTTATAGACCGATCTCTGCATTCACTCTGCTCCGACCAATGGGAAGTTGTCATCACCCTGTATATTTCAATAATCATTAGCATGTTTTAAAAGAATTTATAGCAGGTATGGGTGTTCAACCCTGCTGTCCCCGCTCCCACTCACCCACTTTAAAAGATTTTACACTGGTGGCAGTGGTCCAACCCCCACTGATATCCACCCTGCTACCAGACCCAGCTGTATATTGCAATGACCGGTTGTGAGTGCCAAACCCCGCTGCCAGTCCTGCACTCCCTTATGATTGCCTGTTTTAAAAAATATACACCAGTGGCAGCCAGCCAACCCTTTTATATTTTTGTTAGCCACTGAAACTTTGGCTTGTGAGATTCAGGCACCTGAATATTTTTGGGCATACAAGTGAGAGACATAAGCCAATCGAATGGCTCTATTTGCATGCAACATTATCTTGTTTTTGATGGACTTCCCTGCTTCCCTCCCTCCTGCAGTTACAGAGTATTATCAGTGAGTACTCCTGCATTTTGGAATACAAGTTATGTGGTACTAAATTAGAGGTATTACCTCTGAATGCTCTCTGCATTCATACCCTGTTTACTTTTAAAAGAACACAGTGTTCCCTATATGCAATGTGGGGAGGTTAGCACCAACTGGCAAACTCTTACGGACAAGAAGTTTCATAAAATAACTTTATTTCATCAAGTACTGGAAATCTTTTTATGTGCAAAAAAACAGCAACAAGCAGGCAGACATACAATTGTGCAACCAAGAGCAAAATTGGAGACACAGTTCACCCACTTTTTACGTTCTTGACAGTCCTGCTGTTGCCGTACAAGGAGGTCACATACTATCATCAATACATCTGTGTGCAGCTGCTATGTCAAAAAGTACAAGGTAACTTCAAACAAGCTGGAAAAGTCACGGCTTTTGTAACTGCGGCTCCAAAAACACGGTAATATTTGTAATCCCAATTCCAGGCCTTCATGGCCAAAACAACAAACTGATGTACCACAATGCCCATTGGACATGCCAGCAGATAAATCAGGTGGATCAATGCGCTTACGTATCAACCATTGTGTGGGTAATTATCAGAGCACAAAGATCAGCTCTCCCTTGTGAGTTTCTGTTTATATGCCCATGAAAAGGTCCTTTTGACAAGGTATTGGGCTTTTTTGTAGCTGGCAGTGATCCAAAGATATCCATAATTAACTCAGTCCTATAGTGATACCACTCTGCAGCAATTTCATAGAACCTAGTGATGTCATGCTGGGTGGAGCTATGCCTTGCAACATTGCTGTAATAGATATGTCTGGCTGCCAACAGATGCAGGAAAGACCAATACCTCATTTAAAAGATCTTTTCCTAGGCTTTCATTCTATGAGGGGAGTGGCAGTTCACTAACCTTAATGCACCAGTAAAGGAGATTTTAATGTTAGAATCCAATATACCTGCATTGATTTGCATATTAATTAGAAATTTTGCATATCACGCATCACAAATAGACATGCAGGTGTTTTTCCACATTAGACTGGCACAGTTTAAATAAGGTAGTTTAAAAGGGCTGAGTTACTAAACTGTGACCAGAATATACAAGTCTCTGTGGACTGCATCGCAACAACCCTGGTAGCAATACAACAATGCTTCAAGTCAGTAGTGCCATCGTCTTGGCATTTTTAACACTGGTGTCTATATTTGCCATTGTGGGGAACATCTTCAGTATTGCCATGAACCTGTATGATGTCAGGAAAACCCGGGGTCTTCCACCCAACAATTTGATCATGATAAGCCTGGCTGTCTCCAACATCCTTCTGTTGTGCACACTGTACACATTTTGTGTGTTCCTACTGCTTGATATCCCTTGTTACCCTTACCCACTGCTTTATTTTTTGAAATGACCATCTTAGCCTCAAGCTCGTGTCTTCTGACCTGGCTCTGCATCTTCTACTCTGTGAAGATACTTGACAGCATTCAAAGGGTCTTCTACCAGATCAAGCAGTGGTTCTCTGACACTACCTACTCCAATGTGCAATCCATTGCTTGTTTCATGTATACCCTCCTCCCTTGTACCCCCCCTCCCAGGTCAAACCGTGAGACAAGCATCTTATTGCTCAGTGTGACTCTCCTGGTAAAACATTTTCAATAAATAAATAAATAAATTCCTTAACTGATTCTTGACAGTGTGGGGGCCAGTGGCATCATGAGTGGTATCACTGTATTTAGTACAGTCAGCCCAGCCAACACAACTTTCACTGATAGCAACTGCACACTAGTTGAGGTCTCAAATCAACTCAAAGCTTTATTGTATGTGTATATATCCCTCCGCAGTGCCCTGCCGTTCATCATCATGGTGGTCAGCAGCTCCATCATCATCATCATCACCCTCCACATACACAGTAGGAGGATGGACTCCAGCCCAAGTAGTTTTATCAGTACTCATTCCAAAGTTCATGTCTGTGTGGTCAAGATGATCATTGCTCTCATCCTGATCCATGTCTTGTACGTACAGTGCATATGTATGGCTTATGTTTCAGTCTCTTTGAAGATGATACTCGTCACCTTATATTTTTTTATTGAAGTCTATCCCCTAGTTGGTTTATATCTACTCATCTATGGAAAAACAAAACTAAGGAAGATATGCAGACAGCTCTGCTACTGTGTGAGTGGCACTGAGGACACTTGACCCCAGGAATGTCTTTTGCCTTTCATTGTCCTTCGTAAAAATATTAAACACCTATAGTACACTGTGATTCTAGTACTAGCAGTAGAGGATGTAGATATAGCATTGGCCTAACAAAAATATGCCTGATATTTTACGACTAGTCCATGACCCCATGGCATCATGAGTGGCGAAGCTATGAACCAGCTATAGTGTGCTTGCTTAGAACAGATTTATTGGTTCCATCATGTAGTAGTTCCCTGCAGCCAAATAGAGGAGTTTCTCTCCCAGTGGTGTGAGGGCTGAGGCTCTGGTGCCTCACCTGCCACCATGGCAGTGACCCGGGTTAGAGAATGGACTCGGTTCACTGGGGATCATCCAGGGAGGGAGAGGATCGAGTGTCCCACGGACTGCTCTCATCTAAAACTTGAAGGCACAGGGGTAAGACCTAAAATGGTGGGATGAGTGACAAACTGGCTGCAGGGAAGGCAGCAGAGGGTGGTGGTGGAAGGGGAATTCTCCTCTTCGAGGGCAGTAATGAGCGGGGCTCCACAAGACTTGGTGCTGGGATTGGTGTTATTTGGTGTATTTATTGCAGACATTTCCATGGGCTTGAAGAGCAGGATCAGCCTGTTTGCTGAAAACACCAAGATGGGGGTGGTGGTGGATGACATGGAGGGATGGCGGGGCCTGCAGGAAGATATGAATAAGCTGGAGACTTGGTTAGACACTTCGCAGCTGGGGAACAATGCCCAAAATATAAGGTACTGCATTTTGGAGCACAAAATCCAAGAAGAAGCTACCAGCTTGCGGAGGGGTGCAGCTGGTGGAGACTGAGGAGGAGAAGGATCTGGGGGTGGTCATCATGGAATCAATGAACATCTTGGCACAGTGTCAGAAGGCAGCAGCAATGGCCAACAAAATGCTGGGTTGCATAGCAAAGGGGGATAACATCAAGGAGGGGGAAGGTGATAATGCCGCTGTGTAGATCACTGGTTAGACCTCATCTTGAATGCTGCATGCAGTTCTGGTGTCCACACCTGAAAAGGGTCATTAAATTACTGGAAGGGGTGCAACACAAAGCCACTAAGATGATTTATTTTATTTTAGTCTTTGGTAACCGGGTAAGGCTGACTAGGCACAAGTGCCTGTTTTCAGGGGTGACCTGGGAGCACTGGATGGTTGTGATTTGCTCAGAGTCACAGAGTATGCAAGTGCAGATTGCGAGAATCAAACTCAGGTCTGGTCTGCTGAATGTATCAAGCTCATTCACACCTTGTTCCTCTAACCTCTAGGCTATACTGCCAGCCCACCAGGTATGATCCAGCTGCTGGGGAACTTACCGTATGACAGTAGACTAAAGGAGTTGGACATGTACTAGCTGGAAGGGAGGAGGGACAGAGGGGATATGATCGAGGCATTTAAGTACATGAGAGGGATAAACTAGACTGGTATGGAGGGGTAATAATAATAATAAACAACTTTAATTTTAAAGCACCTTTCTGCAATTAAGGTGCTATGCAACTTGTAACAGATAAAATCGAATAAAACTTAAAATTACATACAGCATGTTAGCCAAATGAATAAATGTCTAAAAATAATTAGCCTGGGTAGGCAATGTACCACAGATGGGTCCTCAAGGCACTCTTAAAACTCTTCACAATCATGCACTCACGTATCTGGCAAGGTACAGAATTCCACAGGTCGGGGCCACATACATTAAAGCACAGGCCCCTGATGCTTTAAGACTTACCCTGGGAATCTCTAACTACTTCTCATCAGCTGTGTGTAGTGGTCATCGGGGGTGTAAGGCAGCAGGAGCTCCTACAGATAGTCCAGGCCCAGTCTGTGCAGGGCCTTAAAGGTCAGAAGCCTGACACTGAAGGTGATCTGCCACTGAACCGGCAGCCATTGCAGTTCGCGAAGCACCAGTGTGATGTGACTCAAACAAGGAGGCAACATCAACAACAGTGCTGCAGCATTCTGCACTAGCTGCAAGTGGCGGATATCAACCCCCGGCAGCCTTAGGTACAGGGAGTTGCAGTAGTAAAGGTGCGAGATCACAAAGGCGTGGATCAGTGTTGGAGGATCACCGGATGGAACAAGATGCTTAATACTGGCACCGTTCCTGAGATGGTGAAATGAGGACTTGATGACTGCCAACACCTGCGAGCGCAGTGTCAGCCCATCATCAAAGACCACCCCCAGGTTTTTCACCCATTCAGAGGAAGGCAGTTGGACACCTCAGAGACAAAGTCCAGATGGCTATCCAGCCACTGACCCCTCTGTCCGGTGACCCGGATCCACCACCATCACCTCAGTCTTTCCGGAGTTCAATTTCAACCAGCTGGATTTCATCCAGTCCTGTATTTCTGTGAGACGGTTATTACAGACCGAGCAGGCACTATTCTGGTTGGGTGCAAAAGACAGGTCAAGAGTTGGAGGGACACTCAAGGATAAGACAAGATATTGGAGGGGGAAGGTTCAGGGGGAAATCAAGAGACATTTTTTTATGGAGAGGGTGGTGGTAGGGTGGAATGCATTACCAGCAGAGGTAGTAGCCTGTAAAATGGTGGGCTGCTTCAAAAGAAGCTGAGACAGGGCAAGAGGGAGGATAAGGGTAGGGGGCAAGGAGGGAGGGGCAGCTGTGGAATAGGGCTGCTAGCTGCATAATCGAGTAGACTCAACAGACCAAATGGCCTTTTTCTGCTGGCTCATTCGTATGTTCGTATGTTCTGCTGGCAAATTTTGTATGTTCATATGTTTGTAACTCCCAGGGAGGGGTGGTAAGCTGTCTCAGCTATTGGCTGCCACCAGGTGGAGGCCTGGTGGTAGAGCAGGTTGCGAGTGATTTAGTGGGAAGGGCCACAATCTGTACTGCATGCATGCTTCACACACATGCATTTATGGTACCACAGTTAGGGGACTGGGGAAGAAAATAGAAATGGGACCCCATGGGCTACATGGAGCTCTACACATCTCCCCCAACAGGCACCACCACCCAGACCTCTGGGGCCTCTGAATATGTGACTCTGGGGGAAAGGATGGCCCTTTCTCTTCCGGCCCCAGCACAGGGGACGAGACTTTGAGAAATCAGTTCCTGGTAGGTCACGGAGAGAGGAGTACCAGCCAGGGGGAGGTGGAGGCAAGACTGATAAGCTGCCCATCAGGGTAAAAAGCTATATGAAAAAAGTTATTTTTTAAATGGCAAGAAAAAATCTAGAAATGTTACTGGCCATGAGACGTCACCTAACAGTGCATTACACCTCTATAAATGCATGGTCAACTGTAGAATCTCATTTTACTTCAAAAAGGAACTACTTATAGCACTTTTATAAGTGCAATGAGCCCCTCCGGGTGTGCATGATAGGATTTAAATGCATTTTCCTGAGGCATAAGGACACTTGGCCTTCAGCCTCATGTCTTAATTATTTACATGTAACTGTCTTTGTCTTTTCTGCAACTACATCCCTGTATTTAAACTGTCGCAGCTGTATGTAAACTGTTGCCTGTGAAACTGAATGTAATTAACTCTGGGTCACCCCTGGAAAAGGGACATTATGTCACAGTGGGCTTACCCGGTTAACAAATTTTCAATAAATAAATAAATCTTACTACACCTTTGGGGTGTGCATCATAATCCTATGATGTACACCCTGCTGTGGCTAATTAATTACTTAAAGAATAAACAAATACAACAATAATAAAAATAGAGAAATCAAAACATTAAACATACATAGGAGAGCAATACAACTCTATACATAGAAGAGTAGAAGCACTCTATACCTTGCAGAGTAGTACTACTCTATACATAGAAGAGTAGTACAACTCTATACATAGAAGAGTAGTACAACTCTATACATAGAAGAGTAGTACTACTCTATACACTGAAAAATAGTACTATATACATTAAATAGTACTACTCTATACAAGGAAGAGTAGTACTACTCTATACATAGAAGAGTAGTACTATATACTTTGAAGATTAGCACAACTCTATACATAGAAGAGTAGTGCTACTCTATATATTGAAGAGTAGTACTACTCAATACACTAAAAGAGTAGTACTATATACATTGAAGAGTAGTACTGCTCTACGCATTGAACAGTAACTAACATACATTGTTTGAAAAAAATGTCAGTTGCTTTTACACTGCATCTATAACAGGAATAGGAACCATAAATAAAACAGGGTATTAGTTATCATTATTTTCAACGCAAATTTCTATTTCATAACTTAACGTGCTATCTAAAGTCAACCCATGATATTTTTACTTGTCATGTCCTACAATGAGAATATCACAATATTTTCACTCAAGGTGGAGGACATACACATATTCTCGCTGTAAACCCTCAGGTTTGTTCCAGTTTGGTGTCTTCAGAAAAAGCCTGATATCTACAGAGTTTTTGAAGGTTAGTAAGAACACGTTCCTACCTCCCTTTATTGAAAGCTTATGCAGGCATTCAATACGGTGATATCCCCCCCTTGGCAATTTGTCACCATTTCCCCAGCTTAGTAGTTGTACCCATGAAAGCAGAATCATACCAATTTCAATATGCAGTTTGGATTACAAGTTACATACCTTAATTCTAGTTAAATGTCTTGAACAAAATTCTTCCTAACTTATTCCACTTAGATCAAACTGGATTTGTCATGTAGTGACAGACTCAAGATAACATTGCAAGAACCCTGGACCTGCTTCGTGACACAGCCAGGACTCAGAAGGCAGTCCTGCTGCTGATCCTGGATGCAGAAAAAACTTTTGAAAGGGTGTAATGAGTTTCTTTACTATACCCTCCACAGATTCAGATTTCACTCCAATTTATCTACCTGATTATAACTATGTACCAAAGACCATAGACCATGGTTAGGGTGAATGGCTCACTTTCCCCTCGATTTGAATTATTCAGTGGAATGTAGCATGGTTACCCAATGTCCCCCTCTATTATTTACACTCTTACTGGAACATTTAGCTCACTCATTCAGCAGGAACAGGACATCTCCAATATTTCACTTAAAAGGGAAAAAGAGAAACTTGCTTTTTAGGCAGTTTACTGATTTATTTGACTAATCCCACCCAGTCTCTTCCATGTTTGTGGACAGTGCTCCATCAATACTGCTCAAAGGTTGTAAATCCAACATTTCAAATAAATAAAATAAATAAATAAATAAATATGTACGGTCATTCAGGTATAAAATTAGTATAGGCAAGACAGCTGCCCTGCACATAAGTTAAGACACACCGTAGAGGTCAGGGAATGATATCGATTCTAGTGGAATCAACTTCAGATAAAATATCTTGGTGTTTATATCCCTGCTGACTCTTCTAGTTTATATCAGCATGATTACCCTTCCTTACTAAATAAACTTTACGTGGCTAGATAGGTGGTCAGTTCTATCTCTCACATTTCACCAACGAATTGACATGATTAGGATGAATATTTTTTCTTGCCTACTTTATATGTCCTCACAAAGAAAATACACCTGGAGCTTACCCCCCTTGGGGGGTTTCTGCCTCTCTCCTATCCTCCCACACATTGGTGAACACCCCCATTGCCAACTGACAGGTGTGGTCCATCTCGAGGGTTAGAACCTCCTTAGCCCGAATTCATTCCCACACAGGGCCCCAGTCTGGTACAATGAACTCCTCTCTGACATCTCCTCCATCTCCAAATTAGGATCTTTCAAGTCAGCCCTCAAAGAGCACATTCTCACTTCATGGTGTTACCAATGTACCAGCTAGTGACGGGTCATCCAGCTATCATCTTACAGGACCACCTCCCCACTGAGCTCCTACCCATAGGGCTACCAAACATTACCTATTAACAATGCCTCCTTTGGCTGCACTCACAAGATATCTGTCTAATTCTCTACTTTGCTCTAAATATCAAACCTGTTACTCCCTACCTAATCAACAGCCTTATTGTTCTCTTAAAAACTGTAAAATACAGCTCTCCGTAACACGGTCAATGCAATGTATAGCTGATCTTGATTCTACAATACTGTATAACTGAAAAAAACTGTAACCTTTAGCTGCCATTCTATGTCTATATGTATTAAGTGTTTGTATTTGTTTTTTTTCTGATACAGAGCCTTTGTAAATGAGTACCTGACTCAAAAGTTGTAATCCTAAAGTCTATTACATAAATACATTTATTTCAAACCATACCAGTGTCCCCTCCGGGAGCATTATTCTGTAAATGGAACAAATGCCTCTCAAGGTTTGTCTGGGCAGGCTCAAGGTTGAGAATAGCCTTCCATAGATTGCAGCTGTCAATAATACAAGGGGGGATGGCACTCCCAAATCTGAACTACTTCAGAGCCTCTCAACTCAGACATATCATAGCATGGTTACACTCTAACTATATCATGTGCTGGAAAATTCTGGGAACTATCAAACTGCATTTCTCCTTAACTAAGACATTATTTGATAGTCCCATTATTCCTGGACTGCTTTACTGATAATATCTTTATCCAAAATGTCCTACTGGTGTGGTATGCAGTTTTGGTAGATAACTGTCTACAGAGACATCTCCTTTCTTTGACAGCAGTCCCATATGATTAGGCAGTAGTACCTGCGCAGATATAGCCTCCTTTTAAACACTAGGAAAGACAGGGACTAGTGCATCATTATCAACCATATGAAAAGGGTGAACTATATGAAAGAGGTACTCCACATACTTTCCTTCCTCTACAACAACGTAATGCCTTAATGATGGTAGAGCACTAATTTCTACAGATACGGCATTTTCTAACTTCAAAATTGGGAAATCACATTGATCTGGCAGAGTTCCATCCATTAATCATGCTGCTTCAGCTGACACAGACTCAGGGTATGCCACCTCACTACATGTCACAGGCATGTAAATTTACCACGTGTGCTCCCTGTGGTAGCTTTTGAAACTGCAGAGCAATGATGAGACTCCAAAATAGAAGTTCAAATTCCATCTTCTAGATGGACTGCCATTTACTATCATCAGGACAAGGTATCCTCCTCCTGTTCCTGGAAGGAATATGTCTGGAAGTTGGTAGTTCTCTATTTTAGAATGCCTCAAATCACAACAACATTCCTCCCTGGTCTCAGAGCTGAGTTTCTGAGACAATGTGGTCATCAGGTGGCCCACCAGTCCCACATTATTTTGGAGTTGCCCCACCAGTACATCAATTTTGGACTGCAGTTGGAACCAATTCATAGGAATTATTTCCTCCTTCCTTGACACTGACACCCAGAATAGCATTATTCTTAGATTATCCAATTAAACATTTTAATAAACATCAAAAATATTTACTCTATATGACATGACATGATTGCAGCTAAGAAATAAATCACAGGAAAGTGGCTTCAGCTAAACCTCCCGGGTGTAGACCTTTGGAGAGATATCATGCTAATGATTTATCAAATGGAAAAATTAACACACAAGGTTCATGATTAGAATACGTGGGCTGGTTGGATTATGAACATAATTGGCAAGAAGGATGATTGTGTTCCTTGAGATGGCGCAGCTCCGTAGAATCCAACTTCAATGTGTATCTCTTCACTGGTTATTATGGGATATGGACATGTTCTCTTATAGAGATACCTGTGGTACAACAATGGTGGTGTTTACTTATTATAACACAAAAATGGCACTGTATTACAGTATATTGAATTAATTGCCCAAAAAATTGTTAATGCACCAGTTAAGGATAAAGCAACAAAACTAGGGAAATGTGGTGTTATGGTTCCCGGCACTATCATTCTACCCCCACCCTGCTGGCAGCAACAGGAAAAACCATCACAGTTAGACCTTTTCTGTGCCTTCACAAATCAAATGTGGGGTGTGCCTTGGGATTGTCAACCCTAGCACTCACCCCATTCCATCAGTAAATAAGCTGAGATGAGTATATGAGAATGGGGTAAGCACAAGGGTTGACAACCTCAAGGTACACTTCATACCTGATTTGTGAAGATACAGTAGAGGTCAAACTGTAATATTTTTCTTGTTGCTGCCTGCAGGGTGAGGGTAGAGTGTTGGGGTTGGGACTACTAACATCACATTTCCCTACTATTGTCACTTTAATCCTAACTGGTGTATTAACAAAGTTTTTATTTTTTTTTGAAATACATTTCCTTACATTTTGAGATAGTATACATATACCCTCATTTGCATGTAGGAGTGCAGGGCCCTCCCTTCCATTTCTGCCAAAAGAGCAATGTATTTGCTTTGTTGTGCAGCTTGTTAAAGTTCTGGTGTTATCCTAGGGGCAAGCACAGTGGAGGGGTTTAAACATGCCTGTGATGGAGGGGTTTAAACATGCCTGTGACAAGCACAGGGAAA
The DNA here is from genome assembly GCA_016271365.2 of Neoceratodus forsteri. NCBI lineage: Eukaryota > Metazoa > Chordata > Ceratodontiformes > Ceratodontidae > Neoceratodus > Neoceratodus forsteri. Next base: position 664,617,635 of record CM028138.1, read on the forward strand.
CCTTGGGCAGGAAGGGAGTAATGAAAAGCCATTGACCACCTAGGGTGAGTGGATGCATACATGTATAGGGCCTATGGGCAGACTGGATGGGCCTAGCGGTCCTTATCTGCCAACAATTTCTATGTTTCTATGTTTCTACAGGCATTTAGATGTTTTAACATTTTATGCTTTTTTATGTGGTCCCTATTTTTTTTATTAGAGGGGATTCTGTATTATGTTTGTAGTGCTCATTATGACATTTCGGTTGATATATAGATTGTCCCTCGAGTTCAAATATTGAGTGAGTTACGGCTTGTTGAAGTTCAAATGTATGGGGAAAAAACAAATCCACTTTTTACTTTTGTATGGAGGGATCTTTTTTCAGATCAAATGAAAGACCATGCATAAAAAGGATTCCTTCATATGAGAAAGGATATGTAAGAAAAACAAAGTCTAAAATCTTTTTTTATATGAATAAAAAAAGCATATGAAAAAGGAATCTTTCTTACAAAAAACGAATAAAAAAAAAACTAATTTCAAAATTATTTTTTCATATGAGGGAATCCTTTTTCATATGAATGGAAAAAGCATAAGAAAAAGGATCCCTTCATATGAAAAAAGAATCAGAAAAAAAAAATATGAGGGCATCCTTTTTCATATGAATGAAAAAGGCATATGAAAAAGGATCTCTTCATACAGAAAAAGATTTGGACTTAGTTATAGTTCCAATTTTTTTTTTCATTTGAAGGGATCTTTTCTCATATGCTTTTCTCATTCACATGAAAAAGGGTGCCTTCATACAAAAAAAGAATCAGAAAAAAAAAACCTAAATCCAAATTCTTTTTTCTTAATGAAGGGAGACCTTTCTCGTATGGACCAATTCCTTTTTCGTGTGGTCATATGACAAAAGAAAATCGGCTCACAAATAAGGACTTTTAAATGTCTAAAAAAGACATCCCTGGTCATTCATCAACAGATTAAGTACAGAATCCAAACAAGCACACAACTACTGCTGCACTCGGGACCAAATAAGGCAAATGAAACCAGGAGGTTGTAAGCAAGTAAAAAGATTTATTCCACAACCTGGTGTAGTCCACAGTATCACACTATATAGCTCCCCAGAATCCACCTAACAGGGTCCAAATGAGCAAGATACATAAGTTGGTGTGTGTACAGGATTTCATTTTTGTGTTTTTTTTTATTTCTTTTTGAAAAATATAGAAACAAGATGGCGGCCATATGAAAAAAATATTTTATCCTCATGAAAAATGATTACCCCCATATGAAAAATGATCCTTTTTTTGTATGGCCCAAATTATTATTATTTTTTTTAATCAGCTATCTAAAAGACCATTTTTTTTCACTTTTTGCTTGGAATATCAAGACAGCTACCCTCCCCTATCTTGAATCCAATGGGTTGCAAGGCCAAAGACAACACGAATTCATGAGAAGGAGGAGATGCCAGGCACATCCAATCGACTTCCTTCACTGGAAGACTAGGGAAATAGATCAGAGAAGGGTACAGGATGTGGTCTATATGGACATTGGCAAAGTCTTTGTCACTGTGCCACACTGGAGGCAGATAAAGAAATTGGATAGTCTAGGCGTGGGAGTCAAAGTGGGATACTGGATAAAAAACTGGTAAATAGATAGGAGGCAGAGGGTCATGGTAAATGGCACTCACTCTAAAGAAGGGAGAAAGACCTGTGGGGTGACACTCAGGAGGGTGTGGAACAAATGAACAGGGACCTTAGAAAACTTGAGGAGTGGTCAAGGGTTTGGTAGCTGGCATTCACTGCCAAAAAGTGCCAAATCATGCACCTGAGGTATAGGAATCCTGAAGCTGAGTATAAAATGGGAGGGGAGTTACTGCCAGCCACTAAGCAGGAAAGGGGCCCTTGGGTTATAATATCTGATTACCTCAAAGTCACAGGGCAGTGTGACAAGGCAGTGAGCAGGACCAGTGAGATGCTGGGATGCATGGATAGAGGTATCACCAACAGAAGTAGAGAGGAGGTATTGCCAATGGACAGATAATTGTTGAGACCACATCTGGAATACTTTGTCCCATTCTGGAGGCCATACCTCAGAAAGGACATAGAGAATGTAGAGGCACACCAGAAGAGGGCAATCAAAATGATGCAGGGGTTACATCAGAAACCACATGAGAAGAGACTGAGGGATCTCAACATGTACACCCTGAAGGAAAGGACGGAGAGCGGATACATGATAGAGACCTACAAGTACATCATGGGGGTAACATAGAAACATAGAATTTGTCAGTAGAAAAGGACTGCGACCAATCCAGTCTGAACTATTTTTCCATGTGTATTCCAACACCTTCGACCCTATTTGACCACCGTTGTCCCTCCCCCTTCCTTTTCTCTACTTGTTATGCTTGCGTGCCTATGCCACACCTGCTTGATGCACCCCACTGTCTTCATCCCCACCACCTCTTCCGGTAGGCTGTTCCAGGCATCCACCACCCTTTCTGTGAAACAATATTTCCTCACATCCCTCTTAAACTCCCCTTCCCCAACTTCACTGTATAACCCCCTGTTCTGGTGTTATTTCTGTTCTGAAAGAGACTCTCCGCCCACCTTATTCCCCCCTCGTGAGGTACTTATCATCCTCATTCATGTTTCCTCTCACTCTCCTCTCCTGCCAGGAGTACATGTTGACATCCTACAGCCTCTCCTCCTATGTCTTCCGGTGCAGTGCCTGCACCATTTTAGTTGACCTCCTCTGGACTGCATCCCATCCTGCCAATGTTCTTGCAGAGGTGCAGCATCCAGCACTGGACACAGCACTCTAGTTTGGGGTCTCACGATAGGTAGATAGATAGACAGAAAGATAGATAGCTAGATAGATAGATAGATAGATAGATAGATAGATAGATAGATAGATAGATAGATAGATGGGTGGATGGATAGATTAGATAGATAGATAGATAGATAGATAGATAGATAGATAGATAGATAGATAGATAGATAGATAGATAGTGTCTGTAGATAAGTAGATAGAAAGATAGTTAATGTCTGTAGATAAACAGATATAGATAGATACTGTCTGTAGCTAGATAGATAGATAGTTACTGTTTGTAAATAGATAGATAGATAGATAGATAGATAGAAGCTGTCTGTAGATAGATAGATAGATAGAAGCTGTCTGTAGATGAATAGATATAGACAGATACTGTCATAGATAGATAGATAGGTAGATAGATAGTATCTGTAGACAGACAGACAGATAAACAGACAGATAGATACGGGGCTTTATGCACCAATGGGGCGTAGGTACGGGTATCATGCGCGTACCTGGCCCGCAGAGCTGCGCAATCCCCATCACCAGACACCTGTCTATGGCCCCACCCCCTGGCACGCAGGTCCTCACATGGTGGGCAAGGGTGGATTTGAGGACTCATCCAGGCATCCATTCGGTTGCCTGGCACGGGTCCAACAGTGGATCACTTGCGTGGCGGGGAGCATGTTGGCAACTCATCTCATGGACATCTGAGGGCCAGCTGCTGTGGCGGGTTGTAGGAGGGCAATGCCGCCAGCCTTTTCCGATTGCACTGACGTAGTGCAGTGGAATGGGGTCATACCTGCTGGCAGGGGGTACCATTACCACAGGAAACGGGGAGGGGGTTGACATGCGGTGCCGCTGGGGATGGGGGGGCGGCAGCCTTGTGCCTGTTCCCCAGTGAGCAGTATGGGTGTTGTGCATGTGGGGGGGTGCCAGACTCACCACTGTATGCTGGGGAAGATGGGTGGTGTTTGGCAGCCATTTCCTGATGCCATGGAGGTTTGGTGGGCTGTTTGACCTGTTCTTGGGGGTGGGGGCGCTTATGGGGTTTACGGCAAGGTCTTCCCTGGCATACCCTGAAACCCTATGCACCCCCACAACCAGCACTTTGCCCCGTAGTGCATGGTGCGTAGTGCCAGCCCACCCTTCACCCACCACTGGTGCATTGTTCCTCCGCTGCCGGGGGATCAGGCATGTAAGTGCTGCGCACCACCCCCAAGCATCCTGCGTGGGAGGCACATAGGGTGCAGAGTGGTTGCATGCAACAGATACACACGCGTAGCCACTGCACCCCATTAGTGCATAGGGCCCATTGTCTGTAGACAGATGGGTAGATAGACAGACAGACAAACAGACAGATTGACACTGTCTGTAGATAGATAGAGACAAACATACAAAAACGTCAGCATAAACAGGCCATAATGGTCAATCAAGTCTGCTCAAGTGTGCAGCTCAATCTATTTTACTGGAGCAGCCCCCCTTCCTTTCTTTCCAGAGTTATCCTCCCTTGCCCTCTTTTCCCCCTCCCCATCCTCCTCCAGTTATGACTCTCCTTTTTACCTTGTCCCACCCAACTTTAAAACAGCCCACAGTTTTCAGTGAGACCACCTCCTCTGGCAGTTCATTCCCCTTTGACACCACCCTTTCTGTGAAGAAGTGCCTCATTTCTTTTTTAAATCTATCCCCCCCCCACTAGTTTCAGAATCTGCCCCTTATGGTTCCCTCCCTTTCTAAATTGAAATGCCATCTGTTCAAACTTTGCTTATACCTTTTAGGTACTTTAAGGTTTCTATCATATCTCCCCTTCTGTCCTCCAGGACATACGAACTGCGCTCCCGTAATCTCTCCTCATATGGTTTGTCCCCCGGGCCCCGGATCATCTTGGTTGCCCTACGCTGTACCCCCTCCAGTAGTTTGATGTCTTTCTTCAAATAAGGGCACCATAACTGCATACAGTATTCTAGGTGTTGTCTCACCATTGACCTGTACAATGGCAGAATGACTTCCTCTTTCCTGGAAAGAATTCACCTGGCAATGCATTACAGCATTTTATTTTATTTGGCTGCTACTTTATGGCAATGCACAGAGTGTCTCCAGTCCCCCCCCCCCCGACTATTACACCTCAATCCTTTTCCTCCCCTGAACTGGACACCTGTACACCCCACAGCCAGTAGCTGGCCCCAGGGTTCCTAGCTTCCAAGTTCATGATCTTGCACTTCTTGGCATTGAACCCCAACTGCCAGATACCAGATCAGTTCTTGAGCCTAACCAGATCCTCCTTGAGCTCCTGTCTCCCCTCCTCTGTGTCCACTCTCCCTCAGAGCTTAGCATCATCTGCAAAAAGGCAGATTTTACTTTTGATGCCGTCCACTATGACACCAATAAAGATGCTGAATAACACTGCTCGTCAGTTCTATGTCATAATGGCGATTGTGGAATAGCGATCACCGCTTTGGTGAGTGTACATCGCCAAAAATGAATTACGGCAATGTACACTCACGGTGAACTTCAAGGCGGCGACGGAAATTACATTATGCAGGGGGCCATGCCCCTGCACCCCCCCCACTTAAGGATTCTTAATTCCAGGTGGGGTGCATGTCGGGAGGGGGGCTGAATTTCTTAAAAATAACAAGCCACCTGCTGGCACAAAAAAAAAATGCACTGCTCCGGATGCTAGCCGACCAGCTCGGCAGCTGCCCAACACCTCCTCCACACCTCCTCCTTCCTCCCTCCCCTTGCGTGTGCATGCATACATGCGTGTATGCTTCCCATCGCCCAACCTCACCCACTCAGGTATCCACTCGCTACCCTGCCAGGTAGCCCTGAATACAGGTGCCATGACTGAGTCACCCTTTTTGAAAGCATTCAATCATGGTCACTGTGTTTACTGAACATCCTGCTCTGATTACTGAGCCCTGTGGGACCCCACTGGTTACAGGTCTAGACTTAGATAGTTCCCCCCCCTTACAATCACCCTCTGTTATTGTCGTGCAGCTAGCTCTTGTCTTGACCCTCCCCAGCAGCTTGTCCCCAGCTCCCAGGTTACTCAGTTTGCTGAGCAACCTTCCACGTGGTATGGAGTCAAATGCTTTACTGATATCTAGTTACAGGACATTCACTGTCTGGCCCTTGTCAAACAACCTTGTGACTCAGCCAAAAAAGTATTTCAGATTGGTCTGTCAGGATCACCTCTAGAGAAACCCATGCTGCCTATTGTCCTGGACACCATTTACCTCCAGAAAGTTCACCAGTCTTTCTTTTAGAATGGTCTCCATTAATTTGCCTACAATGGAGGTAAGGCTGACTAGCCTGTAATTACCAGGTTCATCTCTGGGACCACGCTTGTGGAGTGGCACCACATGTCCCATTCTCCAGTCCTGAGGCATGCACCCTGTCTCCAGTGATGTGTTAAACAGATCTGCCAAGGGGAGAGCCAAGACCTCTGCCAGTTCCCTTCAGGACTCCAGGGTGCATGCTATAGGGGCCAGGTGCCTTCTCCACCCAAAGAGCCCTAAGACACTTTAAAACCATGTCCTCCTTGATCTTCCCATCTGTTTCATCCCCCCTCCCTTAATCGAACCCCTATTTTACCCTGTGGCTTAGGACCATCCTATTCCCTAGTGAAGACAAGCTGAAGTACTCATTCAGCGCCTCTGCCTGATCCTCATTACTTTCCGCCCATCCCCCCTCCCTCGTAATCCTGACAATTCATGAGTGTCATACACAGAAGCATGCTGACCCCGGGCACTGGACATGGCATGTTACTGCCAACCTCTCACTTAGAACTGCTAGGAGGTGTAGGTAGGGGTGTTGGAGTGCTGCACCTGGTATGCACAGGCATCCGATCCAGAAAACATGACAACTGGCGGAGGGTTTAAGGCAGCCCTGAGGTACAGCTGTTGCACGCGAGTTTTGAACATGCCACCACACACGTATGTGTGGGTCAGTGTACTATGTGCATATATGTCTGGGCTGGTAATTATTGTGCTGCCTTAATTTAAATATTTTTCACTGAGGCCCACTTCCCCATGCCACGGAGGGGTATTGTCTCTATCCCCTGTGCAAGTTCTTGGTTCACAGTATTGTAATATTTTTAGATCCACGCTGTGAGGTGCACTTTGTGCCCCATTTTTAAGCATGAAAAACTAAGATTTATAATTGGGCCCCAGAAGTCCTAATGGGCATGTGTTGACCGGTGGGCGAGTTGGAGGGGGGCTGGACAGCCCTTCTATGCAGTGTAAAATAGTTTGGTGATGGTCTCTCACTTGCTTGTTAGAGCACTTACAACTCTGCAACACTAAGTTGTGAAAATATTTATATTTAAAAATCTCATTTATGTTATAAGTTCTTTTACAAATACGGTTAATGGATGTTGGATTCCATATTCAAATGTTTTATTTTATTTAAATCTAGGATTACAAGTACCTTTGAGCCAAGGCTCTTTTACAAAGGTTCCACGCTGGATGAGGTACAATTCAAACAAGACATTGAAAAAAGTATAACAGTGGGTTACAGGCAGTTACATACAGTTTTATACATTCAATACAGTGGCAAAAATGCCACAAGGAGGTCTGGTAACAGGGTTAACATGGCATGGAAGAGAGATACACTAGTGGGGTGTGGCCATAGGCACTTGTCAAATATCAATTAAAGTGCTACAAGGGGGTAGAGAAGGTGAGTGGAAGGAGGGGAGGATGAGTGGGAGTATGAGTGAGGGAGTTGAGGGGTAGAGGGTTAAGTGCTAGGTGGAAAGAGCAAAAAGGAGAGGGGAGAACAATTGGGAAGGACAGTCACAGGCGCTAGATGCAGACAGGATGTGATGGAGACTGGATCTGAATGGACCAAGCTTTGGCATTGAGGCGATGTCAATGTTGAGACAATTGAACCAGCTGCAGACTCTGTCGCAAAGGATCTTTGCGCTTGTGTGAATCTCTTGGAAAGCGGGATATGCAGTAGTTGGGATTCAGAGCTCCTGGGGATGCGAGTAGTCTGCGCTGGGCAGTGGAGAGTTGGGACAGCTGGTGGGTCAAGGCCTAGTGTTATTTTCTTTGCAATAAGGCAGGTTTGGTACTTGATCCGGTTTTAAAGTTAAAGCCACCCAGTCTGTGCGATGAGATCACACATGTGGGTGAGGCAATGGGCATCGGTTATGAGACAGCAAGCTTTGTTTAGTGCAATGGATATGCGCCTGAGGGTGGTGGAAGAGGCAGGGCTGTAGATGATCAGACCATAGTCAATTATTGAGATTACTGAGCTCTGTACTGCAGTTCTTAAGGCATCTGAGGTAAGGCATTGCCTGTGCCTGAAGAGTAGGCCAATGCCAGTGTTGACAACCTTGGCAATGTTGTCAATGTGCATAGCGTATGATAGGTTACAATCGAAGGTAACTCCTAGACATTTAAAGGATTGAACCTGTTTGAGGGTTGCAACAAGGCAGTTTTTGATCGTGATAGGACTGAGTCTGAGTTTCTTGTGCAGGCTGCAGAAGAGCAAGGGCTTGGTTTTTTTAGAGTTGAGAACCAATTTATTTGTACTAAACGAAGTTTCAGTCGAGGTGAAGGCAAGCTGTAGATTCTTTTCAAGGTGGCCCGGATCCTTGTGAGTGGAGAGGATGACGGCAGCGGCAGCATAAAGGAGGATTTGGAGTGCCTGAGTTTGCTCCATGCAAGGTCCCTAAGCTGAGCACAAATCAGCATAAGGTCCTGTATTATACACAAACAAGTTCTGTGAGTGCCCTAAACTTGTTAGAATATTGTCCCATAGAGCGCAGACCTATCTATGGCACTAATGATTGTGCTCAGTACAAAACATAGCTCCCTGCTGGCCACAGAGAGGTACTGTATGTACCTTTACTAACCTTAGGCTATCAAGGTGCAAAAGCAATTAGGGCATCTCAAACCTGGAAGCTGTCTTGCCATGACTTACTGTATTCAAAAGTCATATGCAAATATCCTGTTTGCCTATAAAGAGTGCTAAGAGGTTAGTTGCAACTCATTATGGCCTCATAGCATAGTGAAGTATGAACATTTATAATCACAGGTGCTTGGAGGGCTATCACTCTTGCAGTGTGTGGCCCCCCTCCCAAGCAGGCATCACTGGTGCTGTTTGCACCATTATCCCCTCCCAGTGAAAGTTCCAGTATGAATAAAATATTAGAGGTCCTGGTAGTGGTGGTCCTCCCTCCCACCAGATCCTAGTGCCAATCAATAAATAACAGAATTTCCTTGACATCCAGTGGCACTCCTCCAAGTGCTACCACTCAACAGTCCAGGGCAAGGGCAGGCACAAGCCTCCATTCACCTCCAGATCTGGCCACTATCTGCCCTGCAAGTTTGTGACATCAAAATTCCACTGCTTTTCCAAATCCTTTGACCTGTAAAAGCATATGTCTGTCTGTCTGTCTGTCTATCTATCTATCTATCTATCTATCTATCTATCTATCTATCTATCTGTAACATGCTCTCTCTTCCCTAAGTTGTTCCTGTGTTAGGCAGGTTAACAAGGGCAAAAGAAAAAAGAGACCACTGTCATTCTCTAGAAAAGTAGCAGAGAAAGTAAGGGCAAACAGCTAGTATTTAGAAGGTACAAGATGGCACAGGAGGAGGAGGATAAGGAGATATATCACGGGGAACAAAGGAAGCAAGGGAAAGTAGATAGGAGCGTAAAGGTGCAAACAGAGGAGAATATTGCCAAGTCAGCAAAAATTGGGGATAAAACATTCTTTAGGTATATAAATGAAAAGAGGAAGACCAAAAGAGGGATAGTAAGGCTAAAAGGGGAGGAAGGGGTTTGTGTGGAAGACAACCAAAAAAAGCAGACATACTGAACAAATATGTATGTTTATTATTCACAGAGGAAGGGGTAGGCAATGGGTCACAGATCAGGGACAAGGGCATTAAAGGAAAGGAGGTGGGCACTAATCTTTTTATGGAGGAGAGACTCCTCAAAGAACTAGCACATATAAAAGTGAACAAGGCAATAGGGCCTGACGAGGTACTCCCTAGGATACTGAGGGAGGTCATGGAGGTGCTGGCTGCACCTCTGACAGCCCTGTTCAACCTATCACTAGATACAGGGGAAGTTCCAGCAAAAGGAGGAGGGCAGATGTGGTCCCACTTCACGAAAGTGGTAACAGGTAGGAGGCAGGAAATAACAGGCCTGTCAACCTGACTTCCGTGGTGGGTAAAGTAATGGAATCACTACTGAAGGAGCACACTGGGAATACCTTGTTACCAATGGATTACAGGATCCAGGGCAGCATGATCTCGGTGGGAGGGGGGAGATCTTACCAAACAATCCTGAATGAGTTCTTTGACTGGGTGACTAGGAAAGTGGATCAGGGCAGAGCGATGATGTGGCCTACCAGGAATTCAGTAAGGCCTTCAACACCAGTCCACATGGAAAACTGGTGAATAAGCTGGGCAGCCTAGGGGTGGGTCCAAAACTAGCAAAATGGGTAAGAATGTGGCTAAGCAACCAGACTCAGAGAGTGGTGGTAAATGGTACTCACTTTGAAGAAGGCAAGGTGACCAGCAGGGTGCAACAGGGGACAGTATTAGGCATGGTCCTCTTCAATGTCTTTATTAGCATTGCAGGAGGGCTTGATGGGAAAATATGCCTGTTTGCAGATTACAAAAGAAATCTGCAACAGAGTGGAGACATCAGGGGATGGAAAAAATGAGGCATGATCTGAAAATCTGGAAGACTGGTAAGGGTTTTGCAACTGGGTTTCAATGCAAAAAAGTGCAGAATTATGCACTTGGGGCACAGAAACCCAGAGTCAACATATCAAATGGGAGTGGAGATATTGGCAATCACAAAACAGGAAAGTAACCTGGGGTAATAATTTCTGATGACCTGAAGGTAGCAACGCAGTGTGATAAGGCAATGGGGAAAGCTAGCAGGATGCTCGGGTGCACGTTTTCATTTAATTTCATTAATTTTGTAATTGCAGGTTGGTACACTGGAATATTAAAATTCCATTTTCCGTAACAACCTGAGGTAAAATATCTTAACGTACAAAACCTACAGTAACAGAAAAAGCACAATACATTCAAATGTTTTAAATAATTACATTCAGCCTTTGAAAAAGTGCTAACAGAAGATGAATACTTACTAATGTCAGGGAAAGAATTCCACACCATGGCAACACAATAAGTAAAGCACCTTTTCCCGGTGTTTGTGCGTACTAAGGGTAAGGCCAATTAAAATTTTTGAAATGAACGTGAATCATAAGGAGAATTATAAATCTCTAAGAGATTTGGTAATGTAGTAGGAATACCTGACTGCAATATCTTAAATGTGAAATGTGATAATTCCAATTTATAGTTGTTTTGAACCGATACCCAATCAAGACTATTTAGTACCTTGCAATGATGTGTCCTGTGCAGTGCTAAAAGTGCAAACTTTCCAGTTTTACAGAGTAATGTGTCCTTTCTAGAAACTAAAGAGACAGACGAGACATCACTTATTGTTGAAGCATAGTTTAAAATGGTAAGTAAGCTCTGTTGCGTAATTATTTTGCCTAATTCTTTTGTCAGGAAATTAGAAAGACAATAAAGGGTCCCAGTCCTTGAATGTAATATGGCTGTAAGTTTGTCCATATGAAAGTTCAATTTCAAGGATAGATCCAGTGTTATGCCAGGATATTTAAATGATTTAACACCATCATTTGTCCACTCTCAAGAGTACGCATTGAGAAATCTCCTGTTTGTTTTCTTAATTTTGGTTCAGAGTCAAACAACATGGCCTTTGTTTCGATATTATTTAGCAGCAAGTTGTTTTGAGAAAGCCAGAATTGCAATTTACTAAATTCTCCACTCAATGTTTGGTTGATATCAACAACAGATGCATTATGAGTAAAGAGGACTGCGTCATCTACATATAATATCAAGTCACAATGTTTCATTACTTTTGTTAAGGGTGCAATAAAGAGTGAAAAAAGGAAAGGGCCCAGTATGGAGCTCTGAGGGACCCCATACTGGACCTCATTAAAAGTAGAGTAAACACCATTTACTTTAACACACTGAATCCTGTTTGTAAGATAGTCCCCAAACCAAAGCAAAGTAGTATCTTCCGTCCCCATATACCTAAGGCAGTCAAACAATAAGGTATGGTCAACTAAGTCGAATGCCTTGGTTAGGTCCATGAACACTGCCCCAGTTAGACAACCAATTTCATTAGCTCAGTGAACAGTGCCTGTAAACCTAATCAAATCAGTCTCAGTGCTGTGTCCCCCCTTAAAACCATGTTGGTTGCGGGAGATCAAATCATGTGCCTTAATTTTGGTAGATAGGTAGGTGAAATGTTTACTTTTATACAGGATACCACCTATCATTAGGGATAGAATCCCTGTTTACAAGACAAGTCCTGTCTGATATCGCAAAGAAGCATAAAAATACATAAGAAAAGTTGCATATACAACATTTGTACAAAATATAATTAATTTACAGCAACATACTCTGTATTAAATACATAGACAAAATTGTCTGATACCTCAAACACATTACACTTATACAGATGTGAAAGCAGATATGGGTTACTAATTTCAGTACACAGAAATGTGACTACACAGAACAGTAGACAGACAGCATCAATTATCAAGCTAACAATTGCACACGACTTGGAAAATTGATTTTAACCTTGTGCTGAATGATTTTGGAGATGCCACTCTCACTGAGTATGGTTGTGTATTCCAATATTTTGCCACTTGATATTTTAGAGGGTTTTTTTCACCAAGTCTTGTTTTATTATGATTTATCTTTATTTTATTTGCAGAAACAGACCTAGTTTAGATCCGAATAGGTTCAATTTTTTTCATCAGTGCACTAACAGATATATCATGCGCTGGTTGTCTTGTGAAAAAAAAAATGATGCAATAGTTTTAGCCACAGTTCCCCATTTCTTTGTTCTAAGGTTGTCCACGCCGATGTATTTAATAGTGTACAATGATGTGTTCTATGATGACAAACCAGAACAAACCTCGCAAGTTTGTACTGCATTTTGTCCAGTTTATCCCACATTGATTTAGGTACAACCCTATACATAATAATTCCAGAGTCATAGAGGACATCACCATCTGCTCCAGGATAGCTTTCCTAGCTTTTAGGTCCAAACATCTTGATGTTCATCTGAGAGCTCCTAGTTTTTTGTTAACTTTATTTAGTACCTCCCTGGTATGTTCTTGAAAATTTAGCTCTGGATCAAAAATTACAACCAGATAACAATACTCAGTAACTTGATCTATTAAAGTATTTGTCAAATATGTTATACCTAAACTAGGTTTGTTTCTGTTATCAAAATAAAGAACTTTTGTCTTCTTTGTAGTTCAATACTAGCCTTGACCTGGTGAACCATTCCCCAATACCATTGAAATTCCTCTGTAGTTTGGTTCTCAGGTCTGCAATGTCCTACCATAATGCAACAAGTGCCATATCATCGGCATACAGACAAATGTTTGATGTTTGTACTGTCTGGGGAAGATCATTGCAGAATACTAAGAATAACAAGGACCGCAGTATAGATCCCTGGGGGACTCCTCTGTCAACTGGTTTCATTGTTGACAAGAGTCTGAGACACATACCTTCTGAGATCTTCCTGTTAGGTATGATTTAATCCAGTCCCAAGGTCCCTCTGTGATACCCATAACCCAGAGTTATTTTAGCAGCAAGGAGTGGTCCACCAGGTCAAAAGCCTTCAACAGATTTATGAACATGACAGCAATATCAATTCCTGCATCCACAGAGGTTGCCACAATGTCATTAAATTCAATCAAAGCTGAACTTATAGAGAGCCCCTTCTAAATCCTGCCTGATATGGTGTTAGAATTTTAGTTTTTTTCTAAGTAATCGATTATTTGTGTGTATACCAATTTCTTCAGGCATTTAGATATAACTGAGAGCAAGGCTAAAGGCTGGTAGTTATCTGGGTCGATTTGTTCACCCCCTTTATGTATTGGAATCATTTTACTTTGTTTCCATGTAGTAGGAAAAGACCCTGTACTCAAACTCCAATTAAACATGTATGTTATTATTGGTGCTATATAATCGGCAGCCCCTTGTAAAAGTATTCCTTCCAGCCCATCCTTACCTGGGGATTTATGAATTTTTATTTATTTTAAACATTTTTTTTTACCTCGTTTATGTTTAGCATTCTAAAATGAAAAGGTGGGTATGGCCTTTTAAAGTTTAATTCCTCCTGTGTCTCATTATGTGAGACTTTTTTATCCAAGCCTGGTAAATTCACAAAAAAGTCATTTAACAAGTTTGTTATTTCTATGGTTTCCTTCACTACCTTCTCCTCATCAATCAGTTGATTTATGTATTGTTTACTTTTATTTCCTGGACTAATAATATCATTAATAGTCTGCCAAAATCTGTTTGGATCATTATTCCCATCTATTTTTGCCCTATAGTAATTTGATCTTGCTTTCCTAATCTGTTGTTACAATAATTCCTTTTGTTTTCATATATATCCCAATCGCTACTTGTTTTTGATTTTTTAGCCAGTTTCCACAATCTATTCTTTATCATGATGCTTTCTAATAGTTAATCATTAATCCAGGAGTCCCTAGCCTTTCTCTTACTTGCTTCTATCTTTGGTGCATGCTTATCACTTAACTCCAAGAATATGGTTACAAAATACAGTACTGTTTGATCTAAATCCAGGATCTGTTTACATCTCTCCCAATTTTCTGTCTGTATGTCCAGATTAAATCTATCAACTGAAAAATGTTTCATGTCCCTAACCCATCCCAGTTGTGTCCAAGATTGTACCATACATCCAATAGTTGCTCAAATTAAGTTGTGGTCCCCAAAGAAAGGTGATTTAACTCCCTTGGAGTGAACAATTAGCTGAGGAAAAACTAACAATAAATTTAATAATGTTCCCTTAGCCATAGAATTGGTATATCTAGTGGGTTCATCTATCAATTATATTACATCAAGGGGTGGCAACATGACCTTTAATTTATTACCTCTTGAATTATGCCAATCAGAATTTAAGTCACCCTGGATTTTATTAATGGTCTGTTCCAGATCTGCCATCTTAGTGTTTGGTGGGGAATATATAATCCCAACAGCTACTTTTAAATTTTGCAAATAAAGTACTATGAAGTCTATGTTTCCTGAGCTACCTTTTGTTGAAGTTGTTACTGGTCCCAATGTATTTTTGTATATATAGGATAACCCTTCTGATCTTCCTATCTGAATGATATATTTGGTATCCTACCAGGCCCTTTTCACTGTCTTCTACTTGGTTTGTGTGCCAAGTTTCAGAGAAATCTGATATATTTGGTTTTGCTCTTCAAATAACATTTCCACCATATCCATTTTTGGGGCCAGACTCCTTGTGTTCTCATGTATAATTTTTACGTTTGTTCTCTTCTTCTCTGTGGGTCTTGGATTTAGTTCTATATCCCCCCCCCCAACATTAGAAGCAGTGCATGGTTAATGTTACCTGAACACATGTTCCTGTGAATCTCATGAGCCTCCAGTAATCTTAATGTCCAGCTAAGCAGTGTGTTGTCCAAATTTTTGAAAACTCATTTCTACATGGTTTTGGGAGGCCCAGGCTTCCGCCGTCGATTCCTATTAATGAATGAGCTGGCCAATAGTAACCCAGTTTATTAGAAACTTCCTTATTTATGCAGAAATGGTTGATCGAACAAAGAAACAGCAACAAGCCCATCATTTTTCCTATATACATTGTAATGCCTTGAACCTATTAAAAATAATCTTACTCAAATTTTCACATCACTACACTTTAGGTGCTCATATACTTAATAAAAACAGTCTAAAAAAACTCTCACCTTAGGCCCACAGCTAAAAAAGTGTACAGCCTATTTCTAAACTTTTGATTTACAACAGACTGTATATATATTGAAACCTACAAGCAAGTCTACCCTCCCCTATAAATTCTAATATGCACTTCTCTTTACTTCACATTGAATTTGTTTTCACTACGTACTGATAGCAAATCAAACTCACCAAGAAAAGTGTCTATGTTCTTTTCCTTCTAGGAATGGTGCTTGCACCACTTACAATGCTCGCACTTGCGAGCATCGCTGGAATTTAAATGGCACAGTCCCTGCCTCTAAGAATGACCTCAGCAGTTGACTCCCCAGAGCCCCCTTCTCGCTGAGCAGTACAGAAAATAGATGCAATGTCCCAGAAGAAATAAGGCAGCTCACTCAGTCCCTCACACTGGTGATGTCTTCCTGAGAAATTGCAGGGGAATTCTCTCGGGGTGATGTGAAGACGACAAGCAGTTTAAAGTGCAGGTCAGGCGGTGTAGTAGCTTGTGAGAGGTGTGGGAATTTAAATGGCACAGTCCCCACCTCTAAGAATGACCTCAGCAGTCGACTCCCCCAAATCCCCTACTCGCTGAACAGTATAGAAAATAGATGTAATGCCCCAGAAGAAATAAAGCAGCTCACTCAGTCCCTCACACTGGTGGTGTCTTCCTGGGAAATTGCAGGAGAATTCTCTCTGGGTGATGAGAAGCTGGCAAACAGTTTAATGTGAAGGTTGGTCACTGAACTGCTGATAAACAATTTTTTCTTGTATTTTTGAAGGTTCAGACAAGATAGAAATGGGATGATAATTACAAAATTCAGACTGTGACCCAGATTTAAGTATTGAAACTCTATGACATTTTCCATAACTTAGGTACTTGTGCTGTTTGAAATGAAAGATTAAATATTATACTAATAGAGTAAGCTATTTTTGAAGCAGCAAGGACCAGGAATTTGGGCACTAAATCATTGCAGCCAGGTCCTTTATTAGGCTTCATGTTTTTAAGTAATTTTAATACCTTAATGCTTTTCACAGTTTTTAGATAAAACCTCGGCTTATTCAAATTGATCTCCTGATTATTCTGTGTTTAGCCTTTTAAATCTTTACAATAAGTGTCCAAGTCTGAAAACTGTAAATTACATTTTTCAGCTATGAGAGTAGGATCTGTCAACATCATAGGGAGGGGTGTCACCAGCATAAAGAGGGAGGTAATGTAACACCTGTATAGATCAATGGTGAGGCCTCATCTCAAGTACTGTGTTCAGTTCTGGAAGTCCCATCTCAAGAAGGACACAGACAGGGTGGAGCTGGTACAGAAGAGGGAAACCAAAATGGTGCAAGGCCTGCATCAAAAGCCCTATGAGGAAAGACTCAAGGTACAAAATATGTACTCTCTAGAGGAAAGAAGGGACAAGATAGAAATACAGTGAAGCCCTCTTTAGTGCACACCCTTGGGGTGAAAGTTTTTTTGTGCATGTAAGCCAGTTGTGCATTTAACCAGAAAATCACTTTCAGGCACATTTCACTGTTTCTGTAATGCATTTTATTAAATACCGGGTGCTCAAGTTAAAATGATATTCCTGCACAGTATTATGGCACAGTACAACTTAAAACAAAATCAGTAATCTTCTGCTTTGTGTGTTTCAGTGTAGGATTCAAAATTAAACAGAAGGCTAACTCAGTCTATTCTTTTCACAAAACAAATTTTCTTACTGTGGCCATGCTAGACAGCACCACGGCTTCAGCTACTGGCTCCTTTCATCCTACTGTCCATTCTTCTGTGAGTCCACATGGATATCCCCACATATTTCCTGTGGCAACGTGACGTCCATCTCTGTGTAGTTAATAAACTCCTACATGGGCATGGCAGCCAGCAGATTGGGAATCGGTGGCATATGGCTAGTCTCCACTCCTGGGTCCACGGTTCTCTCACTTGACCTCAGTGATGATGTGAACCCAGCTTCATTATATAGTACAGTACTTTGGCCAAGTAAGATGTTAAGGTGGACCATTTAAGGTGGTACATCTACTGTACAAAATGTGCTCTTAAAGTTGGGTTGGATTGAAAATCAATACGAATACTAAAAAAGAATATGCATTTAACTGAAATGTTCACTTACATATAGAGCACTTTAGAGGTAAATTTAACAATGGATGAATAGGAAAAAATCAGCATATGGAAAAAATGTGCATTTAAGTTAAATGTGCACTTATCCAATGTGCACTTAGGTGAGATCCACTGCATTCAGATACCTCACATGTATTAATAAGGTACATGAGGGTATCATTTTACAAAGAAAAAGATACTTGAGGACAACAGATCATGTTATGATGCTGGAGGGGTGGGTTGAGACTCAGAGGAGATGTGAGGAAATATTTCCTTATGGAAAGGGTGGTGGACACCTGGCACAGCCTTCCAGTGGATATGGTGGGTACTTAACCAGTAACAAGATTCATGTATGCATGGGATAGACATAAGGGGCACTGTAAGTAAGGAAACTAGGGAAGACTAGGTGGACCAAGAGGTCCTTATCTGCCAACAACTTCTATGTTTCTATGTAATTTCTAGGCCGTTTACTAGAGGGCACTCTTAGAGTTAAGCCTGGCACTGAGAGCTGTCCGCCAGAGGAAAACTTGCTTGGAGAGAGGATGTCTGGATGTTTTGTGAACAGAGTGTTTTGGCTCAGCTAGAAATGGGGGAAACTCTGTCATGAATACACATGGTCCTACCCTCCCCCCCAACTATAAGAGGGGGTGGCAAGTGCAGAAAGGAAGGTTGTTGTGGTTGCAGGTGAAGGAACAACAGCAGAGAGAGTCAATATCTCCAGCTGTGACTATGCTGGAGGCCTCTGGTCTTAGGTATGGTGTCAGGGTCCCTGGGTCCAGGTGGTCCTGGTTTCTCCAGTGAGGTCTCTGGAGCAGATGGAGCAACAACACATAGAAACTGGGAGGAAGGAGCATCCCAGAATGTCTGCCTTAAGAACCTGAGAAATTGGGGCCAGCACGGCAATGCCTGGAGTTGTGGAGGGCCACCACTAAAGGGAGGTCACCATCATCTGGTTCATCAGTTGGATGGGGCCCAGCAAGAGTCAGTAAGTCCATGGGGTGGGACCAAGACAAGGGACGCTCTTCTTTGGGCCACTAAGGCTATCACTGATGTAGATGGAAGGTGGCATGTAGGGCTGGAACAACTATAGCTAATTTAAAATTAGAAGTATGTCACAACCTGACTTGATATTCATAATCTTGTCCAAAGCTGGCACAGTAAGACAAGTGCTGGCATAGCTCGCCCCCCTGGATATTGATCACCCTGTCTGGGAGAGTGCCACTGTATGAATTGTCTTGGGAGTGCAAGGGCACTAGGGACCCCGACAGGGAGGTGAGGGTCTTCAACATGATGAGAACACTGGAATAATTACACGGGCATGAATCTAGTGAAGCTGCAGCAGCAACAGTGCCCCTAAAATGAAGGAAACCTGGCAACAAGTAAGGGATGTTGCTTGGGGTAGATAGACACCAAGGAACTAATGGGCGTGGGACATGGACCCCTGGGTAAAATGTTATGGTACAGAGTAATGCAGTGAGTACCTGTGATGGAATAATGAAGTAAAGACCAGAAGTAGCAAGGGAGATGCCCTTAAGGCTGTGTTCCACCTGTCAGCATACTAAATATACCCAGCTTGTTCTGAGCTCCAGGCTGGATCTCTGCTTGTGTGTGTGATCTCATGTTTAATGGTGCCTCAGTGTAGGGTTAAGGTGCCCCTACCCCATCACCTCAGACCCATGGTGGCAAAAGATACTGATGGGAAGTACAGGTTCTACAGCATTGGGTGGGTGCTTTTTTAACCAGAGATGCTACCTTATACCTGTAGACACAAGGACTCCAAGCTATTACATTTCTATCTACCATATCTAACGCCATCTGCCACTCTGCAGATGCATAGATTGAGAGGATATATTTAAGAATTACTGGTGGTGACATTTGTGATGAACACAATATCCCAGCAAATATTTGCATATTTATTAGAAACTTTGCATAGAACCTGAGATCTTATATGTCCTGGATTTTCATATGCAGGCAGGCAAAATCTAATCACTGCAGTAGGAAACATAGGCAGTGACAGCTGCGAGAAGCAGTTTTTACTGAAAACATTTGGGGACTCTGTTGCTACAAGCATGCTTTCAAATGGGAATATCACCTGGGTGGCATTTTCAACACTGGTGGTCACATTGGTGTTTGTAGGAAACATCTTCACCATGGCCAAAAACCTCCATGACTTCAATAAACATGGAGGCCCTCCAGCTAATCACCTGATCATGACAAGTCTGGCTGTCTCCAGCATCATTCTTTAGGATATGCTTTCCACATTTGGTGTGCATATGTTACTGGATACAACCTGTTACCTCAGTACACTTCCTTTTTTTGTTGACATGATCAGCTCTTGCATGAGTTCATGGTTTCTGAGCTGGCTCTGTGTATTCTACTGTGTGAAGATAGTCATCAATAGTCAGAGGTTCCTAATCTGGCTCAAACAGTGGATCTTCAATATGGTGCCCTTCTTGCTCCTTGGCACTGTGGTTGGAAATGGAATCATCAGTGGGATTGTAGCCTTTAATAAAAAAACAAACAAACCAACCAACATAACTTACTATAACTGCAGTTACACACGTGACATATGTTATGTATCTATGACTGTCCACTATGTGTCTGTCATCCTCAGTGACATCCTGCCCTTCATACTCATGATGGAAAGCAGCTCCCTCATCATCATCACCCTCTGTCAATACAGGAGGGGGCTGGAGACAAGCCCAACTTGTTTCAGCAGCACTACTTCTGAGGTTCACAGGCGGGTGGCCAAGATGATCATTGCACTCATCTTCATCTATGTCTTGTTTGTTCTCATTATGCTTTTTTATCCTAGTGTGCAGTATAAAAGCCCTTAAAAATGTGTGCTTTATATGTTCAAGCAAATCTATCCTGCAATGGATGGGTGCCTACTTGTGCATGACAACCCAAAGTTGAGGAAGATACTGTATATTCTCATCTCTACTGCTGTGTGAATGGTACAGAGACCAGTTCACACCAAGTGTCTCTTGTCTTTTATTTTTCACTGCATGTTAATTTCTGTATTAAAACGTTCAGTGACTTATTTATTTATTTATTTATGACTTTGATAACCGGGTGAGTGAACTGATCCCAGGGACCATTTTCAGGCATGACCCGGGCCATAACACATGGTGCTGGGTGACAGTGGAATACAAGATAACAGTAATACACATGAAACAGATTTAATACAAGCAACAATAGTAGACACAATATACAGGTTTGATGCATAGGTCCATTTGAGAACATTGAATACAAGGTTTCAATATCAGACATGAGAAGACTTGGTACAAACAAACAAATCATAGGCACAGTGTACAATGTGAGACTGCATCATCCAGTGAGCAAGTAATACAGAATACTCAGTAAAAAAAAAAAATCAATTACCATTCCAGATTTATGTCTGGTGCTCCGATCTCTCTGCCTGACACCATAAGACAAATTAGCAAACAAAAGTAAAACAGGTCATGCTAACCCAACTAGGTATCCTGTACACAGCTGAATGACCATTCTGAACATTCATTATTGTACGGTATGATAAATCCCTGACAACATAAGGGAAACTAGCAACCAGAAGTAAAACAGGTCATGTTAACCCAACAAGGTATCCTGTACACAGCTGAATGACCATTCTGAACATGGTGCCTTTAACAGTCATCATCTTCTTGGCACTCCTATCTGGGAACAGAGGGTGGTGAGTACATTAAAGTGTACCCTGATGTGTAAGGTCATTGGTTTAATCTTACATGTATGGGTACCCATTTTATCTGTTCACTTAAAGTGTCGGGCATGTGTTATTAAATCAAGGGAAACATTATTATGCATTTGTTATTGTATGGTGTGATAAATCTATTCCATAGGGAAGATAATATGTTATTTTCTGCTAACAAATATGTTGTGTGGGGCAATTAAAACAGTATAAGAAGAGTACTGTGACATATAAAATAAGTTCTGTATATGTAAATATGTTTTCCTATATGAGTAACACAGTAGCAAACTCATCAGTGTTTTGGTTCCATGTTTTAGATAGACCTGAATTCATAGACATGTGAATATACTGTATCAAAAGTGATGCAGTAATAAAGTTTACGTATAGCAGGCTTACAGTTTGAGTTTGCACTTACATATCACTATTGTTTCTATAAATACTAAGGTATCCTTTTGTGTCAAGAGTTTATACTAAATATATTATCATTTTGTTTTATGAAATATTTTCCACTTTGTGTTATATTTTTTGTGTTTGTAAAATAAGACATACATTTATGATTATCAGAACAATATATAGGACTTCAAAATTAACATTATTCTTATTTAATTTATTTACATATTCAAATAATTATAACTGTCGGTACCGCAACTACATTTCATATTGTCAGTAGGAAATATATGTCCCAATTATATTATTTATTATCATTTTATGACTTGAATATTGTTGAATTAAATAGTCAGAAACAGTGCTTCTTTGGAGTCTTGTGGGAGGTGTTAGGGGTAAAAACCCCAACACCACATTTCTATACTTTGTGAAATTAGGAGGTATCCTAAAGTATGCATTCATATAGTGTTTGTACTATTTTTTTTACTTTTTAAGATATTAACACATTTATGTTTTTTAAGTTAATAATAGCACATTGACTGTTTATTTGTTTATGTGTTATGACATGTACAATTGATAACATTTATTTAGTGACATAAACAACTAGCCAAACTGTAGTATATCTAGCTATCCGTTCGCTGTATTTTTCAGAACATGATAAACCACACTATGAAAAAATTAAATATGTGTATTGGAACCTTCATCATACTACTAAACAGTTCCTTTTTTTATAGGACCATGTCCATAGAGAAGATTTGTTGAATGAACATAATGTGAACAGAACACAAACATAATGTGATTATTAGGGCAACATGATAAATCAGCTATTACCAATGCAGACCAAAGCACAAACTGTTTCTGTTACTACAACAGAGAACACAGTCAGCTTTTTGTAAAAAAACAAACAAAAAAAAACAATCATTTATTATAGTCAAATCAGAATAATGTGCAAATTTCATGAAGCTGGCAAAAAAAAAAACTGAGTCTCACATGACTAAATTTTATTTCACAAATACTTTGGAAAATTCCTGCTTGCCCACACAAATATGGTGATATATCTAAAAATGCAGAAAAAGGCATTTATGGAATGGCAGTAACGTCACTACAGTAATTATATCTATATATCAAAAAAGACTACCGATTTCCAAAATATCAGGATTCTTTTATTTCAAGAATTGTAAATGAACATCTTATACTTTCTAAAAATAGTTTAACATGTATTCATACAATTAAAAAAACACATAATTCAGAAGCAAACAAACACATGCATAGACAGTTTTGAAATGTAGTTTATGACTTTACAGCTCTATACCTTGGTACCTCAAATTCAATGAAATAACACTGTTTGAATCACAGTTCAAGTCATTCCTGTTTGCATTTTATGAGTCTGAATTGCCTTTGTATGACTTTGATGCTTAAACCAACTACACCACCCCTCATTTGAATGCACATCCAACCTGTGTATCTGGCATGTAATACAACTCTCTTTCACTGACTTGCAAAAGGGAGTAGAGCTCGTGAAAGGTAGGCTTAGAAGCAATTTTGTTAGTCCAGTGAAAGGTATCACCTGCAACATTCTTGTTTTTTTTCTACATTATTTGCTGGACTAACATGGGTAGCATGTTTCTTTGTCAAATAAAATAAAAAGGAAAAACACACCATAGAAACATAGCCTTTGACGGCACATAAGGACTGCTTGGCCCACCTAGTCTGCCCATTTCCCTACCTACAGGATAAGCTGAAGATCCTAGTTAACCAACAGCCTATTTCATCTAACCACCCCACAAGAAACATAGAAACACAGAATTTGACAGCAGATAAGGACTGCTTGGCCCACTCAGTTTATCCATTTCCCTACCTAATGGATAGGCTGCAGATCCTAGTTAACTAGCAGCCTACTTCTTTCTACCCCATCCCCTATTTTCTTGAATTATCCCACAGTTTTAGACCCCACAACCTCCTCAGGAAGGCTATTCCATGCATCCACCAACCTCTCTGTGAAAAAATACTTCCTCACATTGCCCCTGAGCCATCCCCCTCTATCTTGAAATTGTGTCCCCTTGTTCTTGCACATCTCTTTTTCTGAAAGGTGCTACCCTCTTGGACTTTGTTTATTCCACTGAGATACTTAAAAGTTTCTATCATGTCCCCCCTCTCCCTCCTTTCCTCAAGGGTATACATATTAAGCTCATTTAGTCTCTCCTCGTATAGCTTTTCTTGTAGACCCTGAATCATTTTAGTTGCCCTCCTCTGGACTTCCTCCATCCTGTCTATATCCTTGTGGAGATGGGGTCTCCAGAACTGGATGCAATACTCCAGATGGGGTCTCATCAGCTGTCTGTTCAGAGAGATAACTTCCTGTTTTCTGCTGGTGATGCCTCTCCCTATACATCCCACTATCCCCCCAGCCCTCCCAAATGCCTTCTCACTTTGCTTGCCAACCTTAATGTTATCTGAGATGATTTCCCTCAGGTCCTTTTCCATTTTTGTTGTTGTTACAACCTTCTCTCCCATATTGTAATCTTCCCCTGGGTTTTTGTTTCCCAGGTGCATTATTTTGCACTTATTTGCATTGAATCCAAGCTGCCATACTTCTGACCATTCCTCCAACCTTGCCAAGTCCCTTCTCATCCTTTACACACCTGCTTGTGTATCAACCCTGTTGCAGATCTTTGTGTCATCGGCAAACAGGCATACTTTTCCTTCCGGTCCCTCTGCAATGTCACTTACAAAGACATTAAAAAGGGCTGGACCCAGTAATAAACCCTGCGGTACTCAAATAGTAACCCCCCTTTCTTCAGAGTGGACTCTTTTTTTACAATTACCTTCTGTGTCCTGTGGTCCAGCCAATGTTTTACCCAGGGACCCACTCCCAGGCTGGTTAATTTGTTTATTAATCTTTTGTGTGAGACTGTGTCAAATGCCTTGCTAAAGTCTAGTTAGGCCATGTCCACAGCCCCTCCCTGGTCTTCTACTTTGGTCACCCAGTCAAAGAAATCAATTAGATTCATCTGACATGAGCTTCCTGCTGTGAACCAATGCTGCCTTGGGTCCTGTGCCCCACTGGCCTCTAGGTACTTAACAGTTCTTTCCTTCAGAAGTGATTCCATCACTTTCCCTACCACAGAGGTCAAGCTGACAGGTCTGTAGTTTCCTGCCTCTGTCTTGTTCCCACTTTTGTGAAGGGGAATCACATCCACCTTCCTCCACTCCTCAGGTACCACACCATCCTCCCATGATTTGTTAAAAAGGGTAGTCAGTGGTGTCACTAGTTCTCCCCTTAATTCTTTTACAATTCTGGGGAGAATTCCATCCAGACCCATTGCTTTGTCCACCTTCAGTTTTAGGAGTTCTTTCAGAACCCTTTCTTCTGTGAAATGACTGGGATCAACCCCCATCCAGAGTGCTTCTGTTAATTGGATTAGGTACCTCCTCCCCCTCCTCCTCTTTTGTGAATACTGAGCAGAAGTATTCATTCAGTATCCCTGCTTTTTCACTGTCCCTCTCTGCCCACCAACTATCCATTCCATTCAGCCTCACTATCCCTCCCATTGTCTTTCTATGCTCCCTGATGTACTTATAAAATGTTTTATCTCCCTTCTTAACTGAGTTGGCTATCTTTTTCTCCATTTGGGCCTTTGCTATTCTGACTTCTCTCCCTGCTTCCTTCTGCCTTAACTGGTACAGTTCTCTGTCCTGCTCCTTCTGTGTATCTTTATACTTCCTAAATACTATCTTTTTCTCCCTAACCTTCCCCACCACCTCTTTTGAGAACCATAGTGTTTTTTTCTTTCATTTTGATTTGTGTATTTGCTTCACACAAAGGCTTGTTGACTCTACGATGGCAATTTTGATGTTTCCCCAATTTTGCTCCACCCCTCCTTCTTGCCTGTTTGCTAGTACTTTTCTAAGGCACTCTCCCATCTTGCCAAAGTCAGCCCTCCTGAAGTCCAGTACCCTCACTTTTGTAAGGCTTGACTCTGTAGCTGAGCTTATCGTGAACCACAGTGTTTGGTGGTCACTTGTTCCCAGATGGCTTCCCACTTCTTGATGTGAGATCCTCTCACTGTCCCCATTTGAGATTTAACAATTATGTTATGTACCTGTGTAGCACATTTGCACTGCAGTGTAAGAAAAATACTATTAAATGTCTTTGTCAAAGTGATTAGTTTGTTTATGATGTAAAAGAGCACATTTTTTGATACTCATCTCAGCACTGTTGAAGGATGCTACCCCCTCCTTCCAATTACTGGCTTCATGAATAAAACATTTCCAATAGCAGGCTTTAGTTAGGGAAAGGACACTATTTTTTTGGCTCAGTGGAGCTAAGTGCCCAGTCCCTTCCACTTTCCTAAACTGAGCGACACCCCTGCACTAGCAGCTTTTATGATGTAATAGTTGGGACAGCACGGGAGTCACCCTCCATTGACTTCAATGAGGCTGCTTGTTAAAAGATGGATTTCAGTATTCTAAAGGCATGATTTGCCCAAATCAAGGCCACTGCTCAACTAAGAAGGTTCTTCTAAGTTGAGTAATAGCCTTGGTTTGCTCAAATTGTGCCTTTAGAATGTCAAAACTATTATGCGTATGTATAAGTAAGTAAGTAAAATGTATTTCTTAAGCACCTTTCAAATACCAAGACGCTGTACAAAAAAATAAAAATACAATATAAGCAAATGATAATAACAATAACATTTTAAAAGCATTCAGAAAAAGCCTGATAAAACAAATAGGTTTTATGTTCTGATTTAAAACTCAAGACAGTCAGGCATTCCCTTAACCGACGAGGTAGAGACTTCCACAGGGTGGGGGCAGCATGAGAAAAAGCACGTGCCCCACATGTTTTTAACCGAACCCTGAAAATCTCTAGCAATTCCTTGTCGGTGGATCGGAGTGAGCGGGAGGGGCAGTAAGCAGTAAGGAGCTCTTGCAGCTATCGGGGTCCCTGCTCATGTAGGGCTTTATAGGTGAGCAGACTGATCTTAAAGGTGATTTGCCACAGGCGCAATATGACTAGTTCCGGATGTACCAGTCAAAAGCCTGGCCGCTGCTTTCTGCACTAGCTGCAGGCAGTGGATATCAACCCCAGAAGCCCTAAGTAGAGGGCATTGCAATAATCAAGGCAGGTGGTTATGAAGGCGTGGACCAGTGTAGGAAAGTCAGCCAGAGGAACCAGGTGTTTCACCTGGGTGATATTCTTCAGATTGTAAAAGGAAGATTTAATCATGGCAGATATTTGTGATTTCAGGGTCAAACCGCTGTCAATAATAATGCCCATGTTTCGCACCCGGTCTGAGGTCATGAGCTGGACACCATCAAGCCATAAGCCTGAAGGGTGCACAGCCACAAGATCCACCTCCGGATGATCTGGGTCCACAATCAACCTCTCAGTCTTATCTGGATTTAACCTCAGCCAGCTAGTGCTCATCCAATTCTTGATCTTGGCTAGACAATTGTTAAGAACAGAGATCACATCATCCTGTCAGAGAATAAAGGACATATACATTTGGGTATCATCTGCATAACAGTGAAAACCCAAACTGTATTGCCTAATGATATCTCCTAATGGCAGCATATACACTGCAAACAACATGGGTGCCAGTGTGGAGCCCTGCGGCACCCCACAAGACAGGGGGAGGGAATCAGAGGAATAAATTCCAGTGACAACCCTCTGTGACCTGCACGTAAGGAAAGATCAGAACCAACTTAGGACTGTTGCAGACAGTCCACAGAAATGCCGCAGGCACTCCAAAAGCATACCATGGTCTACAGTGTCAAATGCCACCAAGAGATCAAGAAGGACTAAGATAGTATGAGTCTTTCAATCTCTCGCAATTAGGAGGTCATTTAAAACCCAGACAAGGGCAGTCTTGATGCTATGTCTCTTCCTAAACCCAGATTGGAGAGCATCATAGACGTGGGTTGTAAGATTGTCATTCAGCTGCAATGCAACCACCTTCTCAATAACCTTACCCACAAAGGGTAGATTAGAGACAGTATCCAAAATCCATCATACAAATGAGGAGTCCACAGCATAAACATAGAAACATAGAATTTGACGGCAGATAAGGACCGCTTGGCCCACCCAGTCTGCCCATTTCCCTACCTAATGGATAAGCTGCAGATCCTAGTTAACCAACAGCCTACCTCCTCCTACCCCCACCCCCTAGAATTGCCTTATGTCTGTCCCATGCATTCTTGAATTCACCACTGTTTTTGACTCCACAATATCTTCTCCTTTATTTCAATAACAGCCCCCTACGTTTCGCTCCTATGAGCTTGTTCACGGGGTTTTTCCTTGTTCTGTTTTAAAACAAAATGTAAGCATACTTTTAAATTACTGTTTTCTCTTATATATATATTTGTAAATATAAGAATAATTTTGAAATAATGATTATACACCATTAATCTACTTGCATTCTACTCTCTGTGTGCACAAAATTCATTTAACTCAAAAAAAACTTTTAACTTCTTCCTAAGGGAATGAAAACCATATTTGTAACATGTGTTTGAAAACCCTTAAACAAAAGTCATGTCACATCCAGTAACAAAAGTTTACAAAAAACCTTTTGCGTCCCATAACATGCATACCTGGGAATGATACTATCAACAGTAAAAATAATCTGTTAGCTTGCAAAAGACGTTCCCATTCCAATTGTAATCCTGAAAAAATACATAATGAAGCACATTTACTCAAAGAGGCTGTAAAAGGCTTAATTCCTTTTTAAATACATTTTTCTAAGCCAGACAGGTTCCTTACCTCGACGAGTCTTACTCAAAATTAAATTTAAATGTTATAGGAACCAACTTTTTACCACAACTCACGCTTCAGTGATTAAAACTTTTTACCAAAACTCTGCATTACATAATGGCATTTCAGAGACACTGTAGCGTTCCCCTCTGCTGCTAACCCTCTCGGGCAGCTTGGATTTCCCGTGGGAGTGACATGTCACTTCCTGTAACTCTCGCGATGCGACAGTGTTACTATGCAACCATACACTCATTCCCAAAGCTATGGGAATGAACGCAGTCATCTAAGCTGCTCTGTTTAAAGTGGCATGACATGTTTGGTCGGGGAAACCCTAAACACAGGTATACCTGGGAGGGGAGGCGCTGGAGGCCTCAATAGGGGAAAAAGACCTAGGGGTCATGGTGGATGCATGTATGAATAACTCTGAGCAGTGCAGGACAGCAGCTAGCAAGGCAAACAGGATGTTGGGATTCATCGCAAGGGGGATCACCTCTAGGAGCAAGGAAGTGATTCTGCCGCTGTGCAATGGACTGGTTAGACCACACCTTGAGTACTGTGTACAGTACTGGAGACCACACTTGAAGAGGAACATACAGCTCCTGGAGAGGGTACAGAGGAGGGCAACTAAGATGATACGAGGCTAGGGGATTTGATGTATGAGGACAGACTTGAGGAGCTCTGCCTGTTTTCATTGGAGGAGAGGAGAGACAGGGGGGACATGATTAAGGTCTTCAAGTACCTCAAGGGAATAAATAGGGTAAACATGGAGGGGATCTTTAGACTAAAGCAGGGAGGTATCACCAGAGGGCATGGTTTGAAGTTGGAGGGTGCAAGGGTAAGAGGGAAAAGAGGAGGAGGTTTTTCACTGAGAGGGTGGTGGACCCTTGGAATGCACTGCCTGGTGAGCTGGTTCAGAGATCCACAGTGAAGGGCTTCAAGAGAGGGTGGGACAGACACAGAAAGTGGCTGTATCAGATGATGGCCTGTCCCAGGGGGGTGGGGATGGATGATAGGGGTTTCTGGAGCACAAGGGAGGGGAGGGCCTCGGCACCCAACTAAGAATCTCAGGTTCGAGCAGACTTAATAGACCTTAAGGCCTAATCTGCTGGCAAATAGTATGTTAGTATGTTTGTTAAGCGTTTTGGGATGAATGAAAGCACTGCTGCAAAAACCATAGGGACGGAATGATATAAGATTTTAACTTATATTAAAGCATATGCCTTCTTACATATAAACATTGTTGTCAATCCATAAACTTTTTTATGTGAATGTTAATGAAATCTTTCCTATTATGAATGAACATAGATAAGAACAAATCACAGATGTACCAAAATAAATTCACTCATATCAAAAAGCCTTATTCAGTGAAATATTGTATCAATATTCATACCAGCATAAACCTAAATGTGCCAGTATGAATGCACTCATCTGTTTTCTAAACCTATATACATTTTATATATGTAATTATTCACACTAATAAATGACCCAACTTTAAACTTAGAACAAGCCGGAGATATGTTACAACTTAAATTTCACAAACATGACTGCCAATTACATTTTAAATTCATACCAATAGAGGTTTCTAAAGTTTTTAAACTGACTATCCATTTCATTTCTATTTTTTCAAGTAACTTGATGTAATTACCTCCCCTTAAAGGCATTTTGACTACTTCAAGCCCCCAAAACCTCAAAGAGGCTCCTGTATAACCAGCCTGATTAAAATGTAATGCAGCTGGTGATTTATCATCTCTATTTCTAATGTCATTTTTATGTTCCAAAATCCTTATTTTTAGGGCCCTTTTTGTTTGCCCCACATACAATCTGTCACAAGTGCATTGTAATATATACACAACCCCTTCTGTATTACAACCTATATGGTCTTTTATGGCAAATTCCTCATTAAAATGAGGATGTTTAAAAATACTTTTTTTGCTGGTATTATTACATATTGTGCACTTACCACATCTGGTCATACCAGGTTGCAGGGGGCCTAGTAGTAAATGTGTTCCCTTAGTCTCCCTATATTGGAATTGTGAATGAACCAGCCTGTCTTTTATATTTCAAACTTTTTAGCTACTATAATAGGTTTTTGTTGTAGAGATTTAATGTTGGGATTATCCAAAGCTACTAAATACCAATATTTATTAATAATTTTTCTAATTTCTGTCATTTTATAATTGTATTTGATAGCTAACACCATTCTATCCTGTTTTTGTTTCTTTTCTTTATTGAGAAGATCTTCCCTAGTTATATTCTCTGTTTTATTACTTGCTTGTGTTAAAACCTTTGTTGGATATCCTCTATCACTAAACCTTGTTAACATATCTTCTTTTTGTTCTAAGTATTCATTTGTTTCTTTACAATTTCTCTTAACCCTCACCAATTGTGCATAGGGAATACTGTTTTTAAGCTTTGATTCATGGTAACTTTTACTATGTAGTAATGTATTTCTGTCTGTGCGCTTTCTGAAAATAGAAGTACTAAACTGTGAGTCTTTAATCTTGATTAAAAGATCCAAAAATGGAATATTTGATTTGTTGTAATTTAATGTAAATTTTAAATTACTATCAAATGAATTCAGTGTATCATAAAATTTTAACAATTCTTGCTCTGTCCCACCCCATATACAAAATATATCATATATATATCTTTTCCATAACTGAATTTTATCTTTATATTGGTTTATGTCAGAATTAAATACATATTCTTCTTCAGAATTTATCATATACACATTGGCATAACTGGGTGCCATTGTGCTGCTCATAGCGGTACCTTTATCTTGTTGGTAAAATACCCCATCAAACTCAAAGTAATTATTTTGTAATACAAATAATGCTAATTACTGTAGCATCACAGTTCTTGGTACTGAACCCATAGGCCTCTTATTTAATATTTTGCCCATATTTATAATTCCTTCCCTATAAGGAATAGATGTGTATAGATCTATTACATCCCAAGTTGCCAATATGATATTGTTCAATTCAATATTATTAGATATAATCTCTAACTGATTCATTAAATCTGCAGAATCTTGTGTATATGATTCATTTTTCTCAGTTAAAGGTTGTAGATATTAATTGACATATTTCGATACAGGATCAAAAACAGAATCAATACCCGACACAATTAGTCTACCAGGAGGGTCTAACAAATCTTTGTGTATCTTTGGAATGCCATAAACTGTTGGAATTCTTGGAAATGCTTTCAAAAGTATTCTCATTTCCCAATCTTGCAACCAATTTAGATCAACAAATTCTGCCAATAATTCCCTCAGTTTCCCTTGTAATGTAACTGTAGGATCACCCATCAATTGTGAATAGTAACTCCTGTTGTTTAACAATTTTAAACACATTAATTTATATTTATCTCTATCCTGAATTACTATTCCTCCCCCTTTATCAGCTTGTTTAATTATAATTTTTCTGTCATTGCTTAAGTCTTGTAATGCACACCTCTGTTCTTTTGTTAAATTTTGTTGTTTGGGTCATAAGGCAGACTTATCTTTAAATAATAACATAATTTCTTTCTCAACTATAGAGCAAAAACTCTCTATTCCATGATTTCTATCAACAGGGGGGCAAAATTTAGATTTAACATTCAAAGCTTGTTTCAACTTTCTTTCCTAACTAACCACCGAATTATCTGCTGCAAATAAATTTTTTATTCTCAGATTTCTAAAGAATCCTTGCAAATCAATTTCTAATTCAAATAGATTGACTGGTTGTGAGGGGGTGAAATTTAATCCCAAACCCAAAACATATGTTTCTACATCAGTTAATTTCCTTTTATTTAAATTAAAAATCAGTATTACCTCTGGGTTTCTCTGATTGGTCCCCATCTATATTTGTTGTTCTTATTGATTTGCCCTCTAATCCTCCTCCTCGTCCCCCTCCCCTTCTTTTTACTCCTCACAAATGCATTCTTTACTTTCTAGCACTAAAAATGCATTATGTGTTTTTTTTAATAACATTAACGGATGCAGGGCTCCATGTGCAAATTCCTGAGTTTGTTCCATTCAGAATTCTTATCCTGAGTGAACATTAGTGCAAGGACCTAACTCTGCTATATACAAACAAGCTCCGAGCAGTGTTAGTGTCCTAATCCTGTTTGAACGTCGCCCCCAGAGCACAGCTATATCTAAGCAATTAACAAGTGCGCACAGATCAAAGCACAGTCCCCAGCTGGCAACAGAGAGGTACTCTATGTGCCTTTACTAAACACATGCTGTCAAGGAGGCATCCCAAACCTGTTAGCGCTCCTGCATTAACTTGCTGTATTCGAAAGTCACCATGCAAATAGGCTCTTTGCCCATATAGGGTGCTTAGCGGTTATTTGCATCTGTATATGGTCTAATTATATAATGAGTCACAAACACTCATTCGATTGCTTGGAGGGCAGTCACCCCTGCATTGTGTGCCCCTCCCAAGCAGGCATCATTGGTGCTGTTTGTATCATAGAAAATCCTCACTTGTTACACCCTCCAAGTGAAAGATCCCGTACAAATAAAATATTAAAGGCCCTGGTATTTGTGGTCCCTTCTTCTACCAGATCCCTGTGCCCGACAACAGATAACAGAACTTTCCTGGCATCCGGTGGCACCCTTCTCAGTGCTCACCACTCAATCAGGGTTTGTGGCTGGCACAAACTCCATTCACCTCCAGATCCAGCTGCTGTCTACCCTATAAGTGTGGTATATCAAAATACAACTGCTCTGCAAAATCCTGTCACCTGTGAAAGCACCTCTTTGCCTGTCTTTCTGTCTGTCCATCCTCCAACTGTCTGTCTGTCTGTCTGCCTGTCTCTCTATCTACCTACCTACCCACATATCTATCTATCTATCTATCTATCTATCTATCTATCTATCTGTCTGTCTGTCTGTCTGTCTGTCTGTCTGTCTATCTAGCTATCTATCTATCTATCTATCTATCTATTTCAAAAGTTTTACTAGGAAAGACATACTGAGCTGAATAGCAGCTCATTTCCAGATCCATCCGGGGGGTAGGGGTAAGGAGGATGAAAATATACAAACAATATAACAGATGAGGAGTGGTACACTACACAGTGAGAAGAAGAAAGAAGCAGAATAAATAAGCAGACTATAGCAATATTAACATTTAAGCATTTACAATTTTACATATACAAATGAATTTACAAGTTGTGGGTAGTTGCTCGTAGGGAGGTCTAACAGACACCTAGCAAGGGCCAACATACCTAGCCATAAACAGCCAAATGCAGAAAGGAAACAATAGGTGGGATAAATATTTGGGAGGAGAGGGGGGTTGAGGGTGAGTTAGAGGTGGGGAGTTGAGGTCAGGGTATGAGAAGAGGAAAGAGGGGACTAGGTAGAGGAGGGGCATAGGGATGGAAGAATCAGAAACAGTTACAGGTAGACGAGTACAGCTTACATAGAAGGAAGAATAGAAAGTGTAGAGAAGTGGTAGAGCAGGTGGTTAGTGGGAGGGAGTTCCATAGTTTGGGAAGACAGAAGGAGAAAGTCACCTGACCAACATTAGACAACCTATGTGGGACAGTGAGAAGGCAATAGGTATGGTTTTGTATGGAGTACAAGGAGGGAAGGGGGATTTGAGGAGAAATATTTGGGAAGAGAGCCATGCCAGTGTTTGGCCAGGAAGGAGGTGCAGTGAATAAGACATCTGACCTCTAATGAGAAGAGGGAGAAGGCAGAGTAGAGGGAACAGTGGTGGGTGTGAAAGGGGAGTCAAGAGCAATGTGGCAAAATGAGTGGAAGACTGGGGGCAGTCTGGCCAGTGTAGGGTTGGGAGCAGCACTGTATACTATGTCTCTGTAGTCAAAGATGTGGAGAATCATTCTCTGTAATATTGCTCTGCGAGCAGGCAAGGGGATACGCCCATGGTTATGATACAAAGCCCCTAGTTTTGGGTGTAACATTTTATGGATTGCCTCAACATAAGCTGAGAAGTCCAGATGACAGTCTAGCCATACACCCAAGTATTTGAAGGATGGAACATCTTCAAGGCTGAGCCATCAAAGGTGTGAAAGGGAGGAGGCGGTTGTACAGTAAGTCTGGAAATAATCTGCCTGGTTCCAAAACGTCATGGAGAAATCCTGGTTGTCCACTAGCTGCGTGACTGCTTTGGTGTTGTGGCAGTACTGGCAGCCAGAGAAGGCTCTACTCGTGATTTGGGGGTGTGTTTGTAATTTGTGTTTTGCAGCTCACAGTGACTCTAGTTAGACCAGTGACAGGAAGTGAGCTGGGAATGGTAGTTCTATACAGCAGTGATTGAACTACACGTTTCCCTGAAGGGCTCATTTCAGGGGCTTTTTTATTTTTTGTGTAGTCTTATTCTTATTTAAGTCCTTTTAAGGACTACTTTGGGGGACTTTTAAGTGAAATTAAGTACTTTGCTGCATGGGGCTTGATTCAGAGTGGTCATGTGATCATCACCACTTCCTGGTGCTGGTGGAATATTTAAGAGGTTCCTCCAGCAAGGGGGGAGAGCCAAGAGGGGCTAGCACATGGTCGCCGCATGTGGAGATGTACGTAGAGACACATACTTCTAGCGCATGACTAGCACAGCCAGTGGGAACAGCAGGGAGAACAGGTACAGTTAACATTATTTTAAATGGGCAGTTGACAAGAGAAGGGAAGAAGCATGGAACAGCAACAAATTCAGTTAATGTCAGGTGAAATAGGAGTCAGATGTCAGACCTGTGGGTTATTTAGTATAAACCATGGTAGTAGTTTTGAGGAATTTATATGTGACAATTGTACAGATATTAAAGTCTTACAAGCTCTAATAATTAGTAAAAATAAGGAAATTGAAAAGTTAAAGGGGAAACTTGAACACTATAAACAAACTGTAAATAAATCTAAAGTTAGTGATGTAACAAATGTAAAGAGAAGGAGAAATGATAGGGATGAAGGAAGTGACAGTGAAGGGAATCCATTGAAACAGGGAGAAAACACAAGAACCAAGAAGTATGGACAAAGAGCTTTAGGAATCATTTCTGAACATCAAAACAGGTAAGAACCACTTTTAAACTTAATGGCTGGTATTACGTCACAAACTAATGAACTGCTAGACATAGTTAGCACAACCATAGACAGTGAAACAGTGGATGATAGTACAACACCAGGAGCTGGGTTGCCACCTTTGAATAAGGCAAAAACCGGACCCTAAGCTCCGCCCCTAGCCCCACCCCTTTTCATGACTCATCATGCATTGCTCCACCTCTAAAGCCATTTATTATAACAGTAAAAGACAACTTAAAGCAACAGTTTAACAAAGATGTTATGATACTGTACCTGTTAAAGTTTCTTTCCTAGTTATTTACTTATGTATTTTTTTATTGACATTGGTTTACCAGATAAACATACCGAGATAAAAGAAATGTCATTTTCAGATATGATCTGGGGGAGACAAGGGAAGCACATTAAATAGCATACGACAGTATACATGGTACATAATAATAAGAAATTGTTTCCTATAATGATGACTGTTGCACACGCTGATGTGGAACCTTTGTAAAAGAGACTTGGCTCAAAGGTATTGTAATCCTAGATTGAAATAAAAAAATAAACTAATGTGTATGTCATATCTTTTTTGGCTCCATTTCTTTTCATGTCCACAGTACTATTTCAAAGCCAAAGAAGTGACCATACTTTTTTGTTGAGGAAAAAAATAATTAAAAACATTTTAAAATGCCTAAATTCTGTTAGAGATGAAAATGTTTACCAGCAAATGAAATTAGAAGAGAACTGTCTCTGTTACTGTTACAAAAGGTGGGGGCAGCTCTGCTGCTATGCCACTTTAAGCTGCAGTGGAAAAGATTAGGTTAAGTAAGTGCTAATGGTTTTAATGACCATAATTTACACCTCCCAGGCTGACTGCTTTCACAAACAAAGGGCTAGATTGACAACAGAGTTACTTGTCTGTAACCTAGACACACAGCTGAAATAATGAATTATATGGCAAATTCTGTTTCAAAAGTATGTGAGCACTCAAAATGGTTCAAAAACCTGACCAGCACTGAGCAAAACCGGATTACCTGATAGGGACCCTGAAAATCTGATCACCAGGTGAAAAAACCTGACAGGTGGCAACCCTACCAAGAGAGGGGACTACAGAGTGCCGTAGTGAACAATATGAAATAAGATTATTTGGGACACAGGGAAAACAATGCAGATACAAATGAACTACAAATAACTCAGGAATTATTAGAAAACAAGATATAACAATAGTATGTGGGGGAGAAAATGAGCACATTTACATTTTAGGAGATTCAATGATCAAATATACAGATTGTTATTCTACTAAGGGTAATAAAGAAAATCTTACCAGCTGCTGCTATAGAAGGGCCAAGATATGGGATATAAATCACATGCTCCCAGCTATCTTAAAGGATGATAAAAAAATTAGAACATTGCTTCTATATTTGGGAACAGACAATTTTGGAAATGGTGCAGTAGAAGATGCAATTTAAGAAACCATGGAGATATATCAAACAGCTAAGATACATGATACCAATACTATTTTCTCAGAAGTTCTTCCAGTTCCAAGGGCTGGCACTGCTAGAGTATCTAGAATTAGGTCTTATAACAATTGGCTTAGGAGATGGTGCTAGGAGAATGATATCAAATGCTTGACAACATATGCGGATTTTATTGAGCAGTGGAATATGTACAGTTATGAAGGATTACACTTGAATAAAAAGGGGATAAAAAGATTAGGGAACCTATTCCACGATACTATAAAAAGTGAGAAACAGGAACAAAAAAACATCTAGCTAGGGGGCAAAGGAGCTGACCCGTGTAAAGACGCAATCCTAAGGGACTAAACAGAGATTAAACAGAACTTTAAATATCCTGTTTATCAACACAAGAAGCCTTAATACTATCAAGAAGGATGATTCGGAATTAATATTAATAGACAAAGAAGTTGACGTAGTGGCAGTTACCGAGACTTGGTGGACAGATGAGTCTTTCATGGGATGTAATATATCAGGATATAAAAATCCTTTGGGAGGCAGTATAGTGCAGTGGTTTAAGGCTCTGAGCTGCAAACCTGGAGATCTGGGTTTGAATCCCACAGGCCCCACTTGCATATTGTGTGACCCTGAGCAAGTCACTCAACTTCCCTGTGCTCCCAGGTTGTTGTACCTGTAAACAAGTTTCAGTTTAGTGTGTCTCACCTAGTTAAACAATTAAAAAAAAAATTATAGGAAGGGAGAAGAGGAGGTGGGGTAGCTATGTTTATAATAGATTACTTGGTGTGTAAACAAGTACATGAGGAAGTAGTAAATTTGAAAGTGACAGACTGTCTTTGGGTAGAAATATTAGTTGAAGGCTGTTAAGAAACTACTCATTGGAACTGTATACAGACCACCTGATATAAATAACCAGGATCATATGATGCTGATAAACAGAATAGATAGTATAATCACTGACAAAGACATCATAATCATGGGTGATTTTAATGCCCCTGGAATAAATTGACTGGAGGATAAAGACTTAAATCAGCAGGAACAAAAATTGCATGATATCTGTCTAGCAAATGGTCTACATCAACTAGTTCATAAGCCTACAAGAAAGAATAATATACCTGACTTAATCCTAATGAATCTGTATGAAAGAGTTAGCAATGTAGACATTTTGGAGTCACTGTTAGAGAGTGACCATAAAGTTGTGATGTGCACAATTAAGACTGGAATAAATAAATATCATGGAAAAACTGTGGTTAGAAATTATAGTAAGGCAAATTTCAATAAGATAAGATACTCATTGAACAAGTGGGATTGGAGGGAAGGCAGTGATACTACTACAGATATTTGGAATAGAGTAAAGGATAAACTGCTTAAGTTAAAAGATCTATATGTCCCCAAGAGACCTATGTCTTGTTGTTTTACACCCCCCAAGATGCTTCTCTGAGCCTGTATGTACCTTACGCAGTTTTTTACCCACTATTGGAGCATGTATTTGTCTCATGGATACCTTGTAATTCTCCCGGGTCACACCTGAAAATAGGCACTAGCAATCTAGTGTGCTTACCCGTTTACCAAAAGCAAATAAATAAATAAAATTTATAATAAAAAGGGAAAACTGCCAGTATATTTTCAGCCAAACTGAAGAGTCAGATTACACAGAAGAAGGAAGCATACAGGATACTCTGTAGGGAGAGTACTGTTTACAAGTATAGGCAACAGTTAAGAATTACAAAAAAAAATTATCAAGAGTCGTAAGAGAGCAGCAGAATTTAAAGCAGCCCATGTTAGGGATAGGGGGAAGTCCTTATTCGCGTATGTCAATAATAGGTCTGCTAATAGTGAAGGTCTATTGGTCCGGTTAGTTCAAGTGGGATAGAAATAGAAATAGAAAACCCTGTAGAAATAGCTGAAGCCTTTAACTTACATTTTTGTTTAGTTTTCGATTCTGATAAGAAAATATCGAAATTGGTTGATAGTATGGATAGTCATGAGTACTTTACAAGACAGGAAGTCTTAGAGAAGCTTAGATCACTAGGTGCCACTAAGTCAGTAGGTCCGGATGGATTACATCCAAAATTGATTAAAGAAATTATGGATTGATTGATAGACCCATTGTATGACATTTTCAACTCCTCTGTAAACAATGGGGAAGTCCCACAGGACTGGTGGACAGCTTATGTTGTTCCAGTATACAAAAAGGGTAGTAGGGCTGATATTTGTAACTACAGACCACTTAGCCTAACATTGATCTTTGGAAAATTATTGGAATCTCTTATTAGAGACAAGCTAGAAACTGAATTACAGAGTAAGGGACAAATGGGCATAACACAGCATGGCTTTAGAAAGCAAAGATCATGGGTTTTCACTGCTATGCAGACGATACTCAGCAGTATATGTCCTTTCTGCCTGGACAGGATGATGCACTCTCCGTGCTAAATAATTGCCTTACTGAGATCAGATTTTGGATGAGTTCCAGCTGGCTGAGACTGAATCCGGATAAGACTGAAGTGCTGGTAGTGGACCCAGGCAGTTCAGGGGCGGGTTTGGGGGCTGGTCAACCATCAGGCTTATTACTTGGTGGTATGTTGCTCACTGCCTCGGATCAGGTGCGTAACCTAGGCATTATTTTTGATGATGGTCTGACCCTAAAATCTCAGGTGTCAGCTGTTGTCAAATCCTCTTTATACCATCTGAGGAATATTACCAGGGTGAAACATCTGCTTCCTCCGCATGATCTTCCAACACTGGTCCATGCCTTTGTCACTACCCATCTTGATTACTGCAATTCCCTCTCCCTGGGGCTACCAGGGGTTGATATCTGCCGCCTGCAGCTGGTGCAGAATGCGGCAGCCAGGCTTTTGACTGGGACTTCTAGAACCAGTCATATTACGCCTGTGCTCCCGCGAGCTGCACTGGCTGCCTGTTTGGTGGCGGATCACCTTTAAGGTTGGCTTGCTAACCTTTAGAGCCCTACATGATCAGGGACCTGGTTACCTGCAAGATCTCCTGGTACCCTACTGTCCCCTCTGTCCTCTCCGTTTCACCAACGAGGGATTGCTGAAGATTCCCAGGGTACGATTGAAGACATCTGGAGCTCGTGCCTTCGCTTTTCCAGTGCCAACCCTGTGGAATTCTGTACCTCGTTGGCTGAGAGAATGCTCAACCGGTTTAAAATTTAGTTCAAAACTTATTTAGCTTAGCTTTCCCTAGTCATGGATGATCAGTTTTAATGTTCTTGTTTTAAACTTTTATTTTTATGTATTTTGTTTTATGTACAGCACTTTGGTTTTGAAATGCGCTATACAAATAAAGTTGATTTGATTTGATTTGAACAAATATGTTGGTGTTCTGTAACAAAGTAGGTCTGCTGCTAGATCAATCAAAACTGGTGGATGTGATCTACCTGGATTTTAAAAGGGCATTTGATAAAGTACCTCATGACATACTTATACAAAAGCTGGTATCCATGGATCTAGATCAGAAGATAATTAAATGGCTTAATAATTGGTTGATAGATCAAAACCAGAGGGTCAGGATTAGTTGATTCCTTTCATCAAGTGGTAGGGTCTCTAGTGGGATGCCACAGGGATCGGTACCGGGGCTGGTACTGTTCTCCCTCTTCATATCAAACTTTGGTAAAGGCATTAAAAACGAAGGTCTGAAATCTGCTGATTACACTAAAATATGTGCAGAAACATCCAGTAGTGAGCAAGTCGAACAACTACAAATGGATCTTAGAGCTCTACAAGAATGGGATGTAATAAATAAGACGGAGTTTAGTGTAGATAAGTCTGTGGTAATGCATTTTGGATCAAAAAATGGGGAACATGAATATTTTTTATATAACACCAGGTTGAAAAAGCAGGAGATGAGAAGGACTTCGGTGTTATTATCAGCAAAGATTTTTCTTTTTCAAGTCATTGCATATCAATTGTGAAAAAAGTAAACAGAATTACAGGGGCAATCAGAAAATCTTTCATAACTAGACATATGGCATGTCTCTTACCCTTGTATAACAACTTAATGAGACCCCATCTGGATTACTGCAGCCAACTGTGGAGCCCATATTTGGTAAAGTATATCACTATTGTTGAGGGAGTTCAGAGGAGGTTTACAAAGATGATTATGGGATTGAGGGATCGGACGCACAATGAGAGATTGGAAGTCTTGGGGCTAGCTCCCTTGGAGTTGTGTAGAACTAGGGGGGATCTATTATTTATGTTTTGAATATTTGGGACAATGAGTTAATGGCAAATCTTGGTTTAGCACCAGCAGGGAAACATTATAATCTTAGACATGATGATAAACAATTAAAATTGACAAAATCGAGGACAAATCTGAGAAAGTATTTCTATACTCAAAGAATAGTTACACATTGGAATAAGTTGCCTGGGGATGTAGTGGAACCAGAAACTTTTGAAACGTATAAAAATAAACTAGATAAGCATTTATTATGGTAAAACAGGGATACACACCAAAAGGGGAGGCAGGTATTTATGGGCTCATAGCCTTCTACCTGTCTGTGATTCCAAGTATGATTCTGAGTATGATCTTCTTTGCATTTAGAGCCAGCTAATTTGAGAGGCACCATGGCTGGATGATGTCAAAATCCAGCTGTAGTGTGGCCATCAGATCAGAGGGGGAAGGTCCAGAAGCAAACAGCACTGTATCGTCAGTGCACATGTGGATGGACGCTGAGGTGCAGACTGCAGGGAGGTTATTTAGAAAAATGGAAACAAGGATGGGGCCAAGCACAGAGCCTTGGGGGATTCCACTGCTGATTAGGAGGGCTGGGAAATGGTGCTGCCAATTTTAACTGATTGGGTTATGTCCAGAAGGAATGAGTGGAACCAGTCAGTGGCATGGGAAGAGAATGGGGTGGGTGACGATGGCATAGGCTTTGTCCAGGTTGACAAAAATAGTGGCAGTGATTTGGCCTTAGTCCACCCCAGAGAGAATGGAGTCAGTTAGCCTGAGGAGGGAGGAGGTAGAATGGGATTTATGGATAGGCCCCAATGAACTAGTTTGGGTAGGGACATAAACACCTGAGTAAAATCGAGGCAGTATAGTGCAGTGGTTTAAGGCTCTGAGCTGCAAATCTGGAGACCTGGGTTTGAACCCCACAGCTCCCACATGCATACTGTGTGACCCTGAGCAAATCACTCAACTGCCCTGTGCTCCCAGCTCACACCTACCTGTAAACAACCTTTCAGCTCAATGTGCCACTCCTGTTTAAATAATTGGGGAGACAAAATTATGGTGCAGTGTAATGCAGTGAGTACCTGTGATGGAATAATGAAATAAATATCAGAAGTAGCAGAGAGATGCCCTTAAGGCTGTGTACCATATGTCAGTATACTAAATACACCCAACTTGTTCTCAGCTCCAGTTTGGATCTCTGTTGTGACATTGGCACTGGGGAAAGCCCATAAGTCTTCCCTGCATTAATTAATAAATCCATATTTTGTTACCGTTTCAAAATGACTAATAGTTCACTACATCCTAGTTATCTGCCTTTACTGTCTGAGAGGTATCCTATGATATTGGTGCTGGGGAAAGGACGCCTACAATAATGATGACCTCTTCCCCAGTGCTTTGCAGAGACAGCCACAGGACGGTAGGGCAGCCGGATAGGGGGTGGGTGAGTATAGCGACAGGATGTCGCTATACATATGCGTGAGGGGGGTTTGAGTGGGCATGTATAGAGAGGGGTGGGAGGAGATATGAGGGGCAGTGCCATGGTGGGTTGCCAAGCTGACCCTGTGGCATGGTGGGTGGGTTGCCGATGTCAGCCCGCAGGGTACTGGGTTCTGGTCCGGGTCCTGGTGTTTTTGTTGCACCGGTCTGAACTTTTTTTTTTACCACTAACATACCCCTGGGTTGAATTCTTTAGTGGGGGATGGGGCAAACCACCACCAAAACATAAAAACTAAGTCCCAGTGCCATTTGCTGTGCGCTGGGGTGTCAGAGTGCAAACAAAAAGGTTTGGCACTTTGACTTTGTGATAACGGTGATCACCTTCAGGCTTTCACCATTATCACATAGAACCATCTGAGAGTTGTATCATTCTTATGCCTTCAGCATTTTAAAAATTGCTGGTAAAAGGGATCATCCACATCTGTTTTTAATTACAGATAATAAATTCATCTGACTTTTGTATTTTAGGCTCGATCTAAGCTGATAAGAACAAATTTCAGACCTGGTAGTCCAGTGAGTAAACATCCTAATAAACAGAAAGGTGCATTTCACATTTGGTTTGCTCTTTGTCAGACCCGAAGGACATTCCTACAAGAGTCCTGTTGCAGAGAAGGAAGTGCTGTAGTCACAACATGTCTTCTACATTTAGTTCCCTGCGAATGTACAGATTCATGGGGATTGATTAAACTGGGCACTTCCGGATCTGTGACTGCTATGTCCATTTCCTGCCTGTCGTCTGCATCGGGTGAGCTTCTGCTCGAGAACAAGCAACCACTTTCACTGCTCCATTCTCTTTTCTTTGGATTTTTTGCAGTCTATACCAAACGAGGAATGTTCGAGGGGTGAGTCATCTGTCTAGTTTTCATCTGAATTTCTTTATTCGACGGGTGCTTGCGGGACTGAAAAAATTTTGAATACAGGTGAGGAGTTGAATATCTAAGTTGGAGAGGAGGAGGGTTCATGGATTGATCATCAGCTCGAGCAGAGCCCTGGTATTTGGACTGACAGCAGCTGAGGTCTGCACAAAGGTCAGTCCAACAACATTCTAGGGTCCTACAATCATATATACTGTTTGAAAATTGACAGTTTGGCCTAGTTTGTGGAGAGTCTCTAAATTGTGTCTCTCTATGTATTTGCAAAAATTTCCATACTTCA
Organism: Neoceratodus forsteri; assembly: GCA_016271365.2. NCBI lineage: Eukaryota > Metazoa > Chordata > Ceratodontiformes > Ceratodontidae > Neoceratodus > Neoceratodus forsteri. The sequence goes on from CM028138.1 coordinate 664,661,479, forward strand.
TTTACCATACTACATTTCTTGAATTTGCCGCCCCTCCCCCACATCCTGAACCATTAGCAAAGCTGGATATTTAAAATAATATTGTAATCCTAGTTCTCGCAAATGTTGTTTTACCTCCAAGAAACCCCTTCTCCTTGCCACTACCTCCGCTGAAAAATCTTGAAATACAGAGATACAATTTCCTCTCCAATTTAATATTCTCCTCTCTTTGGCCACCTTCAAAATTTCTTCATTGATAGAAAATCTCAACAAATAAACAATTATTGGTCAGAGCTTCTGGTTTGTCAACTTAGGTCCTAAGGATCTGTGGGCCCTCTCAATTTCAATGAGCCACCGCTATTTATATCCTAAAAGATCCGGAATGAAATTCTTACAAAAACTGACATGTTGAGCCCTTTAGCGCCCTCCGGCACCCCTAGAATGTGTAGATTATTTCTTCTACCACTATTTTCTAAACCGTCCACCTTCTATAGTAATTTAGATATTTGTTCAGATTGCTTACTTGCCAGTTGCTCAAGATAAACCACAGAATTTGTAAACTCTTCAATCTTTCTACTGTTAACTCCGATATGAATGCCCATTTCCTAGCTCTGCTTAGACAAGAAAGCATATGAAGTGGTTACCTCAGCTAGCCCAATTTTTATTTCTGACAGCATTTCTTTCAATTCTAGGATATTGTTCTTGTTAGCAAAGTTTTCAAAAAGTATAATATGCCCTGACTTCCAGTTGGGCTTCCAAGCAGCATGGCGGTGTAAAAGCAGAGCTCCGATACACCCCTCACTAATCTTCCTGATCTGACGCTTTTAACAACAAACAACTTAAAACAAACAAGATTCAGATATCGGGGACATAACGTAAGAAGCATTTTAAAGAAGAAAAATAAAAGAAACTGTACAACTACGGGCAGCAGTAAGCAGAATCAAATCGAGCAGCAATGTTGGCCCAGGAGCCCTCCGATTCCAAAAACTCCCAAGCGCCAGCAGAACGGCAGGATCAGACCACCATACCAAATAATAAAGCGAGAAACAAACACATAAAGCTAGATACTATATACAAGGAGCTATTATCGTTTTGTGCAGAAATTAAAGATCTTTACGGAGAGCTTCACAGAGATGTAGTGAGCCTGCAGCAGCGAGCTGATGCATCGGAGAGACAGATAACAGCAGTATAGAACAGAGTAGGCGACATGGAGAATACAGTTCAATTCTTGCAAGATCAATGTGTACAATTACAAGAAAAACAAGAAGATATGGAAAACAGAGCTCGCAGAAAGAACCTAAGATTATATTGCATCCCCGAAGGCTCAGAAGGTCAGGACATTACTCAGTTTACTATTTTACTATTGCTCTGCTCAAAACAGCTATTGAATTGCCCACAGATTTTCAATTATCATCAGAGAGAGTTCACCGTGCACTGGGCCCACGACCTACAGATCTGAATGCTAGGCCTCTATCTATTATTATGCGCTTTCTTAGCTACGCAGTCAAGGAGACAGTATTAACAGCAGCATGGCGAAAAGACAAGGTCTTTTATGGACACACTCATTTCTATGTGGATAATGACCTATGCTCCACAAACTATGTGTAATCGCAGAGCATATGCAGCCATCTTACCAGCTTTGAAGGAGGCAGCCATTAGATTCACAACACTGTACCCAGCCAGACTTGTGGTGCAACTACCATCGGTAAGGAAGGAATTTCATACTGCGGAGGAGGCCAGAGAGGAGCTCCTTAAAGCGGGAATTAAAATAAAAATAAAATCCACATTAGGATTACAGAAAACTGACCCACTGCACTTGCATACGGTGAATATGGGCAGAACACAGAATGGTGGAGAAGTAACAAAGAGGGGGAACATTTTTAACCACCTGGCATCTTTTCGCCAATCAGCAAAGGGAAGAACCTGACTGATTGAAGATGAGGCTTGGCTTGAGATTTTTCGATGGTCCTCTAGATAGAGTTCTCTGAAAGAGTATGACTGATGAAAAGGACTAGGAATTTAGTAGTCTGAACTGGAATCTTCATTAGATGACAACTCTCTCACAGGAGGTTGGACAGAGAAAAGGAATGCTTAATAAGTTTACCTGCTGAAAACTCTGCCATAACAAAGAAACAAGTAAAACTTTTGATGTGGCTGTTCGAACTGGCCCTGATGATTGCTCTGAAGGAAGCAACGGATATAACTTTAAAGAGCATATTATTGAGTGCTGCTTGATTTGTTTTCAGGGCTAAATTGATATAAGGGCATGAGAAAAATTGTTCTGGTTGTATACTACAGAATTTAGTTAATAATAAAATAAACAATTTACTTTGCGGGGGGGGGAACATCTCCAGTCATTACAGGGAAGACTATTTCAAATCAAAGACAGACAGGCAGACTATTTTGAGTTAACAGTTGGATTTTTATTTAGCTTGTCTGCATATTTCATTTTATTTTTATTAGGGAGCAGTATATCCCCAGGAGGACTGGGCATTTGGTGTTTCCAGATATCCTCCGGTGACTCCAGACTATCAGGAGGCACACTTAGGGAGTAGGTTTTTAGACTCCCCTACCTTGGAAGTCAATATTATCTGGAATACAGTGTATGTACATAGTTATCAAGAAAAAGGTCAAATATGTACTGATAATTTGCTTTAGATTTCAAAAAGATTGATAAGGTCGCAGCAGGAGATGTTTAAGAATAATCTAGATGGCAAAGGAAGAAAATGTTTCAAAAACAGTGATGTTCAGAAAGATGGCTCTGGGGGGGGAACACCAGGATGGTGATCCTTCAGGAATTGGATTATTAAGATGGGGACAACAGGACAGAATATGTTTCCATAACGGAATAAGATGGCTACTCAGATAGTAAAAGCACTCTCGCTTAATATAAATGGGCTTAACAACCCTATTAAAAGGGCCAGACTGTTCTAATATATTAAGAAACACCCCAGTGATTTTTATTATCTCCAGGAAACACACTTAACAGATACGAACATGCAAAATTGAATTGGGGGTAGGTTTGGTATATCTCATCCTTCCCCAAAGGGAAACGACGAAGTAGCCATTTTAATACCTAGGACCTCTCCTTTTCATTTAGAAACACAGTGCATAGACTCAGAGGGAAGGTATTTAATCTTAAAAGGTACCCTTTATGGGACAAAGGTCACATTAGTGAACGTGTATTTTCCTCCTCTTACATCTGTTTGTCTTTTTAAAATATTTTTTGCAAAGCTCCTAGACATTATACACGACTGTCTTATTATGGGGAGATATCAATTTAACTTTGACACCTCAACTGGACTCCTCTGCACCTTCCAAATATAGGCTAACATCAGCTCAAAGATTATTTATCTCACAACTCAGGGCATTGGGTCTAATTGATGTATGGAGACATTTTTATCCTCTTTCTGGGAGATATATGTTTTTCTCCCCTAGACACAATTCTTGCTCAAGATTGGACTATTTTTTTAATTTCAAAAGAACATTTGGACTGTTTACAAGATTTAACTATAGGACCTAGATTTCTTTCTGATTATTCTCCCCTATTTTTGAGGCTAGATTTTAAAATACCAAGGAAATCCACTGGGTGGCGATTGAATACATCCTTTCTAAAGGATAAATCTTTTAGGGACAGTTTTAACTCAAAAATAGCTCAGGTTATTTCAGAAAATTCATCCCAGGAGACAGCCAATAAAATAGTTTGGGATACTCTGAAGGTTGTGATCGAGGGGGGAGATAATTGCATATTCAGCATACAAGAAGAGATACTGGGAAACACAATATGGTAAATTACATGAGAAATTAAGGGAACTACAAACAAAGGTTACCCCTATTACCACAGAGGCCCAAGTCCAGATTAGTCAGACAAAAGCTGAGCTCCAGAAACTTTTAGACAAAAAAACACAACAGGCATTATTTTATTTGAAAACATATAGGTATGAGGGAGGGCCAAAAGGGGTGAGAAATTTAGCCCGGAGGCTTAGGGGACATAGGACAGCCACAATCATAACACATTTAGTGGATCCGGAGAGAAAGACAAGAGCTTTTAACTCACAGCAGATAATGCAATTGTTCCAGAAATATTATAGGCAGCTATATGAGAAACCACAAGGTCCAGAATTTAACAAAATTGAGGAATTTTTCCCCCTTACATTAAGAAAGCTAACTAGGGAAATGGAAATCAGATTAAAAGCCCCTATTAGATCAGAGGAAGTTAGATGTGCCATAGAAGAAAGTAAATCATTATAAAGCCCCGGCCCAGATGGATTTCCGTCCAAGTGATACAAGACTTTTAGTAAACAACTGACTCCTTTACTACTAAATGCCTTTTTAGAAATTCAACAGGAGAGTCCTCCTCCTCCTCCATCATGGGATTACACTAATATTTCACCTATATTAAAAGAGGGCAAACCAGCAGATTTAAATACTTCATATAGGCCAATATCCATATTGAACATGGATTACAAGTTATTTATGTCCTTATGGGCACATAGACTAGAGGAATTGTTACCATATTTGATTAATTCAGATCAATCCGGGTTCATTCGAGCCAGAGAAATCACAGATAATATACGTAGAATGATCCATTTGTTGGACCACTTAAATCAGAGACAGATACAGGCAGTGTTGCTCAGCCTCAACGCAGATAAAGCTTTTGATTGCGTCAGTTGGCCTTTTTTATGGGAAACTTTGCGTAAGTTTGGATTTTCTGAGGAATTCTCTAACATGACACATAGAATCTATACCTCTTCGAAGGCATATGTTAATGTGAATGGACAGTTATCTTCAATGACACAGCTGGGAAGGGGAACTAGGCAGGGTTGTCCACTTTTCCCCTTACTGTTTGCCATATACATTGAGCCATTGGCTGAAGCCATAAGGCAATATCCTAATATTCAGGGGGTCCCTTTAGGAGGGAGGGATTTCACTATATCATTATATGCAGATTACGTATTATTAACACTCCTAGAACCTGAAAAGTCCATTCCTGCTACCTTGCAAGTGATAGATAAGTTTTCAGAGATAGCTGGATACAAAATAAATACACAAAAAAAAGAGTTATTATCTTTAAATGTCACCCCCTCTCAGTCTCTGAAGAACCAGATCCCTCTGAAATGGAAAAATAACAAGATTAAATATTTGGGTGTAAATATTCCCCAGAAATTGGAACATTTGGAACAGTTTAATTTAGAGCCTCTATCGATAGAGAAAGAGAATTTAGTCGGGAAATGGACACATCAGGTATTCTCTTTTTCAGCTTGAATACAAGCTATTCGGATGACCTTATTTCCTAAGATATTATATTATTTCCAGACTTTGCCGATTATTCCATCACAATTCTACTTTGCATCCTGGGCTAGAATCTTTTCGAGGTTTGTATGGGCTGGGCAGCAGCCAAGGGTCAGATGGTCTCTGTTACAGTTACCAGTGGCAAAGGGGGGTTGCAATCTTCCAAACCTTAGAGATTACCATAAGGCAGTAACGTGTAAAATAGTGATATCATGGCTGAATCCTCAGGTAGAGAAACCATGGAAATTTATTGAATTTATACTAAATGATTTAGTAAACATTATCCCTATTATATTTGCCCCCCAAAATGCTTATCCACAGTTACAAAACTTTACATTTGGAACCCATTATACGTTAAAGGCTTGGTTTGAGCTAAGGACGCCTACTACTTTAAGTGAAGTTTTTGGTTATTTTAAACTGATAGGTACAGAAAGTGTATATTTGGAGATAGGTGCTTTTCGGGTCCATTAAGAATGGCAGAAAAAAGGTCTACTTTTGTTATAGCAATATCTGGATATAAATGGAGTACTGCCTTTTGCCACACTACAGGCAAAATATCAACTCCCCCATACATATCATTATAGACATTTACAGATTTGGACGTTTATATAGAAAGAATTAGCATTAAATACTCTGCCCTCTTTCATACCTATGTTGACGTCCCTTTTAAGGGACACTATAGAAGGCAGGGAACAAATTCATCTAATTGGACAAATATATAAAGCAATAAGAGATTTTTGGAAGGAATCCACTGAGGATATCTTAGGAAGATGGAATGAAGAATTAGGGATGCAGATAACTTATGAGAAATGGTTGGAATCTATTCCTCACTCAAAGAAAGTATCACAGTCATCATACTGGTCAGAATATATATATATATATATATATATATATATATATGGAAATGTCATATTAGATATTTTATACCCCTGACAAAATTGCTAAATTTCTATCTATGAGGCATGGCCTTTGTTGGAGAGAATGGGGAGAAAAAAATGACAAATTTAACACATATTTTTGTACTTGTCCAAAAGTTACCCAATACTGGTTAGCTATAGAAAACAGCATACAAAATATTGTAGGACCAGAAATTAATTTGTCCAATCAGATGATTCTGCTCTATATTGGGGAAGACAGAAAAGTTTCACCAGGTAGAAATAAGTTATACCTTTACCTGGCAGCAGCTAGAAAGGTTATAACTCACCTATGGAGAATGGCTAAAGTACCCACCCTCTCTGACTGGCATTCATTAACGACTGAGATATATTATCTAGAGAGAATAGTAGCTTCTAGAGCTGGAAGGATGTCACAATTTGAACTCCAATGGAGGCCATGGGTTTTCTATATCTCACCTCTGGATGTAACATTTGTTCCCTGATAGAGCCATTTGAAAGTGACCAATTTTTGTAAGATATGAATTTTGATCTAGTGTCATTTGATATATAACAGAATGATGTTGTAGAAGCATGAATTGCCAACCCGAAGAACATTTCATGTATTGTAAGACAAAAGAGCAATACTGTATAGATGAACTCCTGCTGTCATATATATATATATATATATATATATATATATATACACACACATATACAGTATATAACTATATAAAAAACAATAAAGAATATTATAAAAAAAAAGTATAATATGGCCTTCATCAAATTGCTGCTGCTTGATGGACGATCTTGGAGAGTGGGACCTTCCAGCTGACATCTTAACTAAAGCAACACTTGGTTTGAGGTAAATCACTTGATTTTCCATTCTGTTCGTATTTTTAAGCCTACAAGTTCAAGGATGTTTACTACAAAATATTCTGATCCCCAGAAAAAGGATTTTTTGTGCATAAAATAATTGAATATTAAGGAAGGATGCTACAGAGCTCACACTAACACATCCATCTTTGTTAAGCACCGGCTCGTGCTCCATTATTTGTCTCTAAGCAATAGGTGTGGGTTTTGAAACTTCCTGATACACTTGTTTATCAGGGCAACTATATGAATAAATGGTTGATGACATCACTACTATACAGATAAACTTGTGGACCACAGATGTATCTGTATAGTACTGCCGTCATCAGCCATTTATTCACACATATAGGTCTGTCATCCTCCACACACCCCCAAAACCTGGACAACTGTTGGTGCTACTTACCCTCTGATACAACAGATGTGATAACCACTTTTGTTTCTGCTACTCACAATGATCACCCTCTTTTGCAACAAACAGAAAGAAAATGCTTCCCAAAGCAGCAGGATACTTTTATAATTAGAAACCTTATGAACTGCCACACGGTTCCAGCAACCTCCCAAAGCTCCCTTCAGTTTTCAGACATTTCCTAATGCCACCTGCTCAGCAACCCCACCACAACCTTGCTTGCTCACCTAAGCATGTAAAAACTGTGTGACAGCTTACTGAAATCCCCAATGTTTTTTTTTTATAAAAACTGTGTCCAGACCAGCAACAGCCAGTTTGAAAATGGCCCCTATTCTAGCGTGAATGGCACTCTTGCTAAACAGAGCCACCATGTTTCATAGAAAAAGAGAAATATAGACTTTGACAGCAGATAAGGACAATTTAGCCCACCTAGTCTGCCCATTACCCTACCTACTGGATAAGCTGCAGATCCTAGTTGACCAACAGCATATTTCTTCCTACCCCCCACAAGAATTACCTTATATCTGTCCCACGCATTGTTGAATTCCCCCACTGTTTTTGACCCCACAACCTACTCAGGAAGGCTGTTCAATACATCCACCACCCTTTCTGTGAAAAAATACTTCTTCACATTAACCCTGAACCGTCCCCCCCCAATCTTCAAATTGTGTCCCCCTGTTCTTGCACATCTCTTTTTCTGAAAGATGCTGCCCTCTTGGACTTTGTTGATACCCTTGAGGTACTTAAAAGTTTCTATCATGTCCCCCCTCTCCCTCCTTTCCTCAAGGATATACATATTAATCTCCCTTAGTCTAACCTCATATGGCTTCTGTTGCAGACCATGCACCATTTTAGTTGCCCTACTTTGGACGTCTCCATCCTGTCTATGTCCTTGTGGAGATAGGGTCTCCAGAACTGGACGCAGTACTCCAGATGGGGTCTCACCAACTGTCTGTACAGAAGAATAACAACTTCCTGTTTTGTACTGGTGATGCCTCCCCCTATACATCTCAGTATCTCCCCAGCTCTCCTAACTGTCTTCTCACATTGCTTACCTACCTTAAGGTCATCTGATATGACTAGCCCAGGTCCCTTTCCATTTGTGTTGTTGTTAATACCCCCCCCAGTTGTGTACACTTCCCCTGGGTTTTTGTTTCCCAGGTACATTACTTTGCACTTTTTCGCACTGAATCTAAGCTGCCATATTTTTGACCATTCCTCCAATCTTGCCGAGTCCCCTTCTCATCGTTTGCACTCCTTCTTGTGTATCAACCCTATTGCAGATCATTGTGTCTTCTGCAACAAGGCATACTTTTCCTTCTAGCCTCTCTGCAATATCACCTATAAAGACATTAAAGAGGACTGATCCCAATAATGAACACTGTGGTACCCCACTAGTAACCTCCCTTTCTTCAGAATGTACTCCATTTATTCTTACCCTCTGGGTTCTGTTGTCCAGCCAGCTTGTCACCCAGGCTACCACCCTGGGACCCACTCCCAGGTTAGCTAACTTGTTTGTTAATCTTTCATGTGGGACTGTATCAAATGCCTTGCTAAACTCTAGGTAGGCCATATCCACTGCCCCCCTGGTCTATTACATTGGTTACCCAGTCAAAGAAGTCGATTAGATTCATCTGACATGACCTTCCTGCTGCGAATCCATGCTGCCTTGGGTCCTGTGCTCTGCTGATCTCTAGGTACTCAACAATTCTTTCTTTCAGAAGTGATTCCCTCATTTTCCGTACCAATGAGGTCAAGCTAACAAGTCTGTAGTTTCTTGCCTCTGCCTTGCTACCACTTTTGTGAAGAGGAATCACATCTGCCCTCCTCCAGTCCTCTGGTACCACACCATCCTCCCATGATTTGTTAAAGAGGGTAGTCAGTGGTGTTACTAGTTCTCCCCTTAGTTCTTTTAGAACTCTGGGGTGAATACCATCAGGCCCTGTTACTTTGTCCACTTTGAGTTTTAGGAGTTCCTTCATGACCTTTTCTTCTGTGAATGGACTGGTATCGACCCCTCCGTCTAGAGTGCTTTTATTGTTTGGTTTAGGTACGTCCCCCTCTTCTTTTGTTAATACTGAGCAGAAGTACTCATTCATTATCTCGTCTTTTCACAATCGCTGTCTGCCCCCCCTTAAGCCTCACTATCCTTCCCTTGGTCTTCCTTTGCTCCCTGAAGTACCTATAAAAGGTTTTATCCCCTTTCTTCACTGAGATGGCTATCTTTTCCTCAGTTTGGGCCTTTGCTATTCTGACTACCTTCCCTGCTTCCTTCTGTTTCTTCTTTATTTTTAAGACAGGCAGCCCCTAAACCAATCAGCACCGACATTGCCATGTCAGCACTGTCATCATGATGTGGTAGGCATGACAATGGTGCTCCTTTGAGGTGGAGGAGCATTTATTTAAAAAACCAAAACCTCAGAAACTTGTAAATTTTAACAAAACCAGCCCGTATTTATTTAGAAAAAACACACACAAAACAAGGACCCTATTGCATAAATCGAATACTTGAAGGACTGCCGTTGAATACATGATTTATCTGAACATATCGAGGTTGACCTCAGGGAACACCAATTGAGGCTCCTTTACGCTCTGCCACTCAGAAGGACACCCGAGGTCAGTCTCAGCTCATTCAGATAAATCATGTATTTAATGGCAGTTCATCACGTATCCCCTATATGTGTTACAACATGTACAATTGATAGTATTTATTTAGTGTCATAAAAGAATAACCAAACTATATTACATCTAGCTGTCTGTTCGGCGTATTTTTCACAACATGATGAATCACACTAAAAAAAGATAAATCTGTAATATGCATTGAAACTTTTCTTATCATTCTCCTAAACTTTTATTTATAGGAACATGCCCACAGGAAAGATTAATTGAATGAAAATAGTGGGTCCAGCTGATGAAGGTGGACACAGGGCTTGCGTCATGCCCTTCATCAAACCTGTTTTTGCACCAAACACATTGTTGCAACTTTTGACTGATTCAAGAAAATCGGGCACATTTGCAACATTTTCCCACTTTATGGTAGTGTGCACCATATATTTGGTGCAAGCCCTATAAAGAAGCACCCCAAGACTGATACAAGTGCAGCAGTTGTAACACGGGATCGAGATTCCCGATTCCAGACCTGGGAATGCCATAAGCCCCTTGCGCCATTTGTTCAGCGCACTCAGGGTTTGTAGCATTCCTGACACGTTTGAGAATCGGGCCCAGTGTTTACAGCACACAAGCATAGTGTGTTTATCTAGAGAAGATGATAAAATCTTTATTAATAATACAGAACAATGCAAACTAGTTCTCTTACTATATTTGTATTGTATACTAAATTGCAACATTGTTGTCAATAAAACACGATTTGAATAAAATCATGTACTGTGCTCTACCATCTCACTCATCCCCAGATCCCATTGTCTAACCCCCATCCCTTTCATCAGAAGGCTTCCACTTCCCTCCTGTACCCCCCCCCCCGAGAGGTCCTCTGTACCCTGTTGCAATATCACTTAACCCACCCAAGTCTAGCCCTTATGGTTTGGACCATAAATTCCTTCAACTCTCTGCACCAGCCATTGCCCTTCTCTGTCTCACCCCTTACACCTCTCCTTTTCTTCCAGTGCTGTCCCTCAGGCCTGAAGAGTTGGCAAGGCTTTTTCCCCTGTACTAAGGGGGTGACCCCTCCTCCCCAATTAAATACCAGCCAATTGTGCTCCTCCCCTCTCTTAGCAAACTTCAATAATCCATTGTTTGTTCTAGGCTAGCTGACTTTCGTTCTTCCTCAAACTTTCTCTCACCGTACCAGTCTGATTTTAAGAAGAACCACTCCACCGTATCTTCCTTGCTGCATGTTACTGATTCTATCCTCATTGGGATGGATCAGGGACACATCAGTACAGTCATCTTCATTGACAAGGCCAAAGCTTTTGATTTGGTGCCTCACCCGCTCCTCCTTGACAAGCTGAACTCTGCTGGCCTTTCATCATCCACTGTGGGTTGATTCCGTTCATACTTTACTGACCATCAGCAAGCAGTTTAGGTGGGCAGGAGTCCCACAGGGCTTTGTCATGGGTTCTGTCCTATTTTTAATCTTCCTAAATGACCTCCCCTCTGACTGTGTTTCTCCTGACATCCACATGTACGTGGAAGACACAGTCATCTTCACTCTGGTCCATCTACTCCTGCTGTTCAGATCCCACTCCAGCATGACCTCAGTAATGTGCTGCACTGTTTCCAAGCCAACCAGCTCAGGGTAAACACCAAGAAAACAATGTCTATGACCTTTGACTCCATCCAGAAACTGGCAAGGCTATTGCTTTCACATGTCTTCTCTATCTTGGACAGTATCCCCCTCGAAAGTGTCCCTGCCTTCAAGAACCTGGGGGTTTGGCTTGATAGTAGACTTGACTTTTCTGCCCATACTGATGCTATTCATGTCAAACTTCACCCCAAAAGTGGTGCTTTATGCTGAAACTAGAACTGCCTCCTCCTTCAGGTCTGCTGGGAACTGGTAATCAAAATGGACCTCCCAATTTTTGACTATGCAGATGTGTTCTATGGCACCGCTCCCTCATATTCATTCACCAGACTGGACACCCTCTGCAATGTTTTCCATTGCTTTGCCTCCAACTCTTCTGTCCACATTCATCACTGTTCTCTCTATTCCTCCCCATCCATTCTTCTTCTACCTTTATGTCACCAGGCCCACTGCACATCGGCCACCACCAAATACTGGTTTGACTCTCTTCCCTCCTACCTCTCCTTACTCCTCTCCCCTGCTCTCTCCTCTTCCATCTCCTTGTGCTTCAGAGATTCCCGCACCTTCGCCATTCTCCATCCTCACTCGAGTGCTGGGCAAGCTGCCTTCTCCTTAAGTCCCCTCACCATCTGGAACCTTCTCCCCTCTTCCCTTTCGCTTTAGACACCAGTTAAGACTGCCCTCACTCCACCCTGTACTTGCATCAGCCCCCCCACCGATTCTCTGTCTCTCTCCTTCCAGCTGATCCCCCTACTTCTCCTCTATCTGGGTCACCTATGATTGTAGCCTTATTCCTAGCTCCATAGCACAATTCACCTACTGCTGTCAAGTAAGGTCCCATGGTCTGCCTTTTTTCTAAGCCTGATCACATGCTGTGGAGCAGGGAAACTCCCAGGGGATTATACCTATGTGCTATGCCTTACTGCTTTTCACCAGCTGTATGTCTCACTGAGCTAACTAAAAAAACGGTGCGAGCGAGGAGATCTCTGCATGCGCAGAGGGGTTACATCTCTTCTAACTATTTTAGCTTGTTTAAGTTTGCTATTTGTGAATTTGTTTTTATATTTGTTTATTTTTATATCTGTTTTTACACTTGAGTGTAGGTATCCTGTATAGTGCTTATACTGGTGTGAGTTTAATAGTCTGAAAGATATTGGGTTTTGGGCTCTGGTGGACTTGGGGGAGTGCGGGGAGAGTCTGTAGCTGGCAGCCACAGACGTGCAGTGTGGCAGCTGAGTTTGCAGCCAAGACTGCTTCAGGGGTTTGAATGTAAAGTGCTTCAGTGTCTTTCTGGGTGTCCTGATCAACTTTCACCACATTTGTACATGTGGTGACCTTTTAAAAACTTGAAATTTAAAATATCACGAAATAGCAACTCGCTTCCATTTTTTTCTCTGGGATGCTCCTGGGCATAATTGGGTAGGGGTTGCAGTTTGAGACCTGATGCTGAGGCACTGTAAGACTAGTACACGCCAGAAAAACTGTAATCGCTGCTGTTTTTTTGTTTGTTTCTCTCTTTTTTTCTGCATTTTCTTTACATTGTTTGTACTGCTTTATTGTTCATTTTGGTTTATTGTGGTGTTTTGGGTTCTTATTGTAACCCCACTGCCCCCCCTCTACAGGCAAGGCAACAGCAATAAACACAAAGACATTACCCTTGGCTTTAGGGCAATATCTGGCTCAGGCACCTAAGAGGTCAGAGGGAGGGGCACAAAATAAACATTTCTATTTTACCCGAGTCCGCAGGAGACTTACCTGGGCTATAATGTCACATATGTCTGAGAGGGCCCCAAAAAGTCACAGGTCAGACACAGATGGAATGTCCACAACAGGAATGGGATTGTATTGTATGGTTTTATTCTGACACAGATGTCAGTCAGAAAATGTGGTGCCCCTAGGACTTTTGCAGGTACAGAACACAGAGTACACAGAACTCTTCTGCAGGTACAGAACTTGTTACCAATGAATATCTTGCAAGCTTCCATTCCCCTCTTCTGGGGCAAATGGAAAAACAGGGCACCAGTGATACCAGGACTACTTGGGCACACATTGCAATGGGCATACCAGAAGCACACTGTGAAGGAGCATAGACTGGATCCCTAGAGTCCTACAGTAGAGCACAGATCATGGACCCATAGATTCCTTGAAAATTACCTGCAGGCATACATTCCCGATCTGGTGGGAGCACTTTGTTTCCTCTCATTATTAACTTTCATAAATCTGGGGGAACCAAGTTAAAACCCTAACACCTTTAAACAGATTGGGTTCCTCTGCAACCTGAATTGAGTGGGCAGCTCAATTCGGCCAAAGTCAGACTTCCTATGAAATATTTTCTCCAGGTACTGCTGGCCTCTTCAACCATTGTACTGCACCTTTGTGCTAGGCACAGTATACCCATATTAACATTTCTTGTTACGTTCCCCAAAATAACATTTCTCATAAAAGTGTAGGGGTTCTTTTCTATGAAACTCACCCACAGTAAAATACTTAGAAAGTCACTAAAGTAAACACACAGGAGCCCCAGACTGTAGGGCTTTCTGAAGTACTGTACTCAAAGTGACAGAAATCACAGGTACGGAGCTTTTATAATGCTAGAGCTTTGATGTCAAACACACAGTCTATTCAGGGCAGCACTTTTAGGAGAAGTGACATGGTGGGGGGATTGTCCCAACAGCTACTCACTGATACCAATCCAGATGATCACACATGTGATGAAATTCAACCCTGTGGGGCACTACAACATACAGTCACCACCACGACCTGGCACCGACCACTTACCACCACACTAGGGCAAAAAAAGAAAATAGGGGGTGCTCCCCTCTGGAAGTTGTGTTGCCAGCTGGCAGGGCATCAACTGGTTCAAACTCCAAACTCAAACTGAACTACAGAGTCAAACTGCAGCTCAGAGAGCAAGGGGTTTATGCTGCTGCGAGAGTTCTAAATTCCAAACAGCATCCCCTGGCTCTGCAGAGACTGACCAGAGAATCCTTAAAGGGACCCTACAGGGTTATCACCCTTCTACTGCCCAAACCTGCCTAAATTATACTGAAGGGGTTCTAGTAACCCCAGGGGAACCCGGGTGTTACATTATTAGATTGTACGGGAAGCTGTGGGCTGAAGGAGTGAAGGATATTTTTTCTCTTCAGTCTCATTTTATTCAACTTTCTTTCTACTATTGAGGCAAACGAGTATAAATAATATATAATAAAATATGTAATATGCAGAAACCTGCAAATTATTAACTAGAAAAATTGCTGGCGGGTTTCTAAATTGCATTCTAAATGATTGGATCTGGTGACAATTGCTATGATTGTTCTCGCTGCTCAATGTGCATGAGTTGGTCCTGGTTTTCTGATTACATCAGTTGAAGTAATAACTGCACATTCCAATCTGGTTAAGCTCTTGCCCTGCCTTCAGTACCAGCAGTCTGTAAGAGGGCACTCTGATGATGAGGTAACTTAAGTTCCTGTGTGGTATTCTTGAATTAATAATTGATCCCTGTTAGACCCCTGGCTATACCATATATATAAGGGGTGAGAGCATTTGGGATCACAGAGCATTGCAAGCGGGTTACAGGCTCCAGTCATTTTGCATCAGCTTTGCTGAGGAAAAGGAGACTTTCTATTTGAAGTCTGGAGCTAGTTTAGAAAGTGAAGAATCACAGCAAAAAGTTGTAGTTGTAGTATAGGAAAAACTTTTGCTCAATACTGACAATATGGTCTTGTTTATATTAATTAAGGAGTGCATGGAGAAGGAATAAATTCTGACAATTTCATCTATTCCTATCTCTGGTTTTGCTGTATAAAGCTTATAGCGATTTTTCAGTAAGTATAATTTGAGAACTCAGAAACTGAGACTATAATAATAGAAGTAGTCAAAAAGGCAACCAATTTCTCAAAAGTAAGTAAGTCGACTAAAATTCTAAGTTTTTACAAATATTATGCTGGGATTAATTTGTGTTGTGTGAGTTTATAGTGTAAGGGTAGTTGTACAGTTCTCCCCCATGTCATCTGTGGTAATTTGCTGCTGTTTGCTTTTTTTTTCTTTTAGGAAAAACTACCGAGGACAGTGCATTCCTCCAGGGATTTGTCAGTGCCTACTTTCCAGATTCCTCAAACCAGAAGTTCCAGTTTACGGACTGTACTATTTACAAGCGATTAACTGTTATTTAACCTGACTCCCTTCACTTCTACTTTTTGGAGATAGTTTTTGACAGCCTCCTTCTGTTCAACTGGAGAATCTTGACAAGAAACATGGTGTTCCCCGTATGAAGAAATTGGAAGAGCTAAAGTAACTAAAAAGATAGCAGCAGCCCTGCATTTTAAGACCTCATTGTGAAGTTGATTAGAGTTATAAATACTATATGGACATGTTTTTGTTTACATTTATTTTTTTATTTATTGATTGCTAGTTAATACCTTTGAGCTAACAGCTCATTTGCAAAGGTTCCGCATCAATTTAAAGGGGGAAACAAATACAGCAGGGTGGTAGTATACAAAGGAAACAAGCTGAAAAAATAAACAACAAGCAATGTGCATGAAAGCCATTGAGTACAACAATTCCAGAATTTAACAAATGGAGACTTAACTAAATACAGTACAAATAGGTACCATAGTCAGGCGGAGGATAATTGATATGCAGTTCAAATGTGTTCATTTACTAAATTGTACTACGGCATGGAACCTTTGTAAATGAGCAGTTCCTGCTCAAAGGTATTTGTAATTTGTAATCCTAGATTTCAATAAAATAAAAAAAATAAAAAAAAAGCTTGGTAGGGAAAATACGCTTAGTAGGGCGTGTGGAAGGAGGGTTAACAGGGAGGTAGAAGAGAATTGGAGTAATAAGGGTGGAAAGGGGGGCCATTTTCCAGTGATATAGGAGCATTAGTTATTTTTTCTTTGTGTGTTATAATTTTATGAGTGTTTTAGTGTAATATTAGTATTTATTTGTAACTCGGAATAACTGTTAAGTTGGTGCTTGAGAGTCCATTTCTCATAGGGGTAATAATATGGTGGTTACAAGAGGACAGATGAATGATAAATTGGCCTTTACTAGAGGCTCTGGGATGGAAATTGTTAATGATATTACACCTTCAGATGTTGTTATAGGAAAAAGAAAAATTCTAAACAAATCCAGCAAAATAGTCCTGAACAATGGTAAAATCACAAAAAAAAAAGAATAAAAAGAATTGATTGTTACAGGAGAAGAGTTCACAACCCAAATTTCCTGAGCATTTAACTAACAGTGCAAAGTTAATTGCTAATGAGACCCAGTTACAAAATTCTTCATGTCTTGGGAGGAATAAAATGGACTCAAGGCAATTAGCTTCAGCCCCAAGATTAAATCTCCTGGTGATGGCGATGGGCCCCTCTAATCAGAATAGGAATCTAATATCAGATAAGCTTTCAGATTCTTTGTTTAACTCTGTAGATCTGGCTCCAGTATCGGTTGCACCAGAAATTAGCCAATTGCCAAATGATGAGTCTTATACTGTAGGTCTTTAAAAATAGCATAGGATTTGACTAATAGTTTTTTGCAGTTCCCTGGTTCATCTATTACCCAAGATGTTTATGTAGGGAAAGTGGATGCGTCGGTGAGTAAATCTCCCAATTTTATTATGGCCGAGGTTTTTTGGATCCTCATAATACTATAATAGGTCTGAAGAAATTGGATAAGTCTAAATTGAGAGAGAATTATATTAGAACTCCTCTAGAACCTCAGCCTGGGTTGGGTTCTAATAGAAAGAATAGGACTTCTTTGTTATCTGATAGCAAAATAGAACTTCTTCCTTATTTCCCTTCTTACTTTTTTGCTGTATATATTTTGTACTCCTTGTTCTGCCTCTGGCTACCCCCTTCTGACTGACCCCCCCAGCCCCATCACCTCGGAATCACGGGTACTTATCTTTTTGCCAGTCCAGGTGCAGAGCCTGCGGAGGGTTGGGCATTATCCTGCAGCCAGAGGCTTTTTTCCCTCCATTTTCTCCTGTTTGCCCTGTGTGGAGGCATGTGCACATGAGTGGAAGTCCCACAACACCCTACTTTCCTCTGGCATCCTCATTCCTGTACTGCCACAGGCTTCCACCTGGGGACAGTCATTCAGCAGGAGTGCCAGTCCTTCCACCCTCCCTGGAAGGGGAAAGCAGTCCTCCAGATGCTCAATTCTCTCCCTCTGATGACCTCCTCACACCATGAACATGGGTCATCAACATGGCAGGAGGTAAGGCATGGATGCCTCAGCCCTCCACACCACTGGGCCAGTGCATTTTCCTTCTTACTTAAGTGTGGATATTATTAAAGTAATAAGTAATCCATATGCTGCAAATCACATATTAATGAAGTAACTTGATATTATTTGTAGTGAACTTGAGAAAGTTAGGGAGGATATAGCTATTAACAGTGCTAGAATGGATGATACCAAATCAAGTTCATCTTTCAGGATAATCATCAGTGGCTATTGTGGAGGATTTGGAATTAGAGCCAGATCCTCATATAAGACCAGATTTCAGCTCTATTATCTTTCCAGACAAGAGCCTTCAAAAGCTCCACTAAAAAAGAAACAAGCAGCTAAAAAATTTTAAAAGAAAGGGGAAAATGAAAGCCCTGAAGGTTCCAATAGTTCCCCTTTAGGCGGAGTGTCATATGGCAATAATATTGGATCCTCTAGTTCTGATGTTGCTTTAGTGGGCACAATAGCTAGTGCTCCACTGGAGTCTGGTTTGGTTAAAGATTCTTCTTTACCTTCAGCTAAGAAAAGGAGCTCCTTGGCACCAAAGCTGCAGACAACCTGTGCTGATATTATTGCAGTTAAAGACGATTACGAGTCCATGTTGGAAAAGACAGGTGGTGTAGGCGTGGACCTAGGGGACCTCTCCACTAGCATACATTGTTCAAAAGTTATAGAGCTTTTGAATGTTAATAAAGTGTTGCTTTAGGGTACAGGGCATACTCATGAAGAAACTAGAGGGCATGTATCAGCTGGGGATGTGTCAAATGTAGCACGGGTGCAAGCAGGTGATTCTGTTTTCCCCGTCCCTCATAACTCAGCACAAGAACTAGTTATCTTGAGGTTATATGGGCTTAAAATTAAAATTAGAGATCTGGAGGAAGGTGATAGATGGAAGTGTGACTTGAAATTAATGACATAGTTTAGGTTTGTCATTCTGGAGATGAGTTTGGATTGTATTGTATCCAGATTAATTGTGTGAATCATAGGACTGCAAATTATCAGTGGAATAATGTTTTTTTCTTTTAAAACAAACAAAAACAATATAATTTTTACATATGCAGATAGGAAAGAGATCTGCAGTTTGGTAAGCACAACTTCTTAGGATACTGGTCTTTTTTCCCTTAGCATTTTTGGTCTTAAGAAACAGAGAGGGGAACTGATGTTGAATTTACCACATCTATTTGCTGTTTTTTTTTTTCAAACTATCTTCAAATTTTTTTTTTTTTTATTTAGTTATTTAACCAGGTATAGCACACTAAGCTGAAAGCTTTTTTGCAGGAGCGACCTGGGAGCAGAATCCTCTCCATTAATTCTACTAGGATTGCTCAGTCTGTGCCTCCCATGGCTCTGCTCACCGCAGCACTCCTAGCCAATGAAGATATGAATCAAGAGACTGAAGAAATCATAGATAGATGGGCTGTCCCAGGTGTCCCACAAAGTGATCCTCTGCTGGACATCATAAATTAATTTTAAGCAATGTCAAATAAAATTATCCTTTGCTTAGTGTGTTTTAAAAATGCAATAGGCTAATAAGAAGGTTTAAGCATCAATACCTTGTAACTTGGGGTTTCAGCCTTCCTTGCGAAGATATAATTACAGTTACACTTAATACTTAGACATATGTTTTATTAATGATTAATTACTTGCAATTAAGTTTACTTATAGTCATGGGTTGTATTCAAAATTTACTAATAGGACTTTGGTTCTGTATTTTTACTAATACTTGCTAACATGATTATTGAGTGTGGATTTAAACATTTTGTTTTTGCATTTACAGTAAAATACATGCACAAAGAGACTCTGTCTAATAAATCATAAGTCAAAGTATTCTTAGACCCGATCTTGGAAATGGCTTAACAGCAAAGTCAACAGAAGTCAATCATTACTTCCTCTTGTGACAGACTAACAAACAGGCTAAGACCAAAATATATCTGAACTAAGTATTTTGATAGATGCTTTTATTTTATACTCTTTTGTAATCTTAAATGATATTCAAGATTTACAGGACTACTTATTAATTTGTGTGAATGCTTATAACTAAGTGTAGATTTTTTACTTGATAAATGCTAAATACTTTACAATAAGAATTATATATCAAGCCATTTTAAATGCTCTTCTCATAAGTCACATGTTAAATGTCCTTCTTGAAAAATGCTTAACCGTCAGCCACACAATCAGATGTCTACACGAAGCCACCACATCCCTGGGGTACTACAAAAATAACTTACTACCCCAGGTAGTGTCTGCTATTGGTAAAAATAAAATTATTTTTGTATCTCCAGGTCATACTAGATGTTGTAGCATGATGTCAAACTGTCAGTGACAGCCCACATGTTCACTCAAAAACTCCTTTTTCAATCAGATGCTCTGAGACACTGACAGCCTTCTGATGATGGTCTTCTTTTTTTTTTTTGTTTCTTTTATTTATCCCTGGCCTTACCTCCTTGGCTGAGGGGAGTTCCTATGGTGCCCCAGCATCTGACCCACTGGTGGCTCCTGCACCAGGTGCTGTGCCTGAGCTGCACCTCTTCTTTCTCCTTCTCTCAGGAAACAGCACAGGCACCCCAAGCACAGAAGGCCAAGGGGTCAGGACCGGAGGGAGCTCATGGAACATCTGGGGCAGCACTGCAGGTGGATCCTCAAATGTGCTGGGGGATTCAGCCATACATTTCTCCTCTGTTTTCCCCATGGTTTGGGTGTGCAGTGATGACACGTATGCTGTGGCACATGCTTCTGCATGCTGAATGTTGGACGTCTGCCCATACTGCCCCCAATGGTACACTATGAGATACACTACCCCCTAGTCACTGCCAGGAGCCAGCACCCTCTTGGATGATGGTCTTCTAACATATAAAATTACTTTCTAATGCAGAAGACTACTGTTTTAAGTCCTACCCATGAGTAGAAACTGCAGAAGTAGCAACCCAGTCATTTGCCTTGACAGCATATATAACTTAGCAGACAGCTCAGTGAAGGTAAGAGCAGACAGAGGGAGGACACAGAGCCATTCTTGCTCCAGAACCTCATTCCTTGGCATCACTGGTAAATCTGGCATGGTGAGTCTTTTGCCTACTAACTCAGGCATCTGGAACTGAGCACATATAATGCTTGCATAATTTTTATTTCTATTTTTAATTTTTGTTGTGACTAATTTGTGTTGTTGGGAAAATTTATATATTTTGGCTTGAACTGCTGTTTCGTAAATTTATATCTTTTTACCTACATTACTGCTAAGATTAATCTGTTACTTTCAAATCTGATACTAAGCAAAATCATTTTGTTTTAAAAGAATTCTAAATTTAGTGGTGATGTTTCTAATCTGACTTTAAAACAATTAAGTGGGGGTATGAAGAAGTAGGCTGTTGGTTAACTAGGATCTGCAGGTTATTCAATAGGTAGGGAAATGGGCAGACTGGGTGGGTCAAGTGGTCCTTATCTGCCGTCAAAGTCTATGTTTCTATATTAATGGCTTTTGACTTAGAACTTTCAAATTCAAGGACAAAACCAGAATTTGACTATTGCTTCATTGGCCATCTGAGTATCATTAAGACCACTCCCCAAGGGTACATTCATGTAATTAACTGTACAGATTTAAATAGTCCAGAATTTGTACATAAATTCCTGGGACGGTGCCACATAGATCCCTATAAGACAATGAATTGTAGAATACTGAATTGTCCAAGACACAAAGGCACAGGAGGTTTTAAAATATTAGAAAGAATATTTGAGGAATTAGGCCAGGTCCATTGTCCAATGGTGGCCAGTCATGGCTTTTGGTTGCTAAAGGAACTTCTAACTTTGTGGATACTCTACATACATATAATTTAGCAGATTCCTGGTTAGATCATTTTACTTCATTATTCTATGATCCATTACTATGATGTGAGGCTTATACCCATATATACCCAACTGATTATTTTTCTGTACACGAGGTGATATATGTAATCACTTCTTTACAATGTAACAGAGCTGCCAGCCCAGTGGCATGGAGGGCTGAAGCACATGCTTTACCTCCTGTCATGCCAGCGACCTGTGTTCGCAGTGCAAGCGGGTCGTTGGTGATCAGCTGGGGTGGGAGAGGATTGAGCATTTGGAGGACAGCTCTCCTCTCCCAGAGAGGGAGGGACACAGAGGCTCACACCTCTAATACCTAGCAGTGCTGGGTGTCAGAGCACCCGGGTTCCGTAACAGATGAATGGGGGCAGAGCAGTCAGCTGGCATGCTGTTGGCGGGAGTGGCACCTGCAGGGGTCGGCTGTCATCCAGCTGCCCGGGACATTTTTTTCTCTGTTCCCCCACCTACTCATTTTAATGTATATATGCATAGTCCCCCACCTACTCATTTTAATGTATATATGTATATTCCCCCCACCTACTCATTTTATTGTATATATGAATAGTCTTCTTGAAGCTATTGAGGGTGGTCCATCTGAGTCATCTAAAATTGGATTATTGGATATACCAGCACTGGCGTATGATGATGCTTTTCTCCTTTTATCGTTTTCAAGACCTGGTCTTCAAAAGGAGTTAGACTGTTAGCCCAGGGAATTTCAAGGGTCATCAAAGACTAATAATATTAATAAATGTCGGGTGTTATTTTTGGTAAGGGAAATTGGCTTCCAAAGTGGAAATGGAAAGTTGGTGACTCATTATTACGTACAGTGAAAAAATACATTTATTTAAGGTTAATGGTTTCCTGCAATGGTTCATGGTGTGCTCATTTAGCTAATGCCAGGACCAAATTAAGAAAAACAGCTTTGGGTTAAAAAAAATAACTATACATAGGGGATAATAGTATTAGGTCATTGATTCAAGTCATTTCTTCAAAATTAAATCCACAAGCTCTTTTTGCTGTGGAAATCTGGGCACCATATATGGTTTTGGATCTGGAGAGGACCTCATTATAGCTTCTTAGGTGCTCCCTGGCATGGAATAAGTCTCTTCCTATAAGTTATATTAGAGCAGAACTCAGTTTAGATGGTTATAATAATCTGACTGATTCCTTAGTCCTTGAATATTGTATTAAGTGTACAAGAGCCCCACCTGTTTGTATTTCATGTGCCACTTTGGAAGAAAAGGAAAGTTGGGGGCTGCTTGGGTACAGATGCTCACCCTGGTTATCAAATGTGTATGTTTTATTGAGAAAATATCATCTTATTTATTTACATAACTGTTTAAAAAAAGGGTATTTTCATTAGTTTGAAATAGTAGAAAAACGTTAAGAATAAATTTAAAACTTATAAATAGGGCGAAGAGTTGGATATTTTTTCTAGGTCCAGGTTCTCACCCTGTTATACTCTAAACAAGGCTTGGTATGGTTATAGATTTTACCTGGAACACATTCTGGATCCCAGAAAGAGAAATGCCTTTATGCGTAACAAGTATGAGATTTTTCCCCAGCAATGTACTTTTTGTTAGATTTGTCCATATGCCTAATGCTTCTGAAGCTCCTTGTTTATGTAGTGGTAGACTACATTTGCTAGCAAAGGCACCTAGCTTCACCTGAACTCTTTTCTTCTAGGTTTGCCTGTAAGGACAGAGCAAGGAACAACATTATCTGAGCAAGGAAAAAGATCAAGACTTATTTTGGCTAGGCAGGTTTACTGTGTGTTATTTTCTATTGTGCTCACAGGTTTCTTATTGTTTTTTGCTTAAATGTTACTGCTTTATTGTTCTCTGATTCAAATCGCTGTTACAGGGTATACTTTCTGCTACATTGTTACAGGGTGTACAGGTTTTGTGACTTTTTTTCCTACCATTAGGCTAAGCAAAATTACTGTCTGCAACTATTTTATTTTATTTTTTGTTGAAAGGTTTTTGTTTTGATCTCAAAGGTGTTGCAGACTCCTTCTCACATTGAAGGAGCTAATTGCTTTCCTCCCATAGCTCTTCCAGGGGATTAGGAGTGTAACTGGGGGGGGGGGTGGAGCTGACAAAGTCTTAGTAACTTCCAAAAGAGGGAAAAGTTAAAAGGTCAGGTTAGTTGGTGTTTTTGAGGTGGAAGACTAGCTTACCTAGCAAAGGCACATAGCTTCACCTGAGTTCTTTTCTTCTAGGTTTGCTTGTAAAGACAGAGCAAGGAACAACATTATCAGAGCAAGGAAAAAGATTAAGGCTTCTTTTGGCTAGGCAGATTTACTGTGAGTTATTATTTTCTTTTGTGCGCACAGGTTTTGTTACTGTTTTTTGCTTACATTTTACAGCTTTATTGTTCTCTGATTCAAATTGCTGTTACAGGGTATACTTTCTGCTGCATTGTTACAGGGTGTGCCTACAGGTTTGTTACTGTTTTGTGCTTACAGATTACTGCTGTAATCTTTTCTGATTAAATTGTTTTTGCAAGGCATATCTTCTGTTACAGCTTTATTTTTATCTATAGCAAAGTGTTTTTTGCAGGGTATATCTTCTGCGAAATTGTTACAGGTGATGCTTACAGGTTTTACAGTTTTATTTATCATTAGGCTAAGTTTTCAGGGCTACTGCATTTGTTGTTTGCTGATTGTTACTCCTCTTACCTCCTTGTTTCTTTCATCCATGGTTCTTCTTTTTGACAGGGGAAGGGCCCAATCACCCATCCCATCCCCAACCACTCCATGCTATACTCCTTTTACAGAGTAGTACAATCACGACATTTCCTGTAACAAAACAGAAAGGGGAGGATCAGAGGGATATCCACACATGTGACCTCATTTACAGGGGCACATTTAATTTAACTTGTTATAAAAAGTTATACAAAACAAACAAACAAAAAATGTATTAAAAAAATCTTTTACTTTTATTTTCCTTCTAATTACTCGGACCAGGTTATAAACTCAGCAGCTCAACTGGAAAGGATATTATTAACCACAGGAACTGTGGGACATTTTTCAAAAAGTCAGTTATACAGGATTTAGGATGCTGTCCCACCTGCTGGACCATCGGAGATCTAAGGGCTCAGCTTCAGGCAGCAGGGGCAGATATTGCTCGCCTCAAATTGCATATTCAAGAGGAAATATATGATAAGAACCACCCACTAATTCCCCAACATCCAAATGAAGCACCTCAACCGCAGAGGCTAATTGGTCCGTGAGGCTGGCAGGTCGTTAGGAGGGACAAATCAGGTGCCCCATCACTCAATGCTCACCAATGTATCACATTCACAAACCATATAAAAACTACAAACAGGTATCTGCCTCTATCTCCAAAATCAAACAAAGGGGCAGAGGACACTGCAGCACTGGAGCTAGCACTACAAAACTCACCCAAAACAGGGACCAAAACAAAAAAAGCATAAAGGAAATATAAAACACTTCTGATCACAGGGTTGATTCCCGAGGAGACATGGAAAGGATGAGAAGGTACTTGGCAAGGTTGGAGGAATGGTCAGAAAAATGGCAGCTTGGATTCAATGCAAAGAAGTGCAAAATAATGCACCTGGGAAAAAAAATCCAGGGGAAGATTACACAGTGGGGGGGGGAGGTAGTAACAACAACAAAAATGGAAAGGGACCTGGAGGGTAATCATATCAGATTACCTTAAGGTTAGCAAGCAATGTGAGAAGGCAGTAGGGAGGGCTGGGGCGGTACTGGTATGTAAAGGGAGAGGCATCACCAGCAGAAAACAAGAAGTTGTTATCCCTCTGTACAGACAGTTGGTGAGACCCCATCTGTAGTACTGCATCCAGTTCTGGAGACCCCATCTCCGCAAGGACATAGACAGGATGGCGGCAGTCCAGAGGAGGGCAAATAAAATGGTGCAGGGTCTGCAAAGAGAAGCCATATGAAGAGAGACTAAAGGAGCTTATATGTATATCCTTGAGGAAAGGAGGGAGAGGGGGAACATGATAGAAACCTTTAAGTACCTCATGTGCAAGAATAAGGGGACACAACTTGAAGATAGAGGGGGGATGGCTCAGGGGCAATGTGAGGGAGTACTTTTTCACAGAGAAGGTGGTGTACACATGGAACAGCCTTCCTGAAGAGGTTGTGGGGTATAAAACTGTGGGAGAATTCAAGAATGCATGGGACAGACATAAGGCAGTTCTTGTGGGGAGTAGGAAGAAATAGGCTGTTGGTTAACTAGGATCTGCAGCTTATCTTGTAGGTAGGGAAATGGGCAGACTAGGTGGGACAAGTGGTCCTTATCAGCTGTCAAAGTCTATGTTTCTATGTTTCTATCGCAGGTGATTCCATGATTTGGGGAGTTGATACCTACCTCTGTCCGGGGGTAATGGTCAGATGTCTGCCAGGTACATCAGCATGGAGAGACACTGATCTCATTGCTAAAATCATGCAGGAAGCAGACAAAAACATCAACATTCCAGTACACATAGGGACTAATTATCTCGCCAGTTGGTCAGTTGTGGAGACCAAGGAACACCTGACCAGGCTGGGAGACAAACTGTCATCCATTTTGTCCGGCATCTCCTTCTCTGAGTTCCTGGCAGTCTGGAAGAGGGGGTAAATGGATGGAACGGGAGATAGGGGAGCTAAACATGTGGCTCAAGGGCTAATGCCAGGAAAAAGGACACAAATTTGTAGGTAACTGGCAACAGTTTTGACAGTGAAAGTTCTTTAAATTTGATGGCCTGCATCTGACTAAGAAGGAGTCAGTGCATTGGGGTAGAAGTTTGATGTCTTTGCAGAATATTTAAACTAGCAAATGGGAAGAGGAATATAGCACCCGATATATCAAATGGGAAGAACACCCCTCTCCCCTCAGCCAGTGATCAAATAGGAGTTCGCATGTTTGTAGTTCATTTACATTACCAGGTAAGGAAAAAGGTCTGGCTCCCCATATGACTCACAGGGGAAATGCCGGACCTCACCCAACAACTAACACACTGAAATCTAGCCAATGGAAAATCATGTACGCAAATGCCTGAAGTCTGAGAACAAGATCCCAGACCTGGAGGCAACAATAACAGAGGCTAAACTAGACCTAGTAGCCATCAGCGAGACATGGTTCACCAGTAACCATACTTGGGAGACTTCAGTACCCAGCTATGTACTGTTGAGAAGAGACTAAGTTACAAAACCTCACTAAGCTCAGGGTGGACAAGGCAATAGGACCTGATGGCATACATCCCAGGGTACTAAAGGAGCTAAGGGTGGAACTAGCAGAGCCATGATCAGAACTGTTTAGTGAGTCTGTGAGCACAGGAGAGGTCCCAGAAGACTGGAGAAAGGCTCATGTGATCCCGCTCCACAAAAGTGGTAGCATGGAGGAGGCAGGAAACTACAGACCAGTCAGTCTTACCTCAGTAGTGGGCAAGACTATGGAGGCACTCCTTAAGGAAAGGATAGTGCAACACCTGGAATCCATAGGAGTACAGGATCCAAGACATCATGGGTTTACAACAGGAAGGTCCTGTCAAACTAATCTCATAGATTTCTTTGACCGGGTAACCAGAGTGGTGGAACAAGGGGTTGCAGTTGATGTTGCCTACCTTGCTTCAGCAAAGCTTTTGATACTGTTCCACATAGAAGATTGATTAATAAGCTGGGTAGGCTCAGGGTGGGTCAGAGATTGGTCAACTGGGTGGCAAACTGATTGGCAGGCAGAAAACAGAAAGTAGTGGTGGAACACAGTATACAGTCAGAAGAGATGCAAGTAACATGTGGGATACTTCAGGGATCAGTTCTGGGGCCAGTCCTCTTTAATATCTTCATCAGTGACATTGCAGATGGACTGGAGTGTAAGGTTTGTCTGTTTGCAGATGACACCAAGATCTGCAACAGAGTAGACGATCCAGATGGGATAGGCAGAATGAGAAGAGATCTGGAGAAACTGGCAAAGTGGTCGAAAGAGTGGAAACTGGGGTTTAACGCCAAGAAGTGCAAGTTCATGCACATAGGAAGAAAACCCTGAAGCTACCTAAAGGTTGGGAGGGTGGAGGGAGTTGCTGGCAATCACAAGGGAAGAAAGAGACTTGGGCATCATCATCACAAATGATCTGAAATCATCCAAGCAGACCACTAAAGCAGTAGGTAAGGCTAGAGGGATGTTGGGGTGTATTAGTAGAGGTAACACAAGTCATATGAGGGAGGTAATAATCCCTCTTTACAAGACACTGGTTAGGCCCCATCTGGAGTACTGCGCGTGGTATTGGAGGCTGCACCCGCACATGGACTGTTAGCGAACAGACAAACCTCTGGTGAGAGGTGCTACATATGTAACAATGTTTTAGTTGAAACTGTGCATTATTTTGCTTTTTTAACACTGTACTGTACTATTTTGTAAGTGTGTAATGTCTTGTGTATCTTCTAGGAGGAGTTAGCAGTCGCTGGCTCTGCAGGGCAATCTGGGACTGTGGTGGTGTGCCCCTGACCCCAGTACTTCCTGAAACATCTGGGAGAGTAGTTTGTTTTACAGCAACTACTTAAATCCTACTTTCCAAGCTCAAGAACACTGCTTTGTTGTTCTATCTTGCTGTGCTAGCAGGTGTTTTAGTGTTTTTAACATTGCTAAGTAGACATTGACACCGAAACTGGAAGACAAAGTAAGTCTCACTTCCTGTTTTGCAGCTCAGAAGGCTTGCACTAGCGAGCAGAGCACACCCAGCACGTGTCTGCTTTGTCAGCAGGGGAAGCAGGGGAACAGAGATCAGTATCTATACCACTGTTCAGATATACTGTGCAAGTGAGTACTCTGTTTCAAACCTATACTATGTTTAGCTATGGATAACATGCTGTTTCAAAACAATTGCAGCTCCCGCTATCTGTATGGCCAGCGTTGTCAAGTAATTAATTTTACTTGTGACACATGTCTTTTAGTTTACACACTGCAAAACAAAGTGGTAAGACTTCTAGACAGGGGCAGTGGGACAGGAAATAGAAGCCCTTGAAAACTACATTGATCACATGGTCGATCAACTGGAGACACCTGCAGTTCCCACTAATACCCAAGCATCTAATGTGACTACTGCCCCTGGAGATGCTATCACCTCTCCCCAAATAACTGTGGATGACTGGGCTTTAGTCACCAAATACTCAAAAAGTGTAGAAGGGGACAAATATACAACAGCACCCCAGTACCACTATAAAATAAGTATGAAGTATTGGACCATGATAAACAAATGACCCCACTATTAGACAACTCACACACACTATCACCTAATAATCAAGCACAGGTGGTTACTAGCAGTCAGGATAAAACCATGCTCAGTAGGCCACCCAGTAGAATCATTAAAGAAGGTGTACCAACTAACATACAGGATTCAACCACTGGGAAAACTCAGCCCGGATCTCCTCCTCTATCAAATAAAAAAGAGGTGCTTGTTATAGGTGATTCCATTATCAGACATATTGACAGGGCAGTTTGCAACCTGGATAAAGAATCTCGTACCTGTTCTAGATTCAGGGGAGCCAGATTCTCTCAATTAACCACTATGGCTAAAGACATACTTCTTAATGCAGAGGACAACCCATTAGTTATTCATGCTGGAACCAATGACATCAATCGAACACACCTTGACCAACTACAGCAAGACTTTGTCACCCTTAGCAATGTCCTAGTAGACAGAGGATGTACTGTGTGCTTCTCAGAAATTCTTCCAGTACCTAGAGCCTCCCATTCCATCTCAGTCAGAATCAAAGCATTAAATAAATGGCTTTGTAAGTGGTGCATCAGACAAGGCATCTCTTGCTTAATGCATTGGGAAGATTTCAATGATAAACCTTTTCTATTCTGTTGGGATGGTCTCCACCTCAGTAGAAAAGTTAATATTCTATTGAGTAAAAGTATTTCATCACCCATAGATGATCATTTAAACTAATTTCCGGGGGGGGGGGGGATGGGGCTACCCCCACATCTCTAGAACAAGGAACCACTTTGTATAATAATGTGAGAACACGCAAAATCCTATCATTTAATGCCAGATCATTAAACTTACTAAAAATCATTGAGCTTGAAGCTAAATGCACTCTT
The DNA here is from genome assembly GCA_016271365.2 of Neoceratodus forsteri. Taxonomy (NCBI): domain Eukaryota; kingdom Metazoa; phylum Chordata; order Ceratodontiformes; family Ceratodontidae; genus Neoceratodus; species Neoceratodus forsteri. The sequence goes on from CM028138.1 coordinate 664,691,296, forward strand.
CATGACATCAGCATTATAGCTGTTATGGAAACCTGCTGGGACCCTTCATCTATATGGTCCAAGGAGATCTCTGGTTTTAAACTTTATCATAAGGACAGAGTTAATCACGCAAGGGGGCGGGGGTGGCCCTCTATGTCAAGGATTACATTTCATCTCATTTATGTAACTATACAACAAATGCTGAAAGCGCTTGGGTTAATATTCAGTTCAAAGGTAAACCACTTTTAACCATTGGTATATGCTACAGGCCTCCATCAGCTGATTTTGTCTACACCACCACACTATCAAATTATATTTCTCATCTAGCCAACTTACATGATGTTATAATCCTGTGGGACTTTAACATGCCCAGAATAAACTGGGCTACTAATTCTGGCACTACTAACCATGAGAAATATTTTGTATCTGCACTATTCGACGCTGGACTTGAGTAAATAATAACAACGCCTACCAGTGATAACGATATTTTAGACCTTCTGATTACTAACATTTGTCATAAATTAGCCAAAGTCAGTATACATGACCCACTTGGCAACAGTGATCACAATTCTATTTTATTTGAAATAACTCATAAACAGCATCCTCTAAAACATCAAGCCACATTCGAGAACTATGACAAAGCTAACTATAAGTGCATTAATGAGAGTCTAAACAGCATTGTCTAGAACACAATCCTTACCCCTTATCACTGGAAGATGCATGGGCACACCTCAAATCCACTATTGTACATCTCGAAAATTTATATGTGCCAGTCAAAATAGAATACAATAAAAAAGGGAAAATCCCCATCTAGTTCAACAAATCTATTAAAACCTAAATAAAAAAAAAAGAGAAACTATTTTCACATCTGAAAGCAGAAGATAATAGTAAAAAAGGAAATACCTTACTTAAATATAAATTAGCAGTTAAAAAACTCAAACACTTAAACACTCTAAATGTAACCTAGAGTTTAAAATAGGACATAATAAGGTCTGAAACAAATCTTTGTTTTCATATCTTAATAGTAAAAAAGGTAACGATAAATATATTGGCCCTCTGATTGTGAATAATTATACTATCACATCAGACAAAGATACTGCTAACACCTTTAATGACTACTTTTGTTCAATGTTTTCCACTAAAGAATCACATCAACTCTCGGATTCTCTTGTACATTCTACTCCTTACAAAATTTCTTTAATAGACACCATCCATGCCCTTGAAACTCTTAAACCCAAATCAAGCCCAGGCACTGACAATATTAGCCCAAGATTTCTTGTGGAAACTTCCAAAACTATATGAACCCCACTGACAATTACATTTAATAAATCCTTAACACAAGGAGTGGTCCCACATGACTGGCTAAAAGCTACAGTTATTCCCATTTTTAAAAGGGACTCTCTGTCTAAGACCGAGAATTGTCACCCTATCAGTTTAACCTCGGTTATTTGTAAGCTCATGGAAAAAATAATAAAACACTTATTAGATAAATAAATGGAATCCCTTGCCATTATAGCTTTGACACAGCATGGTTTTAAACAAGGTCACTCATGACTTGTAACTTAATTGCCTTTTATAATTATACAAGTGAGGGTCTCAACTCACAAATCCCCATAGACTTCATCTTGCTGGATTACAACAGAGCGCTTGATAACGTTTCACATGGTAAATGTATCAATAAACTCAGGTTACAAGGCTTCTCACCTCATTTAGTGCATTGGATAAACATTTGGTTAACAAACAGAATGCAGCAGGTTAAAATCCGGAGAATTCAATCTGATGTTGTTTATGTGAGCAGCGGTGTCTCTCAGGGATCGGTCCTCGGACCCACACTGTTCAATCTTTTCATCAGCAACATGCAGATTGGTCACACTAATTTCTTATCAAAGTTTGCAGCTGATGCCAAGTTAGGAGGAAAGTAGATAATATTCAAAAAATGAAGGCTCTAGCAGGAGACCTAGTTATTGAAAAATGGGCTCTTGCCAACGGAATGTTATTTAACATTGATAAATGCACTGTCCTACATTTTGGAAAACACAACCCTATATCAACATACACCTTAAACAATGTCTCTCTGAAGGCACCAGACTGTGAAAGAGACACAGGCATTATCATTAATAACAAACTCTCTTTCTCAGAACATTGTAGTAAATTTGCCATATGTTCAAACGGGTTATTAAAATCCATCAACCACACTTTCATCTCAATAACAGAAGAATGCATAATACCCTTATACAGATCTCATGTCAGACCATACTCCAATTTGGTTCCCTCTTTTGGAGTCCTTATCTTAGTAAGGACATAGCTAGGTTGGAGGGCATTCAGAGATGTGCTACAATTATAGTCCCACATATATCTACTTGAAACTACATGGAAAGACTCCGAGCCACAGGCCTACATTCTCTACAACAAAGATGCTGCTGAGGAGATATCTTATTTCTATTTAAATTATTAAAATCACCCAACTTAGCACACCTGTATGCTTTTCTAGGACTGTTCTTGCTAGGCAGCATCATGTAGTTTTATTACACTGTATTTGTAATTTGTGTAGCAAGGCCTTCCTGCATAGTTCTATTACAGCAAGCGGGTTTTCCAAAGTCTGCATTTAGTCCTCTATGCACTGCCTCTCCTTAGCTAGTGAATTAGCAAGCTCTTACTGAACAAAATGTCCTTAACTAGTGAGTTAACCAAAGTCTGCATACTGTATATTGAAATGGAACATTAATGCTTAAAATCTGCTGCTTGAGCCCCTAATTTCACCTTTCTTACTCCTGTTAACTTAAAAAAATCTGCATCTACCTTGCCTTGAACTTCAGCCCTTTTCTTTTCTGCATTGTTACCTAATCTTCTCCTCTTCTCTTCATCCTATACCCCCTTTCTCTCTCTCTTTTCTCAAAAGAATCCTACCTTGGCCATCCTATCCCTCCCCTTCCCCTCTGCCCTGCCTACTCAGACAGTCCTTCCCCTTCCTCCTGCTAATCTTCTATCTCTTTATTTACAGACTGTGCCAGATTCCCCTGGGCATTCCTCCACCTGTTGCCATAGCCACAGGAGCTGCTCCCTGCCCTCTCAAGGGCCAAAAACAGGTACGCCTGCTCATGAGTGCCCCCCTCCAGCTGTAAATTTTAAATCTGGCACCATTTCTCAGATCTTTGTGTGAGCCTGAGCATTGACTCTATCCTTGAACCTAGGAGCTGTGAGGTCACCTGCAATCCCTAACGTAGCAACTCAATATTTAAGAATTAGTTTTTATTCTCGCTGCTTAAGCAGCTTTCTAAATCAAGCTAGTTGCACACTGAGGGACCTTTGTGCCAGAGCCTGCTCTCACTCGATTTTTCAACCACCCTCCCCTCCCCGTTCTCTGACAGTTTATTATATAGTCTCTGTCTAGGAACTCCTCCCACTGGAATCCCACAGTCAGCTGGTTTTCTATCCACTGAAAACACACCCTCTCTTCCTAAGGAGATCAAACCTAAATTGCTATTCTCCCCCCTTTTCAGCTCCAAACCCAGCCCCTGAGTAACCTCTGACATCTCCTCAACAAGGCTCTAAGACACCCTCCTCCCGGTGTACTCAAACCTGGGACATCTTGCACCAAAGTCAGTAACACTACCACTACTCCACAGTGGCAGTCACCCTCACTGAAGTTCAGCTATCATCCTTATCTTTCACTATAAGCATAGAACTATGGGCACTTGCACTCCCTTGCTAGGTCTTCTCACCCCTACCCTCCTGGTTCAAACCTCCCCCCGACCTGAGCTCCCACCCACTACATTCAGGCACCTCACCCCCAAGTTACCCCAGTATGACCCATCCCCCCACCTTGAATGCACCCCTAACTCCCCAGCACCCACCCCCTGCCTACAGCCCCGCTCCCTCTGCCCTCCCGGGCCCACCATGGACCCACCTCTTCCCTGCCATACCCACCCTTCATGCTCTACATGTCCTCTGCTCCCATACCACCAGGTCCTCGCCCGGTGCCGAACCATTGGTCCCTGCTGCCACCATCCCCTAATCAGAATCATCCCATTGCTACTCTTACTGTCTGGGAATGTACACCCCAATCCTGGACCTTTATCTGCCAGCCCGCCCAAATCCTTTACCACTACTGGTCTCCACCTTGCATCCCTTAACAAATGAAGCCTAAAGAAAACTGCTGCTCTCCAGTGCTGGGTCACCCAGCATCAACCTGATATTCTTGCTCTGGTAGAGACTTGGCTCTCTAAGTCCACCCCTGACTCCGCTCTCTCCCTCCCTGGATACATGTTATTCAGGGAAGATCATGTAGGCAAACGCGGTGGTGGGTGCGCAGTATTCATGCAGGACACTCTAATAGGTCTTGTGCTCCCTGCTCCCAAACTTGACTATGGTGCCCAAGCCCTCATGCTAAAAGTTATCCCTGACCCCACCAGAGGCCCTCTTTTCCTCACTGTCTCCTACATGCCCCAAAGGAACCAGAACTCAGCAGTCCAGTCCCTCATCGACTACCTCACATCCCTCCCACATAAAGTCGAGCAAGTCATCCTTGGTGATCTTAATGTTAATTGGCTTGCTTCCCCCACCTCCCAAACCAGGGACTCCTTCACTGCCCTGATATGTCCCAACTACGTAATCTCTCAGCCACCAGGTTCAACCGATCCAGTGGAACCAACACCCTCCTAGACGTTATCTTATCAAACCGCCCCTTTAAAATCCGGGACATCACTGTCCTCCCCGACTCACTTAGTGATCACACCCCAGTCATCTGTATCTGGTCATCCTCCTTTCCAAAACCAGTGTCCCAGACTACACTGCGCCAGCAGCTATGCCCTGGTGGCTCAGCAAAGTTGAAACAGCACCTAGCCCAGCTAGACTGGTCCCCTATCTGACATGCCCCAGATATCGACTCAGCTCTTGACCTCTTCACAAGTGTCTTCTGCAAAGCCAGTGACCTCTTCACCCCCCCACACCAGGAGCCGTACAAAGAAACGCAACACCCCCTGGATCACCCCTTCCCTCATCCAGAAACTTAAGAATAGGGATAATGTCTGGTGAATCGCTGTAGATTCAAGCAAACCATCTAACTGACAAGACTACAATGCAGAGTACAATAAGTGCACCTGGGCCATCAGATGGGCAAAGGCAGAGCACTACCAGGCCACCCTCACCTCCACCTGGGGCTCGGCCTGGACCTTCTGGGATAGCATGAAAGAACTAAATGGGAAGACCCGCTCCCCTCCACCATCTCAGCTCACCATCGATGGCGCTGCCTCCTCTGATCCACTACCTATAGTTGACTGCCTCAACACCACTTTCTCTGATCTAAGCTCTGTCCTCCCAAGCAGGTTTTTGATTCAATCCCTTCCTCACTCCCCCTGCCCTGCATCGCCCCCCTATCTACCTGCGCACCCTATCCCCCCACAAAGCCAGGCCACACCTGCTAAAAGCTCTTCGTAGTAATAACCCCAGCAGCGACCCCCTCAACTCCAGGATCCTCTGCCTGGTCCTGGACATTGTCCTAGTCCCCCTGATGGACCTACGCAACCAGCCTCTATGCCTTAGATAGTACCCCAGTGTGTGGAAACCTGCTGAAATCACTCTAATACACAAGAGTGGTGATCGATCCGCCCCCAGCAACTATCAGCTAATCTCCATCCTCCTCCCACTCTCCAAAGCCCTCGAAAAAGTGGTGTCTATCCAACTACCCGAGTACTTGGCTAAGTATGACATTATGTGCCTGGAGCAGCACGGCTTCCGCCCAGGACACAGTACAACCACTGCTCTCCTGGAGTTCTCCCAATACCTGCACTCTGCTCTCGACTCCGGCAACCTGGCCAGTGCAGTGTTCATTGACCTCTCCAAGGCCTTTGACACTGTCTGTCACCCCCTCCTACTCGACTCTCTCCACCAACTCGGTTTCTCTGCTGGTCCCCTTGCCTGATTTTCCAGCTACCTCTCTGCTAGATCCCAGCAGGTAAAAAATCAACGGCTCCCTCTCCAACATTCGACCGCTAGCTCTGAGGTCCCACAGGGCTCAATCCTGGGTCCCATTCTCTTCAGTCTCTACCTCAACACTCTCCCCAGCTACTGCAATAGCAAGATGCTCCTCTATGCAGATGACATGGTTCTCTTTGCCTCACACCCAGATCCCTCCACTCTCCAATCATCCCTTCAACTCGCCTACAACCTTTAGGAGATATCATCAGGTGATACAGCTTGGGTTTTCACTGTTACGCAGATGATACTCAGCTGTATCTGTCCTTTCCACCCGGGCAAGATGGTGCTCTCTCCAAGCTAGACAATTGCCTTACTGAGATCAGATTATGGATGAGTTCTAGCTGGTTGAGACTGAATCCAGATAAGACTGAGGTGTTGGTAGTGGATCTGGGTCACCCGGTGATGGGTTTGGGGGCTGGTCAACTGCTGGGCTTATTGCTCGGTGGTATGTCGCTCACTACCTCCGATCAGGTGCGAAATCTGGGCGTTAATTTTGACGATGGCTTGACCTTAAAATCTCAGGTGTCAGCCGTGGTCAAATCCTCTTTTTTTCATCGGAGGAATTTCGCCTGGATTATACACCTGGTCCCACCGGGCGATCTGCCAACGTTGGTCTATGCCTTTATCACTACCCATCTTGACTACTGAAATTCCCTGTACCTAGGGCTATCTGGGGTTGATATCCATCGCCTCCAGTTGGTGCAGAACGCGGTGGCAAGGCTTTTGACTGGGATCTCTAGATCCAGTCATATTACGCCTGTGCTCCGCGAACTGCACTGGCTGCCTGTGAGGTGGCGGATCACCTATAAGGTTGGTTTACTAATCTTTAAAGCCCTACATGATCAGGGACCCAGCTACCTGAAAGATCTCCTGGTACTCTATTGCCCCCTCTGTCCTCTCTGCTCCGCCAACGAGGGATTGCTGGAGATTCCCAGGGTTTGATTAAAAACATCTGGATTTCGTGCTTTTGCCTTTTCTGCACCAACCCTGTGGAATTCTCTACCTCGTTGGTTGAGAGATTGTCCAACCGTCGAGAAATTTAAAAATGATTTAAAGACATATTTATTTGGTCTAGCTTATCCTAGTTATAGCTTTTAATTTATTATTTTAACTTATATATTTATGTGAATCATTGTACAGCGCCTTGGTTTCGAACGGCGCTTTATAAATAAAGATGATATGATATGATATGATATGATAACCAAACAGAAGGGCGGTTTCTTGATCACAGACTAGTCATAAACCTTAAGAAAACCAAATCAGTGCTCTTCTCTCACCACCAAAATAAACTGGAAGTGCCCCCCTTCTGATTACCCCCAACTCTCAGCTCTCATTAGAGCAAGTGCCCACATACAAATACCTAGACATCACTTTCGATACTGCCCTCACCTTCCAGACCCACATCAACGCTCTTTCTTCCACCATAAACTCTCAGATCAGCCTGCTTTACCTCCATAGGGATTGCCTGCTCCTCGCTGCCCTCCGGCTGGCCATCACCTCCTCTGTCCTGTCCCTAGTGGACTATGGCTTGCCCATCTATGCTGCACCTGATCACACTGCCCTCTCTAAAATCCAGCTCTCCATCGATAAGGCCTGTAGGCTCCTGACCAGAGCCTCCAGCCACACCCATACCTACCTGCTCTGTTCCTCTGCCAACCTGCTCAACTTTGAGGAATGTCTGCAGTATCAGACTTGCCTTCTTGCTAAGAAATCTCTGCTCGGACTCTCCCCCCCCGGAGTCTCTGCCTCCCTACCACGGTCATCCTCATCCGTTTCCACCCACAGCTCTGTTAAAGCCACCTTCAAAGTGCCCAGAACCAAGACCTCCCTCATCCAGAGGTCCTTCTTTTATCGAGCCCCCACTTGGTTCAATGCCCTCCCTGCCTGCATCACCAACACTGCCGAACTTGTTCCCTTCAAAACTGCTCTCCAGAACCATCTTTTTAATGTCCACTGCTGTAGGTGCAACTAACCCTGCCCCCCTAATCCTACTGCAGTACCTTCCCCTGCCTGGCCCCCCTAATCTTGACAATGTCCCCTGGACTGCGGATCCATCTTTCCCCATACCCCTTTTACCTACCCCCTTAGGTTTATACAAGGAAGTATTCCACTGCAACTCCAGAGAAGTTGTACATCTTTAATTGTAAACCTGCATTTTATACCAACATGTAACTAAGTGTATTCTGTGTTCAATGTCTGCACCTGTAATGTTGTCCAATGTTGTATCTGCACAATGTTCTATTGTCTTGCCCTCCCTGTGACAAGGTGCCTTTGTAAATGAGTCCCTGACGTGCAGAAATAAATAAATAAATGTTGTACGCAACTCATAAAATAGTGCCTAAACTGCACAATAAACAACTGGAAGTATGCAAGGCAAGGATTAATAAGAGATTAAACTATTTTTCTATAAGTACACCTAGATATTGGAACCAGCTTCCACAAGAACTAATTTACCTTAATACATTTGTTTCCTTTAAAAAGGGTTTGGATTACTGGCTCACAGCTGGGAATAATGTCCCACTTTATAGTGGGGGACAATCACAATGGACTTCTTTTGTCCTAGATTACAAAGTAACCAAGTAAAATGGAGGCAGTCCAGAGAAGGGCAACCAAAATGGTGCAGGGGCTGCGTCAGAAAACATATGAGGACAGATTAATGGAGCTCAATATGTATACCCTAGAGTAAAGGAGGGAGAGAGGTTATATGATTGAAACATTCAAACACCTTAAGGACATTCTTTTATTTATTTTGATTAGGATTAATACATTTGAGCCAAAGACTCATTTTCAAAGGTTCCAAGTCAAGGACAAAAACAGTACAATACAATACAATACAATACAATACAGTACAATACAATACAATACAATACAGTACAGTACAATACAATACAACGCAACACAATACAGTACAATATAATACAGTACAATATAGTGCAGTACAATACAATACAGATAGCAGAGATCACATGGTAAGTATCATGAAATCAATACAGTGTCACATGAGGTTCAAGATTTGTTAGTTTCAGGTACACCTTAACAATAGATAAAGTGCATTACATCATTTGTTGCAGGGTGGGGCTAGCCTGGTAGGAATGAACATGTCAGCAATATGCAAATGTTATGTCAGGGGGATGATAGGGGAAGGGTAAGCAACAAGAGTGGCGTTGTCATAAATGGAGGTGGTGTGGGTAGGGAGAAATGAGGCGGGGTAAAGTGGTTGTGGAGGGTGGTAAGTCGATTTATTGGGGGCTTAGGAGGTAGGAGTGAAAGGCGAGTAAAAATCAAGAGGATCTGTTGATCATATGTTGGTGCAGTTACAGGTAGCTACACTCTCAAGATGGGACCGTAGCCCCCTTTTGAACTGGCTCAGCTTTGTGCCTCCTGTCAGCGTGTTGGGTAGCTCATTAAACCATTTGGGGCCCTTAAAAGTAATGGCTTTCTCGGCCAAAGATGTGTGCTTGAAAGGGACTTGGAGTCCTCCTTTTGTCACATTTCTGGTTTGCATTGTATGCACTGCCTTCCTGAACAGATTACTTATGGATTCCAGCATGAGGCCTAGTTGCACTTTTTTTTACGATCAGTAAAGTTTGGTATTGGACTGTTAAGTACAGAGGGAGCCAGCCAGTCTCGGAGTAGAGGACACAGGTGTGAGTCCAGCGATCTGTCCCAAGTGCCAGATGACAAGCCCTGTTTACAAGTGTTTGTATCCTGCCTAGGGCAGTGTCTGATCCTGCTATGTATATTGGTAACCCATAGTCAATGGATGATAATACTGTGCTGCCTGTGGCTAATTTGAGGGCTGCATATGTCACTGAGTGCTTGTTTCTATGGAGGATGCCCAGTTTCATGTTGGCAGTTTTGACAACTTGATCAACGTGGTGGGAGAAATTGAGAGTGTCATCAAGGTAAACACCCAGATATTTAAACGAGGAGACTTGTTCTATTGTGTCACCTTTAAGGTTCTGAATTCAAAGTGGGCAGAAATTCCTTTTGTTCTAAGGGTCCGTGAACAGTATGCTTTTGTTTTTTTTTTATGGTTTAATAGCAGTTTGTGTTATCAGAACCAGGTTTCTAGCTTGTGGAAGCTATCAAGTAGGCCTTCCTTGATGGCCGAGTGGTCCCTGCCTAGGACTGAAATAACGGCATCATCTGCATTTAATACGATGCTTGCTGAGCAGGCTTCGGGGAGGTGGTTAATGAACAGCCGAAAAGGAGTGGTCCAAGCATAGACCCTTGCGGTACTCCAAGGGCCACTACCTTTGGGTCTGAGAGTGAGTCGCTGATTCTAACTCATTGAGTTATTTGCCACAGATAGCTGTGAAACCAGGTGACTGTATCTGAGGCCAATCCCATAGAGAGCACTGCATTTAGTAATAGCTGGTGGTTAACTGAGTCAAACGCTTTTGTGAGGTCAATGAAAACTGACCCTACCGCCATCCCTTGGTCAAGGACGTCGTAGAGCTCGGTGGTGTAATCCACTAGTGCGGTGATGGTAAAGTGTTTTTTGTAAAAGCCATGCTGATAGCTGCAGAGTAATTTGTTTCTGTCGAGGAAGTCAGTGAGCTGTTCAAAGACTATTCTCGCTAGTGCTTTGGAGAGGGGTGGGAGAATGGAGATTGGCCTGTAGTTGGCGGTGAGTGTTTTATCCCCAGATCTGAAAACTGGTGTAACCAGCATAGATTTCCATGCATCTGGGAACATGCCCAATCTTAGAGAGGCATTAAAAACCTTGCTAACTGGGTCTGCTAGTACATCAAGCGTTAGGGCAACCAACTTCATATCAAATAATGAACAACAATCTATGGGCAATAAACAGAATAATAATTCTGTAGATTCACCTTTAATATTATCTGGCACTATACTCAGTGCTTCACAGTAGATTGATCTGAACATGGAAATTGAGGTTACTCAATCAAGAGACACTGACATTTTTGTACTTGCCGATTCCATTATTAAAGGACTTTACCGAGCAATTTGTGATAGAGACAAAGCCCATAGAACCCTTTCCTGCTTCAAGGGTGCCAAAATATTGGGTATCACAAAAATGAATAATAACATAATTTGCCCAAATAACAATAGAAAATTAGTTATTATACATGCAGGGGCCAATAACATTTTTTATCAAAACTCCATCAAATCAAACGGAAATTGTCAATTTAAGAAACAAACGTAGACTTGGGTTGTAATTTTGCCTTTTCTGAAATACTCCTATCCTAAGAACAACATATAGACAAAATTGTATCCTAAAAGAAACCAATAATTGGCTCAGGCAATGGTGCCTGAGGAAAAATATTAACTGTATAAACCCACTGGGAAGAATATAATGGGAACTCTGAAATGTTCAGTCAAGATGGGCTATACCTAAACAAAGTAGGGACACAATATCTCAGTCACCAGTATAATAACTACATAGATGTAGTTTTAAAATAAGCGAAGGGGGAGGGGGTCACTCTCCTGTCTAAAATACTACCCTTAAATAAAGATTTCTTGAGTAATCTGTGTAATATGCATAGCAAAACTACAAAATCTAAAAGAAAAAAAGGAAGAGAAAATCTAAATCTGGTTTAAAAAAAACATAAAACTGTATCAAATTATGATAATAATGCTTTGAATGAAGTTATTCACCAAGAAAGAGTAGAGGGAGTAAAAATCTTATTAGTTATTATTCGTAGTCTAACAAATAAGTTAGACGAATTAAGATATACCCTAGTTAGCATAGAAATTGACATCTGCTGTATCACTGAAATATGGTTTTCGGACAATGATTGGAATACTGATATAACAGGTTACACCAAATTTTAAAAAAATAGACAAAACAATAAAGGTGGGGGTTTGGCACAATGGACTGGATATTCAAACTGCGCCCAAAAAGTGCGCAATAGCAGGAGCAAGCACAAGTCCATTGCGCCCATACGCAATAGCCGCGATATTCTAAAAAGGAGCAAGCCAAATTGCGCAAACAGCCAACGTCTGAATATCGCATAACTTGCGCCATAGCGCAACTAGGAAGATGAAGCTGAGCAGATACGATGCACTATAGCACAACAAGAGCAGCCCAGCTGAGCAGCCCAGAGGCGCCATAGCGCAAGCAGGGAGCCCCCCAGCAGCAGAGCAATGGAACTGCACAACCAGGGAGGTAGGTAGGGGCCCACCACCCATGGCACAGATGGTCACAGGAACACACTGCAGAACTGACAATGCACCCCCACACCCCAAGCACAGCACAACTGAGGGAGGGACGGAATATCCACCGGCCCATGCGGACAACAAACAAAGCACAGCTGCCATGGTGCCCCAGCACACCCACTGGCAAGCTGAGACTGCCACACAAGGAGGGCGGACCACCCCATGGTACAGCAGCCCCCTGCACAGCACACCCTGCACCGTGACCCCAAGACACCCCCCATGAGCAGTGACCATCACTGCAGGAATACCCATGCATACCCCCCACACTGTCACACTGCAACCTCGTGTACCACAGAACCATACAAGCCAGAGCCACCATGAGCACCCAGCAGTGGGTGGCAGCACACGGCAATGCAACAATGGCAGACACAGTGCCAACATGCACAATCCCCCTGAGGCACAGCTGAGAGACCGAACATGTGTCACCACAAGAGGTACCCCACACGGGAAAGGGCGTGCCCCTGACACCACTGCCATTGATACAGGAGCCTGCACAGTAGACAAGTGTCACAGCGTGACCCACCACGAGCCACAGCAGCCAGCACTGACACCCACAGTGCTGCGTGGAAGCATGCAGCACACCGGATGCAACACAGTGCAGGGGCAAACACACACCCATACCCTCGGGGACACCAACATAGGGACGCAGTAGTGTGGCAATCCAGCTCCCAGTGTGGGCCCATGTAAACTGTGCACACACAGCCTACAGTCCACCATGGCACAGGGGTGACACCCACCCTGTGCATGAACTGTGGCTCTGAACGCCACCAGCATATGCCTGGATCACAAGTCACAGACAGTGGTGCACAGCCCCTGCAACACACAAGCCACAGCATGGAGGTGGGACAGCAACTGTGGAGGCCACAGTGTCACCCGAGGCAAACATACACCTCACCAGTGACAGGAGGCAACCCAGCATTGTGACGGTCACAGTGGATGACCTGCAAGGACAGCCACCACTGACAAGGCAGCAGACCTCGCAGGCCACAGACATGCAAGGGTGTCAGCTGCACAGGCCAAGGACAGTTTGACAGGTGCACAATGGACACAGAGCAGGCACCATGGACCACTGCACACAGTAATGCAATGCACAGAGAACAACACACACCACAGATACCGACTGATAGCCACTCCCACACCAGAGACACTTCCCACGCGCACACACACACACACACATACCCATGACTGAACCACCCCAGATGCCATGCACACCACTGCAACTGAGCACCTATAGCCAGCTGCAAATCAGAGACCACCACAGTATTCATATCAAAATCTGTATTATAAAATATATAACAACAACAACAGCTATATACATATATATATGGGGTGGAGGTACAGGAACAAGGTGGGGTGGGTAAGGGGCAGGGGTGAACAAATGGGAGAGGAAGGCGGGGTGTGAGGGTCAGTCAAGGGGGGTAATGCATGTTCAGTGGCATCCAGCCTGCTCCTCCACTGCCTGGGGCGTTCCGGGTCGCTTCTCCTCCTCACCTGATGCTGATGGAGGTCCTGCAGTATGGCCAGAGATTGGCCGCACACGAACCAGATCCTGGAAGGATCGCTCTATGCAAAGGAGTATTCGCACACCTAGGACAAGGGATCAGAGTCAATGGGTGTGACTGTCCATCCCCCTGCAGCCCACCCATCATGCATGGCATACAGCCATGTGCCCTGCTCCTGTGATGGTGTGCACTCACCCACAGTGACCGTGTGCACAAGACATGCCCAATCAGGCAGCAACAGCCATGTGTACCACTGCACACACACACCACCCATGTTCAGCACAGCACAACCAAGGCCGCACAGTAACGTGGCTATGTGGTGGGCAGGCAGTGCCACAGCCATGTGCCCAGTGCACGCATGGACCACCACTGACGCACTCCCAGACATACAGTGCCACTGAACAGTGCTGACTGTCACATGTCGCGTGGATGGCAGTGGTGTCCATGGATGGTGGCCATGCCCTGCTCCCCACCCTGTCACACAGCATGCAATAGCAATCATGGTGTCATGGCACTCACCCTCATCGGGCTGTCACTGGCATTGGGAATGTTCCCCGACACGCTACCGTTCTGCTTTCACCACCCTCTGCTGCTGCTCCATGGCCCTTCTCCGCTCTGCCACACTTGTGGGAGACAAAAGAAGAGCAACACATCAGTACAAACCCAAAGCATATTTCCCCTGCCCCAATGTGTGTGTGCCCACCCACCCAGCCAGACCCGTCCATCACATACCCTGTAAACACCGCCACAGCCACCCCGAGACCATACCTCCCCTATGTGCTGGACACAAAAGACAGTTTTACCCATATGGACCATACAGATGCGTAGACGGATCACCCACCAGGACGAGGCACCACGCCCCTCCTGGCACGTGACCGCAGATGTGCCAGTAGCTCTGGCTCCCTCCTTCTCAGGTCCCCATAGTGGTGCCTGCATTGCTCGGCCATCCTCCTTTGGCCAGTGGCCGCCTCCAGGTCAGTGGCCACCTGTTGCCAGACCTGGGTCCTGGCCCTGTCCAGTGGAACCTCACCATACAGTGGGCCATAATGTGGCTCCACAATGGCCACAAGTTTGGCCAGCTCAAGGGTACTTCACTGAGGAGCTCTCCTGCGTGCCATCTCAAGTGCTATAGTAGGCAATATGGCGCTCCGCAGAGAGGCAACCCCACGTGGAAGTGCTGCGCAGTACATCACCGCCAGTCCCTATTGTGCTGTTGGTGCCACAATCCCTATCGTGCTGTCACCGAACAGCGCGGTAGAGCTGCAGCCATGCCAGACGTATGGCACCAAGGGGGCAAAGGTCGGGCACAGGGTCATGGGTCTCTGGCACAAGGCCACGCACAGCGCCATCGGATGTCTATGCATCTAGCACCATTGGTTACCTGTGTGCCATCGCCACAGCGAACTATAGCGCAGTTGGGCCACAGCGCCATGTAGTGACACTCGCCGTAGCGCCACTGGCACAATTGTGGAGGTGCCCTGAATTGCCTACTGCGCACAGCACGTCATCACTGTGGCAGACGCCCGCGCAGCTACTCTGCATGCGCAGTGCGGTATACTACACAGCCACAGAACTACGCCTTTGGCTCAGCACGTACAACACAATTGTGCAAAGCACAACAGCACAATATTCAGCCGTCATATGCAAATCATCCGATCAGCCATTCAATGGCGCAGCAATGCGATTTGCATCTCATTAAAGTTGCTCCACACCTAATTTGCATGGATTGCGCTATAAAAATGTGACGCTGTTCTGCAGTGGCCATATTCGGTTACTGCAGTTTATAGGTGAGTTGCATGCTGTGTGCTGTTCTGGACTGTGGTCTCAGGGAATTGCTTTGTACTGCACAGTCACAGGTGACCACTCTCACCCATACAGGCTGTGAAATGACCGAGCGAGGACTGGGTGAGGAGGATGATGGTGGGCGGAAGAGGAGGCCTAATTTTACTAAGGCTGAGACAGAGGCACTCTTTGAGGCCTACCTGGATGAGGAGCCACTTCTGAGGGGACAGCAGGGCACCCCTCAGGCCCGTGCTGCTTCATGGGAGGGTGTGGCACGTGCCGTCAACCTGCACGGCAGCCACCAGCGCTCTGTGCAGGAGTGTAAAAAGAAGATGGGTACCGACAGGAGGAGGGTGAAGGAGAAGGTGGCTGCCATCAGGGCGGCACATGCTGCAACAGGTGGGGGCCAGCTGGAGGTGGTGCAGCTGACTCCGGCAGAGGACAAGCTCGCTGCAAGCATGCAGTGTAGTGCCATTGAGGGCATTCTAGGAGGTGGCTTCCAGACAGGTGGTAGCTCATCACTGCATGGTATGTCATGGTCTGGGGGGGTGAAGGTAGATCACATGCACTAATGTGTCCTTACTTTCTGTTACAGATCCTTTGCGGCTGCAGGGATCAGCGGTGGAGGGCCTGTCCACTGCAGACAGCCATCTGGAGTTGGAGGAGGGACCATCCACCTCCGCAGGTAGCCAGCGTGCATTGCACCAGTGTGCACGCCTGGCTGCCAACACTGATGTCATTGAGACAGGTGTGGGGGGTGCCCTTCCTGTGTCTCAGTGGTCTGGCATCCAAGCATGCCAGCATGCCGTGGCTGTGGCACAGACCTACACCATTGATGATGCAATGACCATTATGGGCATTGACATGTGTGTGTCACAGAATGGACACACAGCAGGCCAGCTCATGCCCATGGACCTTGCTGGTTCCAGCGTAGTGCCAGCACGTCCAGCACAGTCCCAGGCTGTGCCTGTCAGCAGCGGTGGGCAGCACTGGTGGCGTACAGGTCAGTGGCACTGCTATGCCAGCGGCAGAACAACTGATCCCTTGGGCACAGCAGGCAGAGGGCAGCAGTCACCCACCGGGACTGGGGGTACAGGGTTCAGTGGTGGCGTATGTGCACCACCTGTGGACTTGCCCATACCTGGTCCTGGTGAGCAGCGCCCACCCTCAAGGGGTTCTGAACATCAGGCCCTTCCATACCCTGAGGGACAGGTTGCCGATGTGGTAGACGACGTATTTGATGAGCACACCCACCTGCTGCAGGCATCAGTACAGCAGCAGATGCGGCTTGCAACATCCATGGAGGCACTGTGTGTGGCTCTGGAGTGGATTGAGGAGCAACACAGCAGTACACCGAGAGGATCCTGTCACAGATTGACCATTTGTGGATGGATGTGACCACCGCCATTGACAGGCAGACACAGGCGTTGGTCGTTGTCGTGGCCACATTGGGCACACAGTCAGGTGCCCCTGTGCCGCTCACACCGCGCAGTTCGCTATTCACTCCCCGTTCCCAGCGTCATGCGACACCCACCCCTGTCGATGCCAGGTTCAGCTGTGGGCATCCCGAGCACTCCTTGTGCAGGTATGTTCGGTGTGATGTGGACACCTGTGCGGGCACGGTCGCATTTGTGCAGTGGAACCCCTAGTGGACCGTCGGTGTCACCCCATGAGGCCCATGCTCAGCCTGCCAGTGCTGCTGGGTCTCGGCGGGGCCGCCCATGCATCCGAGGCAGCCATGGCACTGTGCCGCAAGACTGACCTGTCTCCCAGTGCGGGCTCTGTCTGGTGCTGCCCTGTGTGCAATGTGTGTTTTGGTGAGCAGTACACTGGTGGGTGCCCAGCCCTACACGCAGAGACACGGACCACCTGCACACCCTCCCGACTGCTGTCCACAGGTGCGTGTGCATGATGATGCCTGCATTGTGCTGTACACCAAAGTGCGATGGTGCCCAGCATCTGACACATGTACATGGACAGTACAGATGGTGGTGGTGGCCTGTCGACATGTGTGTTTTTAGTGTCTGTGTTCCGGCTCTGTTGTGCACCTGACCCCTGTGCACTTTGTGCCTATTGTGTGTGTGTGTGTGTGTGTCCGTCCATGTGGCGTGTTACTGTTCACCCCTCCCTGGTTGTATGTGTGTGCTTCTGTGCCCTGCCGCTTTCCTTGCTGTCATGCACCCCTGGTGTGTTTCCCTGTGTGTATGTGGGTTGTGCCCTAGCCACTGTTAGTTGCACATGGCCCCATGACTTACCAGTGTTGGGTGAAGTGCTCCTCTGTGATGGTGTCCTGGTGCAGCTGGGCCAGCCAGATCAGTCAGGGGTCCAGTCATCCAAGGGATGGCTGCCCATCCCCATCATCACCGGCGTCACCGCTGCCTCCATCGCTGTCCCTCTTCGACCTGTATGGCTATCCCACAGTCTTTGGCCATGTTGTGCAGGATACAACAGGCCAGGAATATCCCACAGGCCTTTGAGGGCTATACTGTAGGGCACTGCCAGAGGTGTCTCGGGCAATGGAAACACGCCTTCAGCATCCCAAACACCCGCTCAATGAAGTTCGCGTGTGGTGGCATGTGCCTCATTGAATCGCTGCTGATGGGGTCGTGGGCTAGGGGTGTGAGCAGCCAGGGATGGAGTGGGTATCCACTGTCACCTGTGTGGAGATAGTGGAGGTTAGTGTCTTTTTCAGGCTCACACTGCCCCAAACCCTGTGTGTCACACCCATGGCACCTGTGGCTTACACCACCTTGCCTACGATTTGTCAGTTCAACATGTATACTCACCCACTAGATGTCCTGTGGGGATGTCCCCACTCTCGAATTGATGGCACAATGCCGACTGGTACCATATGAATGAATCATGTGCTCCCCCAGGGTGTGTGGCACAGACATTGATGATGCGCCCACTGGCATCATACACCACCTGTCAGTTGACACTGGCATATCCCTTCCGGTTCATATAGGCAGCCCATCGGGGCAGGTGGTGTGCGAATGGCCACATGGGTGCAGTCTATCACCCCTAGCACGCCAGGCATACGTGCTACCCTGTGGAACTCCTGTATGTTTGCTTTGCGCTCCACCGCGGTGCTGGGGAAATGGATGTACTCCGCAGCATGTGGCAGCAGTGCGCTGAGGAATTGGGTGAGGATGTGTGATGTGGCTGACTGTATTATGCCTGTGGTGTACCCTGTTGGTCTCTGGAGGGAACCCGTGGCGAGCAAGCACATGCAGGCTGTTACCTTTGTCTCCACTGACAGAGCATGACTCCGTCGTGTGGGTGCCTGCATCACATCACTGCACAGCTCACAGAGCCGCCTCAGAATTGTCCTGTTCAGGCAGTACCAGCCCACAATCTCGACATCTGAGTACAGCTCAAAGCTGGTGCGGGCTCGGTACTGCCTGTTGGGGGCGTACCACCAACGGGCCCTTCCACAGCCACGTCCCCCTGCAGCATGCCTTCTCACCCCCCTCATTACAGCTTCCATGTGGAAGGTGGCACTGTCCATGTCCCTGGCTTGTGTTCCCCCGGCTGTTTTGCTGTGTTCCCCCAGCTGTCCTGACTGCTACCTCCACTGCACCGGGTACACCTACTGGCCTCTGTTCACTGTGGCCCCACACACCTTCGCTTACCCCTATTCTGTCCTCTTGTTTCCCCTGGCCTGCCCTCTTTGTCCCTCTTGCTCTGTCTCTCTCCCTGCCTCATGTGGCTTCCTTGTAGCGTTCTTGCACCTCTTCCTTGCTCCTTTTTATTTTGGCTCATTTCCGCTATGGCGCAACTTCCGCCTGATCCACTGTTGCGCATTGCGCAAGTCTTTGAACATCGCACTGCGCCCTTTATGCATGGTTCCACCCCCTTCGGTTGCGCATGCCTTCATTATCATTGCACTGTTGCTCAGCATGTTTTCAGTGGCGTCAACTGCCTCCTGCTGAATATCGCAGAATGGTGCATTTTCTGACTTGCGCTGGCGCAACCCTATTGCGCATTGCTCAACCCTTTTGAATATCCAGCCCACTATATATATATATCTAACAAACTTAACTGTCATGCGATAATGAATGATGACTCTTCAACTGAAATATTGTGGGCCAAGATTGAACTAGGTCAAGAAACCCTCACAGTTGGTTTATGCTATAGATCCTCCGGTTTAAATCACGCAGACAACTTAGCATTCTTGAACCAGTTGGAAAATATAGATGTGCATGGTGATTAAATAATTCTTGGTGACTTTAATTTCCCCAACATAAATTGGGAACATTTGATACTAATAGTTCCTTGAGAGATTGTTTCTAGAAACCACTTTTAAACTTGGACTGGACCAAATGGTGCACCTTCCTACCAGAAATAATAACATACTCAACCTTCTTTTCACAAATAACGCTGATCTACGCTTTACCCCGGTTATTATACCTCCTTTAGGCAATAGTGAACATAATATGATTGTATGTGATATTTCAATACATGTAAACTATAATAAAGGGATAAGTAAACTTAAAAATTATTATAAAGCTGATTACATTAATATAAAAATGTTCTTAACATCATGGAACTGGTCAAACAACCTAATAAATCTTGACCTAGAACAAACGTGGGCAAAAATAAAGGGCAAAATAGACCACTGTCTGAATACCTGGGTACCTGATAGAGTAAAATACAATAATAATAATAATAATAAACAAGGAATACCCATGTGGTGGTGTAAAGATATAAAGCATATTATAAAAAAGAAACATCGAGCTTATAATAAGTACAGTAGGTCTAAAAAGGCTTCTGACTGGTGCAAGTTTAAGACACTTGCAAAAATAACCTAAACAAATAATAAAAATGGCAAAACAAAATTTAGACATTAACCTAGCTGATAACATCAAAGACAATAAGAAAAAGTTTTATAATTATATTGGTTCTCTAAAACAAACCCATATCAGAATTGGCCCTTTAAAGTTAAAAGATAAATTAGTTGGTAGTGAAAAAGAAATTGCTATAGAACTCAACCAGTACCTTACAAGTATATTTAATCCCAAGGAGATAACACATCTTGAAATGCAACCATCATCTGATTTTATTTCATTTTTTCCTGAGCTAGATATTTTAGAGGCAGTTAATATAATCAAATGCAACACATCTCCTGGACCTGACTGTATACATCCCAAATTCATAAAAGAATTATCAAAAAAAACTCACTGGACCCCTAACTAGAGACACAGTAAATTTAAAAGTGGCCTGCAAAGTGGCCACTTTGCACTGGCACTACACTATGTGGAATGCCCCATAGGAAAGGCTCACTTTGCGTTGTTATTATTACTTCACGTTGTCATTCCGCTTCAAACAATAAGTAAGGCGGAGTGACAACAATATTGGCAACACTTCACCCACACAGTCACCAGAATTAATGTGTATCCCCAAAGTGTCACTGTCTTGTGTCCAGAAAACTCCCGAGTACTGATGAAGTGAAATGAGAGCATAACAAGAAATGCATAGTCTCCCAGAATTAATGGCGCACTCAATCATGTGCGCAGTGGTCACACACAGAGTCACCAGAATTATTGTGCATCCCCAAAATGCTACTGTCTTGTGTCCAGAAAATTCCCCAGTGCTGACGAAGTGAAATGAGAGTGTAACAAGAATTGCAGTCTCCCAGAATTAATGGTGCACTGCAAACGCACAGCCAGATTAAGATTGCGCTGTGCTCTCAAGGGATGCATATGAAAAGGCACAATACCACCTAACCAGTGCACACAAGTCACAAATCCAAATCTGGAAAGGAATTCATTTTGCCAGTTGAGGGATTAGTGCACAGCAGTAACAATCCACTACCAGTAAAGATACCGCAAACCGGAATAAGAAATTCATGCATGTGTGGTGGATAGCAGGTTCACACTGCTGCAATTACAGTACTCTATGGCACAATAAAAGGTATCTGACTTAATGGCGCGCATCGCACACACACTCACACACACACACACTACAAGTAATGCGTAGCAAATTGAAGACCTTGAGTACTATAACCAAATGTTTTAAACAGACAAATTATACACTGCTGCACCACAACAATCAGCAAAAAAATGTAAAGAATTACTGAAAATATTACTGTGTACATTAACACAATTATACAAGAAAAATATAACCAAAACAAAAAGACTGCCTTTTTCTCCCAGTTAATGTACCTACACCACAAATACGCCCCTTCCCCAAAGCACACTTCACAGTACACAGACTGACTGTTCAAAATTAACATTCAAAATCCAAATACAACAATAATCACTCGATGATATGAGCATAGAAGGGTTTCCTACAATCGATGTAGTAAATTTTGAGCAAAAAAAAATGGCAAAAAAAGGCATTTTTAACAGCTTTCAGAGGTTTTGAATCGCAGAGCTCTGAGAGGAAACTGTCTCCAGCTACCACTGCACACACACTATCCAGGCCAGAACTGAGGCTGTGCAGAACAATCTAGAGCCCATGTGACTTGCAATCCCAAGAATCACTGCAGAATTTCATTTGGAGCTCAATTACAATGTGAAGTAAGGCAAATTACATTGATTTCAATGTACTTCGCCTTAAAATTGGTGACAAAGTGGTTTGGGGAAGGTGGAATAATGCAAAGTCATTGGTTTCAATGGACTTCGCGTTCCTCACTATGAAGCACAGTACTCCACTTCACGTTGTGGAGTACTCCGCAGGTTCCGCGTTACTCCGTAAATCACTCCGTGGAGCGAATTGGGGCCACTTCGCCCACCACTACTTACAGTACTGTAATTCACATGCTGTACAGGAAGGAACGCGAATGCCTATGGCTGTATGTCCCTGATGAGCTGCAGCACAAAACTCCCTGACTTAAAAATACGTATTAATCAGAACAATGGTGGGGTGGTGAAGCCTGGAAAGATACTACAAAACAGACTTACAATACATCCAAGTAACTAGAAAAAAATTAATGCTGTAATTCATGACGTGATCATGAATCGTGATTTGTGACTGCATTTGTGACCGTGATGATGAAGAACATGATTTGTATCACGAGTGACTCGTGATGACAGTCCTGACTTAAAAACACATATTAATGAGTACAATGTTCATGCAGAATTATGCATCACACCTGTCCAGTACTCTAAAAGGAAGCCAAATAAACAGCTGTAACTTATGTTACAGATGGAGATTGGGCCCTAAAGAAATGCAAATGCAGACAGATTAAGATTGCGCTGCACACTGAAGAGATGCAGACACAAAAGCACAACACCTAACCAGTGCTCACCATCAGAAATTCAAATCTGGAAAAGAATACCTTTGCCGGTGGGGACGGGCATGGGGGGGGGGGCAGTGTACTGAACTGCTGCAGTAACAGTCACTAGTACTAGTACCAGTAAAGATACCACAAAGAAGTACAAAAATCACACAGCTGCAGTGGATAGCAGGTTCACATTGCTGAAGTTACTATGTGGCACAATAAAAGGTGTCTGATTTGATGACACATGTCACACACATACTCACACACAAACTAAGTAATGCATAGCAAATTGAAAACTTCAGTAATATAGCCACATATTTTAAACAAACTAAAATTATGCACTGATGCACCACAATAATCAGCAAAAAAATGGCAAGAATTATTTAAGATATCACTGTGTGTACATTAACACAGTTATAAGAAAAATATCACCAAAACAGAAAGAACTGTCTTTTTTCCAAGTTAATCTACCTACACCACAGATATGCCCCTTCCCTAAAGCACACTTCCACTGTCTCTCAGTACAGAGATTGAATGCTGTACATTAACATTCAAAATCCACAAGCAAACAATAAATGCTTGATGATATGAGCACAGGAGGGTATCCTGCAATCGATGAACTAAAGTTTCAGCAAAAAAAAAAGACTCAAAAAGGCTTTTTTAACAGCTTTTAGAAGGTTTGGATCACAGAGAGCTCTCAGAGCAGACTGTCTCCTACAGCTTCCTACACATGCTACCCTGAACTGAGGCTGTGCAGAACAATCTAGAGCCCATGTGACCTGAAATCCCATGAATCGCTGCAAAATTCACCTTTGGAGTTACAAAACAAGGCGAAGTGAGGCAAAGTACATTGTTTTTAATGTACTTTATTTTAGAATTGGTGTAGTACTGGTTTGGGAAGGCAGAGTCACGTGAAGTCATTGTTTTCAATGGACTTCGCGTTACCCATTATAACGTGAAGTACTCTGCTTCAAGTTGCGGAGCACTCCACAAATTCGCCTTCACTCCACGAATCACTTCGCGCAGCGAATTGGGGCACTTTGCCCATCTCTACCCCTAACTTACCTATTTAATACATCTGTAAATCATGGACATGCACTCCAATCTTGGAGAGAAGCAAACATAACCCCCTGTATTTAAGTGTGGTAATAAGTAGTCAATATCTAATTATAGGCCCATCAGCTTAACTTCACTTATTAGTAAAATTGTTGAAAGGTTAATACAAGCTAAAATTTCTGACCACATTAATAGCACTGGTTATATGGATATTTCTCAGCATGGTTTTACTGCAGGCAGGTCATGCCTAACAAACCTTATTAGCTTCTTCAAGCCAGTCAGTGATGCCCTGGATAAGGGCTTTCCAGTAGATATCGTATTTTTAGACTTCAAAAAAGTGTTTGATACAGTTTCACATAAGATACTGATTAACAAAGAAGGGATCACAGATCTCCAGGTAGAAGGTCACCTGGGGGCCAGTGACCATCACATGGTATGGTTCAATTTGGCTACTACATCTAAATCATCCCATTCCAAGGCAAAAATATGGGACTTCAGAGGAGCTGACTTTGATAAGATGGCCAACAGAGTTAAGCTAGCCCTGGCAAAAGAAACACAGGTGAGGGGTACAGGCAAAGTGGGCAAGCATTAAGGATGCAATACTTGAAGCAACATCCCATTGTGTTAGACAGAAAAGGAAGTGCAAAGAAGAAGGAAACCACTTAGGTTCTCAAATACAGTAGCAGAAAAGGTCAGAGCCAAAAGGCTGGCCTGCAGGAAATATAAGGAACACAGCGGATGAAGATAGGAGGCATACCAAACTGCCCTAAGGGAAGCAGGTAAGGCAGTAAGGCAGGCAAAGTCCCAAACTGAGGAAACACTAGCACGAACAGTAAAAAGAAGGTGACAAGACTTCTATAGATACATTAGTGAAAGGAGAAAGTCCAGAGGGGGAATGCTAAGCTTAATGGAGAAAAGGGAGCATGTGAGGAGGAGGACCTGTAAAGGCATTCCATCCTAAATGAGATACTTTTGCTCGGGTATTTACTGAAGAGAAGGTAAGGCAGGGCCCACAGCTCAGCAACATGGACACAGAAGGGAGGAGGTGAGCACTCACCTTCACAAAGAAAGGGTCCTACAAGAGCTTGCTAGCTCAGGGTGGATAAGGCAATGGGACCTGATGGCATACATCCCAGGGTACTTAAGGAGCTAAAGGAGGAACTAGCAGAGCCATTAGCAGAATTGTTTAGTGAGTCTCTGAGCACAGGAGAGGTCCCAGAAGACTGGAGAAGGGCTCATGTGATCCCGCTCCACAAGAGTGGTAGCAGGGAGGAGGCAGGGAACTACAGACCAGTCAGTCTTACCTCAGTAGTGGGCAAGATTATGGAGGCACTCTTTAAGGAAAGGATAGTGCAACACCTGGAATCCATAGGGGCACAGGATCCAAGACAGCATGGGTTTACAAAAGGAAGGTCCTGTCAAACTAATCTCATAGATTTCTTTGACTGGGTAACCAGAGTGGTGGACCAAGGGGGAGCAGTTGATGTCGCCTACCTTGACTTCAGCAAAGCTTTTGACACTGTTCCACATAGAAGATTGATAAATAAGCTGGTAGGCTCGGGTGGTCGAAGTTGGTCAACTGGGTGGCAAACTGGTTGACGGGCAGAAAACAGAGAGTGGTGGTAAATGGTATACAGTCAGAAGAGATGCAAGTCACAAGTGGGTACCTCAGGGATCAGTCCTGGGGCCAGTCCTCTTCAACATCTTCATTAGTGACCTTGCAGATGGACTAGAGGGTAAGGCTTGTCTGTTTGCAGATGACACCAAGATCTGCAACAGAGTAGATGATCCAGATGGGTGGGCAGAATGAGAAGAGATCTGGATAAACTAGCAGAATGGTCAGAAGAGTGGCAACTGGGATTTAATTCAAAGAAGTGCAAAATCATGCACATAGGGAAGAGAAACCTTGAAGCCACCTATAGGCTGGGAGGGAGTTGCTAGCAGTCACAAAGGAAGAAAGAGACTTGATCATCATCATTGATGACCTAAAATCATCCAAGCAGACCTCTAAAGCAGTAGGTAAGGCTAGGGGTGTTAGGTGTATTAGCAGGGTATCACAAGTCGTAAGAGGGAGGTAATAATCCCTCTGTACAAGACACTGGTTAGGCCCCATCTGGAGTACTGCGTGCAGTATTGGAGGCCACACCTTCACTAGGACATTAACCAAATTGAGGCAGTCCAGAGAAGGGCAACCAAAATGGTGCAGGGACTGCATCAGAAGACATATGAGGACAGATTAACGGAGCTCAATATGTATACCCTTGAGCAAAGGAGGGAGAGAGGTGATATGATCGAGGCATTCAAACACCTTAAGGGCATAAACAAGGTGAAAGAGTCTAACATGTTTAAATATAAGAAAAATAGCAGGACAAGAGGACACAGCATGAGATTAGAGGGAGGCCATTAAGGGGAATGTGAGGAAATTCTTTTTCACAGAAAGGGTGGTGGATGCATGGAATGGCTTACCACAAGAAGTGGTGGCTATGAATACAGTGCAGGGCTTCAAACAGGCATGGGATAGGCATAAGGGAGCAATACAAATGACTATGAATAGATAGGCCACTGACAGAGCAAAGGCTGATTGCACATTTATAAGGTAGAAAAAGAAATGGGCAGACTGGATGGGCCTTGCGGTCCTTATCTGCCGTCAACTTGTATGTTTCTATGTTTCTATGATCAACCTTTCAATATAACATTGGACATTCACGTAATTAAATGGATCTCGTCATGGCTATACAATAGACACCAAAGGGTGATTGTTCGTGGGCATGAATCCAACTGGAGTCTAGTCACTAGTGGAGTTCCGCAGGGATCTGTTCATGGACCTCTCCTTTATAATATTCTGGTATCCGGTATGCAAACGTCTGAAAAGGTCTGGATAAACAAATACGCGGATGACTGTAAATTAGGTTGTATAGTTAACGACATTACATCTGCAAATACCCTTCAAGAAGATTTAAACAGATTAGCTATTTGGGCAGCAAATAACAAAATGAAATTCAGTACAGCTAAATGAAACGTAATGCACATGGGAAACAACAACAAGAAGTTCACCTATACAATACAAACTGTGAATTTAATGATTACAACAGAGGAAAGAGACCTGGGCATTACAATAACAGGTAATTTAAAATTCAATTCTGATACCACCAAAACTGTCAAAAAATGTCATATGATTTTAAGTAGCATTTTGAGACATATTTAAAGTAGGAAACCAACTGTCATTTTGCCCCTGTATTCTAGCCTGGTCCATCCACATCTGGACTATTGTGCTTCATTTTGCGGTCAAACTTCAATTGATTATTTAAACATGACAGAAAGGGTGCAGCAAAGAGTAACGTAAAAGATTGACAATATGTCTGACACAGACTATGGATCCAGACTTAAAACATTACAGCTATATTCCTTGGAATATAGAGTACTAAGAGGTGACCTAATCTATACTTTTAATGGTTTTCAAAATGAATATCTGCTACATGCAATTGGATTAGAAAAGCACATCACATATAGTCATAATATAGTCATAATCAGAGGGCTGTGGGTTCAGTTCCCACATCTGGCACTTGGGTTAATATCCCAGTACTGACACTGTAGTGCAGCATGAGAGGGGTGCTGCACTTCTGAGGTGCCGTCTTTCAGATGAGACATTAAACCGAGGTCCCATCTGCCTGGATTGGTGGTAGTTCAGGTGGATGTTAAAGATCCCACGGCACTTATCGAAAACAGTAGGGGAATTTCCCCGGTGTCCTGGCCAAATTTCCCTCATTCACTAAAAATACCACCAACACCTTAATCTGCTTCAAGGTCAGTTGGCATTTCATCTGTATCCCCCTCCCCCGGGTCGTGCCTGAAAATAGGCAGGATTTGTCTAGTGCACTTACCCGGTCAACAAAAGCTAAATAAATAAATAAATAATTTGAAACTTAAAGCATCTTTATGCAAAACTGGTAAACGTTCAAGATTTTTCACACAGAGAGTCCTTCCTATAGGGAACTCACTACCAGTTGACATCATTAATAGTGAAAACGTAGAACAATTTAAGATAAGACGTGATAATTATATGGGTGACAGGAAATTTTTCTTCCACTGCTAAACCAGTTGGTGGCGAGTTCACAAATGGGTGTTTCGCCTTCTGAACTTGTACTAATCTATGAATGTATGAATCTATGAATCAATTAGATCATTAATTACATCATTAACAAGGTGAAAGAGTCTAAGATGTTTCAATATAAGAAAATTAGCAGGAAAAGAGGACACAGCATGAGATTAGAGAAAGGCCAATTAAGGGGTGATGTGAGGAAGTTATTTTTCATGGAAAGGGTGGTGGATGCATGGAACCACCTACCTCAGCAAGTGGTGGATATGAATACAGTGCAGGGCTTCAAACAGGCATGGGATAGGCATAAGGGAGCAATACAGATGAGTATGAATAGATAGGCCATTGACAGAGTAAAGGCCGATGGCACATTTATAAGGTAGATAAAGAAATGGGCAGACTGGATGGGCCTTGCGGTCCTTATCTGCCGTCAGTTTCTATGTTTCCATGTTACTACATGAGGTATAGAGAATCTGCATCATATTCTTTTTGAATGCTCATAGTATGAAATGTTATGTACTACATGGATAAATAGTATGCTGTCTGTTAGGAACTGTATTGTTATGACATTGTGAATTATAGTTATTTTTATTCGCATAGTTTATTACATGAGAGATCGTGACTGTTATGTGCATTTTACCATTTGATAACTGTGTTTAATGATTTTATATTGTCATATATGGTTACATGCATTTTGATGTACTCTGTATCAAGCGCTAATGGTATATTGCAGATCAATAAATCGTTTTGACTGACTGTCATGCTGTGCTATATCAAGTGGGTCATGTGACTTATTGTAATTTGGTTTCGACAGTCAATGTATCATTGTATACGCACTCTGACGTTTGAAAATTATCTTCTTGTTTGCACTCCCTCTCCCCCCAAACCCAGGATGCACCTGGAAATGAGACTCAACTCAGAGTGCTTTTCCAGGTTACCAAATTTCAAATCAATTAATCAATCAATCCTTCACTCAATCACTAAAGTATCTCTCACTATAAAATTCTTGTTTTGGAATATGGACACAGAAAAGAGTTAGCTTTTTGTAAATGAAACAAATTATTTATGTTTGTTAGAATATTGTTATAAGTTGAAATGTATATTTTACCAACTTTGCTATACAATTGATGTGATGTCACTAGGTTGTTAACCCATAGATGGTATGTGACATCAATGGTATATCAACCAGGATCGTCCGGCGCATGCGTGCAACTTAATCTGAAGGCCTTCCTGAAATGGCCGCGGCAGTGAGAGCATTACCGGGAGCAGAGCGATGGTGACTGAAATAACTACAGTAAGGATCTGTTTCATTGTTGGTACCATACACTGTAACATATAATGTATGGTACACTGATCATCAACCAGTTTGTTAAACCATCTCGAGATTGCCATGGTGACATAAACCTCTCGAGCTTTTCTCTCGAGGTTTACACGGTCACCCTGGAACCTCTGAATGGTTAATAAACCAATTAACGATCAATGACCATACATTATCCTCTGTATTATAGACAAATCAAAATATTGTGCACATTTCATGAAACAGGCAAAATAGAGGGACACATAACTAAATGTTATTGCTCAAACATTTTGGCACTCAGGATCTATAGTAAAACCCCCACAATTTCCCGCAATTTTGGGTAACCTTTTCCACAATTTTCCAGTGGCCCTGCCCATAACCCAGACCCCTATCTCAGTTGGGTGCATGCACGTGGAGACATATGTATGCTGTGTCTCGAGGTACCCACCCGCTATGTGTCACCCCCACCATCTACGCTCGCCATCGGGACTGCACTCAATGGCAGTGGGACTAGGGGGGAAGGACAGTGACCACCCTCCATAGAAGAGAGCTGCCTCCCAGCTGCTCAATCCTGCTCCACCGCCCTGTGCCAGCTCCCTGATTACATGAGTCCATTGATTACCTCAGGTGGCCGAAATGGCGCGAGGTAAGCTGTCCTGTGCCTCAGCCCTCACCGCCACTGGGCCGACTGCATTCTTTATTTTCTAACACTAAAAGGTATGCATTATCTTAACCTTTTTTACAAATACTGTTAATGGATGCTGGCCTCCATGTTCAAATGTTAGAATTTGCACCGTGCTGAGTCCCTATCCTGAGTGAAAATTAGCAGAAGGCATTAACTGTGCTGCATACAAACAAGTTCTGAGCACAGTGTGAATGCCCTATTCCTGCTTGACTGTAGCCCCTAGAGCACAGCCCTAAATATTGCAGTAACAGGTGTGCTTGGAACCAAGCACAGCCCCCTTCTGGCAACAGAGAGGTACTGTATGTGCCTGTACTAAACACTGGGGTCTCGATTTTCAAAGGCTGACGCAGGGATGACATCAATGCCCGTGTCAAAGCCAAATTTTTTGTGCAGTTGTGCCAAACTCCTTTACTGTAACTGTTAGATTTTCTGTTGTCGGAGCAGCTGTGATGGTTTCTTCAGTTTATGTCAACTTTCGCCAAAGGTTTGGTGCAAGACCCATAAAAAGGGTTCCCCAAATGGCCCAAGTTAGACCAGGGATAAGCTAGTCTAACCTGAGGCATTTAGTGCTCGGGACCGAAAATCCTGATCACTGGCCTGGAGAATGTCACAAGCCCAATGCGCCAAATGATCGACACACCAAGGGCTTACATTATTCCCGATGCTTTGAAAACTGAGCCCAGGCTGTCATGGAGGCATCTTCACCCTGCTAGTGCTCCTGCACTAACCTGCTATATTCAAACGTTACCATACACATCTTTGCTCATATGTGGCGCTAAGAGGTCAGTTACTGAGGCACAGGGCTTTTCTCACTGGATTGTTTAGAGGGCTGTCTCTAATGATAGTGTGTGGTTCCCCACATCTAGAACCCCACAAGGTACCACCCTCCAATTCCCAGTGCCAGTAGGAATGAAATATTGAAGTCTGATGGTGTAGTAGTACCCTTACCCACCCAATCCCAGTCTTAAAGAAAACAAAACTTCCCTGGCAGCCAGTGGCACCCCCAAGTGCCATCTATCAGTCTGTCTATCTGCCTGTCTGTCTATCTGTCTATCTATCTACCTGTCTGTCTGTCTATCTATCTATCTATCTATCTATCTATCATAGATAGGCCCGATGGAACTAGTTGGGGGTGGACACGGACCCCTGGGTAAAATGTTATGGTACAGTGTAATGCAGTGAGTACCTGTGATGGAATAATGAAATAAAGATCAGAAGTAGCAAGGGTGATGCCCTTAAGGCTGTGTACCACCTGTCAGCATACTAAGTACACCCAGCTTGCTCACATCTCCAGTTTGGATCTCTGTTTGTGTGGTCTCATGTTTAATGGTGCCTCAGTGTATGGTTAAGGTGCCCCTACCCATACCACAGACCCATGATGCTGAAAGGTAATGATGGGAGGAACAGCTTCTTGGCATCAGGGCTGCTTCTCTAACCAAAGAGGTACCGTATACCTCTTGACATGGGGGTTCCCGGCCATTAACTATCTATCTACTGTATCTAACACCATCTGCCCCTCTGATAGACAGGATGTAGTTAAGAATTAAGTGATGGGGACATGCATGATGGAACACAACATCCCAGTAAATATTTGCATATTCCTTACAATCTTTGCATAGAACCAATCAGTAGAGATATGGCGAAGTAGAACTTCATCTGTGAAATTTGCACAAAGTGGCAACCACTTTTGCTGCAAAGTGTGGAATTGTGCAGGCAAAATTCTGTACTTTCTGGAGAAATTCCACACATTGTGGGAAAATTCTGCACTTCTCAGTAAAAAAATTTGCACTTAACGATCCACAAATTGCATGAATGTCACGAATTGCTCTTTACGAATTGTGTGAAATTCATGAATTAATTTATGAAGTGAAGTTTGCAGACTTCGCCAACTCTCACAATCAGAGATATGACAAGCCCTGGATTGTCAGATGAGACAGACAGAATTTAGTCACTGCAGTGGGAGAAACAGACAGCAACAGCAACAGCTGTGTGTGATAGTTTTTACAGAAATCATTCAGGGACTCTGGTGGTACAAATATGCTTTCAAATGGGAATGTTGCCTTCCTGGCATTTTCAGCACTGGTGGCCACACTCGGCGTTGTAGGAAACATTTTCATCTCAGCCACAAACATCCATGACATCAAGAAAAATGGAAGTCATCCATCTAATGACCTGATCATGACAAGCCTGGCTGTCTCCAGCATCATTCTGCAGTGTACACGTCACACAATTTGTGTGCATGCGTTACTGGATATGAGTTGTTACTGCGATGCACTTTATTATTTTTATGTTGGCTGCCCTTGCGCACCCAACATTTTGTGGCAAGGATAGGGGATTTCAGGGGAGTATTACTGCTGAGGCCCTTGCAGCTCACAAAACCAGGGGCTTGGCAGTCAACACCAATGAAGACTCGCTGTGGTCCTGACATCACTCTCTGCTTGGTGGGCTGAAACTTCCTGTACTTCAAAGGACCGAAGCTGCTCCCATCAGAGAGGGCTTCAGTCCTTTGATTTGCATGAAATCAGTCGCCAAACAGCTGAGTGCCTTTCAAGGAGTCTGTCAGTCTGCAAAAAAAAACATCCATCAAACTTTGTTGCTGCCCCTCCTTGTAACTGTCCCCCAACCCGACCCACTTCTCAGCACCTACTACCCCACCCCACCCAAACATAACACTGACACTGGGGGTGCCCCCAGTGTAACCACCTCATCGTTTTTTTTTATTTTATTTATTTATGAAACCTGTAACACAGAAAACTGTCCATCGATGTCTGTAACTGGTGCCCTGTAATCATTCCCCCCATCTGACCCTGCCTCTGAGCACCCACCACCCTACATCCCCAACACACATAACACTAACACTGGGGGTGCCCAAACCCCCAGTGTCATCACCCATAGTTTTTTTTTTGTATTTTATTAATTACCTGTAACAAAGGAAGCTAACCAGCAATGATTGTTGCAGACGCCATTACTGTCCCACCCCTACTCAACCCTCTCTCTTAGCACCCACCACTCCATCCCCCATAAACATTTTACTGACACTTACATTTTATCAATACCTGTAATTAAGGAAACTGTCCACCGATGTCTGTTGCAGGTGCTCATAACTGTTCCACCCCCACCTGACCCTCCCTCTCAGCACCCACCACCCTACATCATCCCATAAACATCATACTGGTACTGGGATGCCCAATCCCTCAGTGTCATCACCTGAAATTTAGAAAACCATTCCTCATAGTTTTTTTTATCCCCACAAAACACAAAATCCTCCATCGTTGTCTTTTGCACTGTTACTCTCCCCACCTGACCTTCCCACTCAGCACTCCCTCCCCAAGCCATTACTTACCCACTGGGTGTCCAAAGCCATAATCTTCTCTGGACTGCAATGACATCTTCACTCTTCAAAGCTGGACCACGAACTGAGGAAATCAGGCATGCAGTTCAATGTAATTCAATGGGTTATTGAACTTAGTGGCATAACTTGGCCATTTTTGAATATTTTAGCCCCAAATTTTCAACATACCTCCTTTTAGGACCCCACCACATTAACAATTATATTAAGTAAATCTGTCCCAAAAGGTGGTTTCGCGGTCACTGCATGAAATCACGTTTTGGGAAGGAGCTGAACATTTTCTTTGCCCTTGTTCATGAGGTAGTGTCATAGAAACATAGAAACATAGACTTTGACGGCAGATAAGGACCGCTTGGCCCATCTAGTCTGCCCATTTCCCAACCTACAGGATAGGCCGCAGATCCTAGTTAACCAACA
This sequence comes from Neoceratodus forsteri, assembly GCA_016271365.2. Taxonomy (NCBI): domain Eukaryota; kingdom Metazoa; phylum Chordata; order Ceratodontiformes; family Ceratodontidae; genus Neoceratodus; species Neoceratodus forsteri. The sequence continues at coordinate 664,724,846 of CM028138.1, forward strand.
GCCCATGTCTTCCTACCCCCATATGAAGGCTATGTTGAAAATTTGGTGTAAAATATTAAAAAACAAGAAAGCTTTAAGCCTATGTTGAATTTTGCAAATGCAGGCTTGTAATTCTGGTAATTTTCGATATTCTGACTCCACATTTTCAACACAGCCATTTCTATACAGCACCTCATGAACATGACAACTGACATTTTTTCAAATCCTGGCCAAAATGTGTTTTCAGGTCCCCAAAACTGAATTTACTATCACTGCATGAAATCACCTTCAGGCTGGAGCTGAACATTTTCTCTGCACTTGTTCATGAGATGGGGTCATAAGAATGCTATGTTGAAAATCTGGGGCAACAATATTAAGGGTACGTAGAAATTCTCCCTCTGGGAGAGTTCTGAGAATATCACATTCAGGGATGTGGCAGCTTGCATCGGCCACATGTCCCTAGCGCCAAGTCATAGCCCAGTTTTGGGCACTGGGGCAGGCAGCCTGCAGCTGACGCAGGCTGCCTTTATGAATAGCTACGGGGCCGTGTTTGATGTAGGGTGCCATTATGTTTGGCGCAGGCACCTTGCGTAAAACGTGGGGATTTGAGAATTGGGCCCCATATCTTCGGAAGGACATAGACAGACTAGAGGCAGTAAAGAAGAGGGCAACTAAAATGATGCAGGGCCTGCATCAAAAGCCCTATAAGGAGAGACTAAAGGACCTCAATATGTACACCCTGGTGGAAAGGAGGGAGAGGATGAATATGACAGAGACTTTCAAATGCCTCCTGCGTATAAAAAGCGTAGAATAGAGAAGCATTTTTCAGAAAAAAAAGATGCTTAAGAACAAGGGCTCATACTATAAAGCTGGAGGGGAGTAGATTCAGGGGAAATGTGAGGAAGTACTTCTTTACAGAAAGAGTGGTGGATGCCTAGAACAGCTTTGCAGCGGAGTTGGTCAGGGCAAAAACTGTAACAAAATTCAAGAATGCATGGGAAATGCATCAGGGAAGCTTAGTGGTCAGAAAACGGTGACTAGAGCCAAAGACCAATTAGAGTTTGTGGTGTTACAGTAGGTAGGGAAATATGGCCAGACTGGGTGGGCCTTATCTGCCATCAAATTCTGAGGTGGGGTCCTGCTCTTTTTTGCCCTTCAGGTGAGAAAGTCGTATACTCTGGGGGAAACTTCACCCATGTGGATAGACTCAGTGGAACCTCTTGATGTAGTATTTAAGAATTCAGCTATTGGTGGATGGGGTCCCTATGTTCTTGGGGGCTCCTTTAGCTTTCCAGGCCACGTCAGCCATACCCTTGACAGTTATTTCTCTCTCTGGATGCTAAAACTTCACCTGGTCTTCACCTACTCCATTCCTCTGCCCCTCAAAGGTAAATATCATAAAACTATCACAACTCTGTGCCCCATAAGGGCTCACTTTGTCTTGCTCCTTAAGGATTTGATTCCTTAGACCTCTGTCAGTTGGAGGACAGGTAACTACCTTTAAATGGTCTTTGCTTCCCTTCTTTTTATCTTGTGGGTGGGTCTCCTTTGTAAGGAACCTTCTCTAACAAAAAAGATCAGCTCATTACACCCTCACAATGTTTCCATTAGAGGGCTAGAGTAAGCGCCCTTCCTCCACAATATCGTCCCTGAACTGGATTTTAAATTGCAGCAGTTGAGCCATCACTGATTCCATCCCTAGCCTGGAGGGAAGGGCACAAAGGCCTTGGATCCATAGAGATTTCCTCCCGATTGGGTGTTTTTCCTCTAAAGAGATAAAAGTTAGGTTGTCCCTGCAGGAGATGGAGTAGGTTGGTGGTGCTTCTGGGTGCAGGTCTCAGTGTGGCTGCATCTCTACTCTCTAGGAAATATTGTGCTTGTCTGTATAGGGTGTCAGTGTTACTCAACTGGTAGCACATCTGCCTCTGGACCAGAAGGTCACGGGTTGTTGTCCCGCACTGGGACTGGACTCATACCTAAACAATGCAGGCACCCGAGTGGAGTGTAGGGGGGTGCTGTAGCGCAGGGGTGTGCTGTGTTTTGGATGAGACTTCCCGAAAGAGTAGGGGACATTCCTGGTGTCCCTTCCACTTTCCATCGATGTTCCATTTCTCACTTTGCCTTCGAGCATGCCCTCTTCAACTACCTCTCCTTCCTGGATGCATGTAAATGCCTTTAGCATATGCATTTTCCCTCTCCTTGCCTTGCACTTCTATCCTACCCTGTTCCTTCCCCTCTTCCAACACCACCAGCACTGATGTTTTGCACTTATGTTACTTACTCTGTTGGCAGCTTAGATCTGTGAAGCTTTGCACTGTATACCATTTTACATTCGGCTATGTAACTCTACTCCCCTGTTAAAGTTGCTGATCTCTTTTATGTACTGCATTGTGTCTGCTTTTTCCTGCACTATTGTTTGTAATTTGTCTTGATTTGTAATCTCCCAGGTTATGCCTGAAAATAGGCAATCCTGTCTAGTGCACTTACCTGGTTACCAAAAAACAAACAAACAAATAAATAAAAAAAATAAAACTGGATCGTGCAATTGTCCAGGCTGTGTGTGGGTGTTGATGTGTGATATGGCCACCGCTACACACTCAGTCACTACATTGTGTATGAAAAGTACTACATAAATGCAGATTCTTCTTCTTCTTCTTCTTCTTCTGTATTCCATTGCTCCTTTGGGCCTTCCTCCCATGGTTCCATTGGTCCAGGGACCCCCTCCATGTGACATCCAGAGGCGTATATGGAGTCAGTGAACAAGGGGGGCCAAAATCTTCTCAAAGTAAGGGGGGTCTGGGGGCATGCATTGTCCCCTAACAAATGTGTTAAAACATCTTTGTAAATTATGCATTTTCGTGCATTTTTGACCTAAGTAAGACATGTTACAGTCCACCAGGATGAATCATTCTGTCATAAGGATGTTACTGTTTCCTGTAAGAATGTCTAAAAACTTTAATTGTGTATGAAATTGCATTCTTTGCTTCTTTTGTAAAGTGGATTGTTTCTCACTCTCTATTTCTCTCACAATCTCTGTGAAATAGACCCACCGGCTCAAACTTAGTCCCTTTGTTAGTTACCCCCTTCTTCCACCACCACCAACTCCCTAGGATTTTTTGCCAGCCCACTTCCAGCAAAGAACACACCATACCCCAATCACAAGAAGGGGACAAGCAAGGCAGTTTAGGCAAAGGATTATTATCCCCAGTGTCCTGGCCAAATTTCCCTCATTCACTAAAAATACCAAGAACAGCTTAATGTGGATCAAGGTCAGTTGGCATTCATCTGTATCCCTCTCCCCCGGGTTGTGCCTGAAAATAGGCAGGATATGTCTAGTGTACTTACCCGGTCAACAGAAACTAAATAAATAAATAAATCATATGAGCTGACATTCTGATCTGAGAACAGGCAAAAAAGGGGCACAGCAGCAGTGCACTACAGCAGCAGGCAATGACAACAGAGGAGAGGGGACCCAGTCCGACAAATTGAAATCATAAGTTGCACCCATGTAAAAACACAAAGTCTGAGGGGACTGGGTCCCTTCTGTTTTCATTGCTTGCAGCTCTGAGTGTGAAAGGTCACAATACTGAATTATACACAACAGAGACAATGAATAAAACAGCATGCATGCAGCGCAAATCCCCCATACTGTATACATGTACAGTGAGTAACAGAAAGTGTCTGCCACTGGTGTTGAGAATCAGTCCAATGAGTGGCATGGATGGAGTGCCCTGTGTTAGGAGGAGGAGGATCAAATTATTGCAGCTTTTACAACTGTCAGGGCCACCAGGTCTACTCTGCGGAGGACTACTCTGCACATTGGGATTTACTCACCTGGTAAAGGTAATTATCTGAGTACCCTTTATAGTATTCCGCAGTGAATACAAATGGGGTATCCCTTGTCCATCCTATAGGTTGATGCGTGATCCAATCAAACCAATGAGGGGCAAGGACATACCGCCACCCTCATAAGGAATTCTCCAGTGTGACTCTTCCGTAGCTCTCTAATGAAAGAGAACAATAGGAAAAAACATACATGCCATAACAGAGGACCCACTCAAGGACTAGCCACTGAAGAATGGACGCCCCATGAGGTTTTGGTCTTCTGACCATCGTCTGGTAGCCATCTTATGTAAGAACTTTAGACAGACAAGGCTTAGACAGGTGTTTTGACACCCAGCATATTTATTGTGGGACAATCTGTTATATACAACATAGGAATGAAATAGATATATTGAATACATATTGAACCTGAGAAGTTAGTGATTTCTAGTTCTATGTAGAAGCAAAACTCCCAGTATGCCTCCCACAGAGATTGGATTATCTCTGCAAAGCTTAATATGTAACCTGGTGCTAGCACCTGTAGTTAACCCGGCCTGAGGAGTAATCTGCCATCCCAGGTGGGTCTGCGGAATACTATGAAGGGTACTCAGGTAATCACCTTTACCAGGTGAGTAAATCCCATTATATTTCATACCCGTTATAGTACTCCGCAGTGAATACAAATGGGACCTTAGTAGCAGTGTATCCTGCTGGATGATTATTCTCGGGTGGGTGAAGAAGAGGCAGATTAGCACATGACTACTGGGGGCTGGACCCTGCCCCTAACACAGTTTTGGCAAACACTGTCCTCTCAGCAGACGATACTTCTACCCGGTAGTGTTTTGTGAATGTATAAATGGAAGACCAGGTGGCCGCTGAACAAATGTCCTGTACGGACACATTTCCCCTTTCTGCCCAGGATGTTGCTACTGCCCTGGTAAAGTGTGCTTTCAGGCCTTCTGTTAGTGACTGACCCACTGCCCTGTAGGCCTCTATAGTGGTCTGCTTGATCCATCTAGCAATTGTATCCTTGGAGGCTGCCTGGCCTGCTCTCTGACCGTTGGTTAGTTTAAATAATCTGTCTGACTTTCGGATGTTGGCGGTCATACTGAGTATTTCCCCAGCTGATGGCCCACATCCAGGGGGTGATGGGGCGGTGAGTCTGACTGGTTAGGTGGGGTGAGGTAGGGCAGCAGTACTTCCTGGTCCATGTGGTACGTGGTTGCCACTTTGGAAAGGAATGATGGTACCATTCTCAGGATGACCCTATCTTTGTGGAAGGTTATGAAGGGTTCCCTACATGATAAGGCTTGAATCTCCCCTATCCATCTGGCTGAGCATATGGCTACCAGAAAGGTAGTCTTGATGGTACACCAGTGTAGGGAGTCGTGCTGCAGAGTGGGTAACTGCAGGGCATCAAGTACCATGCTGAGCTGTCACGGCAGGCATCTCTGCCTAACCTTAGGTGTTGTGAGGGCGACTGCCTTTAGTAATCTAACTGTGTCTGGTTGTGACCCGATGGGACCTATCCCCGGATGTGGGCCCCTTATGGAGGAAATAGCTGACTTCTGCACCTTGAGGGAGGCAGCGCATAGACCCTTGTTTGCCCCTTCATTTGGGAAGTCCAGAGTTTGTGGTAAACCCACCACAGAGGCGGATGTACCCATTTCTCTGCACCATTTATGAAAAACAAGCCATTGTCTATGATAAGTCTTATTGGTGGATTGCATTCTGGATTGTAACAATCTGTTCACAACCCTGGTGTGGTAACCTTGATTTAACAGTTGGCACCTTTCAGTAGCCATGCCGTCCAGCGTCAGGCTGGCTGAAATGCAGGTGTAGGATTGGTCCCTGTGATAGCTGGTCTGGCCTCTGAGGTAGGGTCATCAGTGGGCTCACTGCCATGGCCTGAATGAGTGAGTACCAGGGTTGCCTTGGCCAGTTGGGTGCCACCAAGACCACCGATGCCCCATGTGTCAGATCTTGTGCAGTATCTTGATTATCATCGGGAACAGTGAGAAAACATAGGCTGTAGTGAATGTCCAAGGTGCCAATAGCATGTCCACGTCCAGGGCATTGGGGTCTGAGAACCTGGAGTGGTAAGTGGGAAATTGTGTGATGAGACGCCATTAAGTTGATCTGTATGGGTCCCCACTTGGATTGCAGGCTCTTGAAAACATCTTTGTGCAGGCTCCACTCTGTCTGGTTGACTGTGACTCTGCTTAGCCAGTCCACCTGTATGTTGAATGTTCCCGCCAGGTATATTGCCGTAATAGAGCATAGATTCCGCTCTGCCCAGTGGAGAAGCTGGAGTGATTCCTTTATCATTGACCAGGGAGTTAGTGAATGTTAAAAAAGAAAATACTGTATTTTGTCTGTACCTGTACTTTAAAGTTTGGGAGCAGTCAGGACATGACCAACCTATTTTGATGCATGAAGAGAACTGGAGAATTCCTGATGAGGGTTGGGGCATGTCCTCGCCCCTCATTGATCTGACAGGATGGACGAGGAATACCCCATTTGTATTCACTGCAGAGTACTAGAAAGTGTATGAAATATAACCATGGTGATCATCTCAACAGTCTCAGACATGACCCTCGTTGGGAGTGTGTGTGTGTGTGTGTGTGTGTGTGTGTAATTTAAAGCCTCATCTCAGCACAGTGATTGGCTTGAATATCAGGCTCAGAGAAACAACTGCAAAAAAGAAATCCACTTAACTAAAGGCACCTTCTATTGGAATATAGGAAACTCTTACAGGCCTCTTCCAGGGACTCCAAAAGCTTCTGGAGTCAGATCAAAAACCTCATGGGAACTGGTAAAGAAAACAAACAAACAGTGGCAGACATGACAATTAATGGTATACATTGTAACAATTTGGTCAACATTGCCAATGCATTCAACAACCACTTTGCTAATCTACTAAATTTTGGAGATTGAACCTTGCCTTTCCATGACAATAGTCCTCCACAAGTCCACCCTCCCTTCCCTTGTTTCTACCTCCATGATGTCACATGAGGTGAAGTCATAAGGCTCCTAAACTCCATCACTTCCTGTGGGTTTATCGGCCCTGATGGGCTTGAGCTGAGATTACTCAAGATCGCTGCTCAAATTCTTGCATCCCCGCTAAATAGATGATATAATATGTCGATAACCACAGGTGCTGTTCCCAAGAACAGGAAAATGGCTAAAATAATTACAGTCTTTAAAAAGAGTGATCCAAAGAGCCTTATAGATTACTGCCCTATAGTTATCCTCCCAACCCTCAGCAAACTCTTATAGAAAATTGTGCCCCATCAGGTCATGGATCACCTCAATAAATATAACCTGCTCTCCTCTGCACAGCATAGGTTCAGACTAGCTCACAGCACCCACCCAATTTACTAATGATGTCAAGCTGGCAGGGATAAGGGAATGTATTCTGGCTCTATTTTTATCAGTCTTACAAAAGCTTTCGATCTTGTAATCCACTCACTGCTTGTATCAAAACTATCTGCCCTAGACATCTCTCACACAGCAATCAGATGGTTTTCCAGTTATCTGACCAACAGACAAAAATTTGTGAAAGTCAATCAGGCTACTTCTGGACTAACCTCTGTCGACATAGGAGTGCTCCAATGCTCCCTTATTGGCCCGCTGCTTTTCTCTGTCTTCAGTAATGATGCACACTTAGTTTCTTCCTAATCTAGCACCCCACAATATGCTGATGATATGGTTCTCTGTACCAGCTCCAAAAGTCTAGCTGATATTAACTCTCAGCTGAATACCAATTTTGGGAAATTACAGACCTGGCTAACTCATCATTGACTTATTCTAAATGCTAGCAAGACCCAGTTCATTCTCTTTGGGTCCTCACATAAGCTACTGTAAGGTCCTGCTCAAATGTCCTGGACATTTGCTGCTCTGATGGCTTCTTCCTCTCTACTACCAACTTGTTCAAATATCTAGGTCTTACCATGGACCCTGCTCTTGATTTCAACCTGCAAATCTCGATCGTCTGTAGGTCTGTGAGTACCAAACTTGGGCTGGCCTATAAAATAAGATACACATAACCCCTGCTGACAGACTTGCGACTGCCAAGGAATCCTGCTACCCAACCTTTATATGGTTTCACCCTTATTATCTGACCACTGCTTCCAGTCTAGATAAATGGAATGCATCCTACAATGACATATGCTAGTTTGCACTTTCTACCCCAAGAAAGCTTACCACTGCACCCTGTACACTAAACTAGGCTGGCTATCCCCTCCCTCCTGTCATCTATTTGCACTTAGCTGCATGATTGATACCATCACCAGGTCTTCCAAACCAGCCACTGTTGCTGCCCTGCTAGTTCCCCAGGACTAGTCCTACCACATATGCTCCTGTGGCCAGTCACTCCTGGCTGTACAGTACCTACAGGCTCCACCAAAATGGGTGAACAATCCTTTGCTCCTTTGCCCCTGAAGTTTGGAATGCCCTTCCACCTCACCTCAGAGTCACTCTTAAAGAGCTAATATACCTAAAGTGGCTAATCATAGTACTGCTGCCCTTCCAAGCTGTGTTCTCTCAGCTATTTGGTACTTTAGTACTTATTTGGTGGTTTGGCAAATTGTTTTCAATTTATTTATTATTATGTTGTCTTGCACTTGTGCAAGCTTCATCTTGTGGTAGTAGGAGAAATGCAAAGGTGTGTCAGTGCTGGCAAATGCAGGGCATGCTTTAGTAGGTGCATCCCTCATTCCCCAATTAGCCAGAATGCTAGCACTGACACAAGAATTATGTAAAGTGGACACAACTTGTAAGAAATGTGCTGCTGGAATCAGAGACAAGCTCGTCATGCAGCGCCACAGATAACACGCCTCCCAACGTACCTTTCCTGGTGAAACATTTCAAAAAATATGCCGGCGGCATACAATCCCCAAAGAAGGCTGACATCAGGGGTGTAATCCCTGTGTTGACATGTCCTCAACCCCACATTGTGTGGCACATTTGGAGCCCACCTCAGTGTGCCTCCACTCACAGAAAGCCGACCGCATCGGCATGTTCCCTCCCCTGCCCCACCCCAACTGTGTGGCACACTAGGAGCCCACCCCAGTGTGCCCAACATCACCCCCCAAAATCATGGGGCACATTGGGAGCACATCCCAGGGTGCCCAACATTTGTTTTATTTCACCTGTAAAGAAAGAAAACCATCCCACAGAACATTGCCCCTTTTTTCTTTGTACATGAAAAAAAGAAAATGGTCCCTTGTCCGTGGTGCCCCTTCCCCCAACCTGCACCCATCCTTTGTGCACCCCATCTTCCCACCCCATACTTACCTCCTGAGGTCGAGGCTGTGATCTTGGTGGAGTGGGAACATGTCTGGACTCTTCAAGCCGAACTGCAAAATGAAGAAATGCCAGTAAGCTGTATAATGACATAAATGATCAAGGGGGTTCAACTTAGGTGGATATCTATGACATTTTTTTGAATTTTGGCTCCAAATTTTCAACATGGGGTTCTTAGGACCCCACCTAATGAACCCAAGCACTGTCATCTTGTTATTTGGTCCCCAAAGGTGATTTCCCAGTCACTGCGCAGAATCCCCTTTTGGGATTGAGTAACAAAATGACAGTGCCACTGTTCATGAGGTGGGGTCCCAAAAAGTCTATGTTGTTAATTTGGTGAAAAAATTCCAAAAAATGACTGCGTTACAAGCATGCGTGCTTTCCAGGCATGTTCTTAACTTACACAATTTTTAATATTTTCACTCCAGATTTTCAACATTGCCATTTTTTCACATCTCCTTATGAACTGTACAGCTGTCATTTTTCACATCCTGCCTGAAATGTGTTTTTGCACATCTGGCACACAATGGCGCAGTTGTTGTGGGAAATCAACTTTAAGGACAGATTAACAAACTCACAGTGGCACTGTCCATGAGTAGAGCTCCCAAAATATCTATATTGAAAATCTGGTTAAAAAATCTCCCAAATAATTGCTTTATGGGCATGCATTGTACAGTTTCTATACACGCTTGTGACTTCACCAATTTTTCATATTTTCACTCCAGATTTTCAACATTGTCATTTTTTTGCACATTCTCATGAACAGTACAGCTGCTATTTTTCACATCCTGCCCGAAATGTCTTTTCGCACCTGTGGCACCAAATGGCACAGTTGCTGTGCAAAATTACCCTTTGGGTAATGATCTGATACTGCCACTGTACATGAGGTGGGGTCGCAAAAGGTCATGTTGAAAAATTTGGATTGAAATACCAACAAACGCCGGGGAGCTAGGGCTTCCAACCATAATGCTCCACCCTGTAGAGACTGACACACAGCACGGGTGTAATTTGGGATTATCAGCTGTAATGCTCGCACCAATCCTTCCCCACCCTATTTCCTTGTAGAATGGGGTGAGCATAAGGCCTGAAGACCTCAAGGCACACTGTGACACTTGTCGGTGTCTGCAGGGTAGGGTGATGTGAAATGGCATGAGTGTTATGGCCGATGACCCAAAGGCACACCCCAATGCCTGTCCGTCTCTGCAGGGTGGGGGTGGGGTTGGCGTCAGTTCCATTCTTCACTGCCATTTCTGTTATGCATCTTTCTAAGTCCTGCACTACCAATGTCAATGCAAGCAAGACAACTTGTTGTACACTGCTTGTGTTTCAGGTTGTGTCAGAGCCATTCTTTTCTGCAAGCCCTGGTTGTGATGTAGTGGGGAACAATGTTACAATCAATCAACTGTGATGTCCAGACAGACCTGCACGTCAGAGTGAAACTGGTTTCTTACCTGTCGTCTCTGTTCATACAAGAACAAGTTTTCTTTGTTTCTTTTTTTTTAAAGTTTACTCCCCGTCCCCATCCTATGGGAGCAGCTCATATTTTTAAGATGAAGCAGTGACTGCTGGCCACTGACCTTGCGCCCCCTCCCCTAAAGTCCTCACCACTGCCACCACACACAACACCCTCCCCACCCTACCACTACCTCCTGCATTTGCCTTCACCTCTTCAGGGCCACCGGCACAGTCTCCTGCTCACCTCCGTGTCTGGCTGGCCACCCTTTGAATGACTGAACATGATTATGTTGTTAGTCTTAACTACTTTTCCAGAAGACCGGCTCATATTCCTGCCCACCAAAGATGAGTCTAGCAGATTTTAACCACAAATGAGCACAAATTATAACAGCTCAGTGAGCTGAAGGAACTAGCTTGCTACCAAAAATGAGGGCTCTTTCATACTGCAATTCAGTTTTGGAAAGTCAAGCCATCAAGTCACACACTGTGCCAAGGATGGAAGCAGTGTGGGCAGGGCCTAGGATCAAGGAAATGATCAGGAAGGTGGGGGGCAAACCCCACTCGATCATTCACCTAGGAGCAAATAACTTGGCTGGAATTAAAGGTAGGAGTGGTGCAACACAGATTTAAAGAGCCAGCAGGGAGCTGCAGGGAGTCAGTGAGTTCAGTGGCATTCTCTGAGGTAATCCAGATTTCTGGTGCCAGTAGAGGCAGAAAAAAGAGAATAGAGGAGTTCAACAAGTGGCTAAGGGACAGGTGCACATCAGAGGGGTTCATTTGCATTGGAGGGTGGTGGGGACAAGTGGAAGGATGAAGAACTATATTCAAAAGACAGGCTGCATCTCAGCGAGGCAAGGTCTAGAGAGCGTAAGGGAAAACTGGTAGAATACACGAATGGGGCCCTGCATTTAAACTGATCAAGGGGGAGTATGAAGCTAGGGAAGGCATGGAGGCCAGCGAGGCACCCCCACAAATGGAGGTAGGGAACAGAAGTGGGGATGATGGAAATGGAGGATCAAAGATTTAGAGAGCCAGGTGGCCAACGCTCAAATCTGGGCAACAAGATTGCAGACCTAGAGGCCACCATGGCTGGGGAGGACCTGGATCTAGTCACCATCACTGAGACCTGAGGCAATGAAAGCCAGGACTGGCATATGGCAGTACCAGGTTTTACTTTGTTCAGAAATCACAGAGTCAGAAGAAAGGGGGGGAAGGGTAGCTCTTTATGTAAGGGACAGTATAAAGGCTACAGAAATACAATTTGAACAGGGGGCGCGGAGGTACTGCGGATAACTCTGGAGAAAATTAATGGGGCCATTATACATGGAGGAGTGACATACTGACCTCCAGCACAGACGGAAGAAATGGATGGGCAAATTCTGGAAACAATCCAAAGGCTGGCTAATAAGGGAGAGTTTTTTTTTGTTTTGGTCCTGTTCCCCCTATCCTTGGACCTGCTCTGTCTGCCACCCCAATGCCCAGGCTTGCCCCCTGGGTGGGGCCATCACAGGGGCTCCCCCTCCCAATGGACACTGTTGGCAAGACCCAGATAACCCCCTAGTGGATGTCAGAGGCAGTAGATGGTGGGGCAGAGTGGGCTATCATGCCAGGGGGCTGGGTTTTTTCCATGCTTGCTCCCTGGGGGAGGGGACGTGCAATGAAATCCAGCATCCACCCCGCCCCGCCCTTCTAATGTGACAGCACTAGTCACGGTGGTACCCCCAGCCTCCAACAGTGGTCCGTAAAGTGCCAGACACTCTTCCCCTCTCTCCCCCCAGAGAAGGACAACAGTCCCTAGGATGCTCGCTACTTCTCCCCCAGCTGGCCCTCCAACTCCTGGGCCTCTTCCTGAATCCAGGGCATCGGTGTTGCAAGTGGAAATCGAACCACTGTGCTGGTGGGCCGGATTGGGAGAGTTTTTCTAACGGGAGACTTTAACCTACCTGATGTGGATTGTAGAGTCACAGGAGCAGCAAGTTCCAGCAGCAGGGACATCATACACTCCTTGCAGGGGGCGTTCCTCAGGCACCTGGTAATGGAACCCTCTCATGAGGGAGCTGTACTGGACCTAGTGCTGGCGAAGGGGGACAGTGTTGCTGTCATCACGGTGGGTGACCACCTGGGGATCAGTGACCATCATAGACTCCTTGCAGGAGGATTTCTCTGGCACCTGGTAATGGAACCCACTCCATGAGGGGCTGTACTGGACCTAGTGCTGGCAAGGTGGACAGTGTTGCTGACATCACAGTAGGTAACCACCTGGGGATCAGTGACCATCATACCATGTGGTTTAGCACCAAACTGGGTTTGCACTAAACTGCACAAGGACAAGGGTCATGGACTTCAGGAGGGTCAATTGTCAGACAATGGGAGAATGCCTTAGGGATACTCTGCCAGGGATAGGGATGCTAGGTGGAGTCGAGGACCAGTGGGCAAAAATTAAAGAGGACATCAAAAGAGCAATGAATTTGTGTCAGGAGGTCTGCAAGGGCAGGAGGAAAAGAAGACTGCTATAGTTCCCTAGAGAGTTAGCAGACACTGAAAGTGCAAAAAAAAACCAAAAACAAGCATTTAAAAAATACAAAAAGACACAGAAAGAGGAGAATGGGTTAGTTTTCCAGGAGAAACAAAGGGAGGCAGGCAAGGCAGTGAGGAGAACAAAGGCACAAACAGAGGAGAATATTACCCAGTCAATAAAAAAAGGGGATAAAAGCTTTTTAGATATATTAGCGAGAAGAGAAAGATCAATGGGGGTATGGGCTGGCAGTATAGCCTAGAGGTTAAAGGAACGAGGTGTGAACAATCTTGATACATCCAGCAGACCAGACCTGAGTCTGATTCTCACAACCTCCACTTGCATACTGTGTGACTCTGAGCAAGTCCTTAACATCAGTGCTCCCAGGTCACCCCTGAAAACAGGCACTAGTGCCTGAGTGGGTTCTACAGGTTACCAAAGACTAAATAAAAATAAATAAATAACATCTTATTTATTTTATTTTAGTCTTTGGTAACTGGGTAAGGTCCACGAGGCACAAGTGCCTGTTTTTAGGAGAGACCTGGGAGCACTGGGTGGTTAAGTGACTTGCTCAGAGTGACACAGTATGCAAGTGGAGGTTGTGAGAATCAAACCCAGGTTTGGTCTGCTGGATGTAAGCTCTTTCATGGAGAAAGGGTAAAGGGGAGGTCTGTAAGGAAGGGGACCAAAGGAAGGCAGACATATTGAAAATATACTTTTGTTCAGTATTTACAATAGAAAGAGTAAGTGATGGGACAGAAATAATGAACAGGGGCAGAATTAGTAGGGAGGCGGACACTAGTCCTTTCACAGAGAAGAAAGTCCTCAGAGTACTAGCAAAATCAAAAGCTGACAAGGCAATGAGACTGGAGGGGGTTCACTCTAGGATACTGAAGGAGCTCAGAGTGGTGCTGGCATCACCACTGACAGTTTTGTTCATCTTATTACTGGATGCTGGGGTGGTTCCAAGGGACTGGAGAAGGGGCGGACGTGGTTCCACTTAACAAAAGTGGGAATAGGAAGGAGGCAGGAAATTATCAACCTGTCAGCCTGTCTTCAATAGTTGGCAAGGTTATGGAATCACTATTGAAGGAAAAGATAGTGGAATAACTTGAAACAAGTGGATTGCAGGATCAAAGGCAGTATGGGTTCACAGCGAGGAGGTCTTGCCAGACAAACGTGATTGAGTTCTTCGACTGGGTGACCAGGGAAGTGGATCAGAGTGGAGCAGTAGATGTGACATACCTGGATTTCAGTAAGGCCTTCACCACCATTCCACATAGAAGACTTGTGAACGAGCTGGCAAATCTAGGAGGGGGACAGAAAGTAGTTAACTGGGTAAGAAGTTACATACAAACATACGAAATTGCCAGCAGATACAGGCCATTTGGTCTATCTAGTCTGCTCAAGTTTGCAGCACTTCAGTCCATTAGACTGCAGCTCAGCTGGTAGAGTGGCAGAAGTCAGAGGGTGGTGGTAAATGGAGTCCACTCAGGAGAAGACTGCGTGAGGGGGTGTCTCAGAGGTCAGTACTAGGCCCGGTCCTCTTTAGTGTCTTTATCAGCAACATTGCAGGAGGGCTAGAAGGGAAAGTCTGCCTGTTCCCAGATGACACAAAAATGTGCAAGAGGGTGTACACATGGTGGGGGGGGATGAGGAATGATTTGCGGAAGTTAGAAGAATGGTCAAGTGTCAGACAGATGGGATTCAGTGCTAAAAATGGCAAAATTATGCACCTGGGGCATAGAAACCCAGGGACTATGCACCAATTGGCAAGAAAGGTACTGGCAACCACCAAACAGGAAAAGGACCTCGGCATAATCATTTCTTTTTTTTTAACCATGATAGGAGGCAGTATGGCGCAGTGGGTTAAGGCTCTGAGCTGCACATTTGGAGACCTGGGTTTGAATCCCCACAGCTCTCTAGGTGCATACTGTGTGACCCTGAGCAAGTCACTTAACTTCCTGTGCTCCCAGATTGCCCCTGCAAACAAGCTTTCAGTTTAGTGTGTCTCACCTGGTTAAATAATTGGTTTAAAAAAAAAAAAATACAGTTTACCAACAATCAATAAGGTTACAGTATATTACACAGAAGAGTGAAGTTTAGTAAAACCATGTAAATGTTAAGGGTAAAACAGCTAAACAGTGAACAATCTAAGTAAATGTAAGGAAGCGCATTAGCAAAATTGAACTATTGATTATTGACTAGTATTCACTCAATACTGAAGTAAATGAATGTGCGTTAAGTTCATTGCTGAAGAGCTCTAATAACTATGACCATAGCAGTAGGCATACAGTACTATACTTACAAATAGCAGCTTCCCTATAATTGTTTTATGACACGGTTAGGATCTTCAAGGGATAGTCAGTTGTAGAAAGGGGCCCCACATATTTAAACACATATCTAACCTGTCCAGAAGGTTATATGATATTCTCTCACTGTATGCAGTATGACTCATTAGATTATACCACTCAGCCAGTGTAGGTGATTTAGGATCTTTCCAGTGTTTGAAGGGAGTGATCATTTCTGATTATCTGAAGGTAGCCAGGCAGAGTGACAAGGCAGTGGGAGAAGCTAATAGAATGATGGGGTGCATAGGGAAGGAGTATCACCAGTAGGAAGAGGGAGGTAGTGTTGCCCCGTACAGGTCTCTGGTAAGTCCACACCTCGAGTACAGTGTCCAGTACAGGATGCCCCACCTCTGGAAGGACAGAGATAGGGTGGAGGTGGTACAGAGGCAGGCAACCAAAATGGTGCAGGGACTGCATCAAAAGCCCTACGAGGAGAGGCTAAGAAACCTGAATATGTACTCGCTGGAGGAAAGAAGGGAAAAGAGTGATATGATGGAAACATTCAAATACATAACAGGTGTTAATAAGGCACAGGAAGGTAACATTTTCTGCAGAAAGACAGACTTGAGGACAAGGGGTCACACTTTGAAGCTGGTGGGGGGACTCAGAGAGGAATGAGAGAAATATTTCTTCACAGAGAAGGTGCTGAAAGCCAGGAACAGCCTCCCAGTGGAGGTGGTTGGTGCCAAAAAAGTCACAGGATTCAAGCATGCATGGGACAGATACAAGGGACCTTGAAAAGGAACATAAGGGTGGGGTGATCAGAGGTGGTGCAAGGGCTGCGATGGCACAGTAAGCATGGAAAATGGGCAGACTGGATGGTTCAAAGGGTCTTTATCTGCCGACAACTTATGTTTCCATGTCATGGTGGGTGGAGCTATGCCTGACAATGTTGTTGTCATCAATATCTCTGGCTGCTAACAAATACAGGAAAGGACAATTCCTTATTTAAAAGAGCTTTCATCGGCCATCATTCTATGAGGGGCGTGGCTGCTCACCAACCTTAAAGAGCCTCTGACACAAGAAGTATAACAGTGCAGAATCCAAATAAGCATACCCCAGTAAATCTCATACCAAAAACTAGATTTCTGCGTTACTTCATTTTAAAGTTATGAGCTATTGTGTAACCATGATTGTACTACCTGTTCAAAACAGCCTGTGTCAGTGAAGAGCTGCTGCTGATGTCATCTCTGGACCTCACAGTGTAGTATTCCCTGTCAACAAACTTATAGGACCTTTCTCCAAAGTTTTAAAGATCATGTGAGAGAGTTCTATGAAAACAAATGTTACACAAATTTGCAAGTGCCAACTTGGGGAAGACAACCTTTTACTGTACATCTATTGATTGATTGTATGTCCTCTTTGTACTCAAAAAAGAAATCTGTACTTGGGTAGTGTCAGCTTTGGACTTGGAACTTAAATATCAAGTGAAGGCGTTATTGAAAACCAAAAATACTGAGATATTAGAAAGTGTTGCATTGTTCTGTAAAAAGGAAGAACTTAAGAAACTGCATATTATAAATAAGGAATACGTTACTATAAGGATGACGCTTATATTTGTTATAAAATCTTAGATGTAGAGACGTGCAATAGTTTAATTATAAACATCTGAATGAGTTTACTGGTAGAAATACCAATTTAATTGTACTGCTCGGTTTCCCTGTGTTGGTATTGGTAATTGTACCTCTATGGAATTTAGCAATGTAGAATGTTATATGTATATTTATGTATGCTAAAATGTATTGCACAATATTTTGTAATGACAATTCTGTCTTGTCAATCAATAAACTGAACTGAAGACTATAAGCAATAGTTGTCTAAAGTAAACCAGGCAGCACCATTCAAAAAACATTGCTATAAAAACTATGGGCCCGATTCTAGAAGGGTGGTGCAAGTTGTCGCCGAACGCAACTTGCGCCACACACAACTGCGACATCAACCTTGCGCTCTATTCTAGAAGGGGCAGGGTCTCGGCAGCAAAGTCCTGTGACTTGTGACATGTGGCAAGGAGCGCCGCACAGAGGGCATACCTGGCCAGCATGTCACAACCCACTGCCGCAGGTCGCAAGTGCACCCCCACCCGTGCCCTGACCTCCGGGTCGCCGACCACAACTGCGGCAGATCACGTGCCCTGGTAGTCCAGTGGCCCCCCCCCGAACTGTACATTAATAAAATAGAAAATATCTCTGTTTCCTGGAATCTAGTGCCCTCCGAACTGCTACATTGATAAATTAGAAAACGATCGCCGTTTCCCTGGTAGTCTAGAGTCCCCCCGAACTGTACATTGATAAATTAGAAAATGATCCCTGTTTCCCTTGAAGTCTAGTGGTCCCGACCCAGCCATGCCAGCCCACCCAGCACCCCTCACCCATCCCCAGCCAGTGACTGGCACAGCCCACCTCTCATCTCCATGGCTAGCTGCCGACTGAGTGCAGTATTAGTGCTACTGCACAGATGTGCTCAGAAATTAATTTCTGAGCTCGTCTGTGCAATAGCACTAATACTGCACTCAGTCCATCCAGTCTGCCCAAGTGTTCTCTACCTACTTGTAACTCCTGCCTGTATATGTTACTGCATGTCTTATTCTGCCTGCATCCATTAGGACCTCCTTGTGAATGAGCTTGCTTAATGGATTTTTCCTCCTACTGGAGATGTCAGTCCTTATGCACTCCAGAATCCAAATTGTCCTGCCCATAGCCTTACCATACTGTACTGCCATCTTGAGGTCCTTTGATATAATAACCTTAAGGACCCTTTCTGTCTAGTGAGTATCAGTACCTCCCCCATCCTATACCCAGTATTAGGGTTCCTATGCCCTAGGTACATGATTTTACACTTGCTGGCATTGAACCCAAGTAAGTAAGAAAATGGAATTGATTTGAATGAATTGCAGGCTTTTAAGCAGCTTTTCAGGGAGTGTGTATGTATGTGTGTGTGCGGAGGGGGCTCTGCTACTATAACTATTTGCTTTTGATTTGGAATAATGTGGGAACAGACTAACCCTGTTCCCCACTTTATAATATATATCGGAGATAAGAGCGAAATAGCATTGGGCCAAGCTTTGAGCCCTGTGGCACCCCACTTATCACTGTTCTGGGTGCCGAGAGCCACCACCACCACCACCACTCTGCACCCTCCCCTGTAACCTGTTCTCTATCCATGTAGTCAGACCACCTTCCACCCGTACCCCTCCTTCTCCTCACTCTTCTCCTCCTAGGCCTGTGTCCCTCCTCCCAGTAGTTTGCACCCTTTCTCCTCCTTATTCTTACCGGGTGGTGGTGCCTTCTGTATTACACTCAGACCACTCTGCCCGCCCCCTCCCAGGGTTACTACGCCTCCGCCTTTACCTATATCTAGTGGGGTGAGCTCATCAGGCTCCCCTGTCCTGACCTTTCTACCAACCTCAGTCTTTTGGCCCCCCCCCCTCATTTGTTTAAATCCACCTTAGTAGAGATATACCCCCTAATCCTGGCTTTTTTTTTACATATTTTCTTAGTGGGCTACGGTCGGCTTGGTCATCTCCCCAGCCCTGCCCCAACATCAGGCCGACCTGCTCACCTCCATGGATTACCCCTGTGGTGGGGTGGTGAGGAGCTTCTCAGGTCCGACCCACGGAGCAAGATCCAGTGAGAAGGCGTCCATTTGTGGCGGAGGCTGGGGGGGGTGACTTTTACCTGACCATAGCCCATTTTCCACTTCTCCCCTTTGTGGACTGCAGGCATGCAATGAACTTAGAAACAGCATGCCAATGTCCCAGCCACACTCTGACACCCTTTACCACACTGCTGTACTAGCACCGCTGCTGTCAGTCACCAGGGTTGCTACAGAGAGGTGGGTCCCTAGATCCTGCCCTGGGATAGGAGGCAGTCCTCTGGATGCTCAATCCACCCTCCTTGCAGCGCCTGGGTAGCCTGGGCTTGCGACCGAACCTGGGTCGCCAGCATGGCGCGAGGTGTGGCATCCAGTACCTCAGTGCCAGTGGCCCGGCAGCAATGCTGCCTTTAATACTCTCCTCCCCTTCCTGCTCCAGTGTACCCTGTCCCCGTGTACAAGTCATTATTCCCTCCAGACCCTACCCCAGTTAGTCACTAACCCATAATGTTACGTGTGGCACCTATCCCCCAGCCACTCGAACTCCTCAAGCCTACCCTTCCTCCCCATGCTTGCACATGGTACAGGCAGTACCTCCAAGAATGCCACCGACTTCCCCACCCCCTCACACTGCCTGCCCAAGTACTCAGACCTCTCCCTCACTACTTCCACAGTGTCCCCTGCCAAGTTGTTTGTACACACCTGCAACACTAAATGAGGTTTCTTCCTCCCCTCACTGCACACTTGAGCAGTGCCTGCCATGCCCCTCCTGCAGTCAACCTGGGGACAGCTTCAACTCAAGTATGGCTGTGCCTTTCCCCCTTTCTGCCCCCATATCACCCATTTCATTATAGAATCCCCCAGGATGAGTACCACCAGCTCCTTACCCCTTTCCTTCTAATACCCCTTCCACCACCCCAGTATTCATTCTTCCCTGTCCCTTACCCCCACCAACTGCACCCTCTGTGACTTCTGTATCTGTACCCCTTACTTCTGCCTCACCCCATTTCTCCGCCTTATTCCTTCCATCCCCCTTGGACCCTTCCCAGCCTGACTACTTCCTACTAGGTTCATGTCAACTCCCCCTCCCTGCTGATTTTAAAACCCCTCTCCTTATCCCTGCTGTTGTTGATTTAGCACCCCATTCCCTTCTACCCCGATATTGATACCCCTCCATCCTTTCCCTTCCTCCTTTCTCTCCTTCAGTCACCACCCCTCCTTCCTTACTAGCCCCTTCTACCCTTTTGTCCTCGCTATCTCTTCCCCTACCTGTTGCCATCCCTCTCATGCCCCGCTTGTCCTCCCCCCTTCAGTATGTTCCTGCTGCCCCTCTCTGTCCCATAGCAGAGGTTTGAATCTATTCATAGTCAATACCTCTCCTACATCTCTTCTCCCTATCGTTTCCCCCCTCCGTGCCACCTCTGGTCCCTCCCTACCCGCAGCCATCTGCTCTCTCCCCTGGTACTCCTCGTGGTCTCTTCCTCCCCTATCAGGAGGCAGCCCCACCCTCGCCTCAGGCACCCCCTCCTTTCTCCTCTCTTTTCTGCTGGTGCCTCTGATACTGGGGTCAGTTTCAGTACTTAGTTATTCTTCCTCTGTCCCCCTTTGCCATCCCCTGTTCCCCCCCCAGGATGCCTACCATACTCATCTGCCCTGCCACTTACACTCCTCCCTAACCTCCACAGTTCCTCCTCAAACTAGCCAGTCATTTACAGACCATATGCCCCCCCATCCTCCAAGCCCAGTCTAGGATCATGGCGGATCCACACCCTGTATACCCCTCCACCCTTCCAAAGATGCCTTCCCTATTGACATGTGGCACCTGCCCCATTTTGGCCCCCATCTTATGTTATGGGCTCTTACTCCCAGGTTCTGTACTCTAGTACAACTGTTAGGCCCCTATTTACTCAAATTCCAGTCGTACCTCCTCCACACTAGTTCCCCTACTGACTCCTTATCGATGGGGGTAATTCAGGCTCAAATGTCATCCATTAGATACTGTATTACTGTAGCAATTCTAAAGCCTCCTTGTCCGTTTTTCACCCCTCAGCTACCATACTTTTTGTTCTCGGCTCTCATATAGTTTCACTTAGCCAAGTTAGAAATCCTATTGCACTCCAAGTATTACTCAGCTCACTTAAAGAGATAAACAGAACAAATAAATAAGTATTATTACAGCAATCATAACAGTATAGCTCAGTACTTAGCTGAGTTAGAGAAATAAACAGAAGAGGTAAATATGTATTATTACAGCAATCCTAAAGTATCCAATCATTGCTTTGTCTCTGCTCCAGAGGCCCTGCTGTAATAGAGGACCACAGAGTACCTTGGGCGGAAGGGAGGGCAACTGTTAAGTCCCAGAAGAGCTCCATTGAGCTTGCTTACTCCCCTCTCACTCGCTCATTCTATTTCTCCCGACGCTGTAGGCTGCCCTTTTGTACTGAGCTCCTGCTTGCATTGGTGCCTTTTTCTGCCAAAAGAAATCCGCAGCAGTCCCGACCACAGCTCCCTTGAGGTCGCTCACTGCCCTCTCTCACTTGCTCATTCTGTTTCTCCCGTCACTGCAGGCTACCCTGTTGTACTGGGCTCCTGCTTGAATTGATGCCTTTTCTGCCCAGAAACAAATCTGCAGTCCCGACACAGCTCCGATTGAGCTTGCTCCTCCCCTCTCTCACTCGCTCATTCTGTTTCTCCTGGCACTGCTGGCTGCCCCTTTGTTCTGGGCTCCTGCCTGCATTAGTGCCTTTTTCTGTTCACAAAGAAGTTTACAGCTGTCCCGACAGAGCTCCCTTGAGGTCGCTCACTCCCCCTCTCTCACTCGCTCATTCGGTTTCTCCCGCTGCTGCAGGCTACCCTGTTATACTGGGCTCCTGCTTGAATCGATGCCTTTTTCTGGCCACAAACAAATCCGCAGCAGTCCCAATAGAGCTCTATTGAGCTTGCTCACTCCCCCTCCCTCACTCGCTCATTCTGTTTCTCCCGGCGCTGCAGGCTGCCCTTTGCACTGGGCTCCTGCCTGCATTGCACCTTTTTCTGACCACAAAGAAATCTTCAGTAATCCTGACAGAGCTCAGTTGAGTTTGGTCACTCCCCCTCTTTCACTCACTCAATCCTAATCTGTCACAAACACTGATTTCCCAAAGTAACTGAACTATTCAGCACCAGAAGCATGAAAACACATTTCGGCCAGGATGTGAAAAATGACAGCTGTACTGTTCATAAGGCAGTGTGAAAAAATGCCAGTGTTGAAAATCTGGCATGAAAATATTACTAATTTGCAAAGTTACAAGGGTGCGAGGAAACTGCACAGCGCACTCTCGTAACACCGTCATTTTATGGACTTTCATCATAAAATTTTCAACATAGGCATTTTAGGACCTCTGCTCATGAACAGTGTCACTGTGGTTTTCTTAATGTGTCCCGAACACTGATTTACCACAGCGACCATGCTATTCTGCGCCGGAAGTGCAAAAATACATTTCGGTCAGGATGTAAAAATGACAGCTGTACTGTTCATAAGGAAGTGTGGAAAAATGCCAGTGTTGAAAATCTGGAGTGAAAATACTGCAAATTGGCGAAGTTAGGAGCATGCATAGCAACGTACGTCAGTAAAACAGTAATTTTTCATATTTTTCTACCAAATTTATTACTCAGCTCTATTAGAGAAATAAACAGAACAAATAAATATGTATTATTACAGCATTCATAACAGTATAACTTAGTACTTAGCTCAGTTAGAGAAAGAAACAGAACAACTAAATCTGTATTATTACAGCACTCCTCAAAGTATCCAATCATTGTTTTGTCTCCACTCCAGAGACCCTGCTGTAATATAGGACCACAGAGGACCCTGGGTGGGAGGGTGGGCAACTCTAAAGTTGCAGCAGAGCTCCATTGAGCTCACTCACATCCCTTCTTTCACTCTCTCGTTCTATTTCTCCCGACGCTGCAGGCTGCCCTTTTGTACTGGGCTCCTGCTTGCGTTGGCACCTTTTTCTGCCCACAAAGAAATCCGCAGCAGTCCCAACACAGCTCCGTTGAGCTTGCTCACTCCCCCTTTCTCACTCACTCATTCTGGTTCTCCTGGCGCTGCAGGCTGCCCTTTTATACTGGGCTCCTGTCTGTGTTGGCGCCTTTTCTGCCCACAAAGAAGTTCACAGATGTCCTGACCGAGCTCCGTTGAGGTCGCTCACTCCCCCTCTCTCACTCACTCATTCCGTTTCTCCCAGAGCTGGAGGCTACCCTTTTGTACTAAGCTCCTGCCTGCATTGGTGTGTTTTTACTGCTCACAAAGAAATCCGCAGCAGTCTTGATAGAGCGCCGTTGAGCTCGCTCACTCCCCCTCTCTCATTTGCTCATACTGTTTCTCCCACCAATGCAAGCTGCCCTTTTGTACTGGGCCCCTGCCTGCATTGATGCCTTTTTCTACCCACAAAGAAATCTGCATCAGTCCCGACAGAGCTTGGTTTAGTTCGCTCACTCCCTCTCCCTCACTCGCTCTCTTGTTCTGTTTCTCCCAGTGCTGCAGGCTGCAATTTTGTTCTGGGCTCCTGCCTGTGTTGGGGCCTTTGTCTGCCTACAAAGAAATCTGCAGCAGTCCCGACAGAGCTCAGTTGAGCTCAGTCACTCCCCCCCCTCACTTGCTCAATCTTAATCTGTCCCAAACTCTGATTTCCCACAGCGACAGAGCTATTCTGCACCAGAAGTGCAAAAACATATTTTGGCCAGGATGTGAAAAATGACAGCTGTACTGTTCATAAGGAGGTGTGAAAACATGCCAGTGTTGAAAATGTGGCATGACAATATTGCAAATTTGCAAAGTTACAAGGGTGCATGGAAACAGCTCAACACACGCTTGTAACACAGTCATTTTATGGACTTTCAGCACTAAATTTTCAACATAGGGATTTCAGGACCTCTGCTCATGAACAGTGTCACTGTCATTTTTATGTTCGCTTGCGCACATGCGCAAGGAACGTTTTGGGAGAGTAGCACACTTTGGAGGTGTGCCTCTCCCTTGCAATCTAGTGCTCCGTTGAGCAGGCGTGGCAGTCCTTCACCAATGGGTCTTGCAGCAGGCTCTGTGTGACAGCAGTGGTCTTTGCTTCAAAACCACTACTGTCATACCAAAGCCACCACATCACGCCACCCCCTCACATCACACACACCCCGCGTCACCGCCCCAAAACTTTGGTGCAGCGCTGAGACCCACTGGCGATGGCAGAGCGTTTGCCGACAGGTGTGCCCAATCCCGTTGGCTTACACGGCCCCAAGCCCATCCCTCTGCGCTGAGAGCCCATCCCAGTGTGGAACGTCCACATAGTCCTTTTTGTTTTAAAACCTGTAAAGAAAAATGGTCCCCGCGTAGTCTCCAGTGCCCCTCCCACAACCCGCACCCACCCACTCGCTTCCAACTCCCCACCTCCCCTCACCCCATACTTACCTCCAGACTCGGCACGAATAGTCTTGATTGGACTGGGAACACATCTGCACTCTTCAAAGCCGACCGCGAACTGAGGAAATGCCGGTGAGCTGTAATGGGCTAGATAGGGGGTTTCAACTGTTGCATATCTCAGGCATTTTGGAATTTTTGCACCAGTTTTTAACATGGGGTTTTGGGACCCTTCTCGCCAGGCGATGTGCTGTCATGGCGTTGTGTGTGGCCGGCCCGAGGCAGTTTCACAGTCACTGCACGGTCACTGCATGAAATCACCGCCGGACAGGCTCTTTACCATGACAGGTAAAATCATTCATGAGAAGAGTGCGCTTTCATTAGTGGTAAAAATCAAAAAATATTTATATCGGCGATCGTTCTGCGCAGTTCCTCACGCCAGGCTCGTAAGTTCGCAAATTTTCAATATTTTCACTCCAGATTTTCAACCTTGCCATTTTACTACACCTCCTTACAAGGCAGTACGGCTGTCATTTTCACATCCTGCCAAAACACGTTTAAGCGCAGCACAATGCGCGCAGTTGGTGTCGTGAAATCAATGTATGGGATGCATTAAGAAAATCACAGTGACACTGTTCTTCACAGAGAATCTTAAAATGGCTATGTTGGTGGTGAAATCCCTAAAATGACTGTTTACGGCGTCGTTGTTGCAGTTCTATGCCGCGCTCAGGTTTGCGAATTTTCAATATTTCCTCTGAGTTTTCAACATTGCCCATTTCCACACCTTCTTATAGGTAGTACAGCTGTCATTTTCACATCTCACAAAGCGTGTTTCCGCTCATGTAGTGCACAATGGCGCAGTCAGTGTGTGAAATCAAGGTATGGGACACATTATGTAAATCACAGTGACACTGTTCATGAGCAGAGGTCTTAAAATGGCTATGTTGATAATTTGGTGAAATAATTCCTAAAAATGACTGTTTGACGAGCGTGTGTTACGCAGTTCCTATGCACGCTCGTAAGTTTGCGAATTTTCAATATTTTCACTCCACATTTTCAACATTGCCATTTACCACACCTCCTTATGAGCAGTGCAGCTGTCATTTTCACATCTTGCCCAAAACGTGTTTCCGCCCATGTAGCGCACAATGGCACAGTCGCTGTGTGAACTCAGTGTATGGGACACATTAAGAAAATCATAGTGTCACTGTTCATGAGCAGAGATCTTAAAATGGCTATGTTGAAAATTTGGTGAACAAATTCCTAAAAATAACTGCTTTATGAGCGTGTGTTGTGCAGTACCTACGCACGCTTGTAAGTCTGCGAATTTTCAATATTTTCACTCCACATTTTCACATTCCCATTTTACCACACCTCCTTATGAGCAGTACAGCTGTCATTTTTCACATCCTGCCCAAAACGTGTTTCCACCCAAGTAGTGCACAATGGCGCAGTCGGTGTGCAAAATCAATGTATGGCACACAGTAAGACAATCACAGTGACACTGTTCATTAGCAGAGGTTTTAAAATGCCAATGTTGACAATTTGGTGAAAAAATTCCTAACAATTACTGTTTTATGAGCGTGCATTGCACAGTTCCCATGCACGCTCGTAGGTTTGCGAATTTTCAATATTTTCACTCCAGATTTTCAACATTGCCATTTTACCACACTTCTTTATGAGCAGTACAGCTGTCATTTTTCACATCCTGCCCAAAACGTGTTTCCGCCTATGTAGTGCACAATGGGGGTAACAAAAAGGTCATGCTGAAAATTTATTGTGCAAATACCAGCAATTGCACAAGGCATTAGGGTAAAGCACCATACATGCCAAACACCACTGCAAATACCTGCAAGCGAACGTTCGGCATTGACAAATCCTTGTCTTTATCTGTCCTGAACACTGATTTCCCACAGCGACCGCGCTATTCTGTGCTGGAAGTGCGAAAACACATTTTGATCAGGATGTGAAAAATGACAGCTGTACTGTTCATAATGAGGTGTGAAAAAATGCCAGTGTTAAAAATCTGCTGTGACAATATTACAAAACTGCGAAGTTACAAGGGTGCGTGGAAACTGTGCAATGCACACTTGTACCACAGTCATTTGATGGACTATCAATCTCACCAAATTTTCAACATAGGCATTTTAGGACCTCTGCTCATGAAAGTGTCACTGTCATGTCCTTAATCTGCCCCAAACACTGATTTCCCATGGTGACTGAGCTATTCTGCGCCGAAAATGCGAAAACACATTTCGGTCAGGATGGGAAAAATGACAGCTATACTGTTCATAAGGAGGTATGAAAAAATGCCAATTTTGAAAATCTGGCATGAAAATATTGCAAATTTGCGAAGTTAAGAGCATGCGTAGCAACTGCGCAATGCACGCTTGTAAAACAGTCACTTTTTTGATTTATTCCACCAAATTTGCAAGATCGGCTTTTTGAGAGCCTACCTCATGAACACTGGCACTATCATTTTGTTAATTGATCCCAAAAGGTGATTCTGAGCAGTGACTGCGAAATCACCTTTCAGGATCGAATAACGCCATGACAGTGGCTAAATTCATGAAGAAGGGTTCCAATAACCCCATGTTGAAGATTTGGTGCCAAAATTTCCCAAAATGCCTGAGATATGCAGCAAAGTTGAAAAAACCCTTTTATGCCATTATACAGCTTACCGGCATTTCTTTCATTCGCAGTCAGCTTTGAAGAGTGCAGACATGTTTCCGGTCCACCGGAGATCGACACGCTGAGCTCCAGAGGTAAGTATGGGGTTGGGGTGTGTGGAGAGGTGGGGAACGCAGTGGGTGGGTGTGGGTTGGGGGAGGGAATGCAGACGGTGAGGGACCGTTTTCTTCTTTACAGGGTTGGAAAAAATAGGACGTTTTTTCATTTTAGCAAGTACTTTTGGCATGCTGGGGTGGGATCACAGCATGCCACCTGCATGTTTTGGGGTGGGGGAACTGGAGCCGATGGGAATTGGGCACCCCCATTGGCACATACTGGTGGGGGGTCTCATGAGTCGAGGGGGATTGGGCACCCCCTCGGCACACAAGAAATGGAGGGTGGAACATGCCAACGGGGATTGGGCAAACCTGTTGGCAAAGAAACAAGGAAGGGACATGATGTCAAGGGGACTAGGCCACCCTTGGCAGACAATACAAACCAATGGAGACTGGGCTCCCCGTCTGCTAACTGGGTTGGGGGAGTGCAAGGGACCACCCCGCAATGATGGGTCGCTCCCTCATTGCAGTGGAATGGCTGACGCTGCAATGATGAAGTGGGCCCAACTGCAGTGGCTAAAATGTTTCAAGGTGGTGGCATGCTGATCTAAACTAGTGTCAGCAGCAGTGTGCCACCCCATTGGGGAAAGCAGGCCAAGCCTCAAAAGGCAGTGGGGACATTGGCCACAACAGTGCCCCACCTCCGCAACCTGCTTCTGCAGCAAGCTACCACAGCATGTTTCTTGTGCATGTGCGCAATCAACATAAAAAGGACCACAACAAAAAGGCACATACACAAAATATCGTCAGCTTTGTTACAAATCCTGAAACACAAACAGTTTTTAGAGCAATGTTTACTGACTGGTGCTGCCTGTTTGCTTGTGAAAACCACTGCACATGATCTTTAGAACTTTGGAGAAACAGACCCTATAAGCTTGCGGACATGGAATACTAGACTGTGAAGTCCTGAAATGACATCAGCAGCAGCTCTTCACTGATACAGGCTGTCTTGAACAGGTAGTGAAATCAGGGTTACAAAATAGTTCATAATTTTAAAAAGAAGTAACGTAGAAATCTAGTTTTTGGTATGAGATTTACTGGGGGTATGCTTATTCTCATTCTGCAATGCAGCTCTTTTGGCCAGATGGTGTCAGTGGCTCTTTATATCACTGGTAAAGGAGATTTTAATGTTGGAATCCAATATACCTGCAGTGATTTGCATATTCATTAGAAACTTTGCATATCACCCATCACAAATAGACATACAGGTGTTTTTCCACATTAGACTGGCAGATCTTAATTAAGGCAGTTTAAAAGGGCTGGGTTGTTAAACTGTGACCAGAATACACAAGTCTCTATGGACTGCATCGCAACAGCCCTTGTAGTAATACAACTGTAACCCCTAGATGGCGCTATCCCAGGGGCTACTACCCCTGCCTGATTTGCCACTAACAGGTTGAGGGGCCTGGATCCAATGGCAGGTGCCTCCACCCAGAGGTCAGGGTTTGCAATAGTTAAACTAACTTGGTCACAGCCCTCTGGGACACCGCAGCCCCCCTTTCTTCCCACTAGTGGCCCACACAATATATCAGAATTACCTTCACAGTATACACTTACCCCCAGGTCTGGTTCCGGCACTGGGACCTCCTGTGAAATGAGATACAGTGCAACAATCACAGTACAGTACTTTAACATAGACAAATACCTCAGGCAGTATAACTTTGCTGAAACAAGCAGCTCTGATTTATTTGGGGATATAACAAGGACAGGGGAAATCAGGTTAATTGGCTTATCACTCTAATAATCTACCTCTGGCTCTGTGCACAGGCCTATACCTATCAGTTACTGTCCCTGGGTACCCAAGCCCTAGTGGCTAGTCAAACCGTGGCAGCTGGTAGGGCCCCTTTCACACAGAGAAAAGGAGAATTAAACAGTCAGCAGTACAGTAATTCCATTTTGGATTTAATGTGGCAATTCAACAGGAGTGACCCTGAATTAGTACTCACGACCTCCAAATAAGATAGGGTCCTTCAATGTCAGCAGGGCTCACTTGAGGTACACAAACCTCTTCACACATCCATATAAAAGAAAGCACTATACCAGGCAGGCTGCATCTGTATCCGATCGCAATTACTGCACAATGCCGGAGACACACAGCAGATTCAGTTTCCTGACAGATCGAGTGCAATTTTCAGCAATTCCTCCAGTCTTCTACGGGTGAGCCTGGTTTCTACTCTTCAGAGATCCTTTGATTCTTTTCACGGGACAGATTCAGTCCTAACAAGCTGTTACACAAGCTGCAGACCCAACTCTGGGCCTTACACGTTTTTGACTAAAACTGCACACTGAAAAGCACAGGGCTCCTTCCTTCTTCACTGCCAAAGCTCAACTGAAACTCCAACCCGACAAAACGGGCACTTCCTTTGAGTTCCTCCCAGTTCTTGACTGGATTGGCTGTCACTCACAATAGACTGCTGCTGTTGGTCCAAAAGGCACTGAAGTCTAAACTACATCTCCCAGAGTCACTGCCCATACAATCCTCTTGTGGCTGGCTCAGATTATGAGTCAAGTTCTGATTGGTCAAGGCACCATTTTAGAGCTAGCTTACACACTGATTGTCCAGTTCAGCAGTTCAAAACTAGAATGGGGAACTAGCAGACACAGTTCTGGCTGCAAAAAGCAGGTTAGACAAACTGTAATTTCATTATTACTCTAAATGATTTCTGGCAAACAGTTACATCTTTCAGATAGGTTCCTTTGCACTCTAGTGACTGCAAAATGGAGTGAATTGGAAGCAGTTCAAGTGGTACTCAAGTAGAGAAACACACAGTCCCCATACAAACTAATTATGTCTGCAAGCAGACAGCTCTTAAAGAGACAGTACCAGAGGCTCTAAAAACACTCACTGATAAATGGCTTAACGCAAACACCATTCAGGCTTGGAGCATTCAAGCAAGCTCCGGAAGTCTTTTGGGAACCCCCATTTGCAGGGGTTACACCCTTTCCTGGCCTGGGAAAGCGAGCGTCTGCGTCAAGCAAGTACCCATAAGTTTTAACTGCAACCATATACATTTGCATTAGGCTCCACATGTAATCATCAGTCAATATATCATTTTACCAAGAACACATTTCTGAAACATTGCAGTCGTCACTCTTTACACAGTATTACATACACATTGTACCATAACTCAAGTTATTACCTCTTGTACATGAAACCTGAAGAGGGCCCTTCCTATCAGTTACCTTGGGGCTGGATGGGGCAAGGGCACCATGATCTGAAAGAGCAACACAAGTAACTTGGAGTTAGCACTGATGCTCAGTTTGGGCAATGAGCTCGGGGACACATACACTCCTTTATGGACAACATTGAGAGGCAAGTCCACAGGCCTCCCAAGTGAATCATAACTGAGGTGCACCACAGGCTTTACAGCTCGACCAGTCTTTCTAGGGGGAACTGTTATAGTCTCTGCACTCTGAGCCTCATTTTCAGCATTGTCCTCACTTGTCAGGGGAGTCTCCATGGGGGTAGAGAGGCTAGAACTTGGGGCACTTTCAGCTCCAGGAGTTACAGTTTCTGAGTCCACAACATTTGGCTCGCATGCATGAGCTTTCGGACACTGGCAGTGGACTGTCAGGGCACTCAAAGTACTCTTCTTGTTCAGGTGTATCACTAGTCTGCCCCAATCTATCATTTCCTCCCCTAAAGCTCAAACAGTTCAACCATGCACTATGATTCCATTTCATCTGATCTGATGCTTTGCACTTCACTTTCTGGGAACATTGGCTCCAGGGATGAAGCTGGGGAGCAGACAGTCCAGAAGGCCAGCTTCATCTCCAGTATTGACTAGGGATTGCCTGAGAACAATTGACTCAGTTCGTAAGAAGGATAGTATTCAAAGTCACTCTCACTTTCTTCGATATGGACTGACAGTCATGCTCAACTGAGGACTTGTGGAGGGAAACTTTAACTTTGCTTCTGTAGGTTGCAGACTTTCTTGATCTTTTCTTAGCAGCAGCTCTAGTCATTGGTCCAAAGGGGCATCTTCTAGGGGCTCAGACTCAATTAAGATTTGTCCAATGGGCAGTAAATGATTTCTATGCATTGTTTTACATCTTTGAATTATTCTCAGGCCTTACTTTGTACACTGGCAGATCATCTAGTTTGCCCACTACAATGTGAGGAGATGATGCCATCTGTCAGCAATCTTGTGCTTGCCATGCAGTCCCAGATTTCTTAGCAATACCCGATCTCCCTCCGGAGTTCCTGTGCTTTCACCTTTTTATCATACCTTTCTTTGTTGGCCCAGATTTCTTTGGCAGCCATGGTTTGAGCCAGTTAGTCGCATGAGTTAGCTGGGCCTTTAACTTTTGCACATACTGTAAATAGTTGTCAGCTTGAACCCCATCAGGAGAGACCCCAAAACACACATCTACTGGTAGTCGAGCTTCTCTTCCAAACATCAGGCGGTGGGGAGAATCCAGTGGCATCACTTTTGTGCAGTTATAAGCATGACCAGGGTGCTAATTTGTTAGCTCCATCTAGGCTTGTCCTTTGGGTGCAGAGGTGCCTAGCATATCTAGCAAAGCACGGTTGAAACGTTCAGGCTGTGGGTCCCCCTGGGGTGGTAAGGAGTGGTTCTGGACTTTCGCACTCCCACAGAGAAAGCATCTCTTTGATCAGACGACTCTCAAAGTCTCTCCCTTGATCAGAATGGATTCTTTGTGGAGCCCATAGTGAACAAAACGTTTTCTAGAATACTTTGGCCACAGTGGATGCTTTCTGATCTTTGGTGGGAAAGCTTGGGCATATCTCGGTAAATGGTCAGTGACCACCAGCACATTACTGATATTTCTTTGATCTGACTCCAAACTCAGAAAATCAATACAGACCAGCTCCATGGGTGCACTGGTGGTGATGTTAACAAGGGAGGCAGCCCTCTGGGGCAAAGCTTTCCTCTGTAAGCAGCGACTACAGTTCGAATGTGTTGCTCCACATCAGCCCCATCTTAGGCCAATAGAATCTGGATCTCACCAAGTCAATGTTCTGTCTATACCAAGGTGTCCCATGTGGTTGTGCAAGGACCTCAGTACTGAGTCTCAAAGGCAGTGGGCAGCACTGGTTGTTGTTTGTCTCTTGTCCCCTCTGTCTACTGTTTCTCTGTATAACAGTTTATTGATCAGTTTCAACTTAGGACCTTCTTTGTATAACAGTGCAGTTCTCAAATCAGTGGAGCGTAATTTGGACACATCTTTTCCTGCATAGAGGCTTCTAAAGCAGTTTTGATCATGGGATCGCGGGATTGAGCCCACCAATACTGTCATTGTCCAGCTGAGGTGCACCAATGTCTATTGCAGAAAAGTGGCAATAAGCAGCATGGTATGCATTCTCAGAGGTCCCAAGCAATCCACCATGCAGTCCACTGCGTCCGTGGACATTTGTTCCTCCCTGTCAAACTTCCGGCAGAGTGCCCGAATGTCAGGTTCCTGCCAATCGGACCCAATCATTCTGGGGAACAGGCCTCCGGAGAGCATCAGCATCTATGTGGTTCAGACCTGCTCGTGATCGAGAGCATAGTCATATGTAGATAATGCAGAAAGCCACCTATGGCCAGTGGCATCCAACTTAGCTGAGGTCTGCACATAGGTCAAGGATTATTGTCTGTTTTACTAGTATTTTAGCCCCATACAAGTACTCATGGAATTGGTCAACAATAGCCCACTTCAAAGCTAGGAACTCTAACTTATGTACAGGATAGTTCTTTTCGGATGGGGTCAGGCTTCTACTGGCAAAGGCCACTGGTCTCGGGCCATTCTCATGCTCTTGGTACAACACAGCCCCCAACCCTTGCAAGCTAGCATCAGTGTGCAGGACGAAGGTTTTCTTGGATCGGCATAGGCCAGCACTGGAGCATGGGTAGCTGATATATGATCTCATGAAAAGCAGTCTCACAATCAGGAGGCAAGGCCCCAAATACTTCACTCGGATGAAAATACACTCTTTCAGTCTTGAGGGACGTTGACTTTTGGTATTTTTTGTGGGTTGGGGGATACCCTTGAGTAAGGTTAAGTAAAGGGCGGATCACTCTTGAATAGTCCTTGATGAAGCGCCGATAATAACCACAGAATCCCAGGAATCTTTGCAGTTCTTTTAGATTTTTGGGCTGTGGCCAGGTGGTCAAGGCCTCAACTTTACTTGGGTCGGTCTCTATTCCCTCGGTGGATACTATGTGTCCCACATACTTTACTGATGTTTGAAAGAATTGACACTTATCAATGGACAGTTTAAGGCCAAAGTCCTCCAGTCAGTCCAATACCTTAAATAATCTGCTCTCATGTTCCTCCAGTGAGCTGCCAAACACAATAACATCATCTAGGTATACCAGGCACTCTAGTAAGTTCATGTCCCCCACTGCACGCTCCATCAATCGTTGAAAAGTGGCTGGGGCACCTGAAATCCCTTGAGGCATCCTCATGAATTCATAGAAGCCAAGCGGACAGATAAAGGCCGTCTTCTCACGGTCCTCTGGGGCCATTGGGATCTGGTAGGACCCACTGCGGAGATCCAGCACAGAGAACCACTTGCTCCCGTTTAGGCAGTCCAAAGCATCCTGAATGCGGGGCATTGTGTACTGATCAGGGATAGTCCCCGGTTTAAGGTGCGATAATCCCACACATCCTTACTGTTCCATTCTTTTCCTCACTACCACAATGGGGAAGCATAGGGCTTCTGGATTCTTGTATTACACCAGCAGCTAACATCTCTTGCAGATGCCGTCTCACATCATCTATGTCAGCAGGTGCCAGGCTCAGACCTCTCACGAAATGGTCTTTCGTCATGCAGCCGGATATTGTGCTCAGCTCCTTGCACGCATCCTACATCCCATTCCTTTAAAGAAAACACCTGGTCTCTCTGGGCAAGCTTCTCACTGATCCTCACTTTCCATTCAGCTGGCAGCGAGTCGCCTAAAATCAAACAAGTCAGGTGTTACTCTGTCATTCTTCCTTGAACTCTTGCTGCTGGGTAGCACTGCAGTGTCTGCACAATGCACATTAGCCAGGATGCAACCTCTGTTTACTCGAATGTCTCTTTCAGACACATTATGAACTTGGACCATTACCCTTCTGGCATAAGCATGGGCTCTAGCGGGCAAAATACTAGGCTTGACCAGCAGTCCCTCTGGCAATTTTCCATCGCCTGGTGCATCCAACATTAATATTTTATTCTTAACATCCTTTCTGATATGGACCTCTCCCTGTAAGGTACACTGGGCATTTGGCGCCAGGATCAGAGACTCAGGATCCTTCTTCCATACAATTCCGACCGGTTCTTCTGGTTCTGTTTTTTCAGCATCTCTCTGTGCCTCATAGGCCTTCTTAATTAAAGCCGGAACTCTTAAAGCTCTACTAGTCTTTGACCCCTGTTTTTCATAACACAACTGTGCCAGCCTTCCGAACATATGAGCATTTGTTCCAATCAACAAAGGGACACCATCATACAGTCCAGTGGGGGGACACACTAAGGCTAGGGTCTCTACTTGTTCGGCCACTCCAGCCACGGAGGTGGGGAAAGACAGCCAAATTTGGATATACCGAATAGGGTAGGCCTTCTCACTTAACCCCCATACATGCAGTCCTTCTAATGGTTGTAAGATACGTCTGACAAATGCTTCTGATACCAATCCTGGAACATAATTGTCACTTGGGAGCCACTGTCTAATACAGCTCTTGTAGACACTCCATTCACCTTTACAGTGGTCTCCATGGAGGGACCCACTATTCTGGACCAGTCTGGAGAGGCGGTGAGTGGGGGCCTGGGCAACTGACCTTGCCACAAAGGACGTGAATTAGCATTTTGGTGCCCTCACTGGGATCATGTCGTGCACCTCTTAACCACTGATTTGTTCTCCAAGCTCTCCTTGTAGCCTATATGCAACTTTGTCAGTGTCTTTTGGGACTGGCATTCCCTTTTCATGTGCCCATCTTTCCCACAATTATAGCAAAACATACTTTCTGGAGTTTGAGCTGGCCGGGCGCCACACTGGGAGCCAGGGCGGGGTATTACTAACTGGAAACCTGGGTGCCATCTCTGTCTGATGTAATAAGCATTTGGAGACATCTCGTCAGTTTCTCCACTTCCATGGTCAAGGAATTGAGTTTGGAGCTGTTATCAGCAGGAGATACATGGGTGGGTACCCCCCCCACCAGATGCAGTCGGATGTAGGTCAGGCCCGTACTTGCAGGCGTGGCCTTAAAGGGACTGTTTTTGAATTCCCGGATCTCTCTCAACAGTTCGCCCCATTGTGGCATATCTTTTCCTTGTCAGAGCACTCATTGACTGTCAACCTCTGCCCTGAACTTCCTTGATGGGTCACCCTCAGTCACTCGGTCGTAGCCACAGCTGTTGGTGCAGGTACCTCAGGGTCGCCTTTTCTCAACTCCTCAAATTTCTCTCATTAACTCATCATGGGAGGTGGGGATTCAGTCGATTTGCCAGGCGAACTGAAGCAAAAGCAGTTCTGAGAAGGGGCAGACTTAGGGATTCTGTCCAGTCTGGTTCGGTCCAGTTCAATCGCTGGCAAACTACCCTTTCTGAGGCATTCTTGCAACAATTTTTCCAGCCGAGACATACACAGACAACAACTCCCCTTGGTACTGTTGTGCATTTCTTACTCTCCACCATAGGTCCTCATCAGAATCTGGGCTCCCATACACATTCTCCAAGGCCTCAAGATAGGCCTGTGCAGTCGCTTCAGGGTTACTGGCCCGTTTAGCACGGATGGTAGCCAGGGCAGGACCTCGGAGGCTCTCACTAACCCTCTTTCGCTTTTCGCCTTCCGAGCATTGCCATTCTAGCACTTGGGGGGCAACATAGTCTATCCAGGTCTCCCAGTCATCCTCCCCTTGGGGGGTGGGGAGGGTGCCAGAGAAGATCCTCAACCTTGGTAAGAGTCGTGACTAATGGCAGGTGCAGAAATAGGAGTCTGCATTGGTTCAGCCACCATTACGGGCACTGGAGCAGGAGAGGTGTTGGGGAGGAACACCCCAGGTGGCAAGAATAGTTTCTTCAAGTCCTCCACAGTTTCCCTCTCCCAGCAACCATTCAGCAAATTTCTCCTCAAAGTTTCAGATAGTGGTGGGGCTGATTCCCCAGGTCTTACTGTCCTTAGTTATCACTCTCCAAGCAGTGAGGGCTCCTCTGGGGTAATGGTCTGTGGCACTTTGGAGCTATCTATGGGATCCTTAAACTCTACTAGGGCCAGGAAAGTGTGGGTGAGCAGATTAGCATGCCGACCCACCACCACAGGGTTTTGTAAACCTTCCACCTTGGAAAGTACTCCCTGCACAGTGTCCGTATTGATACCCAGGGGATGTCCAGGATAAGCATAGCATTTTGAAGTCGATCTCCTCCCAGTACACCACTCCACCAGCGGTGCACAGCCACTTCTGTCGGGTACCCATTTTTTCTTAACAGTGGTTCGTAAATATGGCCACTAGAGGACACACAATCCCAGCGGTGAGCCTCCAAGATGTAACCCTAGATGGCGCTATCCCAGGGGCTACTACCCCTGCCTGATTTGCCACTAACAGGTTGAGGGGCCTGGATCCAATGGCGGTGCCTCCACCCAGAGGTCAGGGTTTGCAATAGTTAAACTAACTTGGTCACAGCCCTCTGGGACACTGCAACCCCCTTTCTTCACTAGTGGCCCACACAATATATCAGAATTACCTTCACAGTATACACTTACCCCAGGTCTGGTTCCGGCACTGGGACCTCCTGTGAAATGACATACAGTGCAACAATCACAGTACAGTACTTTAACATAGACAAATATCTCAGGCAGTATAACTTTGCTGAAACAAGCAGCTCTGATTTATTTAGGGGATATAACAAGGACAGGGAAATCAGGTTAATTAGCTTATCACTCTAATAATCTACCTATGGCTCTGTGCACAGAGCCTATCCCTATCAGTTACTGTCCTGGGTACCCAAGCCTAGTGGCTAGTCCAAACCGTGGCAGCTGGTAGGGGCCCTTTCACACAGAGAAAGGAGAATTAAACAGTCAGCAGTACAGTAATTCCATTTGGATTTAATGTGGCAATTCAACAGGAGCGACCCTGAATTAGTACTCACGACCTCCAAATAAGATAGGTCCTTCAATGTCAGCAGGGCTCACTTGAGGTACACAAACCTCTTCACACATCCATATAAAAGACACTATACCAGGCAGGCTGCATCTGTATCCCGATCGCAATTACTGCACAATACCGGGAGAACACACAGCAGATTCAGTTCCTGACAGACCCGAGTGCATTTCAACAATTTCTCCAGTCTTCTACAGGGTGAGCCTGGT
Organism: Neoceratodus forsteri; assembly: GCA_016271365.2. Taxonomy (NCBI): domain Eukaryota; kingdom Metazoa; phylum Chordata; order Ceratodontiformes; family Ceratodontidae; genus Neoceratodus; species Neoceratodus forsteri. The sequence continues at coordinate 664,762,336 of CM028138.1, forward strand.
TTCTACTCTTCAGAGATCCTTTGATTCTTTTCACAGGACAGATTCAGTCCTAACAAGCTGCAGACGGAACTCTGGGCCTTACACACGTTTTTGACTAAAACTGCACACTGAAAAAGCACAGGGCTCCTTCCTTCTTCACTGCCAAGCTCAACTGAAACTCCAACCCGACAAAACCGGCACTTCCTTTGAGTTCCTCCCAGTTCTTGACTGGATTGGCTGTCACTCACAATAGACTGCTGCTGTTGGTCCAAAAGGCACTGAAGTCTAAACTACATCTCCCAGAGTCACTGCCCATACAATCCTCTTGTGGCTGGCTCAGATTATGAGTCCAAGTTCTGATTCGTCCAAGGCACCATTTTAGAGCTAGCTTACCCACACTGATTGGTCCAGTTCAGCAGTTCAAAACTAGAATGGGGAACTAGCAGACACAGTTCTGACTGCAAAGAAAGCAGGTTAGACAAACTGTAATTTCATTATTACTCTAAATAATTTCTGGCAAACAGTTACATCTTTCAGATAGGTTCCCTTTGCACTCCTAGTGACTGCAAAAATGAAGTGAATTGGCAGCAGCTTGAGTGGTACTCAATCAAAGAAACACACAGTCCCCCATACAAACTAATTATGTCTGCAAGCAGACAGCTCTTAAAGAGACAGTACCAGAGGCTCTAAAAACACTCACTGATAAATGGCTTAAATGCCAAACACCATTCAGGCTTGGAGCATTCAAGCAAGCTCCTGGAAGTCTTTTGGGAACCCCCATTTGCAGGGGGGTTACACTTCCATCCTGAAGTCATATAAAAATCCCATGAAAGCAGAATCATATGATCCATGTTCAATTCTCAGTTTGGATTAGAAGCTCAATTCTAACCAAATGTCTTGAGCGAATTCTCTCGAATTTATTCCACACTGGATTTGTCATGCAGTGGCAGACTCAAGATCACATCCAGAGAAACCTGGACCTGCTTCAGTATGCATCCAGAAATCAGAAGCCAGGCCTGCCACTGAGCCTTGAAGCGGACAGATTTCACCCCCGATTTAGCTTCCTGATTATGGCTATGTACCAAAGACCATAGACCACGGCTAGGGCGAATGGCTCACGTTCCCCTCGATTCGAATGATCCCATGGAACGTGGCAAGGTTGTCCAATGTCCCCTCTATTATTCTCACTTTTAGTGGGGTATTTGGGTCGTTCATTCAGCAGTAACAGGACATCTCCAGTACTGCACTTAAAGGGGAAGAACTCAGACTTGCTTTTTATGCAGTTTACTGGTTTATTTGACTAAGCCCATCCAATCTCTACCCCCTTTGAGGACAGTGCTCCATCAATATGTAGAGTCGTTGAGGTATAAAGTTAGTATAGGGAAGACAGCTGCCTCGTACGTAGGTTATGATCCATCGTAGAGGTTGGGAATTATATCAATTCCAGAGGAACCAACTTCAGATAAAATATATTTGTGTTTATATCCCTGCTGACTCTTCTAGTTTATAACAGCATTATTACCTCCCCTTAACTAAAAAAACTTTATGACAATAGATAGGTGGTCAGTTCTACCACTCACATTTCACTAATGAATTGACACAATTATGATGAATATTTTTCCTCACTTACTTTATTTATTTCAAACCATACCAGTGTCCCCTCCAAGAGCATTATTCTGTAACTTTTTAATGCACTCAGATCTCTGGTATGCCGTTCCAGTGCTCTAACCATTAAGCTACAGGCTCACTGGTCAAAGCGTCTGAGGTATTTCATTAGAGCCTGTAGCTTAATAGTTAGAGCGCTGCAACGGCATACCAGAGATCTGAGGTTCGAATCCCAGTAGGCCACACTTTTCCTTTCTCATTTCCATCCTTGATTTAAAAATATGTATACCTTGCAGGGGTTAAACTGCACTGAGAGAAAGTGGTATTTCTAACATTAGTTCCTAGTTGCATAATTGCGCAACACTAGAGAAAGGAGTGTGTGTGGCTATAAGGAAATTCCTCAGATGCTTTGACCAGTGAGCCTGTAGCTTAATGGTTAGAGCGCTGGAACGGCATACCAGAGATCTGAGGTTCAAATCCCAGTAGGTCACACTTTTCCTTTCTCATTTCCATCCTTGATTTAAAAATATGTATACCTTGCAGGGGTTAAACTGCACTGAGAGAAAGTGGTATTTCTAACATTAGTTCCTAGTTGCATAATTGCGCAACACTAGAGAAAGGAGTGTGTGTGGCTATAAGTAAATTCCTCAGACGCTTTGACCAGTGAGCCTGTAGCTTAATGGTTAGAGCGCTGGAACAGCATACCAGAGATCTGAGGTTCGAATCCCAGTTGGCTACACTTTTCCTTTCTCATTTCCATCGGTCATAGCTGGGAACTCACTTACCAATGACCCCACCAAAGTGGCTGAAGCATTCTGCGTATCCTTTACAAACCCTACTGGCTGCCTCCCAATAATGCCCGTGCCACCCCTACTCACCCACCCAGACACAGTGCCTCCTCGCCCATTATTCCACCTGAAACTAGTGGATCCCAACACAGTACTGCCACTCCTCTGCAAAATAAACCCTGACTCGTCCACTGGGAACAACAAGCTAGAACCCTGGCTGCTGAAGGCTGCAGCACCGGCCATTGCCTACCCCGTTGCCCTACTTATCAACAGATCCCTCCTAGAAGGGACGGTCCCCAGTAAATGGAAAGTTGCCATCATTGTCCCAGTCCACAAAAAAGGAACTCGGGACAGGGTGGAGAACTACAGGCCCATCTCTCTTCTCTGCCCTCTGGGAAAAATTCAGGAAAGATTAGTCTACGATCAACTTCAAGACTACCTGGAACAACACCTGCTCCTCTCCAAAGTCCAGCACAGCTTTTGGAAAGGCCATGGCACTGACACTGCCCTTATCAGGCTGACATCGGACATACTCAACGCCATGGACCAAGGCATTCCCACGGGCGCACTTTTCATTGACCTCTCCAAGGCCTTTGACTCGGTCAATCATAAACTGCTCCTAACTAAGCTTCAACGGCTTGGCATGGATCAGCTCTCACTCTCCTGGACCACAAGCTACCTGATGAACCGTTCACAAACAGTCTGCTGGTAGGGCGTCCAATCAAACCCCAGGCCTGTGACCTCTGGGGTACCCCAGAGCTCCATCCTGGGCCCCCTACTATTCTCACTATTTGTAAACGACCTTGAAGAGGTTTGTGCACCCTGCAACCTTATCCTCTATGCGGATGACACTGTAATATACCTCAGTAACCCCCAACCCTCTGTCATCTCAACCAAACTCCAAGCTTGCCTTGCAAAGCTTGAAGCATGGTTTACTGCCAACCACCTAAAACTGAACGAGGAGAAAACAAAAGCTGTCCTTTTCGGGACCCGGCGGCTGGGCAATGACCGAAGCAGTATACTCCAACTGTTGTCAGCCCAAGGAAAGTGTGTCGAGGTCACAGAACAGTTTAGGTATCATGGGGTTATCCTCGACCAAGAGCTAACCTACAAACCCCACATAGATGCCTTAACAAAATCCATCCACCAGTGGCTGGGCCTCCTATACCGTCTCGGAAACTCCCTCTCTGCTGAAGCATGACGAGCCACTGCAAACTGCAGCCTCCTTCCCTCGTTGCTTTACGGCTCCCCACTACTGCAGTCCCTCAGAGAGACTGAGCTAAACAAGTTCTCCACCCTCTACCACCGCATTGTTCGCTTCGGAACCCACTCCTCCCCAGGGAGGCATCACTGTGAGGCTCTCCATGACCTTCACTGGCCGACACTAAGACATAAATTATCCTACTCCTCCACCTGCCTTACCTACAAACTCTTCTCCATACACCACCCGCCTCACCTTAGTGACCTCCTCACTCCTAAAGTCTCCATCTGTAACCTTCGGTATACTTCCAGTCGACTCCTGAACATACCCCGCATCCGGACCAACCAAGGAAAACGCTCCTTCCAGTTCACTGCCCCACACCTCTGGAACTTTCTCCCTTCTTCCCTGCTTGACAAACCCTCCCTCTCCTCATTCAAAGCTGGTCTTAAAGTCTACCTTATTGAACTGAGCCTCTGTTGCTGCAACCGCTAGATAATGCACCCAACCTCACCCCTCTAAATTGGTACCAGACACAACTCTTGCTCCCTCTGGACTAGCTTACCTCCAATGCTAATATCTCTGTAGGCAAATGTACCCCACTGCCAATGTATGTACTCTAGCACAGTTTCTTACTGTATGTTCTCTGCCACTGTCTTACTGTTCCCTTGCCTCATGTACAAACTGTATATGTATGTACAAACTGTATATGTATTTTTGAAGCTGCCTTATTGTATCCTAATGTAAAGTGGTTGGTGTACTCAACCCCGGGTCGCCCCTGAAAAAGGGATCTCTGGTCTCAGAGGGCTTACCTGGTAAACAAAATCTAAATAAATAAATAAATAGTTTTTTTTCAACTTTGGTGCATATCTTGGGCATTTGTGGGAATTTTGGCACCAGATTTTCAACATGGGGTTATTGAGACTCCTCCTCATGAATTCAGTCACTGACATGGTGTTATTCAGTCCCAAAAGGTGATTTTGCGGTCACTGTGTGGAATCACCTTTCGGGACCGAATAGCTAAACGACAGTGCCACTCTTCACGAGGGGGGCTCTTAAAAAACCTATGTTGCAAATTTGATGGAAAAAATTAAAAAATGGCTGTTTTATCAGCATGTGTTGCAGTTTTCATCCACGCTTGTAACTTCGTTAATTTGTGATATTTTCACTCCAGATTTTCAAAATTGGCATTTATCCATACCTCCTTATGAAAAGTACAGCTGTCATTTTCCATATAGAAACATAGAATTTGATGGCAGATAAGGACAGCTTGGCCCACCTAGTCTGCCCATTTTCCTAACTAACAGATAAGCTGCAGATCCTAGTTAACCAACAGCTTACTTCCTCCAACCCCCTATCCTAACATACTAACATACTATTTGCCAGCAGATTAGGCCTTACGGTCTATCGAGTATGCTCGAACCTTAGATCCCTAGTTGGGTGCCGAGGCCCTCCCATCCCTTGTGCTCCAGAAACCCCTATCATCCATCCCCACCCCCCCCGGGACAGGCCATCATCTGATACATCCACTTTCTGTGTCTGTCCCACCCTCTCTTAAAGCTCTCCACTGTGGATCTCTGAACCAGCTCACCAGGCAGAGCATTCCAAGGGTCCACCACCCTCTCAGTGAAAAACCTCCTCCTCTTTTCCCCCCTCACCCTTCCACCTTCCAACTTCAAACCATGCCCTCTGGTGATGCCTCCCTGCTTTAGTCTAAGATCCCTCCATGTTTACCCTATTTATTCCCTTGAGGTACTTGAAGACCTTAATCATGTCCCCCTGTCTCTCCTCTCCTCCAATGAAAACAGGCAGAGCTCCTCAAGTCTGTCCTCGTAAGTCAAATCCCTAGTCCTTGTATCATCTTAGTTGCCCTCCTCTGTACCCTCTCCAGGAGCTGTATGTCCCTCTTCAAGTGTGGTCTCCAGTACTGTACACAGTACTCAAGGTGTGGTCTAACCAGTCCATTGTACAGCGGCAGAATCACTTCCTTGCTCCTAGGGTGATCCCCTTCTGATGCATCCCAACATCCTGTTTGCCTTGCTAGCAGCTCTCCTGCACTGCTCAGGTTATTCATACAGCCATCCACCATGACCCCTAGGTCTTTTTCCCCTATTGAGGCCTCCAGCGCCTCCCCTCCCAGGGTGTACCTGTGTTTAGGGTTTCCCCAACCAAGATGTAACACCTTGCACTTGGTGATATTGAAACTGAATTTCCATGTGTGAGCCCAGCTTTCCAGGGTGTCCAGGTCCCCTTGCAGGGCCAACCTCCCCTCTTCTCCCTCAACTACTGCTTCCATCTTGGAGTCATCCGTGAAGAGACTCATTTCACACCCTATACCCTCCCTGATGTCCGATATGTATGCATTAAACAGGATCGGACCCAGGACCAAGCCCTCGCGGTGCCCACTACCAACCTCTCTAGGTTTCCAGAGCTCCCCACAGACCACTACTCTCTGGGTGCGTCCAGCTAGCCAGTTTTCAATCCATCTGACCATCAAAGGGCCTACTCCTAACCCCATTAGTTTCTCCACCAGACCATTGTGGGGGACAGAGTCAAATGCCTTGCTGAAGTCCAAGAATAATACATCCACAGGCTTTCCCCGTCCAGTTCTGATGTTACCCATTCGTAGAACTCCACAAGATTGGTTTGACATGATCTGCCTGGCACAAACCCATGTTGCCGACTATCAAGACCTCCCACCTCCTCCAAGTACACCCCCAATCGTTCCTTTAGTATACTCTCCATTAATTTTCCCACTACCGAGGTCAAACCCATGGGTCTATAGTTACCTGGTACTTCCCTCGACCCCCCTTTGTGGATTGGCACCACATGTGCCTCTCGCCCAATCCCTACAGGTGCCCTCCTGTCTCAAGTGACCTGTTGAGCTCGCCAAAGGTGCAGCCAGTATGTCTGCCAATTCCCATAGTACTCTCGGATGAATGCCATCCGCCCAGGAGATTTGTCTTTCTTTAGGGCCTTGAGGGCTAACCATACCCTTGGCAGAGATAGCATCATCCGTCCCTCCACCTTACTGGCCTTTTTATCCTTATCAGATGTGACACCCCTGGGTTACCTCTCCTCCCTCTTGCTCCATTTCTGTTGCTCCCCTGATCCACTCACTGCCTTCTGCTCCCTTACGTGCCTTGCTTTGTAGATATCCCATCCCCTCCCTAGTGAACACAGAGGCAAAGTATTGTTAAATACCTCTGCCTGGTCTCTCGCCTCTTCCACCCACCCTCCTTCTAATCTCAATCTGCTGAGATGGCCTTAGTTTTCTCAGCTCCCCAATGTACCAGAAGAACCCTTTCCCTCATGTATACCCTGTGCCAGCGTTGCTCTTACTGACTTTGCTCCCCTCACCATCCGGGTGACTTTTCTAGATGCAAGATGGTACATTTCCTTATCCCTATCCCCTCTTGTTGTTTTATATTTTGTAGGCCACCTTCTTTTCTCTGACTGCTACCTGTACCTCACTGGACCACCAGCATGGTTTATGTGACCTTGCTCCCCACGTTTCAACTTAGCGCAGATCCTGACTGCCTCATGAAGTCCCGTTTATGACCTCCATCTCCTTTTCACACTTGTCATTGATGTAATCCCTTCAAGTGATCCTTGAGAATATTTCCCATGCCCACAAAGTCTGCCCCTGAAGTCCACTGCCAGTGTCCTAGATCTCCCCATGCTTATTTGAAACCAGACAGTTGTGGTCGCTCCCAGTCAGGGGTCCTGTACAACCAGGTACCTTACCAGATCCCCATCTGCCAGAACCACGTCCAGGACATGCCCCTTCCTTGTGGGCTCCATCACATGTTGTGTTAAGAACACATCATGGAAGCCGTTCAGCAGCCTCTGCTCCTTGGCCACCTTAGAGGACATGGTTCCCTAGTTTGTACCTGGCATATTAAGGTCCCCCATCAACACCACTCCTTCCCCTTTTGGTCCACACCGGGCAATGATGTTGTCCACCAAACCATCCTCTAGAACATCACTCATCCCGGGGGCCTATATACTACACCCAGCTTGACCTTATCTCCTGCTGGGGATCGTAAGGTGACCCATAAGGCCTCCACGTTTCCCTCTGCCTCTTCTACCCTAGCAATTTCTATGTCATCGCTAATGAACATAGCCCCTCCACCCCCTCTGCCCTCCTTTCTATCCTTCCTAAGCATGTTTAGGTCCCAGTCATGGTTTTTGTTGGCCCACGTCTCCGTGACCGCCGCCACATCCACCCCGAACAGCATGGCCTGGAACTCTGGCAACTTGTTTCCCAAGCTCCTGGCATTTACTAACACCAACCCCCACCCCTTATCCCTGATCCTCTTTGTCGAACCCCACCCAGATTCCTTATACTTCCATCCTCCCTCTGCTCCTCCTGAAACCTCCACCCCCAGTCTGTTTCCCCTCCCCCTTGGGCTTGAAGGCTACTCCCCTCATCTGGAGAGAGAGGGCTTCTGGTCAACCCCTCCTTATCTCTTTCCCCTCACAAGTTTAAACCCCACCTTTCTTGAATGTAGTCAGCCATCCCTGTTTAAGGACTTCCTTACCTAATGGGGTAAGATGAAGCCTGTCCTTGGCATATAGTCCCTTATCCTCCCAAACTCCTTTCCAGTTACCTAACACCCCCAACCCACTCTCTTCACACCACTTCCTGAGCCAGTCATTAACCTCTGTGAGCTTCATTTTTTTCTCCACTGAGGCCTTTGGTACTGGCAATATCTCTGAAAAGGAAATGTTGCATCCATTATCCCGACAGACTCTGGCAAGTTCTTGGAACCTTGTTTGGATTTCCAAAACGCTATTTCCCTCTAGATCGTTAGTTCCCAAATGCACCAGGAAATCCGGTTTCCCTCCACAATCCCTAACCATTTCATACACCATGAACTTTGCTCTGTGAACTGTCAACCGAGATACTCACTACCTTCACCTGGCTGGCATCCACCCCCGTCCCTCCACTGGATACCCTAATCATCGAGTCTCCAATAACAGAACCTTAACACCGCCATCATCCTATGGTTACCTCCACTATGCCCTCTCAGTCCCCATCCCCCATTTATTCGTGATCTCAATTCCATAGGAGTCTTCCTGCCTTATTAGAGACCCCCTTGTCACCCTCCCCTTTCTGCCTTCCTCATTATTTTGCCCACTTAACTCAAACCCCCTCTGAATAGGTGTCCCCTTTAACCCTCTCTTATCCGAACCATTTATCCTGGCCCTGATGGTTTCCCCTTCCCCCACACCGCCATCCTCCCCCCTTGTAATAGTACCCCTGCCTCCAGAGGCTCTCTGTAGGTCCCCTTTAGCTAGGGCCCCATCCTTGGTACTGACCCCCCTGCTGAAGGGGGGCTCTTCTCCCACCTCCTTGTTTCCCAGTTTCTCTCCAATCATGGTCTCCTCCCTCATGTCTGCAATATGTTGCATCTCCCCCATTTGCTTAACATTTATGTTTCCCCTTCTCCCTCTGGGACTATTTCTATCCTTTCCATTGCCGGTCTGTGATGTCCTATGGGTATTCGACTCCCTCCCCCCGGCCTCTGTATAAGTTTCCTCATTTCCACCAACCCCTTCCTCCCCCTCTAGGTTGCTTAGTAGCTCAAATTTATTGTGACACTCTATGTCAGCCTCCATCAAGTAACCCGAGTTTCCCCTGACTGCACCTCTAAATTGACCCTCTTCTTCCCCTCTTGCTCTGTTCACCTTAGGAGCTCCCTTCCACAGTCTGCTGTTTTAGGCTTCCGACTATAGCCCCTCCTGACTCTTCCCCTCCACTCTCTTTGTATTCAGAATGTTCACCCGTCGCTTCCCCTTAGCATCAACATCCCTATCTAAGGTCCTCTGTCCCTAATATCCCTCCTGCTTGCTGTAACATAACGTCCCTGTAATTTAAGAGTTGCCCCAGCCTCCCTCAGCCCCACCCTTCTGCTGCCCATATCCACACCCCTTATCCTTGGACACCCCAGCTCCCCAGCTTACTCCTTAACCAATATACCTCACTCCTGATACAAGATAGCTGTCTACAGAGTGGGCAGCCTCCCTCTCTCCAGGCCCAATTGAAAATTATTGCCATCCCACAGCCTGTGCAGCCTACAACCCTTCCGAAGATGCCTGCCATGGTGGAATATGGCCACCCTGTTTATCCCCCTCTGTTAATATGCACCTTTTCTCAGTCCCTTTCCCCTGGAAACACGGTTTCTCTATACTGACTGTAGTTATTTACAAACCCAATTTCAACCCACAACAAAAGTTCCCAAGTCTTACAAACACATACAGTCCAGTGTGTGTCCGAGTCCCACTAACAGTGTGTGTATGCAGACATCAGGTACCGTATGATGTCACAGGCCCACCAGCTCCTGTTGCTTCAATTTCAGTCCCAAACAGAAATACTCAGCCCTTCAATCCCAACCCCAGTGGCTTTTCAGTATTTGAAAGCCTACAAAACAGGGTGGGTGGAAGGGCTCTCCTACCACCAGGCAAACAACACATTTAAATTTCACTCTAATTATCACTGCCAAATAAGTGTTCCCAAGCCTCAAAAGTTACAATATCACAGCCCAAGTAACAGTTCTAACTCAAGGTAATAATTTTTAACACATAGAACTAATTTCACATACAAAACTATTCAAATAGTTCAGTTAAAACAGAATATAACCCCAGACCTCTGTCCTTACCAGCCTCCTGCTTATGGTCCCAAGTGAACAATATCCTGGCCGATATTTTCGCACATCTGGCGCAGACTAGCATGGTCGCTGTGCGAAATCAGTTTTCAGGACAGTTTGAGAAAATGACGGTGACACTGTTCATGAGCAGAGGTCCTAAAATGCCTATGTTGAAAATCTGGTGATGAAAGTCCATAAAATGACTTTGTTACAAGTGTGCGTTGTGCAGTTTCCATGCACCTTGTAACTTCACAAATTTGCAATATGTTCATGCCAGATTTTCAACACTGGCATTTTTCACACCTCCTTATGAACAGTACAGCTGCGTCAGGGTGTGACTTAGGATCACTGGCTGTAATGCTCATGCCATTCCACCCCCAACCCCACCCTGCAGCCAGTGACAGCCATCGAGGTGTGCCTTGGAGTGTTTTTACCCTAAAGTTCACCCCATTCTCCTATACTGCACCCATCTCAGTGTATTTCCTTATGAAATATGTAAGTATAAGGCCCAAAGACCCCAAAACACGACACTTGTCAGTGTCTACAGGGTAGAGTGAGGTTAAATGGCATGAGCATTATAGCTGATGACCCAAAGGCACACCCCAATGCCTGTCAGTCTCTGCAGGGTGGGGGTGGGGTTGGCGTAAATTCAAAACTTCACTGCCATTCCTATTATGCATCTCTAACTCCTGCACTACCAATGCCAGCGAGACAACATTCGGTATTGACAAATGCTTGTTCTATATTTCTGTAATCCCAAAAATAGTATCTTTTCTAATGGTCTGCATGGTAACATCAGGAAGGGAAGGAGAGTTTCCAAAATCTTGCCTGGTGTCATGTATATTAGCAGCTCTGCAATCATCCTTACATTACAAGCTTCAGAACCGTCAATGTAAAACTCTCTTCATTTCAGAATCATCCCACCTCTCATTTGAATTTGTGGTGCACTCCTTGAGCATTTTCAATCCATTAATTGACTTAGCTGACTTATAGACCGATCTCTGCATTCACTCTGCTCCGACCAATGGGAAGTTGTCATCACCCTGTATATTTCGATAATCATTGGCATGTTTTAAAAGAATTTATAGCAGGTATGGGTGTTCAACCCTCCTGCCTGTCCCCCGCTCCCACTAACTCATTTTAAAAGATTTTACACTGGTGGCAGTGGCCCAACCCCCCTACTGATATCCACCCTGCTACCAGACCCAGCTGTATATTGCAATGACTGGATGTGGGTGCCAAACCCTGCTGCCAGTCCTGCACTCCCTTATGATTGCCTGTTTTAAAAAAATATATACCAGTGGCAGCTGGCCAACCCCTTTTTATTTTTGTTAGCCACTGAAACTTTGGCTTGTGAGATTCAGGCACCTGAATGTTTTTGGGCATACAAGTGAGAGACATAAGCCAATCGAATGGCTCTATTTGCACGCAACATTATCTTGTTTTTGATGGACATCCCTGCTTCCCTCCCTCCTGCAGTTACAGAGTATTATCAGTGAGTACTCCTGAGTTTTGGAATACAAGTTATGTGGTACTAAATTGGAGGTATTACCTCTGAATGCTCTCTGCAGTCATACCCTGTTTACTTTTAAAAGAACACAGTGTTCCCTCTATGCAACATGGGGAGGTTAGCACCAACTGGCAAACTCTTACAGACAAGAAGTTTCATAAAATAACTTTATTTCATCAAGTATTGGAAATCTTTTTATGTGCAAAAAAACAGCAACAAGCAGGCAGATATACAATTGTGTAACCAAGAGCAAAATTGGAAACACAGTTCACCCACTTTTTACGTTCTTGGCCGTCCTGCTGTTGGCGTACAAGGAGGTCACATACTATCATCAATACATCTGTGTACAGCTACTATGTCAAAAAGTACACGGTAACTTCAAACAAGCTGGAAAAGTCACAGCTTTTGTAAATGCAGCTCCAAAAACACAGTAATATTTGTAATCCCAATTCCAGGCCTTCATGGCCAAAACAACAAACTGGTATACCACAATGCCCCTTGGACATGCCAGCAGATAAATCAGGTGGATAAATGCGCTTATGTATCAACCATTGTGTGGGTAATTATCAGAGCATAAAGAAAAGCTCTACCTTGTGAGATTCTGTTTCTATGCCCATGAAAAGGTCCTTTTGACAAGGTATTAGGCTTTTTTGTAGCTGGCAGTGGTCCAAAGATATTCACGATTAACTCTGTCCTATAGTGATACTACTCTGCAGCCATTTCATAGAACCATGTGATGTCATGGTGGGTGGAGCTATGCCTTGCAACATTGCTGTAATAGATATGTCTGGCTGCCAACAGATGCAGGAAAGACCAATACCTCATTTAAAAGATCTTTTCCTAGGCTTTCATTCTATGAAGGGTGTGGCAGTTCACTAACCTTAATGCACCGGTAAAGGAGATTTTAATGGTAGAATCCACTATACCTGCATTGATTTGCATATTCATTAGAAACTTTGCATATCACGCATCACAAATAGACATGCAGGTGTTTTTCCACATTAGACTGGCAGAGTTTAATTAAGGCAGTTTAAAAGGGCTTAGTTACTAAACTGTGACCAGAATACAGAAGTCTATGTGGACTGCATCACAGCAACCCTGGTAGCAATACAACAATGCTTCAAATCAGTAGTGCCATCTTCTTGGCATTTTTAACACTGGTGTCTATACTTGGCATTATGGGGAACATCTTCATTATTGCCATGTACCTGTATGATGTCAGGAAAACCCAAGGTCTTCCACCCAACAATTTGATTATGATGAGCCTGGCTGTCTCCAACATCCTTCTGTTGCACACACCGTACACGTTGTGTGCGTTCCTACTGCTTGATATCCCTTGTCACCCTTACCCACTGCTTTATTTTTTGTAAATGATCAGCTTAGCCTCAAGCTCATGGCTTCTGGCCTGGCTCTGCGTCTTCTACTCTGTGAATATACTTGACAACACTCAGAGGGTCTTCTACCAGATCAAACAGTGGTTCTCTGACACTATTACTCCAATGTACAATCCATTGCTTGTTTCATGTATACCCTCCTCCCTTGTACCCCCTCAGGTCGCACCGTGAGACAAGCATCTTATTGCTCAGTGTGTCTCTCCTGGTGCAACATTTTCAATAAATAAATTCCTTAACTGATTCTTGACAGTGTGGTGGCCAGTGGCATCATGAGTGGTATCACTGTATTTAGTACAGTCAGCCCAGCCAACACAACTTTCACTGATAGCAACTGCACACTAGTTGAGGTCTCAAATCAACTCAAAGCTTTATTGTATGTGTATATATCCCTCAGCAGTGTCCTGCCCTTCATCATCATGGCGGTCAGCAGCTCCATCATCATCATCACCCTCTGCAGTAACAGTAGGAGGATGGACACCAGCCCAAGTAGTTTTGTCAGTCCTCATTCCACAGTCTATGTCCGTGTGGTCAAGATGATCATTGCTCTCATCCTGATCCATGTCTTGTATGTACTATTTATTTTACTTATTGAAAAGTTTCACCAGGAAAGGCACACTTAGCAACAAGTTACTCATTTCATGGTGCATCCTGGGGTAGCGGGGAGTGGAGGTACATACAGACATTATGAATCAACCATTTGATAATAATAGAAACAGAAATATCCAATATGATAATTGTGCATGAATGGTGCCATGTGCAGTACAATACAATATCCATTTACAGTGGCAGAGTGGTGCCTGGAATAGTACAATACAATATACATTTTGCCAGGTAAAGTACAATACAATATACATTTACAGTGGCAACATACAATGCAATGCAGAGGACTGCCAAGTGTAGCTTGGGGAGGGGAATGGAAGGAAAAGTGGTCGAGTGGGGAATAGACAAGGTACAGTTATATAAAAAACAAAGGGTATAGGCAGAACAGATGTAGGCCAGGGGTACACTAACTACCGTGTGGGCAGCTACATAAGATATTGAGTAGTATTGACCCCTTAAGTGCATAGTTGAGTGCTGAGGGGGGTAGCCCTGGGACTGAAAAGGCATGATTCAGGGTGACTGAATAGGGCCAGGGAGAACGTGGAAATTAGGTGCAGGAGCAGGTAACAGAGAGGAAGTTGTGAAGTGCAGAGGTTAATGAGGCTGGCGTGGAAGAATGACGGCTCTGAATGGGAAAAGAGTTCCACAGTTTGGGGAACCGGTAGAGAGAGCCGCCTGGCTGTTTGAAATGGTGCATAGTGGGACTGCCAATGTTTTAAGGTCATGGGATCTGAGGCGGCAGATGGGGGGGAATGGAGAGGGAGGAGGAAAGATTTGAAGGGAGAGAGCTAAGCCAGAAGTTAGAGATGAACTTAGCACAGTGGTGCAAGTGCCTGTTAGTGATGATAGAGAGGAGGATCGTCGAGGGCAAAATGGCAGAAGGCGTTGAAAAGGGTGTCCAATCTAGCTAAGGAAGTTGCGGCGACTGCGCTATAGACTACATTGCAGTAATCGAAGATAGGGAGGATCATTTTCTGGATCAGTTCATGTCTCACCGGAAGAGGGAGGCAGGATCAGTTCCTATATAAGGTGTCGAGCTTGGGCCGCAGCTTTTTCAGTATGACATTGACATGGTCTGCAAAAGTGAGGTGTTGATCGAGCCAAACTCCCAGATATCTGAACGAGTGGGTGATCTCTATGACAGTCCCATCAAGGGTGGTGAAGGATGGCAGAGAAGGGAGCCTTGCATGTCTCTGCCTGGAACCTAAAGTCACTGGGACCGTTTTCTTAGCATTGAGCATATGTACTGTGCGTATGTATGGCTTATGTTTGAACCTCTTTCAAGATGACGTACGTCACCTTATATTTTGTGGTCTACTTTTTTATCGACGTCTATCTCGTAATTAGGGGGGACATGATAGAAACTTTCAAGTACCTCAAGGGAATCAACAAAGTCCAAGAGGGTAGCATCTTTCAAAAAGGGTGTGCAAGAACAAGGGGTACAATTTGAAGATAGAGGGGTCGGCTCAGAGGTAATTTAAGGAAGTATTTTTCACAGAGAGGTTCTGGATGCATGGAATGGCCTTCCGGAGGAGGCTGTGGAGTCAAAAACAGTGGTGGAATTCAAGTATGCATGGGACAGTCATAAGGCAATTCTAGGGGTGGGGTGGAAGAAGTAGGCTGCTGGTTAACTAGGATCTGCAGCTTATCCATTAGGTAGGGAAATGGGCAGACTGGGTGGGCCAAGCTGTCCTTATCTGCCGTCAAATTCTATGTTTCTATGTTAATTGGTTCATGTCTACTCATCTATGGAAACACAAAACTAAGAAAGACATGTACACAGCTCTGCTACTGTGTGAGTGGCACTGAGGACACTTAACCCCAGGTATGTCTTTTGCCTTTCATTGTCCTTCCTAAAAATATTCAACGCCTAGAGTACAGTACAATAACTAAGGTATACTGTGACTGCAGTACTAGCAGTAGAGGATGTAGATATAGCAAGGGGCTAACAAAAATACACCTGTTATTTTACGAGTAGTCCATAACCCCATGACATCATGAGTGGCTAAGCTATGAGTCGGCTATAGCAAGCTTGCTTAGAACACATTTGTTTTGTTCCATCATATAGTAGTTCTCTGCAGCCTAATAGAGGAGTTTGTTTCCCTGTGGTGCATGAACTGAGGATCTGGGCCTCACCTGTCACCATGGCAGTGACCCGGGTTCGAGAACAGACTCGGATCACTGGGGGTCATTCAGGGAGGATGAGGATTGAGTGTCCCAAGGACTGCTCTCATCTAAAACCTGAATGCACAGGGGTAGGACTTAAAATGGTGGGATGTGTGACAAACTGGCTGTAGGGAAGGCAGCAGAGGGTGGTGGTGGAAGGG
Source organism: Neoceratodus forsteri (assembly GCA_016271365.2). Lineage (NCBI taxonomy): Eukaryota > Metazoa > Chordata > Ceratodontiformes > Ceratodontidae > Neoceratodus > Neoceratodus forsteri. Next base: position 664,778,390 of record CM028138.1, read on the forward strand.
GAACTCTCATCCCAAGGGCAGTAATGAGTGGGGTTGCACAGGCTCTTTGCTGGGACTGGTGTTATTTGGGGTATTTATTGCAGACATTTTCATGGGCAGCAAGAGCAGGATCAGCCTGTTTGCCAACGGCAGCAAGATGGGGGTGGTGGTGAATGACATAGAGGGGTGGCAAGGTCTGCAGGAAGATCTGAATAAGCGGAAGACTTGGCCAGATACTTGGCAACTGGGGTTCACTGCCAAAAAAGGTAAGGTACTGCATTTTGGAGTAAAAAATCCAAGAAGAAGCTACCAAAGGGGGGAGCAGCTGGTGGAGACTGAGGAGGAGAAGGATCTGGGGGTGGTCATCACAGGATCAATGAAAAACTCAGCACAGTGTAGGAAAGCAGCAGCAATGGCCAACAAAATGCTGAGTTGCACAGCAAGGGGAATAACATCGATGAGGGAGGAGGTGATTCTGCCACTGTAAAGATCACTGGTTAGCCCTCATCTTGAATACTGCATGCAGTTCTGGCATCCATACCTGAAAAGGGACATTAAATTAATGGAAGGGTTGCAACGCAGAGCAACTAAGATGATCCAGGGGCTGGGGGACTTACCGTATGAGAGTTGGCTAAGGGAGTTGGACATGTACTTGCTGCAGCAGAGGAGGAACAGAGGTGATATGACTGAGACATTTAAGTACATGAGAGGGATAAACTAGACTGGTACGGAGGGGCTATTCAGGGCAAGAGTGGGGAAAGAGACACTCAAGGCTGTGACATGAGATTGGGGGGAAGGTTCAGGAGGGAAATGAGGGGATACCTTTTTACAGAGAGGGTGGTGCAGGGTGGAATGTGTTACCAGCAAAGGTAGTAGCCTTTAAAATGGTGGGCTGTTTTAAAAGGGGCTGGGACAGGGCAAGAGGGAGGATAAAGGGAGGGAGCGAGGAGGGAAGGGCAACTGCGGAATAGGGCTGCTAGCAGCATAATCGAGCAGACTGGATAGACCAAATGGCCTTTTTCTGCTGACAAATTTTGTATGTTCGTATGTTTGTATCTCCTGGGGAGGGGTGGCAAGCTGTCTCAGCCTTTGACAACCACCTGGGTGGAGGCCTGGTGGTAGTGCAGGTTGCAAGTGACTTAGTGGGAGAGGCCATGATTCGTACTGTGTGCATGCTCCACACACATGCATTCACGCTATCACAGTAAGGGGACTGGGGGATAAAATTGAACTGGGGCTCCATGGGCTACATAGAGCTCTGCACACCTCCCCCAACAAGCATCATGACCCAGACCACTGGGGCCTCTGAATATGTGACTCTGGGGGAGAGGATGGCCCTCTCTCTTCCGGCCCCAGCACAGGGGACGAGACTTGGGGGAATCAGCTCCTGGTAGGTCTGGGAGAGGAGAGTGCCAGCCAGGGGGAGGTGGAGGCAAGACTGATAAGCTGCCCATCATGGTAAAAAGCTATATGAAAAAAAAAAGGTTTTTTTTTTTAAATGGCAGGAACAAAATCTAGAAATTTCATTGGCAAATAGATGTCACCTGACGGTGCATTAAATCTCTATAAACATATGATCAGCTGCCGAATCTCTTTTTCCTTCAAAAAGGAGCTACTTAGAGCTCTTTTATAGGTGTAATGAGCCCCTTCGGGTGTGCGTGATAGGATTGTAATGCATTTTCCTGGGGCATAAGGACACTTGGCCTTCAGCCTTGTATCCTAATTATTTACATGTAACTGTCTTTGTCTTTTCTGCAATTACATCTCTGTATGTAAACTGTTACGTCTGTATGTAAACTGTTTCATCTGTAACTGAATGTAATTTGACATCGTTTACATGGATGTAATTAACTCCGGGTAGCCGCTGAAAAAGGGGCATTATGGCTCAGTGGGCTTACCCAGTTAACAAATTTCAATAAATAAATAAATAAACTTGCTACCCCCCTGGGGTGTGCATTAGAATTCTATAATGTACACCCTGTTGTGGCTTATTACTTAATTAAAGAATAAACAAATACAACAATAATAGACATACAGAAATCAAAACATTCATCATACAGTACATACCCTATATATAGAAGAGTAGTACAACTCTATACATAGAAGAGTAGTACTTCTCTATACTTTGAAGAGTAGTACTACTCTATGCATAGAAGAGTAGTACTTCATTTATTTATTTAGTTATTAAATCTAGGATTACAAGTACCTTTGAGCCAAGGCTCTTTTACAAAGGTTCCACGTCAAAGAAGGTGCAATACAGAAGTAAACAAGACATTGAGTTACATAGGCATGGTAAATAGTATAACAGCATGTATATGTATGAGTACTACTCTATACCTTGAAGAGTAGTACTACTCTATACACAGAAGAGTAATACTACTCTATACATTGAAGAGTAGTATTACTCTACACAGAAGACAAGTACAACTGTATACATAGAAGAGTAGTACTATATACATAGAAGAGTAGTACTACTCTATACTTTGAAGAGTAGTACTACTCTATACAAAGAGTAGTACTACTCTGTACGTAGAAGAGTTGTACTACTCTATACTTTGAAGAGTAGTACTACTGTATACATAGAAGAGTAGTACTACTCTATACATAGAGTAGTACTACTCTATACATCGACGAGAAGTACAACTGTATACATAGAAGAGTAGTAGAACTGTATACATAGAAGAGTAGTACAACTGTATACATAAAACGGTAGTACAACTCTATACATAGAAGAGTAGTACTACTCTATACATAGAAGAGCAGTATTACTCTATGCATTGAAGAGTAGTACTACTCAATACATAGAAGAGTAGTACTGCTCTATACATCAAAGAGCAGTACTACACTAACATACATAGTCTAAAAAAATTCAGTTGCTTTTACACTGCATCTATAACAAGAATAGGAACCTTAAATAAAAAAGGTAATTAGTTATCATTATTTGTCAATGCAAATTTCTATTTCATAAGTTAATGTGTTATCTTAAGTCAGCCCGTGATATTTTTGCTCGTCATGGACCTACAGTGAGAAGATCACAATATTCTCAATCTAGGTGGAAGACAAACACACATTCTCGCTGTAAACCCTCAGCTTTGTCCCAGTTTGATGTCTTCAGAATACGCCTGATATCTGCAGAGTTTCTGAAGGTTAGTAAGGACACTCTCCTACACCCCTTTGTTGAATGTTTATGCAGCCATTCGAAAGGGTGATAGTTCCCCCCCCTTGGCGATTTGTCACCATTTCCCCAGCTTCATTGTTGCACCCATGAAAGCAGAATTATATAAAGCAACTTCAGTACTCGGTTTGGATTACAAGTTATGCACCTTAATTCCAGTCAAATGTCTTCAACAAATTCTCCCTTATTCCACTTTGATCAGACTGGATTTGTCATGCAGTGACAGACTCAAGATAACATCACAAGAACCCTTGACCCGCTTCAGTACACAGGCAGGATTCAAAAGCCAGTCCTGATGCTGACCCTGGATACAGAATAAACTTCTGACAGGGTGTCGTGGAAGTTTCTTTAATATGCCCTCGACAGATTCAGATTTCACCCCATATTATCTACCTGATTATAGCCATGTACCAAAGACCTTAGACCATGGTAAGGGTGAATGGCTCACTTTCCCCTCAGTCTGAATTATCCAGTGGAGTGTGGCAAGGTTACCCAATGTCCCTTCTATTATTCACATTCTTAGTGGAGCCTTTGTCTCAAATCATTCGGCAGCAAAAGGACATCTCCAGTATTGCACTTAAAGGGGAAGAACACAGACTTGCTTTTAATCACACCTAATCTCTACTCCCTTTGTGGACAGTGATCCATCAATATGGACAGTTGTTAGGGTATAAAATTAGTATAGACAAGACAGCTGCCAAACATAAGTTATGACTCACCCCTAAAGGTCTAAAAATTATATCAATTCCAGTGGAAAAAACTTCAGACAAAATATCTTGGTGTTTACATCCCTGCCAACTCTTCTAGTTTATATCAGCATAATTACTCTCCCTTACTAAGTACGTGTTCACCACCCAATCAGGGTTGGTGGCTGGCATAAATGCCATTCATCTCCAGATCCAGCTGCTGTCTACCCTAGTTGGGTATATCAAAATACAGCTACTCTGCAAAATCCTTTCACCTGTGAAAGCACCTCTTTACCTGTCTTTCTGTCTGTCCATCCTCCAACTATCTGTCTGTCTGTCTGCCTATCTATCTATCTATCTATCTATCTATCTATCTATCTATCTGTTTCAAAAGTTTTACCAGAAAGACATACTGAGCTGAACAGCAGCTCATTTCCAGATGCATCCGGGGGGGGAGGGGGAAGGGTAAGGCAGATGAAAATATACAAACAATATAACATAATGAGGAGCGGTACACTATATAACGAGAAGAAGAAGGACGCATAATAAGTAAGCAGAATATAGCAATATAAACATTTAAGCATTTACAATTTTACATATCTAATTGAATTTACAAGTTGTGGGTAGCTGTTCGTAGGGAGGTCTAACAGGCACCCAGCAAGGGCCAAAGTACCTAGGCATATTACAGCCAAACACAGAGAGGAAACAATAGGTGGGATAAATATTCGGGAGGAAGGGGGAGTTGAGGGTGAGTTAGTGCTGGGGAGTAGAGGTCAGGGTATGAGAAGAGGAAAGAGGGGACTAGGTAGAGGAGGGGCATAGGGATGGAAGAATCAGAAGCAGTAGCAGCTAGATGAGTACAGTTCACATAGAAGGAAGGAGAGAAAGTGTAGATAAGTGACAGAGTAGGTGGTTAGTGGGAGGAAGTTCCATTGTTTGGGAAGACGGAAGGAGAAAGTAACCTGACCAACTGTAGACAACCTATGCGGGACAGTGAGGAGGCAATAGGTAGGGTTTCATAGGGAGTAGGAGGAGGGGGTAGGGGATGTGGGATGTGAGATGTGAGGAGAGATATGAGGGAAGAGAGCCATGTCAGTGTTTGGCCAGGAAGGAGGCGCAGTGAGTAAGATGTCTGGCCTCCAATGAGAAGAGTGAAAAGGCAGAGTACAGGAAACAGTGGTCGGTGTGGGGGGGGGGCGGAGTCAAGAGCAATATGGCAAATTGAGTGGAAGACTGGGTGCAGTCTGGCCAGTGTAGGGTTATGAGCAGCACTGTATACTATGTCTACGTAGTCAAAGATGTGGAGAATCATTCTCTGTAATATTGCTCAGTGAGCAGGCAAGGCGATATGACCACTGTTATGATACAAAGCCCCTAGTTTTGGGTGTAATGTTTTGTGGATTGCCTCGACATGAGCTGAGAAGTCCAGATGCCAGTCTAGCCATACCCCCAGGTATTTGAAGGATGGAACATCTTCAAGGGGGAGCCCATCAAAGGTGTGAAAGGAGGGGGCGGTTGTAAGTCTTGAAATATTTGCCTGTTTCTAAAGGTCATGGAGACCATCTTCTTTGCATTTAGAGCCAGCTGATTTGAGTGGTGCCAGGGCTGGATGATGGCAAAGTCCAGCTGGAGTCTAGCCATCAGATCAGAGTGGGAAAATCCAGAAGCAAACAGTACTGTGTCATCAGTGCACATGTGGAAGGACGCTGAGGTGCAGACTGTAGGGAGGTTATTTAGAAAAATGGAGACAAGGATGGGGCCAAGCACAAAGCCTTGGGGGACTCCAGTGCTGATTGGGAGGGCTGGGAAATGGTGCAGCCAATTTTAACTGATTGGGTTATGCCCAGAAGGTATGAGCGAAACCATTCAGTGGCATGAGAAGAGAATGGGGTGGGTGATGGTGTCACAGGCTTTGTCCAGGTCAACAAAAATAGTGGAAGTGATTTGGCCCTAGTCCATCCCAGAGAGAATGGAGTCAGTTAGCCTGAGGAGGCAGGTGGAGGTGGAATGGGATATATGGAAGCCAGACTGGAATGGTGTGAAGAAAGAAGAGTCCAGGAAGGAGAGGAGTTGAGAAAGGACTAGGTGTTCCTGTAGTTTGGTAAGAGTGGGTAATAGAGAGATAGAGCAACAGTTGCCTGGGATAGAGGGGTCTCCACATTAGGAAGGAGTATTCAACTCTGGGACAGAAGCAAGAAAGAGAAAGAGGTTCAGAAGGGAGGGAGGGAGGAAGACAGATGGCAGGGACTGAGAGGTGCAGCAGTTTAGGGTCCAGTCCATCTGGGCTCTTGCCCTTGAGGGGATAAGAACCAGAAGGGCCTTAAATGCATCGAATGGTGAGAGAGGGGAAAAGGAGAATGGAGGGATGGAAGAGATGGAAATGTTGGGAGATCGATCTATCTATCTATCTGTCTGTTTGTCTGTCTATCAATCTACCCACGGACAGTACTGCATATATCTGTCTGTCTGTCTATCTAGCTATCATAGGCCCCAAGGAACCAGTTTGGGTAGGGACATGAACCCGTGGGTAAAATCAAGGCAGTATAGCGCAGAGGTTTAAGGCTCTGAGCTACTAATCTGGAGACCTGGGCTTGAATCCCACAGCCCCCATGTTGGCAGATCTGTCTGTTTTTCTGTCTTCATGGACAGTACAGTATAGATCTGTCTGTCTGTCTATCTAATGTAGATAGGCCCCAAGGAACTAGTTGGGATAGGGACATGGACCCCTGGGTAAAATCAAGGCAGTATAGCACAGTAGTTTAAGGCTCTGAGCTTCAAATCTGGAGACCTGGGTTTGAATCCCACAGCCCCACTTGCATACTGTGTGACCCTGAGCAAGTCAATTAACTTCCCTGTGCTCCCAGGTCACACCGGTAAACATGCTTTCAGCTTAGTGTGCCACTCCTGGTTAAACAATTAGGGAAACAATTATGGTACAGTGTAATGCAGTGAGTACCTGGGATGGAATAATGAAACAAAGATCAAAAGTAGCAGAGAGATGCCCATAAGGCTGTGTACCACCGGTCAGTATACTAAATACACCTAGCTTGTTCTCAGCTCATTTGGATCTCTGTTTGTGTCTGGTCTATGTTTAATGGTGCCTCAGTGTATGGCTAAGGTGCCCTCAGCACACTGTCCAGGACCCATGATGGACAAAGATAATGGTGTGAGGTACAGGTTCTATGTCACATAGCAGGTGCTTCTCTAACCAGAAAGACCAACATATGCCTCTAAACACGGGGTTCACTACATATCTGTCTACTATATTTAACTCCTTCTGCTACTCTACAGATGAATACATAGCCACAAAGTAGTTAAGAATTAGTGAAAGTGACATTTGTGATGGAACACAGCATCCCCCTAAATATTTGCATATTCATTGCAAAACTATGCATAGAATCAAGTCAGAGCTACGACATGTGCTTACTGTCATATAAGGCAGACAGAATTTAGTCACTACCATGGGAGAAATAGTGACAACTGAATGTGATAGTTTTTACAGAAAACATTCAGGGACTCTGGTGGTACAAATATGCTTTCAAATGGAAATATTGCCATACTAGCATTTTCAACACTGGTGGCCACACTTGGCTTTGTAGGCAACATCTTCATCATAGCCACAAACCTCCATGACATCAAGAAAAATGGAGGCCTTCCACCTAATGACTTGATCGTGACAAGCCTGGCTGTCTCTAGCATCATTGTCTAGTGTACACTTTACACATCTTGTGTGCAGGTGTTACTAGATACGAGTTGTTACCTCGATACGCTTTATTATTTTTTTGACATGATTAGCTGTTTCCTGAGCTCATGGTTTCTGAGCTGGCTCTGCATCTTCTACTATGTGAAGATAGTCAACAATAGTCCGAGGTTCCTAATCTGGCTCAAACAGGGGATCTCCAACATGGTGCCCTACCTGCTCCTTGTCACTGTGGTTGGAAATAGTATCGTTAGTGGGATTACAGCCTTTAATGAAAAAAAACACACAGACCAGCCAGCATAACCTGCAATAACTGCAGTTACACATGCAATGTCTTTTATATATCTATGACAGTCCATTGTTTGTATCTCACCCTCACGGACGTCCTGCCCTTCATACTCATGATGGCAAGCAGCTTCCTCATCATCATCACCCTCTGTTGATACAGCGGGAGGCTAGAGACAAGCCCAACTGATTTCAGCAGCACTAGTTCTGAGGTTCACAGGCGAGTGGTCGAGATGCTGATTGCACTCATCATCATCTGCTGTACATCTCGTTTGTTATCGCCATGTTTTTTTATCCTGGTGTGTCGTATAAACACCCTTTAAAATCTGTGCTTTTCATGTTCAATGAACTCCATCCTGCAATGGCTGCATGCCTACTTGTGTATGGCAACCCAGAGTTGAGGAAGATAATGTATGCTTTCATCTCTGCTGCAGTGTGAGAGGTACAGAGGCTGGTTGACAGCAGGTATCTCTTCTCTTTTACTTTTTGCTGCACATCCTTTAATAGTTTAATGTCTCAATTTAAAATGATTTGAGATTTCAGTTTCCATTCCAACATTTTATCTAGTGTTTATATCTCTCCCTGACAGTGTAAGAGAAACTAGCAACCTAAGGCAAAACAGGTCATGATAACCCAACTAGATATCCTGTACACAGCTGAATGACTATTCTAAATATGCTGAACATAACAGACATGATTTCCTTGATGCATTCATGGTAACAGAGGGTGGTGAATACATTGAAGTGTATGCCTGTGCATAACATGATTGGTTTAATCATACAGATATGGATACCCATTTTGTAAGTTCTGTTAAAGCACAGGGCATGTGTTGTTAAATCAAGAAAAATATTATACATTTATAATTTATTTGAACAAAATGGTGGTTTTATACCTTTTATTGGACCAAAAAAAATGCTCCAAAATGTAAATTATCTGATACTAATTATCTGAAAAGAACAACAGTGTGTGTGTGTGTGGTGATATGTGTGTGTGTGTGTGTCTATGTGTGTGTGTCAGCCGTTTGTATTATTTGTAATTTTTTTACCAGGAGAGGCACACTACGATGTGATAGACTGTTTCCAGGTGTGTCCTGTGGGGTGGGTTATATGGATCTGATTTATTGACAGGGAAATGTTGGCCATGAGCCCAGGGATGCTCCCCTAGTCTTCATCAGTAAGTGCCATGGAATTTTTTACTTCTACCTGGACAGTGACCAGAAATGGGTGTAGTTACCTCAGTTTAATGTCTCACTAGAAGGATGGATTATGATGCATTCATTATTATACGGCTTGATTAATCCATACAGAAGATAACAGATGTTATTTTCTACTAATAAATTCAGTATGTTGTGTGGGGACAATTAAGACAATACACGATATGTACTATGACATATGAAATGTGTTCCGCATATATAAATATTTTTCTCCTATATGAGTAACATAGTAGCATATGCATCAGAGGTTTGGGCTCCATTTTTAGGTGGACCTGAATTCATACAAATGTGAATATACTGAATCAAAAATGATGTAGAAATATAGTTTACATATAGCAGGCTTACATTTTGAGTTTGCACACATACGTCACTATTGTTATGTACTGTACATAAATTGAAAAGGTATCCTTTTTTGTGTCAGTAGAGTACATTAAATATATTGTCACTGTGGATTATAAAATATTTTCCCCTTATATCATTGTTCTTCTGTTTGTAAGATGAGAAACATATTTATGATATTCAGAACAATACATGGCAATTCAAAGTTAACATAGTGCTTATTTGTTTTTATTTACATATTTATAATTGCAGCTACGCCAACTGCATTTTATATTGTAAATAGGGAACATATGGTCCAGTAATGTTGCTTTATTATCATTTTATGACTTGTATATTGTTGAATTAAATAATAAACTTGATGAATTATGATTTTTTTTATAAATTTTAAATAATTCAGAATAGTGGTGGTTTGGTATCTTGTGGGTGGTGTTTGGGTTGAAAACCTTAGTATCACGTTTCCATACTTTTGTGGCATTAGGAAATATTCTGAAATATGCATTCATGTAGTTTTTGCAATAAATGGCTTTACTTTTAAGATGTTAAAACATTTTTGTTTTTGAAATGAATAATAGCACATTGGCTGTTTGTTATTTGTTTTCCATCATAATTGCTTTCTTAATTTTCATTCAAGTAACATACATCAAATTAAAGTAGCAACTGAGGTTACAATAAAATATTAATAAAGATAGACATTCTGTAGAGTTACATTAAGCTGTAGAAGAAAGAGAACAATAAATAAATAAGTCCTTAACACATTACCTCTAAGAAAGGCGCCCAAATTCTTTGAAACAGATCAAGTTTATCAATAATGCAGTAACTTATACTCGCATTATTTGCTAATATTGTCATATTATCATACCATTCTTTTAAAAGGGGAATTTTTTGAGATTTCCAATTCCTCAACTACAGTCTTTTAAAAAATGAATGAAGCCAGACTGACTCAAATATGTTCATAGGTTTCTAAATCACAGTTATCAGGAAAACATCCTGATAAATAAATTGCTGGAGATAGTTTGATAAAGGATCTGGTTAAATTGTTACATATCTTATGTACAGCCTTCCGTATACCCTGAATATCTGCACACTCCCATAGCATGTGAGCAAGTCCGGCATTTGAATGGTTACATCTCCCACAATTAGAGTTTGAGACCAGGCCTAAGTAGTAAAGTTTAAGCTGTGAATGATAGAAGCCATGCAGTATTTTGAATTGAATTATCACCTGAAGTTCTTTGTAACTCCTGCAGGCTTGTTTTCAAGTGCTTTTCCACTCTTCCAAACTAAAGGATGTACCTAGTTCCTTTTCGCATAAGTCTTTTGCTCTGGCAGTGGAGGCTGAAGATAAGGTAGTAGATGTCAGGAGTTTATATAGAAAACCTGCATTTCTCCTGATGGTGCCTAATCCAACTTCCTGGTCCCATTCTATGTTTTTCCCTATTGATGCTCCTGCATCTGGCTTACTTTGTTAAGCAAATCCCTCAACGGTAGAAATCGATAAAAATGTGACTTATGAATCCCAAAATTGTTCTGAACCTCTCTAAAGGAAAGCAGTGTACCCATTTCTTTGTTCACCATATTGCTTACCCTGTTGACACCTGCTTTTTTCCATCATTTATTATTCAAAGTTTTCCTATTATATGCCAACAGAGGATTGGACCAAAGGGGCATAAAATCAAGAGTGTTATTGTCAGGATTGATAATACAATTAACCAGTTTTGTGCTCATATAGAAAAAGATAGGCATGAGTTGTCTTTCCATTTAATTGGTTTAGTCAAAAATAGAAAGTCTATAAGGACATTGGTTCCTAATAGAAAGTGTTCCATTTGTAACCATAAAGGTATGTCTGATGTTAGCTCTGGGATATAGATCAAGTGCAGCAATGTCTGTTTTAATGCAAAAGCTGAATGATATCTCTCCCACCAAGGGGTAGTAGCCTCCCATTTACATGGGCACTCTAAACTTTTAACACCCAGCCTAGGCAGAGATACATTCCATAAAATGCTCTAATATTTCTTTCAAGGCCTTTAAAAAACCTTTTTCCAAGATGCATTGGGATACTTTGAAAAAGATAAAACAATTTAGGGGCTATGATCCGTTTAACTGCATTAACTTTTCCCCAGAGAGATAGGTTGAGTTTAGACCACCGAACTAGATCAACAGCAAACAAGGAGAGGGGTGCAAAACCCCATACGTCGAACAGGAAGAACACCCCTCCCCCCTCAGCTAGCGGTCAAACAGGAGTTCAACATGTTTGCAGTTCATTTGCATCACCAGGTAAGGAAAAAGGTCCAGCTCCCCATACGACGCACAGGGGACACGCCAGACCTCACCCAACAACTAATACACCGAAATCTGGCCAATGGAAAATCATGTACACAAATGCTCGCAGTCTGGGTAACAAGATCCCAGACCTGCAGGCAATAATGACAGAGGCTAAACTGGACATAGTAGCAATTAGTGAGACGTGGTTTACCAGTAACCATACTTGGGAGACTTCAGTACCTGGCTATGCACTGTTCAGAAGAGACCGAAGTGCAAAAAGGGGGTGGAGTGGCCCTGTATGTCAATGAAAATATCAAAGCTAGAGAAATTCAGAATACACATAAGAGCCAGAAGAACTGTGGGTCACCCTGGAAACAGGAAATGGGACAGCCATAAGAACTGGGGTTGTTCACAGGCCCCAGACCAGGGGCGGACATAGACACATTACTGTTAGAAGATATACAAAACATGACAGCTAAAGGGAGGTTCTGATAATGGGAGACTTCAACATGCCAGATACAGATTGGTCAATACCAGCAGGAACATCTGCCAGAACTAGACACATGGTGGATTCCCTGCAGGGAGGGCCTCAAACAACTGGTACAACAACCCACAAGAGACAGGGCTATCCTAGATCTAGTACTAACAGGGAAAGGATCACAGATCTCCAGGTAGAAGGTCACCTGGGAGCCAGTGACCATCATATGGTATGGTTCAATATGGCCACTAGAACTAAATCATCCCATTCCAAGGCAAAAATATGGGACTTCAGAGGAGCTGACTTTGATAAGATGGCCAACAGAGTTAAGCTATCCCTGGCAATAAGAAATACAGGTGAGGGGGTACAGGCAAAGTGGGAAAGCATTAAGGATGCAATACTTGAAGCAACATCCCATTGAGCTAAAGAGAAAAGTAAGTACAAAAGAAGAAGGAAACCACTTTGGTTCTCAAAAACAGTAGCAGAAAAGATCAGAGCCAAAAGGCTGGCTTTCAGGAAATATAAGGGAACACAGCAGGATGAAGATAGCGAGGCATACCAAACTTCCCTAAGGGAAGCAGGGAAGGCAGTAAGGCAGGCAAAGGCCCAAACTGAGGAAACACTAGCACAAACAGTAAAAGAAGGTGACCAGACTTTCTATAGATACATTAGAGAAAGCAGGAAGTCCAGAGGGTGTATTGCAAGATCAAAGGAGATAAAGAGGTGTGTGAGGAGGAGGACCTTGTAAAAGCATCTTTCCTAAATAGATACTTCTGCTCAGTATTTACTGAAGAGAAGGTACGGCAGGGTCCACAGTGCAGCACCATGGACACGGGGGAAGGAGGTGAGCACTAGTCCCTTCACAAAAGAAAGGGTCCTACAAGCACTCGATAAGCTCAGGGTGGACAAGGCAATGGGACCTGATGGCATACATCCCAGGGTACTAAAGGAGCTAAGGGTGGAAGTAGCAGAGCCATTATCAAAACTGTTTAATGAGTCTCTGAGCACAGGAGAGGTCCCAGAAAACTGGAGAAGGGCTCAAGTGGTCACACTCCACAAGAGTGGTAGCAGGGAGGAGGCAGGGAACTACAGACCAGTCAGTCTTACCTCAGTAGTGGGCAAGATTATGGAGGCACTCCTTAAGGAAAGGATAGTGCAACACCTGGAATTCATAGGAGCACAGGATCCAAGATAGCATGGGTTTACAAAAGGAAGATCCTGTCAAACTAATCTCATAGATTTCTTTGACTGGGTAACCAGAGTGGTGGACCAAGGGGAGCAGTTGATGTCACCTACCTTGACTTCAGCAAAGCTTTCAGCATCGCTCCACATAGAAGATTGATTAATAAGCTGGTAGGCTCAGGTAGGTCAGAGTTGGTCAACTGGGTGGCAAACTGGTTGATGGGCAGAAAACAAAGAGTGGTGGTAAATGGTATACAGTCAGAAGAGATGCAAGTCACAAGTAGGGGTACCTCAGGATGAGTTCTGGAACCAGTCCTCTTCAATATCTTCATCAGTGACATTGTAGATGGACTGGAGGGTAAGGTTTGTCTGTTTGCAGATGACACCAAGATCTACAACAGATTAGATGATCCAGATGGGGTGGGCAGAATGAGAAAATATCTGGATAAACTAGCAAAATGGTCAGAAGAGTGGCAACTGGGGTTTAATGCAAAGAAGTGCAAGATCATGCACATAGGGAAGAGAAACCCTGAAGCCACCTATAGGCCAGGAGGGGAGTTGCTGGCAGTCACAAGGGAAGAAAGAGACTTTTTTTTAGTTGTTTAACCAGGAGTAGCACACTAAGCTGAAAGCTTTTTTACAGGAGCGACCTGGGAGCACAGGGAAGTTAAGTGACTTGCTCAGGGTCACACAGTATGCAAGTGGAAGCTGTGGGATTCAAACCCAGGTCTGGTCTGCTGGATGTCACCAGATTTGCAGCTCAGCCTTAAACCACTGCACTATACTGCCTCCCTACTTGGGCTTGGGCATCATCATCACCGATGACCAGAAATCATCCAAGCAAACCACGGAAGCAATAGGTAAGGCTAGGGGGGGATGTTAGGGTGTATCAGTAGGGGTATCACAAGTCAGAAGAGGGAGGTAATAATCCCTCTTTACAAGACACTGGTTAGGCCCCATCTGGAGTACTGCATGCAGTACTGGAGGCCACACCTTCACAAGGACAATAACCAAATTGAGGCAGTCCAGAGAAGGGCAACCAAAATGGTGCAGGGACTGCATCAGAAAACTTATGAGGACAGATTAACGGAGCTCAATATGTATACCCTAGAGCAGAGGAGGGAGAGAGGTGATATGATTGAAACATTCAAACACCTTAAGGGCATTAACAAGGTGAAAGAGTCTAACATGTTTCAATATAAGAAAAATAGCAGGACACGAGGACACAGCATGAGATTAGAGGGAAGCTGATTAAGGGGTAATGTGAGGAAGTTCTTTTTCACAGAAAGGGTGGTGGATGCATGGAACGGCCTACCTCAGGAAGTGGTGGATATGAATATGGTGCAGAGCTTCCAACAGGCATGGGATAGGCATAAGGGAGCAATACAAATGAGTATGAATAGATAGGCCATTGACAGAGCAAAGGCCGATGGCACGTTTAAGGTAGAAAAAGAAATGGGCAGACTGGATGGGCCTTGCGTTCCTTATCTGCCATCAACGTCTATGTGTCAATGTAACAGCCATTTCCTTCAGAAAAGGGGTATAATTTAGTTCTATGATTGACTCCAAATTGGTAGAAACATTCAGCCCCAGATAAACAATGGAATCTCTGAGCCACTTGATATCTATCACTTTTACTAATGAATCTTTAATAATGGGGAAAGGTGCTTGTGTAAAACTTGTGATTTGCCCCAGTTTATTACCAAGCCTGAAATTTTAGCAAATCCATCCAAAAGTTCAAGGAGAGACTTGCATGAAGCAACAGGTCTTGACAAAGTCAGCAATAAATCATCAGCAAAAGCTAATGTTTTATGTCCGGCTTTCCCCAGTTTAATGCCCAGTATAAGTTGATCCCTGTTAATGGCCTGTATAAGCGGTTCAAAGGCTAACATAAACAGGTATGGGGATAGAAGACATCCTTCACATAATCCACAGTGTAGGCTAAAAGTGGGAGAGAGAATTCCATTGGTGATGATTTGAGCAGTGGTTTTTTTTTATAAAGCATAGAAATCCTGTTGAGGAATTTCCCTCCAAACCCAGAAGTTTCTAATCACCTAATCAGATAATCCCAGCCAAGAGAGTCAAGTGCTTTAAAGCTGTCTAATGAAAGTACCACATAAGGGTCTTGTCTTTTGTTTGCTGACCATGGTAGATTATAAAGCCTTCTCATGCAATTCAATCCTGCCCGGCCCTGAATAAAACCTATCTGTTCTTTACCTATCAGTTTGGTAATAATGTTTTGAACCCTTCTTGCTAGAACTTTAGTCAGCATTTTATAATCGGAGTTTAGTAAGGAGATGGGCCTATAACTGAAGTACTGAGACAGCCTTTGTCTTTCTTAGGTAAAACAGTTATGAAAACTTCTTGCATAGTGTTAATAAGTTCTTCATCCTCCTTTAAACCTGGTAGAATAGAATGAAATATAAGAGTTAAAACAGGGCAAAGCTTTTTATAAAATCCACCTGGTATGCCATCCAGTCTAGGAGTTTTACCAGAGGGCAGAGAGTTAAAGGCCCAATCAACTTTTTGTTGTGTAATGTCATTATCTAAATCTAAATGATCCTAGTCAGTGAGGGAGGTCAAGTCCAAAGTATTGAGGAACAGATCAATCTGATCAGAGTTATTTATTCCTGAGTGAGCATAAATGCCTTTATAAAAAGAAAGAAACACTCTGTTAATATCCTTATTACAGGTCACCACAGTTCCTGTTTTAATCTGAATACCTGGTATGATATTTTGCTGTTGCATTTTTTTAGCCTTGCTACCAACAATTTACGAGGCTTCTCCCTTGCTTCCCGACAGACCTGTTTAGTTCTGAAGACTGCATATTCTGCTTTTGTTGTATACATAGAGTTACTGTATTATCAAACTTGATGCAGGCTATTTTGCGCAATAAATCACCTGTAGGGGGTCTTATTTGCTTTAGAAAGAGTTTCTAACTTTTTTTTTTTTAAATTTCTGTTTATTCGCCTTCCTGCCTGCCATCCCGACCCTTCAGGGCCCTCAGTAGACATCCCTCTACCTTCCACCCTGCCCGTATGACCCTCTGGAACCCCATGGAGCTTCGGTTTACCCCCCGAGCGGGGATGGGGCAGAGTCCCTTACCCCATCAATCAACTTTCGTCAGTCCAAGGGCCATCGGGCGGGCAAAGGTACATCGAGGGCACGTCTCCGGAGGCTCCATCTTCCCGGTGATGGCAGGCAATTTCCACTTTTTCTCCCACCCCTTACAGCGTAGGACCCCTGACATCAAGATGCAAGGCGCCGACGTCACGCTGTATCGTGGCAGCCCTCCCCCTAACATTAGGGGCTTGCAGTACTCCGAGCCTCCGCTCGGAGTCAGACAAGTGTTCGGGCTTGTTGCCTTAACCCTCCCCGGAGTAGGCGAGCTGTCATGGGATGCTCAAGCCTAACTCCCCCCGGCCGGCCCACCAGCGACCCAAGTCCGCTCCCGAACCCGGGTCGCCGGCCTGGAGCGAGGTGTGGTGTCCAGCGCCTCAACCCTCAGCACCACCGGGCCGAGTTTCTAACTTTTTAAGAGTACTTTCTTTATCATTTAGTTTTTTCTCACTTTCTTTTTTTTCATGAGGCATATGCAATAATCTGTCCTCTGATAACTGCCTCATAGGCTTCCCATAATGTAGCTTTAGAGACACTACCATTGTCATTAATTTCAAAATAATCTTTAGTCTTGAGTTCTCAATATTCTATGAATGTTTTGACTTTTAGTAAATAAGTATTCATCCTCCGTGTGTTTTCACTCCCTTATTATCCCAATCAAAAACAACTCCAATCAAAGCGTGATCGAGAAGGGATATGTTGTTTATGTCTGCCCCAATGATAGAGTTAATTTATTTGTCAAGGAGATTTAGTCTATTTTGTTGTATGACAGATGTCGATGTGAAAAAAGGTGTAGTCTCTATATTTAGGGTGAATTAGTCACCAACTATCTGTGAGGGATAGGTTTAGACGAATTTTCCTAAGAGAAACCCTAGCTTCAGTTTCTAACTTCGCAACCTCATTTGAAGACCTATCTAAGATTGGGTCTATGACCAAATTAAAATCTGCTCCCCAAGATGATCTCATACTACAGAAAGTGATTGAGGTCTATATACAATTGATTGAATAACACTTCTGGACCATAATTAGGCACGTAGACATTGCATAAAGCCACTTTCCGCCTTCGTTTGTTTTTCTGCTTCATCTTGTAACATATGTGTTTCTTGGATAAAGTCTATGTCATTCTTATTTTTGTTCAAATAAATTAGCACCTTTTTTCTTTTGATGGGACTCCCCAGTCCCTTAACATTCCAAGAGACAATTTTGTAGTTAACCATGGCTACACAAGCTCCCTATTGATGTACTAAGAATAATTTTTCAATGCTGGATTAACTATACACGTAGTTATGAAGGTGTATGTCACTAATAGATAAATAGCACTGATGTTGATAACTATAAAAGGGGGAGTGCACCTACTATCACTAGTTTCTAAACATAATTTCTTAGATTAATTTAAATATCTAGGTAAGTTAAACAATTAAAAACAGAATAATCTTATGATTGTATAAAGGCATTGATTAACTGTATATAAGTCTAACTTTCAACAGATATATGAAGAATACAATGAAATTAAGCTAAAGTTCAAACTGAAATTATTTTACTTGTTTATTTATTTAAAAGTTTTAACAGGAAGTCATACTGAGTGATGTAACGCTTGATTCCAGATGCATCCTGGGGGAAGGGGATTAGGAGAGTACTTTACATACAGTAGCACACTACATTGATGAGATATTCACAGTGTACAAGATACACACTTAAATGTACTTAGAATCAATTTACTGCTAAATGACAAAATAAACATGAAAATATTCTGTAGGATAAAAGTTCAATTAGATGTGGTACTGACCCAGTGGACACCAAAATCTGGTAGGTTGGTAACTACCGTATAGTCAGAAAAGTCTACTGAACACAAGACCAAGGTAGCACTGACTTAGAGTTCAAGAATAACTGTGGTAGACAGTAGTGAGATGCTTCCTTTACCTAAAATTTCAACCACTAATTACTGCACATAGCCAATGCTTATTCAGCCAACACCTGCAGATAAATAAAATGTGTGAGCCATAGTCTTGAACTAAAGTATAATGTGAAATAATGCAGACACGTGCAATAGACTCTGTGCTTGTGGAAAAATTAGTAAATAAGGTATGAAAAAACGAGATAAGGAAATAAGATAAGGTCTGCACACCTCTTTTTAGGAATATGCTGACCGGCTACTCATACTCTGCATCACTATATGCTAACCACCATCTCTGTTCAGCTTGCCCTTACTAACAAAGAGCAAATCAAGCTGTCACCAGTTTATGCTCCTTTGATAATGGGCACCCTTTGCTATATGGTAGTAATTTTACATTATATTCAGACAACAATTAAAACCTCAGCAATCAGTTCTTAACCCCTCATAAGATATTCTGAGATGATACAGCTTAAGGAGAGCTTAGAATCAGAGATAGCTGTGTAAAGAATAATAAGAGTATAATAGTAAGTAACAAGAGCCCATAAGACATCCCTGCATTAATTAATAAATCCATATTTAGTTACTATTTCAAAATGACTAATAGTTCACTACATCCTAGTTACCTGCCTTTACTGTCTGAGAGCTGTGTCATTCTTGTGCCTTCAGCATTTTAAAAATTGCTGGTAAAAGGGATCATCCACGTCTGTTTTTAATTACAGATAATAAATTCACCTGACTTTTGTATTTTAGGCTCGATCTAAGCTGATAAGAACAAATTTCAGACCTGGTAGTCTAGTGAGTAAACATCCTAATAAACAGAAAGGTGCATTTCACATTTGGTTTGCTGTCTGTCAGACCAGAAGAACATTCCTACAAGAGTTCTGCTGCAGAGAAGGGAGTGCTGTCATCACAACATGTCTTCTACATTTAGCTACCTGCGAATGTACAGATTCATGGGGACTGATGAAACTGGACACTTCGGGAGCTGGGACTGCTATGCCCATTTCCTGTCTGTCATTTGCATTGGGCGAGCTTCTGCTCAAGAACGAGCAACCACTTTCACTGCTCCACTCTCTTTTCTTCGGATTTTTTGCAGTCTATGCCAAATGAGGAATGTTCAAGGGGCAAGTCATCTGTCTAGTTTTCCTCTGAATTTCTTTATTCAATGGGTGCTTGCTGGTCTGAAAAGATTCTGAATACAGATGAGGAGTTGTAGATCTAGGTTGGAGAGGAGGAGGTGTCACGGATTGATCATCAGCTCGAGCAGAGCCCTGGTGTTTAGATTGACAGCGGCTGAGGTCTGCTCGAGGGTCAGCACAACAACATTCTATGACCCTGCGATCATATGTACTGTTAGAAAATTGACGGTTTGGCCTAGTTTGTGGAGGATCTCTAAATTGTGGCTCTCTGTGTATTTTCAAAAATTTCCATACTTCATTCACTGTACTACATTTCTTGAATTTGCCCCCACCATCCTGAACCGTTAGCAACACTGGATATTTAAAATAATATTGTAATCCTAGTTCTCTAAAATGTTGTTTTACCTCTAAGAAATCCTTTCTCCTTGCCACTACTTCCACTGAAAAATCTTGAAATATAGAGATACGATTCTCTCTCCAATTTAATATTCTCCTCTCTCTGGCCACCTTCAAAATTTCTTCCTTGACAGAAAACCTCAACAAATAAAACACTTATTGGTCGGGCTTCTGGTTTGTCAACTTAGGTCCTAAGGATCTGTGGGCCCTCAACTTCAATGAGCCACAGCCATTTATATCATAAAAGATCCGTAATGACATTCTGTAAAAACCTGACATGTTGGGCCTTTAGCCTCGCACCCCTAGAATGTGTAGATTATTTCTTCTACCACTATTTTCTAAACCGCCCACCTTCATAGTAATTTAGATATTTGTTCAGACTGCTTATTGCCAGTTGCTCAAGATAAACCACAGAATTTGTAGTTCTTCAATCTTTCTACTGTTAACTCCGATATGAATACCCATTTTCTCGCTCTGCTTAGACAAGAAAGCATTTGAAGTGTTTACCTCAGCTAGCCCAATTTTTATTTCCAACAACATTTCTTTCAATTGTAGGCTATCATTCTTGTTAGCAAAGTTTTCAAAAGGTACAATATGGCCTCCATCAAATTGCTGCTGCTCAACGGACGATCTTGGGGAGCGGGACCTTCCAGCTGACATCTTAAAGGAGTAGTCCACCCAAAATTTGTAAAAACATATGTTGTGCAGAGTGTTTTGATTTATATGTGAAGTTCTAGTGTGTCCTTCCCTCTGCATGCTATTAGGAGTTTTCCTAAATTAGCCTGCTAGCTTTATGGCTGTTTTACGACCCCTGGGGATATCCATTTGATACAGCAGGGGATATAGCTTAATTGCATTCCTTGTTCCCACAATGCATCATGTCTCATGCACTAAGGGGGTGACCCCTCCTCTCCAATTACATACCAGTCAATTTTGTTCCTCCCCTCTCTTGGTAAGCTTCAAAAATCCATTGTCTGCTATAGGCTTGCTGACTTACTTTCTTCCTCAAAATTTCTCTCACCATACCAGTCTGGTATTAAGAAGAACCACTCCATCATATCTTCCCTGCTGCATGTTATCGATTCTGTCCTCATTGGAATGGATCAGGGACACATCAGTGTAACCATCTTCATTGACCTGACCAAAGCTTTTGATTTGGTGCCTCACCGTCTCCTCCTGGACAAGCTGAACTCTGCTAGCCTTTCACTATCCACTGTGGGTTAGTTCCGTTCATACCTTACTGACCATCAGCAAGCAGTTTAGGTGGGTAGTGTTCTGTCCCCACTTCCATCCAGGCAGGAGTCCCACAGGGCTCTGTCATGGGTCCTATCCTATTTTCAATCTTCCTAAATGACCTCCCCTCTGCCTGGGTTTCTTCTCACATCCACATGTACGTGGAAGACATGGTCATCATCACCCTGGCCCATCTACCCCTGCTGTTCAGATCCCACTCCAGCATGACCTCAGTAATGTGCTGCACTGTTTCCAAGCCAACCAGCTCAGGGTAAACATCAAGAAAACTATGCAAGCAAGCAAGCAAATCTTTATTTATATAGCACCTTTCAATATCAAGGCACTTTTCAAAAATACATCATAAATATAAATAAACAATATACCATTAAAACTAGTCTGGGAATGCCAGTGAAAATAAATACGTTTTTAATAAAGATTTAAAACTACTGATGGTCAGGCATTCTCTTAACCGACGAGGCAGAGAATTCCACAGGGTTGGTGCTACAAATGAAAAGGAACGAGCTCCCAATGTTTTGAGATGGACCCTGGGAATCTCTCGCAATCCCTCATTGGTGGATCGGAGAGGGAGACTGTGGAAGTAGGGAATCAGGAGATCTTTCAGGTAGACAGGTCCCTGCTCAAGTAGGGCGTTAAAGGTAAGCAAGCCTACCTTATAGTTGATCCACCACTGAACTGGCAGCCAGTACAGTTCGCGCAGCACAGGCGTTATATGACTGGATCTAGAGGTACCAGTCAACAGCCTGGCTGCAGCATTCTGCACGAGCCACTAGTGGCAGATTTCAACCCCAGACAGTCCTAGGTAGAGGGCATTGCAGTAGTCAAGACGGGTAGTAATGAAGGCATTGACCTATGTTGGAAGGTCGCCCAATGGAACCAGGTGATTCACCCTGGCAATATTCCTCAGATGGTAAAATAAAGGAATAATGATCGACAGGGTGTGTGTGTCGGTGCTGGATAACCCCACGCCTGGGGGTTAGTACAAGGCCACAGGTCGAGTGCATCCAATGCCCCAGGCATGGCATTATCCCAAACGAACACACACCCTGGAGTGCATGATTCCTATTATACAATGGCTCATTGTTATACAGAATAAAAAAAATAATTTTAAAGATGATTTTGTGTGGAAAAATATTTTTTGCTTTTTAAGAGCAGATGAAACAATCAAGCTCAATGGGCTCAAGCTCATCTACAGGTTCACAGTGCTGAGACTAGACCTGTGGCGACGTGCTGGGATAATGCATGGGTCCAGCCCCAAACTGACCAATCACAGTCCAAGATTCTTTCTTGCCATTGTCCAATGAGGATTTAACCATGGCTGACACCTGAGATTTCATAGTCAGACCATCGTCAAAAATAATGCCCAGGTTCTGCACCTGATCTGAGATAGTGAACTGGACACCATCAAGCCACAAGCCAGACATGTGCCCAGCCCTCAAACCTGCCCCCAGGTGACCTAGGTTCACAACCAGCAGCTCGGTCTTATCTGAATTCAGCCTCAACCAACTGGAGCTCATCCAGTCTCTGATTTCGGAGAGGCAGTTATTTAGCACAGAGAGTGCATCAACCTAACTGGGCACAAAGGACATATACAGCTGAGTATCACCTGCATAGCAGTGAAAACTCAAGCCATATTGCCTAACGATATCTCCCAATGGCAGCATATACACTGCAAACAGCATAGGTGCCAATATGGAGCCCTGTGGCACCCAGCAAGACAGGGGTAGGGCGTCAGAGGAATAAATCCCAGTGACCACCCCCTGAACCCTGCCTACGAAGAATGATCGAAACCATTCGAGGACTGTACCCAACAGCCCACAGAGAAACCGCAGGGTCTCCAAAAGCACACCATGGTCCACAGTGTCAAAAGCTGCTGAGGGATTAAGAAGGACCAAGATGGTACAAGCCTTTCGATCTCTCACCATTAGGAGATCATTTAGTACCTGGACAAGGGCAGTCACCGTGCTATGCCTCTTCCTGAAACCAGACTGAAGGACTTCATAGACATTGTGAGTTATAAGGTGATTGTCCAGTTGTAGCACAACCACCTTCTCAGTAGCCTTCCCCACAAAGTGAAGGTTAGAGACAGGACATGACCTTTGGCTCCAGCTAGAAACTGTCAAGGCTATCGCCTTCACCTGTCTTCTCTACCTTGGACGGCACCCCCCTCAAAAGTGTCCCTGCCTTCAAGTCCCTGGGGGGTTGGCTTGATAGTAGACTTGACTTTTCTGTCCATATTGATGCTACCCATGCCAAACTTCACCCCAAATGTGGCACTTTATGCTGAAACTAGAACTGCCTCCCCCTTCAGGTCTGCCGGGAACTGGCAATCAAAATGGTCCTCCCAATTTTTGACTATGTTCTCTCTATTCCTCCCTGTCCATTCTTCCCCTGCCTTTACAGGCCCACTGCATCTCTGCCACCACCAAATACTGGTTTGACTCTCTTCTCTCCTACCTCTCCTCACTCCTCTCCCCTGCTCTCTCCACTTCCTTCTCCATGTACTCCAGAGATTCCCACACCTTCACCATTCTCCATTCTCACTCGTGTGCCGGGAAAGCTGCCTTCTCCTAAAATCCCCTCACCATCTGGAACCTTCTCCTCTCTTCCCTTTGACTTTAGATATCAGTTAAGACTGCCCTCACACCACCCTGTACTTTCACCACTCCCTGACCCTCTGTCTCTCTCCTTCCAGCCCCTTCCCCTTACTTCTCCCCATCTGTGGCCTTATTCCTAGCTCCATAGCACAATTAACCTACTGCTGCCAAGTAGGTCCCATGGGCTGCCTTTTTCCTAAGCCTGATCACACACTGTGGAGCAGGGAAACTTCAAGGGGACTGAATCTCTGTGCTGTGTTTTATTGCTTTTCACCAGCTTTATGCCTCACCGAGCTAACTAAAAAACATGGTGCGAGTGAGGAGATCTCTGCATGTGCTGGGGAGTTACGGCTATTTTAGCTTGTCTTAGTTTGCTGCCTGTGAATTTATTTTTAAATCTGTTTATTTTGATATCTGTTTTTAGAGGTGAATGCAGGTATCCCGTGCAGCGCTTATATTGGTGTGAGTTCAATAGTCTGAAAGATATTGGGTTTTGGGCTCTGGTGGACTTGGGAAGAGTGTGGGGAGAGTCTGTAGCTGGCAGCCATGGATGTGTAGAGTGGCAGTTGAATTTGCAGCTGAGACTGCTTCATGGGTTTGAATGTATAGTGCTTCAGTGTCTTTCTGGATGTCCTGATCAACTTTCACCACATTTGTACATGTGGTGATCTTTTAAAAACTTGAAATTTAAAATATCACAATATAGCAATTCTCTGACCTTATTTTCTCTGGGATGCTCCTTGGCATAATTGGGTAGGGGTTGCAGCTTGAGACCTGATGCTGAGACACTGTAAGACTAGCACACACTGGAAACACTATAATCACTGCAGGTTTATTGTATGTTTGTTTCTTTCTGTTTTTCCTGCATTTTCTTTACATTCTTTCTACTGCTTTAGTGTTTATTTTGGTGTTTTGGGTTCTTATTTTAACCCCACTCCCCCCTTTTACAGGCAAGACAACAACAATAAACACAAACGCATTACCCCTGGCTTTAGGGCAATACCTGGCTCAGGCATCTAAGAGGTCGGGGAGACACAAAATAAACATTTCTATTTTACTCAAGCTCGGGGGAGAGTTATGTCAGCTATGGTGTGTCACATATCCCTGAGGGGGCCCCAAAAAGTCACAGGTCATACTGTACATAGATGGAATGTCCACAACAGGAGTGGGATTGTATTGTCTGGTTTTATTTTGACACAGATGTCAGTCAGAAAATGTGGTGCCTCTGGGCTTTTGCAGGTACAGAACACAAGAGTACACAGAACTCTTCTGCAGGTACAGAACTTGTTACCAATGAACATATTTTGAGTTTCCATTCCCCTCTTCTTGGGCACATGGAAAAACAGGGGCACCAGTGATACCAGGACTACTTGAGCACACATTGAAATGGGCAAACCAAAAGCACACTGATGTCAAGGAGCACAGACTGTACCCATAGAGTCCTTGAAAGTTACCTACAGGCATACATTCCCAACTCGGTGGAAGAAACATAGAAACATAGAATTTGATGGCAGATAAGGACTTTGGCCCACCTAGTCTGCCCATTTCCCTACCTAACGGATAAGCTGCAGATCCTAGTTAACCAAGCCTACTTCCTCCTACCCCCCACTAGAATTGCCTTATGTCTGTCCCATGCATTCTTGAATTTCCCCACTGTTTTTGACTCTACGACCTCCTCAGAAAGGCTGTTCCATGTATTCACAACCCTCTCTGTGAAGAAATACTTCCTTGCATTACCTCTGAGCCGTCCCCCCTCTATCTTCAAATTGCGCCCCCTTGTTCTTGCACATCTCTTTTCTGAAAGATGCTACACTGTTGACTTTGTTGATTCCCTTGAGGTATTTGAAAGTTGCTATCATGTCCCCCCTCTCCCTCCTTTCCTCTAGGCTATACATCTTGAGTTCCTTTAGTCTTTCTTCATATGTCTTCTTGTGCAGACCCTGCATCATTTTGGTTGCCCTCCTCTGGACAGCCTCCACCCTGTCTATGTCTTTGCGGAGATGGGGTCTCCAGAACTGTACACAGTACTCCAGATGTGGTCTTACCAACTGTCTTTACAGAGGGCCAGCAACTTCCAGTTTTCTACTAGTGATGCCTCTCCCTATGCATCCTAGTATCCCCCCAGCCCTCCTTACTTCCTTCTCACATTGCTGGCCCACCTTAAGGTCATCTGATATGACTACCCCCAGGTCCCTTTCCATTTTTGTTGTTGTCAGTATCTCACCCCCCATTGTGTACTCTTCCTCTGGGTTTTTGTTTCTCAGGTGCATTACTTTGCACTTCTTTGCATTGAATCTAAGCTGCCATACATTTGACAATTCCTCCAACCTTGCCAAGTCCCTTTTCATCTTTTCCACCCCACCTTGTGTATCATCCCTGTTGCAGATCTTTGTGTCATCTGCAAAGAGACATACTTTCCCTTCCAGTCCCTCTGCAATGTCACTTATAAAGACATTAAAAAGGACCGGACCCAGTACTGACCCCTGCAGTACCCCACTAGTAACCCTCCTTTCTTCACTGTGGACTCCATTTGCTATTACCCGCTGTGTCCTATTGTCCAACCAGTGTTTTACCCAGGCTACCACCCTGGGACCCACTCCCAGGCTGGCTAATTTGTTTATTAATCTTTTGTGTGGGACTGTGTCAAATGCCTTGCTAAAGTCTAGGCAGGACATGTCCACAGCCCCTGCCTGGTCTACTGCTTTGGTCACCCAGTCAAAGAAATCAATCAGATTTGTCTGACATGACCTTCCCACTGTGAATCCATGCTGCCTTGGGTCCTGTGCCCCACTGGCCTCTAGGTAATCAACAATTCTTTCCTTCGCAAGTGATTCCATCATTTTCCCTACCACTGAGGTCAAACTGACAGGTCTGTAGTTTCCTGCCTCTGTCTTGCTCCCACTTTTGTGAAGGGGAATCACATCTGCCCTCCTCCAGTCCTCCTGTACCACACCATCCTCCCATGATTTATTAAAAAGGGTAGTCAGTGGTGTCACTAGTTCTTCCCTTAGTTCTTTTAGAATTCTGGGGTGAATCCCATCAGGCCCCATTGCTTTATCCACCTTCAGTTTTAAGAGTTCTTTCAGAACCATTTCTTCTGTGAAAGGACTAATTTCAACCCCCCTATCCAGAGTGCTTCTATTGACTGGATTAGGTATTTCCCCCTGCTTTTCCATTGTGAATACTGAGCAGAAGTATTTGTTCAGTATCCCTGCTTTTTCACTGTCGCTCTCTGCCCAACCACCTTCCTCTTTGTTCAGCCTCAGTACACCTGCCTTAGTCTTTCTTTGCTCCCTAATGTACCTATAAAAGGTTTTATCCCCCTTCTTAACTGAGTTAGCTATCTTTTCCTCGATTTGGGCCTTTGCTATTCTGATTGCCTTACCCACTTCCTTCTGCCCTAACTGGTACAGTTCTCTTTCCTGCTCCTTCTGTTTTTCCTTATACTTCCTGAATGCTATCTTTTTCTCCCTTACCTTCCCCGCCACTTCTTTTGAGAACCATAGTGTTTTTTTCTTTAGTTTTGATTTGTTTATTTGCTTCACACAAAGGCTTGTTGCCTCTGTGATGGCAGTTTTGATGTTTCCCCATTGTTGCTCCACCCCAACCTCTTCCCTGTTTGCTAGTGATTTTCTGAGGCACTCTCCCATTTTGACAAAATCAGCCCTCCTGAAGTCCAGTACCTTCACTTTTGTGTGGCTTGACTCTACAGCTAAGTTTATAGTGAACCACACTGTTTGATGGTCGCTTGTTCCCAGATTGCTATCCACTTCAAGATCAGAGATCCTCTCTCCATCCCCATTTGAGGGTACCAGGTCTAAGATTGCTCTCTCCCGAGAGGGTTCCAAAACTAGCTGTCTGAGGCATGCCCCCTGTAGGGCATCGAGAATGGCCCTGCTCTTGGATGTGGCTGCAGCAAAGGTGCTCCAGTCAACATCTGGCATATTCAGGTCCCCCATCAGCAATATCTCCCCTTTCTCTGCCATCCCAAGGATGCCTTCTATCATTTCCTTGTCCATTTCCTCCCCCTGAGACGGGGGTCTGTATACAACCCCTGTGCAGATTGTGGAGCCATTTCCAGTCTCCAGGGTGACCCACAGTGCCTCCTCTCCTCCCTGCTTACCCTTTAGTTCTGTTGCTTTGATCCCTTCCCTTACATAAAGAGCTACTCCTCCTCCTCTTCTTCTTCTTCCCTCCCTGGCACTTTGTTTCCACCCATTATTAACTTTCATAAATCTGGGGAACCAAGTTACCACTCAAACACCTGTAAACAGACTGGGTCCTCTGCAACCTGAATTGAGTTGTCAGCTCAATTCGCCAAGTCAGACTTCCTATGAAATATTTTCTCCAGGCACTGGTGGCCTCTTCAACCATTGTACTGCATCCTTGTGCTAGGCACAGTATGCCCCTATTAACATTTCTTGTTACGTTCACACAAACTAACAATTCTCATAGAAGTGCAGGGGTCCTTTTCCACGAAATCCACCCACAGTAAAATACTTAGAAAGTCACTGAAGTAAATACACAGGAGCCACTGGGTGTAGGACTTTCCAAAGTACTGTACTCAAAGTGAGAAAAAAGCACTGGTAGTTAGCTTTTGTAAGGCAAGCGCTTTGATGGCAAACATCTGAGTGCCTGTCCCAAATCATATGCCTTTTTATTAACATTATCATTCTAATCTACTATTTAAGTTAGTGTGGGCCACTGAGCAGAGTCTCTGTTTAACTTTTTATTGTTTAGGCGATCGAGGTGTATAGCACATAGAGAGTGGATGAGTCATCTTACAACAATCAGATTTGTTTGTTATGGGGGTAGCATTTAAAGAGGATGTGTACAGTGGTTTTAATTGGGGGGGGTTAGCAGTTGGATAGTCTGTGTACAAAATGGACATTTCTGGCTACACCCCTGATGGCTAACACACATTCTATTCTGGGCAGCATATTTAGGAGAAGTGACACAGTGTGGGGATTGTACCAACAGCTACTCACTGATACCTATCCAGATGATCACATTTCTGATGAAATTCAGTTCCTCGGGGCACTGCAACATACAGTCACCACCATGACCCGGCACAGACCACTTACCACCACACTAGGGCAAAAAAAGGAAATAGGGGCCACTCCCCTCTGGAAGTTGGGTTGCCAAATGGCAGGGCACCAACTGGTTCAAACTCCAAACTTGAATTGAACTACTGAGTCAAACTGCAGCTCAGAGAGCAAGGGGGTTATGCTGCTGCGAGAGTTCTAAATTCCAAACAGCATCCCCTGGCTCAGCAGAGACTGACCAGAGAATCCTTAAAGTGACCCTACAGGGTTATCACCTTTCTACTGCCCAGACCTGCCTAAATTATACTGAAGGGGTTCTAGTAACCCCAGGGGAGCCCAGGTGTTACATTACTATTGAGTTTGTATGGGAAGTTGTGGGCTGAAGGAGTGAAGGATTTTTTTTTCTTCAATCTCATTTTATCAACTTTCTTTCTATTATTGAGGCAAATATGTATAAATAATATATAATAAAATAGATGATATGCAGAACCTGCAAAACATTAACTAGAAAAATTGCTGTCGGCTTTCTAAATTGCATTCTAAATTATTGGAGCTGGTGACAATTGTTATGATTGTTCTCACTGCTCAATGTGCATGAGTTATTCATGGTTTTCTGATTATATCAAGTTGAAGTAATAACTGGACATTCCAATCTGGTTAAGCCCTTGCCCTGCCTTCAGTACCAGCAGTTTGTAAGAGGGCACTCTGATAATGAGGTAACTTAAGTTCCTGTGTGGTATTCTTTGAATTAATAATTGATCCCTGTTAGACCCCTGGCTATATATATATATATATATATATAAGGGACGAGAGCATTTGGGATCACAGAACATTGCAAGCGGTTTATAGACTCCATTCATTTTGCATTGGCTTCGCTGGGGAAAGGGAGACTTTCTTTTTGAAGTGTGGAGCTAGTTTAGAAAGTGAAGAATCAAAGCAAAAAAATGTAGTATAGGAAAGACTTTTGCCCAGTACTGACAATTTGGTCTTTTTTATATTATTTAAGAAGTGCATGAAGAAGAAATAAATTATGGCAATTTCATCTACTCCTATCTCTGGTTTTGCTGTATAAAGCTTATAGCAATTTTTCAGTAAGTATAATTTAAGAACTCAGAAACTGTGACTATAATAATACAAGTGGTCAAAAAGGCAATCAATTTCTCAAAAGTAAGTAAGTCAACTAAAATTCAAATTTGTTACAACTATTATGCTGGGATTAATTTCTGTTGTAGAAGTTTATAGTGTAAGGGTAGTCGTATAGTTTTCCTCTGTGACATTTGTGGTAATTTACTACTGTTTTTTTTTTCTTTTAAGGAAAACTATTGAAGAAAGTACATTCCTCCAGGGATTTTTGCAGTGCCTACTTTCCAGATTCCTCAACCCGGAAGTTTCATCTTATGAACTGTACTATTTAAAAGCGATTAACAGTTATTAAACCCAACTCTCTTCACTTCTACTTTTTGGAGATATTTTTTGACAGCCTCCTTCTGTTCAATTGGAGAATCTTGACAAGAAACATGGTACGAAGAAACTGGAACGACTAAAGTAACTAAAAAGATAGCAGCAGCTCTGCATTTTAAAACCTCATTGTGAAGTTGGTTATAGTTATAAGTACTATTTGGACATATTTTGATGTAAATTTCTATGTATGTAGCAGCATTAGTTTTTTTTTCTTTGTACATTATAATTTTGCGAGTGTTTTAGTGTAATATTGGTATTTATTTATAACGCGTGATAACTGTTAAGTTGGTGCTTGAGATTCCATTTCTCCTAGGTGTAATAATATGGTGGTAACAAGAGGACAGGCAAATGAGAAATTGACCTTCACTAAAGGTTCTGAGATGGAAATTTTTAATGATATTAGACCTTCAGATGTTGTTATAGGAAAAAGAAAAATCCTAAACAAATCCAGCAAAATAGTCCTAAACAATGGTAAAATCACACAAAATAAAAATAATTCATTGTTACAGGATAATAGCTCACAACCACACATTACTGAGCATTTAACTAACAGTGCAAAGTTAATAGCTTGTGAGACTCATTTATAAAATGCTTCATGTCTTGGAAGGAATAAAATGGAATGAAGGCGATTAACTTCAACCCCACAATTAAATCTCTTGGTGATGGGCCCCTCTAATCAGAATGGAAATCTAATATCAGATTGGCTTTCAGATTCTCTGTTTAACTCTCCAGATCTGGCTCCAGTATAACTTGTACCAGAAATTGCCAAATAAAGACTCTTATATGTCTTTAAAAATAGAACGTGCTTTGGCTAATAGTTTTTTGTAGTTCCCTGGTTCATCTATTACCCAAGATGTTTATATAGGGAAAGTGGTGAGTAAATCTTCCAATTTTATTATGGCTGAGGTTATTTCGGATCCTCATAATACTATAATAGGTCTGAAGAATTATCTAAGTCTAAATTGAGGCAGAATTATATTAGAACTCCTCAAGAACCACAGCCTGGGTTGGGTTCTGATAGTAAGAATGGGACTTCTTTGCTATCTGATAATAAAATTGAACCTCTTCCTTATTTCCCTTCTTACTCTTTTTTATATATATTTTGTGCTCCTTGTCCTGCCTCCAGCTGCCCTCTTCTGACCGATCACCCTCCAGCCCCGTCAACGTGGAATCACCGTGACTTACCTTTCTGCCCGGCCCAGATGAGGAGCCTGCAGAGGGTTGGGCATCATCCTGAAGTCAGAGGGTTTTTTCCTCCATTTTCTCCTGTTTCCATGCTGGGGCACACAAAGCCAGATGTGCATGTATGGAGGCGTGCACGTCAGCTGAAGTCCCACAGTACCCTCCTTTTCTCTGGTGCCATAAATCCTGTACTGCCGGCAGGCCTCCACCTGAGGGCAGTCATTCAGTGGGAACACCAGTCCTCCCTTCCTCCTTCCTCAGGAGGGAAGAGCAATCCTTCGGATGCTCAGTCCTCTCTCTCCTCAGCTGACCCCCGATGACCCACTTGCACCATGAACATGGGTCATTGGCATGGCAGGAGGTAAGGCATGGATGCTTCAGCCCTCCACACCACTGGGCCAGTGCATTTCCCTTCTTACTTAACTGCAGATATTATTAATGTAATGAGTAATCCATATGCTTCAAATCGCATGTTAATGGAGTAACTTATTGTTATTTGTAGTGAACTTGAGACAGTTAGGGAGGATATAGCTATTAATGGTGCTAGAAGGGATGATATCAAATCAAGTCCATCATTCAGGATAATCATCAGTGGCTACTGTGGAGGATTTGGAATTATAGCCAGATCCTCATACAAGACCAGATTTCAGCTCTATTATCTTTCCAGACTTGAGCCTTCAAATGCTCCACCAAAAAAAGAAACAAGCAGTTACAAAATTTAAAAGAAAAGGCGAAAATGAAGGCCCTGAAGGTTCCAATGGTTCCCCTTTAGGCGGAGCGTCATATGGCAATAATATTGGATTCTCTAATTCTGATGTTGCTTTAGTGGGCACAATGGCTAGTGTTCCACTGGAGCCTGGTTTGGTTAAAGATTCTTCTTTACCTTCAGCTAAGAAAAGGAGCTCCTTGGCACCAAAGCTGCAGACAACTTGCACTGATATTATTGCAGTTAAAGACAATTATGAGTCCCTGTTGGGAAAGGCAGGTGGTGTAGGCAAGGACCTAGGGGAACTCTCCACTAGTATACATTGCTCAAAAGTTATAGAGCTTTTGAATGTTAATAAAGTCTTGATTTAGGGTGCAGGGCATACTCATGAAGAGGTTAGAGGACATGTATCAACTGGGGTTGTGTCAAATATAGCATGGATGCATGCATGTGATTCTGTTTCCCCATTCTTCATATCTTAGCACAAGAGCTAGTTATCCTGAGGTTATATGGGCTTAAAATTAGAGATCTGGTGGAAGGTGAAAGATGGAGGTGTGGATTGAAATGAGTGACATAGTTCAGGTTTGTCATTCTGGGGATGAGTTTGGATTGTATTGTATCCAGATTAATTGTGTGAATCATAGGACTGCAAATTATCTGTGGAATAATGTTTTTTCTTTAAAAACATAATATAATTTCAATATATGCAAATAAGAAAGATCTGCAATTTGGTAAGCACAGCTTTTCAGGATACTGGTCTTTTTCCCTTAACATTTTTAGTCTTAGGAAACATAGAGGGGGAATGGATGTTGAATTTATCACATCTATTTGCTCTTCTTTTTTTCAAACTATCTTCAAATCCTACTAGGATTGCTAAATCTACACCCCACTTGAGCCCCCAAAAGCTCTGCTCACCCCATCACTCCTAGCCAATGAAGAGATGAATCATGAGATTGAAGAAATCATGGATAGATGGGCTGTCCCAGATATCCCACAAAGGGATCCTCTGCTGGACATCATAAATTAATTTTAAGCAATGTCAAATAAAATTATTCTTTGCTTAATGTGTTTTAAAAATGCAATAAACTAATATGCAGATTTAAGCATCAATACCTTGTAACTTGGGTTTTCATCCTTACTTGCCAAGATATAATTATAGTTACACATAATACTTAGACATATGTTTTATTAATGATTAATTACATGCAATTCAATTTACTTATAGTCATGGGTTATATTCAAAATGTATTAATAGGACTTTGGTTCTGTATTTTTACTAATACTTGCTAACATGATTATTGAGTGTGGATTTAAACATTTTGTTTTTGCATTTACAGTAAAATACATGCACAAAAAGACTCTGTCTGATAAATTATAAGTCAAAGAATTCTTAGACCCATTCTTGTAAATGGCTTAACCGCCAAGTCAACAGTAATCTAGCTTTACTTCCTCTTGTGACAGACTAACAAACAGGCTAAGACAAAAATATATCTGAACTAAGTATCTGGATAGATGCTTTTATTTTATACTCTTTTGTCATCTTAAATGATATTCAAGATTTACAGGACTACTTATTAATTTGTGTGAATGCTTATAACTAAGTGTAGACATTTTACTTGATAAATGCTAAATGCTTTACAATAAGAATTATATACCAAGACATTTTAAATGCTATTCTAAGTCACATGTTAAATTCCTTCCTGAAAAATGCTTAACCACCAGCCAGACAATCAGATGTCTACTTGAAGCCACCACATCCCTGGGGTACTACAAAAATTACTTACTGCCCCAGGTAGTGTCTGCTATTGGTAAAAATAAAATTAATTTTGTATCCCCCAATCATACTAGATGTTGTAGCATGATGTCAAACTATCAGTGACAGCCCACATGTTCACTTGAAAAGTATTTTTTTAATCAGATGCTCCGAGATACTGACAACCTTCTGATGATGGTCTTTTTTGTTTGTTTGTTTCTTTTATTTATCCCTGGCCTTACCTGCTTGGCTGGCGGGTGTTCCTATGGTGCCCCAGAATCTGACCCAACTGGTGGCTCCTGCACCGGGTGCTGTGCTTGAGCTGCACCTCTTCTTTCTCCTTCTCTCAGGCCACATCACAGGCACCCCAAGCGCAGAAGGCCAATAGGTCAGGATCAGAGGAAGCTCCTGAAGCATCTGGGGCAGCACTGCAGGTGGATCCTCAATGTCCAGGAGGATTCAGCCATACATTTTTTCCCGTTTTCCCCATGGTTTGGGTGTGCATTGATGCCAAGTATGCTGTGGCACATGCTTCTGCATGCTGAATGTTGGACATCTGCCCGTACTGCCCACACTGGTACACTGTGAGATGCACTACCCCTAGCCACCACCAGGAGCCAGCACCATCTCGGATGATGGTCTTCTAACATATAAAATTACTTTCTAATGCAGAAGACTACTGTTTTAACTTCTGCCCAGAACTAGAAACTGCAGAAGTAGCAACCCAGTCATTTGCTTTGACAGCATATATAACTTTGCAGACAACTCAGTGAAGGTAAGAGCAGACAGAGGGAGGACACAGAGCCATCCTTGCTCCAGAACCTCATTCCTTGGCATCATTGGTAAATCTGGTGTGGTGAGTCTTTTGCCTACTAACTCAGGCATCTGAAAGTGAGTGGACATAATGCTTGCATAGTTTTTATTTCTATTTTTATTTTTTTATTGTGAGTAATTTGCATTGTTGGGAACATTTCTTTATTTTTGCTTGCACTGTTGTTTAGTAAATTTATATCTTTTTACTTATATTACTGTTAAGAGTAATCTGTAACTTTCAAATCTGATAATAAGCAAATATTTTTTTTATGAATTCTAAATTTAGTGGTGATGTTTCTCATCTGACTATAATACAATTAAGTGGAGGGTAGGAGGAAGTAGGCTGTTGGTTAACTAGGATCTGCAGCTTATACAATAGGTAGGGAAATGGGCAGACTGGGTGGGTCAAGTGGCCCTTATCTGCTGTCAAGGTCTATGTTTCTATGTTAAGGGCTTTTGACTTAGAATGTTCAAATTCAAGGACCAAACCAGAATCTGACTGTTGCTTCATTGGCCATCTGGGTACCATTAAGATCACCATCCAAGGTTACATTCATATAATTGAATGTACAGATTTAAATTGTCCAGAATTTATACATAAATTCCTGGGATGGGGCCACATAGATCCCAATAAGACAATTAATTGTAGAATACTGACTTGTCCGAGAAATAAAGACGCAGGAGATTTTAAAATACTAGTAAGAATATTTGCGGAATTAGGCCAGGTCCATTGTCCTGTGGTGACCAGTCATGGCTTTTGGTTGCTAAAGGAACTTCTAACTTTGTGGATACTCTACATACATATAATTTAGCAGATTCCTGGGTAGATAATTTTACCTCATTATTCTATGATCCATTATTACGATGTGAGGCTTATACCCGTATATTCCCAATTGATTATTTTTCTGTACACGAGGTGATATATGTAATCACTTCTTTAAAATGTAATAGAGCTGCCAGCCCAGTGGTATGGAGGGCTGAAGCATATGCTTTACCTCCTGTCATGCCGGTGACCTGTGTTTGCAGTGCGAGCAGGTCACTGGGGTGTAGCCATGGTGGGAGAAGATTGAGCATCTGAAGGGCAGCTCTCCTCTCCCAGGGAGGGAAGGACACAGAGGCCACACACCTCTAATACTTAGCAGTGTTGGGTGTCAGAGCACCTGGGTCCCGTAACAGATGAATGTGGCAGAGCAGTCAGCTGGCATGCTGTTGGCGGGAGCGGTGCCTGCAGGGGTCAGCTATCATCCAGCCACCCAGGACATTTTCTCCTCTGTTCCCCCACCTACTCATTTTAATATATATATGTATAGTCCCCTCACCTAGTCATTTTAATGTATATATGTATAGTCCCCCCACCTACTCATTTAATGTATATACGAATAGTCTTCTTGAAGCTATTGAGAGTGGTCCAGCTTGTTCATCTAAAATTGGATTATTGAATATACGAGCACTGGTGTATGCTGATGATTTTCTCCTTTTATCGCTTTCAAGACCTGGTCTTCAAAAGGAGTTAGACTGTTAGCCCAGGGAATTGCAAGGGTTATCAAAGAATAATAATATTAATAAATGTCAGGTGTTATTTTTGGTAAGGGAAATTGGACTCCAAAGTGGAAATGGAAAGTTGGTGACTCATTATTGCATACAGTGAAAATATATGTTTATTTAGGGTTAATGGTATCCTCTAATTGTTCATGGTGCACTCATGCAGCTAATGCCAGGACCAAATAAAGAAAAATGGCTTTGAGTTAAAAAAAAAAAACTATACATAGGGGATAATAGTATTAGGTCATTGATTCAAGTAATTTCTTCAAAATTAAATCCATAAGTTCTTTTTGCTGTGGAAATGTGGGCACCATATATGGTTTTGGATCTGGAGAAGACCTCATTACAGGTTCTTATGTCCTCCCTGGCACGGAATAAGTCTCTTCTTAGGAGTTATATTAAAGCAGAACATAGTTTAGATGGTTATAAAAATCTGGCAGATTCCTTAGTCCTTGAATATTGTATTAAGTGTACAAGATTCCCACCTGGTTGTATTTCATGTATCACTTTGGAAGAGAAGGAAAATTGGGGGCTGCTTGGGTACAGATGCTCACCCTGGTTATCAAATGTGTATGCTTTATTGAGAAAATATCATCTTATTTATTTACATAACTATTTAAAAAAGGGTACTTTCATTAGTTTGAAATATTAGAAAAATGTTAAGAATAAATTTAAAACTTAAAAATAAGGAGAAGAGTTGATTTGTTGTCTAGGTCCAGGTTCTCACCCTGTTATACTCTAAACAAAGCTTAGTATGGTTATAAATTTTACCTGGATCACATTTTGAATCCCAGAAAGAGAAATGCCTATATGTGTAACAAGTATGAGATTTTTCCCAGCAATGTACTTTTTGTTAGATTTTTCCATACAGCCTAATGCTTCTGAGGACCCTTGTTTATGTAGTGGAAGACTAAGTTTGCTGGCAAAGGCACCTAGCTTCACCTGAGCTCTTTTCTTTTAGGTTTGCTTGTAAGGACAGAGCAAGGAACAACATTATCAGGAGCAAGGAAAAAGATTAAGGCTTCTTTTGTCTAGGCAGATTTACTGTGTGTTACTATTTTCTATTGTGCTAACAGGTTTGTTACTGTTTTTTGCTTAAATTATACTACTTTATTGTTCTCTGATTCAAATTGCTGTTACAGGAAATACTTTCTGCTGCATTGTTACAGGGTGTGCCTACAGCTTTGTTACTGTTTTGTGTTTACGGATTACTGCTTTAATCTCTGATTCAAATTGTTTTTTTTTGTTGTTGTTTTTTTGGCAAGGTGTATCTTCTGTTACCACTTTATTGTTTTCTGTAGCAAAGAGTTTTTTGCATGGTATATCTTCTGTGAAATTGTTACAGGTGGTGCTTACAGGTTTTGTGACTTTTTTGTCTATCATTAGGCTAAGCGGAATTACGGTCTGCAACTATTTTATTTTATTTTATTTTTTGCTGAAAGGTTTTTGTTTTGGTCTCCAAGGTGTTGCAGTCTCCTTCTCACATTGAAGGAGCTAATTGCTTTCCTTCCACAGCTCTTCCAGGGGATTAGGAGTGTAACTGGGGGTTGGAGCTGACAAAGTTTTAGTAACTTCCAAAAGAGGGAAGAGTTAAAAGGTCAGGTTAGTTGGTGTTTTTGAGGTAGAAGACTAGCTTTCCTAATAAAGGAACCTACCTTCACCTGAGCTCTTTTCTTCTAGGTTTGATTGTAAGGCTAGAGCAAGGAACAACATTATCAGAGCAAGGAAAATGATTAAGGCTTCTTTTGGCTAGGCAGATTTACTGTGTGCTATTATTTTCTTTCGTGCTCACAGGTTTTGTTACTGTTTTTTGTTTGCATTTTATTGCTTTCTGTTCTCTGATTCAAATTGCTATTACAGGGTATACTTTCTGCTGCATTGTTACAGGGTGTGCCTACAGGTTTGTTACTGTTTTGTGCTTACAGATTACTGCTGTAATCTTCTCTGATTCAAATTGTTTTTTGCAAGGTATAATCTTCTGTTACTGCTTTATTTTTCTCTGTAGCAAAGTGTTTTTGCAGGGTATATCTTCTGTGAAATTGTTACAGGTGGTGCTTACAGGTTTTACAGTTTTATCTAGCATTAGGCTAAGCTTTCAGGGCTACTGCATTTATTGTTGGTTGATTGTTTCTGCTCTTACCAACTTGTTTCTTTCATCCATGGTTCTTCTTTTTGGCAGGGAAAGGGCCCAACTACCCACCCCTTCCCCAACCGCTCCATGCTGTAATCCTTTTATAGAGTAGCACAATCACGACACTTCCTTTACCAAATCAGGAAGGGGAGAATCAGACGGTTATTCACACATGTGGCCTCATTTACAGGGGCACAATTAATTTCACTTGTTATAAAAAGTTATACTAAAACAAACAATCAAAAAAAATGTATAAAAAAATATTTTACTTTCATTTTCCTTCTAATTACTCAGACCAGGTTATAAACTCAGCAGCTCAACTGGAATGGATATTATTAACTGCAGGAACTGTGGGACACTTCAAATGGGCAATCATACAGGATTTAGGATGCTGTCCTACATGCTGGACCATCGGAGATCTATGGGCTCAGCTTCAGGCAGCATGAGTAGAGATTGCATGCCTCAAATTGCATATTCAGGAGGAAACATACTGCAAAAACCACCCACTATTTCCACAACATCCAACTGAAGCACCTTGACCACAGAGGGTAATTGGTCTGGGAGGTTGGCAGGTGGCTAGGAGGGGCAAACAGGTGCCCCATCACTCAATGCTCACCAGTGTATCACATCCACAAACAATATAAAACTACAAAGAGGTATCTGCCTCTATCTCCAAAATGAAACAAAGGGGCAGAGGACACTGCAGAGCAGGACACTGTAGCACAGGAGCTAGCGCTACAAAACTCACCCAAAATAGGGACCAAAACAAAAAAGCAAAAAGGAAATCCAAAACACTTCTGATCACAGGTGACACCATGATTCAGGGAGCTGATATCTACCTCTGGCCAGGGGTAATAATCAGATATCTCCCAGGTACATCAGCGTGGAGAGACACTGACCTCATTGCTAAAATAGTACAGGAAGCAGGATAAACATTGACATTCCGGTAAAAATGGGGACAGATGATCTCACCAGCCAGTCAGTTGTGGAGACCAAGGAACACCTGACCAGGCTGGGAGACAAACTCTCATCCATTTTGTCCAGCATCTGCCAGTCTGGGAGAGGTGGGCAAATGGACAGAAGGGGAGATAGGGGAGCTAAACATGTGGCACAAGGGCTGGAGCCAGGAAAAAAGGACACAAATTTGTAGGTAACTGGCAACAGTTTTTGGAGTGAAAGTTCTTTAAAATTGATGGACTGCATCTGACTAAGGAGGGAGTAAGTGCATTGGGGCAAACATTTGACATCTTTGCAGGATATTTAAA
Organism: Neoceratodus forsteri; assembly: GCA_016271365.2. Taxonomy (NCBI): domain Eukaryota; kingdom Metazoa; phylum Chordata; order Ceratodontiformes; family Ceratodontidae; genus Neoceratodus; species Neoceratodus forsteri. The sequence continues at coordinate 664,817,981 of CM028138.1, forward strand.
CTAGAAAATTGGGAGAGGAGTATAGCACTCAATACACCAAATGGGAAGAACATCCCTTCCCCTCAGCTAGTGATCAAACAGGAGTTTAGCATGTTTGTAGTTCATTTGCATCACCAGGTAAGGAAAAAGGTCTGGCTTCCCATACAATGTGCAGGGGAAATGCCAGACCTCACCCAACAACTAACACACCGAAATCTGTCAGATGGAAAATCATGTACACTAATGCCTGCAGTCTGGGAAACAAGATCCCAGACCTAGAGGCAACACTGACAGGGACTAAACTAGACTTAGTAGCCATTAGCGAGACATGGTTCACCAGAAACCACACCTGGGAGACTTCAGTAGCTGGCTATGTACTGTTCAGAAGAGACCAAGGTACAAAAATGTGGGGGCGGGGGAGTGGCCCTTTATGTCAATGAAAATATCAAAGCTACAGAAATTCAGAATACACATAAGGAGCCAGAACAACTGTGGGTCACCCTGGAAACAGGAAATGGGACAGCCATATGAACTGGGGTAGTCTACAGACCTCCAGACCAGGGAGATGACATAGACACATTACTGTTAGAAGATACACAAAACATGGCAGCTAAAGGGGAGGTTCTGATAATGGGAGACTTCAACATACCAGATACAGATTGGTCAATACCAGTAGGAACATCCACCAGAATTAGACACATAGTGGATTCCCTGCAGGGGGAGGGCCTCAGACAACTAGTAAAACAACCCACAAGAGACAGGGCTATTCTGGATCTAGTACTTACTAATGGGGAAGGGATCACAGATCTCCAGGTAGAAGGTCTCCTGGGTGCCAGTGACCATCACATGGTATGGTTCAATTTGGCCACTAGAACTAAATCATCCCATTCCAAGGTAAAAATATGGGACTTCAGAGGAGCTGACTTTGATAAGATGGCTAACAGAGTTAAGCTAGCCCTGGCAAGAAGAAATACAGGAGAGAGGGTACAGGCAAAGTGGGCAAGCATTAATGATGTAGTACTTGAAGCAACATCCCATTGTGTTAGGGAGAAAAGCAAGAGCAAAAGAAGGAGGAAACCACTTTGGTTTTCAAAAACAGTAGTGGAAAAGATCAGAGCCAAAAGGTTGGCCTTTAGAAAATATATGGGAACGCAGCAGGATGAAGATAAGGAGGCATACCAAACTTTCCTAAGGGAAGCAGGGAAGGCAGTACAGCAGGTAAAGGCCCACACTGAGGAAACACCAGCACAAACAGTAAAAGAAGGGGACAAGACTTTTTATAGGTACATCAGTGAAAGGAGAAAGTCCAGAGGGGGTATTGCTAAGACCAAAGGAAATACGGGGGAGTGTGTGGAGGAGGACCAAGGAAAAGCATATATCCTAAATAGATACTTCTGCTCAGTATTTACTGAGGAGAAGATAGGGTAGGGCCCACAGCTCAGCACCATGGACACAGTGGGGGGAGGTGTGCACAAGTCCCTTCACAAAAGAAAGGGTCTTGCAAGAGCTCACAAAGCTCAGGGTGGACAAGACAATAGAACCTGATGGCATACATCCCAGGGTACTAAAGGAGGTAAGGGTGGAACTAGCAGATCCATTATCAGAACTGTTTAGTGAGTCTCTGAGCATAGAAGAAGTCCCAGAACACAAGAGAAGGGCTCATTTGATCCCGCTCCACCAAAGTGGTAGCAGGGAGGAGGCAGGGAACTACAGATCAGTCAGTCTTACCTCGGTAGTGGGCAAGATTATGAAGGCACTCCTTAAGGAAAGGATAGTGCAACACCTGGAATCCATAGAGGCACAGGATCCAAGACAGCATGGGTTTACAACAGGAAGGTCCTGTCAAACTATTCTCAAAGATTACTGGGTAACCAGAGTGGTGGACCAAGGGGTTGCAGCTGACGTCACCTACCTTGTTTCAGCAAAGCTTTTGATACTGTTTCACATAGAAGATTGATTAATAAGCTGGGTAGGCTCAGGGTGGGTCACAGGTTGGTTAACTGGGTGGCAAGCTGATTGGTGGGCAGAAAACAGAGAGTGGTGGTAAATGGTATACAGTCAGAAGAGATGCAAGACACAAGTGGGATACCTCAGGGATCAGTCCTGGGGCCAGTCCTCTTCAGTATCTTCATCAGTGACATTGCAGATAGACTGGAGGGTAAGGTTTGTCTGTTTGCAGATGACAACAAGATCTGCAACAGAGTAGATGATCCAGATGGGGTGGGCAGAATGAGAAGAGATCTGGATAAACTGACAAAGTGGTCAAAAGAGTGGCAAATGGGGTTTAATGCAAAGAAGTGCAAGATCATGCACATAGGGAAGAGAAACCCTGAAGCTACCTATAGGTTGGGAGGGTGGGAGGGAGTTGCAGGCAATCACAAGGGAAGAAAGAAACTTAGGCATCATCATTACAGATGACCTGCAATCATCCAAGCAGACCACTAAAGTGGTAGGTAAGGCTAGAGGGATGTCGGGTGTATTAGTAGAGGTAACACAAGTCATACGAGGGAGGTAATAATCCCTCTTTACAAGACACTAGTTAGGCCCCATCTGGAGTACTGCATGCAGTAATGAACGCTGCACCTGCACAAGGACTGTTAGTGAACAGGTGAACCTCTGGTGAGATGTGCTTCATATGCAACACTGTTTTTGTTGAAACTGTGCATTATTTTGCTTTAACACTGTATTGTGCTATTTTGTGAGTGGGTAACTCCTGTGTATCTTCTAGGAGAAGCTAGCAGTCACTGGCTCTGCAGGGCAATCTGGGACTGTGTTGGTGTGTTCCTGATCCTAGCACTTCCTGAAACATCTGGAAGAGTAGTTTGTTTTACAGCGACTATTTAAATCCTACTTTCCAAGCACAAGGATACTGCTTTGTTGTTCTATCCTGCTGTGCTAGTAGGTGTTTTAGTGTTTTTAACACTGCTAAGTAGACATTGACATCAGTGCCGAAACCGGAAGACAAAGTATATCTCACTTCCAGTTTTGTGGCTCCAAAGGCTCACACTGGCGAGCAGGGCATGCCCTGCATGTGTCTGCTGTGTCAGCAGGGGAAATAGGGGAACAGAGGTCAGTATCTATACCACTATCCAGATATACTGTGCAAGTGAGTACTCTGTTTGTTTCACACCTATACTATGTTTAGCTATGGATAGCATGCAGTTTCAAAACTATTGCATCTCCTGCCATATGAATGGCCGGGGTTGCCAAGTAATTAATTTTACTTGTGACACATGTCTTTTAGTTCATACACTGCAAAACAAAGTGGTAAGACTTCTAGACAGAGAGGCAGTGGGACAGGACATAGAAGACCTTGAAAACTACATTGATCACATGGTCGATCAACTGAAGACACCTGCGGTTCTCACTAATACCCAAGCATCTAATGATGTGACTACTGCCCCCGGAGATGCTATCACCTCTCCCCAAATAACTGTGGATGACTGGACTTTAGTCACTAAATACTCAAAAAACGTAGAGGGGGACAAATATACAACAGCGCCCCAGTACCATTACAAAATAAATATGAAATATTGGATCATGATTAACAAGTGATCCCACTATTAGACAACTCACACACACTATCACCTAATAATCAAGCACAACTGGTTACTAGCAGTCAGGTTAAAACCATGCTCAGTAGGCCACCCATTAGAATAATTAAAGAAGGTGCACAAACTAACATACAGGATTCAACCACTGGGAAAACTCAGCCCGGATCTCCACCTCTATCAAACTAAAAAGAGGTGCTTGTTTTTGGTGATTCCATTATCAAACATATTGATGGGGCAGTTTGCAACCTGGATAAAGAATCTCATACCTGTTCTAGTTTCAGGGGAGCCAGATTATCTCAGTTAACCACTATGGCTAAAGACATACTTCTTAAAGCAGGGGACAACCTATGAGTTATTATTCATGCTGGAACCAATGACATCAATCATACACACCTTGACCAATTACAGCAAGACTTTGTCACCTTTAACAATGCACTAGAAAAGAGAGGATGTACTGTGTGCTTCTCAGGAATTCTTCCAGTACCTAGAGCCTCCCATTCCATCTCAGTCAGAATCAAAGCATTAAACGAATGGCTTCGTAAGTGGTCCATCAGACAAGACATCTCTTGCTTAATGCATTGGGAAGATTTCAATGATAAACCTGCTCTATTCTGCTGGGATGGTCTCCACCTTAGTAGAAGATGTAGTATTCTATTGAGTAAAAGTATTTCATCAGCCACAGATGATCATTTCAACAAATTTCCAAGGGGAGAATGGGGCTACCCCCACATCTCTAAAACAAGGAACCACTTTGTATAACAATGTGAGAACATGCAAAATCCTATCACTTAATGCCAGATCATTAAACTTACTAAAAATCACTGAGCTTGAAGATAATTGCACTCTTCGTGACATCAGCATTATAGCTGTTACGGAAACCTGGTGGGACCCTTCAGATATATAGTCCAAAGAGATATCTGGTTTTAAACTTTATCATAAGGACAGAGTTAATTATGCAAGGGGGCAGGGGTGGCCCTCTATGTCAAGGATAACATTCCGTCTCATTTATGTAACTACACAACAAATACTAAGGGCATTTGGGTTAATATTCAGTTCAAAGGTAAGCCACTTTTAACCATTGGTATATGCTACAGGCCTCCATCAGCTGATTTTGTCTACACCACCACACTATCAAATGATATTTCTCATCTATCCAACTTACATGATGTTATAATCCTGAGGGACTTTAACATGCCCAGAATAAACTGGGTTACTAATTCTGGCACTACTAACCGTGAGAAATATTTTGTATCTGCACCATTCAACGCTGGACTTGAGCAAATAATAACGCCTACCAGAGATAACAATATTTTAGACCTTCTGATTACTAACATTTCTCATAAATTAGTCAAAGTCAGTATACATGACCCACTTGGCAACAGTGATCACAATTCTATTTCATTTGAAATAACTCACAAACAGCATCCTCTAAAACATCAAGCCACGTCCAATAACTATGACAAAGCTAACTATAAGCGCATCAATTAGAGTCTAAATAGCATTGTCTGGAACACAGTCCTTACCCCTTATCACTGGAAGATGCATGGGCACACCTCAAATCCACTACTGAACATCTCGAAAAGTTATATGTCCCGGTCAAAATAAAATACAATAAAAAAGGGAAAATCCCCATCTAGTTCAACAAATCTATAAAAACCCAAATAAAAAAAGGAGAAACTATTTTCACATCTGAAAACAGAAAATAATAGCAAAAAAGGAAATTTATTTATTTTTATTTAGTTTTTGTTGACCGGGTAAGTGCACTAGACAAATTCTGCCTATTTTCAGGCACGACCTTGCTTAAATATAAATTAGCAGTTAAAAAACTCAAACACTTAAACCCTCTAAATGTAACCTAGAGTTTAAAATAGGACATAATAAGGTCTGACACAAATCTTTGTTTTCATATCTTAACAGTAAAAAGGGTAATGATAAATACTGTATATTGGCCCCCTGATTGTGAATAATTATACTATCACATCAGACAAAGATACTGCTAACACCTTTAATGACTACTTTTGTTCAATGTTTTCCACTAAAGAATCACATCAACTCTCAGATTCTCTTGTGCATTCTACTCCTTACAAAATGTCTTTAATAGACACCATCCAAACCCTTAAAACTCTTAAACCCAAATCAAGCCCAGGCACTAACAATATTAGCCCAAAATTTCTTATGGAAACTTCCAAAACTATATTAACCCCACTGACAATTATATTTAATAAATCCTTAACACAAGGAGTGGTCCCACATGACTGGCTAAAAGCTATGGTTATTCCCATTTTTAAAAGGGACTCTCGATCTAAGACCGAGAATTGTCACCCTATCAGTTTAACCTTGGTTATTTGTAAGCTCATGGAAAAATAACAAAACACTTATTAGATAAAGAAATGGAATCCCTTGCCATTACAGCTTTGACACAGCATAGTTTTGAACATGGTCACTCATGACCTCTAACTTAATTGCCCTTTATAGTCATATACAGTAAGTGAGGGCCTCAACTCACAAATCCTCATAGATGTCATCCTGTTGGATTACAACAGAGCACTTGATAATGTTTCACATGGTAAACGTATCAATAAACTCAGGTTACAAGGCTTCTCACCTCATTTAGTGCATTGGATAAACAGTTGGTTAACAAACAGAATTCAGCAGGTTAAAATCCGGAGAATTCAATCTGACGTTGGTTATGTGACCAGCGGTGTCTCTCAGGGATCAGTCCTCGGACCCACACTGTTCAATCTTTTCATCAGCGACATGCAGATTGGTCACACTAATTTCTTATCAAAGTTTACAGATGATACCAGGTTAGGGGGAAAAGTAGACAATATTCAAAAACTGAAGTCTCTAGAAACAGACCTTCTAGTTATTGAAAACTGGGCTCTTGACAACGGTATGTTATTAAACATTGATAAAAGCACTGTCCTAAATTTTGGAAAACACAACCTTATATCAACATACACCTTAAACAATATCTCTCTGAAGACATCAGACTGTGAAAGAGACATAGGCATTATCGTTAATAGCAAACTCTCTTTCTCAGAACATTGTAGTAAAATAGCCATGTGTTCAAACTGGTTATTAAAATCCATCAACTGCACTTTCATCTCAAAAACAGAAGAATGCATAATACCCTTATACAGATCTCATGTCAGACCATACTCCAACTTGGTTTCCTCTTTTGGAGCCCTTATCTTAGTAAGAACATAGCTAGGTTGAAGGGCATTCAGAGACGTGCTACTAGGATGGTCCTACATGTATCTACTAGAAACTACATGGAGGGACTCCAAGCCACAGGCTTACATTCTCTACAACAAAGACACTGCTGAGGAGATATCTTATTCCTATTTAAATTATTAAAATCACCCAACTTAGCACACCTGTATGTTTTTCTAGGACTGTTCCAGCTAGGCAGCTTCATGTAGTTTTATCACACTGTACTTGTAATTTGTGTAGCAAGGCCTTCCTGCATAGTTCTATTACAGCAAGCGGGTTTTCCAAAGTCTGCATTTATTCTTCTATGCACTGCCTCTCCTTAGCTAGTGAATTAACAAGGTCTTACTGAACAACATTTCCTTAACTAGTGAGTTAATCAAAGTCTGCATATATTGAAATGGAACATTAATGCTTAAAATCTTCTGCTTGAGCCCCGATTTCACCTTTCTTACTCCTGTTAACTCAAAAATCGGCATCTACCTTGCCTTGAACTTCAGCCCTTTTCTTTTCTGCATTGTTAACTAATCTTCTCCTCTTCTGTACATCCTATACCCCCTTTCTCTCTCTCTTTTCTCAAGGAATCCTACCTTGGCCATCCTATTCCTCCCCTCCCCTCCCCCTCTGCCCTGCCTACTCAGACAGTCCTTCCCCTTCCTCCTGCTAATCTTATATCCCTTTATTTATAGACTGTGCCAGATTCCCCTAGGCATTCCTCCACCTGTGGCCATAGCCACAGGAACTGCTCCCTGCCCTCTCAAGGGCCAAAAACAGGTACGCCTGCTCAACTGATACAGTGACCCTCCAGCAGTAAATTTTAAATCTGGCACCATTTCTCAGATCTCTGTGTGAGCCTGAGCATTGACTCTATCCTTGAACCTAGGAGCTGTGAGGTCACCTTTAATCCCTAACTTAGCAACTCAATATTTAAGAATTAGTTTTTATTCCCCCTCCTTAAGCAGCATTCTAAATTAAGCTAGTTGCACACTGAGGGACCTTTGTGCCAGAGCCTGCTCTCACTCAATTTTTCAACCACCCTACCATCCCTGTTCTCTGACAGTTTATTTTATAGTCTCTGTCTAGGAACTCCTCCCACAGGAATCCCGCCATCAGCTGGTTTTCTATCCCCTGAAACCACACCCTCTCTTCCTAAGGAGATCAAACCTAAACTGCTATTCTCCCCCCTTTTCCGCTCCAAAACCAGCCCTATCCAGCCTCTGGGTAACCTCTGACATCTCCTCAACAAGGCTGTAAGACACCCTCCTCCCAGTGTACTCGAACCTGGGACATCTTGCACCAAAGTCAGTAACACTACCACTACTCCACAGTGGCAGTCACCCTCACTGAAGTTCAGCTATCATCCTTATCTTTCACTATAAGCACAGAACTATGGGCACTTGCACTCCCTTGCTAGGTCTTCTCACCTTTACTCTCCTGGTTCAAACCTCCCCCCGACTTGAGTTCCCACCCACTACATTCAGGCACCTCACCCCCAAGTTACCCCAGTATGACCCATCCCCCCACCTTAAAGGCACCTCTAACTCCCCAGCACCCACCCCCTGCCTACAACCCCACTCCCTCTGCCCTCCTGGGCCCACCATGGACCCATCTCTTGTCTGCCATACCCACCCTTCATGCTCTACATATCCTCTGCTCCCATACCACCAGGACCTCGCCCGGGTGCCGAACCATTGATCCCTGCTGCCACCATCCCCTAATCAGAATAATCACATTGCTACTCTTACTGTCTGGGAATGTACACCCCAATCCTGGACCTTTATCTGCCAGCCCGCCAAAATCCTTTATCACTACTGGTCTCCAACTTGCATCCCTTAACATATGTAGCCTCCTAAAGAAAACTGCTGCTCTCCAGTGCTGGGTCACCCAGCATCAACCTGATATTCTTGCTCTGGTAGAGACTTGGCACTCTCTAAGTCCACCCCTGACTCCGCTCTCTCCCTCCCTCCCTTGATACATGTTATCCAGGGAAGACCGTGTAAGCAAACGCGGTGGTGGGTGCACTATATTCATGCAGGACACCCTAATAGGTCATGCACTCCCTGCTCCCAAACTTGACTATGGTGCCCAAGCCCTCATGCTAAAAGTTATCCCTGACCCCGCCAGAGGCCCTCTTTTCCTCACTGTCTCCTACATACCCCCAAGGAACCAGAACTCAGCAGTCCAGTCCCTCATCGACTACCTCACATCCCTCCCACATAAAGTCGAGCAAGTCATCCTTGGTGATCTTAATGTTAATTGGCTTGCTTCCCCCACCTCCCAAACCAGGGACTCCTTCACTGCCCTGATATGTCCCAACTACGTAATCTCTCAGCCACCAGGTTCAACCGATCCAGTGGAACCAACACCCTCCTAGACGTTATCTTATCAAACCGCCCCTTTAAAATCCGGGACATCACTGTCCTCCCCGACTCACTTGGTGATCACTCCCCAGTCATCTGTATCTCGTCATCCTCCTTTCCAAAACCAGTGTCCCAGACTACACTGCGCCGCCAGCTATGCCCTGGTGGCCTAACAAAGTTGAAACAGCACCTAGCCCAGCTAGACTGGTCCCCTATCTGACATGCCCCAGATATCAACTCAGCTCTTGACTTCTTCACAAGTGTCTTCTGCAAAGCCAGTGACCTCTTCACCCCCACCAGGATCCATACAAAGAAATGCAACACCCCCTGGATCACCCCTTCCCTCATGCACAATCTTAAGAATAGGATAACGTCTGGTGAATCGTTGTAGATTCAAGCAAACCATCTGACAGAAAAGCCTACAAGGCAGAGTGCAATAAGTGCACCTGGGCCATCAGACAGGCCAAGGCAGAGCGCTACCAGGCCACCCTCACTTCCACCTGGGACTCAGCCAGGACCTTCTGGGATAGCATGAAAGAACTAAATGGGAAGACCCGCTTCCCTCCACCATCTCAGCTCACCATCGATGGCGCTACCTCCTCTGATCCACTACCTATAGTTGACTGCCTCAACACCACTTTCTCTGATCTAAGCTCTGTCCTTCCAAGCAGCTTTTTTGATTCAATCCCTTCCTCACTCCCCCTGCCCTGCATCGCCCCCCTATCTACCTGCGCACCCTATCCCCCCACAAAGCCAGGCCGCACCTGCTAAAAGCCCTTGGTAGTAATAACCCCAGCAGCGACCCCCTCAACTCCAGGATCCTCTGCCTGGTCCTGGACATTGTACTAGTCCCCCTGATGGACCTACGCAAGCAGCCTCTATGCCTTAGATAGTACCCCAGTGTGTGGAAAACTGATGAAATCACTCCAATACACAAGAGTGGTGATTGATCCACTCCCAGCAACTATCGGCCAATCTCCATCCTCCCCCCACTCTCCAAAGCCCTCGAAAAAGTGGTGTCTATCCAACTACCCGAGTACTTGGCTAAGTATGACATTATGTGCCTGAAGCAGCACGGCTTCCGACCAAGACACAGTACAACCACTGCTCTCCTGGAGTTCTCCCAATACCTGCACTCTGCTCTCGACTCCGGCAACCTGGCCAGTGCAGTGTTCATTGACCTCTCCAAGGCCTTTGACACTGTCTGTCACCCCCTCCTACTCGACTCTCTCCACCAACTCGGTTTCTCTGCTGGTCCCTTGCCTGGTTTTCCAGCTACCTCTGCTAGATCCCAGCAGGTAAAAATCAACGGCCCTCTCCAACATTCGACCGCTAGCTCTGGGTCCCACAGGGCTCAATCCTGGGTCCCATTCTCTTCAGTCTCACCTCAACACTCTCCCAGCTACTGCAATAGCAAGATGCTCCTCTATGCAGATGACATGGTTCTCTTTGCTCTCACCCAGATCCCTCCACTCTCCAATCATCCCTTCAACTCGCCTACAACCTTTAGGAGATATCATCAGGCGATACAGCTTGGGTTTTCACTGTTACGCAGATGATACTCAGCTGTATCTGTCCTTTCCGCCCGGGCAAGATGGTGCTCTCTCCAAGCTAGACAATTGCCTTACTGAGATCAGATTATGGATGAGTTCTAGCTGGTTGAGACTGAATCCAGATAAGACTGAGGTGTTGGTAGTGGATCCGGGTCACCTGGTTATGGGTTTGGGGGCTGGCCAACCGCTGGGCTTATTGCTCGGTGGTATGTCGCTCACTACCTCCGATCAGGTGCGAAATCTGAGTGTTATTTTTGACGATGACTTGACCTTAAAATCTCAGGTGTCAGCCGTGGTCAAATCCTCTTTTTTTCATTGAGGAATATCGCCTGGATTATACACCTGGTCCCACCGGGCGATCTGCCAACGTTGGTCCATGCCTTTATCACTACCTGTCTTGACAACTGAAATTCCCTGTACCTAGGGCTATCTGGGGTTGATATCCATCACCTCCAGTTGGTGCAGAACGCGGTGGCAAGGCTTTTGACTGGGATCTCTAGATCCAGTCATATTACGCCTGTGCTCCGCGAACTGCACTGGCTGCCTGTGAGGTGGCGGATTACCTATAAGGTTGGTTTACTAACCTTTAAAGCCCTACATGATCAGGGACCCAGCTACCTGAAAGATCTCCTGGTACCCTATTGCCCCCCTCTGTCCTCTCTGCTCCGCCAACGAGGGATTGCTGGAGATTCCCAGGGTTTGATTAAAAACATTTGGATTTCGTGCTTTTGCCTTTTCTGCACCAACCCTGTGGAATTCTCTACCTCGTTGGTTGAGAGATTGTCCAACCGTCGAGAAATTTAAAAATGATTTAAAGACATATTTATTTGGTCTAGCTTATCCTAGTTATAGCTTTTAATTTATTATTTTAACTTATATATTTATGTGAATCATTGTACAGTGCCTTGGTTTCCGAACGGCGCTTTATAAATAAAGATGATATGATATGATAAGATAACCAAACAGAAAGGCGGTTTCTTGATCACAGACTAGTCATAAACCTTAAGAAAACTAAATCAGTGCTCTTCTCTCACCACCAAAATAAACTGGAAGTGCCCCCCTCCTGATTACCCCCAACTCTCAGCTCCCATTAGAGCAAGTGCCCACATACAAATACCTAGACATCACTTTCGATACTGCCCTCACCTTCCAGACCCACATCAATGCTCTTTCTTCCACCATAAACTCTCAGATCAGCCTGCTTTACCTCCATAGGGATTGCCTGCTCCTCGCTGCCCTCTGGCTGGCCATCACCTCCTCTGTCCTGTCCCTAGTGGACTCTGGCTTGCCCATCTATGCTGCACCTGACAACACTGCCCTCTCTAAAATCCAGCTCTCCATCAATAAGGCCTGTAGGCTCCTGACCAGAGCCTCCAGCCACACCCATACCTGCCTGCTCTATTCCTCTGCCAACCTGCTCAACTTTGAGGAATGTCTGCAGTATCAGACTTGCCTTCTTGCTAAGAAATCTCTGCTCAGACTCTCCCCCCCTGGAGTCTCTGCCTCCCTACCACGGTCATCCTCATCCATTTCCACCCACAGCTCTGTTAAAGCCACCTTCAAAGTGCCCAGAACCAAGACCTCCCTCACCCAGAGGTCCTTCTTTTATCGAGCCCCCACCTGGTTCAACGCCCTCCCTGCCTGCATCACCAACACTGCCAAACTTGTTCCCTTCAAAACCGCTCTCCAGAACCATCTTTTTAATGTCCACTGCTGTAGGTGCAACTAACCCTGCCCCCCTAATCCTACTGCAGTACCTTCCCTTGCCTGGCCCCCCAATCTTGACAATGTCCCCTGGACTGTGGATCCATCTTTCCCCATACCCCTTTTACCTACCCCCTTAGGTTTATACAAGGATGTATTCCACTGCAACTCCAGAGAAGTTGTACATCTTTAATTGTAAACCTGCATTGTATACCAACATGTAACTAAGTGTATTCTGTGTTCAATGTCTGCACCTGTAATGTTGTCCAATGTTGTATCTGCACAATGTTCTATTGTCTTGCCCTCCCTGTGACAAGGTGCCTTTGTAAATGAGTCCCTGACGTGCAGAAATAAATAAATAAATGTTGTACGCAACTCATAAAATAGTGCCTAAACTGCACAATAAATAACTGGAAGTATGCAAGGCAAGGATTAATAAGAGATTAAACTATTTTTCTATAAGTACACCTAGATATTGGAACCAGCTTCCACAAGAACTAATTTACCTTAATACATTTGGTCTTTAAAAGGGTTTGGATTACTGGCTCACACTGGAATAATGTCCCACTTTATAGTGGGGACAATCACAATGGACTTCTTTTGTCCTAGATTACAAAGTAACCAAGTAAAATGGAGGCAGTCCAGAGAAGGGCAACCAAAATGGTGCAGGGGCTGCGTCAGAAAACATATGAGGACAGATTAATGGAGTTCAATATGTATACCCTAGAGTAAAGGAGGGAGAGAGGTGATATGATTGAAACATTCAAACACCTTAAGGACATTCTTTTATTTATTTTGATTAGGATTAATACCTTTGAGCCAAAGACTCATTTTCAAAGGTTCCAAGTCAAGGACAAAAACAGTACAATACAATACAATACAGTACAATACAGTACAGTACAATACAATACAACACAACACAATACAGTACAATACAGTGCAGTACAATACAATACAGATAGCAGAGATCACATGGTAAGTATCATGAAATCAATACAGTGTCACATGAGGTTCAAGATTTGTTAGTTTCAGGTACACCTTAACAATAGATAAAGTGCATTACATCATTTGTTGCAGGATGGGGCTAGCCTGGTAGGAATGAACATGTCAGCAATATGGAAATGTTATGTCAGGGGGATGATAGGGGAAGGGGTAAGCAACAAGAGTGGCGTTGTCATAAATGGAGGTGGTGTGGGTAGGGAGAAATGAGGAAGGGTAAGGTGGTTGTGGAGGGTGGTAAGTCGATTTATTGGGGGCTTAGGAGGTAGGAGTGAAAGGCGAGCAAAAATCAAGAGGATCTGTTGATCATATGTTGGTGCAGTTACAGGTAGCTACACTCTCAAGATGGGACCGTAGCCCCCTTTTGAACTGGCTCAGCTTTGTGCCTCCTGTCAGCATGTTGGGTAGCTCATTAAACCATTTGGGGCCCTTAAAAGTAATGGATTTCTCGGCCAAAGATGTGCGCTTGAAAGGGACTTGGAGTCCTCCTTTTGTCACATTTCTGGTTTGCATTGTATGCACTGCCTTCTTGAATAGATTACTTATGGATTCCAGCATGAGGCCTAGTTGCACTTTTTTTTACGATCAGTAAAGTTTGGTATTGGACTGTTAAGTACAGAGGGAGCCAGCCAGTCTCGGAGTAGAGGACACAGGTGTGAGTCCAGCGATCTGTCCCAAGTGCCAGATGACAAGCCCTGTTTACAAGTGTTTGTATCCTGCCTAGGGAAGTGTCTGATCCTGCTATGTATATTGGTAACCCATAGTCAATGGATGATAATACTGTGCTGCCTGTGGCTAATTTGAGGGCTGCATATGTCACTGAGTGCTTGTTTCTATGGAGGATGCCCAGTTTCATGTTGGCAGTTTTGACAACTTGATCAACGTGGTGGGAGAAATTGAGAGTGTCATCAAGGTAAACACCCAGATATTTAAACCAGGAGACTTGTTCTAGTGTGTCACCTTTAAGGTTCTGAATTCAAAGTGGGCAGAAATTCCTTTTGTTCTAAGGGACCATGAACAGTATGCTTTTGTTTTTTTTATGGTTTAGTAGCAGTTTGTGTTATCAGAACCAGGTTTCTAGCTTGTGGAAGCTATCAAGTAGGCCTTCCTTGATGGCCGAGTGGTCCCTGCCTGGGACTGATATAACGGCATAATCTGCATTTAATACGATGCTTGCTGAGCAAGCTTCGGGGAGGTGGTTAATGAACAGCTGAAAAGGAGTGGTCCAAGCATAGACCCTTGCGGTACTCCAAGGGCCACTACCTTTGGGTCTGAGAGTGAGTCGCTGATTCTAACTCATTGAGTTATTTGCGACAGATAGCTGTGAAACCAGGTGACTGTATCTGAGGCCAATCCCATAGAGAGCACTGCATTTAGTAATAGCTGGTGGTTAACTGGCTTTTGTGAGGTCAATGAAAACTGACCCTACCGCCATCCCTTGGTCAAGGACGCCGTAGACCTCGGTGGTGTAATCCACCAGTGCGGTGATGGTAAAGTGTTTTTTGTAAAAGCCATGCTGATAGCTGCAGAGTAATTTGTTTCTGTCGAGGAAGTCAGTGAGCTGTTCAAAGACTATTCTCACTAGTGCTTAGAAGAGGGGTTGGAGAATGGAGATTGGCCTGTAGTTGGCGGTGAGTGTTTTATCCCCAGATCTGAAAACTGGTGTAACCAGCATAGATTTCCATGCATCTGGGAACACGCCCAATCTTAGAGAGGCATTAAAAACCTTGCTAACTGGGTCTGCTAGTTCATCAAGCGTTAGGGCAACCAACTTCATATCAAATAATGAACAACAATCTATGGGCAATAAACAGAATAATAATTCTGTAGATTCACCTTTAATATTATCTGTCACTATACCCAGTGCTTCACAGTAGATTGATCTGAACATGGAAATTGAGATTACTCAATCAAGAGACACTGACATTTTTGTACTTGCTGATTCCATTATTAAAGGACTTTACCGAGCAATTTGTGATAGAGACAAAGCCCATAGAACCCTTTCCTGCTTCAAGGGTGCCAAAATATTGGATAGCACAAAAATGACTAATAACATAATTTGCCCAAATAACAATAGAAAATTAGTTATTATACATGCAGGGGCCAATAACATTTTTTATCAAAACCTCCATCAAATCAAACGGGAAATTGTCAATTTAAGAAACAAACTTGTAGACTTGGGTTGTAATTTTGCCTTTTCTGAAATACTCCCTATCCTAAGAACAACATATAGACAAAATTGTATCCTAAAAGAAACCAATAATTGGCTCAGGCAATGGTGCCTGAGGAAAAATATTAACTGTATAACCCACTGGGAAGAATATAATGGGAACTCTGAAATGTTCAGTCAAGATGGGCTATACCTAAACAAAGTAGGGACACAATATCTCAGTCACCAGTATAATAACTACATAGATGTAGTTTTCAATTAAGTGAAGGGGGAGGGGGTCACTCTCCTGTCTAAAATACTACCCTTAAATAAAGATTTCTTGAGTAATCTGTGTAATATGCATAGCAAAACTACAAAATCTAAAAGAAAAAAAGGAAGAGAAAATCTAAATCTGGTTTAAAAAAAACATAAAACTGTATCAAATTATGATAATAATGCTTTGAATGAAGTTATTCACCAAGAAAGAGTAGAGGGAGTAAAAATCTTATTAGTCATTATTCGTAGTCTAACAAATAAGTTAGACGAATTAAGATATACCCTAGTTAGCATAGAAATTGACATCTGCTGTATCACTGAAATATGGTTTTCGGACAATGATTGGAATACTGATATAACAGGTTACACCAAATTTTAAAAAAATAGACAAAACAATAAAGGTGGGAGTTTGGCACAATGGACTGGATATTCAAACTGCGCCCAAAAAGTGCGCAATAGCAAGAGCAAGCACAAGTCCATTGAGCCCATAAGCAATAGCCGCGATATTCAAAAAGGGAGCAAGCCAAATTGGCAAAACAGCCAACGCGCTGAATATCGCATAACTTGCGCCATAGCGCAACTAGGAAGGGGAAGCTGAGCAGATACGATGCACTATAGCGCAACAAGAGCAGCCCAGCTGAGCAGCCCAGAGGCGCCATAGTGCAAGCAGGGAGCCCCCCAGCAGCAGAACAATGGAACTGCACAACCAGGGAGGTAGGTAGGGGCCCACCACCCATGGCACAGATGGTCACAGGAACACACTGTAGAACTGACAATGCACCCCCGCACCCCAAGCACAGCACAACTGAGGGAGGGACGGAATATCCACCGGCCCATGCGGACAACCAAACAAAGCACAGCTGGGCCATGGTGCCCCAGCACACCCACTGGCAAGCTGAGACTGCCACACAAGGAGGGCGGACCACCCCATGGTACAGCAGCCCCCCCTGCACTGCACACCCTGCACTATGACCCCAAGACACCCCCCATGAGCAGTGACCATCACTGCAGGAATACCCATGCATACCCCCCCACACTGTCACACTGCAACCTCGTGTACCACAGAACCACACAAGCCAGAGCCACCATGAGCACCCAGCAGTGGGTGGCAGCACGGCAATACAACAATGGCAGACACAGTGCCAACATGCACAATCCCCTGAGGCACAGCTGAGAGACCGAACATGTGTCGCCAGAGAGGTACCCACACTGGAAAGGGCGTGCCCTGACACCACTGCCATTGATACAGGAGCCTGCACAGTAGACAAGTGTCACAGCGTGACCCACCACGAACCACAGCAGCCAGCACTGACACCCACAGTGCCGCGGAAGCATGCAGCACACGGATGCAACACAGTGCAGGGGCAAACACACACCCATACCCTCGGGGACACCAACATAGGGACGCAGTAGTGTGGCAATCCAGCTCCCAGTGTGGGCCCATGTAAACTGTGCACACACAGCCTACAGTCCACCATGGCACAGGGGTGACACCCACCCTGTGCATGAACTGTGGCCCTGTACGCCACCAGCATATGCCTGGATCACAAGTCACAGACAGTGGTGCACAGCCCTGCAACACACACAAGCCACAGCATGGAGGTGGGACAGCAACTGTGGAGGCCACAGTGTCACCCGAGGCAAACACACACCTCACCAGTGACAGGAGGCAACCCAGCATTGTGACGGTCACAGTGGATGACCTGCAAGGACAGCCACCACTGACAAGGCAGCAGACCTCGCAGGCCACAGACATGCAAGGGTGTCAGCTGCACAGGCCAAGGACAGTTTGACAGGGGCACAATGGACACAGAGCAGGCACCATGGACCACTGCACACAGTAATGCAATGCACAGAGAACAACACACACCACAGATACCGACTGATAGCCACTCCCACACCAGAGACACTTCCCCACGCGCACACACACACACACATACCCATGACTGAACCACCCCAGATGCCATGCACACCACTGCAACTGAGCACCTATAGCCAGCTGCCAATCAGAGACCACCACAGTATTCATATCAAAATCTGTATTATAAAATATATAACAACAACAACAGCTATATACATATATGGGGTGGAGATATAGGAACAAGGTGGGGTGGGTAAGGGGCAGGGGTGAACAAATGGGAGAGGGAAGGCGGGGTGTGAGGGTCAGTCAAAGGGGGGAGGTAATGCATGTTCAGTGGCATCCAGCCTGCTCCTCCACTGCCTGGGGCCGTTCCCGGGGTCGCCTTCTCCTCCTCACCTGATGCTGATGGAGGTCCTGCAGTATGGCCAGAGATTCGGCCGCCACACGAACCAGATCCTGGAAGGATCGCTCTATGCGAAGGAGTATCCGCACACCTAGGACAAGGGATCAGAGTCAATGGGTGTGACTGTCCATCCCCCTGCAGCCCACCCATCATGCATGGCATACAGCCATGTGCCCCGCTCCTGTGATGGTGTGCACTCACCCACAGTGACCGTGTGCACAAGACATGCCCAATCAGGCAGCAACAGCCATGTGTACCACTGCACACACACACCGCCCATGGTCAGCACAGCACAACCAAGGCCGCACAGTAACGTGGCTATGTGGTGGGCAGGCAGTGCCACAGCCATGTGCCCAGTGCACGCATGGACCACCATTGACGCACTCCCAGACATACAGTGCCACTGGACAGTGCTGACTGTCACATGTCACGTGCATGGCAGTGGTGTCCATGGATGGTGGCAATGCCCTGCTCCCCACCCTGTCACACAGCATGCAATAGCAATCATGGTGTCATGGCACTCACCCTCATCGGGCTGTCACTGGCGTTGGGATTGTTCCCCGACACGCTACCGTTCTGCTTCCACCACCCTCCGCTGCTGCTCCATGGCCCTCTCCGCTCTGCCACACCTGTGGGAGACAAAAGAAGAGCAACACATCAGTACAAACCCAAAGCATATTTCCCCTGCCCCAATGTGTGTGTGCCCACCCACCCAGCCAGACCCATCCATCACATACCCTGTAAACACCGCCACAGCCACCCCAAGACCATCCCTCCCCTATGTGCTGGACACAAAAGACAGTTTTACCCATATGGACCATACAGGTGCGTAGACGGATCACTCACCTGGATGAGGCACCACGCCCCTCCTGGCACGTGACCGCAGACGTGCCAGTAGCTCTGGCTCCCTCCTTCTCAGGTCCCCATAGTGGTGCCTGCATTGCTCGGCCGTCCTCCTTTGGCCAGTGGCCGCCTCCAGGTCAGTGGCCACCTGTTGCCAGACCTGGGTCCTGGCCCTGTCCAGTGGAACCTCACCATACAGTGGGCCATAATGTGGCTCCACAATGGCCACAAGTTTGGCCAGCTCAAGGGTACTTCACTGAGGAGCTCTCCTGCGTGCCATCTCAAGTGCTATAGTAGGCAATATGGCGCTCCGCAGAGAGGCAACCCCACGTGGAAGTGCTGCGCAGTACATCACCGCCAGTCCCTATTGTGCTGTTGGTACAGCGCCGACAATCCCTATCGTGCTGTCACCGAACAGCGCGATAGAGCTGCAGCCATGCCAGACGTATGGCACCAAGGGGGCAAAGGTCGGGCACAGGGTCATGGGTCTCTGGCGCAAGGCCACGCACAGCGCCATCGGATGTCTATGCATCTAGCACCATTGGTTACCTGTGTGCCATCGCCACAGCGAACTATAGCGCAGTTGGGCCATTGCGCCCATGTAGTGACACTCGCCAGAAGCGCCACTGGCACAATTGTGGAGGTGCCCTGAATTGCCTACTGCGCACAGCACGCCATCACTGCGTGCAGACGCCCGCGCAGCTACTCTGCATGCGCAGTGCGCATACTACACAGCCACAGAACCGCGCCTTTGGCTCAGCACGTACAACACAATTGTGCAAAGCACAACAGCACAATATTCAGCCGTCATATGTAAATCATCCGATCAGCCATTCAATGGCGCAGCAATGCGATTTGCATCTCATTAAAGTTGCACCACACCTAAATTTGCATGGATTGCGCTATAAAAATGTGACGCTGTTCTGCAGTGGCCATATTCGGTTACTGCAGTTTATAGGTGAGTTGCATGCTGTGTGCTGTTCTGGACTGTGGTCTCAGGGAATTGCTTTGTACTGCACAGTCACAGGTGACCACTCTCACCCATGCAGGCTGTGAAATGACCGAGCGAGGACTGGGTGAGGAGGATGACGGTGAGCGGAAGAGGAGGCCTAATTTTACTAAGGCTGAGACAGAGGCACTCTTTGAGGCCTACCTGGATGAGGAGCCACTTCTCAGTGGACAGCAGGGCACCCCTCAGGCCCGTGCTGCTTCATGGGAGGGTGTGGCACGTGCCGTCAACCTGCACGGCAGCCACCAGCGCTCTGTGCAGGAGTGTAAAAAGAAGATGGGTACCGACAGGAGGAGGGTGAAGGAGAAGGTGGCTGCCATCAGGGCGGCACATGCTGCAACAGGTGGGGGCCAGCTGGAGGTGGTGCAGCTGACTCCGGCAGAGGACAGGCTCGCTGCAAGCATGCAGTGTAGTGCCATTGAGGGCATTCTAGGAGGTGGCTTCCAGACAGGTGGTAGCTCATCACTGCATGGTATGTCATGGTCTGGGGGGTGAAGGTAGATCACATGCACTAATGTGTCCTTACTTTCTGTTACAGATCCCTGCGGCTGCAGGGTCAGCGGTGGAGGGCCTGTCCACTGCAGACAGCCATCTGGAGTTGGAGGAGGGACCATCCACCTCCGCAGGTAGCCAGTGGCATTGCACCAGTGTGCACGCCTGGCTGCCAACACTGACAAGTCGCTGAGACAGGTGTGGGGGGTGCCCTTCCTGTGTCTCAGTGGTCTGGCATCCAAGCATGCCAGCATGCCGTGGCTGTGGCACAGACCTACACCATTGATGATGCAATGACCATTATGGGCATTGACATGTGTGTGTCACAGAATGGACACACAGCAGGCCAGCTCATGCCCATGGACCTTGCTGGTTCCAACGTGTGTGCCAGCACGTCAGCACAGTCCCAGGCTGTGCCTGTCAGCAGCGGTGGGGCAGCACTGGTGGCTGTACAGGTCAGTGGCACTGTTGCGGCCACAGCGGCAGAACAACTGATCCCTTGGGCACAGCAGGCAGAGGGGCAGCAGTCACCCACCGGGACTGGGGGTACAGGGTTCAGTGGTGGCGTATGTGCACCGCCTGTGGACTTGCCCATACCTGGTCCTGGTGAGCAGCGCCCACCCTCAAGGGGTTCTGAACATCAGGCCCTTCCATACCCTGAGGGACAGGTTGCCGATGTGGTAGACGACGTATTTGATGAGCACACCCACCTGCTGCAGGCATCAGTACAGCAGCAGATGCGACACAACATCCATGGAGCACTGTGTGTGGCTCTGGGTGGATCGGGAGCAACACAGCAGTACACGAGAGGATCCTGTCACAGATTGACCATTTGCGGATGGATGTGACCACTGCCATTGACAGGCAGACACAGGCGTTGGTCGTTATCGTGGCCACATTGGGCACACAGTCAGGTGCCCCTGTGCCGCTCACACCGCGCAGTTCGCTATTCACTCCCCATTCCCAGCGTCATGCGACACCCACCCTGTCGATGCCAGGTTCAGCTGTGGGCATCCCGAGCACTCCTAGTGCAGGTATGTTCGGTGTGATGTGGACACCTGTGCGGGCACGGTCGCATTTGTGCAGTGGAACCCCTAGTGGACCATCGGTGTCACCCCATGAGGCCCATGCTCAGCCTGCCAGTGCTGCTGGGTCTCGGCGGGGCCGTCCATGCATCCGAGGCGGCCGTGGCACTGTGCCGCAAGACTGAGCTGTCTCCCAGTGCGGGCTCTGTCTGGTGCTGCCCTGTGTGCAATGTGTGTTTTGGTGAGCAGTGCACTGGTGGGTGCCCAGCCCTACACGCAGACACATGGACCACCTGCACACCCTTCCGACTGCTGTCCACAGGTGCGTGTGCATGATGATGCCTGCATTGTGCTGTACACCAAAGTGCGATGGTGCCCAGCATCTGACACACGCACATGGACAGTCAGTGGATGTGGTGGCCTGTCGACATGTGTGTTTTTAGTGTCTGTGTTCCGGCTCTGTTGTGCACCAGACCCCTGTGCACTTTGTGCCTACGTGTGTGTGTGTGTGTGTGTGTGTGTCCGTCCATGTGGCGTGTTACTGTTCACCCCTCCCTGGTTGTATGTGTGTGCTTCTGTGCCCTGCCACTTTCCTTGCTGTCATGCACCCCTGGTGTGTTTCCCTGTGTGTATGTGGGTTGTGCCCTAGCCACTGTTAGTTGCACATGGCCCCATGACTTACCTGTGTTGGGTGAAGTGCTCCTCTGTGATGGTGTCCTGGTGCAGCTGGGCCAGCCAGATCAGTCAGGGGTCCAGTCATCCAAGGGATGGCTGCCCATCCCCATCGTCACCGGCGTCACCGTCGTCTCCATCGCTGTCCCCCTCTTCGACCTGTATGGCTATCCCACAGTCTTTGGCCATGTTGTGCAGGATACAACAGGCCAGGAATATCCCACAGGCCTTTGAGGGGCTATACTGTAGGGCACTGCCAGAGGTGTCTGGGCAATGGAAACACGCCTTCAGCATCCCAAACACCCGCTCAATGAAGTTCCGTGTGGTGGCATGTGCCTCATTGAATCGTTGCTGCGATGGGGTCGTGGGCCGCCGGTAGGGTGTGAGCAGCCAGGGATGGAGTGGGTATCCACTGTCACCTGTGTGGAGATAGTGGAGGTTAGTGTCTTTTTCAGGCTCACACTGCCCCAAACCCTGTGTGTCACACCCATGGCACCTGTGGCTTACACCACCTTGCCTCACGATTTGTCAGTTCAACATGTATACTCACCCACTAGATGTCCTGTGGGGATGTCCCCACTCTCGAATTGATGGCACAATGCCGACTGGTACCATATGAATGAATCATGTGCTCCCCCAGGGTGTGTGGCACAGACATTGATGATCGCCCACTGGCATCATACACCACCTGTCAGTTGACACTGGCATATCCCTTCCGGTTCATATAGGCAGCCCATCGGGGGCAGGTGGTGTCTTGAATGGCCACATGGGTGCAGTCTGTAAACCCCTATGCCTTGACATCGTGCTACCCTGTGGAACTCCTGTATGTTTGCTTTGCACTCCACCGCGGTGCTGGGGAAATGGATGTACTCCGCAGCATGTGGCAGCAGTGCGCTGAGGAATTGGGTGAGGATGTGTGATGTGGCTGACTGTATTATGCCTGTGGTGTACCCTGTTGGTCTCTGGAGGGAACCCGTGGCGAGCAAGCACATGCAGGCTGTTACCTTTGTCTCCACTGACAGAGCATGACTCCGTCGTGTGGGTGCCTGCATCACATCACTGCACAGCTCACAGAGCCGCCTCAGTATTGTCCTGTTCAGGCGGTACCAGCCCACAATCTTGACATCTGAGTACAGCTCAAAGCTGGTGCAGGCTCGGTACTGCCTGTTGAGGCGTACCACCAGCGGGCCTTCACAGCCACGTCCCCCTGCAGCATGCCTTCTCACCCCCCTCATTACAGCTTCCATGTGGAAGGTGGCACTGTCCATGTCCCTGGCTTGTGTTCCCCCGGCTGTTGTTGCTGTGTTCCCCCAGCTGTCCTGACTGCTACCTCCACTGCACCGGGTACACCTACTGGCCTCTGTTCACTGTGGCCATACACACCTTCTTGCCCCTATTCAGTCCTGTTTCCCTGGCCTGCCCTCTTTGTCCCTCTTGCTCTGTCTCTCTCCCTGCCTCATGTGGCTTCCTTGTAGCATTCTTGCACCTCTTCCTTGCTCCTTTTTATTTTGGCTCATTTCCGCTATGGCGCAGCTTCTGATTGATCCACTGTTGCGCATTGTGCAGAATCTTTGAACATCGCTTTTGCGCACTGCTGCGGTTCCACCCCTTCAGTTGCGCTGCCTTCATTATCATTGCGCTGTTGCTCAGCATGTTGTCAGTGGCGCAACTGCCTCCTGCTGAATATCGCAGAATGGTGCATTTTCTGACTTGCGCTGGCGCAACCCTGTGCACATTGCTCAACCCTTTTGAATATCCAGCCCACTATATATATATATCTAACAAACTTAACTGTCATGCGATAATGAACGATGACTCTTCAACTGAAATATTGTGGGCCAAGATTGAACTAGGTCAAGAAACCCTTACAGTTGGTTTATGCTATAGATCCTCCGGTTTAAATCACGCAGACAACTTAGCATTCTTGAACCAGTTGGAAAATATAGATGTGCATGGTGATTAAATAATTCTTGGTGACTTTAATTTCCCCAACATAAATTGGGGAACATTTGATACTAATAGTTCCCTTGAGAGATTGTTTCTAGAAACCACTTTTAAACTTGGACTGGACCAAATGGTGCACCTTCCTACCAGAAATAATAACATACTCAACCTTCTTTTCACAAATAACGCTGAGCTACGCTTTACCCCGGTTATTATACCTCCTTTAGGCAATAGTGAACATAATATGATTGTATGTGATATCTCAATACATGTAAACTATAATAAAGGGATAAGTAAACTTAAAAATTATTACAAAGCTGATTACATTAATATAAAAATGTTCTTAACATCATGGAACTGGTCAAACAACCTAAGAAATCTTGACCTAGAACAAACGTGGGCAAAAATAAAGGCCAAAATAGACCACTGTCTGAATACCTGGGTACCTGATAGAGTAAAATACAATAATAATAATAATAATAAACAAGGAATACCCATGTGGTGGTGTAAAGATATAAAGCGTATTATAAAAAAGAAACATCGAGCTTATAATAAGTACAGTAGGTCTAAAAAGGCTTCTGACTGGTGCAAGTTTAAGACACTTGCAAAAATAACCTAAACAAATAATAAAAATGGCAAAACAAAATTTAGAAATTAACCTAGCTGATAACATCAAAGACAATAAGAAAAAGTTTTATAATTATATTGGTTCTCTAAAACAAACCCATACCAGAATTGGCCCTTTAAAGTTAAAAGATAAATTAGATGGTAGTGAAAAGAAATGGCTACAGAACTCAACCAGTACCTTACAAGTATATTTAATCCCAAGGAGTTCATACATCTTGAAATGCAACCATCATCTGATTTTATTTCATTTTTTCCTGAGCTAGATATTTTAGAGGCAGTTAATATAATCAAATGCAACACATCTCCTGGACCTGACTGTATACATCCCAAATTCATAAAAGAATTATCAAAAAAGACTCACTGGACCCCTAACTAGAGATACAGTAAATTTAAAAGCGGCCTGCAAAGTGGCCACTTTGCACTGGCACTACACTATGTGGAATGCCCCATAGGAAAGTCTCACTTTGGCTTGTTATTATTACTTCACGTTGTCATTCCGCTTCAAACAATAAGTAAGGCGGAGTGACAACAATATTGGCAACACTTCACCCACACAGTCACCAGAATTAATGTGTATTCCCAAAGTGTTACTGTCTTGTGTCCAGAAAACTCCCCAATACTGATGAAGTGAAATGAGAGCATAACAAGAAATGCAAAGTCTCCCAGAATTAATGGCGCACTCAATCATGTGTGCAGTGGTCACACACAGAGTCACCAAAATTATTGTGCATCCCCAAAATGCTACTGTCTTGTGTCCAGAAAATTTCCCAGTGCTGACAAAGTGAAATGAGAGTGTAACAAGAAATGCAGTCTCCCAGAATTAATGGTGCACTGCAAACGCACAGCCAGATTAAGATTGCGCTGTGCTCTCAAGGGATGCATACGAAAAGGCACAATACCACCTAACCAGTGCACACAAGTCACAAATCCAAATCTGGAAAGGAATTCATTTTGCCAGTTGGGGGATTAGTGCACGGCAGTAACAATCCACTACCAGTAAAGATACCACAAAGCGGAATAAGAAATTCATGCATGTATGGTGGATAACAGGTTCACACTGTCGCAATTACAGTACTCTATGGCACAATAAAAGGTATCTGACTTAATGGCAACGCACACACACTCACACACACACACACTACAAGTAATGCGTAGCAAATTGAAGACCTTGAGTACTATAACCAAATGTTTTAAACAGACAAATTATACACTGCTGCACCACAACAATCAGCAAAAAAATGTAAAGAATTACTGAAAATATTACTGTGTACATTAACACAGTTATGCAAGAAAACTATAATCAAAAAAAAAAGACTGCCTTTTTCTCCCAGTTAATGTACCTACACCACAAATACGCCCCTTCCCCAAAGCACACTTCACAGTACACAGACTGACTGTTCAAAATTAACATTCAAAATCCAAATACAACAATAATCACTCGATGATATGAGCATAGAAGGGTTTCCTACAATCGATGTAGTAAATTTTGAGCAAAAAAAAAAGACAAAAAAGGCATTTTTAACAGCTTTCAGAGGTTTTGAATTGCAGAGCTCTGAGAGGAAACTGTCTCCAGCTACCACTGCACACACACTAACCAGGCCAGAACTGAGGCTGTGCAGAACAATCTAGAGCCCATGTGACTTGCAATCCCAAGAATCACTGCAGAATTTCATTTGGAGCTCAATTACAATGTGAAGTAAGGCAAATTACATTGATTTCAATGTACTTCGTCTTAAAATTGGTGACAAAGTGGTTTGGGGAAGGTGGAATAATGCAAAGTCATTGGTTTCAATGGACTTCGCGTTCCTCACTATGAAGCGAAGTACTCCACTTCACGTTGTGGAGTACTCCGCAGGTTCCACGTTACTCCGTAAATCACTCCGTGGAGCGAATTGGGGCCACTTCGCCCACCACTACTTACAGTACTGTAATTCACATGCTGTACAGGAAGGAAAGCGAATGCCTATGGCTGTATGTCCCTGATGAGCTGTAGCACAAAACTCCCTGACTTAAAAACACGTATTAATGAGTACAATGGTGGGGTGGTGAAGCCTAGAAAGATACTACAAAACAGACTTACAATACATCCAAGTAACTAGAAAAAAAATGAATGCCGTAATTCATGACGTGATCATGAATCGTGATTTGTGACTGCATTTGTGACCGTGATGATGAAGAACATGATTTATTAATAAGTACAATGTTCATGCAGAATTATGCATCACACCTGTCCAGTACTCTAAAAGGAAGCCAAATAAACAGCTGTAACTTAAGTTACAGATGGAGATTGGGCCCTAAAGAAATGCAAATGCAGACAGATTAAGATTGCACTGCACACTGAAGAGATGCAGACACAAAAGCACAACACCTAACCAGTGCTCACCATCAGAAATTCAAATCTGGAAAAGAATACCTTTGCCGGTTGGGACGGGCATGGGGGGGGGGCAGTGTACTGCACTGCTGCAGTAACAGTCACTAGTACTAGTACCAGTAAAGATACCACAAGAAGTACAAAAATCACACAGCTGCAGTGGATAACAGGTTCACATTGCTGAAGTTACTATGTGGCACAATAAAAGGTGTCTGATTTGATGACACATGTCACACACATACTCACACACAAACTAAGTAATGCATAGCAAATTGAAAACTTCAGTAATATAACCACATATTTTAAACAAACTAAAATTATGCACTGATGCACCACAATAATCAGCAAAAAAATGGCAAGAATTATTTAAGATATCACTGTGTGTACATTAACACAGTTATAAGAAAAATATCACCAAAACAGAAAGAACTGTCTTTTTTTCCAAGTTAATCTACCTACACCACAGATATGCCCCTTCCCTAAAGCACACTTCCACTGTCTCTCAGTACAGAGATTGAATGCTGTACATTAACATTCAAAATCCACACACAAACAATAAATGCTTGATGATATGAGCACAGGAGGGTATCCTACAATCGATGAACTAAAGTTTCAGCAAAAAAAAAGATTCAAAAAGGCTTTTTTAACAGCTTTTAGAAGGTTTGGATCACAGAGAGCTCTCAGAGCAGACTGTCTCCTACAGCTTCCTACACATGCTACCCTGAACTGAGGCTGTGCAGAACAATCTAGAGCCCATGTGACCTGAAATCCCATGAATCGCTGCAACATTCACCTATGGAGTTACAAAACAAGGCGAAGTGAGGCAAAGTACATTGTTTTTAATGTACTTTACCTTAAGAATTGGTGTAGTACTGGTTTGGGAAGGCAGAGTCACGTGAAGTCATTGTTTTCAATGGACTTCGCGTTACCCATTATAACGTGAAGTACTCTGCTTCAAGTTGTGGAGCACTCACAAATTCAGCCTTCACTCCATCACCTAATCACTTTCAGCGACTGGGGCACTACCGCATTCTACCTCTAACTTACCTATTTTAATACATCTGTAAATCATGGACATGCACTCCAATCTTGGAGAGAAGCAAACATAACCCCTGTATTTAAGTGTGGTAATAAGTAGTCAATATCTAATTATAGGCCCATCAGCTTAACTTCACTTATTAGTAAAATTGTTGAAAGGTTAATACAAGCTAAAATTTCTGACCACATTAATAGCACTGGTTATATGGATATTTCTCAGCATGGTTTTACTGCAGGCAGGTCATGCCTAACAAACCTTATTAGCTTCTTCAAGCCAGTCAGTGATGCCCTGGATAAGGGCTTTCCAGTAGATATCGTATTTTTAGACTTCGAAAAAGCGTTTGATACAGTTTCACATAAGATACTGATTGATCAACCTTTCAATATAACATTGGACATTCACGTAATTAAATGGATGTCGTCATGGCTATACAATAGACACCAAAGGGTGGTTGTTCGCGGGCATGAATCCAACTGGAGTCTAGTCACTAGTGGAGTTCCGCAGGGATCTGTTCATGGACCTCTCCTTTTTAATATTCTGGTATCCGGTATGCAAACGTCTGAAAAGGTCTGGATAAACAAATACGCGGATGACTGCAAATTAGGTTGTATAGTTAACGACATTACATCTGCAAATACCCTTCAAGAAGATTTAAACAAATTAACTATTTGGGCAGCGAATAACAAAATGAAATTCAGTACAGCTAAGTGAAACGTAATGCACATGGGAAACAACAACAAGAAGTTCACCTATACAATACAAAATGTGAATTTAATGGTTACAACAGAGGAAAGAGACCTGGGCATTACAATAACAGGTAATTTAAAATTCAATTCTCATACCACCAAAACTGTCAAAAAATGTCATATGATTTTAAGTGGCATTTTGAGACATATTAAAAGTAGGAAACCAACTGTCATTTTGCCCCTGTATTCTAGCCTGGTCCATCCACATCTGGACTATTGTGCTTCATTTTGCGGTCAAACTTCAATTGATTATTTAAACATGACAGAAAGGGTGCAGCGAAGAGTAACGTAAAAGATTGACAATATGTCTGACACAGACTATGGATCCAGACTTAAAACATTACAGCTATATTCCTTGGAATACAGAGTACTAAGAGGTGACCTAATCTATACTTTTAATGGTTTTCAAAATGAATATCTGCTACATGCAATTGGATTAGAAAAGCACATCACATATAGTCATAATTTGAAACTTAAAGCATCTTTATGCAAAACTGGTAAACATTCAAGATTTTTCACACAGAGAGTCCTTCCTATAGGGAACTCATTACCAGTTGACATCATTAATAGTGAAAACGTACAACAATTTAAGATAAGACGTGATAATTATATGGGTGACAGGAAATTTTTCTTCCATTGCTAAACCAGTTGGAGGCGAGTTCACAAATGGGCGTTTCGCCTTCTGAACTTGTACTAATCTATGAATGTATGAATCTATGAATCAATTAGATAATTAATTACATCATTAACAAGGTGAAAGAGTCTAAGATGTTTCAATATAAGAAAATTAGCAGGAAAAGAGGACACAGCATGAGATTAGAGAAAAGCCAATTAAGGGGTGATGTGAGGAAGTTCTTTTTCATGGAAAGGGTGGTGGATACATGGAACCACCTACCTCAGCAAAGTGGTGGATATGAATACAGTGCAGGGCTTCAAACAGGCATGGGATAGGCATAAGGGAGCAATACAGATGAGTATTAATAGATAGGCCATTGACAGAGTAAAGGCCGATGGCACATTTATAAGGTAGAAAAAGAAATGGGCAGACTGGATGGGCCTTGCGGTCCTTATCTGCCGTCAGTTTCTATGTTTCCATGTTACTACATGAGGTATAGAGAATCTGCATCATATTCTTTTTGAATGCTCATAGTATGAAATGTTATGTACTACATGGATAAATAGTATGCTGTCTGTTAGGAACTGTATTGTTATGACATTGTGAATTATAGTTATTTTTATTCACATAGTTTATTACATGAGAGATCCTGACTGTTATGTGCATTTTATCATTTGATAACTGTGTTTAATGATTTTATATTGTCATATATGGTTACATGCATTTTGATGTACTCTGTATCAAGCGCTAATGGTATATTGCAGATCAATAAATCGTTTTCACTGACTATCATGCTGTGCTATATCAAGTGGGTCATGTGACCTATTGTAATTTGGTTTCGTCAGTCAATGTATCATTGTATACGCACTCTGACGTTTGAAAATTATCTTCTTGTTTGCACTCCCTCTCCCCCCAAACCCAGGATGCACCTGGAAATGAGACTCAACTCAGAGTGCTTTTCCAGGTTACCAAATTTCAAATCAATTAATCAATCAATCCTTCAATCAATCACTAAAGTATCTCTCACTATAAAATTCTTGTTTTGGAATATGGACACAGAAAAGAGTTAGCTTTTTGTAAATGAAACAAATTATTTATAATGTTTGTTAGAATATTGTTATAAGTTGAAATGTATATTTTACTAACTTTGCTATACAATTGATGTGATGTCACTAGGTTGTTAACCCATAGATGGTATGTGACATCAATGGTATATCAACCAGGATCGTCCGGCGCATGTGTGCAACTTAATCTGAAGGCTTTCCTGAAATGGCCGCGGCAGTGAAAGCATTACCGGGAGCAGAGCGATGGTGACTGAAATAACTACAGTAAGGATCTGTTTCATTGTTGGTACCATACACTGTAACATATAATGTATGGTACATTGATCATCAACCAGTTTGTTAAACCATCTCGAGATTGCCATGGTGACATAAACCTCTCGAGCTTTACACGGTCACCCTGGAACCTCTGAATGGTTAATAAACCAGTTAACGATCAATGACCATACATTATCCTCTGTATTATAGACAAATCAAAATATTGTGCAGATTTCATGAAACAGGCAAAACAGAGGGACACATAACTAAATGTTATTGCTCAAACATTTTGGCACTCAGGATCTATAGTAAAACCCTCACAATTTCCTGCAATTTTGGGTAATCTTTTCCACAATTTTCCAGTGGCCCTGCCCATAACCCAGACCCCTATCTCAGTTGGGTGCATGCACGTGGAGACATATGTATGCTGTGTCTCGAGGTACCCACCCGCTATGCGTCACCCCCACCATCTACGCTGGCCATCGGGACTGCACTCAATGGCAGCGGGACTAGGGGGGAGGGACAGTGACCACCCTCCATAGAAGAGAGCTGCCTCCCAGCTGCTCAATCCTGCTCCACCACCCCGTGCCAGCTCCCTGATGACATGAGTCCGTTGATTACCTCAGGTGGCCGAAATGGCGCGAGGTAAGGTGTCCTGTGCCTCAGCCCTCACTGCCACTGGGCCGACTGCATTCTTTATTTTCTAACACTAAAAGGTATGCATTATCTTAACCTTTTTTACAAATACTGTTAATGGATGCTGGCCTCCATGTTCAAATGTTAGAATTTGCACCGTGCTGAGTCCCTATCCTGAGTGAAAATTAGCAGAAGGCATTAACTGTGCTGCATACAAACAAGTTCTGAGCACAGTGTGAATGCCCTATTCCTGCTTAACTGTAGCCCCTAGAGCACAGCCCTAAATATTGCAGTAACAGGTGTGCTTGGAACCAAGCACAGCCCCCTTCTGGCAACAGAGAGGTACTGTATGTGCCTGTACTAAACACTGGGGTCTCGATTTTCAAAGGCTGACGCAAGGATGACATCAATGCCTGTGTCAAAGCCAAATTTTTTGTGCAGTTGTGCCAAACTCCTTTACTGTAACTGTTAGATTTTCTGTTGTCGGAGCAGCTGTGATGGTTTCTTCAGTTTATGTCAACTTTCGCCAAAGGTTTGGTGCAAGACCCATAAAAAGGGTCCCCCAAATGGCCCAAGTTAGACCAGGGATAAGCTAGTCTAACTTGCGGCATTTAGTGCTCGAGACCGAAAATCCTGATCACTGGCCTGGAGAATGTCACTAGCCCAATGCGCCAAATGATCGACACACCAAGGGCTTACAGTATTCTCGATGCTTTGAAAACTGAGCCCAGGCTGTCACGGAGGCATCTTCACCTTGCTAGTGATCCTGCACTAACCTGCTATATTCAAACGTCACCATACACATCTTTGCTCATATGTGGCGCTAAGAGGTCAGTTGTAGCTTATTATGGCCTAATTACTTACTGAGGCACAGGGCTTTTCTCACTGGATTGTTTAGAGGGCTGTCTCTAATGATAGTGTGTGGTTCCCCACATCTAGAACCCCACAAGGTACCACCCTCCAATTCCCAGTGCCAGTAGGAATGAAATATTGAAGTCTGATGGTGTAGTAGTACCCTTACCCACCCAATCCCAGTCTTAAAGAAAACAAAACTTCCCTGGCAGCCAGTGGCACCCCCAAGTGCCATCTATCAGTCTGTCTATCTGCCTGTCTGTCTGTTTATCTGTCTATCTATCTATCTATCTATCTATCTATCTATCTATCTATCTATCATAGATAGGCCCGATGGAACTAGTTGGGGGTGGACACGGACCCCTGGGTAAAATGTTATGGTACAGTGTAATGCAGTGAGTACCTGTGATGGAATAATGAAATAAAGATCAGAAGTAGCAAGGGTGATGCCCTTAAGGCTGTGTACCACCTGTCAGCATACTAAGTACACCCAGCTTGCTCACATCTCCAGTTTGGATCTCTGTTTGTGTGTCGTCTCATGTTTAATGGTGCCTCAGTGTATGGTTAAGGTGCCCCTACCCCATTACCACAGACCCATGATGATGAAAGGTAATGATGGGAGGAACAGCTTCTATGGCATCAGGGGCTGCTTCTCTAACCAGAGAGGTACCGTATACCTCTTGACATGGGGGTTCCCGGCCATTAACTATCTATCTACTGTATCTAACACCATCTGCCCCTCTGATAGACAGGATGTAGTTAAGAATTAAGTGATGGGGACATGCATGATGGAACACAACATCCCAGTAAATATTTGCATATTCCTTACAATCTTTGCATAGAACCAATCAGTAGAGATATGGCGAAGTAAAACTTCATCTGTGAAATTTGCACAAAGTGGCAACCACTTTTGCTGCAAAGTGTGGAATTGTGCAGGCAAAATTCTGTACTTTCTGGAGAAATTCCACACATTGTGGGAAAATTCTGCACTTCTCAGTAAAAAAATTTGCACTTAAAAATCCGCAAATTGCATGAATGTCACAAATTGCTCTTTACGAATTGTGTGAAATTCATGAATTAATTTATGAAGTGAAGTTTGCAGACTTCGCTAACTCTCACAATCAGAGATGTGACAAGCCCTGGATTGTCAGATGAGACAGACAGAATTTAGTCACTGCAGTGGGAGAAATAGACAGCAACAGCAACAGCTGTGTGTGATAGTTTTTACAGAAATCATTCAGGGACTCTGGTGGTACAAATATGCTTTCAAATGGGAATGTTGCCTTCCTGGCATTTTCAGCACTGGTGGCCACACTCGGCGTTGTAGGAAACATTTTCATCTCAGCCACAAACATCCATGACATCAAGAAAAATGGAAGTCATCCATCTAATGACCTGATCATGACAAGCCTGGCTGTCTCCAGCATCATTCTCCAGTGTACACGTCACACATCTTGTGTGCATGCGTTACTGGATATGAGTTGTTACTGCGATGCACTTTATTATTTTTATGTTGGCTGCCCTTGCGCACCCAACATTTTGTGGCAAGGATAGGGGATTTCAGGGAAGTATTACTGCTGAGGCCATTGCAGCTCACAAAACCAGGGGCTTGGCAGTCTACACCAATGAAGACTCGCTGTGGTCCTGACATCACTCTCTGCTTGGTGGGCTGAAACTTCCTGTACTTCAAAGGACCGAAGCTGCTCCCATCAGAGAGGGCTTCAGTCCTTTGATTTGCATGAAATCAGTCGCCAAACAGCTGACTGCCTTTCAAGGAGTCTGTCAGTCTGCAAAAAAAAACATCCATCAAACTCTGTTGCTGACCCTCCTCGTAACTGTCCCCCAACCCGACCCACTTCTTAGCACCTACTACCCCACCCCACCCAAACATAACACTGACACTGGGGGTGCCCCCAGTGTAACCACCTCATTGTTTTTTTTTTATTTTATTTATTTATGAAACCTGTAACACAGAAAACTGTCCATCGATGTCTGTAGCTGGTGCCCCTGTAATCATTCCCCCCCACCTGACCCTGCCTCTGAGCACCCACCACCCTACACCACCCAACACACATAACACTAACACTGGGGGTGCCCAAACCCCCAGTGTCATCACCCATAGTTTTTTTTTTGTATTTTATTAATTACCTGTAACAAAGGAAGCTAACCAGCAATGATTGTTGCAGACGCCATTACTGTCCCACCCCTACTCAACCCTCTCTCTTAGCACCACCACTCCATCCCCATAAACATTTTACTGACACTTACATTTTATCAATACCTGTAATTAAGGAAACTGTCCACCGATGTCTGTTGCAGGTGCTCATAACTGTTCCACCCCCACCTGACCCTCCCTCTCAGCACCCACCACTCTACATCATCCCATAAACATCATACTGGTACTGGGATGCCCAATCCCTCAGTGTCATCACCTGAAATTTAGAAAACCATTCCTCATAGTTTTTTTTATCCCCACAAAACACAAAATCCTCCATCGTTGTCTTTTGCACTGTTACTCTCCCCACCTGACCCTCCCACTCAGCGCTCCCTCCCCAAGCCATTACTTACCCACTGGGTGTCCAAAGCCATAATCTTCTCTGGACTGCAATGACATCTTCACTCTTCAAAGCTGGACCACGAACTGAGGAAATCAGGCATGCAGTTCAATGTAATTCAATGGGGTCTTGAACTTAGTGGCATAACTTGGCCATTTTTGAATATTTTAGCCCCAAATTTTCAACATACCTCCTTTTAGGACCCCACCACATGAACAATTATATTAAGTAAATCTGTCCCAAAAGGTGGTTTCGCGGTCACTGCATGAAATCACGTTTTGGGAAGGAGCTGAACATTTTCTTTGCCCTTGTTCATGAGGTAGTGTCATAGAAACATAGACTTTGACGGCAGATAAGGACCGCTTGGCCCATCTAGTCTGCCCATTTCCCAACCTACAGGATAGGCCGCAGATCCTAGTTAACCAACAGCCTATTTCTTCCTACCCCCATATGAAGGCTATGTTGAAAATTTGGTGTAAAATATTAAAAAACAACAAAGCTTTAAGCCTATGTTGAATTTTGCAAATGCAGGCTTGTAATTCTGGTAATTTTCGATATTCTGACTCCACATTTTCAACACAGCCATTTCTATACAGCACCTCATGAACAAGACAACTGACATTTTTCAAATCCTGGCCAAAATGTGTTTTCAGGTCCCAAAAACTGAATTTACTATCACTGCATGAAATCACCTTCAGGCTGGAGCTGAACATTTTCTCTGCACTTGTTCATGAGATGGGGTCATAAGAATGCTATGTTGAAAATTTGGGGCTACAATATTAAGGGTACGTAGACATTCTTCCTCTGGGAGAGTTCTGAGAATACCACATTCAGGGATGTGGCAGCTTGCATCGGCCACATGTCCCTAGCGCCAAGTCATAGCCCAGTTTTGGGCACTGGGGCAGGCAGCCTGCAGCTGACACAGGCTGCCTTTGTGAATAGCTATGGGGGCCGTGTTTGATGCAGGGTGCCATTATGTTTGGCGCAGGCACCTTGCGTAAAACGTGGGGCTTTGAGAATTGGGCCCCATATCTTTGGAAGGACATAGACAGACTAGAGGCAGTAAAGAAGAGGGCAACTAAAATGATGCAGGGCCTGCATCAAAAGCCCTATGAGGAGAGACTAAAGGACCTCAATATGTACACCCTGGTGGAAAGGAGGGAGAGAATGAATATGACAGACTTTCAAATGCCTCATGGGAATAAAAAGGGTACAAGAGAGAAGCATTTTTTTAGAAAAAAAAAGATGCTTAAGAAAAAGGGGTCATACTAAAAAGCTGGAGGGGAGTAGATTCAGGGGAAATGTGAGGAAGTACTTCTTCACAGAAAGAGTGCTGGATGCCTGGAACAGCTTCCCAGTGGAGTTGGTCAGAGCAAAAACTGTAACAAAATTCAAGAATGCATGGGCTAGGCATCAGGGAAACTTAGTGGTCAGGAAAGTGTGGACAGAGCCGGAGACCCATAAGAGCTCATTATGTCTTGCCCCTTAAGGATTTGATTCCTCTTTAGGTCTCTCTCGGTTGGAGGCCAGCTAACTACCTTTAAGTGGTCTTTGCTTCCCTTCTTTTTATCTTGTGGGTGGGTCTCCTTCATAAGGAACCTTCTCTAACAGAAGAGATTGGCTTGTGGCACCCTCACAATGTTCCCGTTAGAGAGCTAGAGTAAGCGCCCTTCCTCCACAATATCGTCCCCTGAACTGGATTTGAAGTTGCAGAAGTTGAGCCATTACTGATTCCATCCCTAGCCTGGAGGGAAGGGCACAAAGGCCTTGGATCCATAGAGATTGCCTCCCTATTGGGTGTTTTTCCTCTAAGGTGATAAAAATTAGGTTGTCCCTGCAGGAGATGGAGTAGGTTGGTGCTGCTCTTGGGTGCAGGTCTCAGTCTGGCTGCATCTCTACTCTCTAGGAAATATTGTGCTTGTCTGTATAGGGTGTCAGTGTTGC
The DNA here is from genome assembly GCA_016271365.2 of Neoceratodus forsteri. NCBI lineage: Eukaryota > Metazoa > Chordata > Ceratodontiformes > Ceratodontidae > Neoceratodus > Neoceratodus forsteri. The sequence continues at coordinate 664,854,722 of CM028138.1, forward strand.
TCAACTGGTAGCACATCTGCCTCTGAACCAGAAGGTCAGGGGTTGTTGTCCCACACCGGGATTGGACTCATACCTAAACAATGCAGGCACCCGAGTGCAGTACTGGGGAGTGCTGTAGTGCAGGGGTGTGCTGTGTGTTTTGGATGAGACTTTAAACCAAGGTCCTGTCTACCCATCCTGGTGTTGTTCTGTTGGGTGTCCAGGTGGAAGTGAAAGAATCCAGGGTATTCTTCCCAAAAGAGTAGGGGACATTCCTGGTGTCCTGGCCACTGGAACTCCCTTCCACTTTCCCACGATGTTCCAATTCTCACCCTGCCTTCGAGCATGCCCTCTTCAACTACCTCTCCTCTCTGGAAGCATGTAAATGCCTTTAGCTTACGCATTTTCCCCTCTCCTTGCCTTGCACTTCTGTTCTACCCTGTCCCTTCCCCTCTTCCTATGCCACCAGCACTGATGTTTTGCACTTATGTTACTTACTCTGTTGGCAGGTTAGATCTGTGAAGTTTTGCAATGTATACCATTTTACATTCGGCTGTGTAACTCTACTCCCCTGTTAAGGTTGCTGATCTCTTTTATGTACTGCACTGTATCTGCTTTTCATAGAAACATAGAAAGATAGAATTTGACGGCAGATAAGGACCGCTTGGCCCACCTAGTCTGCCCAATTTCCTACCTAACAGATAAGCTGCAGATACTAGTTAACCAACAGCTTACTTCCTCTTACCTGCCCCTAGGACTGCCTTATGCCTGTCCCATGCATTCTTGAAGTCCTCCACTGTTCTTGACTCCACAACCTCCTCAGGGAGGCTGTTCCATGCATCCACAACCCTGTCAGTGAAAAAATACTTCCTCACATTACCCCTGAGCCGTCCCCCCTCTATCTTCAAATTGTGCCCCCTTGTTCGTGTACATCTCTTTTTCTGGAAGATGCTACCCTCTTGGACTTTGTTAATTCCCTTGAGGTACTTGAAAGTTTCTATCATGTCCCCTCTCTCCCTTCTTTCCTCAAGAGTATACATATTAAGCTCCTTTAGTCTTTCTTCATTATGTCTTCTGGTGCAGACCCTGCACCATTTGATTGCCCTCCTCTGGACAGCCTCCACTCTGTCTATGTCTTTGTGGAGATGGGGTCTCCAGAACTGCACACAGTACTCCAGATGGGGTCTCACCAACTGTCTGTACAGAGGGTTAACAACTTCCTGTTTTCTACTATCGATGCCTCTTCCTATGCATCCCAGTATCCCCCCAGCCTTCCTTACTGCCTTCTCACATTGCTTGCCCACCTTTAGATCATCTGATATAATTACCCTCAGGTCCCTTTCTATTTTTACTGTTGTCAGTATCCCACCCCCCATTGTGTACGCTTCCCCTGGGTTTTTGTTTCCCATGTGCATTACCTTGCACTTCTTTGCATTGAATCTGAGCTGCCATACATTTGACCATTCCTCCAACCTTGCCAAGTCCCTTCTCATCCTTTCCACTCCATCTTGTGTATCAACCCTGTAGCAGATCTTTGTGCCATCTGCAAAGAGACATACTTTTCCTTCCAGTTCCTCTGCAATGTCACTTATAAAGACATTAAAATGGACCGGTCCCAGTACTGAACCCTGCGGTACCCCGCTAGTAACCCTCCTTTCTTCACTGTGTACTCCATTTACTACTACCCTTTGCGTCCTGTTGTCTAGCCAATTTTTTATCCAGGCTACCACCTTGGGACCCATTCCAAGGCTGGCTATCTTTTGTATTAATATTTTGTGTGGAACTGTATCAAATGCCTTGCTAAAATCTAGGTAGGCCATGTCCACAGCCCCTCCCTGGTCCACTACTTTGGTCACCCAGTCAAAGAAATCTATTAGATTCATCTGACATGACCTTCCCATCGTGAATCCATGCTGCCTTGGGTCCTGTGCCCCACTGGCCTCTAGGTACTCAACAATTCTTTCCTTCAGAAGCGATTCCATCATTTTCCCTACCACTGAGGTCAAACTAACTGGTCTGTAGTTTCCTGCCTCTGTCCTGCTCCCACTTTTGTGAAGAGGAATCACATCTGCCCTCCTCCAGTCCTTGGGTACCACCCCATCCTCCCATGATTTGTTAAAGAGAGTAGTCAGCGATGTCACTAGTTCTACCCTTAGTTCTTTTAGAATTCTTGGGTGAATCCCATCAGGCCCCATTGCTTTGTCCACCTTCAATTTTATTAGCTCTTTCAGAACCCTTTCTTCCGTAAATGGACTGGTATCGACCCCCGTCTTCAGAGTGTTTCTCTTGTTTTGTTTAGGTAACTCCCCCTCCTCTTCCTTTGTGAATACTGAGCAGAAATATTCGTTCAGTATCCCTGCTTTTTCACTGTCACCCTCTACCCACATTCCCTCCCCTTTATTAAGCTTCAGTATCCCTCCTTTGGTCTTTCTTCGCTCCCTAATGTACCTATAAAAGGTCTTATCCCCCCTTCTTAACAGAATTGGCTATCCTTTCCTCGGTTTGGGCCTTTGCTATTCTGACTGCCTTCCCAGCCTCTTTCTGCTTTAACTGATAAAGTTCTCTGTCCTGCTCATTCTGTGTTTCCTTATATTTCCTGAATGCTGTCCTTTTCTCCTTAACCTTCCCTGCCACCTCTTTTGTGAACCATAGCGGTTTTTTCCTTCGTTGTGTTTTATTGATTTTTTTTACACAAAGGCTTGTTGCCTCTGTGATAGCTGTTTTGATCACTCCTCATTGTTCCTCCACCCCTCCTTCTTGCCTGTTTGCTAGTGCTTTTCTGAGGCATTCTCTCATTTTCCCAAAGTCAGCCCTCTTAAAGTCTAGTACTCTTGCTTTTGTATATCTTGATTGTTTGGCTGTGTTTATCGTGAACCACACTCTTTGGTGGTCGCTTGTTCCCAGATGGCTACCCACTTCTAAATCTGAGATTCTTTCTCCATCCCCATTAGAAAGTACCAGGTCTAAGATTGCTCCCTCCCGAGTGGGTTCCGATACTAGCTGTCTGAGACATGCCCCCTGTAGGGCATCAAGAATGACCCTGCTCTTGGATGTGCCTGCAGCAAAGGTGCTCCAGTTAACATCTGGCATATTCAGGTCCCCCATCAACAATATCTCCCCTTTTTCTGCCATTCTAAGAAAGCCTTCTATCATTTCCTTGTCCATTCCCTCCCCCTGAGATGGGGGTCTGTATACAACCCCCATGCGGATTGTGGTGCCATTTCCTGTCTCCAGGGTGACCCAGAGTGCCTCATCTGCTCCCTGTTTACTCTTTAGTTCTGTTGCTTTGATCCCTTCCTTTACATAGAGAGCTAACTCCTCCTCCTCTTTTACCCTCCCTGTCCCTCCTGTAGATTGTGTATCCTGGTATGTTGACATCCCAGTCATGGTTCTTTGTGTACCATGTTTCTGTGACTGCCACAATATCCAGGCAACCCTCTTCCATCAAGGCCACTAGTTCAGGGAGCTTGTTACACAGACTATGGGCATTGGTACTCATCACTCTCCACTTTTTGATAGCCTTACCCCTTTTAGCCCCATTTCTGTCCTTAATGCCTTTGCCTTTTTTTACATTTAAATCTGTTCTGCTCCCTAATAACTTCTGTACCTTGGTGTTTACCTCACTAATCACCATGTTTTGTGGGGGGAGGCTTGGATTTCCCTGCTTCTTTTCAGTGCCTCCCCCCTTGGCTAGTTTAAATGCTTGCCAATGAAGCATTTAAACCTCTCACCTAGGATCCTGGTTCCCCGGACAGATGCAGACCATCGCACCAGTATAGGTCTGCATTCCTCCAGGTGGCTTCCCAGTCCCCAATGAAGCCAAAACCCTGAGCTCCACACCAGTTTTTCAACCACTCATTGAATTCCCTGGTGAGAAGTGCCCTAGCATCTCCCTTGCCATAGACAGGCAGCACCTCCGAGAAGGTTACCATATGCACTACTTGTCTAAGGCCCCTTCCCAACTCTACAAACTCCTCTTGCACTGTTCTGATCCCATTCCTCACCAGGTCATTTGTCCCCAGGTGGACAATGACATCCAGCTCCCTCCCTCATGCAGCTCCTCCCATGATCCTGAGGATTCGCTTCCTGTCCCTCCAAGCCGTGGCGCCAGGAAGGCACCTTACCTCCCTCTCTCCATCCTCCCCCATTTCTACCCCCTAATGATTGCGTCCCCCAACAGGAGTTGTTTCCTTCCCCTGTGGGGTCCCATGCCATCCTCCTTTGGGTCTCCTTTGTGAAGGTTCCCAGCATCCTCCTTGGTCTCCACTGCAGGTGCCTCCATAGAGGAACCACTATCCACCAGAAGAGTGAATGAATTGTGAAGAGGTACAGCTGGAGGGATGCACCTGTTCCACCACCCTCTCTCCTTTCCTGAGCCCACCCTGGTCCAGCCTCTCCTCTTTCTTGGCAACCTCTGAGGTAGTGGCATTGGCCCTGGTGGTCCCAGGGTGGGGGAGGAGGTTTCACGAATCCTAGCCAGGTCAGCCTGGAGACGGGCAACCTCCTCTCTCAGACCAGAGAGGTGCCTGCAAATAGGGCAGCATCGCAGCCTCCAGAATGTCTCCCGGAACACTGCCACCCCGCAGCCATTGCACTGCACCACTCCTATCATGTCTTATTTTGTGTCCCCTCTACTGTTTCTCTGGATGCTTACTCTCTCCTCTCCTTACAACTCTCACCCTTCCTGTTCTGGGACAGCAACTTCCTATTTTCTTCAGTAGCCTCCTTCTTCCTTGCTCAATGTCAGACCACCAGCAGCTGGGGGAGGAGTGAGCTACTTTTCACTTTGGGGTTGACCAAAACCAATGTTCTCTATGATCCTTTCCTTCCTACTGCCAAACAGGAAGTTCCTGTTGACAGTCAAATCCAGTGGCTATAAAAGTAGAACTGGCTTTGGGTGGGATGGAGGGCAATTAGTAAGAAAAAAGGCTAGCAACAGGAAATAGTAATTTGACTCACCTGCTTTTATAGTGTCTAAACCACACCCCCAGGTAAGCTCTCTTTCCTCCTACTGGTTTATCAAAGTGAGCTGATACAGTACCCTTCACTGCACAGAATACACACTGACTTTCTTTCTTTTCTTTCTTTTTTTTAACCCTAAATAAGTCCCCTTCTACTTTTAATAAAGTTATCTGTCTACTTAATCTTAACAGACACTGACTCCTGCTGAGATATACGTTTTAAATTAAGAAGAAAATGTAGCTTCTTTTAGTTAGCTGCTTTCTGCTCTATAAGCAAGGCTAGCAACAGGAAGTTGTAATTTGACTCACCTGCTTTTATAGTGTCTAAACCACACCCCCAGGTAAGCTCTCTTTCCTCCTACTGGTTTAGCAAAGTGAGCTGATACAGTACCCTTCACTGCACAGAATACACACTGACTTTCTTTCTTTTCTTTCTTTTTTTAACCCTAAATAAGTCCCCTTCTACTTTTAATAAAGTTATCTGTCTACTTAATCTTAACAGACACTGACTCCTGCTGAGATATACGTTTTAAATTAAGAAGAAAATGTAGCTTCTTTTAGTTAGCTGCTTTTTGCTCTATAAGCAAGGCTAACAACAGGAAGTTGTAATTTGACTCACCTGCTTTTATAGTGTCTAAACTACACCCCCAGGTAAGCTCTCTTTCCTCCTACTGGTTTAGCAAAGTGAGCTGATACAGTACCCTTCACTGCACAGAATACACACTGACTTTCTTTCTTTTTTTTAACCCTAAATAAGTCCCCTTCTACTTCTAATAAAGTTATCTGTCTACTTAATGTTAGACACTGATCCTGCTGAGATATGCATTTTAAATTAAGAAAAAAATGTAGCTTCTTTTAGTTAGCTGCTTTCTGCTCTACAAGCAAGGCTAGCACTACTGTTTGTAATTTGTCTTGATTTGTAATCTCCTGGGTTATGTCTGAAAATAGGCAACCCTGTCTAGTGCACTTACCCAGTTACCGAAAAACAAACAAACAAAAAAATAAATAAATAAAATAAAACTGGATCATGCAATTGTCCAGGCTGTGTGTGGGTGTTGATGTGTGATATGGCCACCACTACACACTTAGTCACTTCACTACCGATCTAGCATTGCTTGTAAAGCGCTTTGGGATACACTGTGTATGAAATGTGCTATATAAATGTGGATTCTTCTTCTTCTTCTTCTGTATTCCATTGCTCCTTTGGGCCTTCTTCCCATGGTTCCATTGGTCCAGGGAGCCCCTCCATGTGACACCCAGAGGCATATATGGAGTCAGTGAACAAGGGGAGGCAAAATCTTCTCAAAGTTAGGGGGGGTCTGAGGGCATGCATTGCCCCCCAACAAATGTTTTAAAACATCATTGCAAACGGTTCATTTTCTTACATTTTAGACCTAAGTAAGACATGTTACAGTCCACCAGGATGAATCATTCTGTCATAAGGATGTTACTGTTTCCTGTAAGAATGTTTAAAAACATTTTAATTGTTTATGAAATTGCATTATTTGCTTCTTTTGTAAAGTGGATTGTTTCTCACTCTCTGTTTCTCTCACACTGTCTGTGAAATGGACCCGCCAGCTCAAACTTAGTCCCTTTGTTAGTTACCCCCTTCTTCCACCACCACCAACCCCCTAGATTTTTTTGCCAGCCCACTTCCTGAAAACAACACACCATACCCCAATCACAAGAAGAGGACAAGCAAGGCAGTTTAGGCAGAGGATTATTATCATATGAGCTGACATTCTGATCTGAGAACTGGCAAAAAGGGGCACAGCAGCAGTGCACTACAGCAGCAGGCAATGACAACAGAGGGGAGGGGACCCAGTCCGACAAATTGAAATTATAAGTTGCACCCATGTAAAAACACAAAATCTGAGGGGATTACGTCCCCTCTGTTTCCATTGCTTGCAGCTCTGAGTCTGAAAGGTCACAATACTGAATTATACACAACAGAGACAATGAATAAAACAGCATGCATGCAGGGCAAATCCCCCATACCGTATACACGTACAGTGAGTAACAGAAAGTGCCTGCCACTGGTGTTGAGAATCAGTCCAATGAGTGGCATGGATGGAGTGCCCTGTGTTATGAGGAGGATCAAATTATTGCAGCTTTTACAACTGCCAGGGACACCAGGTCTACTCTGTGGCGGACTGCTCTGCACATTGGGATTATCTCACCTGGTAAAGGTGATTATCTGAGTACCCTTTATAGTATTCCACAGTGAATACAAATGGGGTATCCCTTGTCCATCCTATAGGTTGATGCATGATCCAATCAAATCAATGAGGGACAAGGACATACCCCCACCCTTATCAGGAATTCTCCAGTGTGACTCTTCCGTAGCTCTGTAATGAAAGAGAATAGGAAAAAACATACATGCCATAATAGAGGACCCTGCTCGAGGACTAGCCACTGAAGAACGGATGCCCCATGAGGTTTGGGTCTTCTGACCATCGCCTAGTAGCCATCTTATGTAAGAACTTTAGACAGACAAGGCTTAGACAGGTGTTTTGACACCCAACATATTTATTGTGGGACAATCTGTTATATAGAATATAGGAATGAAATAGATGTATTGAATATATACTGAATCTGAGAAGTTAGTGATTTCTAGTTCTACGTAGAAGCAAAACTCCCAGTATGCCTCCCACAGAGATTGGATTATCTCGGCAAAGCTTAGTATGTAACTTGGTGCTAGCACCTGTAGTTAACCCGGCCTGAGGAGTAATCTGCCATCCCAGGTGGGTCGGTGGAGTACTATAAACGGTACTCAGGTAATCACCTTTACCAGGTGAGTAAATCCCATTATATTTCATACCCATTATAGTACTCCGCAGTGAATACAAATAGGACCTTAGTAGCAGTGTATCCTGCTGGATGATTACTCTCAGGTGGGTGAAGAGGAGTAAGATTAGCACATGACTACTGGGGGCTGGACCCTGCCCTAACACAGTTTTGGCAAACACTGTCCTCTCAGCAGATGATACTTCTACCCGGTAGTGTTTTGTGAATGTATAAATGGAAGACCAGGTGGCCGCTGAACAAATGTCCTGTACGGACACATTTCCCCTTTCTGCCCAGGATGTTGCTACTGCCCTGGTAAAGTGTGCTTTCAGGCCTTCTGTTAGTGACTGACCCACTGCCCTGTAGGCCTCTATAGTGGTCTGCTTGATCCATCTAGCAACTGTATCCTTGGAGGCTGCCTGGCCTGCTCTCTGAACGTTAGTTAGTTTAAATAATCTCTCTGACTTTCGGATGTTGGCGGTCATACTGAGTATTTCCCCAGCTGATGGCCCACATCCAGGGGCTGATGGGGCGGTGAGTCTGACTGGTTAGGTGGGGTGAGGTAGGGCAGCAGTACTTCCTGGTCCATGCGGTACGTGGTTGCCACTTTGGAAAGGAATGATGGTACCATTCTCAGGATGACCCTATCGTTGTGGAAGGTTATGAAGGGTTCCCTACATGATAAGGCTTGAATCTCCCCTATCCATCTGGCTGAGCATATGGCTACCAGAAAGGTAGTCTTGATGGTACACAGTTAGGAGTCGTGCTGCAAGTGGGTAACTGCAGGGCATCAAGTACCATGCTGAGCTGTCACGGAGGCATCTCTGCCTAACCTTAGGTGTTGTGAGGCGACTGCCTTTAGTAATCTAACTGTGTTTGGTTGTGACCCGATGGGACCTATCCCGGATGTGGGCCTTATGGAGAAATAGCGACTCCTGCACCTAGGGAGGCAGCGCTTAGACCTGTTTGCCCCTTCATTCGGGAAGTCCAGAGTTTGTGGTAAACCCACCACAGAGGCGGATGTACCCATTTCTCTGCATCATTTATGAAAAACAAGCCATTGTCTATGATAAGTCTTATTGGTGGATTGCATTCTGGATTGTAACAATCTGTTCACAACCCTGGTGTGGTAACCTTGATTTAACAGTTGGCACCTTTCAGTAGCCATGCCGTCAGCGTCAGGCTGGCTGGGTACGGGTGTAGGATTGGTCCCTGTGATAGCTAGTCTGGCCTCTGAGGTAGGGTCATCAGTGGGCTCACTGCCATGGCCTGAATGAGTGAGTACCAGGGTTGCCTTAGCCAGTTGGGTGCCACCAAGACCACCGATGCCCCATGTGTCAGATCTTGTGCAGTATCTTGATTATCATCGGGAACAGTGAGAAAACATAGGCTGTAGTGAATGTCCAAGGTGCCAATAGCATGTCCACGTCCAGGGCATTGGGGTCTGAGAACCTGGAGTGGTAAGTGGGAAATTGTGTGATGAGACGCCATTAAGTTGATCTGTATGGGTCCCCACTTGGATTGCAGGCTCTTGAAAACATTTTTGTGCAGGCTCCACTCTGTCTGGTTGACTGTGACTCTGCTTAGCCAGTCCACCTGTATGTTGAATGTTCCCGCCAGGTATATTGCCGTAATAGAGCATAGATTCCGCTCTGCCCAGTGGAGAAGCTGGAGTGATTCCTTTATCATTGACCAGGGAGTTAGTGAATGTTAAAAAAGAAAATACTGTATTTTGTCTGTACCTGTACTTTAAAGTTTGGGAGCAGTCAGGACATGACCAACCTATTTTGATGCATGAAGAGAACTGGAGAATTCCTGATGAGGGTTGGGGCATGTCCTCGCCCCTCATTGATCTGACAGGATGGACGAGGAATACCCCATTTGTATTCACTGCAGAGTACTAGAAAGTGTATGAAATATAACCATGGTGATCATCTCAACAGTCTCAGACATGACCCTCGTGGGGAGTGTGTGTGTGTGTGTGTGTAATTTAAAGCCTCATCTCAGCACAGTGATTGGCTTGAATATCAGGCTCAGAGAAACAACTGCAAAAAAGAAATCCACTTAACTAAAGGCACCTTCTATTGGAATATAGGAAACTCTTACAGGCCTCTTCCAGGGACTCCAAAAGCTTCTGGAGTCAGATCAAAAACCTCATGGGAACTGGTAAAGAAAACAAACAAACAGTGGCAGACATGACAATTAATGGTATACATTGTAACAATTTGGTCAACATTGCCAATGCATTCAATAACCACTTTGCTAATCTACTAAATTTTGGAGATCGAACCTTGCCTTTCCATGACAATAGTCCTCCACAAGTCCACCCTCCCTTCCCTTGTTTCTACCTCCATGATGTCACATGAGGTGAAGTCATAAGGCTCCTAAACTCCATCACTTCCTGTGGGTTTATCGGCCCTGATGGGCTTGAGCTGAGATTACTCAAGATCGCTGCTCAAATCTTGCATCCCCGCTAAATAGATGATATAATATGTCGATAACCACAGGTGCTGTTCCCAAGAACAGGAAAATGGCTAAAATAATTACAGTCTTTAAAAAGAGTGATCCAAGAGCCTTATAGATTACTGCCCTATAGTTATCCTCCCAACCCTCAGCAAACTCTTATAGAAAATTGTGCCCCATCAGGTCATGGATCACCTCAATAAATATAACCTGCTCTCCTCTGCACAGCATAGGTTCAGACTAGCTCACAGCACCCACCCAATTTACTAATGATGTCAAGCTGGCAGGGATAAGGGAATGTATTCTGGCTCTATTTTTATCAGTCTTACAAAAGCTTTCGATCTTGTAATCCACTCACTGCTTGTATCAAAACTATCTGCCTAGACATCTCTCACACAGCAATCAGATGGTTTCCAGTTATCTGACCAACAGATAAAAATTTGTGAAAAGTCAATCAGGCTACTTCTGGACTAACCTCTGTCGACATAGGAGTGCTCAATGCTCCCTTATTGGCCGCTGCTTTTCTCTGTCTTCAGTAATGATGCATAGTTTCTTCCTAATCTAGCACCCCACAATATGCTGATGATATGGTTCTCTGTACCAGCTCCAAAAGTCTAGCTGATATTAACTCTCAGCTGAATACCAATTTTGGGAAATTACAGACCTGGCTAACTCATCATTGACTTATTCTAAATGCTAGCAAGACCCAGTTCATTCTCTTTGGGTCCTCACATAAGCTACTGTAAGGTCCTGCTCAAATGTCCTGGACATTTGCTGCTCTGATGGCTTCTTCCTCTCTACTACCAACTTGTTCAAATATCTAGGTCTTACCATGGACCCTGCTCTTGATTTCAACCTGCAAATCTCGATTGTCTATAGGTCTGTGAGTACCAAACTTGGGCTGGCCTATAAAATAAGATACACTATAACCCCTGCTGACAGACTTGCGACTGCCCAAGGAATCCTGCCACCCAACCTTTATATGGTTTCACCCCTTATTATCTGACCACTGCTTCCGGTCTAGATAAATGGAATGCATCCTACAATGACATATGCTAGTTTGCACTTTCTACCCCCAAGAAAGCTTACCACTGCACCCTGTACACTAAACTAGGCTGGCTATCCCCTCCCTCCTGTCATCTATTTGCACTTAGCTGCATGATTGATACCATCACCAGGTCTTCCAAACCAGCCACTGTTGCTGCCCTGCTAGTTCCCCAGGACTAGTCCTACCCCATATGCTCCTGTGGCCAGTCACTCCTGGCTGTACAGTACCTACAGGCTCCACCAAAATGGGTGAACAATCCTTTGCTCCTTTGCCCTGAAGTTTGGAATGCCCTTCCACCTCACCTCAGAGTCACTCTTAAAGAGCTAATATACCTAAGTGGCTAATCATAGTACTGCTGCCCTTCAAGCTGTGTTCTCTCAGCTATTTGGTACTTAGTACTTATTTGGTGGTTTGGCAAATTGTTTTCAATTTATTTATTATTATGTTGTCTTGCACTTGTGCAAGCTTCATCTTATGGTAGTAGGAGAAATGCAAAGGTGTGTCAGTGCTGGCAAATGCAGGGCATGCTTTAGTAGGTGCATCCCTCATTCCCAATTAGCCAACATGCTAGCACTGACACAAGAATTATGTAAAGTGGACACAACTTGTAAGAAATGTGCTGCTGGAATCAGAGACAAGCTGTCATGCAGCGCCACAGATAACACGCCTCCCGACGACCTTTCCTGGTGAAACATTTCAAAAATATGCCGTGGCATACAATCCCCAAAGAAGGCTGACATCAGGGTGTAATCCTGTGTTGACATGTCCTCAACCCCCCCCCCACATTGTGTGGCACATTTGGAGCCCACCTCAGTGTGCCTCCACTCACAGAAAGCCGACCGCATCGGCATGTTCCCTCCCCTGCCCCACCCCAACTGTGTGGCACACTAGGAGCCCACCCCAGTGTGCCCAACATCACCCCCCAAAATCATGGGGCACATTGGGAGCACATCCCAGGGTGCCCAACATTTGTTTTATTTCACCTGTAAAGAAAGAAAACCATCCCACAGAACATTGCCCCTTTTTTCTTTGTACATGAAAAAAAGAAAATGGTCCCTTGTCCGTGGTGCCCCTTCCCCCAACCTGCACCCATCCTTTGTGCACCCCATCTTCCCACACCCCATACTTACCTCCTGAGGTCGGGCGCTGTGATCTTCGGTGGAGTGGGAACATGTCTGGACTCTTCAAAGCTGAACTGCAAAATGAAGAAATGCCAGTAAGCTGTATAATGACATAAATGATCAAGGGGGTTCAACTTAGGTGGATATCTATGACATTTTTTGAATTTTGGCTCCAAATTTTCAACATGGGGTTCTTGGGACCCCACCTAATGAACCCACGCACTGTCATCTTGTTATTTGGTCCCCAAAGGTGATTTCCCAGTCACTGCGCAGAATCCTCTTTTGGGATTGAGTGACAAAATGACAGTGCCACTGTTCATGAGGTGGGGTCCCAAAAAGTCTATGTTGTTAATTTGGTGTAAAAATTCCAAAAAATGACTGCGTTACAAGCATGCGTGCTTTCCAGGCATGTTCTTAACTTACACAATTTTTAATATTTTCACTCCAGATTTTCAACATTGCCATTTTTTCACATCTCCTTATGAACTGTACAGCTGTCATTTTTCACATCCTGCCTGAAATGTGTTTTTGCACATCTGGCACACAATGGCGCAGTTGTTGTGGGAAATCAACTTTTAGGACAGATTAACAAACTCACAGTGGCACTGTCCATGAGTAGAGGTCCCAAAATATCTATATTGAAAATCTGGTTAAAAAATCTCCCAAATAATTGCTTTATGGGCATGCATTCTATGCTACACGCTTGTGACTTCACCAATTTTTCATATTTTCACTCCAGATTTTCAACATTGTCATTTTTTTGCACATTCTCATGAACAGTACAGCTGCTATTTTTCACATCCTGCCCGAAATGTCTTTTCGCACCTGTGGCACCAAATGGCACAGTTGCTGTGCAAAATTACCCTTTGGGTAATGATCTGATACTGCCACTGTACATGAGGTGGGGTCGCAAAAAGGTCATGTTGAAAATTTGGATTGAAAATACCAACAAACGCCGGGAGCTAGGGCTTCCAACCATAATGCTCCACCCTGTAGAGACTGACACACAGCAGGGGTGTAATTTGGGATTATCAGCTGTAATGCTCGCACCAATCCTTCCCCACCCTATTTCCTTGTAGAATGGGGTGAGCATAAGGCCTGAAGACCTCAAGGCACACTGTGACACTTGTCGGTGTCTGCAGGGTAGGGTGATGTGAAATGGCATGAGTGTTATGGCCGATGACCCAAAGGCACACCCCAATGCCTGTCAGTCTCTGCAGGGTGGGGGTGGGGTTGGCCTCAGTTCCATTCTTCACTGCCATTTCTATTATGCATCTTTCTAAGTCCTGCACTACTAATGTCAATGCAAGCAAGACAACTTGTTGTACACTGCTTCTGTGTTTCAGGTTGTGTCAGGAGCCATTCTTTTCTGCAAGCCCTGGTTGTGATGTAGTGGGGTAACAATGTTACAATCAATCAACTGTGATGTCCAGACAGACCTGCATGTCAGAGTGAAACTGGTTTCTTACCTGTCATCTCTGTTCATACAAGAACAAGTTTTCTTTGTTTCTTTTTTTTTAAAGTTTACTCCCCGTCCCCATCCTATGGCAGCAGCTCATATTTTAAAGATGAAGCAGTGACTGCTGGCCACTGACCTTGCGCCCCCTCCCCTAAAGCCCTCACCACTGCCACCACACACAACACCCTCCACACCCTACCACTACCTCCTGCATTTGCCTTCACCTCTTCAGGGCCACCGGCACAGTCTCCTGCTCACCTCCGTGTCTGGCTGGCCACCCTTTGAATGACTGAACATGATTATGTTGTTAGTCTTAACTACTTTTCCAGAAGACCGGCTCATATTCCTGCCCACCAAAGATGAGTCTAGCAGATTTTAACCACAAATGAGCACAAATTATAACAGCTCAGTGAGCTGAAGGAAGTAGCTTGCTACCAAAAATGAGGGCTCTTTCATACTGCAATTCAGTTTTGAAAAGTCAAGCCATCAAGTCACACACTGTGCCAAGGATGGAAGCAGTGTGGGCAGGGCCTAGGATCAAGGAAATGATCAGGAAGGTGGGGGGCAAACCCCACTCGATCATTCACACCTAGGAACAAATAACTGAGCTGGAATTAAAGGTCGGAGTGGTGCAACACAGATTTAAAGAGCCAGCAGGGAGCTGCAGGAGTCAGTGAGTTCAGTGGCATTCTCTGAGGTAATCCAGATTTCTGGTGCCAGTAGAGGCAGAAAAAGAGAATAGAGGAGTTCAACAAGTGGCTAAGGACAGGTGCACATCAGAGGGTCCATTTGCATTGGAGGTGGTGGGGACAAGTGGAAGGATGAAGAACTATATTCAAAGACAGGCTGCATCCACGCGAGGGTCTAGAAAGCCAGGGAAAACTGGTAGAATACACGAATGGGGCCCTGCATTTAAACTGATCAAGGGGAGTATGAAGCTAGGGAAGGCATGGAGGCCAGCGAGGCACCCCACAAATGGAGTGTAGGGAACAGAAGTGGGGATGATGGAAATGGAGGATCAAAGATTTAGAGAGCCAGGTGGGCAAGCGCTTCAAATCTGGGCAACAAGATTGCAGACCTAGAGGCCACCATGGCTGGGAGGACCTGGATCTAGTCACCATCACTGAGACCTGAGGCAATGAAAGCCAGGACTGGCATATGGCAGTACCAGGTTTTACTTTGTTCAGAAATCACAGAGTCAGAAGAAGGGAGGGTAGCTCTTTATGTGAGGGACAGTATAAAGGCTACAGAAATACAATTTGAACAGGGGGCGCGGAGGTACTGCTGATAACTCTGGAGAAAATTAATGGGGCCATTATACATGGAGGAGTGACATACAGACCTCCAGCACAGACGGAAGAAATGGATGGGCAAATTCTGGAAAGAATCCAAAGGCTGGCTAATAAGGGAGAGTTTTTTTTTGTTTTGGTCCTGTTCCCCCTATCCTTGGACCTGCTCTGTCTGCCACCCCAATGCCCAGGCTTGCCCCCTGGGTGGGGCCATCACGGGGGCTCCCCCTCCCAATGGACACTGTTGGCAAGACCCAGATAACCCCCCTAGTGGATGTCAGAGGCAGTAGATGGTGGGGCAGAGTGGGCTATCATGCCAGGGGGCTGGGTTTTTTCCATGCTTGCTCCCTGGGAGAGGGACGGCAATGAAATCCAGCATCCATCCCTCCCACCCTTCTAATGTGACAGCACTAGTCACGGTGGTACCCCCAGCCTCCAACAGTGGTCCGTAAAGTGCCAGACACTCTTCCCCTCTCTCCCCCCAGAGAAGGACAACAGTCCCTAGGATGCTCGCTACTTCTCCCCCAGCTGGCCCTCCAACTCCTGGGTCTCTTCCTGAATCCAGGGCATCGGTGTTGCAAGTGGAAATCGAACCACTGTGCTGGTGGGCCGGATTGGGAGAGTTTTTCTAACGGGAGACTTTAACCTACCTGATGTGGATTGTAGAGTCACAGGAGCAGCAAGTTCCAGCAGCAGGGACATCATACACTCCTTGCAGGGGGCGTTCCTCAGGCACCTGGTAATGGAACCCTCTCATGAGGGAGCTGTACTGGACCTAGTGCTGGCGAAGGGGGACAGTGTTGCTGTCATCACGGTGGGTGACCACCTGGGGATCAGTGACCATCATAGACTCCTTGCAGGAGGATTTCTCTGGCACCTGGTAATGGAACCCACTCATGAGGGAGCTGTACTGGACCTAGTGCTGGCAAAGGTGGACAGTGTTGCTGACATCACAGTAGGTAACCACCTGGGGATCAGTGACCATCATACCATGTGGTTTAGCACCAAAACTGGGTTTGCACTAAACTGCACAAGGACAAGGGTCATGGACTTCAGGAGGGTCAATTGTCAGACAATGGGAGAATGCATTAGGGATACTCTGCCAGGGATAGGGATGCTAGGTGGAGTCGAGGACCAGTGGGCAAAAATTAAAGAGGACATCAAAAGAGCAATGAATCTGTGTCAGGAGGTCTGCAAGGGCAGGAGGAAAAGAAGACTGCTATAGTTCCCTAGAGAGTTAGCAGAAACTGAAAGTGCAAAAAAAAAAAACAAGCATTTAAAAAATACAAAAAGACACAGAAAGAGGAGAATGGGTTAGTTTTGCAGGAGAAACAAAGGGAGGCAGGCAAGGCAGTGAGGAGAACAAAGGCACAAACAGAGGATAATATTACCCAGTCAATAAAAAAAGGGGATAAAGGTTTTTAGATATATTAGCGAGAAGAGAAAGATCAATGGGGGTATGGGCTGGCAGTATAGCCTAGAGGTTAAAGGAACGAGGTGTGAACAATCTTGATACATCCAGCAGACCAGACCTGAGTCTGATTCTCACAACCTCCACTTGCATACTGTGTGACTCTGAGCAAGTCACTTAACCGCCCAGTGCTCCCAGGTCGCCCCTGAAAACAGGCACTAGTGCCTAGTGGGCTTTACACGGTTACCAAAAGACTAAAATAAAAATAAATAAATAACATCTTATTTATTTTATTTTAGTCTTTGGTAACTGGGTAAGGTCCACGAGGCACAAGTGCCTGTTTTTAGAAGAGACCTGGGAGCACTGGGTGGTTAAGTGACTTGCTCCAGAGTGACACAGTATGCAAGTGGAGGTTGTGAGAATCAAACCCAGGTTTGGTCTGCTGGATGTACCAAGCTCTTCATGGAGAAAGGGTAAAGGGAGGTCTGTAAGGAAGGGACCAAGGAAGGCAGACATATTGAAAATATACTTTTGTTCAGTATTTACAATAGAAGAGTAAGTGATGGGACAGAAATAATGAACAGGGCAGAATTAGTAGGGAGGCGGACACTAGTCCTTTCACAGGAGAAAGTCCTCAGAGTACTAGCAAAATCAAAAGCTGACAAGGCAATGAGACTGGAGGTTCACTCTAGGATACTGAAAGAGCTCAAGTGGTGCTGGCATCACCACTGACAGTTTTGTTCATCTTATTACTGGATGCTGGGGTGGTTCAAGGGACTGGAGAAGGGCGGACGTGGTTCCACTTAACAAAAGTGGGAATAGGAAGGAGGCAGGAAATTATCAACCTGTCAGCCTGTCTTCAATAGTTGGCAAGGTTATGGAATCACTATTGAAGGAAAGATAGTGGAATAACTTGAAACAAGTGGATTGCAGGATCAAAGGCAGTATGGGTTCACAGCGAGGAGGTCTTGCCAGACAAAGCGTGATTGAGTTCTTGACTGGGTGACCAGGAAGTGGATCAGAGTGGAGCAGTGGATGTGACATACCTGGATTTCAGTAAGGCCTTCACCACCATTCCACATAGAAGACTTGTGAACGAGCTGGCAAATCTGAGGAGGGACAGAAAGTAGTTAACTGGGTAAGAAGTTACATACAAACATACGAAATTGCCAGCAGATACAGGCCATTTGGTCTATCTAGTCTGCTCAAGTTTGCAGCACTTCAGTCCATTAGACTGCAGCTCAGCTGGTAGAGTGGCAGAAGTCAGAGGGTGGTGGAAATGGAGTCCACTCAGGAGAAGACTGCGTGAGGGTGTCTCAGAGGTCAGTACTAGGCCCGGTCCTCTTTAGTGTCTTTATCAGCAACATTGCAGGAGGGCTAGAAGGGAAAGTCTGCATGTTCCCAGATGACACAAAAATGTGCAAGAGGGTGTACACATGGTGGGGGGGGATGAGGAATGATTTGCGGAAGTTAGAAGAATGGTCAAGTGTCAGACAGATGGGATTCAGTGCTAAAAATGGCAAAATTATGCACCTGGGGCATAGAAACCCAGAGACTATGCACCAATTGGCAAGAAAGGTACTGGCAACCACCAAACAGGAAAAGGACCTCGGCATAATCATTTCTTTTTTTTTTTACCATGATAGGAGGCAGTATGGCGCAGTGGGTTAAGGCTCTGAGCTGCAAATCTGGAGACCTGGGTTTGAATTCCACAGCTCCCTAGGTGCATACTGTGTGACCCTGAGCAAGTCACTTAACTTCCTGTGCTCCCAGATTGCCCCTGCAAACAAGCTTTCAGCTTAGTGTGTCTCACCTGGTTAAATAATTGGTTTAAAAAAAAAAAATACAGTTTACCAACAATCAATAAGGTTACAGTATATTAGACAGAAGAGTGAAGTTTAGTAAAACCATGTCAATGTTAAGGGTAAAACAGCTAAACAGTGAACAATCTAAGTAAATGTAAGGAAGCGCATTAGCTAAATTGAACTATTGATTATTGACTAGTATTCACTCAATACTGAAGTAAATGAATGTGCGTTAAGTTCATTGCTGAAGAGCTCTAATAACTATGACCATAGCAGTAGGCATACAATACTATACTTATAAATAGCAGCTTCAATATAATTGTTTTATGACACGGTTAGGATCTTCAAGGGATAGTCAGTTGTAGAAAGGGGCCCCACATATTTAAACACATATCTAACCTGTCCAGAAGGTTATATGATATTCTCTCACTGTATGCAGTATGACTCATTAGATTATACCACTCAGCCAGAGTAGGTGATTTAGGATATTTCCAGTGTTTGAAGGGCACAATCATTTCTGATGATCTGAAGGTAGCCAGGCAGAGTGACAAGGCAGTGGGAGAAGCTAATAGAATGATGGGGTACATAGGGAAGGAGTATCACCAGTAGGAAGAGGGAGGTAGTGTTGCCCCGTACAGGTCTCTGGTAAGTCCACACTTCGAGTACAGTGTCCAGTACAGGATGCCCCACCTCTGGAAGGACAGAGATAGGGTGGAGGTGGTACAGAGGCAGGCAACCAAAATGGTGCAGGGACTGCATCAAAAGCCCTACGAGGAGAGGCTAAGAAACCTGAATATGTACTCGCTGGAGGAAAGAAGGGAAAAGAGTGATATGATGGAAACATTCAAATACATAACAGGTGTTAATAAGGCACAGGAAGGTAACATTTTCTGCAGAAAGACAGACTTGAGGACAAGGGGTCACACTTTGAAGCTGGTGGGGGGACTCAGAGGGAATGAGAGGAAATATTTCTTCACAGAGAAGGTGCTGAAAGCCAGGAACAGCCTCCCAGTGGAGGTGGTTGGTGCCAAAAAAAGTCACAGGATTCAAGCATGCATGGGACAGATACAAGGGGACCTTGAAAAGGAACATAAGGGTGGGGTGATCAGAGGTGGTGCAAGGGCTGCGATGGCACAGTAAGCATGGAAAATGGGCAGACTGGATGGTTCAAAGGGGTCTTTATCTGCCGACAACTTCTATGTTTCCATGTCATGGTGGGTGGAGCTATGCCTGACAATGTTGTTGTCATCAATATCTCTGGCTGCTAACAAATACAGGAAAGGACAATTCCTTATTTAAAAGAGCTTTCATGGGCTATCATTCTATGAGGGGCGTGGCTGCTCACCAACCTTAAAGAGCCTCTGACACAAGAAGTATAACAGTGCAGAATCCAAATAAGCATACCCCAGTAAATCTCATACCAAAAACTAGATTTCTGCGTTACTTCATTTTAAAGTTATGAGCTATTGTGTAACCGTGATTGTACTACCTGTTCAAAACAGCCTGTGTCAGTGAAGAGCTGCTGCTGATGTCATCTCTGGACCTCACAGTGTAGTATTCCCTGTCAACAAATTTATAGGACTTTTCTCCAAAGTTTTAAAGATCATGTGAGAGAGTTCTACGATAACAAATGTTACACAAATTTGCAAGTGCCAACTTGGGGAAGACAACCTTTTACTGTACATCTATTGATTGATTGTATGTCCTCTTTGTACTCAAAAAAGAAATCTGTACTTGGGTAGTGTCAGCTTTGGACTTGGAACTTAAATATCAAGTGAAGGCGTTATTGAAAACCAAAAATACTGAGATATTAGAAAGTGTTGCATTGTTCTGTAAAAAGGAAGAACTTAAGAAACTGCATATTATAAATAAGGAATACGTTACTATAAGGATGACGCTTATATTTGTTATAAAATCTTAGATGTAGAGACGTGCAATAGTTTAATTATAAACATCTGAATGAGTTTACTGGTAGAAATACCAATTTAATTGTACTGCTCGGTTTCCCTGTGTATGTATTGGTAATTGTACCTCTATGGATTTTAGCAATGTAGAATGTTATATGTATATTTATGTATGCTAAAATGTATTGCACAATATTTTGTAATGACAATTCTGTCTTGTCAATCAATAAACTGAACTGAAGACTATAAGCAATAGTTGTCTAAAGTAAACCAGGCAGCACCATTCAAAAAACATTGCTATAAAAACTATGGGCCCGATTCTAGAAGGGTGGTGCAAGTTGTCATGACGCAACTGCGCCACACACAACTGCGACATCAACCTTGCGCTCTATTCTAGAAGGGCAGGGTCTCGGCAGCAAAGTCCTGTGACTTGTGACATGTGGCAAGGGCGCCGCACAGAGGGCATACTGGCCAGCATGTCACAACCCACTGCCGAGGTCGCAAGTGCACCCCACCTGTGCCCTGACCTCCGGTCGCCCCACAACTGCGGCAGATCACGCGTTCCTGGTAGTCCAGTGCCCCCGAACTGTACATTAATAAAATAGAAAATATCCTGTTTCCTGGAATCTAGTGGCCCCAGAACTGTACATTGATAAATTAGAAAGCGATCGCGTTTCCTGGTAGTCTAGAGTCCCCGACCTGTACATTGATAAATTAGAAAATGATCCCTGTTTCCTGAAGTCAAGTGGTCCCGACCCAGCCGTTCCAGCCACCCAGCACCCTCACCCATCCCCAGCCAGTGACTGGCACAGCCGCCTCTCATCTCCATGGCAGCTGCCGGGCCAGAGTGCAGTATTAGTGCTACTGCAGATGCACTCAGGGATAATTTCTGAGCTCGTCTGTGCAATAACTAATACTGCACTCAGTCCATCCAGTCTGCCCAAGTGTTCTCTACCTACTTGTAACTCCTGCCTGTATATGTTACTGCATGTCTTATTCTGCCTGCATCCATTAGGACCTCCTTGTGAATGAGCTTGCTTAATGGATTTTTCCTCCTACTGGAGATGCTAGTCCTTATGCACTCCGGAATCCAAATTGTCCTGCCCATAGCCTTACCATACTGTACTGCCATCTTGAGGTCCTTTGATATAATAACCTTAAGGACCCTTTCTGTCTAGTGAGTATCAGTACCTCCCCCATCCTATACCCAGTATTAGGGTTCCTATGCCCTAGGTACATGATTTTACACTTGCTGGCATTGAACACCAAGTAAGTAAGAAAATGGAATTGATTTGAATGAATTGCAGGCTTTTAAGCAGCTTTTCAGGGAGTGTGTATGTATGTGTGTGTGCGGAGGGGGCTCTGCTACTATAACTATTTGCTTTTGATTTGGAATAATGTGGGAACAGACTAACCCTGTTCCCCACTTTGTGTGCTATATCGGAGATAAAGAGCCGAAATAGCATTGGGCCAAGCTTTGAGCCCTGTGGCACCCCACTTGTCACTGTTCTGGGTGCCGAGAGCCACCACCACCACCACCCCCTCTGCACCCTCCCCTGTAACCTGTTCTCTATCCATGTAGTCAGACCACCTTCCACCCGTACCCCTCCTTCTCCTCACTGTTCTCCTCCTAGGCCTGTGTCCCTCCTCCCAGTAGTCCGCACCTTTCTCCTCCTTATTCTTACCGGGTGGTGGTGCCTTTGTATTACACTCAGACCACTCTGCCCGCCCCTTCCAGGGTTACTACACCTCTGCCTTTACCTATATCTAGGGCAGTGAGCTCATCAGGCTCCCCTATCTAGACCTTTCTACCAACCTCAGTCTTTTGGCCCCCCCTCATTTTTTTAAATCCACCTTAGTAGAGATATACCCCCTAGTCCTGGCTTTTTTTTTTTACATATTTTCTTAGTGGGCTACGGTTGGCTTGGTCATCTCCCCCAGCCCTGCCCCCAACATCAGGCCGACCTGCTCACCTCCATGGATTACCCCTGTGGTGGGGTGGTGAGGAGCTTCTCAGGTCGACCCACCGGAGCAAGATCCAGTGAGAAGGCGTCCATTTGTGGCGGAGGCTGGGGGGGGTGACTTTTACCTGACCATAGCCCATTTTCCACTTCTCTCCCTTTGTGGACTGCAGGCATGCAATGACACTTAGAAAGCAGCATGCCAATGTCCATCACCTCTGACACCTTTACTACACTGCTGTACTAGCACCCGTGGTCATCACCAGGGGTCGCTACAGAGTGGTGGGTCCCTGGATCCTGCCCTGGGATAGGAGAGCAGTCCTCTGGATGCTCAATCCCCCTCCTTGCCAACGCCTGAGCTGCCTGGGCTTGCGACCAAACCTGGGTCACCAGCATGGCGCGAGGTGGCATCCAGTACCTCAGTGTCAGTGGCCTGGCAGCAATGCTGCCTTTAATACTCTCCTCCCTTCCTGATCCAGTGTACCCTGTCCCCGTGTACAAGTCATTATTCCTCCAGACCCTACCCCAGTTAGTCACTAACCCATAATGTTACGTGTGGCACCTATCCCCCACCCACTCAAACTCCTCAAGCCTACCCTTCCTTCCCATGCTTGCACATGGTACAGGCAGTACCTCCAAGAATGCCAACGACTTCCCCACCCCCTCATACTGCCTGCCCAAGTACTCAGACCTCTCCCTCACTACTTCCACAGTGTCCCCTGCCAAGTTGTTTGTACACACCTGCAACACTAAATGAGGTTTCTTCCTCCCCTCACTGCACACTTGAGCAGTGCCTGCCATGCCCCTCCTGCAGTCAACCTGGGGACGGCTTTAACTCAAGTATGGCTGTGCCTTTCCCCCTTTCTGCCCCCATATCACCCATTTCATTATAGAATCCCCCAGGATGAGTACCCCAGCCCCTTACCCCTTTCCCTTCTAATACCCCTTCCACCACCCCAGTATTCATTCTTCCCTGTCCCTTACCCCCACCAACTGCACCCTCTGTGACTTCTGTATCTGTACCCCTTACTTCTGCCTCACCCCATTTCTCCGCCTTATTCCTTCCATCCCCCTTGAACCCCTTCCCAGCCTGACTACTTCCTACTGGGATTCCCATGTCAACCTCTCCTCCTCCCCTGCTGATTTTAAAACCCCTCTCCTATCCCCACTGTTGTTGATTTAGCACCCCATTCCCTTCTACCCCGATATTGATACCCCTCCCATCCTTCCCCCTTCCCATAGCCTTCTCTCCTTCAGTCACCACCCCCTCCTTCCTTAATAGCCCCCTTCTACCCTTTTGTCCTCGCTATCTCTTCCCCTACCTGTTGCCATCCCTCTCATGCCCGCTTGTCCTCCCCCCTTCAGTATGTTCCTGCTCCCCCTCTCTTTCCCATAGCAGAGGTTTGAATCTATTCATAGTCAATACCTCTCCTACATCTCTTCCCCATTGGTCCCCCCCCCTACTAGTTCCCATCTATGCCACCGCTGGTGCCTCCCTACCCGCAGCCATCTACTCTCTCCCCTGGTACTCCTCGTGGTCTCTTCCTCCCCTATCAGAAGGCAGCCCCACCCTCGCCTCAGGCACCCCCTCCCTTCTCCTCTCTTTTCTGCTAGTGCCTCTGATACTGGGGTCAGTTTCAGTACTTAGTTATTCTTCCTCTGTCTCCCTTTGCCATCCCCTATTCCCCTTCAGGATGCCTACCATACTCATCTGCCCTGCCACTTACACTCCTCCTTAACCTCCACAGTTCCTCCCTCAAACTAGCCAGTCATTTACAGACCATATGCCCCCCATCCTCCAAGCCCAGTCCAGGATCATGGCAGACCCATACCCTGTACACCCCTCCACCCTTCCAAAGATGCCTTCCCTATTGACATGTGGCACCTGCCCCATTTTGGCCCCCATCTTATGTTATGGGCTCTTACTCCCAGGTTCTGTACTCTAGTTACAACTGTTAGGCCCCTATTTACTCAAATTCCAGTCGTTACCCCCTCCACACTAGTTCCCCTACTGACTCCTTGTCGATGGGGGTAATTCAGGCTCAAATGTCATCCATTAGATACTGTATTACTGTAGCAATTCTAAAGCCTCCTTGTCCGTTTTTCACCCCTCAGCTACCATACTTTTTGTTCTCGGCTCTCATATAGTTTCACTTAGCCAAGTTAGAAATCCTATTGCACTCCAAGTATTACTCAGCTCAGTTAAAGAGATAAACAGAACAAATAAATATGTATTATTACAGCAGTCATAACACTATAGCTCAGTACTTAGCTGAGTTAGAGAAATAAACAGAAGAGGTAAATATGTATTATTACAGCAATCCTAAAGTATCCAATCATTGCTTTGTCTCTGCTCCAGAGGCCCTGCTGTAATAGAGGACCACAGAGTACCTTGGGCGGAAGGGAGGGCAACTGTTAAGTCCCAGAAGAGCTCCATTGAGCTTGCTTACTCCCCTCTCACTCGCTCATTCTGTTTCTTCCGACGCTGCAGGCTGTCCTTTTGTACTGGGCTTCTGCTTGCATTGGTGTCTTTTTCTGCCCACAAAGAAATCCGCAGCAGTCCCGACACAACTCCGTTGAGCTCACTCACTCCCCCTCTCTCACTCACTCATTCTGCTTCTCCCAGAGCTGCAGGCTGCCCTTTTGTACTGGGCTCCTGCTTGCATTGGCGCCTTTTTCTGCCCACAAAGAAATCTGCAGCAGTCCCGACACAGCTCCGTTGAGCTTGCTCACTCCTCCTCTCTCACTCGCTCATTCTGTTTCTCCTGGCACTGCAGGCTGCCCCTTTGTACTGGGCTCCTGCCTGCATTAGTGCCTTTTTCTGCTCACAAAGAAGTTTACAGCTGTCCTGACAGAGCTCCCTTGAGGTCGCTCACTCCCCCTCACTCACTCGCTCATTCTGTTTCTCCCGCCGCTGCAGGCTACCCTGTTGTACTGGGCTCCTGCTTGAATTGATGCCTTTTTCTGCCCACAAACAAATCCGCAGCAGTCCCAACAGAGCTCTATTGAGCTTGATCACTCCCCCTCCCTCACTCGCTCATTCTGTTTCTCCCGGCGCTGCAGGCTGCCCTTTGCACTGGGCTCCTGCCTGCATTGGAACCTTTTTCTGCCCACAAAGAAATCTGCAGTAATCCTGACAGAGCTCAGTTGAGTTTGGTCACTCCCCCTCTTTCACTCACTCAATCCTAATCTGTCACAAACACTGATTTCCCAAAGTGACTGCACTATTCTGCACCAGAAGCATGAAAACACATTTTGCCAGGATGTGAAAAATGACAGCTCTACTGTTCATAAGGCGGTGTGAAAAAATGCCAGTGTTGAAAATCTGGCATGAAAATATTACTAATTTGCAAAGTTACACGGGTGCGAGGAAACTGCACAGAGCACTCTCGTAACACCGTCATTTTATGAACTTTCATCTCAAAATTTTCAACATAGGCATTTTAGGACCTCTGCTCGTGAACAGTGTCACTGTGGTTTTCTTAATGTGTCCCAAATACTGATTTACCACAGCGACCACGCTATTCTGCGCCGGAAGTGCAAAAATACATTTCGGTCAGGATGTGAAAAATGACAGCTGTACTGATCATAAGGAAGTGTGGAAAAATGCCAGTGTTGAAAATCTGGAGTGAAAATACTGCAAATTGACGAAGTTAGGAGCATGCATAGCAACGTACGCTCGTAAAACAGTAATTTTTCATATTTTTTCTACCACATTTATTACTCAGCTCTATTAGAGAAATAAACAGAACAAATAAATATGTATTATTGCAGCAATCATAACAGTATAGCTCAGTACTTAGCTCAGTTAGAGAAAGAAACAGAACAACTAAATCTGTATTATTACAGCACTCCTCAAAGTATCCAATCATTGTTTTATCTCCACTCCAGAGACCCTGCTGTAATATAGGACCACAGAGAACCCTGGGCGGGAGGTGGGCAACTCTAAAGTTGCAGCAGAGCTCCATTGAGCTCACTCACACCCCCTCTTTCATTCTCTCATTCTATTTCTCCCACGCTGCAGGCTGCCCTTTTGTACTGGGCTCTTGCTTGCGTTGGCATCTTTTTCTGCCCACAAAGAAATCCGCAGCAGTCCCGACACAGCTCCGTTGAGCTCGCGCACTCCCCCTCTCTCACTCACTCATTCTGGTTCTCCTGGTGCAGCAGGCTGCCCTTTTGTACTGGGCTCCTGTCTGTGTTGGCGCCTTTTCTGCCCACAAAGAAGTTCACAGATGTCCCAACCGAGCTCCGCTGAGGTCGCTCACTCCCCCTCTCTCACTCACTCGTTCCGTTTCTCCCAGACCTGGAGGCTACCCTTTTGTACTGGGCTCCTGCCTGCATTGGTGTGTTTTTCTACCCACAAAGAAATCTGCATCAGTCCCGACAGAGCTTGGTTTAGTTCGCTCACTCCCCCTCCCTCACTCGCTCTCTTGTTCTGTTTCTCCCAGTGCTGCAGACTGCACTTTTGTTCTGGGCTCCTGCCTGTGTTGGGGCCTTTTTCTGCCTACAAAGAAATCCGCAGCAGTCCCGACAGAGTTCAGTTAAGCTCAGTCACTCCCCCCTCACTCGCTCAATCTTAATCTGTCCCAAACTCTGATTTCCCACAGCGACAGTGCTATTCTGCGCCAGAAGTGCAAAAACATATTTTGGCCAGGATGTGAAAAATGGCAGCTGTACTGTTCATAAGGAGGTGTGAAAAAATGCCAGTGTTGAAAATGTGGCGTGACAATATTGCAAATTTGCAAAGTTACAAGGGAGCGTGGAAACAGTTCAACACACGCTTGTAACACAGTCATTTTATGGACTTTCGTCACTAAATTTTCAACATGGGGATTTTAGGACCTCTGCTCATGAACAGTGTCACTGTCATTTTCTTAATCTGTCTTGAACACTGATTTCCCACAGCGACCGCGCTATTCTGTGCCGGAAGTGCGAAAACACATTTTGGTCAGGATGTGAAAAATGACAGATGTACTGTTCATAATGAGGTGTGAAAAAATGGCAGTGTTAAAAATCTGCTGTGACAATATTACAAAACTGTGAAGCTACAAGGGTGCATGGAAACTGTGCAACGCACACTTGTACCATAGTCATTTGATGGACTATCAATCATCACCAAATTTTCAACATAGGCATTTTAGGACCTCTGCTCATGAACAGTGTCACTGTCATGTTCTTAATCTGTCCCAAACACTGATTTCCTATGGCGACCATGCTATTCTGCGCCGGAAGTGCAAAAACACATTTCGGTCAGGATGGGAAAAATGACAGCTATACTGTTCATAAGGAGGTGTGAAAAAATGCCAATTTTGAAAATCTGGCATGAAAATATTGCAAATTCGCGAAGTTAAGGGCGTGCGTAGCAACTGCGCAATGCACGCTTGTAAAACAGTCACTTTTTAGATTTATTCCACCAAATTTGCAGGATCAGCTTTTTGAGAGCCTACCTCATGAACACTGGCACTATTGTTTCGTTAATTGATCCCAAAAGTGATTCTGAGCAGTGACCGCGAAATCACCTTTCAGGATCGAATAACGCCATGACAGTGGCTAAATTCATGAAGAAGGGTCCCAATAACCCCATGTTGAAAATTTGGTGCCAAAATTTCCCAAAATGCCTGAGATATGCAGCAAAGTTGAAAAAACCCTTTTATGCCATTATACAGCTTACCGGCATTTCTTTCGTTCGCAGTCAGCTTTGAAGAGTGCAGACATGTTTCCGGTCCACCGAAGATCAACACGCTGAGCTCCAGAGGTAAGTATGGGGTTGGGGTGTGTGAAGAGGTGGGGAACGCAGTGGGTGGGTGTGGGTTGGGGGAGGGAGAGCAGACGGCGAGGGTCCGTTTTCTTCTTTACAGGGTTGGAAAAAAAAAAGTTTTTTCATTTTAGCAAGTACTTTTGGCATGCTGGGGTGGGATCACAGCACGCCACCTGCATGTTTTGGGGTGGGGGGAACTGGAGCCGATGGGAATTGGGCACCCCTATTGGCACATACTGGTGGGGGGTCTCATGAGTCGAGGGGGATTGGGCACCCCCTCGGCACACAAGAAATGGAGGGTGGAACATGCCAACAGGGATTGGGCAAACCTGTTGGCAAAGAAACAAGGAAGGGACATGATGTCAAGGGGGACTAGGCCACCCTTGGCAGACAATACTAACAAATGGAGACTGGGCTCCCCGTCAGCTAACTGGGTTGGGGGAGTGCAAGGGACCACCCCGCAATGATGGGTCACTCCCTCATTGCAGTGGAATGGCTGACGCTGCAATCATGAAGTGGGCCCAACTGCAGTGGCTAAAATGTTTCAAGGTGGTGGCATGCTGATCTAAACTAGTGTCAGCAGCAGAGTGCCACCCCATTGGGGAAAGTGGGACAAGCCTCAAAAGGAAGTGGGGACGTTGGCCACAACAGTGCCCCACCTCCACAACCTGCTTCTGCAGCAAGCTACCACAGCATGTTTCTTGTGCATGTGTGCAATCAACATAAAAAGGACCACAACAAAAAGGCACATACACAAAATATTGTCAGCTTTGTTACAAATCCTGAAACACAAACAGTTTTTAAGCAATGTTTACTGACTGGTGCTGCCTGTTTTACTTGTGAAAACCACTGCACATGATCTTTACAGCTTTGGAGGCACAGATCCTATAAGCTTGCGGACAGGGAATACTAGACTGTGAAGTCCTGAGATGACATCAGCAGCAGCTCTTCACTGAAGCAGGCTGTCTTGAACAGGTAGTGAAATCAGGGTTACAAAATAGTTCATAATTTTAAAAAGAAGTAATGTAGAAATCTAGTTTTTGGTATGAGATTTACTGGGGGTATGCTTATTCTCATTCTGCAATGCAGCTCTTTTGGCCAGATGGTGTCAGTGGCTCTTTATATCACTGGTAAAGGAGATTTTAATGTTGGAATCCAATATACCTGCAGTGATTTGCATGTTCATTAGAAACTTTGCATATCACCCATCACAAATAGACATACAGGTGTTTTTCCACATTAGACTGGCAGATCTTAATTAAGGCAGTTTAAAAGGGCTGGGTTGTTAAACTATGACCAGAATACACAAGTCTCTATGGACTGCATCGCAACAGCCCTTGTAGTAATAAGACAATGCTTCAAGTAAGAAGTGCCGTCTTCTTGGCATTTGTAACACTGGTGTCTATTCTTGGCCTTGTGGGGAATGTCTTCATTATTGCCTTGAACTTGCAGGACTTCAGGAAAACCCGACGTCTTCCACCCAATGACTTGATCACGGTGAGCTTTGCTGTTGCCAATGTCCTTCTGTTGTGCACAATTTACACCTGCTTTGTGTACCTACTGCTTGACATCACAAGTCACATTGAGCCACTGTTTAATTTTTTTGCAATGATCGGTTTATCCTCAAGCTCATGGCTTCTGACCTGGCTCTGTGTCTTCTACTGTGTGAAGATACTTGACAGTGCGAAAAGATTTTTCAACTGGATCAAGCAACGGTTCACTGATAATGTTCCTTACCTGATTCTCGGTAGTGTGGTAGGCAGTGTTGTCATGAGTGGTATCACTGCATTTAGCACAAAGCAAATCCACCCAGCCAACATAACTTTCACTGATAGCAACTGTACATCAGCTGAGTTCTCCAATGAATTCAAAGTTTTATGTTATGTGTATATATTCGTCACCAGCGTCCTGCCCTTCATCATAATGGTGGTCAGCAGCTCCCTCATCGTCATCACCCTCTGCAGACACAGCAGGAGGATGCAGACCAGCCCAAGTAGTTTTGCCAGTCCTCATTCCAAAGTTCATGTCCGTGTGGCTAAGATGATTGTTGCCCTCATCCTGATCTATGCCTTGTACGTACTGTGTGTATGTATGACTTATGTTTCAGCCTTTTTGAATATGATAAACGGCACCTCATATTTTGTGCTGTTCTTGTTTATCGAAGTCTATCCCATCATTGGCTCATGTCTACTCATCTATGGAAACACAAAACTAAGGAAGATATGTGCACGGCTCTGCTACTGTGTGAGTGGCACTGAGGACACTTGAACCCAGGTATGTCTTTTGCCTTTCATTTTGCTTCGTAAAAATATCACATGCCTACAGTACAGTACAACAACAAAGGTGCACTGTGATTGCTGAACTAGTGTAGGGGCTATACCCATAGCATGGGCTTGTAGTCCATAAGCCCATGACTTCACGAGTGGTGAAGCTATGAACTACTGTAGCAATAGTAAGCTTGCTTAGAACACATTTGTTTATGCTATCATATAGTAGTTCCCTGTAGCCCAATAGAGGATTTAAGTGGTGCGATGGATGAGGCTCTGGTACCTCACCTACCACCATGACAACAACCCAGGTTCGAGAATGGACTCAGGTTTCTGGGGGGTTGGCCAGGGAGCAAGAGGATTGAGCCTCCCAGAGACTGCTCTCCGCTCCCGGGGAGGGGTGGCATGTGTTCTCAGCCCTTGGCTGCCACCAGGTGGAGGCATGGTGGTAGTTCAGGTTGAGAGTGATTTAGTTGGAGGGCAGTGATTCATATGCACACTCCACACACATGTGCTTATATCACCACGGCAATGGGATTGGGGAAAAAATGAAAATGGGGACCCATGAGCTACATGAAGCTCTGCACATCCTCCCCCCCCCCCGACACATGCCATCATCCAGACCTCTGAGGCCTCTGGATACGTGACTCTTGGAGGAGTGAGGATGGCCCTGCCTCTTCCAGTCCCAGCACAGTGGACAAATCTTGACAGAATCAGCTTCTGGTAGGTCTGGAGAAAGGCAGTGCCAGCCAGTCAGAGGTCGAGTCAAGACTGATAAGCTGTCCATCAGGTTAAAAAGCTATATGAAAAAAAAAGTTTTGTTATTTTTATTTCATTGGTTGAAAGATGTCACCTGATGATGCATTAAAACTCTATAGATGATGGTCGGGTCCTGAATCACATTTTCCATCCAAAAAAACCAAAAAACTACTTAGAGCACTTTTATAAATGTAATGAGCCCCTCCAGGGTGTGCATGATAGGATTTTAATACATTTTCCAGTTGCATAAGGACACTTGGCTTTCAGCCTCGTGCCTTACCACACCCCTGGGGTGTGCATCAGAATCCTGTAATGTACACTCTGTTGTGGCTTATTACTTACTTAAAGAATAAACAAATACAACAATAATAAACATAGAATAATCAAAACATTAAAAATACATAGACGAGAAGTGCAACACTAACATTTGTATACATTGTCTGAAAAAATGTCAGTTCGATTGCCATTGCATCTATAACAGGAATAGGAACCTTAAATAAAAAAGGTAATTAGTTATCATTATTTGTCAATGTAAATTTCTGTTTCATAAGTTAATGTGCTATCTTAAGTCAGCCCATGATATTTTTGCTTGTCATGGACCTACAGTGAGAATATCCCAATATTCTCACTCTAGGTGGAGGACAAACATATATTCTCGCTGTAAACACTCAGCTTTGTTCCTGTTTGATGTCTTTAGAATAAGTCTGACATCTGCAACATTTTAAACTTATGTAAGAACACTCTTCAACTCCCCTTTGTTGAAAGCTTATGCTGCCATTCAAAAGGGCAATAACCGCCCCCTTGGTGATTTGTCACAATTTCTTCCATCCCGAAGTCATATAAAAATCCCATGAAAGCAGAATCATATGATCGCTCTTCAATTCTCAGTTTGGATTAGGAGTTCGATTCTAACCAAATGTCTTGAGCAAATTCTCTCAAATTTATTCCACACTGGATTTGTCATGCAGTGGCAGACTCAAGATCACATCCAAAGAAACCTGGACCTGCTTCAGTATGCATCCAGAAATCAGAAGCCAGGCCTGCCACTGAGCCTTGAAGCGGGCAGATTTCACCCCCAATTTAGCTTCCTGATTATGGCTATGTACCAAAGACCATAGACCATGGCTAGGGCGAATGGCTCACATTCCCCTCGATTCGAATGATCCCATGGAACGTGACAAGGTTGTCCGATGTCCCCTCTATTATTCACACTGTTAGTGGAGTATTTGAGTCGCTCATTCAGGAGTAACAGGACATCTCCAGTACTGTACTTAAAGGGGAAGAACACAAACTTGCTTTTTATGCACTTTACTAGTTTATTTGACTAATCCCACCCAATCTCTACCCCCTTTGAGGACAGTGCTCCATCAATATGTACAGTCGTTGAGGTATAAAGTTAGTATAGGGAAGACAGCTGCCCCATACGTAGGTTATGATCCATTGTAGAGGTCAGGAATTATATCAATTCCAGAGGAAGCAACTTGAGATAACATATCTTTGTGTTTCTATCCCTGCTGACTCTTCTAGTTTATAACAGCATTATTACCCCCCCCAACTAAAAAAACTTTATGGTGATAGATAGGTGGTCAGTTCTACCACTTACATTTCACTAATGAATTGACACAGGAGCATTATTCTGTAACTTTTTAATGCACTGCACTCCTGGAAATTATGCAATGAAATGTTTTACCCTGATTATCCTATGCCATCTCTGCGTTTTGCTGTTTGTTGTATCTGAACATCTTGTGTTGTATTGTTCTTGTGTTACCTCA
This sequence comes from Neoceratodus forsteri, assembly GCA_016271365.2. Classification (NCBI taxonomy): domain Eukaryota; kingdom Metazoa; phylum Chordata; order Ceratodontiformes; family Ceratodontidae; genus Neoceratodus; species Neoceratodus forsteri. The sequence goes on from CM028138.1 coordinate 664,887,466, forward strand.
ACTTGGAACCTTTGTAAAAGAGCCTTTTTGTGCTCAAAGGTATTAATCTGATTTGTGAAATAAATTAATAAATAAATGAATTTTCATTACTTGAAACAGCTCACATCAACAGCCTTGAGCACTCTCCCAAATGAACCTGCTACATACAGTATTTCAATAATTTATTATATAATATGTTTACTGATTATAAAAACAAATATAATAAAATGACTTTGACAAAAGAGAATATAAGAAATAAAACGTCAACACATATTTCAAGTTCTGAAATAATTTCTAGTCTTTACTTCATCTGCAGAATGTATCAATGTTGCCATTGTTACAAGACAAAAATACAGAGTAATATCAAGTAGTATATAGAAATCTATGCATTGTTACCAGTACTTGTACTAATACTGAATTGATCTACATCACATAACAATGCTGTCTAACATGTAATGACTATTCCATCAATAGACTAAACAACAACAAAAAAGATACTTTATATGACAACCATTATATCAATAAATGATTGGTACTTATATGAGTTACTTTCCAGAATGTTTCGTTCCTCTCATATTTATGTTGGCTCACACGTGCGCGCCAGCCATCATATAGCAGTAGTAGTAGATCTGGAGGTGTGCTCACTGTGGGCAAATGCAGGGCATCCCATATTCCCCAAAACGGCAGCTGCAGGCAGTGACACCAACAACAGGTAAACTGGCCACCAGATCTAAGAAAAGGTCCACTGCAATGACAACCAAGCTCGTCATGCAGCGGCCTGCCTTTCCTGGTGAAGCAGATTAATAAACATGGCAGCACTGACTGCCACCATGCAGATTTCCCCTACCCCTACCCACTTCATTTGCCGATGGGGGAGCCCACTCCCTGCTAGCATAATGCCCCATCTTCCATTTAAGGTATGTGCTGAGACGGTACCCAATCCACCACAGCATCAAGCGCCCCCCCAAACAGTCTTTCTTTGCCAACGGGGGCCCAATCCCCATCGGCTTCAGTCATCTCTCCCCCATTTATTTTGCCGATGGGGGAGCCCACTCCCCATCAATGTAATGACCCTACCGCTTCAGTTGTTTTCTAAGGGGTGCCCAATCCCCATCAGCTCTTGTACCCCTTCGGGTAGTCGACGGGGTGCCCAATCTCCCAATGGCTACAGCACCCCCAAAACTAAGTCAGGTGGCACACTGGGACCCCACCCCAGTGTGACAAATGCCCCTGTAACACAAAAACTATCCCACAATGTTTTATTTTCTAGACCTGCAAACCAGAAAATGGTCCCTCATTGACTCCAGTGGCCCTCCCCCAACCCCCGCATCCAACCTCTGCACACTCTACCTCCCCACACCCACTCCAACCCTATTATTACCTCCAGAGCACAGTGCAATGATCTTCGGTGGACCAGTAACACGTCTGCACTCTTCAAAGCTGACATCGAATTGAAGAAATCCTGGTAAGCTGTATAATGGCATAAATAGGGTTTTTTCAACTTTGGTGTATATCTTGGACATTTGTGGGAATTTTGGTACCAGATTTTCAACATGGGATTATTGACACCCCTCATCATGAATTTAGTAACTGACATGGTGTTATTCAGTCCCAAAAGGTGATTTTGCGGTCACTGTGTGGAATCACCTTTCGGGACCGATTAACGAAATGACAGTGCCATTCTTCATGAGGGGGGAGCTCTTAAAAAACCTATGTTGCAAATTTGATGGAAAACATTTAAAAATGGCTGTTTTATGAGCATGTGTTGCAGTTTTCACCCACGCTCGTAACTTCAAGAATTTGTAATATTTTCACTCCAGATTTTCAAAATTTGCATTTATCCATACCTCCTTATGAACAGTACAGCTGTCATTTTCCATATAGAAACATAGAATTTGATGACAGATAAGGACAGCTTGGCCCACCTAGTCTGTCCATTTTCCTAACTAACAGATAAGCTGCAGATCCTAGTTAACCAACAGCTTACTTCCTCCAACCCCCTATCCTGGCCGATATTTTTGCGCGTCCATCGCAGACTAGCATGGTCGCTGTGCAAAATCAGTTTTCGGGACAGTTTGAGAAAATGACGGTGACACTGTTCATGGGCAGAGGTCCTAAAATGCCTATGTTGAAAATCTGGTGATGAAAGTCCATAAAATTACTTTGTTACAAGTGTGTGTTGCGCAGTTTCCATGCACCCTTGTAACTTCACAAATTTGCAATATGTTCATGCCAGATTTTCAACACTGGCAATTTTTCACACCTCCTTATGAACAGTACAGCTGCGTCAGGGGTGTGACTTAGGATCATTGGCTGTAATGCTCATGCCATTCCACCCCCACCCTGCAGCCAGTGACAGCCATCAAGATGTGCCTTGGAGTGTTTTTACCCTAAAGTTCACCCCATTCTCCTATGCTGCACCCATCTCAGTGTATTTCCTTATGAAATAGGTAAGTATAAGGCCCAAAGACCCCAAATCACGACACTTGTCAGTGTCTACAGGGTAGAGTGAGGTTAAATGGCATGAGCATTATAGCTTATTACCCAAAGGCACACCCCAACACCTGTCAGTCTCTGCAGGGTGGGGGTGGGGTTGGAGTCAATTCAAAACTTCACTGTCATTCCTATTATGCATCTCTAACTCCCGCACTACCAATGCCAGCAAGACAACATTCGGCATTGACAAATGCTTGTTCTATATTTCTGTAATCCCAAAAATAGTCTCTTTTTTAATGGTCTGCATGGTAACATCAGGAAGGGAAGGAGAGTTTCCAAAATCTTGCCTGGTGTCATGTATATTAGCAGTGCTGCAATTGTCCTCAGATTACAAGCTTCAGATCTGTCAATATAAAACTCTCTTAATTTCAGTCTCATCCCACCTCTCGTTTGGATTTAAAGATATAGAAGAGATTTTTACTTCTTGAGCATTTTCAATCCATTATCTGACTTAGCTGACTTATACACCGATCTCTACATTCACTCTGCTCCAACCAATGGGAAGTTGTCATCACCCTGTATATTTCAATAATCATTGGCATGTTTTAAAATAATTTATAGCAGATATGGGTGTTCAACCCTCCTGCCTGCCCCCACTCCCACTCACCCATTTTAAAAGATTTTAAACTGGTGGCAGTGGCCCAACCCCCTCCCGATATCCACCCTGCTACCTGACCCAGCTGTATATTGCAATGACCGGATGTGGGTGCCAAACCCCGCTGCCAGTCCTGCACTCCCTTATGATTGCCTGTTTTAAAAAATATACACCAGTGGCAGCTGGCCAACCCCTTTTTATTTTTGTTAGCCACTGAAACTTTGGCTTGTGAGATTCAGGCACCTGAATGTTTTGGGGCATACAAGTGAGAGACATAAGCCAATTGAATGGCTCTATTTGCATGCAACATTATCTTGTTTTTGATGGATGTCCCTGCTTCCCTTCCTCCTGCAGTTACAGAGTACAGAGTATTATCAGTGAGTACTCCTGTATTTTGGAATACAAGTTATGTGGTACTAAATTGGAGGTATTACCTCTGAATGCTCTCTTCACTCACACACAGTTTACTTTTAAAAGAACACAGTGTTCCCTCTATGCAATGTGGGGAGGTTAGCACCAGCTGGAAAACTCTTACGGACAAGAAGTTTCATAAAATAACTTTATTTCATCAAGCACTGGAAATCTTTTTATGTGCAAAAAAACAGCAACAAGCAGGCAGACATACAATTGTGCAACCAAGAGCAAAATTGGAGACACAGTTCACCCACTTTTTACATTCTTGGCAGTCCTGCTGTTGGCGTACACGGAGGTCACATACTGTCATCAATACGTCTGTGTGCAGCTACTATGTCAAAAAGTACACGGTAACTTCAAACAAGCTGGAAAAGGCATGGCTTTGTAAATGTGGCTCCAAAAACACAGTAATATTTGTAATCCCAAATCCAGGCCTTCACGGCCAAAACAACAAACCGGTGTACCACAATGCCCCTTGGACGTGCCAAAAGATAAATCAGGTGGATCATTGCGTTTACGTATCAACCATTGTGTGGGTAATTATCAGAGCGCAAAGATCAGCTCTACCTTGTGAGATTCTGTTTCTGTGCCCATGAAAAGGTCCTTTTGCAAAGGTATTGGGCTTTTTTGTAGCTGGCAGTGGTCCAAAGATATCCATGATTAACTCTGTCCTATAGAGATACTACTTTGCAGCCATTTCATAGAACCTTTTGATGTCATGATGGGCAGAGCTGTGACTTGCAACATTGCTGTAATATATATGTCTGGCTGCCAGCAGATGCAGGAAAGACCAATACCTCATTTAAAAGATCTTTTCCTAGGTGTTCATTCTATGAGGGGTGTGACAGTTCACTAACCTTAATGCACTGATAAAGGAGATTTTAATGTTAGAATTCAATATACCTGCATTGATTTGCATATTCATTAGAAAAGTTGCATATCATGCATCACAAACAGACATGCAGGTGTTTTTCCACATTAGACTGGCAGAGCTCAATTAAGGCAGTTTAAAAGGGCTTAGTTACTAAACTGTGACCAGAATACAGAAGTCTCTGTGAACTGCATCGCAGCAACCCTGGTAGCAAAACAACAATGCTTCAAGTCAGTAGTGCCATCTTCTTGGCATTTTTAACACTGGTGTCTATACTTGGCATTGTGGGGAGCATTTTCATTATTGCCATAAACCTGTATGATGTCAAGAAAACCCAAGGTCTTCCACCCAATGATTTGTGTGTGTTCCTACTGCTTGATATCCCTTGTCACCCTTACCCACTGCTTTATTTTTTTTAAATGATCAACTTAGCCTCAAGCTCGTGGCTTCTGACCTGGCTCTGTATCTTCTACTCTGTGAAGATACTTGACAACATTTGGAGGGTCTTCTACCAGATCAAACAGTGGTTCTCTGACACTATTACTCCAATGTACTATTGCTTGTTTCATGTATACCCTCCTCCCTTGTAACACCCCCTCCCGGTCACACCGTGAGACAAGCATCTTATTGCTTATTGTGCCTCTCCTGGTGAAACATTTTCAATAAATAAATAAATAAATTCCTTAACTGATTTTTAACAGTGTGGTGGCCAGTGGCATCATGAGCGGTATCACTGTATTTAGTACAGTCAGCCCTGCCAACATAACTTTCACTGATAGCAACTGCACACTAGTTGAGGTCTCAAATCTACGAAAAGCTTTATTTTTTGTGTCTATATCCCTCCGAAGCGTCCTGCTCTTCACCGTCATCATGGTGGCCAGCAGCTCCCTCATCTTCATCACCCTCTGCAGACACAGCAGGAGGATGGACTCCAGCCCAAGTAGTTTTGTCAGTCTTCATTCCAAAGTTCATGTCTGTGTAGTCAAGATGATTGTTGCCCTCATTCTGATCTACGTGTTTTACGTACTGTGCATATGTATGGCTTATGTTTCAGTCTCTTTGAAGATGACACACTTCACCTTATATTTTGTGCTATACTTTTTTATTGAAGTCTATCCCCTACTTTATTCATGTCTACTCATCTATGGAAACACAAAACTAAGGAAGATATGCAGACAGCTCTGCTACTGTGTGAGTGGCACTGAGGACACTTGACCCCAGGAATGTCTTTTACCTTTCATTGTCCTTCGTAAAAATATTAAACACCTGTAGTACACTTTGATTGCAGTACTAGCAGTAGAGGATGTAGATATAGCATAGGCCTAACAAAAATATGCCTGATATTTTACGACTAGCCCATGACCCCATGGCATCATGAGTGGCGAACCTATGAACCAGCTATAGTGAGCTTGCTTAGAACAGATTTGTTAGTTCCATCATATAGTAGTTTTCTGCAGGCCAATAGAGGAGTTTCTTTCCCAGTGGTGTGAGGGCTGAGGCTCTGGTGCCTCGCCTGCCACCATGGCAGCGAACCGGGTTCAAGAATGGACTCGGATCGCTGGCGGTCATCCAGGGAAGGAGAGAATTGAGTGTCCCAGGGACTGCTCTCATCTAAAACTTGAAGGCACAGGGGTAGGACCTAAAATGGTGGGATGAGTGACAAACTGGCTGCAGGGAAGGCAGCAGAGGGTGATGGTGGAAGAAGAATTCTCCTCTCCGAGGGCAGTAACGAGCGGGGTTCCACAGAGCTCAATGCTGGGACTGGTGTTATTTGGGGTATTTATTGCCGACATTTTCATGGGCATGAAGAGTAGGATCAGACTGTTTGCTGACAACACCAAGATGAGGATGGTGGTGGATGACATGGAGGGATGGCGGGGCCTGCAGGAAGATATGAATAAGCTGGAGACTTGGTTGGACACTTCACAGCTGGGAAACAATGCCCAAAACTATAAGGTACTGCATTTTGGAGCACAAAATCCAATAAGAAGCTACCAGCTTGTGGAGTGGTGCAGCTGGTGGAGACTGGGGAAGAGAAGGATCTGGGGGTGGTCATCACGGGATCAAATAACAACTCAGCACAGTGTCAGAAGGCAGCAGCAATGGCCAAGAAAATGATGGGTTGCATAGCAAGGGGGATAACATCAAGGAGGAGGGAGATGATAATGCCGCTGTGTAGATCACTGGTTAGACCTCCTCCCGAATGCTGCATGCAGTTCTGGTGTCCATACCTGAAAAGGGTCATTAAATTACTGGAAGGGGTGCAACACAAAGCAACTGAGATGATTTATTTTATTTTAGTCTTTGGTAACTGGGTAAGGCTTACTAGGCACAAGTGCCTGTTTTCAGGGGTGTCCTGGGAGCACTGGGTGGTTAAGTGACTTGCTCAGAGTCACACAGTATGCAAGTACAAGTTGTGAGAATCAAACTCAGGTCTGGTCTGCTGGATGTATCAAGCTCATTCACACCTTGTTTCTCGAACCTCTAGGCTATACTGCCAGCCCACCAGGTATGATCCAGCTGCTGGGGAACTTACCATATGAGAGTAGACTAAAGGAGTTGGACATGTACTAGCTGGAGGGTAGGAGGGACAGTGGCAGTAAGATTGAGGCATTTAAGTACATGAGAGGGATAAACTAGACTGGTATAGAGGGGTAATAATAATAATAAACAACTTTATTTTTAAAGCGCCTTTCTGCAATCAAGGTGCTATGCAACTAGCAACAGATAAAATCGAATAAAACTTAAAATTACATATGGCATGTTAGCCAAATGAATAAATATCTAAAAATAATTAACCTGGATAGGCAACGTACCACAGATGGGTCTTCAAGGCCCTCTTAAAACTCTCCACAATCATGCACTCACGTATCTGACAAGGTACAGAATTCCACAGATCTGGGCCACGTACATGAAAGCATGAGCCCCTGATGTTTTAAGACACACCCTGGGAATCTCTAACAACCCCTCGTCAGCTAAGTGCAGTGGTCGTTGGGGGTGGGGGAAGTAAGACAGCAGGAGCTCCTACACATAGTCCAGGCCCAGTCTGTGCACGGCCTTAAAGGTCAGAAACCCAAGACTGAAGGTTATTTGCCACTGAATCAGCAGCCATTGCAGTTCATGCAGCACTGGTGTGATGTGACTTGAACAAGGAGGGACAATCAACAACTGTGATCCAGCATTCTGCACTAGCTGCAAGTGGTGGATATCAACTCCCGGTAGCCTTAGGTACAGGGAGTTGCAGTAGTCAAGGTGTGAGGACACAAAGGTGTGGATCAGAGTTGGAGGGTCGCCGGATGGAACAAGATGCTTAATACTGGCACCGTTCCTGAGATGGTGAAACGAGGACTTGATGACTGCCAACACCTGTGAACGCAGTGTCAGCCCATCACCAAAGACCACCCCCAGGTTTTACACCCATTCGGAGGAAGGCAGTTGGACACCTCTGAGACAAAGTCAAGATGGCTGTCTGGGCACTGACCCCTCTGTCCGGTGACCCGGATCCACCACCATCTCCTCAGTCTTTCCGGAATTCAATTTCAACCAGCAGGATTTCATCCAGTCCTGTATTTCTGTGAGACAGTTATTAAAGACAGAGCAGGCACTATTCAGGTTGGGTGCAAAAGACAGGTCAAGGGTGGGTAGGGACACTAAAGGACATGACATGATATTGGAGGGGGAAGGTTCAGGAGGGAAATCAGGAGACTCTTTTTTATGGAGAGGGTGGTGTCAGGTTGGAATGCGTTACCAGCAGAGGCAGTAGCCTGTAAAATGGTGGGCTGCTTCAAAAGAAGCTGAGACAGGGCAAGAGGGAGGATAGGGGGGACAAGGAGGGAGGGGCAGCTGTGGAATAGGGCTGCTAGCTGCATAATCGAGTAGACTCAACAGACCAAATGGCCTTTTTCTGCTGGCACATTTTGTATGTTCATATGTTTGTAACTCCCAGGGAGGGGTGGTAAGCTGTCTCAGCCATTGGCTGTCACCAGGTGGAGGCCTGGTGGTAGAGCAGGTTGCGAGTGGTTTAGTGGGAAGGGCCACAATCTGTACTGCATGCATGCTTCACACACGTGTGTTTATGGTACCACAGTAAGGGGACTGGGGAAGAAAATAGAAATGGGGCCCCATTGGCTACATGGAGCTCTACACTTCTCCCCCAACATGCACCACCACCCAGACCTCTGGGGCCTCTAAATATGTGACTTTGGGGGAAAGGATGGCCCTCTCTCTTCTGGCACCAGCACAGGGGACGAGACTTGGGGAAATCAGTTCCTGGTAGGTCACGGAGAGAGGAGTGCCAGCCAGGGGGAGGTGGAGGCAAGACTGATAAGCTGCCCATCAGGGTAAAAAGCAATATGAAAAAAGTTATTTTTCAAATGGCAAGAAAAAATCTAGAAACTCTATTGGCCATGAGACATCACCTGACAGTGCATTAAACCTCTATAAATGCATGGTCAATTATAGAATCTCATTTTACTTCAAATAGGAACTACTTATAGCCCTTTTATAAGTGTAATGAGCTCCCCCGGGGTGTGCATGATAGGATTTGAATGCATTTTCCTGAGGCATAAGGACACTTGGCCCTTAGCCGCATGTCTTAATTATTTACATGTAATTGACTTTGTTTTTTCTGCAATTACATACCTGTATGTAAACTGTCGCAGCTGTATGTAAACTGTTGCCTGTGTAACTGAATGTAATTTGATGTCATTTACATGAATGTAATTAACTCCGGGTCGCCCCTGGAAAAGGGACATTATGTCACAGTGGACTTACCTAGTTAACAAATTTCAATAAATAAATAAATCTTACTACACCTTTGGGGTGTGCATCAGAATCCTATAATGAACTCCCTGCTGTGGCTTATTACTTGCTTAAAGACTAAACAAATACAGCAATAATAAAAATATACATAGAAGAGTAATATAACTCTATACATAGAAGAGTAGCACTACTCTATACCTTGCAGAGGAGTAGTACTACTCTATACGTAGAAGAACAGTACAACTCTATACATAAAACAGTACTACTACTCTATACATTGAAGAACAGTACTATATACATTGAAGAGTAGTACTACTCTATACATAGAAGAGTAGCACTACTCTATACATTGAAGAGTAGTACAACTGTATACATAGAAGGGTAATAGTACTACTCTATACATTGAAGAGTAGTACAACTTTATAGATAAAAGAGTAGTACAACTCTATACATTGAAGAGTAGTACAACTCTACACATAGAAGAATAGTACTGCGTTATGCATTGAAGAGTAACTAACATACATAGTCTGAAAAAAATGTCAGTTGTTTTTACACTGCATCTATAACGGGAATAGAAACCTTAAATAAAAAAGGTAATTAGTTATCATTATTTGTCAATGCAAATTTCTGTTTCATAAGTTAACGTGCTATCTAAAGTCAAAACATGATATTTTTGCTTGTCATGTCCTGCAGTGAGAATATCACAATATGTTCACTCAAGGTGGAGGACATACACATATTCTCACTGCAAACCCTCAGGTTTGTTCCACTTTGGTGTCTTCAGAATAAGCCTGATATCTGCAAAGTTTTTGAAGGTTAGTAAGAACACATTCCTACCCCCTTTCTTGAAAGCTTATGCAGCCATTCAATAGGGTGATATCCCTCCCCCTTGGTGATTTGTCACCATCTCCCCAGCTTAGTTGTTGTACCCATGAAAACAGAATCAGACCAATGTCAATGCTCAGTTTGAATTACAAGTTATATACCTTAATTCTAGTTAAACGTCTTGAACAAATTCTCCCTAACTTATTCCGCTTAGATCAAACTGGATTTGTCATGTAGTGACAGACTCAAGATAACATCGCAAGAACACTGGACCTGCATCATGACACAGCCAGGACTCAGAAGGCAGTCCTGCTGCTGATCCTGGATGCAGAAAAAACTTCTGAAAGGGTGTCGTGGAAGTTTCTTTGCTATACCCTCCACAGATTGAGATTTCACTCCAATTTATCTATCTGATTATAACTATGTACCAAAGACCATAGACCACGGTTAGGGTGAAAGGTTCACTTTCCCCTCAATTTGAATTATTCAGTGAAACGTAGCAAGGTTACCGGATGTCCCCCTCTGTTATTTACTTTTACTGGAACATTTGGCTAACTCATTCAGCAGTAACAGGACATCTCCAGTATTTCACTTAAAGGGGTAAATGAGAAACTTGCTTTGTATGCAGGTTACTGATTTAGTTGAGTAATCCCATCCAATCTCTTCCACCTTTGTGGACAGTGCTCCATCAATACTGCTCAAAGGTTGTAAATCTGATATTTCAAATAAATAAAATAAATAAATACGTACAGTTATTCAGTCATAAAATTAGTATAGGCAAGACAGCTGCCCTGCACGTAAGTTAAGACCCAACATAGAGGTCAGGGAATGATATCGATTCCAGTGGTACCAACTTCAGATAAAATATCTTGGTGTTTATATCTCTGCTGACTCTTCATGTTTATATCAGCATTATTACCCTCCCATACTAAATAAACTTTTACGAGGATAGATAGGTGGACAGTTCTACCTCTCACATTTCACCAACGAATTGACATGATTAGGATATTTTTTCTTGCCTACTTTATACGTCCTCACAAAGAAAATACACCTGGAGCTTACCCCCTTGGGGGTTTCTGCCTCTCTCCTATCCTCCCACACCTCGGTAAACACCCACATAGCCAACCAACAGGTGTGGTCCATCTCGAGGGTTAGACCCTCCTTAGCTACAAAGTCATTCCCACACAGGGCCCCAGTCTGGTACAATGAACTCTTCTCCAACATCTCCTCCATCTGCAAATTAGGACCTTTCAAGTCAGCCCTCAAAGAGCACATTCTCACTTCACGGTACTGCCAATGTACCAGGTAGTGCCGGGTCATCTATTTATCATCTTACGGGACCATCCCACCACTGAGCTCCTACTGATAGGGCTACCGAACATTACCTACTAACAATGCCTCCTTTGGCTGCACTCACAAGATATCTAATTCTCTACTTCACTGTAAATATTAAACCTGTTACTCCCTCCCTCTATCAGCAAACTTATTGTTCTCTTAAAAACTGTAAAATACAGCTCACTGTAACACGCTCAATGCAATGTATAGCTGATCTTGATTTTGCAATATTGTATTACTGAAAAAACTGTAACCTTTAGCTTCCATTCTATGCCTTTATGTATTAAGTGTTTGTGTTTGTTTTTTCTGATGCAGTGCCTTTGTAAATGAGTCCCTGACTCTAAGGTTGTAATCCTAAAGTCTGTTACATAAATAAATTTATTTCAAACCATACATGTGTCCCCTCTGGGAACATTATTGTGTAAATGGAACAAATGCCTCTCAAGGTTTGTCTGGACAGGCTCGAGGTTGAGAACAGCCTTCCACAGATTGCAACTGTCAACAGTGTAAGATGGGGATGGAACTCCCAAATCTGAACTACTTCAGAGACTCTCAACTCAGACATGTCGTAGCCTGATTAGACACAAACTATATCACGTGCTGGAAAATGCTGGAAAATAAACTGCATTTCTCCATAACTAAGACATTGTTTGGTAGTCCCCTGTTATTCCTGGACTGCTTTACTGATAATATACTATTTTTATCCAAAATGTCCTACTGGCGTGGGATGCAGTTTTTGTAGATAACTGTCTGCAGAGGCATCTCCTTTCATTGACAGCAGTCCCATATGATTAGGCACTAGTACCTGCACAGATATAGCCTCCTTTTAAACATTGGGATAGACAGGGACTAGCGCATCATTATCGACTATATAAAAAGGGTGAACTATATGAAAGAGGTGCTCCACATACTTTCCTTCCTCTGTAACAATGTAACGCCTTAATGATGGTAGAGCACTACTAATTTCTATAGTTACGGCATTTTCTAACTTCAAAATTGGGAAATCTCATTGATCTGGCAGAGCCCCATCCATTAATCATGCTGCTTCAACTCACACAGACTCAGGGTATGCCACCTCACTACGTGTCACAGACATGTAAATTTACCACTTGTGCTCTCTGTGGTGGCTTTTGAAACTGCAGAGCAATGATGAGACTCCAAAACAGAAGTTCAAATTCCATCTTCTAGATGGACTGCCATTTATTATCATCAGCACAAGGTATCCTCCTCCTGTTCCTGGAAGGAATATGTCTGGAAGTTGGTAGTTCTCTATTTTAGAATGCCTCAAATCACGACAACATTCCTCCCTGGTCTCAGAGCTGAGTTTCTGAGACAATGTGGTCATCAGGTGGCCCACCAGTCCCACATTATTTTGGAGTTGCCCCCTGTACATCAATTTTGGGCTGCAGTTGGAACCAATTCACAGGAATTATTTCCTCCTTCCTTGACACTGACACCCAGAACAGCATTATTCTTAGAGTATCCAACTAAACATTTTAATAAACATCAAAAATATTTACTCCATATGACATGACTGCAGCTAAGAAAGCAATCACAGAAAAGTGGCTTCAGCTAAACCCCCCGGGTGTAGACCTTTGGAGAGATATCACGCTAATGATTTATCAAATGGAAACATTAACACACAAGGTTCATGATTAGAATACGTGGGCTGATCTGATTATGTACATAATGGGCAAGAAGGATGATTGTGTTCCTTGAGATGGCGCAGCTCCGTAGAATCCAACTTCAATGTGTATCTCTTCACTGGTTATTATGGGAAATGGACATGTTCTCTTATAGAGATACCTGTGGTACACCAGTGGTGGTGTTTACTTATTATAACACAAGAACGGCACTGTATTACAGTATATTGAATTAATTGCCCACAAAATTGTTAATGCACCATTTAAGGATAAAGCAACAAAACTAGGGAAATGTGGTGTTATGGTTCCTGGCACTATCACTCCAATCCCACCCTGCTGGCAGCAACAGGAAAAACCATCACAGTTAGACCTTTCCTGTGCCTTCACAAATCAGATGTGGGGTGTGCCTTGGGATTGTCAACCCTAGTACTCACCCCATTCCATCAGTAAATAAGCTGAGATGAGTATATGAGAATGGAGTGAGCGTAAGGGTTGACTACCCCAAGGTACACTTCATACCTGATTTGTGAAGAAATAGTAGCAGTCAAACTGTAATATTTGTTATTGTTGCTGCCTGCAGGGTGAGGGTGGAGTGCTAGGGTTGGGATTACTAACACCACATTTCTCTAATTTTGTCACTTTAATCCTAACTGGTATATTAATTAAGTTTTTTTTGCAATACATTTCATTACATTTTGAGATAGTATAAATATACCCTCATTTGCATGTAAGAGTCCGGGGCCCTCCCTTCCATTTCTGCCAAAAGAGCAATGTATTTGCTTTGTTGTGCAGCTTGTTAAAGTTCTGGTTTTATCCTAGGGGCAATCACAATGGAGGGGTTTAAACATACCTGTGATGGAGGGGTTTAAACATGCCTGTGACAAGCACAGGGAAACCTTGGGTGGGAAGGGAGTAATGAAAAGTCATTGACCACTTAGGGTGAGTGGATGCATACATGTATAGGGCCAATGAGCAGACTGGATGGGCCTAGCGGTTCTTATCTGCCGACAATTTCTATGTTTCTATGGGCATTTAGATGTTTTAACATTTTATGCTTTTTTATGTGGTCCCTATTTTTTTTTATTAGAGGGGATTCTGTATTATGCTAGTAGTACTCATTAAGACGTTTCATTTGATATATAGATTGTCCCTCAAGTCCAAATACTGAGTGAGTTACAGCTTGTTGAAATTCAAATGTGTGGAGAAAAACCAAGTCCACATTTTTTTTCGTATGAAGGGATCTTTTTTCATATCAAATGAAAGACCATGCATAAAAAGGATTCCTTCATATGAGAAAGGATGAGTAAAAAAAAAAACTAAGTTCAAAATCTTTTTTTGTATGAATAAAAAAAGCATATGAAAAAGGATTCTTTCTTACAAAAAAATAATTAAAAATAAAACTAAGTTCAAAATTATTTTTTCATATGAGGGCATCCTTTTTCATATGAATGGAAAAAGCATAAGAAAAAGGATCCCTTCATATGGAAAAATAATCAGTAAAAAAAAACTAAGTCCAAATTCTTTTTCTGTATGAGGGCATCCTTTTTCATATGAATGAAAAGAGCATATGAAAAAGCTTCTCTTCATACAGAAAAAGATTTGGACTTAGTTATAGTTCCAATTTTTTTTTTTCATTTGAAGGGATCCTTTCTCATATGCTTTTCTCATTCACATGAAAAAGGGTGCCTTTATACAAAAAAAGAATCAGAAAAAAAAAACTAAATCCAAATTCTTTTTTCTTAATGAATGGATCCCTTTCTTGTATGGGCCAGTTCCTTTTTTGTACAGTCATATGACAAAAGAAAATCGGCTCACGAAAAAGGATTTTTAAATGTCTAAAAAAGACATCCCTGGGTCATTCATCTACAGATTAAGTACAGACTCCAAACAAGCACATAGCTGCTGCTGCACTCGGGACCAAGTAAGGCAAATGAAACCAGGAGGTTGTAAGCAAGTAAAAATATCTATTCCACAACCTGGTGTGGTCCACAGTGTCACACTATACAGCTCCCCAGAATCCACCTAACCGGGTTCAAATGAGCAAGATACATAAGTAGGTGTACGTACAGGATTTCATTTTTGTGTTTATTTTTAAATTTCCTTTTGAAAAACATGGAAACAAGATGGTGGACTTATGAAAAAAAAAATGTTCCTCATGAAAAAGGATTACCCCCATATGAAAAAGGATCCTTTTTTGTATGGCCCCATTTTTTTTTAAATCAGCTATTGAAAAGACCATTTTTTTCACTTTTTTCTTGAACATCAAGACAGCTACCCTCCCCCCCATCTCGAGATGATGTGTAAAACATTTTGAGGGAATCCATTGAGTTGCTGTGAAGCTATTAAAGTGCAAAGTTTGAGGTTTAATATAGAAACCACTGCTCAGCCCTAACTATAGTGGTGTTGCCATACCACTATAATACCTTTATAGCCAATCTAACCTTTTGCTATGAGAGGGGTGGGCTGCTAGGATTATGTTTCCAGAAACCTTAGGCTCTGGAAATGGAGCCTTAAGAGGTAAAGTCTCCTTCCTTCCAGCCTGCTTGTGGAGAGGCCTGTGGCTGGGCCACCCATCACTAACCAGACATCAACACCCTAGTGGGGACCTAGCTCTCCAAATCTACTCCCAATGCCTTTGTCTCACTCCCCGGATACACCCTATATCAGGAAGACAGGGTAGGAAAGCGTGGGGGTGGCTGTGCATTAAACATCAATAATAACATTACTGGTCACATGCTCCCACCCCCCAAACTCACAAATGGAGCACAAACCCTCACCCTAAAAATCACCCCTGACCCCTCCAGGGGCTCACTATACCTCACAGTTGCCTACATACCCCCTAAGAATCAAAAGCCTGCCGTCTCATCCCTCACCGAATACCTCTCTATCCTACCACACAATGCAGAGCAGACACTAGTAGGGGACCTCAATATAAACTGGCTTGGCCCCTCGGCCACGTGAACAAAGGACTTGTTCTTGGCTCTTGACATGGTCCAGTTAGTAACCCAGCCCACGAGACTTCACCCATCTACTGGTACCCACACCCTCCTGGATATCATTATCTCTAACCACCCCAATAAAATCCAGGATATAAAAGTACTTCAGGACTCCTTAAGTGACCACTCACCCATCCTATTCTAATGGACCTCTTCCACACCCAAACCCATAACCCAAACAACCTTCCGAAGGTCCGAAGGTGTCTCCTCCCAGGAGGGTTAATAAAACTTAAACAGCTACTCACCAAAATGGATTGGTCCCCCATTAATATAGCCCCCAGCGTCGACATTGCACTCAACCTGTTTACACAGGCCTTCACCAAGGCCTGTGACCTCTATGCTCCATTCACCAAACTCCACACCAAAAGGCAACATGCTCCTTGGATAACCCCTCCTTATTCCAAATGTTGAGAGACAGGGATAATCTCTGGCACAAAGCCACAGAATCTGGCAGGATGGCAGACAGACCATCCTATAATGCCGCTCACAACAGATGCACTCGAGCCATCTGTAAGACCAAAGCAGACTACTACCAGTCCACACTCACAACCACATGGGGGTCTGCAAAAACCTTCTGGAGTAATATCAAAGAACTCAATGGGAAATCATGCTCCCCACCTCCCTTCCAGCTCACCATAAATGGCACTACCTCCACAGACACACTCACCATGGCAAACTGTCTAAACACCACTTTCTTGGATCTCAGCAGTGTTCTCCCTAGTTGTTTTTTTGACCCTGTACCCCAATCCCAACCCCCAACCCTGCAGCATCCTTGTTTCCTCCTGCACAAAATATCCACCCATGAAGCTCATCCTTACCTTCAAAAAGTGTTAAACAGTAGTAACCCTATAAATTACCCCCTAGATGCCAGGCTCCTTCGATTAGTCCTCGATGAGGTCCTAGTACCTCTAACAGACCTGCTCAACAAATCCTTATGCCTAGGGCAATTCCCTAGTGCCTGGAAAACAGCTGTCATTATCCCCATCCATAATAGTGGTGACAAAGCCTCCCCAAATAACTATCGGCCCATCTCCATTCTCGCCCCCCAACGCGTTAGAAAAAGTGGTTACTGCCCAACTTATGGAATACCTAGCCAAGTATGACATTCTATGCCCAGAGCACCATGGCTTCTGTTCAGCCCATAGCACCACCACAGCTCTCCTAGAATTCAGCAGCTTCCTGCACTCCTCCCTAGACACTGGTAGCATTGCAGGAACTGTGTTCATAGACCTAGTCAAGGCCTTCAACACAGTCTGCCACCCTCTCCTTCTCAACTCTCTCCACCAACTTGGTTTCTCCACAGGCCCCCTAGCCTGGTGCTCCAGTTACCTTTCCACCCAGTCCCAATGCATCAAAATTAACAGAACCCTATCTAACACAATATCAGTCCGCTCCAGGGTGCCCCAGGGCTCTATCCTGGGGCCACTTCTTTTCTCCCTCTACCTAAACTCCTTACCAAAGGCCTGCTCCACAAAAATCTTACTATATGCAGATGATGCAGTGCTCTTTGCTTTGCTTCATAAACCTGCGCCGCTTCAGGACTCCCTCCAACATGCCTTCTTCCAGGCTGAAACATGGTTTAAGGACCGTAGACTGGTCATAAACCTAAAAAAGACTAAATCAATGATCTTCTCTCACTGCCAAAACAAAGGAAAAAGTGCACCTCTCCGCATCCTCCCTAGCACCCAGCACCCCCTTGAAGAGGTATCCAACTACAAATATCTTGGACTTACCCTCAACTCGGCCCTTACTTTCCATGACCACATAAACACCCTTGCTGCTGCAACAAACACCCGGCTTGGACTCCTTTACCAACACAGGGACTGCCTCCCCCGTGCCCTTAGGCTGTCCATCACCTCATCAATACTGCCCCTAGTGGACTATGTGCTCCCTGTATATGGGGCAGCAGATAACTCCGCACTCTAGAAAATCCAGGTCTCCCTAAACAAGGCTTACAGGCTCCTAACTGGTGCACCGAGGGTCACTCACACCTGTTCCCTCTATACCTCTGCCAATCTTTTTAACCTCAATGAAAGACTTTGCTACCAGACCTGCATACTGTCCAAGAAAATACTGTTTGGACACTCTCTCCCCCCCAGGGTCTCCGCCTCTCTTCATCCTGCACCCCCACTATCTCCACCCCCAACTCAAAGAAAGCACCACTGGTTCTGCCCAGGGTAAAAACCTCCCTTGCCCAGAGATCTTTCCACTCCAGGGCCCCAACATGGTTTAATGCACTCCCAAATACCATCACTAGTGCACCCAAGTTTGCCCACTTCAAAACCACTCTTCGCAACCACCTCTTCAATATCCGCGCCTGTAACTGCAACTAACATTTCACTCTCTCACCCTCTCTGATCCAAATTCTCTGACAAAGTCCATTATGGATTGCAACCTACATCAATAATACCAAACCCATGGATAGGACTGACTACTCTGTTTAGATGCTTTCTCAAGCTAATAATGCCTCTCTGCTGTGATGATGTAAATATCATCATCCAAATATTGTAAATAAAGTCTGAAAATATCTACATCCTGTACTTACTGTAAACACTGTAAATAATGTCAGTGACAAATGTCTGTAGCACATGCTCTATGTAACTGTTGTTATACCCTGTCTGTATTAGCTTCTGTCTTACATGTGACGAGGTACCTTGGGAAATGAGCCTCTGGCTCAAAGGTTGTAAACCGATATATCAAATAAATAAATAAATAAACTGTTCTTAGGTCTCTTTGCCTAGTGATAACAATGTATAGAGGTATACTCAGTTTGTAATACTTGCACTGCACTGTATGTATACACTTACCAAATAAAACTTGAACATAAAATAGACTAAGCCTGACATTATTTGATTCCGGGACTTGATTGTTCTTGGAAATTTTTATTTACAGAACTTTTGTGTCAGTTTCTTGACACAGTAGCACTTTCAAGCATTTCACCATACAAACCCATGCCATCACATAAATCAGATATGGCATGGGACCAATAACAATATGGCTGATATTATACTTGTGTTCTATGACCCCTGTAAAATCACTCATGGCTTCATCGCGTGTGATGTCACGGGGTTACAGGACAAATCTAAATTAGCAGAATAACAAGTGTTATTTCACCTGTCAACATAAACTGTTATTCAAATAGCTTTGAAAAATTAAATTATGTTATTTCAGTCAGGGGCATGGCCAGGATTTCAGACTGAGGGGTTTCCATTCAAAAAATTCCATTATTTAGTCATGGTTTAGAAAAAAAAACCTTTTGATAAAAACATACTGGAGGCAAGACGGGAAGGGGTTTCTTGGAACCCAGAACACTCCCACCCTCCCCTGGTTATACAGCTCTGTGTCAATGCCCTTTACTAGTAGCAATGTTATTTTTACTAGCTGCAATGTTATTTTACTAGCAGCTATGTTATTTTACTAGTAGCTATGTTAGCAACTTTGTTATTTTACTAGTAGCTATGTTATTTCACTAGCAGCAATGTTATTTTACTAGCAGCTATGTTATTTTACTAGTAGCTATGTTAGCAACTTTGTTATTTTACTAGTAGCTATGTTATTTCACTAGCAGCAATGTTATTTTACTAACAGCAATGTTATTTTACTAGTAGCTATGTTATTTTACTAACAGCAATGTTATTTTACTAGTAGCTATGTTATTTTACGAGTAGCTATGCTATTTTACTAGCAGCAATGTTATTTTACTAGTAGCTATGTTATTTTACTAGTAGCAATTTTATTTTACTAGTAGCTATGTTAGTTTACTAGCAGCAATTTTATTTTACTAGTAGCTATGCTATTTTACTAGCAGTTATGTTATTTTATTAGTAGCTATGTTATTTTACTAGCAGCAATGTTATTTTATTAGTAGCTATGTTATTTTACTGGCAGCAATGTGATTTTATTAGTAGCTATGTTATTTTACTAGTAGCTATGTTATTTTACTAGCAGCAATGTTATTTTATTAGTAGCAATGTTATTTTACTAGCAGCAATTTTATTTTACTAGCAGTTATGTTATTTAACTAGCAGCAATGTTATTTTACTAGCAGCTTTGTTATTTTACTAGTAGCAATGTTATTTTACTAGTAGCTAAGCTATTTGAATCCCAATGTATACATAGGATATTCCATGTGGTGGTTTAAAATATTATTCTTATTCAGTGGCAATTGTTACTGTTATTGCTCATATATTACTCAGCTATTCATGCAAAGAAACAATGACAGCAATCTACAACAGGCAGGACTTGCAAACCTGAATATTCAACATATCACTGAAAGCAGGAGAGGTTCCAGGGGACTGGGGGAGAACTGGTGCAGTTCTGCTCCATAAGAAGAGCAGCAAATGGGAAGCTAGCAACCATAGACCAGTCAGTCTCACATCAGTGGTGGGGAACATTAGTGGTGGGAAATTAATGGAAACACTGTTAAAAGAAAGGCTAGTAGACTATCTTAAAGGATGGAGGTGGTGTGGGCAGGGCCTAGGATCAAGGAAATGATCAGGAAGTTGGGGGGGCAAACCTCACTCGATCATTCACCTAGGAACAAATGACTTAGCAGGAATTGAGGTAGGAGTGGCACAACACAGATTTAAAGAGCCAGCAGGAAGCTGCAGGGAGTCAGTGAGTTCAGTGGCATTCCCTGAGGTAATCCAGGTTTCTGGTGCCAGTACAGTCAGAAAAAGAGAATACAGGAGTTCAACAAGTGGCTAAGGGACAGGTGCATATCAGAGGGGTTCATTCGCATTGGAGGGTGGGGGGGCAAGTGGAAGGATGAAGAACTATATTCAAAAGACAGGCTGCACCTCAGTGAGGAGGGGTCTAGAGAGTTTAAGGAAAAACTGGTAGAAAACATGAATGGAGGTTGAAAGGTTTGGAGGGCCAGGTGTGCAAATTCTCCAAATCTGGGCAACAAGATTGCAGACCTAGAGGCCACCATGGCTGGGGAGGACCTGGATCTAGTCACCATCACTGAGACCTGGTGCAATGAAGGCCAGGGCTGGCATATGGCAGTACCAGGTTATACTTTGTTCAGAAGGGACAGAGTCAGAAGAAGGGGGGGGTAGCTCTTTATGTAAGGGGCAGTATAAAGGCTACAGAAATACAACTGGGACAGGGGAGCGGAGGTACTGTGGGTCACTCTGGAGAAAAGGAATGGGGCCGTTATACATGCAGGAGTGGCATACAGACCTCCAGCACAGAAGGAAGCGGTGGATGGAAAATGCTGGAAAGAATCCAAAGGCTGGCTAATAAGGGTGAGTTTTTTCTTTTTTTTGGCCCCATTCCCCATATCCTCGGACCTGCTCTGTCTGCCACCCCCATGCCCAGGCTTGCCCCCCTGGGGTTGGGCTGCCACGGGGGCTCCCCCTCCCAATGGACACTGTTGGCAAGCCCCAGATTATCTCCCCCAGCGGACGTCAGAGGCAGTAGACGGTGGGGCAGAGTGGGCTATCATGCTGAGAGGCTGGGTTTATTTCATGTTTGCTCCTTGGGGGAAGGGACATGCAATGAAATCCAGCATCCACCCCTCCCTTTTAATGTGACAGCACTGGTCGCAGTGCTAGCCCCAGCCTCCACCAGTGGTCCGTAAAGTGCCAGACACTCTTCCCCTCTCTCGCCCCAGAGAAGGACAACAGTCCCTAGGATGCTCAATCCTTCTCCCCCAGCTGGCCCTCCAACTCCTGGGCCTGTTCTGGAACCCAGGTCATCGGTGTCACAAGCAGAAATCCAACCACTGTGCTGGTGGGCCGGCTCAGGAGAGTTTTTCTAATGGGAGACTTCAACCTACCTGACATGAATTGTAGACTCCCAACAGCAGCAAGTTCCAGCAGCAGGAACATCATAAACTCCTTGCAAGGGGCGTTCCACAGGCAACTGGTAATCAAACCCACTCATGAGGGAGCTGTACTGGGCCTAGTGCTGGTGAAGGAGCACAGTGTTGCTGACATCACAGTTGGTAACCTCCTGGGGATTAGTGGCCATCATACTATGTGGTTTAGCACAAAAACTGGGTTTGCACTGAACTGCATATAGACAAGGGTCAACAGAGCCCAAGAAGCTGGCTCTCGGAGCCCTTGATCTGACTGATGCCTCCTTGCCTCTGCGGCCACGGCTGGAGAAGCCAGCCAGCCACACGCCTTTCACCAACCCACAACAGAGCCCAAGAAACCGAGTAAGACTACAGACCTCCCCGGGGAATAGCTTTGGGGCCCCAATTGGCTGAAGTCTGCTCTTGAACTCTGCTGATTGACTGCTGCCGTACAGCTTTTGCTGTGATTGGCCGCCTGGTGTATCTGCTCACCACAGCTTTTTCTTATCACTTCCTGGTGCCTGCCACTCGCTGTACTTCCAAAACTGTGTTTTTAAAAAAAAATGTCTGATGTGTAGTTCTTACTGAGGGGAATGTTTTACAGTGTGGTTTACTTAGCAAAACCTTGGGGATATGTGCATGCTGAAAATTGCCTTTGCTGTGTGGCTTGTGCTAAGTGTAAAAACTGTATTCCCTATCCCTCCTTTAAATCTGCTTTTTGCTCTTCCTCTCAGACTTTCCCCTTAGAGCTCTCGCCCTCCCCCTACTCTATTTCCAATTAATCCCCTTCTCTGGGCTAAAGTGGCACCGATTCCAATTGGCATTGCTGTCTGGACTCCTGCCTACACCAACCCCTGCCCTATCTGCTTTTTTTCTCTTACTATTCTCTAAACTGCTCTCTCATGCCCCCTGATTATTTTCTTTCTTCTCTTTGTTCTGACTGACCATAAACTGAATCCCTGACTTGTCTCTTTCAGCTCTCGGAGCCCTTGATGGCTGGCCGCCTCACCTCACCTCTCGGCCGCAGCTGGAGGAAAACCAGCTGGCGCGCGCCCTTCACCTGCCATGACAGAGCCCAGAAACCCATGTGACTACAGGCCTCCCTGAGGAACAGCTTTGGGGCCCGATTGGCTGAAGTCCACTCTTGCCATACAGTTTTGCCATGATTGGCAGCCTGGAGATTCTGCTCTTTACTGCTTTCTCTTCTCCCTTCCCAGTGCCTGCCTCTCATTCTACTTCCAATACTGTGTTTTTTGTTCCACACCACCCGCCCCAACCCCAGCCTCTATTAAATGCTCTTTCATCAAGATCTAGGCCAACCTCTTACTCTCCTATTGGTCTATGCATGGTTAGCCTCATCTAACTGTTAACTTCTCACCCCCAGCCAGCCCTGCCCTTTTAGCTTAACTTCTTACACCCTGGTTCTGGCTCCCTCACCATTACTGGCTTGTAATTGGATACAACACCTAAACAATGCCACGAGAGGAGTCCTTCCTGCTTGTCTGTTGCATCCTATTAACCTGTGTATCATACTGTACTCCAGCTGCCCATCTACACCAAGGCCAGTGCTCCTTGTTAGATGGATACCCAGCTCTACTATCGCAGAACAACACATGGCACCACACCGTGGAGACGACCTCACTACTGTCTCGCCTATCCTCTCACTAAGCATTATCCAGTGAATATATTAGAGCGCCCCTGAACCTGATGGTTAAAACACTTATATATGCGCTCTTTTTCACAAATTATCCTAGTGGCCATGCTTCAGCCACCGAAAAAACTCTCCACACAAAGCGGAGTAATAAGCATTTATTCAGTAGGTTAACCAATTACCTCAAGAAACTTGTACTGTTTCTCTTACTTTGCTCTGGATATGTTGAGCTAAACCCAGGCCCACCTGCTTCTCTGAACACCCCTGCAGATCTCCCCCAATACAAGGGCATCGGCTTCCTTCAGGCGAACGTCCGTAGTCTACTTAAGAAGCTTGACCTGATTCAAACATGGATAGTACACACATCCCCATACTTCTTTATGATTTTAGAATCCTGGCTTATGCCCTCAACCCCAGACAAAGCTATCAATACACCGGGCTACAGCACCTTCCGGTGTAATAGACCATCCAGAGGGGGGGTCTGTAATCTATGCCAAAAGCAAATTCTCTGTCACAGTCGTTGACTGCACCTCCAGGTCAAAAGAATTTGAATGCCTGGCCCTAAAACTAACACTTTCCAATGATAAGGAACTCCTTATTGCTACATGCTATCGACCACCTTCTGGTGGCACAGCCCTCCTCCCCATCTCCAAAGTCTGACTAACACGGCAAACACTGAGTGCATTCTAATGGGGGACGTCAATCTATACTTAAATGATGAGAGCTCCAAGAAGCTTAAGGACCTCTGTGACACACGTGGGCTAGCACAAATAACCCCCTGTAGCCACCAGGCCCAACAGAAATAACCCAGAGTAAAGCACCCTTCTGGACCTCATGTTAGTTAACAAACCGCATAGCATTATGCACACTGGGATGTTTTTCAATTACATAAGTGATCATTGCACCACTGCCTGCATCAGACACTCCTCAGATAAAGTCAGCCCCTAAAATTAAACTAAAAGGGGCTTGAAAAGATTGTGCCAGAACACTTTCCTGCACGACCTGGGCAACATTACATGGCAGGACTTTTACCTAGCCCCTTCCCTCAATGAGGCATTTAATATCTTTCACAACCTCCTAAAGGATCTAATACACAAACACCCCCCCCCCATGGCTCATCAAGTCTCAGAAAAGAACTCCTGGCTGGTTCTCTCCTTCACTGGAGAAAGCCCTCAAGAATAGAGACCTCTTGTGGAAAACAGGCTCGGAAATCTCACTCGGAAGCTGACTGGCTTCCTTTTTGTGCCTCTAGGAACACCTGCACATAACTAATTAGATCCAAAAAAGCTAGTTATTTCCAAACAACCCTGGAAGACAACAAAAACAACTCTGCCAATTTCTGGAGCATCCTCAAAGAGGTTGGCGGCCATACCACTGATGCCTCCCTTCCAGCCAAAATAGTGTCTGGTGAAACTACCTTTACTGACAAAGCTGGGGCTGGCCTTCGATACCTCTGCAATCAGTAAGCTCAGCCCACATGGGGACATCGTTGTTGACTCTAGCTCCAACATTAACCAATGCTATTCCTGCTCCTTCAGCTTCCAACTTGCTAACTTCAAGCAAGTTGAGGACCTCCTATTGTCACTGGATACAAAAAAAGAGTGCTGGTGCTGACAATATCGAACCCTTCTTCCTAAAAATTGGCCATTACTACTTGACCACCCCCATTGCCCATTTATCCAACTCCTCCCTGATGCAAGGTACGCAGCCTGAATTGTGTAAAACTGCACACATCATCCTTTTGTTCAAGTTTGGGGATCCGAGTGACATGAACAACTATCGACCAATCTCCCTTCAATCTTAGGGATACCCTGCCAGGGATATGGATGCTAGGTGGAGTCGAGGACCAGTGGACAACAATTAAAGAGGGTATCAAAAGAGCTATGAATCTGTGTCAGGAGGTCTGCAAGGGCAGGAGGAAAAGAAGACCACTCTGGTTCCCTAGAGAGTTAACGGAAACTGAAAGTACAAAAAAATAGCATTTAAAAAATACAAAAAGACACAGAAAGAGGAGAATGGGTTAATTTTCCAGGAGAAACAAAGGGAGGCAGGGAAGGCAGTGAGGAGAGGAAAGGCACAAACAGAGGAGAATATTACCCAGTCAATAAAAAAAAGGAGACAAAAGCTTCTTTAGATATATTAGCGAGAAAAGAAAGATCATTGAGTGTATAACATCTTATTTATTTTATTTTAGTCTTTGGTAACTGGGTAAGGCCCACAAGGTACAAGTGCCTGTTTTTAGGAGAGACCTGGGAGCACTGGCTGGTTAAGTGATTTGCTCAGAGTCACACTGCAGGTGGAGGTTGTGAGAATCAAACCCAGGTTTGGTCTGCTGAATGTACCAAGCTCATTCATAGATGAAGGGCAAAGGGGAGGTCTGTGAGGAAGTGGACCAAGGGAAGGCAGACATATTGAAAATATACTTTTGTTCAGTATTTACAATAGAAGGGGTAAGTGATGGGCCAAAAATAATGAACTGGGGAAGAACTAGTAGGGATGTGGACACTAGTCCTTTCCCAGAGGAGAAAGTCCTCAGAGTACTAGTAAAATCAAAAGTTGACAGCGCAATGAGACTGGAGGGGATTAACTCTAAGATACTGAAGGAGCCTAGAGAGGTGCTGGCATCACCGCTGACAGTTTTGTTCATCTTATCGCTGGGTGACGGGGTGGTTCCAAGGGGCTAGAGAAGGGAGGATGTGGTCCCACTACACAAAAGTGGAAACAGGAAGGAGGCAGGAAATTATTGACCTGCCAGCCTGACTTCGGTAGTGGGCAAGGTTATGGAATCACTACTGAAAGACAGGATAGTGGAATACCTTAAAATAAGTGGATTGCAGGATCAAAGGCAACATGGGTTCACAGCGAGGAGGTCTTGCCAGACAAATCTGATCGAGTTCTTTGACTCGGTGATCAGGGAAGTAGATCACAGAGGAGCGGTAGATGTGACATACTTGGAAGGTCTTTGACACCATCCCACAAAGAAGAACTGTAAACGAGCTGGAATGTCTAGGAGCGGAACAGAAAGTAGTAAACTGGATAAGAAGTTACATACAAACATATGAAATTGCCAGAAGATACAAGCCATTTGGTCTATCTAGTCTGCTCGAGTGTGCAGCACTTCAATCCATTAGACTGCAGCTCAGCTGGTTGAGTGGCAGGAGTCCGAGGATGATGGTAAATGGAGTCCACTCAGGAGAAGACAGGGTGAGGGGATCCTCAGGGGTCAGTACTCGGCCCTGTCCTCTATAATGTCTTTATCAGCGACATTGCAGAAGGGCTAGAAGGGAAAGTCTACCTGTTCCCAGATGACACAAAAATATGAATGAGGGTGTACACACAGTGGGGGGGATGAGGAATGATTTCTGGAAGTTAGAAGAATGGTCAAGTGTTGGACAGCTGAAATTCAATGCTAAAAATTGCAAAATCATGTACCTGGGGCACAGAAACCCAGGGGCTATGCACCAACTGGCAAGAAAGGCACTGCCAACCACCAAACAGGAAAAGGACCTGGAAGTAATCATTTCTTTTTTTTTTTATCATAATAAGCTTTTATTGGAAATTCAGTTTAACAACAATCAATAATTTTACAGTATATTACAAAGAAGCGTAAATTTTAGTAAAACCACGTAAATGTTAAGGGTAAAACAATTAAACAGTGAACGATCTAAGCAAATGCAGGGAAGCGCATTAGCTAAATTGAACTATTGATGATTGACTAGTATTCACTCAATAATGAAGTAAATGAATGTGCATTAAGTTCATTGCTGAAGAACTATAATAACTATGACCATAGCGATAGGTATACAATACTATACTTATATTTATAAATATCAGCTTCCCTATAATTGTTTTATGACAAGGTTAGCATCTTCAAGGGATAGTCAGTTGTAGAAAGGGGCCTCATATGTTTAAACACATATCTAACCTGTCCAGAAGGATATATATGATATTCTCTCATTGTATGCAGTATAGCTCATTAGCTTATAGCACTCAGCTGGCGTAGGTGATTTAGGATCTTTCCAGTGTTTGAGGGGTGTAATCATTTCTGATGACCTGAAGGTAGCCACACAGAGTGAAAAGGCAGTGGGAGAAGCTAGTAGAATGATGGGGTGCATAGGGAGGAGTATCACCAGTAGGAAGAAGGAGATAGTGTTGTCCCGTACAGGTCACTGGTAAGACCACACTTCGAGTACAGTGTCCAGCACTGGAGGCCCCACCTCTGGAAGGACAGAGATAGGGTGGAGCTGGTACAGAGGCAGGCAACCAAAATGCTTCAGGGTCTGCATCAAAAGCCCTACAAGGAGAGGCTAAGATAACTGAACATGTACCTGTTGGAGGAAAGAAGGGAAAAGAGCGATACGATGGAAACATTCAAATACATGACAGGTGTTAATGAGGCACAGAAAGGTAGCATTTTCTGCAGAAATACAGAATTGAGGATAAGGGGTCACTGTTTGAAGCTGGTGGGGGTGCTCAGAGGGAATGTGAGGAAATATTTCTTCACAGAGTGGGTGCTGGAAGCCAGGAACAGTCTCCCAGTGAAGGTGGTTGGTGCCAAAAAAGTTGCAGGATTCAAGCATGCATGGGACAGATACAAGGGGACCGTGAAAAGGAACATAAGGGTGGGTGATCAGTTGTGGTGCATGGCCTGCGATGGCACAGTAAGCATGGAAAATGGGCAGACTGGATCGGTCAAAGGGGTCATTATCTGCTGACAACTTCTATATTTCCATGTCATGGTGGGTGGAGCTATGCCTGACAACGTTGTTGTCATCAATATCTCTGGCTGCTAACAAATACAGGAAAGGCCAATTCCTTATTTAAAAGAGCTTTCATGGGCTATCATTCTATGAGGTGCGTGGCTGCTCACCAACCTTAAAGAGCCTCTGATGCAAGAAGTGCAACATTGCAGAATCCAAATTAAGCATACTCCAGTAAATCTCATACCAAAAACTTGATTTCTGCATTACTTCATTATAAAGTTATTTGCTATTGTGTAACTGTGATTGTACTACCTGTTCAAAACAGCCTGTGTCAATGAAGAGCTGCTGCTGATGTCATCTCTGGACCTCACAGTGTAGTATTCCCTGTCAGCAAGCTTATAGGACTGCTTTCTCCAAAGTTTTAAAGAGCATGTGAGAGGGTTCTATGATAAAAATATTACACAAATTTGCAAGTGCCAACTTGGGGAAGACAACCTATTACTGTACATCTATTGATTGATTGTATGGCCTCTTTATACTCAAAAGAAGAAATCTGTACTTGGGTGGTGTATTATCAACGTTAGACATGGAACATAAATATTAAGTGAATGCGTTATTGAAATCCAAAAATACTGAGAAATTAAAAAATGTTGCATTGTTCTGTAAAAAGGAAGAACATAAGAAACTGCATATTATAAATAAGGAATATGTTACTATAAGGGTGACACTTATATTTGTTACTAAATCTTAGATGTAAAGACATGTGCAATAATATAATTATAAACATCTGAATTAGTTTAATGGTAGAAATACCAATTTAATTGTACTGCTCGGTATTTTTTGGTAATTGTACCTCTATGGATTTTAACAATGTAGAATGTTATATGTATATTTTTAACGTATGCTAAAATGTATTGCACAATATTTTGTAATGACAATTCTGTCTGTCAATCAATAAACTGAACTGACGATCATGAGCAATAGCTGTCTAAAGTAAACCAGGCAGCACCATCCAAAAAACATTGCTATAAAAATTAAGTGTGTTTCAGGTTTTGTATTAAGGTTACCCTAATTGCATTTTATAATGCCTTTTGGTGTGTTCCATTTCTCAAGGGTTGCTGGATGCTGAGTCAGCAAGCCTCCAGTCTTCTGAAGCCATTTAGTGTGCTACTCTACTGTGCCTGTTAGGAAGTTGTACAGTAGCTCCTCACTATAGCGAACCCCACTGTAGTGAAAACTCAGCTATAATGAATGCCTCATGTGGCTCCTGATGTTTCAGTATTTCTGTTCTTCAGAATTCCTATCTGCACTGGCAATTAGCCGGTACTTATATCACCGCACACATCAAACACTGTCCATCTGCCTTGTACACTGTACTGTCAGGAAAACAGAGTTAAAAACGAAAGTCCAAAAATATCCACATCTTATCTGCTAGCTGAGACTTAGAGTTAAAGACAGCACCTGTAACAGATATGGTGGCTCAGAGATTCCATGTGCTTTACATACACGCTCCCCCCTCCATACGACACTCATCCTTAATTGGTAAATTTATGTTGTCCAGTACTGAATTTATTGTGTGCACAGTAGGTTCTGAATCATACTAAGGAAGTCAGATGTGGTGGAGGTGCAGCTGCAATCTGTGAGTCAGATGGGAGTGACTATGAAAGCAGGAAGAGCATCAAAAAAGATCTGGTATTTGGAGAGAGGTGTTTTGTTGTCGTCGTCTTTTTCTTTTTGTCAATCTGTTTCTTTTTTGCTTTTACTATTGCCCATTGTACTAGTATGTGTACAGATATCTGGACCCATGAGTCTGTGAATTGGGGGAGGGGGACATGTTTGTAAAGGGCATGAAAGCTCTGAGCCACTGTTCCTGTTACAGGTGCTGTCTTTAACTTGGAGTTTCAGCTAGCAGCTAAGATGTGGGTATTTTTTGATTTTAGCTTTATTTTTCTGACAGTGCAGTGTATAAGGCATATTAGAAGTGTTTGATGTATGTGGGTGACATATGCACTGGCCGACAGTAGTGCACAGTAGCATTCCTTGTTGTAACGAATAGGGAGCTATAACAAATACAGATTATGGCTCCCTTTTAGGTTGTTATAGTGAGGGGTTACTGTACTGCTGGAATTGTAATATTGGTAACTTCACTGCTGTTTGTCAGTGTCTGCTTTACAATTTGTTTTAATAGGGGAGCCTTATATGTGTTAATCCCTACTGGGGTAGAAGTGTTGGCTCTGGGAAAATGATCTTTTTAATTTAGAGTAGAACATAGATGAGTCTAAATGCACATCAGAACAGCTTAACGGGGAAACCACATTGTGCTGGCTAAATCAGAAACTCCTAGTAAGTTTTCAGAACAGCATTACCTCTCCCACTCCCTTTGACAAGGAGATGGAATGATTGTTTTAAAGTTCTTTTCTTAGAAATTGCTTTAATTGAATGATAGGTGTGAATGATCTCAGCCTTTCATCACATCAGCAAATTATTCAGTGTGCAAACTTCACAACAGTGTGCTATGACCCAGCATCTAGCAACCCTGCAAAAAAGGACCACAACAAATAGGCACATATACAAAATATTGTCAGCTTTTTTACAAATCCTGAAACACAAACAGTTTTTACAGCAGTGTTTACTGACCGGTGTTTCCTGTTTTACTTGTGAAAACCATTGCACATGATCTTTACAACTTTGGAGAAACAGATCCTATAAGCTTGCGGACATGGAATACTAGACTGTGAGGTCCTGAGATGACATCAGCAGCAGCTCTTCACTGATACAGGCCGTCTTGAACAGGTAGTGAAATCATGGTTACAACATAGCTCATAACTTTAAAATGAAGTAACACAGAAATCTGTTTTTTGGTTTGCAATTTACTGGAGGTATGTTTATTCTAATTCTGCAATGCAGCTCCTTTCACCAGATGGTGTCAGTTGCTCTTTATATCACTGGTACAGGAGATTTCAATGTTGGAATCCCATATATCTGCAGAGATTTTCATATTCTTTGAAACTTTGCATAACACGCATTACAAATAGGCATGCAGGTGTTTTTCCACATTAGACTGGCAGTGTTTCATGGAGGCAGTTCAAGCAATCAATGAATCAATCAAACTTTATTTAACCAGGCTTTACACTTTTGAGTGAGCTCCTTTGCAAGATGGTTCTGGACAACACATATAAGATAGCAATAATCACAAGGGTATACAGATACACAGCAAACACAAATAGGAAATTACAGTGATCGTTACATCTTATGAGTGTTTCAGGACTTCCGGTGACATCAGGGAACTAATGGCAGCCCAATCTTCTACCACCTCAGGCTCACCTAATTTCATCAACGAACATCTGCCCTGCTACATGATGAACTCGCTGGCAAAAAGTACTTGATCTAAAGCTAACTTTACAAAGAATACAGAGACTTGGAGAGCTGCTACATCAAGAAAAGTTAAAATTAAAATCAACCATGGCCAAAACCCTGGGCAGTATGGCGACCAATCAGAATTCAGAAATTGAAGATGCAGACTTAATTCCCACTATTATTCGAACTGCTAAAACGGTAAACAAAAGTGATAAATCCCTTACCAATTTGTGCTCCAACATCAGTAAACTAGAACATCAAGCAGATCAACTGGAATTGGGCTTCACAGAGGGCTAGGAGCAAACAGACTGCCATGACTGAGCAAACAGACTGCCATGACTGCCTCCTCCTCTACCTGATGACCTGGGAAAGAGAGCTAAACTACATACTTGATGAACTTGGGGGTAGCAGCAGAAGACAAAACCTTCGGATATAAGGAATTCCAAAGGGAGCAGAGACAAGGGCAACAAATGTGATTTTCTTTTTCAAGGAGTGTTGAAGGAGGCCTTGCGACTGCCAGATGATTTTGACCTCCGCATGGACCGAACACACAGTTCCCTAGCCCTGAGGCCCAACAATGCGGGTGCCAGACCCAGATCATTTGTCTTTAAACTAACCACTTATGCAGCTAAGGAGGAGCTCCTAACTCATGCATGGAGACAAAAGGTCATACAGTACAAAGAGAATAGGATCTCCCTAGACAACGACTATACAACCTCAGTCCAGGACAATCGCAGACTGCTTTGTCCCACACTAAAACAACTGTGGGCAAAGAATCTTAAAGCACAAATCCTGTATCCAGCCCATCTCTGGGTGGAGAGAGAAAATGGACCTCACACTTTCCAGGACCTGTTGGCAGCAACCACTTACCTAGAGGGCCTAGGGATCGCTGTCCCTCTGATGTCAAAATAATGTCTGGTGAGGGAGCTTTCAAGATCAGCTTGGTCAGTGGCTCAAAAAGGGCATACACACACAGGCTGAATGCAATGGAATTAGAAAATGAATCTATGATCTCATGTGATGGTGCTGTTGAAGCCCTACTGCTCGTCAGTCCCTACCAAAGGACTGGCACAAGATACGCATGATAGAACCAGCACAGGTCCAGA